>JAWHQI010000260.1:10000-2410000 GCA_033032865.1 Dactylorhiza incarnata
TTTCGGGCACTCTTGTGTGTGTATATATATATATTTTTAACTACTATATACAAGAAGTTGTCTTTGGTGCAACATTCAAAATTTTCAAATATAGCCTCATTCTTTTACTCCAATGATTTAACATATATTATAAAAAAATAGAAATTCATAAAATATATTAGCACTATATCCCTATAATATAAATATTAAATAATGATGAAAATTCATAAAATCCAAATATTTTTAGTAAACCTCATACACGTAGGTAATCATTAGACCTCCTAGACCTAATTTAAAATGATTTTTTGTTAAAATATAAATATTTTTGAAAAAAATAATTATAAAATATTAATTAAAATTTTTTGGCGGTCATTTTGAGTACTCATATGTATATGTTGTGGGCGCAAGAGCGGGCGAAGCCCATCGTCGCTGGCCGGGTACTATCGCGCTTGATAGTAGGGGTGGAGCCTCGCGCTTGACAGTAGGGGGCGGAGCCCCGTGGCTATCACTCGTGTGTGTCTATATATATATATATATCAAAGTTTGTAAATTGTATTATGTTGGGGGGCACCCTCACGTGCATGTCTCCGGCGTTGATGGGACTGGTATCCTCTGCCATGCGAGTCCTTCTGTCTCATTATCCATTTCTATCCCTACTTTCAATTATTGAAGACAATGCAAAATAATACCTCCTACACTTTATGAGTGATGACAATAATATATAAGCCAACAATTATCATCTCAAACCCTCATCACCTGTGTGCTAGGATGATTTTCTCGGTTCTGCACGAGGCTGCGGACTGTCGTAGGCCCCGCAGTGCACTGCGGTCCCCCACAAAGCCGTGGGGGACACGAACGACTGGCTGGCGGTAGGGAACACTTACGCAATCCGGAGCCGTGTTCTAGAGGAAACTTATTACTAGTCATCGTTTATTCGTCTCATGCATGATGACGGGTTTGTCTATGAAAAATCTATATTCGCTATGTTGAGCGCAGCTGCACGACCCATTTTCTTCCAACAATAGTTACTTAGCACTCGATCGATCACCCTGGCATTAACAGGAATTAATTACTCCTACAACTCTTCAAGTACTACATTATGATTAAAATAACTGTCTATTTTTTTTAATAAATCTTTTTTATATTTTAATAAATATATACAATAACTATATGTAGACCGACTTCAGCTATGTGCAGGGGGTGCAATTTGAAAATGGCTATATGCATGTCTATTTTTGAACAGATTCACACTTCCTATAGATTTATAATTTGAGTTGCATTTATTCTTGGACTGCATACAGTCGAAACTGTTCTGCATATAACATGACCCTAAATATATATTTTTTATTTTACTAATATATGTAAGCGTCACCACCTAGTATAAAATACATGAGCCTATTCTAATAAAATCCAAATGGATGCAACATATCAGCGTCCCAATAAATCCATCATATGCTACACTTTATTTCTCAATGTTTATATTAAAATAAGTCAGGATAAATCTCTAATTGGTACCTTTAATTTTTAAAACAGATACAAAAATAGTAAATCAATTGAGAATATATAAGAAACTAAGGCTTCATTTGGCGCGGGGGCCGCGCGGCTTATTTGCTCCGGTGAGTTTGGCAAAAACTCAGGCCCCGTTTGGCGCGGTGCTGGTGATTGTGAACGCGGTGGTTATGAACCATCGTTTGTGACCGCCCGACCTCACCTAAGGAACTTCATCCATGCACTTTTATGCTCAAATCTTTTTTATATAACCATAGTCGTGCCAAACATACATTCTATAATTGTGGCGTTTTTATATATCCAAACTCACGGGAGCAAAATCGTTGCCTCAATTATCATAGAATGCATGTGTTTGACATGACAGGTTATGACCGCTAGCTACCAAGAAAATAAACTAGTTTTGAGCATAAAATGAATGGAATTTTGTAGGTTAGGTCGGGCGAACGACAGTTGATGACCGTCGCGTTCACAACCGCCACCACCACGCAAAATGAAGCCTAAATAAGAATATAGCTTTTTTTGGGCTGGGATGGTTCAATTAATTAAAATAGGGACCATATACTGATGGGGGCAGAGGATGAATGTTTCTCCATGAGGAATATTTATTCCCCAACAACAAAAATTAATTGTTCAACATCAATTCATGTTACAACTACCCTGCACCGGAGCTCTACTCATCCGATCTAAACCAAATAAATCACATATATATATATATATATTTACAATATTAAAAGAAAAAATTGTCTTTTCAAATTGACTTTGGTGAAACATTCAAAATTGTAAGTTATTGTTTTAATCTAATGACTTAACATATATTATAATATTAAAAAAAATAGAATGCAATGCTCATTTAACTAAATATTATACATTATTCCCAAATTAAAAGTAACGATGGAAATCCATAAAATCAAAAAAGTTCTTAGTAAAACTCTTATACCTATTATGATAGACTGTCATTACGCATGTCAACTTTATTAAAGTTAATTTGGAAAAGTAACGAAGAAAATCCATCAAATTGATTTGAAAAAACAATAATGAAAAAGTAATCATATATCCATCATGCTAAATTAAAAAATGGTGTATAATTATTTCCACATTAATTAATAGTGCACGAATTAAGAAAACTCGAATGAAACAAAAGTGGGTGATAGTGTCCCTTACGTACATGTCTGCTTATAAGCACCCAAGCGATCTTTGCTTCCCTTTTTACACTCATGACTAATTAGCTAAGTCGGTTTTCTGCAAGAATTTGACGGTAGAGAGAGATAACTCGAGAGAAAGTTCATAAGAGAGCAAATATAAAGCTCAAGAGATCTCGAGGTACAATTCCGTTGCTAGAGAGAATGTGAAACTGACCTAGCTATTGGCCAATGATGGGGAAAGGAGATAATTCCGCAAATATCAAGGTTTGAGATTGTTCGGCATCTTGTCTATGACAATATGTTCATTTTATAGAGGTTGGAAACATACATAAAATAGCATAAATAGGAGACCTCAACAAAATAAGTTTCGTCGAAGCGGTGTTAGGCAGTAGAATATCATCCAATTGTGTACGTAGGACAATGACATCGGTCAGCATTCCGGGGGTGATGCGTGTTTACTACGCACTTCCAATAATGATTCGCGGATAGATTGCATAAGCGAAAAGATTAGGGTATCGTGATGAGTTATTTTATGTCTCAACTGTAAAACAGCTTCTCATACCGGCTCCAAATAATAAGGTTCTATTTGGGACAGTTGTGGTTGCAAGAAACACGGTATTGGTGGGAGACCAATATTGAGATTAGGGCTCAGGCTCTATTTGGGACGATGCGGCCGTAACATAGTAAAAACATTCGGCGATGAAACTGTTTTGTCACAAAAGACATTTAGGCTCCGTTTGGGAGGACTTATTTTCACCGGTCAAGCGGTTACGACCGCATGAACCGGACCTTAGTCGTAACCCCCCGAAACAGAGCCTTAGTGGCGGGCCATTCTTCGTCACTAAAAGTTCTTTAAGTGACTGATGTATTTTCGTCACCAAAACTTTTTGTGACCGAAATAATTTGATCTCTAAATATGCACATAATATTTGGTCACTAAATATATACATTAGTAACGAAATGTTTTTGATCAATAAAGACATTTAGTGACGGGCTATTGTGACCACTTTGTGACGGACTAAATTTTTCACTAAATGTTTTTATTGACCACAAAACTCATTATTTAGTGACGAAAGATTTTGTCACTAAAAGTCAATTTTATAGTAGTGGCGGCGGCGTCGTGCAATTGTGTTTGGATAACGACATCGGTCAGTAGTCGTGCGGTGAAGTCTCAGGCCTTGTTTGGCGGAGAGGAATTCCCGCGGAAGCCATCTGCACGTAGGTACTGCGCGCCAAGCATTGTGCTTGCGTCTTTCCATCGTTATAACCGCAGCAGACAACTGCGAATGTATAGTTATAGACGCATTTAATAGTAAATTTCATCCATACAAAATAATCAGACAGCTTGTGAGTGAAGGAAGATGTATAGCTTAAAACGCCAAAAACCATATCCCATAAATCCTGCTGCACGAAGAGATCGAATTACACGTTCAAAAATATTATTGTTCCCATATATATATATATATATATATATATATATATATATATATATATATATATATATATCTTCGGTTTCCAATCATTACCGCGCTCTCAAACAAGTCCTTAGCTGAAGATAAGTGATTATTTTATCGCGCGAGCTTGGCACAGTGTCCAGCTGTACCGACCATTAACAGAAAAAGTAAAAGACAGGTGCATGCATGCATGCATAAAGCCTTTCAGGAATCAGAGAGCCGTTAATTAAGGCTCTGTTTGGTACCGCGTTTTTTCTGGATACTGATTCTGTGAAACGGATAGTATCAATTTTCTGGTGCGAATGCAATCACTTGATCTAATGGTGGATAATTTTTTGTTTAAAAAATAAAATATAAAGGGATGAGATTAGTGAACCCGTCAGATCAGCAAGATATAGATTTGGACCCGTGAAATGGATAACTATCCATTGATTTAAAACCAAATGGAGAGGATCCCCGTGGATTTTTTCTCGAGCGAGTTAGGACAAAAATGTTGGGGTGAATCAGTGAAACCATGACGGAGACGGATTTGCTCTAGTCGAAACATCGAGACGGAAATAACATGAGCTAGCGGAAGCATACCTGAATTCATGTAGATGAATTATTGCGCCGATCACGGATCTTCCGAGTCTACAAGGTCCTGACGAAGAAGACGACTCCTCATCTTCCTCCTTAGGCTCTCTCCAGCGATAGGATGCTAGAGCTGAATGAGAGTGAACGTGATAACTTGCGACTTGGGGACAATAACCTATTCATAACGAAACCCTAATGCGGTCATATACATTTAAGCTCATCGTATAAATGTAAATGATGTCCGGTATCGACCATACATTATGAAACGTAATCGACCACCTCTACCCTCACTTTTTCTCTTCATAATTAACACATGATCACAACGTGAATATGCTACCGCGGTGCAGAAGAGAGCCTAACTCAATACTACACTACTACCCTTCATGCATTACAAAAAACAGCATGCACCTGCCTGCCAAACCAGAACTCCGTCCGTGACTCCCGGCGCTGAAGTTTGTCTGGGCGTTTTGACAAAGCCGGAAGAAATTAAATGAATAAAAGCGGATGTTCAGAGGGGGGGGGGGGGGGGGGGGGGGGGGGGGCCGGGAAAAAAGTAAAAAAAGAAAAGGGGAAGAAGAGGCCGGGGGAAAAGAGAAAGCAGGGGAGACTACATGAGGAATCCATGTGATCATATGAAGAAGGAGAGAATAGTTTGCGACAAAGGAAGGAGAGAGGGAGATAAGCATGCAAATCCTGCACATGGCCTCGCCATCATTCGCATCTCTCTTCTTCCTCCTCTATCCCCCCTTTTGCACAGCTCATCTCTCTCTCTCTCTCTCTCTCTCTCTCTCTCTCTCTCAGCATATCTCTCTCTCTCTCTCTCTTCCCCACTCGTCGCTGATATATATAAATACTTGTATTAATTGCATCACTATTGCTTGCCAGTTGCCACCTTCCTCCATCCGCCTTATAAATATATATATATATATATATATATATATATATATATATATGCAATTGTATATATATTTCATGAGATTATAAATTGCTTTATCACGTGCCCAACACATGCACGGGAGAACCTTTATTAATTGTTCCCACAATCTGGATGCACCAGTGTTAGCTAGCTAGCTAGAGCTAGCTAGGAATTGTTGGGGTCCCCCTAAAAGGGTTTGGGTTGAGTCGGACCAAGTGTTTCTCATCACAGCCTCGCCCAGACCCGCTTGACGGCCCCAATTTTATGTTTGGTCTTAATCCCGCAGCTAAGCAGCTTCGCGCTTCCACTTGTTCCTTAAGAACCGCTCAAAAGCGCTTCCGCTCGCTCCTGCCCCGTAAAAGCGCTTCTGCTCGCTCATGTTCCGTGAGAGCGCTTGCGCTCGCTCATGTTCCGTGAGAGCGCTTGCGCTCGCTCATGTTCCGTAAGAGCGCTTCCGCTCGCTCATGGTCCATAAGAGCGCTTCCGCTCGCTCCTGCTCGGAAAGAGCTCTTCCGCTCGCTCTTGCTCCGGAGGAGCGCTTCCGCTCGCTCCTGCTCCGTAGGAGCGCTTCCGCTCGCTCCTGCTCCGTACGAGCGCTTCCGCTCTAGCTCCTGCTCCGTACGAGCGGTTCCGCTCGCTCCTGCTACGTAAGAGCGCTTCCGATCGCTCCTGCTCCGGAAGAGCGCTTCCGCTCGCTCCTGCTCCGTAAGAGCGTTTCCGCTCGCTCCTTCTCTGTAAGAGCATTTCCGCTCACTCCTGCTCCGTACGAGCACTTTCGCTCCCTCCTGCCCCGGAGGAGCGCTTCCGCTCGCTCCTGCTCCTTAGGAGCGCTTCCGCTCGCTCCTGCTCCGTAGGAGCGGTTCCGCTCGCTCCTGCTCCGTACGAGCGCTTCCGCTCGCTCCTGCTCCGTAAGAGCGGTTCCGCTCGCTCCTGCTCCGTAAGAGCGCTTCCGCGCGCTCCTGCTCCGTAAGAGCGCTTCCGCTCGCTCCTGCTCCCGAAGAGCGCTTCCGCCCGCTACTGCTCCGTAAGAGCATTTCCACTCGCTCCTGCTTCGTAAGAGCGATTTGCCCGCTTCTGCTCCGAAAGAGCGCTTCGCTCGCTCCTGCTCCGTACGAGCGCTTCCGCTCGCCCCTGCTCCGGAAGAGCGCTTCCGCTCGCTCATGTTTCGAAAGAGCTCCACTCGCTCCTGCTCCGTAAGAGCGCTTCCGCTCGCTCCTGCTCCGGAAGAGCGCTTCCGCTCGCTCCTGCTCCGTAAGAGCGCTTCGACTCGCTCCTGCTCCGGAAGAGCGCTTCGCTCGCTCCTGCTCCGTACGAGCGCTTCCGCTCGCTCCTGCTCCGGAAGAGCGCTTCCGCTCGCTCCTGTTTCGAAAGAGCTCCACTCGCTCCTGCTCCGTAAGAGCGCTTCCGCTCGCTCCTGCTCCGGAAGAGCGCTTCCGCTCGCTCCTGTTTCGAAAGAGCTCCACTCGCTCCTGCTCCGTAAGAGCGCTTCCGCTCGCTCCTGCTCCGGAAGAGCGCTTCCGCTCGCTCCTGCTCCGGAAGAGCGCTTCCGCTCGCTCCTGCTCCGGAAGAGCGCTTCCGCTCGCTCCTGCTCCGTAAGAGCGCTTCGGCTCGCTCCTGCTCCGGAAGAGCGCTTCTGCTCGCTCTTGCTCCGTAAGAGCGCTTCCGCTCGCTCCTGCTCCGTAAGTGCGCTTCCGCTCCCTCCTGCTCCGTAAGAGCGCTTCCGCTCGCTCCTGCTCTGTAAGAGCGTTTCCGCTCGCTCCTGCTCCCTACGAGCGCTTCCGCTCGCTCCTGCTCCGAAATAGCACTTCCGCTCGCTCCTGCTCCGAAATAGCGCTTCCGCTCGCTCCTGCTCCGAAAGAGCGCTTTCGCTCGCTCCGGCTCAACATGAAGCGCTCCCGCTCGCTTCCGCTCCACGGGGAACGCTTCCGCTCTCGTATGATCCTCAAGAGGCGCCACTATCATCCATCGCCGGTGGAGATCACCGGCCACCACCACCAGGGAGGCTGCCCAGCGTGACCGGGGGGCAAACTCGTCATTATCTCAAAGTTGACGATCTGTGTGCCCCGAATCAAGCATTCTCATTCGCTCGTCCAGAAATCGGCATGACGCAGTTACCAGAACGCCCTCCTCAAAAACTATAAAAGGGGGGCAATGCCTTCATTTGAAGAGACTTTTTGGCACTGGGGAGAAGAAAGAGCTCTTGAGTTTTCCGGCAAGGACTCTTGGAAGATCTTTATCGACCTTCGAGCTACCCTCAGAGATATCTCTCAGCACTCTAGCTTTACTTCAAGAACTTGGGAGGATCTCGGTGGCTTGAATCCAGGCTGCTCCGCAGCGCTCTGTTCCCGGCTGTGCCGCAGTGCTCCGCTCCAGGCTGCTCCGCAGCGCTCCGCTCCGCAGCGCTCTGTTCTCGGCTGCTCCGCAGCGCTCTGTTCTCGACTGCTCCGCAGCGCTCCGCTCCAAGCTGCTCCCCAGCGCTCCGCTCCAGGCTGCTCCGCTCCGCAGCGCTCTGTTCCCGGCTGCTCCGCAGCGCTCCAGTCTAGGCTGCTCCGCAGCGCTCCGCTTCCAGGCTGCTCCGTTCCAGGCTGCTCCGTTCCAGGCTGCTCCGCGGCGCTCCGCTCCAGGCCGCTCCGCGGCGCTCCGCTCCAGGCCGCTCCGCGGCGCTCCGCTCCAGGCCGCTCCGCGGCGCTCCGCTCCAGGCCGCTCCGCGGCGCTCCGCTCCAGGCCGCTCCGCGGCGCTCCGCTCCAGGCCGCTCCGCGGCGCTCCGCGGCGCTCCGCTCCAGGCCGCTCCGCGGCGCTCCGCTCCAGGCCGCTCCGCGGCGCTCCGCTCCAGGCCGCTCCGCGGCGCTCCGCTCCAGGCCGCTCCGAGGCGCTCCGCTCCAGGCCGCTCCGCGGCGCTCCGCTCCAGGCCGCACCGCAGTGCTCCGGTCCAGGCCACTCCGCAGCGCTCTGCTCCAGGCCGCTTCGCACTGCTCCGCCCAAAGCTATCTCAGAGCACGCTTCGCCATGCTCGGCTCCGAGGACTTAGCAAAATCTCTGTAACGAGCGGTGACATGTCACCCTCGAAAAACAACTCTCTGTAACTCACAACACTAGTGGATCATTCAGAACTCGGCTAGGCCCCGTGGTTTTTTCCCTTTTTGGGTTTTCCACGTAAAAATCCTGCTGTCTACTGTTGGTTCTCATTTTTGACTGTTTGCCCGTTCGGCTCACTCTCGAGCTAAAGTGGTTCAGCTCGACCGGCCCAGGAGAGTGTGAACGACCCGCAACAGGAATAATGCCTGTGGTTATTGTACAACCCGTATTCGCCGAGTGGGCCCCCCCAGCCAACTGGCGAAACCTGGGTCGTCCGGATCATTCGCCGGGTCACTCGCCCAGGCTAAGTGAGGCAAAAATGCCCTCAAGATGGTGGAGGTAAGCTATAGGAGAGAAGACGCTAGGCGAGTGGTGCCCTCACGGACCACTCGCCCAGAAGTGAGGGCATTCGCCCAGCCAGGGGACCACTCGCCCAGAAGCGTGGGCATTCGCCCAGCCAGGCGGGTGCCCAGCGAATGGTGCCCTCACGGACCATTCGCCCAAATGGGTGTGAGGGGAAAATGACCAGGATACCCCTGGTGGGCTGCAAATAGCCCTTCGGAACAGCGGAGTTAGGCTGTTAGCAGACCAATTTGGGGTGCGGTTAGTAAAATTAAAAGGCGGATCCAGGCTATTTACAGACCAGCCTAGGAAAACTATAAATAGACCCTTAAGGGCACCTTGGAGGAGATCCGATTTTAGAGAATCCTCTCCTCTAGGCTAGTTTTGATGGGCAGCCAGTGTCCTCCAAGGTGCCCGGTTGAGCTTTGGTTTAGGAGGGGAAGCTCTCTAAGATCTTCCGGGTGTGTGGCGGGACCTCCTCGCTTCAGCCTTGGGTCTATTCCGTTTCCAGCATCCACCGTCAAGAGAGTCTAGTGAGGGAGAAATAAGCATCGGCTACACCCCCAGTGGGTCCGAACTCAAGAGACCAGTTGCTGGTTTCAACATTTTTGGTGCGGTGAGCGTGGACCGTAGCCGGTGAAAGAAAATCCCAAGCTGGTTTCGATGACAGGAGATGGAGGAAATGGTTCTGACTCAGGTCACTCGCAGCCACCGGCGGCAGGGGAGTGGCTGGAGATGTTTGAGAAGTTTAAGCGAGAGGTCCTGCAGACAGTTCTCGCAACAAGGACCGAGTGCGAGACCCCGGCGGTCCCAGTGGTCCCGCCTTTGCAGATTGGCGAGAACGCACCAGGGCAGCGGCCGGGGAAGGAGGTGCCAGCAGAAGGAAGCGCGCGAGATCTCCCCGGACGGCAGCTGTTCAGCAGTCCGGCGAGTGCTGAGGTGTGTGAGTTGGTCCCGCGCGAGAGGACCACTCGCCGAGCAGGGGAAGGGAGCCCCTTTTGCGAGATGATCCTCTCGGCCCCAGTGCCAGAAGGGTTTCGTGGGCCGGAGATGTCTTACTACACCGGCAAGGAGGATCCAGTTGTGCACCTGCAGTGGTTCGAGGACATGACATCAATCCTTCCCATGTCGGATTCTTTCCAATGCCGACTCTTCGCGACTACCCTGAAGGAAAAAGCAAGGGACTGGTTCCACCAACTTCCCACAGGTTCCATCTATGCGTTCGATGATCTGCGCCGAAGCTTCCGACTGCGTTTCTCGACGTCAAAGAAAAGGAAGAAGGATGTGGAGGCTCTCTTCAAGATCAGACAGAGGGAGGGGGAATCCCTGGCTAAGTACGTGGACAGGTTCCAGGAGGAGATACACCTAGTGCAGGAGGTGCCGGGATTCGCCCTCCAGATGACATTCATCGTAGGGCTGCGAGAGGGGTTCTTCAAGATGGACCTTAAGAGAAGACCTCCCGTATCCTTCGAGGAGCTGATGGAGAGAGCCGCGGAGGAGATTGAAGGGGAGGCAGCCAACCCCGAATTCTACAAAAGGTTGGCAAAGATGAGCGAGCCCGAGGCGAGGCAGCCAGAGGGAAGAAGGCGAGAGGAGCCCAGGGGCCAGGGGTTCGAAAGACCACCTCGGGTTTGGAGGAACCAAGAACCCAACAACAGGTTGGGCTGGAGGAACCAGGAAGGACCAGCGCGAGGTCAGGATGAAAGGTACCAAGGAAGGGAGGCAGGAGGAGTGAATCAGGGGTGGAGGCAGGGTCCCAGACCCCCTCACCCCCCGAGGGAGCAAGCCATGGCGGTAGGCCGAGGGAGAAGAGGTAGAGGAGCAAGAGGAGGAAGAGGAAGAGCTGGAAGAGAGGACAGGGTGGCGTTGCCTTACTGTGACTTTCATCAGGAAGAAGGTCACGCGATCGCCACCTGCCCAGAGTTCTTGGAAATGAGGGAAAGAGGACAGCCACGGCGGCAGCAGGCCAGAATTGAGGAAGTGCTCCCAGAGGCAGAAGAGGACCGGTGTGAGGATAGGGCAGATACAGGAACCAGGGGGGAATCGGGGTGATTCACGGTGGGGTTGAGATAGAGGCCTCTCACAAGAGAAGCTTCCAGGCCATGTTCCGAAGGGACGTCGCGTCGACTTCCCAGACCCCACCCCCCTCCGAGAAGCTCACCTTCTCCTCAGAAGATATGCCAGACTACGAGGATCCATTCTGCGACGCCCTGGTGATCCAGACGGCGATAGAAAACTTCACGGTCTCTCGGATCCTGGTGGACAACGGGAGCTCGGTGAATGTGATCTTCAAAAAAGCTTTCGACGCGATGGAGGTAGAGAAGAAGAGAGTGCAGGCCTCCGACGGACCACTGTTTGGTTTCTCGGGAGAGAGGAAGGAGGTTGAGGGAGGCGTAGGTCTCCAGGTGACGCTAGGAGGAGTCCCAAGAAACTGCCGGTTCGTCATCGTGGACGCTCCGAGCAGCTATAACGCCATCTTCGGACGACCCCTCATCAGCGCCTTCCGGTGCGTGCCCTCATTGTACCATCAGTGCTTAAAGCTCCATAGTGGAGGAGTCCAGATCCGCGTCCGAGGAGATGCTAAGGTGGCGAGGCAGTGCTACGTGACTGCCGTCAACACCATTTCATGGATGGTGCACGCCGAGAAGATGGATGAAGAGATGGTGAGGCCGGAGGGGCCAGGAGAGGAAGTGGAGAAGAGAGAAGTGGGGGGAGAGGGCGATGCCCGAGAGGAGTTGATGGAGGTCGCTCGTGAGGAGCAGGAGGTCGAGCCGATGGAGGTGGAAGGAGCTGCAGAGGAGAAGGCCCGGGAGGAGGGGCGAGAAGCAAAGGGCCAGTGGGAAGAGCCAGCCCGGCTCGAGGCAGCAGAAGAGGTGATAGAGATGGAGGTTACCACCCAGGCGGGAAGGGTGGAGAAGGTGCGGATCAGCGGGGGACTCGGCCCGGAGGACCAGAGAAGGATGCTGGAGTGCATCCAGAAGAACATGGACATCTTCGCATGGAGCGCAGCGGACATGCCAGGCATCGAGGCGGACGTGGCTTGTCATCGTCTCAACCTCGATCCGGAAGCCCGCCCCATCCGGCAGAAGAGAAGGACTATAGCTGACAAGCTCGAAGGACCGATCCGCGAGGAGGTGGCGAAACTCCTCGAAGCAGGTTTTGTAACGGAGATCCAGTATCCAGGCTGGGTCTCCAATGTCGTAATGGTAAAAAAGGCCGATGGCCGCTGGCGTATGTGTGTGGACTTTTCATTGTTAAATAAGGCCTGCCCTAAGGATTGTTATCCCTTGCCTCGGATCGACGCGCTGGTTGACTCAGCCGTCGGTTTTTCTGTGATGAGTTTTTTGGATGCTTTTTCAGGTTATCACCAAATAAGAATGCACCCCCCGGACGTCAAAGATGTCTCGTTCATCACCAGGGAGGGATGCTACTGCTATAAGATGATGCCCTTCGGGCTGAAAAATGCAGGAGCAACCTACCAGAAGATGATGGATCGGGTATTTAAGAAGCAAAGGGGAAGGAACCTGGAGGTCTACGTGGATGACCTTATGATAAAGAGCAAGTGTGTGAGCTCTCACATCCGGGACCTCGAGGAGACCTTCGCCACCCTACGCAAGTACAAGATGCGCCTGACCCCCCTGAAGTGTGTGTTCGGGGCCAGCAAAGGGAAGTTCCTCTGGCACCTTCTCACCCCCTGGGGGGTAGAACCTAACCCAGACAAGGTTAGGGCTATAATGGAGCTGGGGTCACCACGGAACGCCAAGGAAGTTCAGCGCTTGACCGGAAGACTCGCCGGGCTGAACAGGTTTCTCTCCCGGGCCGGGGAAAGATGCTCCCCTTCTTCAAAGCGCTACGAGGCAACCAGAAGTTTGAGTGGACAAGAGAATGCGAGGAGGCCTTTCAGGCCTTGAAGAGCCAACTCACTAAGGCTCCGCTACTACAAAGTCCCAAAGAGGGGGAGGATCTACATCTATATCTCGGGGTCGGGGCAGAGGCCGTAAGCTCCGTCCTGGTTCGGGAAGAAGGCAAGAAGCAGCTGCCAGTCTACCACGTAAGCAGGGTCCTGAGGGAAGCGGAGCTCAGGTATCCAATTTTAGAGAAGTTGGCCTTTGCCCTGGTCATCGCAACGAGGAAGCTCAGGCCATACTTCCAGGCTCATTCGATCTAAGTAGTGACGGACCATCCTCTCCGCCAGATCTTCGAAGGAGTGGAGCACTCAGGAAGACTCGCAAAATGGTCAATCGAGCTAAGTGAATTCAACATTACCTTTGTCCCTCGATTATCTATGAAGGTGCAGGCGGTAGCTGATTTCATGTCAGATTTTGTGGCCGAGATGAAAGAAGACGGAGCCCCTCGTCACATTCCGTGGAAGCTGCTGGTGGACGGGGCTTCGGGCAAGAATTCTCTCGGAGGAGGGGTGGTGCTGGAGAGTCCCCACGGAGTAAAGATAGAGCAGACGCTAGTGATACACTTCCCAATCACCAACAACCAGGCGGAGTATGAGGCTGTAATCGCCGGCCTGCGGTTGGCCCGGGAGCTCGGGGTCCATGACGTGGAGGTCCTCACTGATTCCATGATAATAGTTTCTCAGATAAGGGGAGAGTTCGAAACAAGGGAACCTGTGCTCATGAAGTACTTAGCAAAAGTCAAAGGTCTCATGGGGACGTTCAAAACTTTCTCCATCCGGCATGTCCCTCGAGAGGAGAGCACCCCGGCAGATCGGTTGGCAAAATCTGGTCCTCGAGCCGGAGGGACCCTGACGGACCTATTCCGTCCTTCGATTGAAGAGGGAGAGCTCATGGAAGTAGAACAGCGACCCTCCTGGAAGGATCCCTTCATCACCTTCCTTGCAACGGGAAAATTTCCGGAAGAAGTTCCGGACCAGAGGCGCTTCCGGTATAAGTCTGCCTACTACGTGCTCCATGAGGGTGACTTGTATCGGAAGACCCTCTCGGGCCTCCTGGCCCGATGCATCTCGGAGGAAGAGGTCCCAAGGATCTTGGAAGAAGTCCACTCCGGCGAGTGCGGCAGCCACTCGGGGAGCAGGATGTTGGAGGCAAGAATAGTGAGGCAGGGGTACTTCTGGCCAACCCTAAGCAAAGACGCGGCAGCCTTCGCCAAGAGATGCCAGAAGTGCCAAATGTTCGCCCCGCTTCAGCTCATGCCAGCTCAGAGGCTGAAGAGTATCACGGCGCCCTGGCCATTCGCCATATGGGGAATGGATCTGGTAGGACCCTTCCCCCAGGCTAGTGGGCAGAGGAGATTTCTCCTAGTCATGATTGACTACTTCACAAAGTGGCTGGAGGTCAAGGCGTTGGCTAAGGTCACCTCCCAGGTAATCCGCAACTTCGTATGGGGGGAGATCATTTGTCGACATGGGCTTCCGCAGGCCATAGTCACGGATAATGGATCGCAGTTCGCAAGCGAGGAATTCATCAGCTTCTGTGGCCAGCTGGGGATAGACCTTAGGTTTGCGTCCGTCCACCATCCCAGGAGCAACGGGCAGGTAGAGGCGGCGAACAAGGTCATCGTAAACTTGCTCAAAAAGAAGGTGGAAAATCTCAAAGGCAATTGGGTGGAACAGCTCCCCTCGGTCCAATGGGCTTTAAGAACCACCCCCAACACCGCCACGGGAGAGACCCCTTTCAGGCTCTCTCACGGCTGCGAGGCGGTCATCCCCATAGAGTTCGAGATTACGACACCACGGGTAACGGTCGCCGCAAATGGAGAGGAAGATTGGAGAGCCGAGAACGAGGAGGAGTTGCGGCTCTCCCTCGACCTCATCGAAGAAGCCCGGGATCGAGCAACCATCCATCAAGAAGAGGTCAAGCGGCGGATGGCCAAGTATTTTGACAGGCATGTCAGGATCAAGCAATTCGAGAAGGGAGATCTGGTACTCAAGAAGGTCGACGCGGCTGGGAGATCCGCCGCGGTGGGAAAACTTAACCCCAACTGGGAAGGCCCCTATGTCGTGGAAGAAGCACTAAAGTCTGGGGGGTATCGCCTTCAGAATGTGGAGGGCCAACTCCTCAGCCACACATGGAGTGGCGACGACCTTAAACACTTTTATCCTTAGTACCATGTAATAATGATGTTTTTTGAATGAAAGCATTTTGTTTAAACTGTGTGTATGAAAATGATGCTACAGCTCGCAGGAGAGACCCTGGATGTTCAAGAGGTTGGCCCCGAGCAGACCCGCTGTCCAGGCTCTCATCTAGCTGGCAGGTCCGAAGGCTCACTCGGTGGCAGGTTCTATGTTCCAGAGGTTGGCCCCGAGCAGACCCGCTGTCCAGGCTCTCATCTAGCTGGCAGGTCCGAAGGCTCACTCGGTGGCAGGTTCTATGTTCCAGAGGTTGGCCCCGAGCAGACCCGCTGTCCAGGCTCTCATCTAGTTGGCAGGTCCGAAGGCTCACTCGGTGGCAGGTTCTATGTTCCAGAGGTTGGCCCCGAGCAGACCCGCTGTCCAGGCTCTCATCTAGCTGGCAGGTCCGAAGGCTCACTCGGTGGCAGGTTCTATGTTCCAGAGGTTGGCCCCGAGCAGACCCGCTGTCCAGGCTCTCATCTAGCTGGCAGGTCCGAAGGCTCACTCGGTGGCAGGTTCTATGTTCCAGAGGTTGGCCCCGAGCAGACCCGCTGTCCAGGCTCTCATCTAGCTGGCAGGTCCGAAGGCTCACTCGGTGGCAGGTTCTATGTTCCAGAGGTTGGCCCCGAGCAGACCCGCTGTCCAGGCTCTCATCTAGCTGGCAGGTCCGAAGGCTCACTCGGTGGCAGGTTCTATGTTCCAGAGGTTGGCCCCGAGCAGACCCGCTGTCCAGGCTCTCATCTAGCTGGCAGGTCCGAAGGCTCACTCGGTGGCAGGTTCTATGTTCCAGAGGTTGGCCCCGAGCAGACCCGCTGTCCAGGCTCTCATCTAGCTGGCAGGTCCGAAGGCTCACTCGGTGGCAGGTTCTATGTTTCAGAGGTTGGCCCCGAGCAGACCCGCTGTCCAGGCTCTCATCTAGCTGGCAGGTCCAAAGGCTCACTCGGTGGCAGGTTCTATGTTCAAGAGGTTGGCCCCGAGCAGACCCGCTGTCCAGGCTCTCATCTAGCTGGCAGGTCCGAAGGCTCACTCGGTGGCAGGTTCTATGTTCCAGAGGTTGGCCCCGAGCAGACCCGCTGTCCAGGCTCTCATCTAGCTGGCAGGTCTGAAGGCTCACTCGGTGGCAGGTTCTATGTTCCAGAGGTTGGCCCCGAGCAGACCCGCTGTCCAGGCTCTCATCTAGCTGGCAGGTCTGAAGGCTCACTCGGTAGCAGGTTCTATGTTCAAGAGGTTGGCCCCGAGCAGACCCGCTGTCCAGGCTCTCATCTAGCTGGCAGGTCCGAAGGCTCACTCGGTGGCAGGTTCTATGTTCAAGAGGTTGGCCCCGAGCAGACCCGCTGTCCAGGCTCTCATCTAGCTGGCAGGACCGAAGGCTCACTCGGTGGCAGGTTCTAAGTTCTCAAGAGATGATCCCAAGAGCATTCACATAGACCACGCGCCGGAGAGAGGATCACACCCCACTCTCTTGACTACTTACGCGAAACCCCGTGATACGCGAATGGTAAGGTTCACTTGGTGGCGAGAGATCGAAGGGGAACGGCCGACCTAAGTCATCTTCGAGCATTCACGGGATGGCCAAGACAGTCGCATCACGACCCGACGTCCTAATGAGCCTAGCGAGGTGTGGCGGCGAATAAGAAGAATCGACGTCCTAATGAGCCTAACGAGGTATGGCGGCGATTGAGAAAAAAGCTGAGAATAATGCAAAGTGTAATCAATGAAGTACATCTTTTACAAGCACTCGCCGGTTCAAGATTACAATCAAAAGTATAAACACAAAAAGAGGAAATACAAGAAGCCCTTCTCAAGGATCAACAGACTTCTCGCTTGAAGATCCGCCGCTCTCGCCAGAGTCTGGGACGAGGGCGTCTTCTCGCGGCTCGACGTGGTCATCCTCAGGAAATGGAATTGGGATGTAAAGCTCGGGGACGACTTGACGAGCGGAAAGGCGTTCGGCCTCCGCTTTCAGGTATCCCGCTCGCCTCAGCACCTGCAGCGCATGCTTGACGGCATTCTGCGCGTTCTCTTGCATCAGCTGCTCCAACTCGTGATGGGGATAAAAATGGCCCCCGCTCCCCGGGTCGAGTGCTGATGCACCAGCCTCTCGCAATCGCTGGACCTCGGCTTTGGCCAGACGGATTTCATCCTCAAGGCCGGCCACCCGAGCACGGAGCATCTCGGCAACCGTGGTATCCTGAAATTAATAACAAGGGTAGTAAGAATAAAGTGGTCAATCGGCAACAAGTCACTCGCAGGGAAGGAGAACATACCTCTGCGATAGGACGGTTGGCGAGAAGAGTCTCCGCAGCCGCCAGCTTAGTCCTAAGCTCCATCGCCTCAGTAGAAGCAACGGACCGGGACTCCTCGACCGCCGCCAAGTCCCGCGCCAGTTTGATACTCCGGCGCGAAGACATGTGCGCGAGCTCGAGCGCCCTCAGCATGGCCCTGGCACTCTCGTGGGCGAGAATCTGGGTCGTCTCGGCATCGTATACTTCGGCGTCTTCTCGTCCATAGAGGGCATACACGATGGCGTAAGCCTCCCCGCTAGCAAGGTCGCTCTCTATCCACGACGGATGGAGGGTGGAGAGCGAGACCCGGTTCGCATTCCTGTCCCACTTGACCAAAGGAGCCCCCGAGGGGTCCATGTACTTCTCGCCGCTGGGGAAGTTCCGATGGTCCCTGGGAAGTGGGGGCGGCGGCAACGACGGTCCCGCGCGAGGGGTGGTCTCTCCTGGCGCACTCGTCCCCAGTGCTTGGATCTGAGCACTCGCCGCGAGGGTCTCGCCCAGGACCCCCTTCCCCTTGGCGGAAGGGGGGTTCTTGGATTTCTTGGAGGTGGAAGGGGTCGGCGCCGCTGGCTTGTGCTTCTTCCCGCCAGGCTTGGAGGAAGAAGGTTCCTCCCGGCAGGCATCCGCGGCGGCCTGTGCGAGAGAGAGGGTAGATCCGGAAGGACGCGGCGGATGGAGAGGGAAATGGCGCACACCTGTATAATATAACAAACGGTTTTAGCGAATGATGTAAAAATTACAAGGCGAAAGCGAATGAAGTCTCGAACACTTACCCTCGCCCTGCGGAATAGGTGGAAGCGAGTTGACATTTCGCCGGAGATGGACGAGATTCATCCCGTGCTCCAGGATGTATTGGTGGAGTTTGGCCTCGTGCCCCCCTAGGGTCGGGGGGGCGTAAGGTTGACTCCTCCTCCTGCACCGGCGCGAGGAGGGTGTTCCCTAGGTTCCCGCTTACGAAAATAAAGCGGCGAACCCAGTCATGGTTCTTGTTCGGGAGCCCGTAGTGCTTTAGGGGGCTCTGTCCCGAGAAGAAGGAGATACCATGGGTGCAGCGGAAGGTATAGAGCTTGCGGAAGACGGGCAGTGAGAACTCGATCCCCTCTTCTCGCAGGTAGCTCGCGTACCCGACCAGCATAGCGATGGAGTTGGGGTTGAGCTGGCCGGGCACGACCCCATAGTATCTGAAGGTCTGGCGGAGTTCCGGCCAGATCGGGAGGCGAAACCCCACCTCGAAGTGCTCTAGCGGGATCGCGAGAGCACAAGGCGAGATGGAATTCAGGCGCTCATCCGGCCTGGGCTTTCGCGCCTCGAAACCCGGCGGGACGTAGTCGGCGACGGCAGACAGGTAAGCCTCCTCAGAGAGGTCGCAGGAATCGAAGACGTGGTTGGCAAATGAGCTGGCGCACTTGGCTCTGCCTTCCGCATCGCCGCCCATTTTTGCGAATGAAGAAGAAAAGAGGAGCAGCAGACGAGGAAGAAGCGCGAGTGCTAGCGCAGGGAAGGAAAGCGGATGGTTAGGTATTTAATACGGTGGTTGAGAGACCTATTTATAGAGGGACTAAACGGCGTTTGGACTTTCGAGACCTCGGGTGTGCGGATAGCCATCGCGCCCTCCCGACGCCTCGAAGCCCGAGCCGGTCCCTCTCGCCCATTAATGGCAAATGCCCTATGTCTATTCATTCCGCGGCCACGCAACGAAGTAGGAAGAGCATCCGGCTAAAGGTTATCACTCGGCAAAACCCAAGCAGAGTTATAAGATACGAAAAATAAATAAAGAAGCATTCGCAAAGCATAGAAAAATTATTACAGATAAAAACAATGTTCAACATTCGCAGCACAAGGTAAGAAAAGAAAACAACAAGAAGGATGGACGTTGGGAAAATCAGATCTCCTCCCAGACCCACCGACCTCGCTTTCGCGACCCAGCTTCCGTGGGCGCTCGCGGGCGGTAGTGCGCGAGCATACTGGTGATTTCCTGGGAAGCAAGGTGGAGTTGGTCCCGGGCTCGCGCGGCATGCCTTGCGGGAGACAACTCTCCTCCTTCACCCCCTAGCCGATCCACCGCCGCGAGAAGATGCGAGTGACTTCGTCGAAGGTCCTTCAGCTCCCGTGTGACTCCCAGCCGCACCTCATCCACCTGACCGGCGACGTTTCGCTGGATATGGATAAGCTTCCCCAGGACCTCCGAGATCCGATCCTTCAGGGCCGCGTGATCCGAGGAATCACCCAGGAAGTCAGCGAGATCCCCAGGGGAAGGGAGAGGCGAGAGCATTCCCTCTCCCCCCTCGTAGTAGGAGTCGAAGGGGGAGGCTTCTCGATAGCCTGCGGAATCACAACTAGGATTAGCGGTGATAAAGTATGCGAGTGCAATAGAGGCGGGTGAGTGAACTGACCTGGGATGGGATCCGGGTGACCCGAAGGACGAGACGAATGCGGGTGCGTCCCAAACAGCCAGGCGGGAGGTAAGACCTTTCCCTTTCCTGGACGGTAAGGCTGTGAAGAAGGGGCCGGAGCCTCCGCACGGTCATCAGCACAGAGATGCTGATCCAGCTCTCGCTCAGGGGAGACCCTCCGTTCATTCGCGGTGGCAGAAAGGTTCACCTGAGCAGGGGGACTGGGAGGAATGGAGTCCCACAGCGGGACGCTAGTGTTGAGGGCTGCGAAAAGATAGTGGTTAGTAGCCGACAACATAAAAGGGAGTAGCGAGAAGGTTCACAACTCACGAGATTGGGGTACAGTCTCCCCAGGAGGAGGCGGAGGAGCAAGATCCAAATCGGGAGGAGGAGGCACCACCACACTGCTCAGAACGGCCCCATGGCCGTCCTCAGGTACCAAAGCCCCCTGCGAATGGTCGGAATAAGTGCAGGGTAAGGGACAGGAACTAAATAGAGACAAGAAGAATCCTCATACCAGCACCGCGGGGTCTGGAAGGGCATCCGCCAGCGTATCCGCCGGTGGAGTATCCGCCGGAGACTCCGAAGCAGTCTCGCCTCTCTGACGATTCAGCCGAATCGTCTTGGCTCGACGCGAGACATAGGGGGCGCTCGGATCCCGTTTAGACATTAGCCAGGGAGCAAATTTGGATGCTCTGGGGGCAGTCGCAGCTTGGGCCGCAGCTAGGCGGTCGATCATCTCTCGCGAGAGGGGTTTCGCAGAAGGTTTGTGGAAAGACATTGGGAAGTGGAGGAACTCCGAGCCGAGATGAGAGAGTGGTCCAGGAAAACCTGACATGAGGATATATATATAAGGTGGCGGTGGGACCCACGGAATCTTATGGATCCAGTCAGCGAGCACTCACCGAATACAGGGTTGGACTGTTCTTTACGATCGTAGGAACCGCTCGTAAAGAGCGGGGATTGTGTACAACCCGTATTCGCCGAGTGGGCCCCCCCAGCCAACTGGCGAAACCTGGGTCGTCCGGATCATTCGCCGGGTCACTCGCCCAGGCTAAGTGAGGCAAAAATGCCCTCAAGATGGTGGAGGTAAGCTATAGGAGAGAAGACGCTAGGCGAGTGGTGCCCTCACGGACCACTCGCCCAGAAGTGAGGGCATTCGCCCAGCCAGGGGACCACTCGCCCAGAAGCGTGGGCATTCGCCCAGCCAGGCGGGTGCCCAGCGAATGGTGCCCTCACGGACCATTCGCCCAAATGGGTGTGAGGGGAAAATGACCAGGATACCCCTGGTGGGCTGCAAATAGCCCTTCGGAACAGCGGAGTTAGGCTGTTAGCAGACCAATTTGGGGTGCGGTTAGTAAAATTAAAAGGCGGATCCAGGCTATTTACAGACCAGCCTAGGAAAACTATAAATAGACCCTTAAGGGCACCTTGGAGGAGATCCGATTTTAGAGAATCCTCTCCTCTAGGCTAGTTTTGGTGGGCAGCCAGTGTCCTCCAAGGTGCCCGGTTGAGCTTTGGTTTAGGAGGGGAAGCTCTCTAAGATCTTCCGGGTGTGTGGCGGGACCTCCTCGCTTCAGCCTTGGGTCTATTCCGTTTCCAACATCCACCGTCAAGAGAGTCTAGTGAGGGAGAAATAAGCATCGGCTACACCCCCAGTGGGTCCGAACTCAAGAGACCAGTTGCTGGTTTCAACAGTTATCCCACCTTAATACCCTTCTTCCATCTCCTAGAATACCAGTGTAAGCTACTTAGCAAGTTACGTTCGTTTCGAATATATTGATTTTAAAGAATTGGATTTAATTCAAATACCATGCAAGAATTGACTTTAAGTTTAAATCCAATTTTGATATTCTATCACGGGAATTGACATTGCTTTACTTTTATTTGTTCGTATGAAAGACATTGATTTTCAAAAAATGAAAAAAAAAAAATTTAACCTTGGCGAGAGTTGTTCTCCCGGTCGCACGTATTTCGACCGAAAGTAAATTTTTAGGCCAAACATGCATTTTTCCGCCCGAAAGCGAATTTTCCACCCCGGTGTGCTTTTTTGCTCGAGCGCACATTTTTTTTCGTCGGATCGCATGTTTTTGGGCTGCAAGTTAATTTTTAGTCTGGGCACACGTTTTCGGCCCGAACGAGAATTTTTCGCCTAGGCGAGCGTTTTTCGCCCGAGGCGTGTTTTTCGGCCCGGACACGAATTTCTCGCCTGGGGGCACATTTTATGCCCGACCTTGCGTTCTTTCGGGCTGTGCGCGAAATTTTTTTCCAGAGCGCGCCCTTCTCTCGTCGGGTCGCGGATTTTTTGTCCCAGAGGGTGTTTTTTGGGCCCGGACACGAATTTTTCGCTCGGACTCGCATTTTCCCCCGGAGCGTGTTATTTGGCCCTGGGCGCGATTTTTTCACCCGGGCGCGCATTATTCGTCAGGGCGCGCGATTTGGGCTAGGGCACGAAATTTGCTTGTTTTTTGTCCCCGAAGCGAATTTTTCGCCCGAGAAGGCATTTTTCACAAAGACGCGCATTTTTGGCTCGAGAGCACGTTTTTCAGCTCAGACGTGTGTTTAACGTGCGTGCACGTGTTTTTTGCCATGGGCGCGCTTTTTTCCCATGAGCACAACTTCTTCGTTCGGACACGCATTTTTCGCTTCCAGACCGAAAAATCTGCTCTCGAACAAAAAACGCACGCCGAGCGAAAAATAACTCACGTCGGCCATGCCGAAAAACACCTCCTAGGCAACAAATGTGCGCACGTGCGAAATGCACGCATATGAGATGAAAAACGCGTGCCCAAGCAATAAAATTGTGTTTGGGCAAAAAATTCGTGTTCGAGGCGAAAAACGCACTCCCGGGCCAAAAAATGTGCGCCCACTCAGAAAATGCGCTCTTGGCTGAAGAACACATGCCCCAACGAAAAATCCACATCCGAGCCGAAAACGCGCTTCCTGGCAAAAAATGATCATTCGGTCGAAAAACGCGCGTCTCGGCAAAAAATTCGCGCCCATGATGAAAAATGCGCGCTCGGGCGAAAAATTTGTGTCCGGGTCGAAAAACGCGTGTCCGACAAAAATTGTGCATCCATGATGAATAATGGGCACCCTACAAAAAACTCCCATCCGGGCGAAAAAATCGCTTCTGGGCCAATAAACGTGCGTCGTGGAGAAAAATGCACCCGAGCCGAAAGACACGCCCGTTGGGCGAAAATTGCGTGTGTTGGCGAAAAAAGCAAGCCCAAGTCAAAAACGTGCTCTCGGGGTATAACTTGCTTGGGCGAAAAAACACATACTCGCGCGAAAATGCCCGCCAACGCGAAAATGCCCACGAGCTCGAAATCACTCAATTCTACGGAAAACCCACGGGCGGAGGTAAGGATTGGTGATTTGATTTTTCAGTTAAAAGACAGTCATAGAATTTCGCTTCAAAGTAAATATCCGTTGGTCGCGCCGAACGTGAGAATTGGATTTCTAATCCCCAATGTCAATTCCAGAAATTAAAGTCAATTCCGTTCAAACGAACGGACCTTAAATAATTTCTGCGGAGCAAGCATAGATCCTAACGTAAGTACCTAGTCTCAGCGAGCGTGTAGAAAATATTAAGGCTTTGAGAGTAATATCGTGATCGAACTAATTTTATAGTTTAATTCTTGCTTGAAGGGATAACTCGAGTTACAACAGATCAGGCAGTCCTTTGTCGTTTCGTTGTCTGCTCCTTCCTTGTTAAAGTCTTTCAAGGACCGCACACTCTCAGCAGTCTAACACTCGTAGGAAAAACAACACGAAGGAAAAACAATGTAGTAAAAGATAACACTTGCAATTTTCATTAATTCAAAGATAATTACAGCATGAACAATTCATGTCTATTTATAAAATTTGAGAGCTATGAAAGATGAGTAGGGATGAGTTTGGAGTTCATGAAGGTGGTTGGAGGTTGGACCGTCATTGTGGTAATCTTTGGTCACATATTTGAATGAGTAAAAAAATGATATATTTTATATGTGAAAAGAGGATGATTTGTACGCGATGGTCAATATTCATGATAAGAAGAAAATAAAACAGTTAAGTGTGGAAAAGGTGGTAGTTTTATGACGACCAATTGTGATATGACCATAATAAAATGGTATAAATGTGAAGATGTTGTGCTTTCATATATATGTTAAGTTAGGAAGGTCAGCATGCCGACAATGACTCTGCCTTTGGCATGACTTGGGATGCCCTGCATCAAGTTCGATATCTATTATAGGGCGGCGGTTTAATAATTAGAACTCACTGGTGATATCACTGGCTCAAGCAACCGCTTTTCTTTCCTTTTGCAGTCGACTTCCTCTCTCGATCGAACTCCAATTAATGACCAGGTTCGAGCGACGGTGGTTGGGCGAGGGTCTTAGCATTTGCCGGCCTAGTGCGTGTGTGCAAGGTCTTGTTCTAGCGCAAGAGGTGGTTCAAGTTTGCCAGCTGCATTTGTGCTTGCAATTAATTGTCGAGGTTGAGTCTGCGGGAATTGTGTGATAACCGTGGTCGCAAATCCGTTAGGGGTCATCTTCTACAATGGTCGTCGACCATTCGACGACGACAAATGTCGTTCTGACATGAACATTGTGCGTCATGTTTTACTAATAATTGCAACCCACATTGTTTATCAAATCTATATTTGTGCAATAAATTTTATTGTTATTATAAAACTGCCTGGAAGTGCCCGTTATTAATTTATCATGTCATTTCCAACGCATAGTTATATTTACACTAAGCAAAGCCAAAGATTTACCAAGATTTGTATATATATACGAGCATCTTCGCACGGGCTTCGCCCGTGCTCGATGCTCTTGGGCGGCCTTCGGCCGCATCCAGGCGGGCTTCGCCCGCCTACGCACGGGCTTCGCCCGTGCTTGATGCTCGACGCGGCCTTCGGCCGCATAGAAGTGGGCGTCACCCATTTTTACGCAATCCACCAACTCGAGGCCGCACACGCCACTCCAGATGCAACGACGCTCCTGCAGCTCGCAAACCTCGTGCATGAACTGAAGATTTGTGTATTAAAGAACTTATAAAATATATATAATGCAAAATAAGCAATTTTATGAAACAAAATCTATATTTTTCTTGATACTGCAACAAATAATGGAAATTTCAATTTGTTTTACAGGTAAGGTTCCAAGCTTAACGATGATATAAACATTAGCTGACATGGTTAAGCAGATGTCAAAATATTTGACGACGAATAGAGGGGGAAAGTACAATTTTGCTCAACAGCAGACGCCTCAGTTCCATGTCATGCTCTCCCAATCACATTAGGGAAATTGACATTTTTATTGGTACATAACAGATCACATTAAAAACATTATTTATATGACCAACACATTCAATGACATCGAAGTTTTCAAAAATAAAATATTCCATGAATTATAATAGAAAAATTCAAATTCCATCAAAATTTTATGCCAAAAGCTACATCAAGATCAAAACATGTGTTCTCTCTCACTATTTTACTTTATCATACAGTTATCAATACATTATCATGTATCCATTATCATGTTGACCCACAGAAGCTGGATGGCAATCGACGGAGCAGTTCCTGACATTAGGCAAATAGACAATTTTATAACTGATTTGCAATGTGACAGCAAAAACAGTTTCTAGTGCATTAAATCATGCAAATTTATATTTGATTTAAACCTACGGTTCGAAGCTTCAAGATGATATAAAAATTAGATGAAATTCTTGTATGCGGCGAAGGCAGCGTCGAGGATCGAGCACGGGCGAGCCAGCTATCAAGAAAGCCTCCCAAGGCCAAACAGTACTCAGTCTTCATAACAAATCAGCCGGCCAACAGTCAAAACCTAAGGAAATAATATACAGTATAATGAGCAGAAATAACAAAGTTATATGTATTTATTTACTTACCGCATACGGTTACAAAACAGTAAGCCATCAGCTATGTATAATACAAAATTCGCATTCGCAGTTCGGGTACTGAGTTTTGTGTTGCTCCCAAGACTCTTCAATTCCAATGAAAATCTTTAACCATAAGTTGGCGAGATGCATTGCAGGAGACATTTGCGTTGTACCTGGCGTTGGTTGTGTTGTCTAACAGAAAACGTATGCACTACAAATTAGTTATACGAAAATGACTATGTAAGAGTAAAATTTTTTAGTGATATATCAAGTGAGACAAAATTCATATGTGAAATAAGTTTTATTTTGCGAATAAAAGTAATAAAAGCCGTGAAAAGAAATTGCATATTTTTATGAAATCATTACCTGTGACCTGTTTGTTGTCGGGACAGTTTTGGTAGTTATGCTGTGGTAATCATGGGAGGGCGAAATCAGCAATGTAGGCGTATGAGAACACTGCAATAATACGCAAATTTATTTCTTTTGCATGTTTATGTAATCTTTACATAATGTGTAAATGATTTAAAGTATTATTTGAATACTTACGAACGCGTCGGAGTTCGCGGTAATAACACAGTCAGCTTGGGGTTTTGTTTTAACATTTCGAGGCCTTGGAAACCACTGAAATAAGTCCCATATTTATTTTACTTTTTATTAATGCATGCTAACAGTTGCATATGTTAGATGTGAATTTTGATAGTTTTAAATAATTTTCAATGAGTACGCAAAGTATTATTTTTTAGAGTTGTAAGAGTGTCATAATGCGTTTTGTCGTTGTTCGTACACTTAATATTTCATAGACATATTTGAGCATACCTTGGCAAGATCTTCTGGAGTGATCTTTTGTGGTGCCTTCTGTTGTGTTGCCTAAAACAAATATCCAATATGAAATAGTCATTACAATAGTGTCATGCGTGACGAAACTATCGTGAAACACTTGATATAATACATAAATATAAAGCGTTAATGAAATAGAGTACTCACCAATGCTTTGCCTTTTAGTTGAGTTTTCTTCGCGTTAGTTGCGCAATTGTCATGGGATGGCATATTCAAATTGGTAGACGTTTGTAACAACTGATGTAATACAAACTGTTAGTGAGATACTTTTTTGTTGTTAGTATGAACATAAGTCTGCAAAGTTCTGTTTTCATAACAAATTCATGATATGTTTTTAATGTACAAATATGATATAAATATTACGTGTAGCATCGAACAAAACCAAATCAGTAGAGGCAGAAAAGAAAAATTCTTCTGTCATTTAAAACTTTGTTTCATCAAAGGAGAAGCTCAGATTTGGAAGCAGGAAGTATAGAACATTTCGAAAGTAGTTAGTTGCAACAACAAAGACGTTGATTTAATAGTTTTACGCATATAATCACACGAGAGCTTGGTTGACAGGTATCTAATAACGTTATAGTAAATGCATCAGTGAGATGTTGTATTTTTTGTTTGTATGTGGAATATGTAAGTTTATATGTATGTGTAAGTGTGCATTGTTGTGTGTGTGTGTTTGTGTATATTTGAGTGTTTGTTTGTGTGCATGTATTTGTTTTTGTTGGACTTTATATGTATTTGTGTGTGTTTCGTGTATGAATGATTGTTGACTTTGGTGCTCTTTGTGGGTGTGTTTGTGTTTCTGTGTGAGTGTGCATATGTGTCTGCGTGTCTTTGTGTATATGTATGTGTTAGTTTGTGTGAGTATTTGTTTCGAGTGTGGTTGTTTGTGCTGGTGTTTTTGTATACGGCTATAAAAATGCATTTTGTCTGATGTGGTACTATGTACCTGTAGATGTGTTTTTCGTAGACGTGCTGTAAACACAGTTGTTTGCTGTAAATTCTGTGCTGATCATGGTTCGTGGGACTGTCATGTACGTAGAGAAAATCATTTGTCTGACGTTGTATTGTTAGGCAGTATGCAAATGAAAATATATAGAGAGCGGAAGTAAAGTGTGTACTTGGACGATGACTTTGGCAAGTAGGTCCTTGAAGACAACATTTTTTGTGCATGTGCCTTTATGCCCAGCAACAATACCATTTTGTATTAGAATTTTTGTAGTTACTGAAGATACTCCTCTTGACAAAGCTACGTAGAGTTGACCATGTGTAAAGACAGGTGAAGGCAGGTATATGCCAACTTGATTAATTGTTTGTCCTTGAGCTTTGTTTATTGTAAGCGCGAAGCTTAAACGCACTGGGAATTATTTGCGAGTCAGTTCAAAAGGCACTTTTGCATCTCCTGCATTTTTGAGTGGTATGCGAGGGAGAAAAACTGATTTGCCTTTATGTTGGCCTGTAAGAATTTCCGCCTCAATAACATTTCGTTGGAAATGATGGCACAGAAGGCGTGAACCGTTGCACAGTCTATTCGGGGATTTAGATTTCGAAGGAGCATGATGGGGGAACCTTTTTTCAGACATAGTTTGTGTGGCGGAAGATTGCCCGGGGACAGACTATTGATGAATTCTTGTGGGTATAAATTATGCTGGTCATCGTCAACTGAGTCAAAAGAATAATATGTCATTTCATCACCAGGGAGTATTTTTAAACAATTTTCGTTTTATTGGGTGACAGTTTCATTTAATGGAGTCAGCAACGCTCTGCTTTCCCAATAATCAGGTGTGGTAATACTCGATGAGATATCTGCAAATATGATGTTAATAAGTGTAGTAATTGAATGTTCGCCTTCCCATGGAACAATCATTGATTCTGGAATATGTATCATATCATCGTCATATGTACGCTCATCACCGTTTCCAACTCGAAGTAGGAAATTTGAGAAATCTTGATCATGGAGAGCGCGCATATTTTGAGACAGCGAGAGTAATTGTACAGATGACCACAAAGGTGAAGTAACTATGCTG
Organism: Dactylorhiza incarnata; assembly: GCA_033032865.1. Classification (NCBI taxonomy): domain Eukaryota; kingdom Viridiplantae; phylum Streptophyta; class Magnoliopsida; order Asparagales; family Orchidaceae; genus Dactylorhiza; species Dactylorhiza incarnata. Next base: position 38,499 of record JAWHQI010000260.1, read on the forward strand.
GCATTCATGATCTGAGACGTTGTTCCGTTAATCACGACAGGCCGAACCTGCCGAAAATCCCCTCCTAGGATTAATACTTTTCCACCAAAAGGTTGGTGTATGTCAAGAACAACTTGTAACGATCGATCAACAGGTTCGAATACATGTTTATGCGACATCGGAGCCTCATCCCAAAGAATTGCAGAACAATGTTGTAAAAGATTGTGTATCTTTGATTGCTTCTCGAACTTGCAGAAGGAACCCGCCTCTATAGGGATTGGAATCTTGAACTTTTGATGGGATGTAGTTCCACCTGGAAGAAGTGTTGCAGCAATTTCCGATGATGCAGTAGCAAGTACAATGTGGCCTTCTTGGCGTAAATGTGCAAGTATTGCTTTGTACAGAAATGTTTTTCCAGTGCCTCCAGACCCGTCTATGAAGAAAATACCACTCTCGTGGTGTCTAATATTGTCCATAATAGTATCGAAAGCATACTGCTGATCAGAACTGAAAGTTGAAACAGAGTTAAGATCTGTGTATGAGAGTGGTAGTGACAGTTCATCTTCAATTAGACTCGAAAAGCGAGATATATCTGCAAACAATGGAGATATTTGAGGAAGATCAAACTGTTTAATACTCTTGTTGTGTTGTTGAAGAGTATGCTCGATTTCATGAAGGAGTTTATTGAGGATGTATATATCAGTGGTAGAACTGGAGCAGATGTAATATTCACTCATTGCAGTATAGTTGTCATTCCACAGTTGTCGAACTTCTGTAGGGTTGCAGTAAAGTAAAATGGTTGTAAATAAAGTTCGGAGCGCAGAAGGCATTTGGAATTCTCGGGCCTCGCGCATACAACTATGTAGGTTGTTGTCTCGTTCAAGTAAACCATATTGTTCAGCAGCTTCCTTAAATGTTGGGTAGACCGTGTCACGAACTGTCATCAGGTGCTCGAAAGATGTTGGGCCTTGAATATGGTTTAAAAGTAAACGTAAATAAAATCTTTCGCCCTCAGAAGGATGTACAGAGTACATTCGACCAATAACCTTTTGATGGCGTCTTCGTTTGTTCCATGTTCTAGAAGTTGAATTTCATGTATAGTGCTTTGGGAAATCAGTGTATAGATAACTATGCCTTTCTTCTTGGGCACTGTAAATATTGAAAAATTCTGTTAACATTGTGCGAGAGTTACGCACGTCAGCAAGAACGTTGCTTATGGAATCGGTGGTGCGAAACTGCACTTGATGTTTGTTAGGTAAATGAATTTGCAGGCGAATAACTGATGGATATGTTTGATACATATTGAATTTGAATATCTTCCAACAGGCTTCTTGAGGACATATCCATCGACCATCCACGTATTGGGATATTTCTGTATATTCTAGATGAGGATGAATTTGCAGCGCGACAAAATCGGGACCCTTGTGAATGTATTTACATAGATATTTTATACTTTTTATACTGCTGCATATTTCAACGTTAATATGACAATCATATTTTAAAAGGAGATATGGATTATACGGAACAACCCATCGGTTATCAACAGTGAAATCATCTCATCGCTGGAGTCTAAATGAGCGACCATTATTTTGACGTCGATATATTGGGTAGGAATCTGATCCCTGCAATGTTTGAGCGGCAAAGTTTTTGGGGTAACCTTTTTTACAGGAACCTTGTTTCATACATGACGCATGAGGGTTTACGTGGGCGCACGGACCATGAATCATATGTTTTACAACAGCATTGTATAGTTCGGGTTCAGATTTGATATGGGGAAGCTCAGCTGTAACTATCTTATCATAGTCATCCGGAGTATTCATTTTATCTGACACATCTAACATAACCAGCATATGAGCATGTGGCAAACCCCATTTTTGGAATTCAATAACATGCACATGACTAACTGTTCTTCCCAGAATGTGCCTGTGGAATATATCTTTCTGTAATTGCCGGAATTTTGCATTAAATATTCGAGAGACTAAATCGGGATGGTCTTGTGACGTCTGTCCGGGATAAAGTGCGTCCGTTATTTCTTTCCAAGATGCGTTGCATGTCATTGTTAGAAATATATCTGGTCTGCCGTAGTGTTGCACGACAGCCATTGCATCCTGATAGCGTTGGTACATATCGCGAGGACTTCCAACGAAGGATGATGGAAGGATGAGACGATGACCAATATTTGCTGCAGTTAATGAACATATATATTAATTTGTTATACTGTGAAACTCTATAATCACATTCCGAAATAACATGCACATACCTCCACTATTTTCTCCACCAGTTAGACAATCTTGTAAGCCGCTGTACAAATCTGCACGGATAGTTTTCTGATTATTTTTAATCCAACACAGTTTTTGCGTTTCTATCTTAATGTAGTTATCAACAACATATTGTTGCAGCAGACGACACCCATGTAAAGGAAATGACGAAGTTGGCTGACGATCCTATAGTAATATGAGTATGAGATATATTATTATCTTAAGCGTAGCAGGACGTGGGTGCATTTAAAAAAACGGCTGTCAAAACTGAAGTATCTATGAGTAGTAGTCGCAGCAGCCAACGTGGCGATTATTCAGGCCTTTGCATTCGGCCAACCAACCATATGTACCATATGGGAGGAGCAGTGGATATTGGAGTGGATCGTAGAAGCCAGCATATTCTTGAATAGTGACCAAAGGACCTTCAGTTGTCTGTAAAATTATGTTTCTGTCACTTGATTCAGCATATTCTTCAGCACCAACAATTATACCAGCCACCTGCGATGCAGTTGGTAATGTATATTGATGACCCAATGCATGTTGTTCTTTTATAACCAATCTGCATCTGGTAATATCCTCATGTTGGGCTAGTTGCCGGAACATCGATACAAAAGGATTATATTTATTCAGAATGGCCCAGATTTTTTCTAATACTGCAAAGTTAAGCTCGTTGTTTTCTTGCAGACAATGATCTGTCTCATGCTCTGTATCGTAAATATATAGTTGTAGATATCTAGGTCTACAGTTTGTAGCAGGCAGAAGTGAGCCAATTCTGTGATAAATTGATCCATGAGCACGGAATGTGTAGACGGTGTGTTGATCGACTGTCAAAGTTTCATCTAACTTAACACTCATAGAAGTAAAAGAGAAAACGTGGTTATACGAACGAATGTATTGCCTGAAGTGATGACCTTCAGCAGTATCAGTAATGAATAAAGTGTACTGCTCAGGTGGAACTGGTATAGGTGGAAGTTGAACTATTCCGTTGTTGCAACACATTGTTAGTGTTTCTCCATCAAAAAGTTTAGCATTACAATGATGACAGAAATGCGGACGTTGTAACTGTAAATGCACAATTTGTTGGGTTGCGTTACAGATGCGTGCAATGTTGTGGTTTCCAGCACGACGGCGCTGAGCACGGATAATAACAGCAGAGTCACTAATTTCTGTATGTTTATGTTGCAGAAATAAAGTTAGGGCTGTGTTTGTAAGATATAGAGCAATAGGTAGATGTGGTAGACAAAAAGAAGAGCATACTGTTTGAGTGACTGTGGTTGATGATATGTTCTTGTGGTAGAGGAGATGCGTTGTGGTGAATGCGGGAGGTTGATGCTGGCGCAGCATATGTCATCACTAATGTTGGAGCAGAAGTGGTTGCAGTCATATGGCCAACTGAGCCGACAGGGATTAGTGGCAAGTTACACTCAGGCAAGGCCATAGAATGTGATTGTGTCGTTGAGGATTCTCCAATTTCAGGCAGGCTGCCGGAATGGAAGCACGACATATATGGTACACTTGTTAGTGAGTATATGTGCACAACACCAATAACTGTGTTTGAGAATTTATAATTTAGTGATGTGTAAGAGTTGTTGTACGTAAACATATGGTAGTGTATAAGAAGAAGATGTCGTAGTTACCCAATGTAGTGCATGCGGCTGAAGCGGCGGAGGACAACGTTGATGTGAGTGCAGCAGTGCATTGGATGTCAGGCACTTGAACTTGTAGGTTGGTAGTTTGTTGGAGTGACTGTCTATGTCGCATTGCGTTTGCAGCACGCGTAATTTGTGGTTGTTGCACTGACTGGCGGCCTCGCAGTTGATTTGGACCACGCATAACCTCCCGGTCGTTCGCTTGTTGTGCCTCAACCATCCGAGAACGCCTTAATCTTTGGTACAATCGATTATATGCTCGTCGACTTTCACGTTCTCTGGTCGACATTAGGGCAGTTCTTCTTCGAGCAGCCTGTCGATTAGATGTGCGTTGTGCCGCACGTGATGCCTCATTTATATGTGCATCTTCTGTTACAGTGCACGAATGAGTATGCATTTGGTGCGAATGAGGTGGTTGGAATGGTGACGATTCCCCAGTTGGAGATAGGTGAGCAGTATGAACGGGCACTGAATACGGTGCAGTTGTTAATGAATATCCATGGACAACAGTAGTAGCATGGTCATCTGCCACTGTCAAATGCATGTGTGTATGTTATGTGTTGGTAGATGTGAACATATAAATATGTACATACATATAACACGCGACAATATATGAAAATGTGCAGCAAGAGATGTTGTACTTACCTTAAGTGATGCTTGCATCCTCAGAGGCATTGTGTGGCATTCCTGCGAGTGCAGTTTGTTGAGGCAGAGTTGCAACATGGCAGTGGATGGCGGCACCATCAGTTTGGATTTGGTAACGTTGTTGGGGTACATCTCGGTGGTTGTCTGTTTGGTGTGATTCAGTTAGACGCGAACGTCTTAATCTCTGGTAATTTCGATTGTATGCTCGTTGAGCTTCACGTTGTTCATCGGACATTAGGGCTCTTCTTCTCTGCGAACGCTCTCTCGCAGAGGCTCGTTGAAGTTCATCTGGTGCATGTGCTTATGACGTAGATTGGCATCGTGGACGTTTTCCACCACGAACATGATTATCATCCATCGTACATACAGTGATGCGCCAGTAACTGCCAATACTGTATAGTAGGGTAAGGAATATGGGATCGTATGTGAAAAATAGGCGACACGCGCATATGGATTGAGAAATATGCAGCAGGAGGTATTTATAAAGTAGAGATGTGACATTAAATATGGTGTGTACTATATCGACTCTTAGTTATTCGCAATGGGAAAGTAAGAATAGGCACGGATTTTATGTCATCAAATCTTTGAAATAGTAATAGTTGGAGTTGAATTAATGTATATGTATATTTGGAGTAGTTGCAAAATTAACAGAGGCCAAATAGAACAGAGAAATAAATTACGTAGAGAGCACAACATTGATGGCAGACAGAACGTGGTGGCAGTTGAGAATATGTAGGTGAACAAAACCATATGTGTACAACCCGTATTCGCTGAGTGGGTCCCTCAAGCCAACTGGCGAGACCTGGGTCAGCCGGATCATTCGCCCAGGCTAAGGAAGGTGGAGAGATCCCCGGATTAGTGGGGGTACGCTGCAGGCGAGAAGAAGTTCGGTGAGTGGCGCCCTCACGGAACACTCGCTCAGTAGCATGGGCACTCGCCCAGCTGAGCGGGAGATCAGCGAGTGGTGCCCTCACGGACCACTCGCTCAGTAGCATGGGCACTCGCCCAGCTGAGCGGGAGATCGGCGAGTGGTGCCCTCACGGACCACTCGCCCCAAAGGCTTTGAGGGGGAAATGACCATAATGCCCCTTGTGGGCTGCAAATAGCCCTTCGGAACAGCGGAGTTAGGCTATTAGCAGACCAATTTGGGGTGCGGTTAGTAAAACTAAAAGGCGGATTCGTGTTATCTGCAGACCAGCCTAGGAAAAACTATAAATAGACCCTTAAGGGCACCTTGGAGGAGATCCAATTTTAGAGAATCCTCTCCTCCAGGCTAGTTTTTGGTCGGCTGCTAGTGCCCTCCAAGGTGCCCGGTTGAGCTCTGGTTTGGGAGGGAAAGCTCTCTAAGATCTTCCGGGTGTGTGGAGGGACCTCCTCGCTTCAGCCTTGGGTCTTTTCTTATTCTCACATCCACCTTCAAGAGAGTCTAGTGAGGGAGAAGTAAGCATCGGCTGCACCCCCAGTGGGTCCGAACTCAAGAGGCCTGTTGCAGGTTTCAACATTTTTGGTGCGGTGAGCGTGGACCGTAGCCAATGAAGGAAAATCCCAAGCTAGGCTCGATGACAGGAGATGGAGGGAATGGTTCTGACTCAGGCCACTCGCAGCCACCAGCGACAGGGGAGTGGCTGGAGATGTTCGAGAAATTCAAGCGAGAAGTCCTGCAGACAGTTCTCGCGGCAAGGGGCGAATGCGAGACGCCAGCGGTTCCCATCATTCCACCCCAGCAGGTCGGCGAGAACGCTCCGGGGCAGCGACCGGGAAAGGAGGTGCCAGCAGAAGGAAGTGCGCGAGATCTCCCGGGGCGGCAGTTGTTCAGCAGTCCGGCGAGTGCTGAGGTGTGCGAGTTGGCTCCGCGCGAGAGGACCATTCGCCGAGCAGGGGAAGGGAGCCCCTTTTGCGAGATGATCCTCTCGGCTCCAGTGTCAGAGGGGTTTCGGGGGCCGGAGATGTCCTACTACACCGGAAAAGAGGACCCGGTTGTGCACCTGCAGTGGTTTGAGGACATGACCTCAATTCTCCCCATGTCGGATGCATTCCAATGCCGGCTCTTCGCAACCACCCTGAAGGAGAAGGCAAGGGATTGGTTCCACCAGCTTCCCGTAGGTTCCATCTACGCGTTCGACGATCTGCGTCGGGGCTTCCGGCTGCGATTCTCGACGTCAAAAAAGAGGAAGAAGGATGTGGAGGCTCTCTTCAAGATCAGGCAAAGGGAGGGGGAGTCCCTGGCACATTACATGGACAGATTTCAGGAAGAGATACACCTTGTGCAGGAGGTGCCGGGGTTCGCCCTCAAAATGGCGTTCATTGTGGGATTGAGAGACAGGTTCTTCAAGATGGACCTGAAGAGGAGGGCTCCGGTCTCCTTTGAGGAGTTGATGGAGCGAGCGGCGGAGGAGATAGAAGGGGAGGCGGCCAACCCGGAGTTCTACAAAAGGTTGGCGAAGATGAGCGAGCCTGAGGTGAGGCAACAAGAGGGAAGAAGGAGAGAGGAACCCAGAGGTCAAGGGTTTGAGAGGCCACCTCGGAATTGGAGGTTTCAGGAGCCCCACAACAGGTTTGGGGTGGAGGAATCAGGAGGGACCTGCGAGAGGTCAGGAAGGAGGATACCAAGGAAGGGAGATGGGGGGAGTCAACCCGGGGTGGAGGCAGGGCCCCCGACCCCCTCCTCCTCCGCGGGAGCAAGCCATGGCGGTAGGCCGAGGAAGAGGAGCTAGAGGAGCTAGAGGAGGAAGAGGAGCTAGAGGAGCTAGAGGAGGAAGAGGAAGAACGGGAAGAGGGGGTAGGGTGGTGTTGCCATATTGTGACTTTTGTAACACCCCAAATCTGGTAGTTCCGCGAAGTAGGCGGAGTGGTAGTGCGGCACATGAAGCAGGCTAGAATTTTCCCTGTCTGCTCTTAGCGCACGATCAGTGGCCTCATCGCGCACGACCAGTGATCGTGTGCCAGCGATCGTGCGTTAATTCAGAAGAGAATCGAGTTCTGTCTCGGACAGTGCGCACGACCATTTCCCTCTTCGCGCACGACCAGTGATCGCGCGCCAGCGATCGTGCGCTTATTCGCAAGAATTCAGAGTTCTGTCCCGGATAGCGCGCACGACCATTGCCCTCGTCGCGCACGACCACTGACCGTGCGCCTGTGATCGTGCGCCCTGTTTATTCTGTTCCGCGATTTTGAGCGGAGAAGAAGATCGGGCCGTCCAAATCTTTTGAGATCTGATCCGATGGCCAGGATCAGATGCTGGAGGCTATTAGGGCTTATGAGAGGAGATTAATCCTCATTATTTTGAGGTGTTTCTCTCTCCTAGGCTAGAGGAAGAAGAAGGAGGCAAGGAAGAAGAAGGAAGATCCCGCCATTGACGGAGCTCCGGAGCTCCGTTTCGCGAGCCGTTTCCAGATCCGGAGAGTGCAGCCCGGTGCGGTTCTTTCCCTCCGCGTAGAATCTCGGATCCATGGCGAAGAGGAACACGTCTAGGGTAACGATTCTTCCTCCCGAACTTTGGACTTGTATTTGTCCATTTATTCCTCTTTCTTTGCTTGCATGAGGTATCTCTTTCACCAAATGGGTGAAGTGTAGGATTTCCTCAAGTCCTTCGGGACTCCGGGTAGATTGTGTCCGTCCCCGGCATATTGCATGTAGAAAATCCGGTAGTCGTGCGGATTTAGGCATTTTGTGTGAAGCCTATTCGTGGCCGTGAGCCCGAATCGGTGATGCTTGATTTGCGACGTTGCATTTAGGTTAGACCTAGAATGCGTGCCGGAGAATGACTCCGTGAACTCACCTATAGTATTGCGGGAGTTAAGTGTAGGCGTCTTGTGAAGATCCCTACGAAAGCCCATGCTTTGAGTTTTGGATGAAGGCAAACCTTCACCACGCTATTGATGTGGAGCGTGTGTAGCTCCCTTGTTGAGAATTCGCGAAGCCTAGATCCTTGTGAAGGGGTTAGGTGCGTAGCGTATAGTTGTGTAGCACTTGAAAGTGCTAAACCCTTACGGGCTGAGGTGAAGCCGTACCCGCGTCGTGCGATAGATCGCGACGATTAGAGCACGGGCAAAGCTGAACCGAACCCGTTTCCATGCAGATCGGCGAGAGGTCCCTTCCTCATGAAGGCCGTGTGATCATGGGAGAGGTCGTGGAAGGTGTCATACCTAGACCGACCAAAAGCTCTTGTTTCCCACCTAAGGATGTGACCCTTAGGGTGGAGTGTTGTGAATTCGATGTTATGTTCCTCATGCGATTGCTTAGGCGGTTGTGGGAAACCTTCGGGTGAACCCAACCAACATCATGTGCATACCTAGGTTCCCTTCTTTTTGATGCTCAACCTAGAAGATTGATTGTGCTTAAAACCTCACCTCGTGTAGTTGCACTTTCTTTAGTTTAGTACTTGTGCTAGTATGGCTTACTTGCAGGGTAGAATCTCCGCCACCCCGGGAAAGGGGTGGGGTCGTTATAATTTGGTCAGCTGTGCTGACCGTTACTTTGTTTGCCACCGCTTGGTGGAATGTTCTTATGCAGGTGCAGGTGAGCCTAGCGGGAAGTAGCGGGCGTTGGCCCCTTTGCTGTGTTGGCCCTCGAAGGCCAGCCTTTTTCCTGCTTTCTCATGTTTTGCCGGCCTGCGTGCCGATGTATGTTTTGTTGGAGTTTTGTACATTGTTTTGATGTAAGGCCCTAAGGCCGTAACTCTCATTTCTGGATTCATTCCAATGATAGTGGACATGTCTATTTGAATGGTTTAATTAATGCTTCCGCTTACGTTTTGTACTCTCGTTAGTTGTTACTTTCTGGTTATCACCTTTTAACTCCTAGCTAGTGTGGTTTGTATGGCGTGGGGTCCCGGCCGGACCTGCTGTTATACTTTTTGTACTGGCAGGGTGTTACAATTTGGTATCGGACTTAAGGCGTCGATCCGTAGTTTAGCGAATTCGGGACGAATTCCTTTTAAGGGGTGGTGCGCACGGGCTGTGCATTCACCTAAAACGACAAAAACTAATAAGAATGTCCACTTAGGAATGAAAAAAAAACATACTTGTTTGCGGAACCTGAGCGTTCCATGATTGATGTTTGATATGTTTAGGGTCACTAAATTGTGCCTTGCATGATTATAGGTGACTAGAAGTGCTGCGGGGCGGTCTCAACCCCGTAACACCGCTGAAAGTAGTGGGTCGGCTGAGGTGCCAGCGACCACTCCTTCGGCTGAGATGATCAGAATGGTCGCAGAAGCAGTCTTCGCGATGATCAATGCTCAACCGCAAAGGCTTGCACAGCCTGCTACGCCTACTACTGATGCAGCCCCGGTAGCTGAACCTGCAGTGGAACCTGCGGTAGCACCAAGGGTTGATGCCCCTGTGCCAGTAGCTGCAGTGGAACCGGCGTTAGCACCAAGGGTGGAGCGTCAAGTTGCGCAAGTAGTTGCGGGGCGAGCGCGTGACCAACAATTAAAGCACCTCTTGAGCTTTAATCCTCCTACCTTCTCGGGATCTGAGTCCCCAACGGAGGCAGAAGACTGGTTGTCAAGAGTTAGAAGAACTCTGAGGGCGACGGCGACGGACGAAGCCATGATGGTCACCTTAGCCACTTTCCTTCTTGACGGAGAGGCTGTGCTGTGGTGGGAAGAGCAGGAACTGCACAAGTTCGGCGATAGAGACATCACTGAAATAACAATGGCTGAGTTTTCAAAGTCGTTCCTCCAGCGGTTTATCCCCTCTGCCCAACGCATTGCGTTACAAAACCAGTTCCTGAGGTTAACTCAAGGTGATCGCTCCGTTGACGATTACTTACATGAGTTTACCAGACTGAGTCGCTATGCGGGGGCATTGGTGGAGGATGAGGAGACGAAGACGAATAAATTCTATGAAGGGCTTCGGGACGAGTTGAGGCTGCTCCTTGCAGGCCCTATGACGTTTGGCTTCCAAGTGATGGTGCAAACCGCCAGATCTTTGGAGTTGGACATGAAGAGGGTACAAGCAAAGAGTGTTGTAAAGAAACCCGAGTTTCATGCGCCGGCCTCTCAGTCCAAGCCGGACTTCAGAAGGAACAAGCGGAAGTTCAAGCAGACGGAACCAGCTTCTTCGAATGTTTCGGGAGCCACGACCGCGCGGACTCCTATTACGTGTTTCACCTGCGGGAAGGTGGGACACAAAGCTGCGGTGTGTCGAAGTGGTCCCCCAAAGGCGGCAAACCGAGCGGCGGATTATGCTCGGGCTGCGGAAAAGGGCAAAGCGGCAGAGTCTTCGGCCTCCCAACACATTCCGACTCAGCCGAGAGTCTATTCGCTTGGCCAACAAGAAGCTATACGACAAACCGACGTCGTCACAGGTACGAATTAGAAGTTAGCCTTTACAGCTATGTATATGATTCTCACTGTTGTACGACTATGTGTTATTTGTGTACAATTAGGTTTCGTCCTAATTTTCAACTATCCGGCGAGAGCTCTATTCGATACGGGTGCATCGCACTCTTTTCTGTCTGAGGACTTCGTGGTGCGAATCGGAGTGCCGTCTACCTTTGTAGAGGATAGATTGGAAGTAGTGCTACCCAATGGATCTCGAATGAGTGCGGATAGGAAGAGCCGTGTGAAGGTGCGGATCGGAAGTCAAGATTTCGACTTGGAAGCGTCGTTACTACCGTTAGCTGAATTCGATGTGATCTTCGGCATGGACTGGCTCTCGGAGCAGCGAGCATGCATAGATTGCAATACAAAGGAGATCACTCTGGGAACGAACACCGACGATGAAACCACATTCGCCGGTATGCGAGGAGCGAGCAAGACGCTGATGTCTGCTCTCCAGGTGGTTAAGGCGGTGAGAAAAGGCGCCGAGTTGTTCTTCACCTTGTTGGAGGCTTCGGAGCCAAAGCCCAGGTTGTGTGATGTCCCAGTTGTAGCGGAATACGCCGACGTGTTTCCTAACGAACTCCCTGGGGCTCCGCCTCATCGGGAGATTGATTTCTGTATCGAGTTGGTGCCAGGTGCCAAACCTGTGGCCCGCTCACCATACCGAATAGCGCCAAAGGAATTGGCAGAGTTGAAGGTCCAATTGCAAGAGCTGCTAGAGCAAGGCTACGTACGTCCAAGTTCTTCGCCTTGGAGTGCACCGGTCCTCTTTGTGAAAAAGAAGGATGGGAGCTTGCGTCTATGTATTGATTATAGAGAGCTAAACAAGTTGACCGAGAAAAACCGATATCCGATTCCTAGAATCGATGATCTTTTCGACCAACTAATGGGGTCGACGGTTTACTCCAAGCTAGACCTAAGGTCCGGCTACTACCAACTGCGAATAAGGGAATGTGACATTCCAAAGACAGCGTTCAGTACCCGCTTTGGGCACTTTGAGTTCACGGTAATGCCGTTCGGTCTATCCAACGCACCGTCGGTATTCATGGACTTGATGAATAGGACATTCCGAGAGTATTTAGATCAATTTGTGATCGTCTTCATCGACGACATTTTGGTATACTCTCAGTCGGAAGAGGAGCATGTAGGGCATCTGCACGCAGTCCTGAGCACCTTGAGGAGGAGTCAGCTATATGCCAAGTTCTCCAAGTGCGAGTTTTGGCTACCGTCAGTGGCATTCCTTGGTCATGTTGTTAGTGGCGAAGGAATTGCAGTTGATCCGTCGAAGATAGAAGCGATCCAAGCGTGGCCTTTGTTGAAAAACGTAGCGGAAGTCCGAAGTTTCTTAGGACTTGCCGGCTATTATAGGCGCTTTGTGGAAAACTTCTCGAGGATCGCACTTCCTCTCACAAAACTGACTAGAAAGGATAATAAGTTCGTTTGGTCGCCCGAGTGCGCACGAGCTTTTGAAGAGCTAAAGAGCCGTCTGACCACGGCACCCATTCTATGCTCGCCACAGGGTACGGAAGGCTACGAAATATATAGCGACGCCTCAGGAAGTGGTTTGGGTTGTGTCCTAGTGCAGTTCGGGAAGGTAATTGCCTACGGCTCCCGGCAACTGAAGGTTCACGAGAGGAATTACCCGGTCCATGATTTGGAGCTAGCGGCCGTGGTTTTTGCCCTCAAGCTTTGGAGGCACTATCTATATGGCGTGAAGATCGATATCTTTACCGATCATAAGAGCCTCAAGTACTTACTAGACCAAAGGGAGTTGAACATGCGCCAAAGGAGGTGGATGGAGTTCCTTGGGGACTACACCTTCGATATCAAATATACTCCCGGTAAAGGAAACGTAGTTGCAGACGCGTTGAGTCGTCGGGCTCCCGCGCAAGCAAATTGGATTTTGATGCACGATGAGCGTCTAATCCGTGAGCTAGAAGAAATGGAGATCATATGCATTGATAGGAGAACGTCTACTTCAGCATGCTTGAACTGGACGGAAGTTCACTACGACCTTGCCGACCGAGTTCGACAAGCATTGGAGTTGGACGAGAGCTTGAAACGATACAAAGCGGAAACCGTTGAAGGGTTAAACGCTGATTTCTCCTTCGAAGACGACCTTATGTGGAAGCAGGAAAAGTTATGCATCCCAAACGTTGGTACTCTACGGGCGGAATTGATGTACGAGGCTCATCATACCAAGTACTCGATCCACCCGGGGAGCACTAAAATGTTTATGGATATGAAGAAACTGTTCTGGTGGCCGGGCATGAAGAAAGACATTGCCCTTTACGTAGCCAAGTGTCATACTTGCGCGTTGGTGAAAGCGGAATGTCAACGTCCCGGTGGGTTTCTGAAGTCCTTGCCGATTCCGGAGTGGAAGTTTGATGATATTTCGATGGATTTCGTGCACGGATTGCCGAGATCGCAACATGGAAACGACGCCATATGGGTGATCGTGGACCGTTTGACAAAGGTATCACACTTCATTCCGAACCGGAAGGATGATTCTGTAGAGAAGCTAGCAAAGCTCTATGTGGATAGTATCGTGAGACTGCACGGTGTCCCTCGTAGCATCGTCAGCGATCGTGACGGGCGTTTCACGTCGAAAGATTGGAGGCTTATCCATGAACTGTTGGGCACAAAATTGAAGTTCAGCACGGCCTTCCACCCGCAAACGGATGGACAGACCGAGAGAACCAACAGGACTATGGAGGATATGCTCCGAATGTGCGCTCTAGACTTTGGAAAGAGGTGGGAGGATCACCTCTTTATGATCGAATTCGCCTACAATAATAGCTACCAAGCCAGCATAAAGATGGCTCCTTTCGAGGCCCTCTATGGTAAGAAGTGTCGTACGCCGTTGTCTTGGGCGGAAACGGGCGATACTAAGCTATTAAAGCGAAAGGATGTTGAAGAAGCAACTTCGACGATCCGGTCTATACGCGAAAGGCTATTGGTTGCCCAGGATAGGCAAGCAAAGTATTTCAACGCCAAGCATAGGAACTTAGAGTTTGCCGTCGGTGACCGGGTTTACTTGAAGATCAAACCGTTCAAAGGGGTATCAAGGATTCGACGCTTGAAAAAGCTCAGTCCGAGGTACTTAGGACCGTTCGAGATCGTGGAGCGTGTTGGTGCTGCGGCTTATCGGCTTGCACTATCTGCAGAGCTGAGCGGTCTGCACGACGTGTTCCACATTTCAGTGTTGAGGAAGGCTGTGCAAGAGCCTACTCATATCGTTGCGGTCGGCAAAGTTCCGGTCGATAGTGGGTTGTCGACGAAAGTCAAGCCTTTACGCATCGAAGATACCGAAGTAAAGCAGCTGCGGAACAAGTCCATTCGGATGGTAAAAGTCCGGTGGGATAACTGCGGCCGAGAGGAGCTCTCTTGGGAGAGAGAGCAAACGATGCTTGCGGAGTATCCCGAGCTTTTTCCCTCAGGTAAAGTATAACTATAATTTATGCTATTACTGTTTCCTGGATTTCGGGACGAAATTCTTTTAAGGAGGGTGGAGTTGTAACACCCCAAATCTGGTAGTTCCGCGAAGTAGGCGGAGTGGTAGTGCGGCACATGAAGCAGGCTAGAATTTTCCCTGTCTGCTCTTAGCGCACGATCAATGGCCTCATCGCGCACGACCAGTGATCGTGTGCCAGCGATCGTGCGTTAATTCAGAAGAGAATCGAGTTCTGTCTCGGACAGTGCGCACGACCATTTCCCTCTTCGCGCACGACCAGTGATCGCGCGCCAGCGATCGTGCGCTTATTCGCAAGAATTCAGAGTTCTGTCCCGGATAGCGCGCACGACCATTGCCCTCGTCGCGCACGACCACTGACCGTGCGCCTGTGATCGTGCGCCCTGTTTATTCTGTTCCGCGATTTTGAGCGGAGAAGAAGATCGGGCCGTCCAAATCTTTTGAGATCTGATCCGATGGCCAGGATCAGATGCTGGAGGCTATTAGGGCTTATGAGAGGAGATTAATCCTCATTATTTTGAGGTGTTTCTCTCTCCTAGGCTAGAGGAAGAAGAAGGAGGCAAGGAAGAAGAAGGAAGATCCCGCCATTGACGGAGCTCCGGAGCTCCGTTTCGCGAGCCGTTTCCAGATCCGGAGAGTGCAGCCCGGTGCGGTTCTTTCCCTCCGCGTAGAATCTCGGATCCATGGCGAAGAGGAACACGTCTAGGGTAACGATTCTTCCTCCCGAACTTTGGACTTGTATTTGTCCATTTATTCCTCTTTCTTTGCTTGCATGAGGTATCTCTTTCACCAAATGGGTGAAGTGTAGGATTTCCTCAAGTCCTTCGGGACTCCGGGTAGATTGTGTCCGTCCCCGGCATATTGCATGTAGAAAATCCGGTAGTCGTGCGGATTTAGGCATTTTGTGTGAAGCCTATTCGTGGCCGTGAGCCCGAATCGGTGATGCTTGATTTGCGACGTTGCATTTAGGTTAGACCTAGAATGCGTGCCGGAGAATGACTCCGTGAACTCACCTATAGTATTGCGGGAGTTAAGTGTAGGCGTCTTGTGAAGATCCCTACGAAAGCCCATGCTTTGAGTTTTGGATGAAGGCAAACCTTCACCACGCTATTGATGTGGAGCGTGTGTAGCTCCCTTGTTGAGAATTCGCGAAGCCTAGATCCTTGTGAAGGGGTTAGGTGCGTAGCGTATAGTTGTGTAGCACTTGAAAGTGCTAAACCCTTACGGGCCGAGGTGAAGCCGTACCCGCGTCGTGCGATAGATCGCGACGATTAGAGCACGGGCAAAGCTGAACCGAACCCGTTTCCATGCAGATCGGCGAGAGGTCCCTTCCTCATGAAGGCCGTGTGATCATGGGAGAGGTCGTGGAAGGTGTCATACCTAGACCGACCAAAAGCTCTTGTTTCCCACCTAAGGATGTGACCCTTAGGGTGGAGTGTTGTGAATTCGATGTTATGTTCCTCATGCGATTGCTTAGGCGGTTGTGGGAAACCTTCGGGTGAACCCAACCAACATCATGTGCATACCTAGGTTCCCTTCTTTTTGATGCTCAACCTAGAAGATTGATTGTGCTTGAAACCTCACCTCGTGTAGTTGCACTTTCTTTAGTTTAGTACTTGTGCTAGTATGGCTTACTTGCAGGGTAGAATCTCCGCCACCCCGGGAAAGGGGTGGGGTCGTTATAATTTGGTCAGCTGTGCTGACCGTTACTTTGTTTGCCACCGCTTGGTGGAATGTTCTTATGCAGGTGCAGGTGAGCCTAGCGGGAAGTAGCGGGCGTTGGCCCCTTTGCTGTGTTGGCCCTCGAAGGCCAGCCTTTTTCCTGCTTTCTCATGTTTTGCCGGCCTGCGTGCCGATGTATGTTTTGTTGGAGTTTTGTACATTGTTTTGATGTAAGGCCCTAAGGCCGTAACTCTCATTTCTGGATTCATTCCAATGATAGTGGACATGTCTATTTGAATGGTTTAATTAATGCTTCCGCTTATGTTTTGTACTCTCGTTAGTTGTTACTTTCTGGTTATCACCTTTTAACTCCTAGCTAGTGTGGTTTGTATGGCGTGGGGTCCCGGCCGGACCTGCTGTTATACTTTTTGTACTGGCAGGGTGTTACAACTTTCATCAGGAAGAGGGTCACGCAACGGCCACCTGCCCCGAGTTCCTGGAGATGAGGGGAAGAGGGCAACCATGGCAGCAGCCGATCAGGATTGAGGAGGTGTTCCCGGAAGGGGAAGAGGATAGGTGTGAAGACCGGGATGATACAGGAACAAGGGGGGAATCGGGGTGATTCATGGTGGGGTTGGGATAGAGGCCTCTCGCAAGAGGAGCTTCCAGGCGATGTTCCGAAGGGACGTCGCGTCGACTTCCCAAACCCCACCACCTCGGAGAAGCTCACCTTCTCCTCGGAAGACATGCCAGATTATGAAGATCCATTCTGCGACGCCCTGGTGATCCAGACGACGATTGAAAATTTCACGGTCTCCCGGATTCTGGTGGATAACGGGAGCTCAGTGAATGTGATCTTCAAGAACGCCTTCGACGCGATGGAGGTGGAGAAGAAGAGGGTGCAGGCCTCCGACGGACCACTGTTTGGTTTCTCAGGGGAGCGGAAGGAGGTCGAGGGAGGCGTGGGTCTCCAAGTGACGTTAGGAGGGGTCCCAAGGAACTACCGGTTCGTCATCGTTGACGCTCCGAGCAGCTACAATGCTATCTTCGGACGCCCTCTCATTAGTGCTTTCCGGTGCGTGCCCTCATCGTACCAACAGTGCCTGAAGTTCCATAGTGGAGGAGTCCAGGTCCGAATCCGAGGAGATGCTAAGGTGGCGAGGCAGTGCTATGTGACTGCCGTCAACACCATCTCTTGGATGGCGGAGGCTGAGAGGATGGATAAGGAGATGACGAGGCCGGAGGGGCCAGGAGAAGAAGTGGAGAAGAGAGGAGTAGAGGAAGAGGGCGATGCCCGAGAGGAGAATATGGAGGTCGCTCGGGAGGAGCAGGGGATCGAGCCGATGGAGGCGGAAGGAGCCACAGAGGAAGAAGCCCGGGAGGAGGGGCGAGAAGCAAAGGGCCAATGGGAAGAGCCAACCCGGCTCGAGGCGGCAGAAGAGGTAGTAGAGATGGAGGTCATCACCCAGGAGGGAAGAGTGAAAGAGGTGCGGATCAGCGGGGGTCTCGGCCCGGAGGACAGGGTGAAGATGCTGGAGTGCATCCAGAAGAACGTGGATGTCTTCGCGTGGAGCGCAGCTGATATGCCAGGCATCGAGGCGGACGTGGCTTGCCATCGTCTCAACCTCGATCCAGAAGCCCGCCCCATCCGGCAGAAGAAAAGGACCTTCGCCAGCAAGCTCGAAGAACCAATCCGCGGGGAGGTGGCCAAGCTCCTCGAAGCAGGTTTTGTATCGGAGATCCAGTACCCAGGCTGGGTCTCCAACGTCGTAATGGTAAAAAAGGCCGATGGCCGCTGGCGTATGTGTGTGGATTTTTCATTGTTAAACAAGGCCTGCCCTAAGGATTGTTATCCCCTGCCTCGGATCGACGCGCTGGTTGACTCAGCCGTCGGTTTTTCTGTGATGAGTTTTTTGGATGCTTTTTCAGGTTATCACCAGATCAGGATGCACCTCCCGGACGTCAAAGACATCTCGTTCATCACCAGGGAGGGATGCTACTGCTATAAGATGATGCCCTTCGGGCTGAAAAATGCAGGAGCAACCTACCAGAAGATGATGGACCGGGTATTTAGGGAGCAAAGGGGAAGGAACCTGGAGGTCTACGTGGATGACCTTATGGTGAAGAGCAAGTGCGTGAACTCTCACATCCAGGACCTCGAGGAGACCTTCGCCACCCTACGCAAGTACAAGATGCGCTTGAACCCCCTGAAGTGTGTGTTCGGGGCCAGTAAGGGGAAATTCCTGGGGCACCTTCTCACCCCTTGGGGGGTAGAACCTAACCCGGATAAGGTTAAAGCCATAATGGAGCTGGGGTCGCCGCGGAACGCCAAGGAAGTTCAGCGCTTGACCGGAAGACTCGCAGGGCTGAGCAGGTTTCTCTCCCGAGCCGGGGAGAAATGCTCCCCCTTCTTCAAAACATTACGAGGTAACCAGAAGTTTGAGTGGACAAATTAATGCGAAGAGGCCTTCCAGGCCTTGAAGAGCCAACTCACCAAGGCTCCGCTACTCCAAGGTCCCAAAGAGGGGGAGGATCTATATCTATATCTCGGGGTCGGGGCAGAGGCCATAAGCTCCATCCTGGTTCAGGAGGAAGGCAAGAAGCAGCTGCCCGTCTACTACGTGAGCAGGGTCCTGAGGGAAGCGGAGCTCAGATACCCGATTTTGGATAAGTTGGCCTTTGCTCTGGTCGTCGCAACAAGGAAGCTCAGGCCATACGTCCAGGCCCATTCAATCCAAGTAGTGACGGACCACCCTCTCCGCCAGATCTTCGAAGGAGTGGAGCACTCGGGAAGGCTCGCAAAGTGGTCGATAGAGCTAAGTGAATTCAACATTACCTTCGTCCCTCGACTATCCATGAAGGCGCAGATGGTGGCTGATTTCATGGCAGATTATGTGGCCGAGATGGACGAAGATGGAGCCCCTCGTCACGTTCCGTGGAAGCTGCTGGTGGACGGGGCTTCGGGCAAGAATTCTCTCGGAGGAGGGGTGGTGCTGGAGAGTCCCCACGGAGTGAAGATCGAGCAGACACTAGTGATACACTTCCCAATCACCAACAACCAGGCGGAGTATGAGGCGGTGATCGTCGGTCTACGGCTGGCCCAGGAGCTCGGAGTCCATGACGTGGAGGTCCTCACCGACTCGATGGTAATAGCCTCTCAGATCAGGGGAGAGTTCGAGACGAGGGAACCTGCGCTCATAAGGTACTTGGCCAAAGTGAGAGGTCTCGTGGGAACGTTCAAAACTTTCTCCATCCGGCACGTCCCTCGGGAGGAGAGCACCCCGGCGGATCGGTTGGCCAAAACCGGTCCTCGAGCCGGGGGGACCCTGACAGACCTATTCCGCCCTTCGATCGAGGAGGGAGAACTCATGGAAGTAGAGCAGCGGCCCTCCTGGAAGGATCCTGTAACATCCCGACTTTTATTGGGCCACTAGACCCTAGTGAGCCCAATAAAAGTAGGCCCGAGCAGTAGAAAACGACCATTTCGGGTATCGTAGCGCGCCACTACCTCATTATTATGAATAGTGGCCGTACGAACCCCGAATTGACTTCCGTCAGTTCCGTTGGACTCGTATGGACAATACGAGCGCAATGGAATTCGTTGCACTCCGATCCGAGGTCGTTTGGAGAAAACGACCATTTCGGGTATCGTAGCGCACCACTACCTCATTATTATGAATAGTGGCCGTACGAACCCCGAATTAACTTCCGTCAGTTCCGTTGGACTCGTATGGACAATACGAGCGCAACGGAATTCGTTGCACTTCGATCCGAGGTCGTTTGGAGAAAACGACCATTTCGGGTATCGTAGCGCACCACTACCTCATTATTATGAATAGTGGCCGTACGAACCCCGAATTAACTTCCGTCAGTTCCGATAGACTCGTATGGACAATACGAGCGCAACGGAACTCGTTGCGTCTCGATACGAGGTCGTATGGAGGGTATGCCATTTTAGTCCTATGCAGATCGCCTCAGTGCAACGCACGAAATATAAAGCACACGAACCCGGCATCGGCCCCGGCGACTCTTATCATGTCCCGGGAGCCGAGGAGGACCCCGCCCTAAGTTGACTTGGTCAAACCCCCCCCCCCCCCCCCCCCCAGTCTGAAATTACTTAGGAAAGAGACGAAAAGAAAAGGGGGGGGGGGAGAGAAGCCCCTCCCCCAAAAAGGAAGGGCTGCCTATTCATGGGCAGCCCCCCTATTTGGGCAGGAGAGAGAGGAGGGAGGGGAGGGAGGGGGGGGGGGGGGGGGGGGGGGGGGGGGGGGGAAATATCTCCCCCTCCCTTATCCCCACGTGGAGGAAAAGGAAGGGGGAGAGGAGAGCTTCCCCCTCCCTATAAAAGGAGGGGCAGCCCTCTCCATTTCTCCCCCCACACACACCTCCTCTCCCTCTCTCTCAGACCTCCCCTGACGGCAGCCCCCCCCCCCCAGCCAGCCACCTCCTCCTCCTCCCCCTTGCCGGAGCAAGCCACCCAAAGCCGACCCCCTCCTCCTCCTCCATGGCCGGCCACCACCACCCCACCCCTCAGGTAGAGATCTCCCCCCCTCCCCTTTCCTACCTCCCGGAGGAGGCGTCCAGGCCGCCGGCAGGCACAGCCGGCGGCGGCCGTATCTTCCCCCTCCTCCCCGCGCTCCCTGTAAGGGAGTTACTCCCTTCCCCGGCGGCGGCCGGCGGCGCCAGACTGCCGGGCCACCGCCGGACGGCTGCCCCCTCCCCGGCGCCCCGACCAGGGGCGGCAGGGAGGGCTGCGCGCGAGGAGACGGCGGTGCAGCAAGCCGGCACGGCTCGGGCTGGCTGCACCACGCCTCCTCGCCCCTTCTGCCCCGTTTTCCGGTGGGGTCCGGCGGCGCCAGGCCACCGGGCCACCACCGGAGTTGGCTCCGGCCCCCGGCGCACCGACCGGGGGCGGCGCCGGTGGCCCCCCCGACGGAAGGGCGGCGGCACAGCGGCCTGCATGGCCCATGCAGGCCACGCCGCCGCCGCCCGCCCCTATTACTCCCTTCCCCGGTGGTGGCCGGCGGTGCCAGGCCGCCGGACCACCCCCGGAGGAGTCGCCGGCCCCCGGCGCACCGGCCGGGGGTTTCCCCCACCCCATCCCTCCGGTGGAGGCGGTGGCGGCAAGCCTGCAGGAGGCGTACAGGCCGCCACCGCCCCCGTGCCCTTACGACACAAACCCCGGTGGTGGCCGGCGGCGCCAGGCCGCCGGACCACCACCGGAGTGGTCGCCGGCCCCCGGCGCACCGACCGGGGGCGGCGCCGGCCCCGGCAGGCCGCTGCCCGGCGGCGGCAGCGGCAGCCACCCGAGCCCGATCGGGGGCCGCACGATCTCCCCCAGGAGATCATGCGGCCCCCGCAACCTTAATTCCCGCCCCATTCCTCCATTTGTGTGCCCCCCACAGCGGATCCGCTGTGGATCCGCTGTGGGGACCCAAGGAGGGCGCCCGGTGTGGCGCCCTCAGCTTTCTCCTTTCCCCCTATCCGCACCCCAAACCCCCTTAACCTTCCTCATTTTTCTAAGGAAAAATGGGGCCTTTTCAGAAAAAGTTTTCTAAATGAAAAATGTGCCCCACCCTTGGGGGCACCCCCTGTAATTTTTTGGGATTTTTAGGAGGGGTTTTACTATTTTTAAAACCCAATATAAAGTTTATTTTAGGTATTAAAATGCCCAAATGTGTTTCTAAAAATCCCCAAAAATTAGGGGCACTAAATATAGGTATTTTACAAATACTACCAAAGATAGGGGGTGTGGACTTGTGATTTAACCCCTCAAAAGCCTTTTCAAACAAAAATAGACGCCCGGAAAAGAGCGAAATTCATTAAAACGAATCGGCGTCTCCTCGACGCATATCTTAAATACTTATCCAAAATTTTGCGTATTAAACTAAAAAGATCGACTAAGCTCGGAGAAGCAACGCAAAAATCAGAACGACATCGCGACGCAGCACCAAAACGTAACCCCGCCGCGACAATAATAAAAGAACGGAGTCGTCGATCGAAGCCTCCTCTTATGGAGTGATTGGACTACTAACCATTTCTTCTTATGCAATTACTCTCAATTAAATCCAGTCTCGCACTGGTCCCCCGTACTTATTTTCTGTACTCTCAATTAAATCCAGTCTCGCACTGGTCCCCCGTACCTATTTTCAGCACTTTCGTTTAAATCCAGTCTCGCACTGGTCCCCCGCATTTACATTCAGCACTTTCGTTTAAATCCAGTCTCGTACTGGTCCTTATTACATGGCCTTTGCTTTCGGCCTACCTTTCTGTTTATTACATGGCCTTTGCTTTCGGCCTACCTTTCTCCTTATTACATGGCCTTTGCTTTCGGCCTACCTTTCTGTTTATTACATGGCCTTTGCTTTCGGCCTACCTTTCTGCTTATTACATGGCCTTTGCTTTCGGCCTACCTTTCTGTTTATTACATGGCCTTTGCTTTCGGCCTACCTTTCTGTTTATTACATGACCTTTGCTTTCGGCCTACATTTCTGTTTAAATATTATGGCCCATGCTTCGGCCTAATTTATTTACTAGTGAAGAGCTGCCGTAGCAACAAATGCGGTGCTTATCCTCCCTTCGGCGGGGCCTTAGTTGGGGAAAACTCGGAGTCGAGTCTCTCCTCCCAAGTTAGCCCCAAGCAAGGAGCACTCATACCACTAAGCCTCCCGGTCCAAGGTCATGCGACCGGTCGAGTATGAATTGCCACGTGGCCTAAAGGTTCGTTTAAAAATAAGCGGGTGAAGATTGTTTGGAAGTGGCGGGTCGGTCACGCTCGCAGACCGTTCGTACCGGTGCGGGTGAGTTGACGACTCATGGCGACAGGGAGATGGGCACAGTGGGTTATTACCCTCTGAGCCTGCAGTATCGCCTCCGCTGGTCGGCCTAAAAATCGGTTCGCCGGATGTCGCTCACATCCATTCAGTACACCAAGTTGTACGGGAGGGCCTGAATGATACGGTACGACTACATTCAGAAGTGGCAGGACTGGCCACTGTCACCGACGGCCACATCGGTGAGGCCCGCGGGATTAGCTCCCCTGCTTGAACTAAAGCGGTCTAAAACTGTGTCGACACAGGGTCTTTGTGTGGGTACAGGTCTTGAGAACCTGGGGTGTGTGTATACGCGCGATAGTATTATAGATTTATTATGCCGCGCGATTGTGGTTATTCGGGCAGGAGCCCCGCTTTATATATATAGATGTGTATGTATATGATTACCTGCTGCTAACCCTTTCCTTGCTTCGGCTATTTCAATTCTGTCTTTAGCCGCCCCCTGGATACGGATCCGGGGAGGGGGATGTGTTTTCTGCTTAGCTCTGTGACTAACGGTTATTTCTTATAACCAATCACAGGAGACGGGACAGCGTGAAGCCCCCACATCACAGGTTGACCGGGAAGCCTTGGAGATGATCCGTTCGATTACCCCAGCCTCCCCTTCTATCTTCAGAGATGTGAGTACGAGTATATAGGGACGAGCCCAGGACTCCCTTTTGTCTTAGCATATGTAGTCTACGGACAATATTTTGTAAACGATAGGCTTCGGCCCCGTTAAGTTGTAAATATAAGCTGTATGTTTGGTTTGCCCATCTTTTGATTGCTTCCGCTATGCGTTCTGATGTGAGGTTATGATTCTTGTGCCTGACAAGGAGACCGCTCAGCGCTCGAGGGGGGATGGGACGTCACCACCCGGGGAGCGTTAAGGGGTCATCCTTGGGCAGTAAGATCCCCCCTCCCTGAACCCGGTTCAGGATTGGGGAGGGGGGGGGGTCTTACAAATGGATCAGAGCTACCACGATCCGACCACATGGGGCAGTCTTTCGATCCTCCTTTTCCCCGGTTCCGTTTCTTGGTTCGGGACGAACCATGCAGCGGAAGCCTGGTGGACCCTCTAGGTTAAGGTTAAGGACTCGAGACTGCACGATAGTACACCCACACGCTTTCCGCTTTCTTTCCTTTCAGTCCTGCAAAATGCCCTTAGTTTTGCAAGTTCTGACACCCGTTTGTTACTTCTCCAGATACCGGAGTCAAGTAATGGAAGGTCTTCCTCTCAAGACCAGTACCACCCTACCACTCCACCACCAGCTCAGACCGCTCCGGCCACAGTTCCATTCGGAGAGACAGAGCTCGGGCAGACCCTGGTAGCCCTGTTGGCCGCCTTCCAGACAGCCACTTTACGGCCACCCCAGCAGGCCACCGTACCCACTGATCTATTGACGACTTTCCGAGGGCTAAGGCCCCCCACCTTTCGGGGTACAGAGTCGGCCATCCAGGCCGAGGAGTGGGTGGAGAGGGTAGAGGAGCTTCTTGTAGGGATGATGTGCCCAGCAGTAGCCGCAGTATCCCTAGTAGTGACCATGTTGGAGGGCTATGCCCGGGACTGGTGGAGGGCAGCTAGCCGCTCCACTTTTAGAGGGCGACCCCTTAGCACCATTCTCTGGGGGGAGTTCTCGGATGCTTTCTTAGAGCATTTCATTTCAGATGCAGACCGGATGGCACTCCAGGAGCGGTTCCTACAGATCAGACAGGGAGATAGGACGGTTCCAGACTACCAGAGAGAGTTTATCCACCTGGCCCGCTTCGTCGGGACCTTAGCAGGTACAGATAGGGACAGGGCGGCCAGATTTTATCGGGGATTACGAGACAACCTCCGTCAGGCCCTGATCATGATATCCCAGGCATCCTTCCACACGATCACCTCACATGCCACCGCTCTAGAGATGGATCAGCGGATGGTAGCCCAGCAGCGGAGGGGACACGTAGGTATTCCCCGGACTCAGGACCGAGAGAGAAGAGCAGGTCCTCGCAGGCAGGGCCGAGACGGGAGACAGCGGCAGCGTCACCAGCCATATAGGCAGGCACCCCAGCCCCGACCAGCACCCCAGCCCCGACCAGCACCCCCAGCCCCAGCACCACAGGTCGTCCCGGCCGCACGACGAGATGTTCCCTTCGCAGGGAACTGCTACCTATGCCAGCAGCCTGGGCATATACGAGCCTTCTGCCCACAGGCTACCGGGAGACCCGGTTTAGGAGCAGTACAGAGAGCGGCGGAGAGAGGACGAGGTGGACGCAGAGGACGTCCCGCAGGCAGGAGGGAGCCGGCTAGGCAGGGCAGAGCAGCACCGCTCGAGGCATACGCGTTGGATCTCCAGCACGGTCCTGCTCCTGACGTAGTGATAGGTATCTACTTTCGATAGTACGATATCCTAGGAGATGTTTTAGCTTATATATTGGGACTTTTTGTATATGTCATCCCTACTCTTGTATATCTGTGAAAAGCTTATGATTATGATATATATACATATATGTTATCAGGTTTACTTTTGGTAGAAGGTCGTCCCGCTAAAACACTGTTCGATACCGGCGCCACACACTCTTTCGTTGCACAAAACTTCATCGCCGACAAGGAGAACACGGTGCGATCATCCGGGATGTCAATCCGAATACGACTCCCGGATGGATCAGATATGACTTCCACCGAGAAGTGTTCCTTCCAGGCAATGCTAGGAGGCATAGAGTTCGAAGTCAACGCCACCATCTTAGCAATAACCGGGTTCGACATCATTCTGGGGATGGATTGGTTGGCCGAGCACAGCGCCCAAATCAATTGTTCGACTCGAGAAATCCGCCTCCAGAATCCGAATGGGCAAGTTATCACGCTAGCAGGTATACCCTCCGTCACCCGCATTATCTTAACATCTGCACAAACCGTCAAGGCAGTTCGACGGAAGGACGAGATGTACCTAATCTACTTTGAGATGGAGAACACGACGCAAGTACTCGCCAAAGTACCTGTGATCAGGGACTTCCCAGATATCTTCCCAGAGTCACTCCCCGGGTTGCCCCCGCAACGGGAAGTAGACTTCCAAATCGAACTTACTCAAGGAGCCCGACCAGTGTCCCGAGCACCATACCGGATGGCCCCGAGGGAACTGGCTGAGCTCAAGATTCAGCTACAAGAGTTAGTCGACGCAGGATTCATACGTCCTAGTACCTCTCCCTGGGGAGCCCCAGTATTGTTCGTTAAAAAGAAGGACGGATCGCTGCGCCTCTGCATCGACTACAGAGGCTTGAATAAACTCACCATCCGGAATACCTATCCCCTACCCCGGATAGATGAACTGTTCGATCAACTACAAGGCGCGTCCGTCTTTTCCAAAATGGACTTAAGGTCCGGCTACTATCAACTTAGAGTACGAGAAGAGGACATTCCCAAGACCGCCTTTAGCTCTCGCTACGGACTATACGAGTTCATGGTAATGCCATTTGGGTTAACCAATGCCCCGTCCGCCTTCATGGCTTTGATGAATACGGTATTCAAACCCTTCCTAGATCATTTCGTAATAGTCTTCATAGATGATATTCTCATCTACTCAAAGAACAAAACTGATCACTCCAGGCACCTCCAAATGGTACTACTTAAGCTAAGAGAACACTCACTCTTCGCCAAGTTTAGCAAATGCGAGTTCTGGATGGAAGAAGTCGGCTTTCTGGGACACACCGTCAACAAGAACGGAGTAGCAGTAGATCAAGCCAAGGTGCAAGCAGTACGAGATTGGCCGCCACTTAAGACAGCGGCAGACATCCGAAGTTTCCTTGGCCTCGCCGGCTACTACCGTAAGTTCGTCGAAGGCTTCTCCAAGATCGCATTACCACTTACCACCCTCACCAAGAAGGATGTGACATTCCAATGGTCTCCTGAATGCGAGGCGGCATTCATCGAACTAAAGAACCGGCTAATATCGGCCCCAATCCTAACCCTCCCCTCCGGTACCGAGGGTTTCCAAATCTATGCTGATGCCTCTCTGAAAGGATTGGGGGCCGTGCTTATGCAACATGGCAAGGTGATTGCCTACGCCTCACGTCAGCTCAAGCCGCATGAACTAAACTACGCCACGCACGATCTGGAGCTGGGAGCGGTAGTTTTCGCCTTAAAAATCTGGAGACATTACCTCTACGGGGTACGATGCGAGATCTTCTCCGATCATAAAAGCCTCAAATACGTCTTCACCCAGAAAGAGCTAAACCTCCGGCAACGCCGGTGGTTAGAATTTCTCTGTGATTATGACTTCGCCCTCCAGTACCACCCTGGCAAGGCTAATAAAGTTGCAGACGCCTTGAGTCGGCAGCCTCCGAGGACCGGGAGTTGGTTAGAAACGGTGCCAGAGGAGTTAGTCAAATCATTGGCAGAAATGGATATTATCCTCATCACCCGCAGAAATCCGATGGAATACCAAGCCCACCTCTATTGGATGAAGATACAGTGTGACATCAGGAATAGAATACGGGAAGCCCAGAAGACCGACGTTGAAGCAGCACCGATCATTCAGGCCTTGCAACACGGTGTACAAGAAGACTACAACCTGTATGATGGCATCCTGCAATACAGACACCGCATATTCATTCCCGCTGCAGAAGGGATCCGTGAGGAGATACTCCGTGAAGCTCACCAGACAAGGTACTCGATACACCCGGGAGTAGTAAAAATGTATACGGACCTGCGCAGGACCCTATACTGGCCAGGCATGAAAAAGGATGTCACCGATTATGTAGCGCACTGCCAAACCTGCCAAATGGTCAAGGCCGAATGTCGTAGCCCAGGAGGTCTACTACAACCCCTGCCAATTCCAGAATGGAAGTTCGAGGATATTTCCATGGATTTTGTCCATGGCTTACCCCGATCCCGTGCAGGTAACGACTCCATATGGGTAGTAGTGGACCGCCTCACCAAGGTAGCCCGATTCATCCCGAACCGGCAAGGCGATGGTGTCGACATTCTAACCCGACTATTTATCGAGCAGGTAGTCCGATTTCATGGAATACCCAAATCAATCGTCTCGGACCGCGATGGGCGCTTTACATCGAAGGAATGGAGAAGAGTACAAGCTTATCTGGGAACCAGATTAGCTTTTAGCACCGCCTTCCACCCCCAGACCGATGGGCAGACGGAAAGGACGAATCGGACGATGGAAGACCTTCTCCGATTATGCATAGTGGAGCACAACGAGCCATGGGAGCAGTTACTACCTTTGGTAGAGTTCTCATATAACAACAGCTTCCAGGCAAGCATCAAGATGGCACCGTACGAAGCCCTCTACGGAAGACGCTGTCGGACCCCGCTATCTTGGGCACAGGATGAGGACCCCGAAGCCTTGGGAATCACCTACATCGACGATACCACCGCCGCAATAAGACTAATCCGGGAACGCATGCTGGAAGCGCAGAGCCGACAGGCCAAGTATTACGACGCACGTCATCGGCAAGTGGAATTCCAAGTGGGAGATATGGTTTTCTTAAAGATTAAGCCAATGCATGGGATATCACGAATCAAGAGGCAGAAAAAGCTGGACCCCCGCTATCTAGGCCCGTATCCAGTCGTCGAAAGAATTGGCCCGGTGGCTTACAGGTTAGCTTTGCCAGCCGAGCTGGGGAGCCTTCACGACGTATTTCATGTCTCATCGCTAAGACGTGTTCTGCGCCAACCAGAGCAGCACCTCCCCACACCCCCAACATCAGTACAATCTGACCGATCTGTCCGACTCTGCGGAACAAGACAGTCACAATGGTCAAGATCTTATGGTCGAACGGTGGACGCGAAGAGTTCACTTGGGAACCCGAGACGCTCGTACGAGAAAAATACCCGACGCTCTTCCCCCAGGTACATCATTTAAACCCCTACTTTAGCCAATTTTCGGGGACGAAAATCTCTTTATTTTTATTGGATTGTAACATCCCGACTTTTATTGGGCCACTAGACCCTAGTGAGCCCAATAAAAGTAGGCCCGAGCAGTAGAAAACGACCATTTCGGGTATCGTAGCGCGCCACTACCTCATTATTATGAATAGTGGCCGTACGAACCCCGAATTGACTTCCGTCAGTTCCGTTGGACTCGTATGGACAATACGAGCGCAATGGAATTCGTTGCACTCCGATCCGAGGTCGTTTGGAGAAAACGACCATTTCGGGTATCGTAGCGCACCACTACCTCATTATTATGAATAGTGGCCGTACGAACCCCGAATTAACTTCCGTCAGTTCCGTTGGACTCGTATGGACAATACGAGCGCAACGGAATTCATTGTACTTCGATCCGAGGTCGTTTGGAGAAAACGACCATTTCGGGTATCGTAGCGCACCACTACCTCATTATTATGAATAGTGGCCGTACGAACCCCGAATTAACTTCCGTCAGTTCCGATAGACTCGTATGGACAATACGAGCGCAACGGAACTCGTTGCGTCTCGATACGAGGTCGTATGGAGGGTATGCCATTTTAGTCCTATGCAGATCGCCTCAGTGCAACGCACGAAATATAAAGCACACGAACCCGGCATCGGCCCCGGCGACTCTTATCATGTCCCGGGAGCCGAGGAGGACCCCGCCCTAAGTTGACTTGGTCAACCCCCCCCCCCCCCCCCCCCCCAGTCTGAAATTACTTAGGAAAGAGACGAAAAGAAAAGGGGGGGGGGGGGGGGGGGAGAGAAGCCCCTCCCCCAAAAAGGAAGGGCTGCCTATTCATGGGCAGCCCCCCTATTTGGGCAGGAGAGAGAGGAGGGAGGGGAGGGAGGGGGGGGGGGAAATATCTCCCCCTCCCTTATCCCCACGTGGAGGAAAAGGAAGGGGGAGAGGAGAGCTTCCCCCTCCCTATAAAAGGAGGGGCAGCCCTCTCCATTTCTCCCCCCACACACACCTCCTCTCCCTCTCTCTCAGACCTCCCCTGACGGCAGCCCCCCCCCCCCCCCCCCCCCCCAGCCAGCCACCTCCTCCTCCTCCCCCTTGCCGGAGCAAGCCACCCAAAGCCGACCCCCTCCTCCTCCTCCATGGCCGGCCACCACCACCCCACCCCTCAGGTAGAGATCTCCCCCCCTCCCCTTTCCTACCTCCCGGAGGAGGCGTCCAGGCCGCCGGCAGGCACAGCCGGCGGCGGCCGTATCTTCCCCCTCCTCCCCGCGCTCCCTGTAAGGGAGTTACTCCCTTCCCCGGCGGCGGCCGGCGGCGCCAGACTGCCGGGCCACCGCCGGACGGCTGCCCCCTCCCCGGCGCCCCGACCAGGGGCGGCAGGGAGGGCTGCGCGCGAGGAGGCGGCGGTGCAGCAAGCCGGCACGGCTCGGGCTGGCTGCACCACGCCTCCTCGCCCCTTCTGCCCCGTTTTCCGGTGGGGTCCGGCGGCGCCAGGCCACCGGGCCACCACCGGAGTTGGCGCCGGCCCCCGGCGCACCGACCGGGGGCGGCGCCGGTGGCCCCCCCGACGGAAGGGCGGCGGCACAGCGGCCTGCATGGCCCATGCAGGCCACGCCGCCGCCGCCCGCCCCTATTACTCCCTTCCCCGGTGGTGGCCGGCGGTGCCAGGCCGCCGGACCATCCCCGGAGGAGTCGCCGGCCCCCGGCGCACCGGCCGGGGGTTTCCCCCACCCCATCCCTCCGGTGGAGGCGGTGGCGGCAAGCCTGCAGGAGGCGTACAGGCCGCCACCGCCCCCGTGCCCTTACGACACAAACCCCGGTGGTGGCCGGCGGCGCCAGGCCGCCGGACCACCACCGGAGTGGTCGCCGGCCCCCGGCGCACCGACCGGGGGCGGCGCCGGCCCCGGCAGGCCGCTGCCCGGCGGCGGCAGCGGCAGCCACCCGAGCCCGATCGGGGGCCGCACGATCTCCCCCAGGAGATCATGCGGCCCCCGCAACCTTAATTCCCGCCCCATTCCTCCATTTGTGTGCCCCCCACAGCGGATCCGCTGTGGATCCGCTGTGGGGACCCAAGGAGGGCGCCCGGTGTGGCGCCCTCAGCTTTCTCCTTTCCCCCTATCCGCACCCCAAACCCCCTTAACCTTCCTCATTTTTCTAAGGAAAAATGGGGCCTTTTCAGAAAAAGTTTTCTAAATGAAAAATGTGCCCCACCCTTGGGGGCACCCCCTGTAATTTTTTGGGATTTTTAGGAGGGGTTTTACTATTTTTAAAACCCAATATAAAGTTTATTTTAGGTATTAAAATGCCCAAATGTGTTTCTAAAAATCCCCAAAAATTAGGGGCACTAAATATAGGTATTTTACAAATACTACCAAAGATAGGGGGTGTGGACTTGTGATTTAACCCCTCAAAAGCCTTTTCAAACAAAAATAGACGCCCGGAAAAGAGCGAAATTCATTAAAACGAATCGGCGTCTCCTCGACGCATATCTTAAATACTTATCCAAAATTTTGCGTATTAAACTAAAAAGATCGACTAAGCTCGGAGAAGCAACGCAAAAATCGGAACGACATCGCGACGCAGCACCAAAACGTAACCCCGCCGCGACAATAATAAAAGAACGGAGTCGTCGATCGAAGCCTCCTCTTATGGAGTGATTGGACTACTAACCATTTCTTCTTATGCAATTACTCTCAATTAAATCCAGTCTCGCACTGGTCCCCCGTACTTATTTTCTGTACTCTCAATTAAATCCAGTCTCGCACTGGTCCCCCGTACCTATTTTCAGCACTTTCGTTTAAATCCAGTCTCGCACTGGTCCCCCGCATTTACATTCAGCACTTTCGTTTAAATCCAGTCTCGTACTGGTCCTTATTACATGGCCTTTGCTTTCGGCCTACCTTTCTGTTTATTACATGGCCTTTGCTTTCGGCCTACCTTTCTCCTTATTACATGGCCTTTGCTTTCGGCCTACCTTTCTGTTTATTACATGGCCTTTGCTTTCGGCCTACCTTTCTGCTTATTACATGGCCTTTGCTTTCGGCCTACCTTTCTGTTTATTACATGGCCTTTGCTTTCGGCCTACCTTTCTGTTTATTACATGGCCTTTGCTTTCGGCCTACATTTCTGTTTAAATATTATGGCCCATGCTTCGGCCTAATTTATTTACTAGTGAAGAGCTGCCGTAGCAACAAATGCGGTGCTTATCCTCCCTTCGGCGGGGCCTTAGTTGGGGAAAACTCGGAGTCGAGTCTCTCCTCCCAAGTTAGCCCCAAGCAAGGAGCACTCATACCACTAAGCCTCCCGGTCCAAGGTCATGCGACCGGTCGAGTATGAATTGCCACGTGGCCTAAAGGTTCGTTTAAAAATAAGCGGGTGAAGATTGTTTGGAAGTGGCGGGTCGGTCACGCTCGCAGACCGTTCGTACCGGTGCGGGTGAGTTGACGACTCATGGCGACAGGGAGATGGGCACAGTGGGTTATTACCCTCTGAGCCTGCAGTATCGCCTCCGCTGGTCGGCCTAAAAATCGGTTCGCCGGATGTCGCTCACATCCATTCAGTACACCAAGTTGTACGGGAGGGCCTGAATGATACGGTACGACTACATTCAGAAGTGGCAGGACTGGCCACTGTCACCGACGGCCACATCGGTGAGGCCCGCGGGATTAGCTCCCCTGCTTGAACTAAAGCGGTCTAAAACTGTGTCGACACAGGGTCTTTGTGTGGGTACAGGTCTTGAGAACCTGGGGTGTGTGTATACGCGCGATAGTATTATAGATTTATTATGCCGCGCGATTGTGGTTATTCGGGCAGGAGCCCCGCTTTATATATATAGATGTGTATGTATATGATTACCTGCTGCTAACCCTTTCCTTGCTTCGGCTATTTCAATTCTGTCTTTAGCCGCCCCCTGGATACGGATCCGGGGAGGGGGATGTGTTTTCTGCTTAGCTCTGTGACTAACGGTTATTTCTTATAACCAATCACAGGAGACGGGACAGCGTGAAGCCCCCACATCACAGGTTGACCGGGAAGCCTTGGAGATGATCCGTTCGATTACCCCAGCCTCCCCTTCTATCTTCAGAGATGTGAGTACGAGTATATAGGGACGAGCCCAGGACTCCCTTTTGTCTTAGCATATGTAGTCTACGGACAATATTTTGTAAACGATAGGCTTCGGCCCCGTTAAGTTGTAAATATAAGCTGTATGTTTGGTTTGCCCATCTTTTGATTGCTTCCGCTATGCGTTCTGATGTGAGGTTATGATTCTTGTGCCTGACAAGGAGACCGCTCAGCGCTCGAGGGGGGATGGGACGTCACCACCCGGGGAGCGTTAAGGGGTCATCCTTGGGCAGTAAGATCCCCCCTCCCTGAACCCGGTTCAGGATTGGGGAGGGGGGGGTCTTACAGATCCCTTCGTCACCTTCCTTGCAACGTGAAAGTTTCCGGAGGAGGTTCCGGACCAGAGGCGCTTCCGATATAAGTCCGCCTACTATATGCTCCATGAGGGGGACTTGTATCGGAAGACCCTCTCGGGCCTCCTGGCCCGATGCATTTCAGAGGAGGAGTTCCCAAGGATCTTGGAAGAAGTTCACTCCGGCGAGTGCGGCAGCCACTCGGGGAGCAGGATGTTGGAGGCAAGAATAATGAGGCAAGGGTACTTCTGGCCAATCCTAAGTAAAGACGCGGTAGCCTTCGCCAAGAGGTGCCAGAAGTGTCAAATGTTCGCCCCGCTTCAGCTCATGCCAGCTCAGAGGCTAAAGAGTATCACGGCGCCCTGACCATTCGCCATATGGGGGGTGGACCTGGTAGGACCCATCCCCCAGGCTAGTGGGCAGAGGAGGTTTCTCCTAGTCATGATTGACTACTTCTCAAAGTGGTTGGAGGTCAAGGTATTGGCTAAGGTCACCTCCCATGTAATCCGCAACTTCGTATGGGGGGAGATCATTTGTCGACATGGGCTTCCACAGGCCATAGTCACGGATAATGGTCCGCAGTTCGCAAGCGAGGAATTCATCAGCTTCTGTGGCCAGTTGGGGATAGACCTCAGGTTTGCATCCGTTCACCATCCCAGGAGCAACGGGCAGGTGGAGGCGGCAAACAAGGTCATCGTGAACCTGCTCAAGAAGAAGGTGGAAAATCTGAAGGGCAATTGGGTGGAACAGCTTCCATCGGTCCTGTGGGCCCTAAGAACTACCCCCAGCACCGCCACAGGAGAGACCCCTTTCAAGCTCTCTCACGGCTGCGAGGCCGTCATTCCCATAGAGTTCGAGGTTATGACACCACGGGTAAAGGCCGTCGCAAGTGGAGAGGAAGATTGGAGCCGAGAACGAGGAGGAGTTGCGGCTCTCCCTCGACCTCATCGAAGAAGCTCGGGACCTAGCAGCCATTCGCCAAGAAGAGGTCAAGCGGCGGATGGCCAAGTACTTCAACAAGCACGTCAGGGTAAAGCAGTTCGAGAAGGGAGATCTGGTGCTCAAGAAAGTCGACGCGGCTGGGAGGTCCGCCGCGGTGGGAAAACTTAACCCCAACTGGGAAGGCCCCTATGTCGTGGAAGAGGCACTAAAGTCTGGGGGGTATCGTCTTCAGAAGGTGGAGGGCCAACCTCTCAGCCACACATGGAGTGGCGACGACCTTAAACGCTTCTATCCCTAGCAGTATGTAGTAACAGTGTTTTTGAATAAGAATATTTTATTTAAACTATATGTATGAGAGTGATGCCGCAGCTTGTAGGAAAGACTCTGAAAGCTCCAAAAATGGCCCCGAGCAGACCCGCTGTCCAGGCTCTCATCTAGCTGGCAGGTCCGAAGGCTCACTCGGTGGCAGGTTCCAAGGTGTTGAGAAAATGGCCCTGAGCAGACCCGCTGTCCAGGCTCTCATCTAGCTGGCAGGTCCGAAGGCTCACTCGGTGGCAGGTTCCAAGGTGTTGAGAAAATGGCCGCGAGCAGACCTGCTGTCCAGGCTCTCATCTAGCTGGCAGGTCCGAAGGCTCACTCGGTGGCAGGTTCCGAGGTGTTGAGAAAATGGCCCCGAGCAGACCCGCTGTCCAGGCTCTCATCTAGCTGGCAGGTCCGAAGGCTCACTCGGTGGCAGGTTCCAAGGTGTTGAGAAAATGGCCCCGAGCAGACCCGCTGTCCAGGCTCTCATCTAGCTGGCAGGTCCGAAGGCTCACTCGGTGGCAGGTTCCGAGGTGTTGAGAAAATGGCCCCGAGTAGACCCGCTGTCCAGGCTCTCATCTAGCTGGCAGGTCCGAAGGCTCACTCGGTGGCAGGTTCCAAGGTGTTGAGAAAATGGCCCCGAGCAGACCCGATGTCCAGGCTCTCATCTAGCTGGCAGGTTTGAAGGCTCACTCGGTGGAAGGTTCTAAGGTGTTGAGAAAATGGCCCCGAGCAGACCCGCTGTCCAGGCTCTCATCTAGCTGGCAGGTCCGAAGGCTCACTCGGTGGCAGGTTCCAAGGTGTTGAGAAAATGGCCCCGAGCAGACCCGATGTCCAGGCTCTCATCTAGCTGGCAGGTCCGAGGGCTCACTCGGTGGCAGGTTCCAAGGTGTTGAGAAAATGGCCCCGAGCAGACCCGCTGTCCAAGCTCTCATCTAGCTGGCAGGTCCGAAGGCTCACTCGGTGGCAGGTTCCAAGGTGTTGAGAAAATGGCCCCGAGCAGACCCGCTATCCAGGCTCTCATCTAGCTGGCAGGTCCGAAGGCTCACTCGGTGGCAGGTTCTAAGGTGATGAAGGAAATGGCCCCGAGCAGACCTGCTGTCCAGGCTCTCATCTAGCTGGCAGGTCCGAAGGCTCACTCGGTGGCAGGTTCTAAGTCCTCAAGGGTGGATCTTGTGGGCACTCGCAGGGACCACACGCCATTAAAGTAATCTCACCTCTCTTCCTGACTACCTAAGCGAAACCCCGGTCTGGGCGAATGGTAAGGAGATACGAGTGGGGCAGGAAGCGGGAAGTCGAAAAGGGGCAGCACACCTAAGTCATCTTCGAGCATTCGCTGGGTGGCCAGGGCAGCCGCGCTACGACCTAGCGTCCTAATAAGCCTAGCGAGATATAACGGCGAATGAGAAAGAAGTAACGTCCTAATGAGCCCAGCGAGATATAGCGGCGAATGAGAGAAAAAATTGAGATAACACAAAAATTGTAGTCAATATATATATCTTTTAAGGGCACTCGCCCCGTTCATGATTACATTCAAAATGGTAAGTACAAAAAGAGTAAAAAATACAAATGGCCCTTCTCAAGGGTCGGCAGATTTCTCGCCTGAAGATCCTTCGCTTTCGCCCGAATCCGGGATGAGGGCGTCTTCCCGCGGCTCGCCATTATCATCCTCCGGGAAGGGGATTGGAATGTAGAGCTCGGGGACAACTTGGCGAGCGGAAAGGCATTCGGCCTCCTCCTTTAGATACCCAGCTCGCCGCAGCACCTGCAGCGCATGCTTCATGGCACTTTGCGCATTCTCTTGCATCAGTTGCTCTAGCTCGTGATGGGGGTAAAAGTGCCCCCCACTTCCCGGGTCGAGTGCCGACGCGCCGGCTTCTCGCAACCGTTGGACTTCGGCTCTGGCCAGGCAGACTTCCTCTTCAAGGTCGACCACCCGAGCGCGAAGCATCCCGGCGCTTGTAGCATACTGAAGAAATGAAATAAAACCTGAGATAAAAGTGCGGCAATCAACAATGGTCATCCGCAGGGGTGAGAGAAAGTATACCTCTGCAACTGGGCGGCGGGCGAGAAGCGCTTCCGCGGCTTCCAGCTTCACTTTGAGCTCAGTCGCCTCCCTAGAGATGAGAGCCCTGGCCTCCTCGACCCCGGCCAAATTCCGTGCCAAGTTGATGCTCCGGCGAGAAGACATGTGCGAGAGCTCCAGGGCCCGCAGCATGGCTCGAGCAGCCTCGTGGGCGAGAACTTGCGTCTTCTCGACATCGAAGACCTCGGCATCCTCACGGCCATAGAGGGCATACGCAATGGCGTACGCCTCGCCGCTGGCGACGTCGCTCTCTATCCAGGTTGGATGGAGGGTAGAGAGCGAGACCCTGTTCATGTTTCTGTCCCACTTGACCAGGGGAGCCCCTGAGGGATCCACGTACCTCTCGCCGTTCGGGAAGTTGCGGTGGTCCCTGGGCAGCGGAGGCGGCGGCAGCGACGATCTCGCCTGAACCACCGTCCCATCTGGCACACCCGACCCCAAGGTTGGGGCCGGCACTTCGGTCCCCAGGGTTTGGGCCGGGACCTCCGTCCCTAAGGTTTGGGTTGGAGCTTTCGCTCCAGAGGTCTCGCCCACAACCCCCTTCCCTTTGATGGAAGGAGGGCATCGCGACTTGCTGGGGGGAGAGGAAGGAGTCGCCGCGGGTTTTCTCTTTCGGCTGCTGGGCTTGGAGGAGGAAGGTCCCTCTCGGCAGGCATCCGCGACAGCTTGCGCGAGAGGCACGGAAAACCCAGGAGGCCGCGGCGGATGAAGGGGGAGGCTACGCACACCTACATAATATTGCGAATGGTTTTAGCGAATGGTGTAAGAATCACAAAGCCAAAACGAATGAAGTCTCGAAAACTTACCCTCGCCCTGCGGAATGAGCGGGAGCGAGTTGACGTTTCGCCGGAGATAGACAAGGTCCATCCCGTGCTCCAGAATATATTGGTGGAGTTTGGCCTCGTGCCCCCCTAGGGTTGGAGGGCGGAAGGTTGACTCCTCCTCCTGCACCGGGGCGAGAAGGGTGTTTCCCAGGCTCCCGCTGACGAAGATGAAGCGGCGAACCCAGTCGTGGTTTTTGTTCGGGAGCCCGTAGTGCTTGAGTGGGCTTAGACCCGAGAAAAATGAGATGCCGTTGGTGCAGCGGAAGGTGTAGAGCTTGCGGAAGACGGGCAGCGAGAACTCGATCCCCTCTTCTCGCAGATAGCTCGCGTACCCGACCAGCATGGCGATGGAGTTGGGGTTGAGCTGGCCGGGCACGACCCCGTAGTACCTGAAGGTCTGGCGGAGTTCCGGCCAGATGGGAAGGCGAAACCCCACCTCGAAATGCTCTAATGGGATCGCGGGAGCACAGGGCGAGATGGAGTTTAGGCGCTCTTCCGGCCTGGGCTTTCGCGCCTCAAACCCCGGCGGAATGTAATCCGCAACAGCTGTCAAGTAAGCCTCTTCGGAGAGGTCGCAGGAGTCGAAAGTATGGTTGACGAATGCGCTGGCGCACCTGGCCCTGCCTTCCGCATCACCACCCATTTCGCGAATGCCGAAGGAGAAGGGAGCAGCAGAGAAGGGAGAAGCGCGAGTGCTAGCGCGAGGAAAGAGGGGGAACGGATGGTAAGGTATTTAATACGGTGGTTGAAAGGCCTATTTATAGAAGGACTAAACGGCGTTTGGGCTTTCGAGGTAACGGGTGTGCGGATGGCAATCGCGCCTTCCCGACGCCTCGAAGCCCGGGCCGATCCCTCTCGCCCATTAATGGTTAATGCCCTGTGGCTATTCGCTCGACAGCCACGCGAAAGAGCTAAGAAAACATTCGGCAATAGCATATCATTCGGCAATACCCAGACAAGCTACGAGAAAAACAAAAAACGAGAAATAGAGCATTCGCAAAGCGTAGAGTATAAAATTATTACAGACAAATATAAAAGTCCAGCATCCGCAACACAGAAAACGAGGAAAGAAATAACAGGAGGGGTGAATGTCGACTAGATCAGAACTCCTCCCAGACCCACCGACCTCGCCTTCGCGACCCAGCTTCTAGGGGCATTCGCGGGCGGTAGTACGCGAGCATATTGGTGATCTCATGGGAAGCCAGTTGGAGTTGGTCCCGGGCTCGCGCGGCGTGTCTTTCGGGAGACAACTCCCCTCCTTCACCCCCCAGGCGCTCCACCGTCGTGAGAAGGCGCGAGTAGTCCCGCCGAAGGTCCTTTAACTCACGCGCGACTCTCAGCCGCACATCATCCACCTGGCCAGCGACGTTCCGCTGGATGTGGATGAGCTTCCCCAAGACCTCCGTGATCCGCTCCTTCAGGGTCGCGTGATCTGAGGAGTCGCCCAGGAAATCAGCGAGATCCCCAGGGGAGGGGAGAGGCGAGAGCATCCCCTCTTCCCCCTCGTTGTAGGAATCAAGGGGGGATGCTTCCCGATAGCCTGCGAAATCACAACTAGGTCAGTTGCGGTAAAATAAGCGAGTACGATAGGGGCAGGAGAGTAAACTGACCAGGGACGGGTTCCCTATGACCTGAAGTGCGAGACGAAGGGGGGAGAACCCCAGACAAGCCTGCGGAAGGTGGTACAACCTTCCCCTTCCTGGGGCGGTAAAGCGGAGGAGGAGGAGCCGGAGCATTCGTACGGTCATCAGCACGGAGGTGCTGACCCAGTTCCCGCTCAGGGGAGACCCTCGGTTCATTCGCGGTAACAGAGGGGTTCTGCTGGGCAGGGGAACTTTGAGGAATGGAGTCCCGCAGCGGGACGTCAGGGTTGAGGGCTGCGAGAAGGTAATGGTCAGTAACAAGCAACATGAAAGGAAAATCGAGATGGTTCACAACTTACTGGATTGAAGTATGGTCTCGCCCGGAGGGGGTGGAGGAGCAAGGTCCAGATCTGGGGGAGGTGCCTCATCCGCGAGAGGTGGCACCACGACACTGTTCAAAACGGCCCCGTGGCCGTCCTCAGGCACCGAAATCCCCTGCGAATGGTCGGAGCGATTGCCGAATAAGGAGGCAGAAACTAAAAAGAAAGGCAGGAGGAATCTTCATACCTGAGTCCCGGGGTCTGGAGGAGTATTCGTCGGAGAGTCCGAGGCGGTCTCGCCTTTTTGGAGATTCATCCGAATCGCTTTGGCTCGCCGCGAGACATATGGGGCGCTCGAGTCTCGCTTGGATGTAAGCCAGGGAGCAAATCTGGCAGTTTTGGGGGCGGTTGCAGTCTGGGCCGCAGCCAGGCGTTCGACCATTTCTTGCGAGAGGGGTCTCGTGGAAGGCTTGTGGAAAGACATTGGGAGTGGCAAAAGGTCCAGGGAGAGAAAACTCCGGGCCGAGATATAAAAATGGTCCAGAAAAGTCTGACATGAGGAGGTATATATATAGGATGACGGTGGGACCCACAGAGTCTTATGGGTCCAGTCAGCAAGCACTCACCGAATACAGGGTTGGACTGTTCTTTCCGAGCGTTGGAACCGCTCGCAAAGAGCGGGGATTGTGTACAACCTGTATTCGCCGAGTGGGTCCCTCAAGCCAACTGGCGAGACCTGGGTCAGCCGGATCATTCGCCCAGGCTAAGGAAGGTGGAGAGATCCCCGGATTAGTGGGGGTATGCTGCAGGCGAGAAGAAGTTCGGCGAGTGGCGCCTTCACGGAACACTCGCTCAGTAGCATGGGCACTCGCCCAGCTGAGCGGGAGATCAGCGAGTGGTGCCCTCACGGACCACTCGCTCAGTAGCATGGGCACTCGCCCAGCTGAGCGGGAGATCGGCGAGTGGTGCCCTCACGGACCACTCGCCCCAAAGGCTTTGAGGGGGAAATGACCATAATGCCCCTTGTGGGCTGCAAATAGCCCTTCGGAACAGCGGAGTTAGGCTATTAGCAGACCAATTTGGGGTGCGGTTAGTAAAACTAAAAGGCGGATTCGTGTTATCTGCAGACCAGCCTAGGAAAAACTATAAATAGACCCTTAAGGGCACCTTGGAGGAGATCCAATTTTAGAGAATCCTCTCCTCCAGGCTAGTTTTTGGTCGGCTGCTAGTGCCCTCCAAGGTGCCCGGTTGAGCTCTGGTTTGGGAGGGGAAGCTCTCTAAGATCTTCCGGGTGTGTGGCGGGACCTCCTCGCTTCAGCCTTGGGTCTTTTCTTATTCTCACATCCACCGTCAAGAGAGTCTAGTGAGGGAGAAGTAAGCATCGGCTGCACCCCCAGTGGGTCCGAACTCAAGAGGCCTGTTGCAGGTTTCAACAATATGAGGTACAGGCAGGCACAGGTTAGTGTCAATCCATGTAGGCCCTTCAAAAAATCCACAACAGAGAAATCATAGTCATTTAAGATCTATCTTACAAATTCATTCCACCGATGACTGCATGCAACAGTCAACTTGCTGACCTCCCACATCAGATAGGATATATCTAATGCAGTTTATGCAACATCATCATACTGGTGTGTAGGGTACGTGGACTCGCTGTGTCCTATCAATTGACACATGGATGAGCGTATGAGAGCGGGTGCATATGGGTGGAGGTACCATCCATGTTGACGTACTGTCGATGCGAAGAGCATCGAGCACGGGCGAAGCCCGTGCGAAAATGCTCGTATACATATAAATATATATATATATATATATCTGAATATATATAAATGTATGCATTTGAATATAGAGTCGGTTTCAACTGGGTTGTAAGTCAAATCGAAGTGGTTATTTCGCTAATAGCTTGTTTCTATCTCAGCTAATCCCAAGAGAAAATGGTGTTTTCTTTTAGTACTTCAGTTTCATCATACAATTAAGAATTCAAATGCACTTTTCATAACTACATTTTTTATTGACAGCTTTGGTCGTGTATTATCACGTAGAACAGAAAGAAACAGGAATCATCAATTATATGTTGCCGCAGCAGATCTGAAACAACAGGAAATTCAGAAAGAGTGGCTGTATTTTTGTTGATACTACATGAAATCATGCCAATTTGTATTTGATTTATAGGTATGGTTTTAAGATTCAAGATGATATAACAATTAGCTAAAATGGTACAGTAGATCTCAAATTATGTCAACAACAGACCTCACTTTTCCAGCCCAGTGTATCCTTACCTCAGATTTCCAACCTCGTAATTGGATTGTTTTTATTTCCAGCATGTTCATTCTTCAAAGGGGAGAGCAATTTACATGCAGGAATAATTTTCTAGAGATGGTAAAGGGGAGAGCAATTCAAACCTAAACCCGTGAGTGATTGAAATGTGTATATAAATTTCTTTTGGAAGGTAAAAGTTTCGATTACCGCAATTTTCAGAATTGCCTCAGTAGCAAAAATTGCTGCCAATAATTAGAAAATCTGAAAAATAAATGTCGCAGGACATCTGAAACTGCAGGAAATTCCCGAAAACACTGTGGAGAATTCTTGGCAGTGGGTGTGGAGCCTCATACGAATAAATTGAGCTATGGTCCAAATGATTGTTTGCATTTTGGAAATAATAGAAAAAGTCACAGTTATGTTATAGTACCGGCAGCCATAACAGCTGTGACTGTGGAACAACGGTGCTGGCAAAATTGGAAGACCTGCTACGGACGCGAGTGAGCGAGGAGTGAGAAATGAGCGGATGTGAAACATCTTTATTTAACTGCATAAAGGCACGGTGGATGAAGAGTTGGTGGCCTCACCTGTGGCACAGAAAGAAACTTTGGAGTGCAAGCTATAGAAACAGTCGAACTGGGAGGACGCGCAAGCAGTAGTTGAAACGGGGGGACGTGCAAAAGAACAGTCTATTCGCATACATAGCAGCGGCGTGCACGTTGAAGTACTGCATTATGGACAATCACCATGTGCACGACAGAAACAAAAGTAGTTCAACTAAAAACTTAACAGATGTACAGAACAACATTGACTCATGACGTGCTTCACCTAGCAGTGTGTAAGACCCCTTTTTTTTCCAAACACCAGGTCTTAGGCCCAGAACCGCCGCTTTGCGGTGACACCTTCACTCGGGAAGGTCGCCACTACAAAACGTCGATCCTGACGGCCAAATCGATCACGAAGAAAAGTACATTAAAGAAGATAAGTCCACAGAATCAACATGAAATATAAATGTCCACATGATATAACTGAATAGAAAGATAACAAAGATACAATAAATAAGGGCTCATGCCCTGTACATCATATCCTCACTACAAGATCACTCGCGGAAGCTAACTCCTAATCACTCACTGGACCTGAATCCTGAGCTCCTGTACAGCATTGTCCCGCCTCCGTCTGCACCGGTCTCTGGTGTTGCCGCGTCTCCTCGAACCCCTAAAATGATATGGTCCACCGACCGTCAGTCAAACTAGACTCAGCCAATTCCCCACCCCACCTCCAATGGCTCCTAGGCACCGTGCGGGAGGATGAAGCGGAGGACAGCAAGGGGTATAACAAAGAGCAGGTGACAGTGGTACTGGAAATGTTTATACACTACACATGTATATATACATAATCAAAGCAGTTAATAGAGCATAGTAAGGGCAGGTAAAGAGTAAGTAAAGTACAATAAGTAAAGCAGGTACATAAAATGAAAGTAACCATTGATTTATAGGAATGCCCATACAAACCTATAGACCAAGGGGTCGTTTAGCAGGGCCTATCGTATAAGAAGTCCCATAACCGACTTATACGATAGGGGTAGGGGTTGAATGCAATGTTTATGCTATGACATGCAAAGTATGATGTTATGCTATGTTCATACAAGTGCAACTCACTCACCACGACTCTATGCGCATAGACCTTTAGTTCCCCCTTTTTGGAGCGAGCTAGACTCCCAGGATACTCCCGTAGTGGCAAACGGAAGCGGTGGGTTGGGCCTCGCCCACCTCTAGGTTGGTATTCACACTACCTAACCTAGACCTATCGTACGCCTCAACGCAAAACCGCGGAGCATCTGCGTACTCTTACTGGCTGGACCACCAGACTTTCAAGGCTAAGTGCAAATTCCACACTTGCCGAGTCAACGTATTGACGTCGGTGTGAACGATCGTCCAATACCGAAGACCCACCACCTTCGTGCACATGCAACATGTTCTACTATCTATCTCCGAGCCAAAATCTCCCCGGGCTAACCCGCCCGTCATCAACAACCATCTCTGAGTCACGAGCTCACCGGACTAACCAGTCCGCTCTTACAACCACTGAGCCTACA
The DNA here is from genome assembly GCA_033032865.1 of Dactylorhiza incarnata. Taxonomy (NCBI): domain Eukaryota; kingdom Viridiplantae; phylum Streptophyta; class Magnoliopsida; order Asparagales; family Orchidaceae; genus Dactylorhiza; species Dactylorhiza incarnata. The sequence continues at coordinate 81,998 of JAWHQI010000260.1, forward strand.
GCTCGTAGCACCAAACCAACTAACCTGTCGTAACCACGGAGTGTGGGTGTGTGTATTATTAAGTTAATCTTGTATAACAACTTACTCCTACAGTTTGTGGTTAATCTTGGACTTCCCATGGATTACCCTGTAAGGGGCTCGCTACGGTACTAGGAACCGAAATGGGATGACACCCCAAAGTTCCCTTTCTCAAGACACTTAGTGTTGTTGGTATCTATCTACCCATAAGAACACCCTCCTTGTTATTACAATGGAATTAACCCTAGGTGACTTATGACTTTCCAAGACGATCCTTCTTGTTGACCATCATACCTTCTCAACTAAACTAGGTAAACCACTTACCTCCCATCCCTCCTAAGGATCCACTTGATTTTCAAATTTCATAGTTTTACTATACGCAGACCAAACTAATTATATGAAGCTCACAACTATAGGTACTCCAAATATTCATCCAACTGACTCAAGCTATTTACTGGAGGTCTATCATGATGTTATAAGATTAATTCCAGAGAATCGTATTTTTCCCAACATTATTAATATTTAAAGCAATTTTCCAAAAATACAACCTCCTAAGGTTTGAACTACAAGTGCACTTTTCTGACTTCCAATGCCTACTAAAATTTTTACATAAATCAAGGGTACCTAGTAATCTGTAAATATGAATTTCATGATTTTCCAGCAAGGGTTGCAATTATTAAAAATTCCTGAACCCATTAATCATCAATTATTTCCAAAGGAGGTACCCTCATATGAACTCCAAACCTTATGTAAATTTTTACAGAGGTGAATTATACTAAAATATTCAGTACTACAAATTTTGACCTCATTCCAGAGAGGTTACATTTGTAATTTCCACAAAGGTCATATTTGCAATTAATTCCAATTTGAACTAGAAGTACCAAAAATATCAATCCAAAAATTATAAGAAACTTACTATGAGTTCATAATGGAATAAAATGACTTCCAGCAAAGTTCCATGAATTTACAGAAAGCTAGCATCCTAAAAATTAATCATCCCAAAAGTTGCTAACAATAAGAATAATTATAATTTGGACCTCCAAAAGTCTTCCAATGGCTCTAATAGAATTTCCATGGAATAATAACACATACATCATATTGATGACAGAAAAAAAGTTATCCCCTAAGTGTTAATCTCTCCTAAAACCCAAAACCTAAATATTTACAAATCTACCCAAGGATTTATTCACTAAGGTTTACAACCCCAATCCTCTTCAATTTCACAGGGGAGGCTTCTCTGGTTACCATGACCAACTCCCCAAAATTTTAGGTCAATCCATAAAGGTTTGATCCCTCTTCCTTCATTGACCTCTAAATGCACCCCTTAGGGTTTACCCTAGGGTTTGGGTCCATCCTTCCCCATGTCCACCCAAACTTCTTGTGAGGGTGTTATAACACTCATAGAACCCAAAGGAGTCTAATACACTCCTCTCCAAGGACAAACACCCCCATGTCCTTCACAACCCTAAAAATCTCCACTAAGGGACCTACCCTACACCAAACCACCCCAAACTCCATTGGAGGGTGTGTCATGCCCTAAAAAGTCAGTGGCCCAAAATTCAGCCTCTGTTGAGGTGATTAGGCCATTCAAATCCAAAAAGGGGCTTTTTGACATGATGTAACCCTATAAGGGTCAATCTATGGTTGGATCAATCCCTAACCAAAACACCTCCAAATGATGTGAAAATTTTACCAGAGCCCTAACTTGCTCTCTAAGACCACACATCCAAATTTGGGAGGATTTTGAGGTGTTTAGGACACCTAATTAAATCACACATGGATTATTAAATTTTTCCAAAAACTATAGGAAAATATTCTCCAAAAATTCTGATTTTTGGATATGTCCTATATATATATATAAGAATAGCCTACACCCCAAATTTCAAGTCATTTGGAGTTCTGGATTGATGTGGGCATCCAAATCAATCTCTGGTCAACCCTATGGACAGACCCCACCAAAATGAGTGATGTGACCTAACCAGGGCTCCAAACCGAGTGAACTAAATTTTGTAATAAACTAGACATCGAGAGCTACAACATTGTTGTTGAACACTTTTTCATTTGAAGGGCCTAAATATTTTCTATAATTATTTCAAACTACTGCCAGTAATAAGAATATAAAACAAATAATAATCATAAATAAAAAATTATGTACAGCCATTTCAACGGCATCCCATCGTCTTCTTCCTTGAATCGACGGTCCAGATGAGCTGCGCCTGGGTGAACTTCAGCCCCGTTTTCCCGGCCACCTGAGCGTTTCCCCGGCCGGCCAATGCCACCACCACCTTCGTTGAGGTGGTGGCCGGCGATTGGCGGTGGTTGGCCGGCCGGAGGTGGCCGGAACAAGGCTTTTTAGCCGGAAGAAAAAGCTCCAAATCTGGAGTTTTAGCCAACCCGATCTAGGGCCATTTGGCCCCAAATCTTGCAGCCAACAGAGGGAGATCTATCCAATGCGAGAGAGGAGAAGAATCGGACCTTTATTGGAGCACGACGACGATGGCGGTGGTGGTCGGCCATGGTTTTTCCCTTCTCCGGCGAGCTTGCCCGATCCCTTGATTCTCCACCAAATGTTGCAATCCAAAGCACTATTCTGACTCCCTTCCACCTTCTAAAGCTAATGGAGTGGTCATATTGGAGTGAGGAGGGCTTAATAGGGGGAATTTGAGGAGGCGAAATTCGGCCATGGCCATTAATGGCCATTAAAGGGATTTCGGTTTTGGCTTGGGGGAGATGAATAGGGGCTCAATCCAGCCGGGAGAAGGCTGGAAACTCCTCCTCTCCCTTAGAGGAGATGAATGTGACCATTAATGGGGGAGATTGAAGGTTTCTTCTTCCTCCCCATTAATCCCCCCTCTTTCTCTCTTTTTCAAATTAGGGCATTCTCTCTCCTTGCCGGATTTCCTGAAATTGAATGGCCTAATCAGTAGCACTTAATCCCATTGGGTGGTGGACCACCTTAATTGGGTCTAGCCCAAGTGAATTGGGTTTGATTAGGTCAAAATAGGTCATTTTGACCTAAATATAGCATAATGTTGACTTTGGTCAATTTGACCATTTGGGTTGACCCCAATGGGTGGCTAGTCACCCATTGGCCTCCCTTAAGGGTTAGGAAGGTCTAGGTAGGGTCAATTTGGCAAGGTGGAGGTCAATTGACCCTAAATCGACTACTTTGACCAATTTGGGGTTAGGGTTGACTTTGGTCAATTTGGCCTCTTTGGTTGACCCCAATGGGTCCTTGGTGCTCTAAGGGAACCCCTAAATGGTTAGGTATGCTATGGTGGGGTCAAATGGTCAAGGTGAGGCCATAAAGTTCAACCCTAAGCTTGGTAACTGGAAATTGCTATTTGCAGACCAGGGTGGTTTTCTTCTTCTTGGCTAAGGCCAAGTGGTCTCATCAAGCTTCCTACTCTAGGGGTCTAGTTGTTTGGGGGATGTTACACAGTGGTCTTTAACATAGTCTGGTTTCACATCAAACAACACCATCTCACGGAGGCAGATCTTTGTGCCGTCGATGATTTGGCCATTCATCTTCTTCCTGGCATCCCTCATCGTCGCCTCATTGGTAAAGACGACCTCCCTGATGCCCATTGGTTGTCCCTCTGTATCCACATCAACCTGCCTCGATAATGTTAAATATCACTTAGTTAGATATGGAGAAGAGTGAGATAATGTGTTTGCTGAAAAAATAAGCAGCCATACAGTGGTGTAAAGCACTCCTGGGAGCGATCCAAATATAGATTTCAAAGTCTCAGTATTGGTAGAATGGTTAAGATTGTCAAGTAAGAGGGCAAAGTAGTAGTTTTCGAGCAGCTCCACCGGGACATTATCACTGGAGTCAAGAGTGCCCCCCAGAACTGAATGGTCCATGTGACGCGCCATGTTCGATGATGACATATAGCTAAGTGTATGTCAAATTACAACCTCAATCTGGTCCTTCTCGTAATCGTATGCATTAGGGAAATCCAAGTTGGAGTTAAATAACTTAAGCGTTTGTAATGAAATAGTAAGAAATGTATAAATATCACAGCATAGATAAACAAAACTTGCCTTTATATCTGCGATAAAGCTCTTCAAGATGTCTAGTATCTGTAATCGCTCGGATGTGTGATTGACTGTAAAATATATCAGAAGCTCCCTCTAAGTGCCAATCACTGGCTGTCAATGACTGAAGGGCAATCTTTGCACTACACATAAAAAATCAATATTGATGAATAAGCACTAAATATGTCGTAATCCTAGAAAGTGTCAATCACTGGCTTAATTCTAAGTGCCAATCACTGGCTTAATTCTAACAATATTTATGTGCAAGTATAGACATTCCACCAATTTGCATAATTTAAAAGGTAAAAGAAAGTAAATATGATTGCGTCAATGTCAAATTACAACCTCAATCTGGTCCTTATCGTAATCGTATGCATTTGGGAAATCCAAGTTGGAGTTAAATAACTTAAGCGTTTGTAATGAAATAGTAAGAAATGTATAAATATCACAACATAGATAAACAAAACTTTCCTTTATATCTGCGATAAAGCTCTTCAAGATGTGTAGTATCTGTAATCGCTCGGATGTGTGATTGACTGTAAAATATATCAGAAGCTCCCTCTAAGTGCCAATCACTGGCTTTCAATGACTGAAGGGCAATCTTTGCACTACACATAAAAAATCAATATTGATGAATAAGCAGTAAATATGTCGTAATCCTAGAAAGTGCCAATCACTGACGTAATTCTAAGTGCCAATCACTGGCTTAATTCTAATTAGAACCTAAACAAAGATGTACACAGCAGGCACAATGGATAAAGGTGTATTGTGAAGAACCCTAATGCAGCAAATGAGAATACCTTTTTAGCGGATATTTCCGGACGCTGCAGCAGGGGGCTGGGGAAAAAAACCAGAGTTGAAGAAGATGAAGAGAAGAGTATAATAGTACAGAGCTAAGATGGTGAACCTAACATAAAGCTTCCACGAAGAGGAGGAAGAGTTACCTAATCACAGAGGAGAGCACTTAGGTCTTCGGAAGGAGCGGCGAGTGAGCGACAGAGATCGGGCAGGAACAAAGAAATGGATCTGGGGAGTTGAGAAAGTGGATCTGGGGAGTTGGCGTTCACGGGAGAGAGAGATGCAGAGAGGGTTCGTCGTCGCCGTGTAGTGTAGCTCACCGGAAACGTGGTCGAGCAGCAAGGATCGGCAGCGGAGGGGGCTTTGACTGGTGGCAATATCGCGATGTTTCTTACGGCTGGAGTCAAATGGGAGGAGGAATTAGGGCTGAGCAACTGACGTATTTTTCAACACATTTCATAAAACGGAGAATTTAAATAAATATACAGTAGAATGAGCAGAAATAACAAAGTTATATTTATTTATTTATGTGCAACATACGGTTACAAAACAGTAAGCAATCAGTAATGCATAATACAGAATTCGCAACATCAAGATCAGAACATGGTGTTCAGCCTCACTATTTTAATTTCAACATAAAATTATCAATTCAAGTCCACACAAAAATATCTGTATGAAATATGATAGACCCTTTATTTCCAGCTCACCTTGGGATAATTGATCAGTGGGATGATGACATACACAAAACACAAAGCTTCTACACTGAGGAAAAAGAAGAACTGACGGCAGTTATAAAATGAAACGATTTTGACGGATATCCCCAAAAATAGAAAACAATCCACAGTCACAGAGCAGGAAAGGAAATTTTTTAGGAGCAAGTATACTTGAGAAGCAGCTATTACAGGAGAAAGCCGATGGCAGTGGGAGAAGATAATAAAAAGAACGCAGGAAGAAATGCTACGCAGTAGTAGCGAAGAACTTGAAGAGCGCAGTACAGAGGAGGACGTCAGTATGCGTAGCCAAAATAAATCAACAAACAAACACATTACGAACTTTCAACGGAGAAGAGGCAACGTTTGCGAGACATGGAAAACCGAAAAAACTACAGCGGGTTGGCCTCCGCTATATGAAGAAATCGGAAATGTGGAGGGAGAGGTGAGGAAAAAATTGTTAGCCGAAGTGTGACGTCGAAGGGCAGAGGCCTGACGCTGCAGAGGACGAAGATGGAAAGTAGGAGAGCAGAAATTAGAAATCTATAATTTGGCGCCATGAAAGCTGAAAGATCACAAATGTGACGTGATATTGAAGGGCGATAGGTAATGAAGTAATGTGCAAAGGAAATGATTTGGTAATGAAAATGAGGCCATTAATGACAAAGTTACTCATAAGAAGAGTAAGCAGAGAAGGTAGTTGCGAGGTAGTTAATCTATGTTGACAGAGATTTACAATATGACTATTTCTATATAGTTCTATTGGACTGTTATTGAAGGACATGTGTTATTTGTATTGTTATTGAGGTTTGTCTGAGTATTCATGTGGTATTTGCTTTTATGTATAACCTCATATTCCATTGTTCTTGTGAGAGGGTTCTTTGCGGTGCTGCAGTATTTTGTGTGGTTTGTGATGGGCTATTGGGCCGATTATGTCCTTATTTTAGTTCAAAAATGCCACACACACCAGTCAATTATTCATTTGTATTCAATAACTGTTATTGTAGAATAAAATTTTCGGTTCTATTTCTGAAAGAGAATTCATCAAAACAATTGTCATGGACAAAATAAAGAATGCTCTCAAAAAACTTGATGATGAATAAAAACATTGAATTTGTATCCTGAAATATCTGATGTGTATAAGGTAATAAGCTCATTTGAAAACACAGAAGTAAAGTACTATGGAACTTTTCTCTGAACATAAAAGTACAGTGGTATGGAAATTTTCAAATCAACAAATCAGTCAATGTTTTATTTTACTATATCCAACCCTATGTATTCCTCTAGTAGATGAGCGAAATGCTTGCAGCACAATCAATAAATCTTTGAAGTTAACCTTCACAGTGCTCTCCAAATCATAAACCTTAAACATAACTGTTGAAGATTTCATAATTAATCCAATACGCAGGTATTAACATTAAGTGTAACATGGACAAATTGAAATTATTTAAGGCAGAAAATAGAGGATGCAATCACCTTACTGGAAGCTGTGGGGAGAAGTAAATGATTTGTGGTTAAAAAGATGTCTAACATGATTCATAAATGATTTCTGTCAAAAATGATTGCTAAACATGGAGAGAAGTAATAGAACCCGCACAAACAAACTAACTCAACCCAATAAAATCTTATCTGAAAAATACATCAAACAGTTTCAATGCATGAAAATACAGTTACGTGTCTGCATATGGGGAGCATGAAATAATAAAATTGTTGATTCAAAAAAAAAAAGAGAATGAGAACAGGAAGCGTGGATTTATATATTATCATTCTGACAAACTAACTCAATACAACAAAATCTTACTTGGACAATACATCAAACAGTTTCAATGCATGAAAATAGACGTAAGGGTCTGCATATGGGGAGCATGTATTAATAAAATTGTTGATTCCAGAAAACAGAGAATGAGAAGAGAAAGAGTGGATTTATAAATTTTCTCATTCTGAACATCGACAGATCAAAATAAAATCAAAAACTAAAAAGAAAGCAACATCTGAAGATGTGAGTTCAACAAAGTGCACTTACCGTCAGGATGTATGGGAAGGAGGCGGTGGTGAGGAGCAAAGCAAAGTGCAGTGACCGTCGGGAGGGAGGATGAGAGCTGTTGGAGGAGTCGTTATAATAATAGAGTAATATGAAGTAAATAATTTAGACGGAAGAGATAATGGAAAGGTTGAATAAGGGTTCTTACGTAGGATCGCCGGCGAGGCGCGAAGCAAGGTGAAGAGTGAGGCGCGAAGCAAGGGGAAGAGTAGCGGTAGCGAATCTGGCGGTGTCTACAACGGTCTGAAGAGGCGGCAAAGGTCGGGGAGAACTTATCTCGCTGAAACGTCTGCGACATTATTAAGCGGCCAGGGGCGAGAGATATTTCTCGGCGGTGGAAAGACACGCGGCGAGGGCAGACGGAGATGCCGACAGTGTGGCCCTGTGTAATTGCCAACGCGTGGAGGAGTGACGCAGGAGGCTGCATTGAAGAGCGGTTGAGGGGCGAAATCGGCAAAGCAGACATTCGTTCGACGAACACGGACGCCGTTCGTCGAACGGGGAGGGCTCAGTTCTACGACCGGGAGCCGCGTTCCGTTCGACGAACGGAACCCGGGGACGGGCTCAGTTCTACGACCGGGAGCCGCGTTCCGTTCGACGAACGGAACCCGCGGTCGTCGAACACAGCCCTCGCTCGTCGAACGCACGCAGCTCTCTCCGCTCTCTCTCTTCCCCACAGCGAGGAGCTGCGGGAGGCGGGACACGCGGCGGCAGAAGCGGGCGGCGCCATGTCTCCGTGGCAGCGGGCGGCGCGAGGGCAGAAGGGGGAATTACTGTGACCGACGGGCTTGACATCGGAGGAACGGAAGGGGCTTATTAATATAGATACACAAGTGACAGTGCACACGTGGGACTTCTGTGTCCCGCGCGACAGTACCCTGCCCATTCTCGGCGGGCTCGCCCGTCGCCTCGCCCCTAGTGATATTTAATTTTTTTTTCTTTGTTTTAGAAATTTTAAAAATTAAATTTTTTGGTATATTTATATATATACATATATATTAGAAAATAAAAAATTTGTCGGGGGCATTCTTAGTACCATATATATATACATACATATATTTTCTAAATGGAGCGGGGCATCCAAGCGGTCTTCGCCCGCATTATTCTAAAAGTTATAATTCCCTTCATATAGATTGTAATGTAAATGCTTACAAAAACTTGTCAGTTGGTTTGGTGGTTGTGTTTTGATTTAATATATTACAGGTTTTGAGTTCGATTTCATGCAACCGCAATTTTGCAGTTATTAAATTTTTAATGAAGATAAGGACAAAATTGTAATTTCACGTTGTAGGGCAGTGACTTGAAAATATAGGTCTAGGACACCATACCATAGTAGGTATATGAGATCTAGTAAAAATAATATATGGCCGGATTTAATTTCAGCAAGATTTAGACGATTGTGATTAACTTGGTGATAAACCGTTACACCATAAATAAATATCCTTATATATATAGATAGATAGAAATAGAGATTGTATAGATATATATATATATATATATATATATATATATATATAGAGAGAGAGAGAGAGAGAGAGAGAGAGAGAGAGAGAGAGAGAGAGATAGATAGATAGATAGAGAGACAGGGATATATATATAGAGAGAGAGAGAGATAGAGAGAGAGAGAAATAGATAGATAGATAGAGAGAGAGATAGAGAGATAGATAGAGATATATAATTAGCATAATTACTGAGAGCACTTCTCTTGTTTTTTAAATTACAAAAATCATCCCTTAAATTTTCATTTCATTACAAAAATCTCTTCTGGACTTTTCATTTCTTAACATCGATGAACTAAAATACCCCCTGAAAACTATACACCGAGAGGGGTATTTTTGTGCATGAATGTTATGAAATGAAAATTTCGGGGGAAGTTTTGGTAAAGAAATGAAAACTTTAGAAAATGTTTTTTGTAATTTCAAAAATAAGAGGGGTGATGTCAATAATTTAGCAAAGTTAGAGGGGAGGTCCCGGTAAATGACCATATATATATATATGGGCCCCGTGCGGGCGGCGACATTCGGCGGGGGTGACATTCGGCAAGGGCGGAGACATTCGGCGGGGGCGACATTCGGAAGGGGTGGTGACTTTCGGCGGGGGCGATCTATATTTATATATGTATATATAAAACTTAATTCAATTTTGTTCAATAAAAACCATATGTTGTGATGGTTGTCATCTTTGCTTGACATAGTGGAAACCTGAGTTCAAATCTTATTATTGACAATTTTTGTGAGATTAAAAAACGGGTCATATGACGCTCCTTTTTCCATAAATTTAGAGGTAAAATCATAATTTTATATTGTAGGGTATTCTACACCTTCATAATTTTAGGTCACCCATAATAAATTTAGGAGACCTATGAAAAAGTGGAGAGAGATGGATCGGTTTAATCCGACGGCTAATGAAATAAAGATTTAATAATTTGATGAGATTTTAATAAAACAATTATTGGATAAGTTGAGCGTATATATACGCTCAGCCTATCAGGAATGTACAATATTATGCATACGTGTAAAATGCATTTCATGATATGGCGTAGAAATGGACAGTAAAATATAGGCTCTGTTTATTTTGTTGTTTTTTTCTAATATAAATATTATTATTTTTGCTGGTTACATTTGGATCACTGATTTTCAATACACACTTTTATTTCATTAAAAAAAACAAATTATTATTTAATATTTTTTATTCTATCCCAACATATATATTATAATAAATTTATCAATAAATTAATATTAGATCCTTTTATTACAGATAAAGTAATTCTGGGCGTTTATATAAACAATTCATGAATATCTATTTGAAACTCATAAATAATAGTAGCCAAAAAATGGTATTTTCAACTACTGGATATTGGTAGCACAAAAAAATTATTCAAAAGAAATTGAGAAAGAAAAACCCCATGTTAATTTTATGCCTTCATCATAATCCAAAGACGACGATTGATGTTGAACGCGAGCCGCGGGGTCTGGGGCCGTAGCTCTGGCCGGAATTTTTTAAGGCACACCACCCGAGGCACATTGGAGTGTGCGGTTGGAATCATTCCATAAGTTAATAGACGGATCCAGAAGGCGGAGACGTCACGTTGCAATATATCCGCACGCCCAGTCCACACGGCCGTGTGTCGAGGGTGTGTGCCGTTCTGACGGTTCCATGACGGTTGTTAGACGGCTGTCGATAAAAAGAAACGTTGATTGGGTCACACGCCTGAGACACACGGGCGTGTGCCAAAGACATGTCAACCTAATTTTTGAAACTATAAATGTAAAGAGTACTGTTGTATAAACTCCACGCAGTTCGGAAGCATTTTTGTGGGTTTGGGGATTTCATCTTGTTATACACCCGTAAAGGCCTCGGGTTGCGTCTAAAGGAAGCCCCGCCGAAGAGAGGTGGGGTCAACGGTCAACGGTCAACGCATAATCGCTTAAGTTTGAGAGATCGAACCCGTCATTTCCACCGCCCGCCGCCGAGGTCAAAGCACGCGCAAGGCACAGGTACGTACGCTACCGCGCGCACGGAAGCGCACGGTAGCGCGCGGGCAGCGCCCCCCGTCGCAGAGGAGCGACCCGGTCGCACCCCGACCGCACCCCTCAAGGGGGTGCGGGGCCCAGCCGCACCCCCCAAGGGGGTGCGGCCCAGACGCACCCCCTTGGGGTGCGGCCCCGGCCGCACCCCTTGGGGGGCGCGGCCAAGCCGCACCCCACCGGGGTGCGCCTCGGCCGCACCACCCGTGGGGTACGGTCCGGCCCCCTCCCCTCGCCTTTTTCCGCAGGGGGGACTCGAGGCCCGCCGTGTTCGCGCCCTCTCGTCGGGTGCGTCGGATCCCAATTCCTCCTTGGGGGGCGACTCTCCGTGGTCCGCGGCACGTTCGGAGCACCTCAGCGTTAGCGCGCGCTCAGAACGCTTCTGAGCGCGCTCAGAACGCTTCTGAGCGCGCTCAGAAGCATTCTCACTTTTTGTTTTTCTGACTTTCTCACTTTTTGTCTTTCCAGTTTTCTCACTTTTTGTCTTTCCAGCTTTCTCACTTTTTGTCTTTCCAGCGTGCTCACTTTTTGTCTTTCCAGCGTGCTCACTTTTTGTCTTTCCAGTTTCTCAGATTTCAGGAACAACCTGTCACCTTTTTCGCCTCCAACAGAACTGCCCGAACTGCCCGAACTACCCGAACTGCCCGAAGGGAAGGTGGTCATTTACGAAAAATGGCGATCCGTGTGCCCCGAACCAGAAAATATGACTCATCCGCCGAGCATTTATGGAAACTGCAAACGGCGAAATTACCGGACTGCCCCCAACCAAAGCTATAAAAGGAGCCCCAAGGCTTCATTGGAGGGGACCTTGACTTCAGAACCCGGGAGAGCTCCTTGCAGACTTTTGCGGAATTCTTCTTCAGCGCTGGAAGATCTCCTTCGGGGACTTGAAGATTTTCTTCGTCCCGAAAGGCGACACGCCTTCTCACTTTTGTTCCCCGGAGGCTTCTCACTTTTGTTCTCCGGGCCTTCTCACTTTTGTTCCCCAGAATTCCCAGAAGGAAAAAGACTTAGTTTTTCCGAGAGGTGGTCTGTCACCCCCGGAGCTCTTTCTCCCTCTCTATTATTGTAACGAGCAGCGGCCTGTCGCGCTCAAGTTCTAACTACCAAATTGTAACCCCCAAAAGATAGTGAAGTTTGGTCGGCACAGCTCCGGCCGCGTGGTTTTTTACCCTTTCCGGGTTTTCCACGTTAAAAAGTCCCAGTGTACTCAGCGAATCTCGAATTGACTGTTTGCGCGCTTAGTTCGCTCACGAGCTAAGGTGGTTCAATTGGACCGGTCTACCAAGAGCCCTAAGCGTTCCGCAACAGTTTGGCGTCGTCTGTGGGAATGGATTCCCAACTACCGAATAAAGGATTTCCGAACACAATGCCCGCTTCGCCTGAGTTCACGGAACCAGCAAGGGTGGACACCTCTCCCGGATTATCCGACGCATACAGTTCCTCAATCCCTGAAGGCACGATGAAAAGAGCGCTCGCCACTGCACCAATCCAGCCCTAGTGGGATGGACCGACTAGCAAGCCGGCCCCTCTCACAGCTGGGCAGGATCCGAACGATATCGCGCATCAGCAAAGGCGATCTCCCCTGTCAGAGTCAATTCTGGCATACCCAGTTTCGTCATGGCTAAAGCTCCCGCACATCAAAGAGTTCCACGGAGCAGAAGACTCGTACGTGCACGTTAATCACTTCTTGATGACGGTACGGACGTTCGGACTTCCCGACCAAGTCAGCTGCAAAATCTTCGCCAAGACACTGCGCGGGAACACCATCCGCTGGTATCAATCCCTGCCAGACGGAGCGATTCACAACTTCAGCGAGTTATCTCAGTTGTTCGTTGAATGGCACGAAACGCGCGCACCGAGGATCCAAGTGTTGGAGCTTGCTTTCCGCATCTCTTGGTTTGAGAATAACAAATACCGTGTTGTATTTGATCTAGTCTTTTGTGTGTTTATAGTGGCCAGGTTGTACATGTTCAATGAGGAGACAAGTCCTCGTTCATGGGCATGATCCGAGAACGACAAGTCTCAGGTTGGATGAGTTTTGTGTGCTGATCTTAAAATGGCCATAACTTTCAATCCAGGAAGAGTTACAGAACGTGCCACCCCATTTCGGAGATGAGAATGACTCAATCTACATGCTGGAGCTAAATTTGAATGTGGGAAATTTCACTGTCGGAAAATTCCGACAGCCACTGTCGCCCAGGCGACAGCAGAGAAGTTACAACTACTTCCCTCCACGGCAGCACGACGAAAAGCAGTTTTGAGATGTCAGAAATCCGACATCGATGTCGCCCAGGCGACAGCTCGACGGTTACACCAACTGCCCACGACTCCACCCACGATGGCACTCCAGCGGCAGTTTAGCGCTGTCGGAAAATTCCGACAGCCACTGTCGGAAATTCCGACAGCGATTTTCTATAAATTGACACCTTCTGTTCGTGCATTTCAACCATTGAAGATTCTAAGTCCTTTCCTGAGTGCATTCCATCCAGAGAGCTCCAGAACCTCATGAACTCCCATTTATGCTGAGAAGGTTTGAAATTGAAGACGAGATCGGACGCGCTTCTACATCAAGGATCATCTCGAGGCTTCAACCTTCCTTTCAGAGATCTGAATTTCTAGGGAGTTCTTATTTTATCTTGTATTTTCATTTATATACATTTTACTTTGTATTGGTAGGGAAAATCGCTTCCTTGTGCGGAGCGTCTAAGTCCTTGCGCGGCTTAGGGGAAAATCGTTTCCTTGTGCGGAGCGTCCAAGTCCTTGCGTGGCTTGGTGGGAAATCGTGGCCTTGTGTGCTACGTCTAGATCTTGGGAAGATCTAGAGGATAGGCTTGGGCTTGGTCTAGGGAGAGACAAGTGATAGCCTTCCGATCCTTGGGAGAAGGATTGGTAAACAAAAAGAAATTTACATTTGTACGCCTCCGATTTCTAGCGATATAGAAATCAAATTTATGTAAACACGTTTTCATATATATAATCATGTTTCTTTTGTGTTTACTTGATTTGTATCATTTGGCGTAATCTCTATTATATTGTGTTCTAAGTTTTCAATTCTAAATCTAAATTGTTTATTTCAATCTCTTTCATTATAAAACAATTTAGTAATTATCTTGGAAATTATAAAAAGAATTTTATTCCCTTATTCACCCCCCCCCCCTCTAAGGGCGCCGTAAGATCCAACAATTGGTATCAGAGCAAGGTTATTCCAAATCGGCTTAACAACCGGGAATAATGGCGCCTCTTGATCATGATCTCGCTTCTACTAGTGGGGAAAATTTTAATATAAATGAAAAAGTATTATCACCACCATTATTTATGGGTGAAAATTATAATGGGTGGAAAATATTAATGAAAATTTTTCTTAAGGCCTTAGATGAAAAAGTTTGGAATATTACTATTAAAAAGCCATCTAGCGTACTAACTAGAAACGAAATTATTTTAAATGCAAAATCTATGAATAGTATATTTTGTGCGTTAGACCAAACTATTTTCAAACTTATTTATACTTTACCTACCGCATATGAAATTTGGAGTTTTCTTGAAAGAACTTATGATTCTCCTTCTACAGGTACGAAACATTCACAAGAACCGGAGAGTATGCAAGCCTATGCAAATATTCAAGAAAGCTACACAAAGGATGGATCCATAGAATGCTCATCAAGCGGAAAGGATGATGGACACTCTTGTTTGGAAGAGGAAGATGAAGAAGACAACGTCACAATATTGGACTCAGTTGATGGAAAAACATCAAGCAAAAGAGAAGACGGAAACTATAGCAAGGTAAGAAAATCTAAATCTTCTCTTTTAGTAACTAATTCTATTTCTACATTTCGTGTGCTTAAATTTGCTAAACGTAAAATTTCAAAGTTGAAACATGCTAATTCCAAATTACGTTTAGAAAATAAAACTTTAAAAGCAAACACTAAAGTAGAATCTTATATTGATGTTTCAAATTCTTGTTCATGCTCTTTAGTTGAAATTCCTATTCCTTGTCTTAATTGCAATTTATTAAAAGAAAAATTCAAGGAAATTGAAAAAGGGCTCTTAATTTCTAAAAGGCATAATGAAAAATTGTTAATTGAAAATGATGTTTTATCTTGTAAGTTAATACAATTAAAATCTTTTGTTGAAAAATTTCAAATGTCATCTAATGAATCTCATCATAAGATTTTGAATAACAAGGATAAATTAACTTACAAAATTATTTCTAAAAAGGATCATTTTCATACATCAACTCAAAAGGAGTTAAGTTTCAAAAAGAATTATGACCCTCACAAAATTCTTAAGAGTCACTATTATAAGTCTCAATATATTTTCAATCATGACTCAAACTTAAAAACTCCTTTTCATGAAAATCAAAATATAAAATATTATCCTTTATATTATAAGAGTATGTCTATAAGAAAGAGTGGAAATGAAAATCATCAAAATAATGATCAATCTTCTAAAACATATTGTAATCCACTCTTTCAACAATCACTTCTAAAGAAAGACAATCACTCTTATAAAATTTTAAACAATCCATATAATAAAAATCATTATGATTATCAACATCAAGCTACTTTGAAAAATAATTTAAATAAACATAAACCTCCAATGAATTATTTTTCAAACAATTCACATAATCATTATATGAATTTAAGTAATAAACAACCAATGTATGAATGGAGACCCATAAAGAAAAATGACATATCAACATTAATTAAAAAGGCTCATTCATCATTATCTTCTCAAAAGCCATCACGACATATTTGGGTGCCCAAAGGAACCATTACACATGGTCAACTTTGGATACCTAAATCTCTTATCATTTAGTATCTTTCATTTGCATGAAGTAGAAATAATTAAAAATGAAATATCAATACTCTACTTCATGATGTGCTTTATTTATTTATTTTTTATTTTTTTTGTATTTATTGATCCAAAATGCTTATGGTCCCTCTATATTTTATGAAATATGACTTTCACATATTAAGCCTAATGTTTATCAAATCAAATTGAATTAAAATTGAACATAAAGTCATATGATTTTAAAAGAGACCTACCTATCATTTTTTTTTAAATTGTTATATATATCCTTTTAAATCCTTTACCCTTAATTGTATTGAATTATCATTAGAAATTGAATATTGAAATTATTATCAAGACTAGTGAAACTATTTTAAAGATTGGATTTAAATGGTTTATTTAAGGGCTTAAAACTAAAAATTAAAATGCGCAACGTTTTTGATTCCTTTCTATTTGTTGCATTTGATAGCCCTTATAATGAAAAATATTATCAAATAAAATCGAAAACAAACATTCATCTAAACGCATGCTTAATCCTTCAAAAAGCCATATCTTTTGATCTGCTCGTCCGATTTTCGCATTTAATATCTTTTCGGAAAGAGCACAGAAATCTCCATCTATCGGCAAACTAAACTTGCCCATTTAAGTTTGTTTGGTTCTGTCAATTTGCCCAATTTCAACTCCGTTTTTAAATGCTATCTTAGTTCGCTTGATTCAGAAATTTCTGTGTTTATGGATTTTTTCATCACATGATATCCTATGTATAATTGTTTCATATATTAATTTAGATATTATGTGTGATGTGTGTCACCATTGTTTGCATGTAATTTAGACCTTAGAATCATCTTATATCATTAAGATCAAATCAAAAGTTTAATCATTTCATTATAGGTCTAAATAAAATTAATTTGTAAACTTCTCATATTACATGCAACATTATCTCCATTAAATCATGTATAATAACATTGCACTCAAACTCATTATTCTAGCATCACTTCTTAGTTTATGCTCAAATTTATATGCTAGGTATAACATTTACAATGTTATTAAAATATCATGATAACTATGTGATTTGAAATTATAATAGAATACTAAAATTCCAACAAACACATAGTTTATGGTTTAATCATTAAAATATATATGAATAATGTATCATAAATCATATATTATCATGCAAAACCAAAGAACAATAGATTCGATTAATGAATGCAAATTTTATTAAAAATTTCAAAACATTATATATTTGATCTTTGTCATTGATATGACTACATGATCATCATTTTTCTAGACTTACAAATCAATCATGTTCTTTCAAATGAAAATCACTATATCACTATATCATAAGTCTAGAAGGATTAGAATTCTCATACATCATGATGATCTAACATATATTTTATGCAAAATTCACTATAATCATAAATCATAATTCATGTTCTATCAAGAAATATCTCAAATCAATAATAAGAATTATGAATCTTATGATAAAAATTTAAATAATGTTTTCTTTACATTATTTGATGTATTGATTTGCTTTACTATTGATTGCATGTATCTCTCATATTTGTAGACCCTAGAATCACTTTGCAATGAAGATATACATCAAACTTAATCATCACTCTATTCTAGATCTATAATTTGAAACTCTATTTTGGAATACATGTAATTTCAATATAATTCTTATGACATGACATTAAACCCAAAACTCATTATACTAGCATTGTCACTTATTGAATATTAATAATTGTTCTGGTTATCACATATCATCATCTCATAAAAGTAGAAAAATTATGCGGCTTTATAACTCATCACATTAAACAAACCCATAGTTTATATACCAACCCTTAGTTTTAAAAGCATAGGTTGTCCAAAAGATTATTTCACCTATGACTTCATATCTCACAATAGCGAGGACGTAGGGTTGTATACATTAGAGACCTAACCTCTAAGTCATGTCTTGTCCTTAACCGGGGAGGGTTCCAGTGGGGCCTTGAGAGGCACTGGGGGGAAAGAGTGCTAGGTTGAGCGTCGTCTTTTGTATGTATATGGGATTAACACCCCAACCTACGGCATGCGTGCAGCTCCTCATGCCCATCCGTCACTTAGTACGGGGCTAGGGTGTAGACATTTAGTCGGGGTAGTTTCTAATCTTAGGACATACCTATATTATGTACTGCATGAACATTTTATTTACTTATCACTTAAATCATGCATATTTTGGGTTGTTTAATAAAAATGTCCTCATGTGTTTGCATAATTTATCTTTTTGAGCTTAAATGTTTTTGTAAAACACATGTATTTGAAAAAGCTAAAGTTTTATGCAAATTTGAGCAATCAAGACATCTCTGAAAATTCTGAAATTTCAGCATGGAACTACTCTAAGGACACTTAATCAAAATAAAACATCAGATTTTTAAAATGCTCAAAAAATCGAGTACTGTTTCCAGCGCTAGCGCTAGCGCCGACGCTAGCGTGGGTGTTGGAATTTTCTGATTTTTAAAATTTCTGAAAATCCATAAAAATATGTTGGTTCATATTTTCTACTTATTTGTTGTGTTTCTGACTTTTGTTATTTTTGTTTTATTTATATTATGAAAAATCAACTACAAAAGATCAAAATTCAAAAATACAAAATTTTTTTTTGCTATTTGTGTTTTTAATCATATTATGAAAAATCAACTACAAAAGTTCAAAATTAAAAAAAATATACAAAAATATGTTTTTGTTATTTTTTTTTATTATGAAAAATCTACTACAAAAATTCAAAATTCAAAAATTACCAAAATATGTTTTTGTGATTTTCTGTTTTTATTTGATTTAAAAAAAAATGATTAAACTTAAAAAAAAACTGTATGATCTTTATTGCCAATATCAAGCATGTATGAATTCTATTATTTAGAATTATTTACAATGTTAAAATTTATTTCTTGAAATTTCTATGAACATTGTTTTGATTATCATGCTTTGATATATCTATTTAAGTGCATCAGTTGTATTGAAAAATGTGTAGAACCAAGCTTAGCACGCCTCTAAGTATGAGTAAATGTTTTATGATTGATAATGATATATTTCACTCACTTATTTTGGTAATCAACATGTGTGTCTAAATCTAAAATGCTTGCTTGTGTATTGTATTTGTACAATGAATTAAAACTTGCATAAGTTTTTTACCTACACTACATTTGAATTGCACTTATGAAATTTAGAAAAGTGGTTAAAAGTTAAAAAAAATTGGGTTTGCAAAACAAGTGTATTCGGAGAATGTTGTCTCACAAATGTGAACAAAAAATATATATATGTAGACAAATATAACTCCACCAAGCACTACTTGAACCTCCTGATAAGTCTTCATAAGCATTGTGAGGTTGAGCACCTTGGAAAGAATAGTAAAGTGGCTTGTGCAAACCTTAGTTATTACACCACTTTGTTAAAAAAAAATTAAATTAAATTATGTGCATTAAAAGTGTGTGAAAGTAATTTACTTATGTTTTATTGTGCACTTTACTTTACATATGTCTTGAATTTTGATGATTTAAATCAATTGTTAACATTGCCCAAAATACACTTATGTGCACATCATTATCTTTCATAACACTTCTTCTCATAAGTATTGGATTCTAATGCTTTATCTATACTACTCTTTATATAAAAATGCACTAGATAACCTATCATGATCTCTACAATGTTTTGGTATCTCTTGAACTTAAAATTAAGTAACATTGTAGTATAATCTCTCTTTAATATGTTCATTTCATGCTTGGTATCTTTATGAAAAACTTTGAGATTTCAAAAAGGTTAAAACATCTTTCAATTTTGAACTAAAACTCATATTTTTACTTATGCTTTTCATGCTTACAAAAATGATGTTTCTTATAATCTTCCGCTTGCTTACAACTCTTATCTTTTTATTTGAAATCTCTTTGATATACTATGCTTCAACTCTTTATCATTTCATATATTTAAAAGCTCGATCATGCTTTGTTATTTAAATGCCTCCTTACTACCCTCACCCCACCTTCTTTTGATAATACCAAAAGGGGGAGATTAATTCAAGAAATCTAGAAGATTAAGGGGAGAATAATTAAATAATGCACCATTGCAATTAATTATAACATTTAGGGGGGAGCATACATTTAGGGGGAGAATACAATTTAGGGGGAGTATATTAAAAAGTTTTCATGGAAAGCGTCTATTGCTCGATCATGACAACCCACTTTTGGTAATAACAAAAGGGGGAGAATAAAATGAGAAATCTAGTGACATATATATTTAGGGGGAGTAAAATCTGTCACGCAGTAAACCTTTTATTCATGCATATCTTTTATCGCACTTATCTATAAACTCACTAATTTCTCATATGGGTATTTGTTATTATCAAAAGGGGGAGATTGTTGGAGCTTGCTTTCCGCATCTCTTGGTTTGAGAATAACAAATACCGTGTTGTATTTGATCTAGTCTTTTGTGTGTTTATAGTGGCCAGGTTGTACATGTTCAATGAGGAGACAAGTCCTCGTTCATGGGCATGATCCGAGAACGACAAGTCTCAGGTTGGATGAGTTTTGTGTGCTGATCTTAAAATGGCCATAACTTTCAATCCAGGAAGAGTTACAGAACGTGCCACCCCATTTCGGAGATGAGAATGACTCAATCTACATGCTGGAGCTAAATTTGAATGTGGGAAATTTCACTGTCGGAAAATTCCGACAGCCACTGTCGCCCAGGCGACAGCAGAGAAGTTACAACTACTTCCCTCCACGGCAGCACGACGAAAAGCAGTTTTGAGATGTCGGAAATCCGACATCGATGTCGCCCAGGCGACAGCTCGACGGTTACACCAACTGCCCACGACTCCACCCACGACGGCACTCCAGCGGCAGTTTAGCGCTGTCGGAAAATTCCGACAGCCACTGTCGGAAATTCCGACAGCGATTTTCTATAAATTGACACCTTCTGTTCGTGCATTTCAACCATTGAAGATTCTAAGTCCTTTCCTGAGTGCATTCCATCCAGAGAGCTCCAGAACCTCATGAACTCCCATTTATGCTGAGAAGGTTTGAAATTGAAGACGAGATCGGACGCGCTTCTACATCAAGGATCATCTCGAGGCTTCAACCTTCCTTTCAGAGATCTGAATTTCTAGGGAGTTCTTATTTTATCTTGTATTTTCATTTATATACATTTTACTTTGTATTGGTAGGGAAAATCGCTTCCTTGTGCGGAGCGTCTAAGTCCTTGCGCGGCTTAGGGGAAAATCGCTTCCTTGTGCGGAGCGTCCAAGTCCTTGCGTGGCTTGGTGGGAAATCGTGGCCTTGTGTGCTACGTCTAGATCTTGGGAAGATCTAGAGGATAGGCTTGGGCTTGGTCTAGGGAGAGACAAGTGATAGCCTTCCGATCCTTGGGAGAAGGATTGGTAAACAAAAAAAAATTTACATTTGTACGCCTCCGATTTCTAGCGATATAGAAATCAAATTTATGTAAACACGTTTTCATATATATAATCATGTTTCTTTTGTGTTTACTTGATTTGTATCATTTGGCGTAATCTCTATTATATTGTGTTCTAAGTTTTCAATTCTAAATCTAAATTGTTTATTTCAATCTCTTTCATTATAAAACAATTTAGTAATTATCTTGGAAATTATAAAAAGAATTTTATTCCCTTATTCACCCCCCCTCTAAGGGCGCCGTAAGATCCAACACCAAGAAGAGCAAGAGAATCCCGGGACGGGCGAACCGCCTCGCCTAAGGGAGGCGGAGTGGAGCACGCAGCAACAGAAGATCCGCACAAATTTTCACCAAGAGCGTCCCTGCGCATGGATGGACTTCGCCTTAGACGCGAGCATCGGCAGTCCACCCTGTGAGCTAAGGAGGGCGTTGGTAACCCACCGCATCTCATTCAACATCATATTCCTGGCTGCCGTAGCACGGCTCAAACTCTTAAGCGGGAACCTTAAGCTCAGGGCCAGCGACGCGGATCTCCCAGACGGAACTACGGTACCCACCGTAGGAGTCGTCACCCTCCCTGTCCAAGTAGGGATGCACGCAGAACCAGTCCAGTATGACGTTCAGTTCGTCATCGCCGAGGCAGACTCCCCCTACGACGCAATATTTGGGAGTCTCTTACTGGACGCCCTGGACCACGACGTTTCCATGTCCGGGCGCATGGCCAACAAGGGGAATATCCTCAGGAACGCGATTCACGGTTTCGACACACCCGCCTCCAAGCTCCCTTGGATCAACAATGACCTGTCGCCAAAACCAAACTCGAAGAAGCAAAGCGTGCGAGAGTGTCACGCAACTCCCGCATTGGTAGAAAGAGCTAATCTTCCGGCACCGGTAAACCCACTGCAACTTGGGGATACGTGTCGCAAGAGAAAGGGACAGCAGCAACAGTTCGAGAAGGCTGTACCGCCCATACAGAACCGAGCAGACCACTCCCGAGGGCTAGCAAATCAAAGCTCCCGGATCTACACCCCGTTAAATGCCCCCACGAGCATATACTGTCTATAATCTACAACAACAAAATCATCAACTGGCCCAGAGCACTCTCCCAGCGTAGCGGAGATCAATCTCAGTTTTGCAATTTCCACAAAGGTCGAGGGCACCGAACGGAGCACTGTGCAAGACTGAAAGAAGAAATCGAATGCCTCGTCCAGATTGGGCACCTGGAGGCTTTCCGTGAAGAGGCACGGAAGGATGCCACCAAAGATCAGTCACCGGGCCACCTCCGCCCACCAAGCTGAACGACCTAAAAGGCTCGAGCAAGCATAGCGCAAAGGGATCTCAAAGATTATCTTCTCTATAGAGAAAACTTGTATCAGAAACTTACCGACTCAGGAATCGCAAGATTGCACTTGCGCATGTATCAGTATTCATTTTCTAATTGAATTCTACCTGTTAAAGGGAGGGATGGGTGGGGCGAGATATTTTCTCCCCCCCCCCCCTCCCTTGCCCTAACAGGGGGCTGCCTATTCTTGGGCAGCCCCCTCCCTCCTTGGGGGAGGAGATTCTCTCTCCTCCCCCCCCCCCTTTTCCTTTCTTTTCCCAAGGTTTTCATGCTTGGGGGGGGGGGGTTGACCAAGGTCAACTTAGGGAGGGGTCCTCCATGGACCCAAGGGTCCACCAAGATTTATCGAGGCCGTTTCCGAGTTTGCTCGTTCCGTATTTCGTGCGTTGTGCCGAGGAGGTCTGCATAATCCAAAACAGGCATATTCTCCATATGACCTCTGATTGACGATCAACTAGTTCCATGACGCTCGTGTGGACAATACAAGTCTAATGAAACTGACGGAAGTCAAATCGGATTACGTTCGGTCACCGTACCTCAACGACTTAGTTACGACGCACAACAATACCCAAAAAGATCGTTTTCTCCAAACGTCCTCGGATCGGAATGGAACGAGCTACATTACACTCGTATCAGTTATACGAGTCTAACGGAACTGACTGAAGTCAAATTAGGGTACATTTGGTCATTGTACCCCAACGACTCAGTTGTGGCGCGCAACAATACCCAAAACGGTCGTTTTTTCCAAACGACCTCGGATCGAAATGGAACAAGCTCCATTACACTCGTATCGGTTATACGAGTCTAACGGAACTGACGGAAGTCAAATCGGGGTACATTTGGTCATTGTACCCCAACGACTTAGTTGTGGCGCGCAACAATACTCAAAACGACCATTTTCTCCAAACGATCTCGGATCGAAATGGAACGAGCTCCATTACACTCGTATCGGTTATACGAGTCTAACGGAACTGACGGAAGTCAAATCGGGGTACATTTGGTCACTGTACCCCAACGACTTAGTTGCGGCGCGCAACAATACCCAAAACGGTCATTTTCTATTGCTCGGGCCTACTTTTATTGGGCTCACTAGGGTCTAGTGACCCAATAAAAGTCAGGATGTTACATACATACAGTGAATGCATCGCTCCAACTGATCCTCAGATAAATCAGTAATCCTCTTCTTCATTGAGAGACATCCAAGTACCTTCTGATATGACACAATCTCTTGTATCATAAGGAAGTAGATGCTCCATCCCTCTGATAGTGTTGGCCTGAGCAGCTTCATGCCCCCCCTCCATATAATATATAAGCCAGTATCTCTCCAACCTCTGGCTACTATAAGCGATCCTCTAATCAGTTTCCAGGAATCTCCACCAAAGACATTGAAGTGTCCCTCATCATCTAGTTCTCCAACTGAAACCAGGTTGAAGCGGATGTCGGGTATGTGTCGCACATCCTTCAGAATCAGCATTCCTCCCGTGCTCGTTTTCAAGTGCATGTCACCCCACCCGGTTGTTGAAACCTGCAACAGGTCTCTTGAGTTCGGACCCACTGGGGGGTGTAGCCGATGCTTATTTCTCCCTCACTAGACTCTCTTGACGGTGGATGTGAGAACAAGAATAGACCCAAGGCTGAAGCGAGGAGGTCCCGCCACACACCCGGAAGATCCTAGAGAGCTTCCCCTCCCAAACCAGAGCTCAACCGGGCACCTTGGAGGGCACTAACAGCTGACCAAAAACTAGCCTGGAGGAGAGGATTCTCTAAAAATCGGTCCTCCTCCAAGGTGCCTTTAAGGGTCTATTTATAGTTTTTCCGAGGCTGGTCTGCAAATAGCATGAATCTGCCTTTTAAATTTACTAAGTGCACCCCAAATTGGTCTGCAAATAGCCTAACTCCGCTGTTCTGAAAGGCTATTTGCAGCCCACAAGGGGCATCATGGTCATTTCCCCCTTTGAATACTAGGGGGCTAGTGGTCCATAGGGACTCCACTCGCCGAGCTCCCGCTCAGCTGGGCGAATGCCCATGCTACTGAGCGAGTGGTCTGTGAGGGCACCACTCGTCGAACTCCTTCTCGCCTGCAGCGTACCCCCACCAATCCGGAGATCTCTCCACCTTCCTTAGCCTGGGCGAATGATCTGACTGACCCAGGTCTCGCCAGTTGGCTTGAGAGACCCACTCGCCGAATACGGGTTGTACACAATCCCCGCTCTTTGCGAGCGGTTCCTACGCTCGGAAAGAACAGTCCAACCCTGTATTTGGTGAGTGCTTGCTGACTGGACCTCATAAGATTCCGTGGGTCCCACCGTCATCCTATATATATCTCTTCATGTCAGACTTTTCTGGACCATTTTTATATCTCGGCCCGGAGTTTTCTCTCCATAGACCTTTCGCCACTTCCAATGTCTTTCCACAAGCCTTCCACGAGACCCCTTTCGCAAGAAATGATCGGGCGCCTGGCCGCGGCCCAGACTACAACCGCCCCCAAAACTACCAGGTTTGCTCCCTGGCTGACATCCAAAAGAGACTCGAGCGCCCCATACGTCTCGCGGCGAGCCAAGGCGTTTCGTATGAATCGCCAAAAGGGCGAGATGGCCTCGGAGTCTCTGGCGAGTACTCCTCCGGACCCCAGGACTCAGGTATGAGGATTCCTCCTGTTTTTGTGTTTAGCTTCTGCCTCCTTATTCTTCAATCGTCCTGACCATTCGCAGGGGATTTCGGTGCCTGAGGACGGTCACGGGGCCGTTCTGAATAGTGCCGCGGCGCCACCTCCCGCGGACGAGAGGCCTCCTCCAGACTTGGAGCTTGCTCCTCCAGATTTGGACCTTGCTCCTCCACCCCCTCCGGGCGAGACCATACTTCAATCCAGTAAGTTGTGAACCCTCTCGATTTTCCTTTCATGTTGCTCGTTACTGACCATTACCTTTTCGCAGCCCTCAACCCTGACGTCCCGCTGCGGGACTCCATTCCTCAAAGTTCCCCTGTCCAGCAGAACCCCTCTGTTACCGCGAATGAACCGAGGGTCTCCCCTGAGCGGAAACTGGGTCAGCACCTCCGTGCTGATGACCGTACGAATGCTCCGGCTCCTCCTCCTCCGCTTTTCCGCCCCGGGAAAGGGAAGGTTCTACAACCTTCCGCAGGCTTGTCTGGGGTGCACCCCCATTCGTCTCGCCCTTCAGGTCATAGGGAGCCCGTTCCAGGTCAGTTTACTCACCTGCCCCTATCGCACTCGCTTGTTTTACCGCAACTGATCTAGTCGTGATTTCGCAGGCTATCGGGAAGCCTCCCCCCTTGATTCCTACTACGAGGGGGAAGAGGGGATGCTCTCGCCTCTCCCCTGCCCTGGGGATCTCGCTGATTTCCTGGGCGATTCCTCAGATCACGCGACCCTGAAGGAGCGGATCACGGAGGTCTTGGGGAAGCTCATCCACATCCAGCGGAACGTCGCCGGCCAGGTGGATGATGTGCGGCTGGGAGTCACGCGCGAGTTAAAGGACCTTCGGCGGGACTACTCGCGCCTTCTCGCGATGGTGGAGCGCCTGGGGGTGAAGGAGGGGAGCTATCTCCCGGAAGACACGCCGCGCGAGCCCGGGACCAACTCCAACTGGCTTCCCATGAGATCACCAATATGCTCGCGTACTACCGTCCGCGAATGCCCCTGGAAGCTGGGTCGCGAAGGCGGGGTCGGTGGGTCTGGGAGGAGTACTGATCTACTCGATGTTCGCCCCCCCCCTGTTATTTTTTCTATTTTCTGTACCGCGAATGTTGAACTTCGATATTTGTCTGTAATAATTTTACTTTACGCTTTGCGAATGCTCTGCTTCTCGCAATTTGTTTTTCTCATAACTTGCATGTGTGTTGCCGAATGATATGTTATTGCCGAATGCTTTTTTAACTCTTTCGCGTAGCCGTCGAGCGGATAGCCACAGGACATTCGCCATTAATGGGCGAGAGGGATCGGCCCGGGTTTCGAGGCGTCGGGCTGCCGCGGACTGCTATCCGCACACCCGTTGTCTCGAAAGCCCAAACGCCGTTTGGTTCTTCTATAAATGGGCCTTTCAACTACCGTATTAAATACCTTGCCATCCGCTCCCTCTCCCTCTTCGCGCTAGCACTCGCGCTTCTCTCTACTCCGTTGCTCCCGCCTTCTTCTGCATTCGCGAAATGGGCGGTGATGCTGAGGGAAGGGGCAAGTGCGCCAGCGCATTCGTCAGTCACGTGTTCGATTCCTGCGACCTCTCCGAAGAGGCCTACCTGACTGCAGTCGCGGACTACGTTCCGCCGGGATTTCAAGCGTGGAGGCCCGGGCCAGAGGACCGCATAAACACCATCTCGCCATGTGCTCTTGCGATCCCGCTAGAGCACTTCGAGGTGGGGTTTCGCCTTCCCATCTGGCCGGAACTCCGCCAGACCTTCCGGTATTACGGGGTCGTGCCCGGCCAGCTCAACCCCAACTCCATTGCCATGCTGGTCGGGTACGCGAGCTACCTGCGAGAAGAGGGGATCGAGTTCTCGCTGCCCGTCTTCCGCAAGCTCTACACCTTCCGCTGCACCAACGGTATCTCCTTCTTCTCGGGTCTAAACCCACTAAAGCACTACGGGCTCCCGAACAAGAACCACGACTGGGTTCGGCGCTTCCTCTTCGTCAGCGGGAGACTAGGTAACACCCTTCTCACCCCGGTGCAGGAGGAGGAGTCAACCTTCCGCCCCCCGACCCTAGGGGGCACGAGGCCAAACTCCATCAATACATTCTGGAGTACGGGATGGACCTTGTCTATCTCCGGCGAAATGTCAACACGCTCCCGTTCATCCCGCAGGGCGAGGGTAAGATTTCGAGACTTTCTTAATTCATTTCGGCTGTGATTCTTACTCCATTCGCTAACACTACTCGCAATATTATGTAGGTGTGTGAAACCTTCCCCTTCATCCGCCGCGACCTCCTGGATTCTGCTTGCCTCTCGCGCAAGCTGCCACGGATGCCTGCCGGGAGGAGCCGTCCTCCTCCAAGCCCAGCAGCCGAAAGAGAAAACCCGCGGCGACTCCTTCCTCTCCCCCCAGCAAGTCGCGATGCCCTCCTTCCATCAAAGGGAAGGGGGTTGTGGGCAAGACCTCTGGAGCGAATGCTCCAACCCCGACCCTAGGGACGGAGGTCCCAGCCAAAACCCTGGGGACCAAAGTGCCGGCCCCAACCTTGGGGTCGGGTGTGCCAGATGAGACGGTGGTCCAGGCGAGATCGTCGCTGCCGCCGCCCCCGTTGCCCAGGGACCACCGGAACTTCCCGAACGGCGAGAGGTATGTGGATCCTTCCGGGGCTCCCTTGGTGAAGTGGGACCGGAACTCAAACAGGGTTTCGCTTTCCACCCTCCACCCGTCCTGGGTAGAGACCAACACCGCCAGTGGCGAGGCCTATGCCATGGCGTATGCCCTTTACGGTCGGGAGGACGCCGAGGTCTTCGACGCAGAGAAGACGCAAGTTCTCGCCCACGAGACCGCCCGAGCCATGCTGCGGGCCCTTGAGCTCGCGCACATGTCTTCGCGCCGGAGCATCAGTCTGGGGCGGAGTCTGGCCGAGGTCGAGGGGACCAGGGCCCTTCTTTCGGCCGAGGCGCAGGAACTCAAGACGAAGTTGGCGGCTGCGGAAGCCCTTCTCGCCAACCGTCCCGTCAGAGAGGTAAATCTCCTCCCACGAATACTCGTTACCTTTTTTCCGCACTTCCATCTTATCATGTTTACTCTATCCCTTCAGGACACCATAGGCGCCGAGATGCTTCGCGCGCGGGTGGTCGGCCTCGAAGAAGAAGTCCGCCTGGCCAAAGCCGAAGTCCACCGGTTGCGAGAAGCCGGCGCGTCGGCACTTGCCCCGGGAAGTGGGGGGCACTTTTACCCTCATCACGAGCTGGAGCAACTGATGCAGTAGAATGCGCAAAGCGCCGTTAAGCATGTGCTGCAGGTGCCACGGCGGGCTGGATATCTGAAGGCGGAGGCCGAATGCCTCACCGCCCGTCAAGTTGTTCCCGAGCTCTACATCCCAATCCCCTTCCCGGAGGATGATAACGGAGAGCCACGGGAAGACGACCTCCTCCCAGATTCTGGCAAGAGCGAAGGATCTCCAGGCGAGGAGTCTGCCGACAAATGAGATGTATTTTCACTTTCTTTTTACTCTTCATTCTGAATGTAATTGTGAACTGGGCGAGTGCCCTTGAAGGATGTATATATATATGGATTACAATTTCTGTGCTCACTTTGTGTTATCTCAACTTTTATGCTATCTTATTTTTTCCATTCGCCGCTATATCCCGTTAGGCTCGCTAGGACACTAGGTCGTAATGTAGCTGTCCCGGTCACTCGCCGAATGCTTAGAGACGACCGAGTGCATCGCCGTTCTGGATTCCTTGCTACCTGTTCCACTCGCACCCTTGGACCATTCGCCCATCCCGGGGTTTCGCTTGGGTAGTTATGAAGGAGAGGCGAGATCACCCCACCGGCGCGTGGTCTATGTGAGTGCTCTTGAGGCCAACTTCTGAGGATTTAGAACCAGCCACCGAGTGAGCCTTCAGACCTGCCAGCTAGATGAGAGCCTGGACAACGGGTCTGCTCGAGGCCCTTTTCTCAACACCTTGGAACTTGCCACCGAGTGAGCCTTCGGACCTGCCAGCTGGATGAGAGCCTGGACAGCGGGTCTGCTCGGGGCCCATTTCTCAACACCTTGGAACCTGCCACCGAGTGAGCCTTCAGACCTGCCAGCTAGATGAGAGCCTGGACAGCGGGTCTGCTCGGGGCCCTTTTCTCAACACCTTGGAACCTGCCACCGAGTGAGCCTTCGGACCTGCCAGCTGGATGAGAGCCTGGACAACGGGTCTGCTCGGGGCCCTTTTCTCAACACCTTGGAACCTGCCACCGAGTGAGCCTTCGGACCTGCCAGCTAGATGAGAGACTGGACAGCGGGTCTGCTCGGGGCCCTTTTCTCAACACCTTGGAACCTGCCACCGAGTGAGCCTTCGGACTTGCCAGCTAGATGAGATCCTGGACAGCGGGTCTGCTCGGGGCCCTTTTCTCAACACCTTGGAACCTGCCACCGAGTGAGCCTTCAGACCTGCAAGCTAGATGAGAGCCTGGACAGCGGGTCTGCTCGGGGCCCTTTTCTCAACACCTTGGAACCTGCCACCGAGTGAGCCTTCGGACCTGCCAGCTAGATGAGAGCCTGGACAGCGGGTCTGCTCGGGGCCCTTTTCTCAACACCTTGGAACTTGCCACCGAGTGTGCCTTCGGACCTGCCAGCTAGATGAGAGCCTGGACAGCGGGTCTGCTCGGGGCCCTTTTCTCAACACCTTGGAACTTGCCACTGAGTGAGCCTTCGGACCTGCCAGCTAGATGAGAGCCTGGACAGCGGGTCTGCTCGGGGCCCTTTTCTCAACACCTTGGAACCTGCCACCGAGTGAGCCTTCGGACTTGCCAGCTAGATGAGAGCCTGGACAGCGGGTCTGCTCGTGGCCCTTTTTGGAGCTTTCAGAGTCTTCCCTACAAGCTGCAGCATCACTCTCATACACATAGTTTAAATAAAATATTTTTATTCAAGAACATTGTTATTACATACTGCTAGGGGTAGAAGCGTTTGAGGTCGTCGTCACTCCATGTGTGGCTGAGAGGTTGGCCCTCCACATTCTGAAGGCGATACCCCCCAGACTTTAGTACCTCTTCCACGACATAGGGACCTTCCCAGTTGGGGTTAAGTTTCCCCACCGCGGCGGACCTCCCAGTCGCGTCGACCTTCTTGAGCACCAGATCTCCCTTCTCGAACTGGTTGACCCTGATGTGCTTGTCGAAGTACTTGGCCATCCGCCGCTTGACCTCTTCTTGGCGAATGGATGCTAGGTCCCGAGCTTCCTCGATGAGGTCGAGGGAGAGCCGCAACTCCTCCTCGTTCTCGGCTCTCCAATCTTCCTCTCCACTTGCGGCGGCCTTTACTCGTGGTGTCATAACCTCGAACTCTATGGGGATGACGGCCTCGCAGCTGTGAGAGAGCTTGAAAGGGGTCTCTCCTGTGGCGGTGCTGGGGTAGTTCTTAGGGCCCATAGGACCGATGGAAGCTGTTCCACCCAATTGCCCTTCAGATTTTCCACATTCTTTTTGAGCAGGTTCACGATGACCTTGTTTGCCGCCTCCACCTGCCCGTTGCTCCTGGGATGGTGAACGGATGCAAACCTGAGGTCTATCCCCAGCTGGCCACAGAAGCTGATGAATTCCTCGCTCGCGAACTGGGGACCATTATCCGTGACTATGGCCTGTGGAAGACCATGTCGACAAATGATTTCCCCCCATACGAAGTTGCGAATTACCTGGGAGGTGACCTTAGCCAACGCCTTGATCTCCAACCATTTTGAGAAGTAGTCAATCATGACCAGGAGAAACCTCCTCTGTCCACTAGCCTGGGGGAAGGGTCCCACCAGGTCCATCCCCCATATGGCGAATGGCCAGGACGCCGTGATACTCTTTAGCCTCTGAGCTGGCATGAGCTGAAGCGGGGCGAACATTTGGCACTTCTGGCACCTCTTGGCGAAGGCTGCCGCGTCTTTACTTAGGGTTGGCCAAAAGTATCCCTGCCTCATTATTCTTGCCTCCAACATCCTGCTCCCCGAGTGGCTGTCGCACTCGCCTGAGTGGACTTCTTCCAAGATCCTCGGGACCTCCTCCTCTGAAATGCATCGGGCCAGGAGGCCCGAGAGGGTCTTCCGATACAAGTCCCCTTCATGGAGTACGTAATAGGCGGACTTATACCGGAAGCGCCTCCGGTCCGGAACCTCCTCCGGGAACTTCCCTGTTGCGAGGGAGGTTACGAAGGGATCCTTCCAAGAGGGTCGCTGCTATACTTCCATGAGTTCCCCTTCCTCGATCGAAGGACGGAATAGGTCTGTTAGGGTCCCTCCGGCTCGAGGGCCGGATTTGGCCAACCGATCCGCCGGGGTGCTCTCCTCCCGAGAGACGTGACGGATGGAGAAAGTCTTGAACGTTCCTACGAGACCTCTCACTTTGGCTAAGTACCTTATGAGCGCAGGCTCTCTCGTCTCGAACTCTCCCCTGATCTGAGAGGCTATTACCATCGAGTCGGTAAGGACCTCCACGTCGTGGACTCCGAGCTCCTGGGCCAGCTGCAGACCGACGATCACTGCCTCATACTCTGCCTGGTTGTTGGTGATTGGGAAGTGTATCACTAGCGTCTGCTCGATCTTTACCCTGTGGGGACTCTCCAGCACCACCCCTCCTCCGAGAGAATTCTTGCCCGAAGCCCCATCCACCAGCAATTTCCACGGAACATGACGAGGGGCTCCGCCTTCTTCCATCTCGGCCACGTAATCTACCATGAAATCAGCCACCACCTGCGCCTTCATGGATAATCGAGGGACGAAGGTAATGTTGAATTCACTTAGCTCTATTGACCACTTTGCGAGCCTTCCTGAGTGCTCCACTCCTTCGAAGATCTGGCGGAGAGGGTGGTCTGTCACTACTTGAATTGAATGGGCCTGGAAGTATGGCCTGAGCTTCCTCGCCGAGACGACCAAAGCAAAGGCCAACTTCTCCAAAATCTGGTACCTGAGCTCCGCCTCCCTCAGGACCCTACTTACGTAGTAGACGGGCAGCTGGTTCTTGCCTTCCTCCCGGACCAGGACGGAGCTTACGGCCTCTGCCCCGACCCCGAGATACAGATATAGATCCTCCCCCTCTTTGGGACCTTGGAGTAGCGGAGCCTTGGTGAGTTGGCTCTTCAAGGCCTGGAGGGCCTCCTCGCATTCTTTTGTCCATTCGAACTTCTGGTTACCTCGCAATGTCTTGAAGAAGGGAGAGCATTTCTCCCCGGCTCGGGAGAGAAACCTACTCAACCCTGCGAGCCTTCCCGTCAAGCGTTGGACCTCCTTGGCATTCTGCGGCGACCCCAGCTCCATTATGGCCTTAACTTTGTCCGGGTTAGGTTCTACCCCCCAAGGGGTGAGAAGGTGCCCCAGGAATTTCCCCTTACCGGCTCCGAACACACATTTCAGGGGGTTCAAGCGCATCTTGTACTTGCGTAGGGTAGCGAAGGTCTCCTCGAGGTCCTGGATGTGAGAGCTCACGCACTTGCTCTTCACCATGAGGTCATCCACATAGACCTCCAGGTTCCTTCCCCTTTGCTCCCTAAATACCCGGTCCATCATCTTCTGGTAGGTTGCTCCTGCATTTTTCAGCCCGAAGGGCATCATCTTATTGTAGTAGCATCCCTCCCTGGTGATGAACGAGACGTCTTTGACGTCCGGGGGGTGCATCTTGATCTGGTGATAACCTGAAAAAGCATCCAAAAAACTCATCACAGAAAAACCGACGGCTGAGTCAACCAGCGCGTCGATCCGAGGCAGAGGATAACAATCCTTAGGGAAGGCCTTGTTTAATAATGAAAAATCAACACACATACGCCAGCGGCCATCGGCCTTTTTTACCATTACGATATTGGAGACCAAGCCTGGGTACTGGATCTCCGATACAAAACCTGCTTCGAGGAGCTTGGCCACCTCCTCGCGGATTGGTTCTTCGAGCTTGCTGGCGAAGGTCCTTCTCTTCTGCCGGATGGGGAGGGCTCCTGGCTCGAGGTTGAGACGATGGCAAGCCACGTCCGCCTCAATGCCTGGCATATCAGCTGCGCTCCATGCGAAGACATCCACGTTCTTCTGGATGCACTCCAGCATCTTCACCCTGTCCTCCGGGCCGAGACCCCCGCTGACCCGCACCTCTTTCACCCTTCCCTCCCGGGTGATGACCTCCATCTCTACCACCTCTTCTACCGCCTCGAGCCGGGTTGGCTCTTCCCATTGGCCCTTTGCTTCTCGCCCCTCCTCTCGGGCCTCTTCCTCTGCGGCTCCTTCCGTCTCCATCGGTTCGATCTCCTGCCCCTCCTGAGCGACCTCCATATTCTCCCCTCGGGCACCGCCCTCTTCCTCTACCCCTCTCTTCTCCGCTTCTCCTCCTGGCCCCTCCGGCCTCGCCATCTCCTCATCCATCCTCTCAGCTTCCGCCATCCAGGAGATGGTGTTGACGACAGTCACATAGCACTGCCTCGCCACCTTAGCATCTCCTCGGATCCGGACCTGGACTCCTCCACTATGGAACTTCAGACACTGGTGGTACGATGAGGGCACGCACTAGAAAGCACTAATGAGAGGGCGTCCGAAGATAGCATTGTAGCTGCTCGGAGCATCCACAATGACGAACCGGCAGTTCCTTGGGACCCCTCTTAACGCCACCTGGAGGCCGACACCTCCCTCGACCTCCTTCCGCTCTCCTGAGAAACCAAACAATGGTCCTCAGAGGCCTGCACCCTCTTCTTCTCCACCTTCATCGCGTCGAAAGCCTTCTTGAAGATCACATTCACCGAGCTCCCGTTGTCCACTAAGATCCGGGAGACCGTGAAGTTTTCAATCGCCGTCTGGATTACCATGACGTCGCAGAACGGGTCCTCATAATCTGGCATGTCTTCCGAGGAGAAGGTGAGCTTCTCCGAGGGGGGTGGGGTTTGGGAAGTCGACGCGACGCCCCTTCGGAACATCGCCTGGAAGCTCCTCTTGCGAGAGGCCTCTATCCCAACCCCACCATGAATCACCCCGATTCCCCCCCTTGCTCCTACATCAGCCCGGTCTTCACACCTATCCTCTTCCCCTTCCGGGAACACCTCCTCAATCCTGATCGGCTGCTGTCGTGGTTGCCCTCTTCCCCTCATCTCCAAGAACTCCGGGCAGGTGGCCGTTGCGTGACCTTCTTCCTGATGAAAGTCACAATAGGGCAACGCCACCCTGCCCCCTCTTCCTGCTCTTCCTCTTCCTTCTCTGGCTCCTCTTCCTCGGCCCACTGCCATGGCTTGCTCCCGCGGAGGGTGAGGGGGTCTGGGACCCTGCCTCCATCCCGAGTTGACTCCCCCCGCCTCCCTTCCTTGGTACCCTCCTTCCTGACCTCTCGCTGATCCTTCCTGATGCCTCCAACCCAACCTATTGTGGGGCTCCTGATACCTCCAATTCCGAGGTGGCCTCTCGAACCCCTGACCTCTGGGTTCCTCTCTCCTCCTTCCTTCTTGCGGCCTCACCTCAGGTTCGCTCATCTTCGCCAACCTCTTGTAGAACTCCGGGTTGGCCGCCTCCCCTTCTATCTCTTTCGCCGCTCGCTCCATCAACTCCTCAAAGGAGACTGGAGCCCTTCTCTTCAGGTCCATTTTGAAGAACCCCTCTCTCAACCCCACAATGAACGCCATCTTGAGGGCGAACCCTGGCACCTCCTGCACAAGGTGTATCTCTTCCTGGAATCTGTCCACGTAGTGAGCCAGGGTCTCCCCCTCCCTCTGCCTGATCTTGAAGAGAGCCTCCGCATCCTTCTTCCTCTTTTTTGACGTCGAGAAGCGCAGCCGGAAGCTCCGTCGCAGATCGTCGAATGCGTAGATGGAACCTACGGGAAGCTGGTGAAACCAGTCCCTCGCCTTCTCCTTCAGGGTGGTTGCGAAGAGCGGGCATTGGAATGCATCCGACATGGGAAGAATTGAGGTCATGTCTTCAAACCACTGCAGGTCACGACTGGGTCATCCTTGCCAGTATAATAGGACATCTCCGGCCCTCGAAACCCCTCCGGCACCGGGGCCGAGAGGATCATCTCGCAAAAGGGGTTTCCTTCCCCTGCTCGGCGAGTGATCTTCTCGCGAGGAGCCAGCTCGCACACCTCAGCACTCGCCGGACTGCTGAACAGCTGCCGCCCCGGGAGATCTCGCGCACTTCCTTCTGCTGGCACCACCTTTCCCGGCCGCTGTCCCGGAGCGTTCTCGCCGACCTGCTGGGGTGGAATGATGGGAACAGCTGGCGTCTCGCATTCGCCCCTTGCCGCGAGAACTGTCTGCAGGACTTCTCGCTTGAATTTCTCGAACATCTCCAGCCACTCCCCTGTCGCTGGCGGCTGCGAGTGGCCTGAGTCAGAACCATTCCCTCCATCTCCTGTCATCGAGCCTAGCTTGGGATTTTCCTTCACTGGCTACGGTCCACGCTCACCGCACCAAAAATGTTGAAACTTGCAACAGGTCTCTTGAGTTCGGACCCACTGGGGGGTGTAGCCGATGCTTATTTCTCCCTCACTAGACTCTCTTGACGGTGGATGTGAGAACAAGAATAGACCCAAGGCTGAAGCGAGGAGGTCCCGCCACACACCCGGAAGATCCTAGAGAGCTTCCCCTCCCAAACCAGAGCTCAACCGGGCACCTTGGAGGGCACTAACAGCCGACCAAAAACTAGCCTGGAGGAGAGGATTCTCTAAAAATCGGTCCTCCTCCAAGGTGCCCTTAAGGGTCTATTTATAGTTTTTCCGAGGCTGGTCTGCAAATAGCATGAATCTGCCTTTTAAATTTACTAAGCGCACCCCAAATTGGTCTGCAAATAGCCTAACTCCGCTGTTCTAAAGGGCTATTTGCAGCCCACAAGGGGCATCATGGTCATTTCCCCCTTTGAATACTAGGGGGCTAGTGGTCCATAAGGACTCCACTCGCCGAGCTCCCGCTCAGCTGGGTGAATGCCCATGCTACTAAGCGAGTGGTCTGTGAGGGCACCACTCGCCGAACTCCTTCTCGCCTGCAGCGTACCCCCACCAATCCGGAGATCTCTCCACCTTCCTTAGCCTTGGCGAATGATCTGACTGACCCAGGTCTCGCCAGTTGGCTTGAGAGACCCACTCGGCGAATGCGGGTTGTACACCGGTGACTTTTGATGTGTGTCCATTGCCCATCCTAAGTACTCCACAATCGTGAGTGGTATAGGTGGCAAACAAATCTCTATTGCGGTAGACATGTGCAGACGCACCTGAATCCACAATCCAACTCTTCTCATCGCACGAGAGTGCTGCAGTGACATCATCACCAATAATGATGACATCATCATCCTCTGTAGAAGCGGTGGCTGCCGTGCGAGTCTCTGTATTCTCATTTAAGGACTCTCCCTTCTTCTTCTGGTCATTCTTTATAGTGTAACAAAACTTCTGAATATGACCCTTCTTGTGGCAGTAGTGACACTCCACATTCTGGTAGCGGGATCTCGACTTCCCTCTGCTTTGGCTCCTCTCGCTCTTCCTTCCTCTACTATTGCTCCTGTCTCTCCCCCTGGGTCGGTGTAGAGAACATCAGTTCATAAAGAAGTGCATGATGTCCTTGAAATTTTCTTCGCACCTCCTCGTTCAGGATGTCACTCTTGGCAATCTCCATAGTAATGATGCCACCAGGAGAGGAGTTGATCAGAGAAACTCTGACCATCTCCCAAGAGTCCGGAAGAGACTTCAACAACCACTATGCATTGACCTCATCCTCGAAGGTCACCTTCATAGCAGTGAGGCGGTCAATAATACCTTGAAACTCATTCACATGATCCAAGATGGGAGATCCCTCTCTATATCTGAACTCGCTCAGCTTCTTTAACAAATACAATTTGTTGATACCACTACTCTTGACATACAACGCCTCCAGAGTCTTCTGGAGGATTTTCGCGTCAATGATACTCGCGACGTGATCGTAGATGTTCAGCTCCACGAATCATCTAAGGAATTCACATAGTTTTCGGTGCTCCACCTTCCACTTATTTGGATCCATATCTTTAGGCATCTCCTCAAAGATGGGACCATGTCAACCCTTCATATAGATGAGATCCTCCATCAGTAAATGTCACTGGTGGTAGTCCGCGCCGTTCAGTTTTACCATTTGCTCAGAACCTGAACTCAAGTAGACTTCATCGTGCTCTGTCAATTGATCGGACTGACCTCAGTTCTCTGAGCCAATTATTTCCAAGAAGAAAATCAAAGAGGATAGGGAGCGGACAAATAGTCATCACCTACCACACCCGATCATCAACCCAAAATATTTGATCGGCTCGTCCCAAATCTTAAACAAGTCAGCCCAATAACTGCTCTAATAATGAACTTATCTCTGATATCACTTGTTGGGCTAGAGAGCACGCAAGCCCGACCAGAGCACCTACAAATTAGTTCGAGCAAGTATTTGCACGACCGCTTAGCGGTATGCCGATACACAACCAAAACATAACACAAAATAATAACAATAAAAGTGACACAGATTTAACGTGGAAACCCAATAGGGTGAAATTCACGGGACGATCGGAGTCCAACCCGGGAAGCCGTCATTAAGAATGAGTAAAACAAATAGACAATTACAAGGTTTTCCCTCCACGATCCACACAGGATCTTCACCAACTTCGCACCACACAATAATACACAATAAACAGTAGCAGAAAAATTGCAAGTTACCGACTGTGGCGGACGAGACGGATTACACAAATCCTCTCCAAGATGCCTATTCGAATCCATGCCCAAGTCTGCTCCAGATCCAATCAGTGTAAGCGAAGTATTCCTTGTCAACGTCACAGAGACGTCTGAAAGCTCTCCCCAAACTAAGACGAATGCCACAAAGGCCTCTATAGAAACTCTGTCAATGCTTCAGATTGGAGAGAAGTGAATGTCTTACCCCTCCTCCTTCATGCCTATTTATAAGGCCAAAACCAATGGAGTATAGGTGGTAGATGACATGTGTATGAAACTTCCATGAAGCTTTCTTTGGTCAAAAACACATGTCATGAAGCTTCCTACGGGCACTTTCTTAGAAGCTTCCTTCAAGAGCACATGTTGATTTCATAGTCAAAGACGGTTACCCCTTTTCACACTTAGCATGAAACAAATGGTTGAAAAGCATGGTCAAAAGATGGTTAACCGCTTTCAAACTTAGGAGAAAATTATCTCATCAATAATCATTGTCAAGCCAAACATATATACATTTCACGGCGATGGCATTTTTGTCCAAACTCACCACAGTAAAAAAATTGTGTCAAACGAAGTCTTTACTTCAGATACCCAGTCATGAAGTGTGGAAAAAGTTCTATAAATTTGGAAGCGTTTAGTCTGGAAGTATGGAAAAAGTTATATACATTACCTATGGTGATGATGGCGGTCATGAAATGTGGAAAAAGTTCTATTATCATCGTCGCCATAAATTTGGAAGCGTTTGGTTTCAACAATCTATACCTTTTGGCGGGAGCAGTAAATTCCCGCAAGTGAGAAAAGCTTTTCGTATTTTCACGATTCTCTTCTTACAGTGCAATTCAATCTCTCTTGCCATTGCCATTGATTTCTCACCGTCACTTTTT
This sequence comes from Dactylorhiza incarnata, assembly GCA_033032865.1. Taxonomy (NCBI): domain Eukaryota; kingdom Viridiplantae; phylum Streptophyta; class Magnoliopsida; order Asparagales; family Orchidaceae; genus Dactylorhiza; species Dactylorhiza incarnata. Next base: position 120,898 of record JAWHQI010000260.1, read on the forward strand.
ATGCTCCTAATGCTTCCCAAACTTACCCATTATTAGATTTTAGAAAACCTCAGACTAAAAAAAGGTCCAACAGAAGATGATCGCGGTGGCCTGTGAATCCCCTCACCTTTGGCTCCTCCCCTTACCCTTGATTAAATCACCACCGCCCTTATCTTTCCATACCGTTACCTTGGCTCCTCTCTCCCTATTCTCTCTCTCCTCTCTCCCTCTCCCTATTCTCTCTCTCCTCCCAATTCTCTCTCTAGATTCCTTCCTCATCATGCATCCATGTTGACATGTTCCATATAGCTGGTGCTAGCTGTCTTTCTCATCCCCTTGTCATGTGACCCTCTCCCCGCCCTCCTCCACTCTCCCACCACCCATTCTTAACAACAACAACTACTCTCCCTCAAACGCAAACACCACCCCCGATGAAATCGGGAAGAAATATTAATTCTCTGCACAGATAGAGAGAGAAGGGGGAGGGAGGGAGGGAGAAACAGAGCCACTTCCCTCCGTCCAGCCCCTTACCAGCTCTGCATTGCTCTGTTTAGAGCTCGATCCAGCTCAATCAATGGCGAAGCTACCCCCGAAATTCCCCGCCAACATTACCACCACCATTCCCTCCACCTGGCCATCCTTCCCCCACCACCACCTCCTCCCCCGACCCCCATCCATGCCCTCCCTCTTCCCTTCCTCCCCCAACCCCTCGCCGGAATCCGCCTCCGATCCATCATGGGTCGACGACTTCTTCAACTTTTCCTCCGCCAAGCGCGGCGCCCACCGCCGCACCATGAGCGACTCCATCACCTTCTACGAATCCGTCGTCGTTGCGAGCTCCGACGGGTCAGATTCCGCCCACGCCAGAACCACTTCCGTACCGGGTGGACCCCCAGCTTCCTCCTCAACCGACTTCGACCGCCTCGACGACGAGCAGCTCATGTCCATGTTCTCCGACGACGTGACGCCGCCTTCGTCCGCTCTTCCGTCCACGGCGCCGTCCACCCCCTCCGACCACAACAGCAATAGCGATCAGGATAAGCGAACCCCTCCTTCTTATGGCAGTGATCAGTCGGAGGCACAGAGCGAGTGCAATGCCCTGCAGCCGCATTCGGCGGCGGTGACGGAGACCGCGCCGACGCCATCTTCCGACGCCGCTCAGCCCATCGCAGACCCGAAGAGGGTCAAAAGGTCACAACTTTTTACAATTCCGCACATAATCAAATAAATACACACAAATTCAAAACATAATATTAAAAAAAATTGATCCTGCCGGACCGGCTGAGCAGAATTCTGGCGAACCGGCAATCGGCGCAGAGGTCCAGGATAAGGAAGCTGCAGTACATTTCAGAGCTTGAGAGATGCGTGACCACGTTGCAGGTATAGACTCTTCGTTATACTCTGTTTTTATTTTATTTTATTTTTCTGAATTCGGGATTTAATTAATTATTACATCCAAAATAAAAAATCATCATGGAATTGAAAAATGAATTTTTTTTTTTACTGTTGATTATGGTATGAAATTATGGATGGCTGAAGACGGAAGTATCGGCATTGTCGCCGCGGGTGGCTTTCCTCGATCACCAACGCTCCGTTCTGAGCGTCGGCAACAGCCACCTCAAACAGCGCATTGCTGCCCTTGCCCAAGATAAGATCTTTAAGGATGGTAATTTCTCTTTCCCTCTCTATAAATGCTGAACCTAGCTCTCTCTCTCTCTCTAGAAAACTTTAGGTCTACCACTCAAAACCTAACTAGTGGTCCAAGAATTCATTTGCAATCAGGGGCGGGTCTAAGGTGCCCAAGAATTTTGCGAAATTGATAGTGAATTTAGATTTCTCTAGTCAAGACAATGAATTTTGACTATTTACACATAAAAAACGGTGACCGGATGAGAGAGAAACGACTACAGTAAATTAAGAAAGTCCTTTGTTTGCATTGCAACCTTTAGATATATTACTCAATTCCTATTTTATGATTCTTCCGTGATTAAAATTGTCCTAAATAATTTTTTCGACTGCTTGTGTTTGTGGTGCTTGGATCTTACTCCCCTTATTATGAAATATGATAATTTTTTCTTCATAAATACTTTTATTTTAACTTTAATCTTAAATGCCATCATTTTTTATATAAAATGATTGTATTTGTCATAAAAATGATTTTTGTTGTTGGAAGATATGTGAAAATTAATTGTGATAATTAAAGTTAAATGCTAATAGGCATAAAAAAAATAATTGAAATGTATGATGATAGACATTAACTAGCTTGCTCACATGCAAGAATTTCAATATGTGCAAATGATTAATAATCTATTTATACTTTATTTCATTACAAAAAAATATAGTTTGTTAATTTGTTGAAATGAAATAAAATATATTATGACGTAAAAAATGAAAAGCAGCGCACCAAGAAGCACTCCATGGTGAGATAGAGAGGCTGAGGCAGCTGGTATACAACCAGCAGAATCTGAAGAAGATGGCGGCAGCTGTCACCGGCGTTGGCTCTGATGGAGCAGCTCTTGCCGCCGGCAAGGAATTGAATGTCTCAGATTGCACTGACCATGATCCAAGCAGAGAAAGCTGAGAATCTATTGGCCATGTTTCATGTTTGGTATTTTGTACATGCATAGGATGAGTTTTGCTGTTATTAAATTTTTTTTTTCATTTTTTTACCCTTTATTAAATTGTTTCTTCATGTTCGGTGAAATATGATTTGTTTTCTTCTTCAGAGTGAAGCTGGTGGTGGGAATGTGGTGGTTAATTTTTTTAAATATTGATTTTTTTCTTCTTTATATTTTAAGTCGAATAAATTCAAACATGCACATGAAATTAGGTGAAATACCATTAAAATGATGTTAAATTACATTTATTTAATTTAGACTATGGCTTCGTTTGGCACGACTGGCGGGCGTGAATGCGGTGATTATAAATAATCGTTCGTGAACATTCGACCGAACTTCATCCACTTTTATGTTGATCAAAACAGGTTTTCTTTTTTGGTGGCGGTCATAATCATTGGCTTCGTTTGGCGCAGTGGTGGCGGTCGTGAACGTGGTGGTCATGATTCGTCATTCGTGAACACACGACCTCAACTAAAAAATTTCATGCATTTTATGTTCAAAACTAGTTTATTTTCTTGGTAGCGATCATATAACCTTTGTCATGCCAAACATACATTCTATAATAATTGAGTTTTTGTCCAAACTCACCGGCGCAAAAAAGTCACGCCAAACAGAACCGTAGACGCAGATGCTAACGTGTTTTGCTTACCAAACAATAGTTTTTCAAGGAAATTATTGAGCATGCATGGATTATATATTATGGCATTGATGCAGTGCAAACTAATGAATCATAAAATAATTAGTCTATGAATTTTGAGTGTTTTTAAAGATTAGTGTTAATCATTCATTTAATATTTTATGTATGTTAAATTATTTTATAATTTTATTTAATATAACATATTTTAATTATCTGGGATCGATAATTCAAAAAGATGGAGGAGTAGATAAAGATGTGATACATAGAATCCAAGCAGGTTGGTTGAAGTGGAGAGGCACGTCTGGGATCTTATGTGATCGTAAAATACCATTAAAACTTAAAGGCAAGTTTTATTGTACTGCAATTAGGCCAGCAATACTCTACGGTTATGAGTGTTGGGCAGTGGATGGTGTACATGAGCAAAAAATGGGAATTACGGAGATGAGAATGCTTAGGTGGATGTGTGGTCACACGAGGCTGGATAAAATTAGGAATGAATGTATCAGGGATAAGACAGGAGTGATGCCAATAGTAGAGAAGATGCGAGAAGCTCGTTTAATATGGTTCGAACATGTACATAGGAGACCATTAGAGGCACCCGTTAAGTGTTGTGAGAGTTTAGTCACTAGACATGTTAAACGGGGGAGGGGTAGACCCAAAAAGACATGGACTGAAACTATAAGGAAAAATATGTTGTACTTAGGTATTAATAAGGTTATGATTAAAGATAGGGCGCAATGACGACAAATGATCCATATAGCCGACCCCACTATATATGGTGGGATAAAGGCTTGAGTGTTGTTGTTGTTGTATAACATATTTTAATTCTATTTTAATAAGGTGATTTATATAAGCAGCTCTTGTTTGGCTGTTGGCAGCTCCCATTTCTATTAGTTATAACGCGCCTTTTAAAAATATGCATTATACATGCATATTTAGGAAAAGTGTTCAACACGAAAATTGTAGATCTCATAGATATCTACAACTTTCGTGTTGAACACTTTTCTTAAATATGCACGTACAATGCCCTAAAATCGCCCTGATCGTAATTGTAGCAAATTTTTGACGCGCCTTTTGAAAATAAGCTTTGTACATGCATTTTTAGGAAAAGTGTTCAACACGAAAGTTGTAGATCTCGATGAGATCTACAATTTTCGTGTTGAACACTTTTCCTAAATATGCATGTATAATGCATATTTTCAAAAGGCGCGTTATAACTCATAGAAATGGAGGCTGCCAACAGCCAAACAAGGTCTGCTTATATAAATTCTCTTTAATAATTCAATTATAATATTATAGCATTTATATAATTATTGTAATAATTATTACTAATTATCTTCAAAAGATGTAACCAGGACAAAAATAATAACAGTAGAATGATTTTTTTTCGTAATGCATAATCAAAAACCAAGAAACAGTAAGTACTCGATCTAGATATCAATTCACATAAAAATATAGGAAAATTTGCGATCATATTGTTAATCGCTCATAATGGATGATATAAAAATTATGCAATTAATTAAATCATTAATATTTTTTTGGAAAATTAAGGACTTATTTTCTCCGGTCCAATTTAGGGATGACATCGAGTCGAATTCAAGCGATTTGGGCTCAGCCAAAATCGAAATTTTCGAGTCGAACTCGGCTCGAAATTGGCTCGAAATCGAAATCGATTTCGAGTCGAGTCGTCTCGGCTCGAAATGACTCGATTCCGAGTCGGCTCAAAATAGAATCGAGCTGGCTCAAAATCGAATTTAAATGGCTCAAAATCGAATTGAGCTGGCTCGAAATCGAATCAAGCTGACTCGAAATTGAGCAAATTTTCTCTTTATTCCTAGCTGGCTCGAAATTTAATTGGGAAACATTTAAATTTAGCAAATGAAACACTTAGGGTCCGTTCGTTTGAACGGAATTGGCTTTCTGGAATTGGCATTGCCGATTAGAAATCCAATTTTAATGTCGGCGCAACGAATTTTACGAGGATATTGCCTTTGATATGAAAACTCATGGCTTTGACTTTGAACTAAAAAAATCAAATCACCAATTCTTACCTCCACCCATGAGTTTTCGCATAATCGAGTGTTTTTGCCATAGTTTTTCAGCCTACGCGCGTGTTTTCCTGTCGGGAGTAGGTTTTTCCGGCGGGCGCGTTCTTTTCGGTCGGGCATTCATTTTTTGCCCAGGCTGGCGTTTTTTCTCCGGGCACGCGTTTTTCGGTCGGTCGTGAGATTTTTGGCCGACCGGGCAATTTTCACCGGGGCGCGCGTTTGTTTTGCTTGGGTGCACTTTTTTCGCCCCGGCACGCTTTTTCGCCCGAACGCGATTTTTTCGGTCAAACGCGATATTTCGGTCAGAAGCGAATTTTCTGGCCGGGCGCGATATATTTTGCCTAAACGCGAAATTTTTTGCCGGCCACGAATTTTTCTCCTGAGCGCGTTTTTTCGCCCGTGCGCGTTTTTTTCGCCCCGACGCAGTATTTTCCGCCCGGGCGAGATTTTTTCCCCCGGGCGCGATTTTTTCGCCCGGACGTATTTTTTAGCCCGGGCGCGTTTTTTTCGCCTGGGCCCGATTTTTTCGCCCGGGCACGATTTTTTCAACCGGGCGCGTTTTTTTCACTAGGGCGCGATTATTACACCCGAACGAAAAAATCGAGCCCGTGCGAAAAAATCGCGCCCGGGCGCTCGTTTTTCGTCGGGGCGCATTTTTTTTTGCCTTTGAGCGATTTTTTCGCCCGGGCGCTTGTTTTTCGCCCAGACGAAAAACAAGCGCCCCGGCGAAAAAAATGCGCCCGGGCGAAAAAACGCGTCCGGGCGAAAAACGTGCCCAGGCGAAAAAATCGCCCCCGAGCGAAAAAACTCGCGCGGGCAAAAAAATCGCGCCCGGGCAAAAAAAATGCATCAGGGTGAAAAAAACCGCGCCCAGGCGAAAAAATCGCGCCCGGGTGAAAAAAACGCGCCCGAGCGAAAAATCGAGCCCGGGCGAAATAATCACGCTCTTGCTAAAAAGTCGCGCCCGGGCGAAAAAAACGCGCTCGGAAGAAAAAAAAACGCGACCTGGCGAAAAAATCGCGCTCGGGCGATAAAATTGCGCTCGGATGAAAAAATCGCGCGCGAGCAAAAAAAACGCACCCCGGTGAAAAAACGCAACCGGACGAAAAAACACTCCCGGGCGAAAAAATTGCGCCCGGTCAAAAAAATGCGCCATGGAGAAAAAATAGCGTCTGGGTGAAAAATTTGCGCCCGGGCGAAATCAACGCGGCGGGGCGAAAAAATCGAGCTCGGGTGAAAAAATCGCGCCCGTGCGAAAAACATGCCCGGGCGCGCCTTTTTCGGCCGGGCGCCCGTTTCTCGCCCGGGAGCCCATTTTTCGGTCGAGCACGCATTTTTCGCCCGGGCGGGCGTTTTTCGCCCGGGCGCGCGTTTTTTGCCCGGGCTCTCGTTTTTCTCCGGAGAAAAAAATGCGCACCTTTGCGAAAAACGCTCGTCGTAAAACATATTATTCAATTTAATGCGTTCGGCGCTAACGCCTATTTTGAGTTTTATAAAATTATTGTATAATGTCAATTCCAATACCAATTCCATTATTCAGGCGAACAACTTTTGTGTCTCAATTCCAATTCTGTTGACTGAATTCAATCTTACAGCCGAACAACAAAATTGGAATTCTGTACAAAGCCAATTCATGTAGATATTGGTTTTCGTCGAAAAGCCAATTGTAGAAAGCCAATTCCGTTCAAACGAACGGACCCTTAAAGCTTTCAATATTTGTATTTGAGTTTATAATTTAGTGTTTTTAATTTTAAAATAATAATATATTAATAAATACCTAATGTTTTTAATTAATTCGAGTTGATTTGAATCATATTTAGAGCGATTCAGGGCTGGCTCATAATCGACTCGAAATCAGATTCAAGTCAAATTGAACCGACTCAAATTGAGTCGAATTAATTGCAACTGATTCCGATTCGGCTCAATATTCGAGCAATTTTGAGCGACTTTCGAGTTTCGAATAATATGCTCAGCCTTAGTCCAATTGTAACTAATGCAATCCTATTTATTAAAATCGTTTGGGAAATCAATCCTCGGTTGGGACTGCATCCTTAGGAAAATAGGGATTTCATGCTTTTCGCAGCTGTCATTTTGGATCGTGGTCGGCGGATTAGACCCGCGCTCGAGCCCTAAAAAATAAAACATCCGCATCCCGCTTCTCCTCCCGATACCTCTCGCGCACGTCCTACTCCTGCAGCTTGATTGAAACCCTCCTCCTCCTGAGGCTTGATTGGAAACCCTCAACGGCAGCCCCCAACACATCTTCTTCCTCCTGCAGCCGATCGACGCGTCTTCTTCCTCCTAAAGCCGATTCCAAAGCTTCTCCTCAAATGTTATATAGATCTGCTCTCGAATCCTTCCTCCTCCGGTTCGCACTCTCAGCCTGCAGCTTCTCCTCTCTTTTCGAATTTCTTCTTCATCCCTCGGCGCGAGAACCAAAATTTGTTGTATGTGATCTAGAGAGGTCCGATCCATAGTTGATCTTGAATTTGATGTATGTGATGATGATGATGAGAGTTATGTAGCCATTCATCGTAGATTTTTTATATGAATTATTATGTGTATATTTTTTAAAGAGAGAGACTTTGAGAATGTTCAAGACCGCCGTTACATTTATCCATGGGGATCCTCTTCATTTGGGGTGAAATGAATAGTATCTATTTCACGGTCCAGATCTATTTCTTGCTGATTCGATGAGTTCACTAATCTCATCCTTTTATATTTTCTTTTTAATCAAAAATTCTCCATCATTAGATCAAGTGAGAATGTATCTACACCACAAAATAGAAACTATCCATTTCACCCAAATGGAGAGAATCCGAATCCTACATTTATGTATCACCAAATGTTTAAAACAACTTTTTCATTTATGATCATAAAAACCAAAATCCTTTCAAACTAAACTCCGTTCACAAACCAGCCACCCCATTCATAAACCAAGGTGAATAGATAAACGTGATGTGCGAATAACAATCACCAGATATATTTAGCTAAATCAAACGGCTCACATAAAAGAGTTCATACAAGCATGATCCATCAATCAGCTTTAGCCCTGTAAAAGATATATTGAGAAGAATAATGCAAAATAATGAAAATGATTAAAAACTGAGCACAGTTAAATCTTATCCCATCAACTTTTCATGCGTCCAATGTTTTCTAATCATTTAATTTAATTTCATTGACTGATTACAATATAAAATGTCAGGTTTAATCAAAGATATTATTGTTAGAAATTTTCCGTTTAGTGGACTCGATTCATCGAGACGTCCCGATGAAGTCGTACGCAAAAATTAGAGTCTATTCAGACTCCCGCGAGCGTGCGTTAATTTAGTCGCGCGAACGGTCGAAGCCTGTGATAGGTGGGCCAGATCGTCTCGTAACTTCAGTCGCGAACCCGGTCTCACCCTTGGCATATGAATAGGCATGATAAATAAATCCTAATTAATTTGTAGGATTTAATTTTATTTGGTAGTTTTATTTTGGAGATAATGGTGATTTATTATCCCCATTATTTAGTAACTCCTATAGGCTCTCCTATTAAAGTCTAGGAAAACTTCCATGCCTTGTACGGATGAACAAGGGTTGAAAGAGGGTCCGGTTATTCTGCCTTTTTGTTTTTGTGAAACTGCCGCAGTTCTTCCTCCTTCTGAGGGCTAGGTTTCCACTATAGATTGAAAGCAGTCGCCATCTTCCTCTGATGGTTTAGGGGTTCTCACGTCAAGGAAGAATTCATATTTTGTCTAGTTCTTACGGGTTCCATATCAGAAAACAGAGGGCTGGTCTATCTCATCTCCTCCCTGGCAAAGATGAACAGTAAATCTTCATTCTCTTACCTGATTCAGTGTGGCGTTGCTTGTCACCTTCAGATCTGCGACTAGCGGGGGACCATCCTCTTCACGACTTCGAAATCGCTTCATCGTCGGCCTCCATAACTTTGTTCATGGTTTAACTTTGGAGAAGTGCCATCATGGAGATTGACGAAGAGATTACAGCCTCTATTTTTGTTTTCTCTTTGATGGATCGGAATTTTGGTACAGGTAATTAGGTAAATAAACCAAATGGTTTTTTGATTATTTCATTCTTTGAAAGTGCAGGTCAACAGTCAACATCCATTTTCATTTCATTGACTTGGGAGAAAAACAAGCTTGCTGGTATCAGCAATCTTGAGCACCTTCACTTATCCGATCACTTATCCGATCAAACATCACTGCGAAATAATTTCTTTGGAAGATATTATCTGCAAAGATTTCTGTTCTCATTTTGGTACGAGATCAAATGTTGCAACTTAGTCGCCTGTTGTTTGATCCAGCAAATACTTATTTTAATTTCTGCTTTCATAATAAGTTTATGTACATGTGTTGTGCTAATAATTTGTTTATTATGGAGGTAAAATATTTATATAGCACAGCATATTAACGGGATCCACCGATGGTGCATATTTCATAAGAGCCGCAATGATGAAGCCTGAGTTTGATGCCAAGAACGGTATTCATTATCTTTTCCGCACTTCAGTAGATATACTGTTCGCTCAAGTTTCATTTTTATTGTGTGTTCTTAAATTAATTTGGTTAATTAGAAATATTAAACATACATTTTACACTCCATTAGAGATTAGTAGATTTTGAATAAGACGATCATGCATCTGCATCGTCGCAACATTCAGTTTTTTTGTGATTATCCTAAATTTTTCGATAACACAATTAGGCGTAGCGACACTATATTTTCTAACAATTATTGCATTAAGCCTAACCACAAACCATAAATTAAATTTAGGTTCCGTTTGGCATGGCAGCAGCGGTTGTGAACGCGGTTGGTTATGAAATGTCGTTCGTGAACGCCCAACCTCATCTAATTAGGAACTTCATTCGATGTTATCTTCGAAACTAGTTTTTTTTTGTGTGGCGGTCATATTTGTTGTCATGCCAAACATACAATCTATGATGATGGTGTTTTTGTTCAAACTCACCCAGGCAAAAACGCCGCGGTAGGAAAATGAAGAGGAAATGCGGGAGTTGGAAACCATGCCTTTTTTAATAAAAGTTTTTTTTCTTAATAAAAAGAGGGAATTATATGTGATAGGTATCCTCTAATCTGGGCTGCGAATGATCAAAGCACTCGCCTCATTTGGTGGAGGAAATGTGATTGACCAAAGTAAACCTCACTAGCCCCGTAACCACCTGACATGAGGTACAAATACTAAAATCCTCCAACATGGTGGTGCAAATAGTAAATTCCTCCATCACGGGACGCAAATACTAAAATCCTCCAACATGCGGGTGCAAATAGTAAATTCCTCCATCATGAGGTGCAAATAGTAAAATCCTCCAACATGGGGTGCAAATAGTAAATTCTTCCATCATGGAACGCAAATAGTAAAATCTTCCAGCATGGGAGTGCAAATACTAAATTCCTCCAAACGGGTGTGCGTAAGCACATAAATGGGTTATGGTGTGCGGGTAGCCGCATAACTACCATCACCACCGTAACCACCCACTATGGGTGGGTGCAAATGTCCAAAATCATATCGGGTTGCGTATTGAATAATACCGGAATAATGTCTCTCAAACCATATAAGCCCGACCTGCGCATAACAATTATGGTAGTTACGGTCTGCGAATAACCAGATAACTACCGTAACCACCTTTGGGGCCTATAAATAGAACCCCAAGGTTTCTCTTTTTCGATCTTTTTCCTCTCCTCCTTCCACTTCCTCTTGAAGATCTCCCTCCTCTTTGAAGGCGCCCTTGAAGGAACCTTCAAGCACTTCGAAGACGGACGAAGATCTTCATCCTCCTTCGAAGATCGCATTCATCTTTGAAGATCTCCTTCCTCTTGAAGATCGAACTTCTTCATCTTCGAAGGCGCCCTTGAAAAATCTTCAAGCACTTCGAAGACGTACAAAGATCTTCATCCTCCTTTGAAGATCTCCCTAGCCTTCGAAGACTCCTTCGAAGATCCTTCGAAGGTCGTCTTCCGCTCTCAAGACCGCTCCAAGCGCGCCTCCGTGCGCTACACTCCAAGCGTGCCTCTGTGCGCACCGCTCCAAGCGCGCCTCGGTGGCTCGGTACGCTCCGCTCCAAGCGCGCCTCGGTGCGCTCCGCTCCAAGTGCGCCTCTGTGCGCTCCGCTCCAAGCGCGCCTCCGTGTGCTCCGCTCCATGCGCGCCTCCGGAGCGCTCCAAGCATGCCCCCGTGCGCTCCGCTCTCAAGACTACTCCAAGCGCGCCTCCGTGCGCTTCGCTCTCAAGACCGCTCCAAGCACACCCCCGCGTATACGCAACAACAAGCACTTCGCGCACTCAAGATCATCACTCTATACTCCTCTCACGAAGCAGGAGATAATGTAACAACCCAGTAGGACCCTGTGGAAGTTATTGTGGCCTGGCCCCATTGTCCAGGACCACCAGGGCTGCAGCCCCAGGTGCCACCCCAACCCCTCACTGAGCCTGTTTCTCAGCTGCAGTAGATTGTTGATGTTGGGTTTCGAACCCGGACACCCTTGATAAGGCACCTTCAACAGCCTCTCATCACCAACCGGACAATGGGGCCAGGCCACTATTACTTCGCCAGGGTCCTCCTGGGTTGTTATAGACAAGCCGCAGAAACAAAGACGCACAGAGCATATATATCGATCCAACCTTCAAGCAGTAGTCGAAATCTCCAGAGCGCTCAGAGAGCAACATTCCCCTCTGTGACAGACAGACTTAGCTCCGTGAGCGGTGGCTTGTCACCCTCTGAGCATCTCTCTCTCTCAACAATTGTAACGAGAGGTGACATGTCGCCCTCGAGTTCTACAAAACAGCTCTGTACAACAACCAACAAATAGTGGAAGTGTTGGCCGGCACAGACCCGAACGCGTGGTTTTTCACCCAGTTGACAGGTTTTTCACGTTAAAAAAATTGTCTTGTCGGCTTTCTTTTTTCTGTGACGGTTTGCACGCTCGAACGCTCCCGAGCTAAGACGGTTCAATTTAGTCCGGTCTACCGGAGCCTTGTATGGACCACAACAATATACGTGAATTTAGATTAAAGTGGCGAATTTAAATTAAAGTACGGAATTTAAATTAAAGTGGTAATCTAAATCGGATGGCCGAGATCATTTTGGTGGCCTTTTAAAAGAACTATGAGAAACTCGGATTCCTGGAATATCTTTTTAATATAGACTATGATAACAATTAAATAAGGCTGATATTCAAATTTAGATTTAGATTTGTTCGATTATTTGAATTCAGATTTAAATATGGATTCGAATTCGATTTGCTTCAAAAGATGGAGCAAATTGACTTTAATCCGATGGTCATGCTCATCTTTATATACAATATAAACATTCATATTATTCACGAACTATTAGCCAATCTTACCAATAGAGATAATATTATTTTGATTTGAATATCACATGAATCCAAATTTGAATTCAAATTAAAAAATTTATATAAATTTTAATCGAATCTTCACGAATTGATTCCAGAATTATTCAAGAACTATTTGATTTGGGGACAGCTAGCCCGACTCAAGGCCTAATCGGAATCAAGCATGGTTCGAACTTAGGCCAAAGGGCAAACCATTCTAATTAAAGTTCGTTGATTAGTTCATTTTATTCTATTTAAGCTTTATTATATCTAAAATTAGATAATAATGTTCGAGTGATGTTTTTTTTTAATTTGAAGATAACTTGGGGCCTGTTTGGGAGAGCGCTGATGGTGGGAAAAAGAGTAGTAGCAAAAGGAGGGTAGGAAAATGAGCTAATGGGAAAGGTCTATCACAAATGATGATCTTTTTGGGTGAACTTCGTTTGCAGAGCTTTTCAGAAAGAAGAAACACATTAGAAACTGTTTAGCAAAACTGGACATAAGCAAATAAAATAAATTCATAAATACGCGTCCGGGCGAAAAAATGCGTGCGTGGGCCGAAAATGTGCCCACGGGCCAAAAATGCACGCCCGGGCTAAAAATACGCGCCCGGGAAGAAAATGGGCGCCCGGACCAAAAATATGCGCACCGGCGGAAAATACGTGCTCGGGTCGCTCGGGCTAAAGATGCTTGCCCGGGTGGAAAATGCGCGCCCAAGCCGCCCAAAAAGCGCTTTCGGGCCGATAATGCTTGCCCGGTCGAAAATGCGTGCCCGAGCCGAAATATGCGCGCCCGATGCGAAAATGCGCGTCCGGGCCAAAAATGTGTGCCCGGGCGGAAAATGCGCACCCAAGTCGCCGAAAAATGCGCTCCCGGACGAAAAATATCTGCATGGGCGGCAAATACGCGTCCAGGTCAAAAATTGCGCGTCCGGGCCGATAATGCGCGCCCGAGCCGAAATTGCGCGCCAGGGATGAAAATGCACGTCCGGGCGGAAAATGCCACCCTGGCGAAAAATGTGCGCTCTGGCGAATAATGCGCGTTAGGTGGAAAAATGTGTGCCCACGCTAAAGAAGTTTGCTCGTGCAGAAAAAGCACACCAGGAGGAAAAATGCACGTTCGGGCCTAAAATGCGCTCCTGGGCCAAAAATACGCGCCCGGGCGAAAAATGGATCGTCGGGAGAACATGATCGTCGTGAGAAAATCTAGGGTTTCCACAGTGTTGTCGAACTGGATCGGGAGGAGGAAAATATTTCTGCAGCATCAACTACGTATCGTGATGAGAAAAAACTTTTTGAAAAGGTTGAAAAGTAAGACGCTCGTGACTTTTCAATAAAAGGAGAAAAATAGTTTTGAGCGATAGCTTTTCCAAACAGCTCTTAAAGTGTGGTAGTATTTTTCAGAAAACAAAATAGAGCTAAAAAGTCACGTCAAACAAACCCTTTATCTGATAACAAATATAGAATAACAATTGAAATTGTTTTTATATATACGCCTACAAATTTAAAAATAGGGTAAACTAATAAGTCACATGCTACAGAGTGTCATGATAATAAACATTAAAAGATTATGGCACCAAAATATTAGTTTAATATAAATGATTGTATGCATGTCTTGAGAGAAATCATAAGTTTTGAGTTGAATATAAAATTTAATTAAAATGAAATCTTCATTTTATCATTCATTTTTTTCTAAGCCGGCCACCGTTTTTAACACGTAAGTAGTCAAAATATATTGTCTGACAAGAGAAATTCAAATCTACCGTTCATTTTTGTAAAACTCTGATATTATTAAGGCTTAGATCCTCCCCGGGTGGCACGGATTAATTTTGGTATTATTAAGCAAGATTTAAATTCGTGTTACTAATAAATTGTTGACAATGATGTTCGGTGACAACTTTTTTTTGATGATATTTCTTTAGCAGGATTTGCAAATAATTGAATCATTCATACGTTTATTTGTATACTTATTATAAAGGCAACATGGAAGATGAATAGTGACAGATGTACGTTCTTTGTTTCATATATATATGTACAGTTGTGTCGAATGGTTGTAATCATGCGCTAAGGAGCTGTGAGCGACCGAAGTATCGTTATGCCGTGACACTGTTGCGTCACTATGACGGCCATGGTCTCATCACGGCCGCCCGGGACCATCACGGCCGCCCGGGGCCCATGCCATGTCTCTAGTACTATTAATAAAGGAGAAGATTTGGGGTGGAGGAGTGTGTCGCATCATAATTTAAAATCCCAAATTTGCCCCTAAAGATTAATATAAGCATCCCCCAATTGGCCAGCAGACACGCGGCAACACGGAGCAGAGGGTGGTGAATGGTGATTAATAGAATCCTAAGGATAAAAAGTCGAAGGTTAATTTTATAAATAAAACCTCACTCCCAATTTTATTTTTAAAATAATTATTTAAAGAGGTGAAAAATAATTTAGCATAAATTTATATTTTATAACTCGCTCTGCGCTACCACCATCATATTAGAAAAATTTGTAGGTGAGTTACTCTCACCTAAGATTATGGTGAGAGGAGTCCATTTAAGCCGTTGATCGCAGATCATATGATTTTATTTTTCCTAAATACTCCTGTATTTATAAATAATAATAATGTCAGTATTTTATATACCGTCTGATCTGAAATCATACGGCTATATTTCTCTCCCACCTAGTTCTAGGTGAGAGAAATGCACCTAAGTTTCTCTCGTTATGTTTAATCACCCGTAATTATTTGTATTGCATTTTTATAAAAAAAAAAATTTAGTCTCCAGAATATTTTCTTAAACAATATGAATCAATACCGTATAAATTCCAACTTCCATCAAAGTTTTTTTTAATGATATTAGCAGACCCTCTTTGACTATTTGTACTCCGGATATCAGCGCTCCCTAAAATTATAACTGTAGGCTAATATGATATTCGCAGACCCTTATTCATTCTCTTAATGAAATCAGAAAGACGGGGCGGGTATAAGAGCAACACCGCGCACTCGTCTTTCTCCTCTCTTCCTACCCGCAAATTAAACGGTCGGCTTTTTCATAGCCGGCCCGTCCTCTAGATACACTATCCGTAAAATAGTAAATAGAAGGCAAGTTTATGTTGAAAGTGGGCCCAACTCACTCATGTGAGTATTCGGGCCGGCCATATTTGGACTGCAGTCTGCTTGCCCCAACCCCTCTCCGACTTCAGAAACACACCCCATCCAACACGGGATATACCGGGGAACACTACCTCCACTACAAGAAAATTGATATTTAGTGACGAAATTTTTGGTCATTAAATATTGCGGTTTGGTCACTAAAGATATTTAGTGACCAAATTTAATCCGCCACAAAGTGGTTGCAAAAGAGCCGTCACAAAATGACTTTAGTGACCAACTAAATTTTCGTCACTAAATATACATTTTTAGTGACAAATGCTTTTCGTCACTAAATGTACATTTTTAATGAACAATAATTTTCGTCACTAAATATATATTTATATTGACAACTACTTTTCGTCACTAAATGTATATTATTAGTGACACCTATTTTTCGTTACTGAATAAACATTATTAGCAATAATTTTTTTCGTCACTAAATATATTTAGTGACAAAATTTATTTAGTCACTAGTTGTACATTGCAATAATAACGACTTTTGGTTAATAAAATTATTTATTTCATCATTAAATACAACAATAAATAAAATATTCATTTGCTAAAAAAATTATCATGAACGAAAAGAGAATGTTTCTTTAAATTTATTAATAGAAAAATGGTGGAAGATAGCCCAAACCCTTTAGTACAGACTAATAGAACTTTTAACTCTATTAAACTCAATACAGAAAAAATTCTATAATAAACAAACATTGTACATAATTATTCTTTCTTTACATGTAACACAAATAAATAAATATATTGTCTTGAACAAATATATTGTGATTTCTCCATCCTCTTCAAGCTTCCCAGTCTTCAAGCTCCTCATAGGCACCATTTCTACGGGATCCGTCTCGATCTTTCTTAGAGATTCAAAATTTAACTACTTGGAGGCGCTTATCACAAATTCACACCATCATTGCTCAAACGTCATAGCTATCTCAAATGGAATCTTAAGTTTCCTGCTTAACACTTTTTCGGCGCGTAATCTGAGAAAATCCAGCAACTGTAAAAGATCATAGTGCTAAAAGATCATAGTGTAAAAGATCACTAAATGTCAATTTTCTTGTAGTGCTCTTATACCCATCCCCGGACCTCCTTTAAATATTTTGATAAAACTTGGGAGTACTGTATCATTCATTAAAGTCATTCTTACATAATATATTTCTTGAAGTTTTATGAATATTTTATGCTCAATGTTTCATTCAAAGGCATTTACTCTAAGTAGTTTGAACCATCAAACTACTTCTCACTGAGAAGAGATGTTAGGAGTTGGAATGCCGGCCGGGCTTCAGGCGCTCCTCTGATCCATCGTCAACTGGTAAAGAGCTGGGCGTCCACATTCTTGAAGGTGGAAGGAGGAGGAAGACTTGGGTGGCTTCAGCGGGCGGCGGTCTCAAACACGTAGAAGGAGGAAGCCTTGTGCGTCTTCGGCGGGTGGCGGCGTCTAGCTCGCATGAGGAAGGAGGGAGAATCCTTGGGCAGCCGGTAGAGGAGGGATGAGGTCTCGGGCGTCAGCGGGACGGAGAAAGAATGGAAGTGTCGGGCGTGAGTTTGCCGAAGGGTAGGGTTTCAAGAACCGAGTTGCGGTTAAACGCCTTAATTTTGTGCTGTTTTTTTGTAAGTTTGGGGTGCGGATAGCCAAATATTAACGGTGATTGTTATCCGCACTACAGTTTTGGCTATCCGCACATTTTTTGAATGAGTTATTACGCGTCTTTTGAAAATACACCTTGTACATGCATTAATAGGAAAAATGTTCAACACGAAAGTTGTAGATCTCGACGAGATCTACAACTTTTATGTTGAACACTTTTCCTAAAAATGCATGTACAAGGCGTATTTTCAAAAATTCGCTATAGTTACACACATATTTCAATCAGGACGGCAATACGTCTTGTGCGTGCATTTTTAGGAAAAGTGTTCAACACAAAAGTTGGAGATCTACAACTTTCTTGTTGATCACTTTTCCTAAAAATATATGTACAAGACGTATTTCCAAAAGGCACGTAACAACTCATACAAAAAAAGTGCGGATATTCAAAAGTGTAGTGCGGATAACAATCACCTTATTTAATTGAAAACAAATAAAAGCAAAATCACAATTATCTCTTTTAATGAGAGAGAGAGAGAGGATAAGAATCATCTGTCAACCGATGCTAACTTTGCACAAACATAAATCACTGGCCATTGGAATTATAAAAAGCAAACGTGGTCCAGTTCGGACAGAATACTCGTCCAGACATTAACCAATAGTATTGTACGCCTGTCAGGCACAAAAATCTTCCATGTATATAAATCCAATGGTGTTAATGTGGTCCAGCAGGCCGTCTGGAATCAAATTAGAGACCCGAGTAGGGCCCTTAAACAACCCACTCTTCCTTCCCGCACATGCGCTTTAACAATTGCTGCAACAATTTTTGATATTATCCATTTACATTCCATACTGCCCTACATTTAGTTATTAAATGATTTTGCTTTTATACAGATTGCACCCCCATCACTTCCGAAATTACAAAAATGCCTTCTAATATTTACATTTCATAGCATTAAACGCCATTGGATGTTATGAAATGTAAATTTCAAGAAAGGTTTTTGTAATTTCTAAAGTAAGAGGGGTGCAAATTGAAATTAATATTATTAGTTTTTTTTTAATTACTATAAAACATGATATTTAAATTAATTAATATTTTACAATAATTCCATTTGCATTCACATATGCATATTTAAAGCTACAAGACGAGCCTGGTTTTACATAATTAATTGTTTAACAGAGAGAAATTAAATATAAATAAGCACTGGTTTTTCTATACAATACCCTCAAGCACTAGTTTGTATAAAACTCCTATGACACTACGTACAACTTCGGCATCGTTTGGCACAGCGGTGGACATCAGTTAAACCGTCATTTTCCTAACGATCACCTAAAAAATTTCATTCGTTTGAACACAAAAGTGCATGAAGATCCTTAGGTGGGCGTTAACGAATGACAGTTTAACCCTCATATTCACGATTGTCACTACCATGCCAAACGGAGTCTTAGACGTAAACAAAAAAAAGACGAGGGAGACTGAGGTGGACGAGGGAGACCGAGGCATTTAACAAAGGCGACAATTGACATCTAATTGCCAGACAAAATTTCTAATGCACTGCGGCGGAGGCCTTCCACGTAAATCCGAAGCTGGACGTCATCGCCACCACCAAGTTTGTCCAGCGTTCCGACTTCTTCCTCACCGATACCCACTGAACACTCACCCTTTACTGCCTCAACAGACGATTCAGCGACATCACCATGGGTTATACGCTATAAAAAATACGGGCATATTTCAATACGACTGTATTTTCACACAAAATCTACACGGTTAAGGCTGTAATTTATCCCGTAGAGTGAGAACCTTGAGTTACCCGCACCTAAATATCTCTCCCCTGTTTGAGGTTTCTCTCTTTCCAACCGTGTCTGGTTTCTAATTTTACACCGATGGCAGTATATTAATACTGCTGGCAGGGGTATTCTTGGAAAGGAGAAAAAAGCCGGTGACACCAAATTTCACGTTCACTCGGGATTTCTTTCCCTTTTATATAGGTTTTGATATACACGGAATTATTAAATCTTATGCAAATAGGAAATGGATGACTATGAAAAGTAAGAATAGAGAAGTGAGAAGCTGTAGAAAGACCGAAATTAAAGAGCAAAACCATCATGTTTTCCCGTTCTTCAAACACACTGTACTTAAACCATGTGAAAATAACCCAGGATGAAGTGCCAAGAGCCGAGAAATTAAGTGCATATATATATACAAGAAATCAGGGGCTAAAGCCTTTGAGGGGATCTGCAGTCTTTCCAGACCTCGCTTCACTCCATGCCTTCGCAATTGTTCGCTTCATATCCTCGTCGCCGTCATCATACATATTCTGCGAACAAAAATAAATTCAAGAGGTGCACCGCATACCAACCCAGCTTTGGATTTTCGATATGAATATTATTTGGTCAAAAACCTACCAAACCACAAAATGAACGTAAGAAACACTCAGTTTTACGTAAAAAATGAGGTGCAGGCCTAAAATGTTGCAAATAAGATCACAAGCATGAGCGAAATGGAGCTCCAATTCCATGGAACATGATCTCTCTCTCTCTCTCTCTCTCTCTCTCTCTCTCTCTCTGTATATAGGGTTATTTACCAGGACATCCCCTCGAAGTTTGTGTAATTACAGTTTGCACCCCTCTAACTTTCAAAACTACAAAAAACCTCCCCTCAATGTTTATATTTCATAACATCCATGCACAAAAGTATCCCCTTCGAGTAAATCTTCAGGGGGTTTTCTGTGCATGCATGTTATGAAATGTAAACATTGAAGGTGAGTAATTGTAATTTCAAAAGGGGGCAAGCTATAATTACACAAACTTCGAGGGGAAATCCTGGCAAATAACCATATATATACATATATATAAAATAAAATAAACACCAAATGAGTAAAGAAGAGGGGAGTTGATCTCACCTTCATCATGTCCATGATTCCAGCCATGGGATCCTTATCCTTGCCCAAGCTTGGCTTGAACTACAAAAATTTGTCATCAGGATTAGATTTCAATATTTGCTAGAAATAAGTGAAGAACTGTGGCAAAAGATTTTTAATAAATTGTATGCATAGCCATTAACAAAAGCATAGGTATGAAATAAGCAAGGCACTCTTTATAAATCACAAAGATCCAGACATCATCATAATGGAATATAAATTTCGAGATTATCAGGTTTATCGCCAATTTTGAATTCTAGCTTTTGGCGGAAACCCAGTCAAGACCCGCCTAAACTAGCACTCGTGCACCCTCAGCCTTTGTTCTTCTTCAGCAACGAGTAAGGCCACGACCAAACAGAGTTCAACTTTCCTTCACTTAAATTCATATTTACATTCATGCTTACATCTTATTCTAGTTTGCAACTTTGCTTATGTTTTAATAAAAAGGGAACCTGAATTAAGGCAGCTCTAATTATCACTCCCCTCATTAGATAAGTCATAATTAATATATAAATAATACAAATATACAATCACTAATATTTTAATATATTACTATTTGTATTTATTGCAGATATGATTAAAATATACAAATATGCCAAGTCACACAACAAGAGCTCCAGCACGTCAAGCACTAAATATTAAATAGTTTCTTCAGCGACAAATCATGCACCAATGTTGATTAACATAAACAAAAAGGAGAGCTTATTAAGTAATACTTATTTAACAATAACTTATGCAGAAAATAATTACATTTTCAAAGCAATCATAGTCCAATTATTCTCAACCATTAAAAAAAGGCATCCTAAAACATTCATATTTGAGTACCTCAAATAAAATTATGTTGTCACAAACTTGTTGGTCTTATAACATTTTTAAACAAGCTCGATGAATCAGCGCACGCTAATCTGGTTCTTTTTTCTTTCTGTACAAAATTATATGCATCTCTCTTAGAAAATCCAAGATTCTTAACTCCACCAACTTCATCAGCAAGATAAGAAAATGCATCCACTGTTCTGATTCCTGCCTCGGTCATGGACTTCAATAAAGTAGCATTTTCCTTGGAGATAGTTCTGCTTGACCTTAATAAATGTTGATCACTAATATTGGCAAGCTCGTGATTATGTTCATCTACAAAATTAGTAACAGTCCAATTACCTTCAAGATCTACACTGAAACTCACCATTGCTGGGCATCCTGTTCTATTATCCATTCGACGGAATTTAAAAACGTGATCTTTAGCATGATTTTCTCTCTTGAAACCAGCTTTCGAGCACGTATATAATTTTGATTTTATATTCTTAGTATTCGGCCAATACGAATGATGATCTTTCCGAACACTAAATCCAATAGTATGAGCATATTTACAATAAATCTCATATGCTTCTTCTTCACTGTGAACAACTGGGAAATCATGATTTTTGGATATGCATGACGAATCACTCCTCTCTATTTTGGTTCTTCTTTTCTTTTGTACCAAATTATAAGCATCCCTTTTTAAACAATCATCACTATGAACTCCATCAACTTCATCAGCATGATAAGAAAATGTTTTCATTGTTCCGACTCTTACTGCAGACATGGACTTCAATAAAGCAGTCGCTTCCTTGGAGATATTTTTGTGTGAACTTAATAAAGGTTGATCAATAATATTAGCAAGCTCGTGATTGTGTTCCTCTATAAATTTACCAATAGTCCAACTGCCTTCTTGGTCTACATTGAAAGTCATCATTGCTGGGCATCCAGTTCTTTTGTCCATTCGACGGTATTTCACATTTGCATGATTTTTTCTCTTGAAACCAGCTTTCGAGCATGTATATAATTTTGATTTTATGTTCTTTGTATTAGGCCAATATGAATGATGATCCTTCCGAACACTAAATCCAATGGTATATGCATATTTACAGTACATCTCATATGCTTCTTTCTCACTATAAATACCTGGGAATTCATGATTTTTTGATAAGCATGATGAATCATCACTTTCTATTCTACCCCTGCTTTCCTTAGGTACAAAATTATCATCTCTCTTAGAAAAATCAACATTATGAACTCCAACTTCTTCAGCAAAATACGTAAAAGCATTTGTTGTACTGATTTCTACGGTGGCTTTGGACTTCAATAAAGTCACATTTTCTCTACAGATATTTCTGTGTGACCTTAGTAAATGTTGATTATCAATACTGGCAAGCTCATGATTGTGTTCCTCTATATATTTACCAACAGTCCAGTTACCTTCCAGATCTACATTGAAAGTCATCATTGCTGGGCATCCAGTTCTATTATTCATTCGACGGTATTTTACAGTGTGACCTTCAGCGTGATTTTGTCTCTTGAAACCAGCTTTTGAGCACGTATAATACTTTGATTTTATGTTCTTAGTATTTGGCCAATAAGAATGATGATCTTTCCGAACACTAAATCCAATAATATGAGCATATTCACAGTACACCTCATAGGCTTCTTTTTCACTGTGAACAACTGGGAACTCATGATCTTTTGTCAAAATCTACAAAACACAATTGAGCGAAAATGAGCATAAAGCTGGATGTTGATGAGTTAAGAGTGCACGTAGACATGCACGTAAGAGTGAACGTAAAACAACACGGCAAAACAAATGAGTGGTCATATGCCAAACATTAAGAGGGGACATAAGTAGAGTGCACGGGTTAAAATACAAAGAAACGCATATCTATCAAAGAAGAGTATATACTATCACCTTAAATTAATCAAAACTATGTTACAGTAAATATAACTAACAATACCCATGATAAGTGAATATAGTCACCAATAGTTATTCCTAAGGTGGAGAAATGTAGACATTGAAGCTTCCAAATACATTTGAAAACCCTTTCCTGCCCTTTGATCGTGTCAACGACAATGAGTAAGAAAAACAAGAGAAAAATGAGTTTTTTTTAATTCAGAGTTCCACTTCAACACCCTTTTGTTTCAATCAGGTCTTAATGTTTCAAAGCAGGAACCGTAATTTGAGCAGGGTCTCCTTTTTAGATGTTGGCCGGACATAGCTCTATGCGCAGTGCGAAAAAAAATTCTCATATAAATAGCATCTTTAGCTGATAGATTATTCATTTATTTATATATAAGTAGATCATTTTAATTTGTTTGTGGAATAATTTAAGAGAACTCTTTATCTAGGAGGTCGGGTGTTCGATCTCCGCGCTCAACAACCTACCGCATTGTGGCCAATGCTGAAGACGGGTTGGGGTGTATGGATTGCAGACCTGATAAAGCCGCCCTAGTGGATTCCAGGGTGGGTCCCCTGGCGGGACTCCAGGGTGGCAGACATGTGTGACGCCTGTCCTGCGTCAATGTTCCATCAAACCTCTAATGGATATGAATTGCCGACCATTCCCAACCAAAGGCAATGTAAGCAGAATAGTAGAAACTTACACAAATAATTCACACTAAATCCAAAAGTAACCGTGAAATGAGAAAAAAATGATAAGGAAAAACAAAATCCTCCAAAAGTAAGGTCCTGACACCAAATGCTGCAAAATATTAAACAGCAAACACATTCTCCTACCACATTAATGTAACAGGGAGGATGTTGAATGACACTAAAAGTTCAACATTACTCAAACAAAATGAATAAACGTACTAAAATAATCAGTTTTCCAAGAACATAAACATTAAGGCTAATCACTTGCCAGATGCCAAATTCATACTAGAAACAGAAAATAAAAAGCACAGATATGCATGTGTTAACAAAAGAACATACCATCTAAAATGAAAATTTAGGGAAAAACATTAAATTATTAGGCTGAATATAAGCTATGGCTATAGTTTTGGAAAAAAGGAGCAAACCCACGCACTGTTTGAGCAATTAAGAAAATGATGACTAAAATAAGTACAGATTATAATTTTTGATCCCCCAATATACCTCATTCAAATGAATTCCTTCTCCTTTTTCTCCATGTAACTTTTCTCACTTCTTTCTCTCAACCAATTAATCCCAATCAGTCAACCCAACACCAACTCACTATTGTCAAGTGTGTGAAAATCCCCCCCCCCCCCCCCCCTCCGAAGCTCGATCAAAACCGGCAGGCCTGAAAAGCATCGAATTCTCGTGCATGATATCCATAGTAGTTCAGAAACACAATATAGCATTAACACAATTTCGTGCACTTATGTTGTCTCAGCACACATGTGGCTATGTTAAACTATAGCATGTAAGTACTGGGTGCATGTTCATGTGCCAGAAAACAGGCAAGGTGCTCTACAATCCTATGTGCAAACGACCATGCTCCAAATGCACGTGCCATGCAATCTTCAATATCTATTTGCATTACCTTGCTTTGCTACTGCCTAGTGCACTCAACCAGCCTGCCCAAACTCTCATTAACAAGAATCCCAAGGTTTGCATACTCTTGACTTAAAATGTGCACAAGCTGCTCAGGCCAGTAACTGTATCAGCACAAGCCTACCTCCAAAACGCATGGTAAACTTCATTGCTTTTGTTCTTTAGGAAATGAGACATCTTATATAGATTTTAGGTAAAAAGAAATCTACAAACAATAAAATTTTAAGCAATAAATGAGGTTTTGCATCGATTATTAACAAAAAAATTTGAATTAATATTTTATTCATTAATTAAATCAGAAAAAAGTCACGTCATAAAAAATTAATAATAAGTCAAAATCAAATCGATTAAACTGGAATTAATCCCATCATAATTTAAATTCAAATCCAAGGGAATATTTTTGACAATTGAAGAATCTCCCACTGGAAATAATTTCCGAAGTAGCAAAATTTGTGATGGAGATATCAGTGTGACACCGACACCTCACTTATTCATAGAAGTTACCCAAATCTTTGTTATAACCTCAGTCAATTATAAGTAGACTTTCAATCAGCCACTACAACACTTGCTTTGCCGTTGTGTCCATGCATAATCCTCAACTTTTGCACTAACCTACAATATTTCTGCATCCCCAATAACTCCCACTCGAATAATCATGCATCGCACCATCAAGTCCACCTCCATGTGTCATTAATAAAGGGTGCTGTTACTAGCAAACCCGATTTGGCTTCTAGCAAACCCAAATTCTGCCCAAAACTTATTTTTTTACGTTTTTTGAAAGTCTCTATTCCGCTGCTAGCAAACCCAAGCCCTATTTCATTTCCGCCGCTTCGTTACTCCCGTCCGTGACTCTCCTCCCTCTCCCGTTCGCAACTTCCAGGCCATCGTCCTCCTCCATCCCCGTCAAACGCAACAAATCCACGAACAGCAGCTCCGAAAGTAAAAAAATAAACAGTAGATCTGCACTGTCGACATCTAGCGCGCAAACCAATAGCAGAAATCAAGCTTATTAATTATCGAGCACAGCCAGGAACAAATGAGAACGATGAACATGTTATTGAGCCCTCTGGCAACGACGATCAACCCTCGGGACTTGGCAGTCAACCATCTCCATTATCGTCAAGCAATGACGTCCTCCAGGAACACAAACGTCATCGATGGAAATTAATATCGGATTGAGAGATTGTTCATAGTTCTCAAGCAAGCCTCTGTCAATAGAAACATGCATGAGACCCTCACGATCCACTCACTGATACCATGCTATACCTTTATGAAGTCCACAGTGAAGAGGAGTAAAGCCCTAGCGTAGTGCTTTAATTTCTGATATGTTACCAGGAGCTTTACTTAAAGGATCTGGTTTGGATTCTTTGACTAGCTCAGTTGGATGAATAGATGTGTGATCTGGTTTGGATTCTAAGTTATGAATATTGTTGATAGACAATTTCTGTTGAAGTTTTTTTTATTTTTAGGGTGGTTTGCTAGTAACAAAATGGTTTTCAAATAGCCATTTTTAAATTTGAAGGTTTGCTAGTAGTAATGGTTTGCTAGAAGCCAAATCAGGTTTGCTAGTAACAGCACCCTTAATAAATAGTTCAAGGCAGAGAAGTATATATGCCTTAGTCTTAGCATCAATTTAGATCTTATAGACTCAACCAAAGGCTTGTTAGAACCCGCTTATATTTTAGTGTCCTGGGTCATTACCACCAGAATGTAAATCTTCATAAAATATATCCAAAAGCTCAACATGTTCACTTTGTGTATTCACAAGCTCAGCATGTTCACTTTATGTATTCACAAGCTCAACATGTGCACCTTTGTGTATTCACAAGCTTAACATGTTCACCTGTGTATTTTTTTACTTCCCACATATTTTCAAGTAGCTTAACAAAAGGAACTAAGTTCCTTATCAATCAAATAAGCACAGTGTTCCCACTTCATGCGATCCTTTTCGACCAATCCTGACAGCTCATCTATCCCCTGAGCCTCCAAACATGTAACTAGGGGAGGCCTTTAGACATTTCTAATGACCAAACTCCAAGCCATAATCTTGGTTTCTCCAACAGGTAATACAAAATTATTTTTCATATATTTGACCAAAACATAGAAGTATGGATCCACAACACCTTCAAATTGTGTGCACTAAGAACAAATGTAACTTGAAACATCTGTTACAACAACTCGTAAAATCATTCATATCCCAAAGCTGTATCCACCTTAACGTTACGAACAAATTCACGTCTTGTGCATGATTATAGATTGACTTATCCTTGATCTGCCTCTGAAATTGTTCTTTCCACTTCGCCTACTCACAAATTCATGCATATCCCAAAGCTCTATCCACTTATCACCAACATGTCTCATTTGGTCTCTTACATTTATTTATCTTGGATCTACACCAGACATTGTCCTTTCCACTTCACCTACTCACAAAACCCAGAGTAACAGAATAATTTTCTTATCACATTGACCTAGAGAGCTCATCATGAGCAAAAAATACAACACCTTAACATTCACAAAATATTTGCTCTGAACAAATGCATCCTGCAATCATCTATTTTAACCTTCACAAAATTATTATAACATTCACAATATCCTGCAACATAATAAATCAATAGTTCTTTAAGTGGAACAGAGTGAGGAAAAAGATAGCCCGAGTCCAGTATACATGCACCTGAAATATTAGCCCTGAACAAATGCATGCTGCAATCATCTATTTTAACATTCACAATATCTTCCTTACTCATCTACTAACTTACCTCATACCAAATCAAGTCACAAACATCACTGAGATTCAACTTCGAAGACGTAACTACTAATTATCATTACAACTTCAAATTTTAGCTTTATGTGAGAAATGATGGCAAGTCGATACAAGAACCTTGTTTTCAAAATGAAAACCAACAGAACTACTTATACTTGATTAGATTGAAATGTTAAAAATTGATGAAAATCAAAGCTAGGATTATGAAAATAAGATAATTTTTGCGATCTATTTTAACTTGGGCGGTGTACATTAGAATGGTCGAATAATAAAAAAAGTAATAATCAACATAGGGTTCGTAAGTCTCATGTAATGTTCTAGCCTTGCGATCCTTGATTCCTTAATTTCTATTCTTGGATCATCATGTCGGGGAACGAAGAATTTCCTACTATCTCTTCTGGTACCGGGGCTTCCTCCTCTACCTTGATTACCGGAGGATCTATCCGGTCAAGTCATGATCACAATTCACAATATGCATCAAATCACCATAATATGTCTAGATGGCTATAATTACCTCTCGTGGGATCGATCTATTACTTTTGCCCTGAAGAGCGGGCAAATGTTTGGTTATGTTCAGGGTACTACAACGGCGCCTACCCAGACTTCTTCAAATTGGTTGCAATGGGAGTATAAGAACTCTTTGGTCATGTCCTGGTGATGCAAGACGAATCTATAGGATGTGGACTTACGATGTTCTAACCCTAAATGCAACACACGTGAGCATGTGATGAATGTAATTGATCGACGATGAACCCTAAAATGAAGATGCAAATGAATACAAGCACACAATCCAATGAACTAAAGAAGGGTAACTCTAATGCGATGTACATGCGATGACTTAATCATGGAAGAATTTTCCGACGCACAATTAATTAAACAAATTAATTTTAAAATATCGTGCAAGCGTCGCAATTGATTACAAATATTGCAATGAAAGTAAGCAGACAACTATTACAAGTTAATTGAGTGTGCACTGAAATTAAAATGTGAAGCGAATAATTTTTGCGTCAATAAAGAGATACGGAAATCAAATTAATTCAAGTCAAGTATTACTAACAATACAAGCTTTTCATACAGTGCGAAGAAATGAACACTAGAAAGTAAAATCTCACCAAGTAATTGATGTCGACGGAGGTAGGGGCTGTCCGGAAGTGTAAACGCGGTTGTTTGGGGCTGAATTAGGGCTGAAGAAGGGGATAGGGGGCTGTTTAGGGCGGCTGGACGGATTGTAGGAGGGGAATAGGGGCTGGTCGTGGTTTGTAGATGATGTTTGAAGGCTGTGGGGGGAATGGAGGGGCTGGTATTGGTTGGAAATGGGTTGTAGGAGTGTTGGGGGCTGGTGGGAAGGAATCTAGGGAGGCTGTGGGTGGCTGTCGGGAGGATGGAGGCCCGAATAGGGCTGATTGAGGGCTGGAAGGGGACTGAAGGCTGCTGGGAAGGAAGTTAGGGGGTTGTGGGTGGCTGTCGGGCGAGTGGAGGCCGGAAGGGGGGCTGGATGAGGGCTGGACAGGGGGAAAGGGGGGGCTGGAGACTGCTGGGAGGGGATCGTGGGGATTTTTGATGGATGGGAGGGGAGCAAGGCAAAAGGAGGGACTTTACCGGACTTCCAGGACGTGAGACAAGCGGCGTGGACGATAATTGGCAGCAGAGAAGGCGGCTGATGCCTCAAAGGAGGCCTCGCCCGGTGTTGGGCCTGACACTTCTAGTCTTCCTATGACTCTATCAGCTAATGAGATACATGCGCTTCAGCGTTTGATGCAAGGAAAGTCTACTAAGTCCTCCACCTCTTCGTCCACATATGCCCATCAGAGACTACCAAGTGCTCATGCTGCGTCCACTCGCCCTTCTACTCACTGGATCATTGATTCTGGAGTGACAGATCGTATGACTGATTCTGCTACAGGTGTTATGTCCTACCTTCCCTTGTCCGATAGAGATAAGGTGAGTATTGCGGATGGATCCTTCTCTCTTATTGCTGGGAAAGGATCCATCTCTTGTTCCTCTCTCACCTTTTATGTTCTTCATGTCATTAAGTTTACTTATAACCTTCTCTCCATTAGTCACTTAACTAAACTAATTCTATGAACTTCTATGTGACTTCTTCCCACCTCTTGCATGTTTCAGGACATGAAGACGGGAAGGTAATCGGCTTTGGTAGATTGTGTGATGGCCCCTAATATTTGACTCGACCAACCTTGCTTCACCATCGCACGCTTTTCACGTTGATAAGTCTTCTGTTTTGGTTTACTAGCATTGACGATTAGGACATCCTTCTATCCCTTCTATGAAATTATTATTCCATATTGTGTCTTCATTGTTATTGGACAATTTTCATTGTGATGTATGTGAACTAGAAAAACACCATCTTCTTTTAATCATGATTTCTCTCCTAGTTCTGCATCTTATGTTATTATTCATAGTAATGTTCTGAGGGCCTTACCTTGTTGCTTTAATTTTAGGGTGTTTCTGGTTTGTTATTTTCATTGATTGTTTTTTCGGCACTACCTGGATACATTTAATGAAAGCAAGAAATGAAGTGTTTCCATTATTTCTGAGTTTTCAAAAAAGATAGTCACCCAATTCAATGCAGTCATCAAAAAAAATCGTACTGCCAGCGTTCATGAGTACATTGATTCACTTGCTCAAAATGGTGTGGCATAACGTAAGAATCGTCATCTTCTGAAAGTTGTCAGGTGTTTCTTACTAAAGATGCACCTTCCAAAATACTATTGGGGGATGTTCTAACATCATCTTACCTCATTAATTGTATGTCTATGCGAGTTCTCAGGAATAAAACGCCCATCCACATTCTTCAGGTTCCTCCCACTTCCCTTCATCCTCGTGTCTTTGGATGTGTGTGTGTTTTGTTCACATAAATTAAAAAACTAAACTTTGACTCTCGTGCCCAAAAATGTGTCTTCATTGGGTATTCCCCAACTCAAAATGGTTATAAATGATTCAACCCTATAACCAAGAAGATTGCACTTCAGGGGGGTCCCCTCGTGCCCAAAAATGTGTCCTCTCCCATGTTGAAAGTGAGCTCTTTGTCTCCTCTAGACGAGCCTCACCTACACTTTTACCCATTCCTCCTCTATAACAGCCTCATCCAGCTACTAATATTGTTTTTACCACTCCTCCTGTTGCCCCTAACGGTCAGGAGACATCACATGCTCCCCCTATGCAGGTTTACTCTCGGAGAAATGATTCCCCTTTGCAGGTTTACTCTCGGAGAAATGATCCCCATTTACGGGTTTACTCTCGGAAAAAATAGGGGTGCAAACACACAAGCCACTCCCGGGATACCTGAGTTGCCATCTGACCCGTCTTCAGAATTTAATGCATTACGAGAAGGTATCACCACCCAACGCCCTGTCTCAGTTTGTATCTTATGCTTTTCTCACTGCTTCACATAGAGACTTTGTGATGGGGATCGCGAAACACATCGGCCTACCCAACGATCGGAACTGTTCATTTTATACGGATCAACGATCCGTGATTTTTCTGTATTTTTTAAATTTCTATTTCATATATTTTGAGGGCCGTCATGATCAGAGAATTATGACAGTCCATGATGACCTGTAGTTTACAAATAGGGATAGAGGGTTCAATTTGAAGGCATTGAAAGTTTGAGTGAAGAAGAAATCATCTTTTCGATCACCCGGTGTCGAAGCTGGTAAATCCGAGTGTCGAAGCTTGAAAGTTATCTCATCTCCCTCCCCCACATCACCTAGTCGGCCACCCCTCCTCCACCTACCTTAGTTGGCCCCCTTCCTTCCCACCTCCAATAGCCGACCACCACCACCTCAAACTCCCCTCCAAAATCCCTCCACCATCCAATTCCATCCATCTTCAATTTTTCGGCGATCGCCAACATTTATGGCCACCTACATCAAGACATCATCGCCTCCACGGAATTCCTTACATTTTTCATTTTTCAGTGATCGTCGAAAACCACATCCACAACCTCCGACGACCATCTGCCACCTCCAGCCAGCCACCACCCCACCACCCCACCACCAAATAACGACCATAACTACCTCACCACTCTACCCCACCCCTTCTAAAGTTTAGGCCAATGACCTCCTAAATTTCCTCCCCTCCGTCCAATTGCCCCATATTCCTCCAAAAACAGCCTTCATCCCCTCTCCAATCTCCATTTTCAGTTTCCGACGATCACTGAAAACCTTCTCAGACCACCTCTGGTAATCCTCCACCACCACCCCATTCAAGTTTCTTTCGTTTTTAGTTTTCCGGCGATCGTCTGAAAACACCTCTGGCCACCACCCCTACCACCTCAGGCCAGCCAGCCACCCCCACCCCCTTCATACCTACCTTAACTATCTCTTTACTAACCCACTAACTCCACCTCCTCTAAAATTTAGGATCTCCTCCTAAATTTCCTCCACTATCTCCACTCCCCACCTCCTCCATTACTATCGGCACCCTCCCTCTCCCTTAACAACCCACGTGGAGCCACCTTCCCACACTCCCACTCCAAAACTGAGCCCCCTCACTCCACCTAGCAACCTACCACACTCTCCTCTCACGTGGAACCACCTCTCCGCACCTCCCCACTCCAAAACAGAGCCCATCTATCCCTTCCATCCACCCTCCCACTCTCTCTCTCCCGTGGAACCACCCTCCAACAGCCTCCCTCCCTGAAAACAGCACCCGGCAGCCCACATACGGCCCTCTGGCATTCTGTCCAGGGCTGGAATTCAGACCCCGCTGCAGGAATCTGCATTCCAAAAGCTAATTGACGCTGCCACAGCCCTCGTACCTCCATCCGGCCATCATTCAGCAGCAACCCGCCTCTACCAGCTACCCGAGAAATCCATTCCAGCATCCACCAGTGCTGTACGGCAAGCTGGGATACATCCGGAGGCGAAATCCCAACCTCCGGCCTCATTTCCGGCATCCGAAAGGCCTCCAAATACCCATCCAGCCCTCCCCCATTTCAGATGTGTGAGTATTTAGTTTGAAATCAATATTTGATTGTTTAATTAAGTGTTAGTTTCCTACTTAAGGAATATGTTATTTGTAATCGTTTATCTAAGCTTTTAAATCTTTGTGGGTTTTCATTTACTTAGCTATTTGATTATGAGTACTCTTACATATATACAACATCCTGTGTTTCCTTATTCGCATTATCTACTGTGGTCTGTGGCTTATCTAGTATTTTGATTTATAAAGAAAAATTATCCAAGTAAAATAAATCGTTGGAAGCATGTCTGCGTATAGAAAATACCCTTAGAATTCATAGGATCGTCCTACATCACTTTGTTTCCTTTTTGTGCTCTATTTCTATCTCATCATCCTAGCCGGAAGCTTTCTGTCACCGCAAGTGGCAAGAAGTCATGCTTGAAGAAATGCATGCCCTTGAAAAAAACTGTACATGGGATCTTGTGCATCTTCCTCAGGAGAAGACAGTCTTTGGGCATAAGTGGGTGTTTGTTATCAAACAAAACACCCAGGGAATTGTTGAGAGATACAAGGCAAGGCTGGTTGCCAGAGGATACACTTAGACTGCTATGATCGTTTATCAGGAGACGTTTGCTCATGTAGCAAAGATGAACTCCATAAGAGTTCTCCTATCATGTGTTGCAAGCAAGGGATGAGACATCAATCAATTAGATGTGAAGAATGTGTTCCTTCATGGGAACCTATAAGTGCAAGTGTATATGTCTCTACCTCCTGGACTTGCCCCTGAAGGATCTGAAGGGAAGGTCTGAAAGCTAAAAAAAGGATTTATACAGCCTCAAACAATCTCCTAGAGCCTGATTTGGGAGATTTCACAAGGTCATGACGACATTTGGATATACACAGAGTAATGTGGATCATACTTTGTTCATCAAGCACAAAAAAGAAAAATTGGTAGTTCTTAAAATTTATGTTCATATCATTGTTATAATAGGAGATGATTTGGAAGAAGTTCAAACTCGAAAACAAAGGCTGGCTAGAGAATTTGAGGTAAAGGACTTGGGAAACCTCAAGTATTTTCTGGGTATTGAAGTCACCAAGTCCAGGAATGGGATTTTCATCTCACAGAGGAAGTATATTCTTGATTTACTTGAGAAATCGGGGAAGAGTGGGTGTAGACCTACCGACACTCCTATCGTAGCCAACCACGGGCTAGGGAGAGATGATGGAGAAAATGTTGAGGACATCTTTGTTTTTCAGAAGTTAGTGGGGAAGCCAGTACATGCACATCTCGTATGCAGTTGGAGTGGTCAGCCAATACATGCACTCCCCAAAGACTCGCCATCTAGCGTATTCTCAGATACCTCAAGTTCTCTCATGGGAGTGATATCTTACTCTCAAAAGTTGAGCTAAATATTGAAGTATACGCAGACGCGGACTAGGCTGGAACATCTGATGATCGACGGTGCACCTAAGGATATTGCACTTTGATTGATGGGAATTTCGTTACATGGAGAAGCAAAAAAATGTGGTAGCTAAATCCAGTGCTGAAGCTGAATTCAGATCCATAACACGTGGAACCAGTGAAGGACTGTGGATTCAAACTATTATGAGGGACCTTGATATTGACAAAAATGGGTCAATCAAACTATATCGTGATAACAAGGCTGCCATTATCATTGTTCATAGCATTGTTCGACACGATCGCACCAAACACACTAAGGTTGACAAACATTTCGTCAAAGAAAATATAGTAAGAGAAATTGTATGTACTCCATTCGTTCTGTCTGAACAACACTTGACAGATATTCGCACGAAAGGATTGAATATGAGTGCTTTTGGAAGGATCGTTACCAAGTTGGGCATGGTCAACATTACACGGCCAACTTGAAGGGGTGTTAGCATTTATTAATTAATATTTCATGTACTTCTCTAATCTATGTATTACCCCTCACTCATATATAGTAGAGTAAGATTCATTGTAATCAATTAAGAAAAGAAATTGAGCATTTCAACTATTACTTTGTTTGTACCAGTCCAGCATGATTAACAATCATACTCCAACTTAAGGGGGAGTGTTAGAATTATTAAATATTTTACACTTATCATATTACATTATGCTCATATTTATCAAAATATATATAAATAAGTACCAAACCTGACATTAAGACATTAGATTGTGTCTCCTCCATTCCTCATTATAGTGTTCTTCCAAATAAACACCACGTCACTCAATGACAAACATAACTCATCATCGAGCACTTGAAATGAAATGACTCCTAAATCTCGTAAATCTTGTTCAAAGCCTTTCAAATTGAAAAATAAAATATATACATGATATTATTCAAATTCATTACGAACAAAATGCTATTTGAATATTTTTCATATAACAAAAAATCAAGGAATTTCAAATTTTACCTTATCTTCCTTGAAATGCAGATCCAACCAGTTCCCTTTTGACGCTTTTACAAGTGTGATGATAATTTTAGTTGCTTTAACCAACACCTTAGATTTCTCAGGCACAATCTCCTTGTTCAGCTTTGGAATAGCAATGCGATAATTCTTCCCTTGGACATCATGAAACTTAACATCCACGGATGTTTCTTGAAAATTAGTCACAACTTTCTCTCCATTAACACCTTCGAGGAACACATAAATCTGAACAAAAATGTGTTGGAAATATCACAATCATTGACCATAAAAACCACTAAATTAACGAAATTGGGCATTAGTTTGAATTCAGCCGTGTATTGCTTATATGTTAAAAAAATATAATTCAGGGGGAAGAAGCAAACAACAAAAGCTAAAACCCGTAAAGATTTTTCAAAAATAGAAACCGTATTTTTGATCCATTGCTCCAGGGTGAACTCTTCACGGTGGACAGAAAAGCTATACATCAACAGTAAACCCAGTTTTAGCTCCTAGGGAAGATGATAATTGGGGGTGTTTATCTTTTTCCTTTACAACGGCATTTTAACAGGCATTCCTTGGCTGCATGATGAGCTGAGATTAATGAGTGCTTAAATTAGCAAATTAAGAAAAGGTTGGATTATGGATATGGGTTCTGAATTGAATTTACTCTAAGATCAACACAAAAAGATTTAGATTAACAAAATGTAAGAAAGATTCTGAAATTTCAAGATTTCTAACTATTTTTTGATGATTGTATCTTCTTTACACACAATTACATGACAAGAATATCAAAATTCACCCAACACCGATTGTTCGGCACCTGACTACTTGTCGTTCACACTCCACGGAAACTACTTAGTAAATTGAAGAAATGGGTATGAGAAATCAACCTCCCTTAAAGAGAACACGTCCTGCTTGGTGAAGGAAAACATGCCATATTCCAATACAATAATGATTGTGGTCACTTGATGAGAAATTTTATATTAAACCCTAAATGAATCACCAATTTGATAATCATGTAGCTGTTCTATGATGCTTACTCATTCGAAGTGCTGACATGTATGGACTATTACTTGAATAAATGTCGAGCCTTTGATTTCATATTATCCTCAAATGTGTAGAGCATTATTCGAGAATCAATTAGCACATGAATAATCGATCATTCGCAATATTTACACTAGGTGGAAACCAACAGGTAACAATAGATGCCTTGTGTAATGAATGCAATTGGACAGCAAACATGCGAGTTGTATTAATAATTAATTTATTATAATTTTTCCATTGATTACTCATAAGAATGAATCCAATTGAAGGGTACAAGGCAATATGAGAAGAAGAATGTAATGAATGCAGTTGAATAATAATCTAAATGAAATATATGATATTAGCACACTCTCGTTGGCTATTTGTAGCGCTTTGATATGTGCAAGCCCTAAATTTATATTTGTACTATTCGCATACCCAAATGAATAAAGAGAAAATGAATCATAATTTCCCACGACGCCCTAACTTCCTCATCCACTTCTTCGGTGTGACACAAAGAAGTGCATCGGTGGAAACCATGTGGCAAAAGCCTCCTTGACGGCGGCGAGCCTCGCACCCATAGAGGAGAGTTGCTCCCCTTGTTCCTCGCACTCATGAAGATTAGTTCCTTGCACTAGATGAACTAATATATATAATTTAAAGATTAACACAATGGTAAGCACTCAAATCAAATGGGAAACAACTAGGGATAAAATTGCATTAATGAATCATTATAATTTGGAAATTTATATTCATGAGAATGAATCAAATTGAGGAGAGGTGCAACTATAATCCAATTCGAGTCTAAGGTAATGAAGAATGCAATTAAATGGTGATCTAAATGCAAAAAATCAGAAAAATATGAATTGGACAGCAAACATGCGATGCATAATTAAATTTTTTAGAGCCATAAACCTAAGTCAGCCACATAAACTAACACTTTGATACCAATTGACGCAAATTCAATTGAACCAATAGGAATTTGATGTGAACTCATTGGGGAAATCACATTATTTGACGGAAGATTGGATCGAGTTTCGCACAAGCTTTTTTCAAAATCAAGACAAATAGCTCCATGAATTTTTTTAAATCGGAGTTCGAGAGTGATTTTCTCAAGTGCTCATGGATCGCCCCATAGCAAGGTTTGTATATTTAACAGGCCTAATCGCATTAACTTGTGGAGAAAATAACGACAAATGAAAGATAAAAAAGGAGATCCGGGCAAACTAAGCACATGTGATGTTTAACTTAATGCATAGAATAATTTTAATCGTTAGGAGCTGTGAGATGGGAGAGCAATATTACTCAAGCAAAATACTAAATTGTAGAAGGATTAACCCACGGAAAGCTCATGTACGGTCGGAAGAACTCCTGATACGAACGCGCGTCATCTGTAATGGTTGCAAGAAGGAGATCCGATCCTTTAAAGGCGGAAAGTGGCAATCTCTGGTGGCCATTGGAAAAAGAGTCGATGTCGATGATGAACAACATCGTTATACCGCAAGATGCGTCAATGTGAGAGAAGAGCGCCATCGAAAAGATCGTCAAGGTCGACAATGGCAGTACCAGAAGGAGTTCACTCTCGCAGAAGAGGAAACTGGCGGGCATGCACAAATCGTTGGCTTCTTGCCGAGGTCAACGACGACCTGCCTTCGGGGTCGACTAAGGGGTTCGGATATGGACGTATCGACTTGAGATCGATAGAGGGAAACGACATATTTTTCGTTCCTCTGTAGATTGGTAGTGCTTTAGATGGCAGATGGGGTTTTGTAAAGTTTTTTTTATTTTGTGAATAAGAAGTTTTGGTTTACCTTTTTGGGTTTATCCTCTTAAATTTTGAAAAGATTTTATACCTCTTTTTATCCTTTTTGACTGAGAAAGGATTCTGTCTATTTTAATCGATGTTAATTTAAACATTTTTAGTTGTCTTTTTCTCCCTAACTATCCCGAATTGTCGGACCTATTTATTCATGGTCTTACTGAGCGATCACTCCAGTTAATCCATTACAATTATGCATGAAATGAAAAACAATTGACACATGCGGAAAGAAAAGACACATAATATAACGCGGAAATAAGATAACGGAAATAAGGAGATTCTATGATGTGTCTCTGGATGCTACGAAGGATGCATTAGAATTGATGCACTCTAAATGCACTAAACTATCTGATGAAATTTAAGAATTAATAAACACAACAATAAGTGCACAAATCAACTGGAGAATTACATAATATTAAATTATAGAAACTAAATCAATTTAATGTGTGAAACATGCTAAAAATACTTAGATTCGCACGCCATGCAATAAAATACTATGATTCACAACAACAACAAAAAGACAAACATATTATAGAAACTAAAAGATATAGTTCAAAACCTCCTTCAAAATTATTTAAGATCATAATGCTCTAACCTAAACAATGTCATGAGTTAATCGAGTTAGAAATGATCTAAACAAGTGCAAGGGGCGGTACTTGGAACGAATGCTAGTATGTGAGCTCCTCAAACAAATGGCCTAAATCAATAATGAATGGTAGAAAGGAAGTAAAATGTGAGACGAAGGTTTGTATGCGGCAACCAACAATTGTAATTACATGATTTTTATCAATTGCTTATGGATTTTCCTGTGCAATTTTTTCTATTTTGCACAATCACATGACTATTTCATAACAAGCAACTCAGCGGGCTAGCCACGACATAATAAAAGCCTGCATATGATATTGTTCTTGATTTTAAACCTTATTTGGTAGATTCATTGGTTAATCATGTTCAAGGTTTAAAACCTTATCCATTGGATTTAGATGTAATTTGGCAAATCCATTGGATTCGCCAAATAACATTTAAATCTTATCCACAACATAATAGATGCATGCATAAGTTGTTGTCCTTGATTTTAAAAACTTATTTGGTAGATTCTGATAAATTCGACGAGAAGTGGGCTATATGGCGCAAAATAGAGTGGTGATCCTTTATAATTTTAGCGACATAAAGATGCGGAATGAGAGAGTTTATTCGAGAAAATGATGGGTGTGGATAGTACAAGGTAATTGAGAAAATGAGTAAGTGGTGGGTTCCCGGAGGATAAAAGGGAGTGAGGTGGGGTACTGCGCTTGGGCTGAATAGGTAGGAACGGGGTGCATGGGTCGGACTGATGAAAAATCAACAAAATTATATAGCCAGAAAAGGGCGTGGTTGAGGGAAGGAGGGATGTGAGTGCAGACACACGTGATTGGACCGGGCGAGTGGCATTAGCGCGTGGAAAGAAAGGGGCATTAGGGCTAGCTAAGCATGAGCGGGGCTTGATGGTTTTGATGTCATGCATCAGGCGTGAGGCACGGTTAAGAGAAGCGCGTGAAACGATTGCAGACCAGACGTGGATGGGAACCCAGTTGCGGCTATAGCGTCGATAGGTGTGAGCAAATCACTTGAGACGAGAAAGGAAGCGTGGGGATGTTGGATTGTTGGTGTCTCGTCGTGGGAAGGAAGCTACAACATATGGGAAAGTTTGCGGCGTACACAGGTTGTGGGACGAAAAAAAATAGGGGGCGCGGGCGCGGAGATAGAGAAGGGGATGTGTCCGAGCTATGTGGCATGGGATGTGACATGCACATAGGTGACAACGTCGTCAGAAGCGGGATTTAAGCTCGGAGGAATGTTGAGGGCGGTGCTGCACAGTTGAAAGAAGTGGAAGGCGGAGATGGAAGTGATGGTTGGAGGGCATCAACTATAGATGGGTTGAAAATTTGGCATTTTGCAATGATCGAGGTCAAACTTAGGAAGGGGTTGGAGAAGCCAGTCCTTGGTTGTTGCGGGGAGCATGGAGGTGGTGTGATAAGCGGGGGGAAAAGTTAGATCCAATGTCGAAGGACGCAGAAGGAGGCGGTGGCATAGATCGTGCGCCATGGTGAGAAGGTCAGACATGGTGACATCGATTCGGTCGAAGCGAGTGTTT
Organism: Dactylorhiza incarnata; assembly: GCA_033032865.1. Taxonomy (NCBI): domain Eukaryota; kingdom Viridiplantae; phylum Streptophyta; class Magnoliopsida; order Asparagales; family Orchidaceae; genus Dactylorhiza; species Dactylorhiza incarnata. The sequence continues at coordinate 160,569 of JAWHQI010000260.1, forward strand.
TGGGACTCCGCGGTGATGGGGGAGAGAGTAGCTGGTTCCCAGCTGGTTGTTGACAGCAGGCGGAGGGCGGCAGGTCAGACTAGTTGATAGTTTCAACTATTGTCCCACAAAAAATGTTAATTAATATGCACGAAGACACGAGATATCAAGGCAAGCTCAATCCAAACTATTGAGAGCAAGATCCCTCTAAGATCCTACTCTCCAAGAGAGTCAAAAACCAAAAATGATCCAAGATACCTTAACTCACATACCAAGAGCTTCTTATATAGATGGAGATTCGCTACAACACGAAACAAACTAGAAGGCAAAATATGTAAGTAATCAAGAATACAACAAAATCCATAAAAGTAGCCACATCTCTAAGATACCTCTCGCATTGTGAGTTTGATCGTCTGAGTGCCACTTATCCAGAAGATTTATATCAGATGCACTGGTTGCTTATGTTCAAGGTATAAAACCCTAATTAAATTGTTTGACTTGGTCCACAAATGGGTAGTACCCTTTGCTTGGTTCCTTGATTTAAATGGTAGTTTTGACTTATGCATGGGTTGTTTGACTCATTAATCAACTCCTTGCATAGCATATTCCTCCCATTGTCACCTAGTAGACAGGATGTGAAATCTGCAGTTCATGTAACACTCATGCAACTATATAAAAAGGAAAATTTGCACACAAAACAGTAGACAAATTGATAAAAAATCTAGCCTTGAGAACAATTATATGGTTCAATCTCCTCCACCCTTATACATTGTCTCATGCTTCTCTCTCGACAGTTTCTGTTCCAATGTATCATTCAAATCTTACATATTCATGTTTTGTGTATCATCACTAATTTGGAGTGATTGTTTAAGGAGTCTAAAGACTACCATTGGGTCCACAGTTGAGTTCACCTACCTTTTGTCTTTGTGTATCATGACTAATTTGGAGTGATTGTTTAAGGAGTTTAAAGACTACCATTGGGTCCACCGTTGAGTTCACCTACCTTTTGTCTTCGTGTATAGTGAGATGTATTTCTAACATAATTAATGTATGCCTTTTGTTTAGTATAGGATGTTATTAGTAGATTCTAAATATTTCATGCATACTACCAAGGTTTCAGATGTCGGATGTCGGGTTCATGTCGGTTTGAGTTTGAAATATCGGATGTCGGATTGCGGGGATATATCGGGAATATTTTACAATATCATATTTTAATATTTAAATAAATTTATTCATATATATACATATTTTTTTGTAAATATGTGCAATTGCACGCATAATGTAAGTTTATAAATTACACAATAAACATATGTACACATAATGTATGTTTATAAATTACACAAGAAAGAGACGTTGATGACAATAAATGACATAAACAACACTGAATGAGAGTGGGACGAGAAAGACATCGAATCTAGGCTTGAGTCATGAACGAAATGAAGTACGAAAAAAATATTACTGTTCAGACACTTAAAAGAAATAAAAATATATATTTTTAATACTCTCGCAAATATATCGGCCGCGAGATATCGCTCAATATATCGGGGGATATTTTTAAGACATTTTTGCTTAAAATGTCGATGTCGTGACGCTTTCTGTCCAAAACCTTTATGTTGGCCGACATGTCGGCCGACATCTACAACACTGCATATTACAAGCTTGACTTTTTTATTGTACTTGTCTTTTCTTTTGTGAATCAAAACATTTTGTTGCATGAGCTATTTACACAGATTTATCGAGAGAGTGGAGCGAGACGAAAAACTAGGGGTGCAAATTTGGCCCGGGTCCGGTTGCCCGGCCCAGGTCTGCCCTGGTTTGAGCCCGATAAAGCCTGGGTCTGGTTAGGCCCGGACCAGGCCCAGGCCAGGCCTAAAGGGGCTCACCAGGCCCCCTTATTTAACCAGATAGGCATGTGCGTAAAAAACCAAAACCGCCCAAATCGAGCCGAACCGAGTCAACCGAACCGACTTTTGAACCGAACCGACCGGTTCGGTTCGGTTCGGTTTTCACCATGGAAAAACCGAGTGAACCGAACCGAGCAGCAAAATAATATTAATCATCTTTATTATATAGCTGGTCACTTGGTCAGGCCCGATAAAACATTTTTATTTTATTATTTCCGCTTAGGCTTAGCTGGTCACTGGTCACTTGGAGTCTTGGTCAGGCCCGATAAAATAAACAGTTTTACGCACAACCTAGCCTTTCCGTTGTTTATTTTCATTTTTCAATCCCTAGCCTGGCGTTGTTTCTTCCGCACTCGGCTTCCGGTCTTCCCCCTCGCCATTTTTCAATCCCTAGCCTCGCCATTTCCGCCTCGCCATTTCCGCCTCGCCATTTTTCTTCCGCACTCGGCTCTCCCCCTCTCGCCATTTCGTCGCCGATCATATTCGTTCGTTCATGCAGACATTCAAAGAAGTTGGTGTCTTCAACTCTTCATCGCCATATTCAATCCCTAGCTGGAACCGAGGGTTTTCTAAATTTTTTTTTGCTTTTCTATAGACGTTCATCATTCGGACATTCAAGGAAGGGAGAAAGGGCAGAGCTGATTAAACAGTTTTACGCACAACCTGAACTTGGAAAGCCATTTTAGCATCGTCGAAGGTATTCCTCTTCTTCTTGCCTGGTCTTGGAAAGCCTTTTTTCCTGGTTACTGTGGATTGTCTTCTTCTCACATTTTTGAGATGTTTGCTTGAAACATAGAGAGTTAAGGCTGTTGATTTGGAGTCCAGTAATCCCGCCTTTTTTTCAGAAACTCCTTTACTGCTTGCCAAAAGCTCCAGCTCTCTTCATTCTGGATTAGGATTGGTAAATTTTTAGATATTCTTACTTTTTTTATCATAAATATGATCACATACGCAATAGTCTAACATTCCTTATTTCCTCTCTTTCTTCCTGTTTGGTTATTATTATTTTTGCAATAGAGATGTCAAACATTGAGCCTGCGTCAGTGATGGATGAAAATAATATGCAAACAGTTGAAGGTATAGAAATATAAGTTCAGCGCAACACAAGTATAAAGAATAGTGAGGATGTTTCAAATACTGATCATGTTTCCAAAAAAGCAAAAGTATCCGTAAATGATTCCAATGAAAATCCAAAGGGAAAATCTTTAGTATGGGAGTGGTTTGCTAAGTTCAAGGACACTGAAGGAAGAGAAAAGGCAAAATGCAAACACTGTAATAAAATTTATGCCGCCGACCCTAAAAAAAATGGTACAACTGCATTAAGAACTCATATGATGAATTTGTGTCGTTTTCGAAAAATAGAAGCAAATCAAAAAATGTTGTCTTTTTCTGAGAAAAAGGAAGCAGGGGGTATAGTTGAATCTTTGAGAGTAAATAAATTTGATGATGCTGAGTGTAAGAGAGTTCTTGCAAAAATGATAATTGTATATGAGTTACCATTCAGTTTTGTAGAGAATGAAGGCTTCAGAGTTTTTGCAAATCACTTAGAGCCACGGTTCAAAATACCTTCTCGCACCACGATTACAAAATATTGCATCGAACTTTTTACAAGGGAAAGGAAGAAATTAAAGGAGTTAACAAATGAGAGATTATGCCTAACAACTGATACATGGACAATTGGACATCTATCCAAAGGTTTGGATATATGTGTTTGACTGCACATTGGATAGACCGTGAATGGAGGTTACAGAAAAGAATCCTTAACTTTGTAAGAGTGATAGATCATACCGGAGAAGGTCTTGGAATGGAAATAATGAATTGCTTATCATCTTGGGGGATTAAAAAAATTTTCGCAATCACAATGGATAATGCTTCTGTTAACGATGTAGTAGCACGACATCTTAAAAGAAAAAGTAAGGAGTGGAAGGGTACTATTTTGGGGCATGAGTTCTTCAGTGCTCGTGATTGGTTGCGTTGCAAGCCAACATTAACTGAAATTGAAGAAATGATAATCGATGCAGAAAAATTTGAAGAACTTGATAAAGGAAAAAAAATTTGTGTTGTCTTAAATGCACATATTAAAAAAAATCATACTTTCATATTTAACTCCTATTTTTACTCTTATTTTTAGACTTGGAGAAGGATGCAGCTGAGGCTAGTGGCGAGGATGAAATACACATGGATTAAAATTAAATAAGGTTAGTGATAATTAAATGTGTTGTACTTTTTGTTTCCATTTTGAAATTTTAATAGTTCTACATTTTTTTGGTGCACTAGTTAATCTAAATCACTAAATGTTGTTCTTATAGTTCAAAAATCTCATAATTTTTTATGATAGAGGGCAAATACCTAAAAAAAACTAAACAACTTCGAAGCATTTGTAGAAAACCGAACCGACAGGTAGAAAACCGAATCGAACCGAACCGATTGGATTCGGTTCGGTTTCGGTTTTGGGCGTGTAAAAACCGAGCCTATTCGGTTCGGTTTCGGTTTTACATAAAACCGAACCGAACCGCTTGCAGGCCTATAACCAGAGCCCGGATTGGTGCCCAGCCCAGGACGGGCCCAGGCAAGCCCGAGCACCAGGCTTTGCCTGGTGCCCGTTGGGAACAGCCAGCTAGGCGCTGCCCACCTTTATAGCTGGGCAGAACCCAGCATTTAATGTTGGGCAGCACAGCATTAAATGTTGCATTGCCCAACATTTAGTGCTAGGCTGCCACATTGGCCGCCCAGCATAATGGCTGTCAAAAGGCAACCCCTTTTGGGGGCCATTAATATTATAAAAAAATTTATAATATAATTTTTATATTATTATAAATTATTTAAAATTTAAATATTATTTATTTTGGAGCCTGCTTGGGCCCGGTCTTATAGGCTCAAGCAGGCCCCCTTATTTCGGTGAGGCCCGGGCCTGGCCTGGGCCGGGTTTGGCAGAGGCCCGGTCTGGGTCTGGCAGATATAAATCCCGGGCCCTGTGGGCCCGGGTCCGGCCCGGGCCCACATGGCTTTTTTTGCACGCCTACGAAAAACTGAGATAACTCTAAGAGAAACTTCTCTTAGCCATCCCTAGGCTCTTTCACATTCAGATTCCAAGTCAAAAGATAAAAACTAATACAAGACAGGGGGTATATTATTGGAGTTATTATTGTAGATATGTATTTTTGTATATTTTGTTCTTATTGGTGTGGTTTGTCTTTAGCATGTAATATCCTTTTATCTATTTAATATGTAGCTCTCCTAATTGGGAGATATGCACTTTCATTATTCTCTCCTACATGGTATTAGAGCAAATTAGGGTTCCCGTTCGGTGTCCCCTCCGCTTCTCGCTCGACTGTCGCTCGTCAATCGGACGGCGTCTTCCCGTGATCGACAGGATCGGCGCTTCTTGGTGTATTCTCCCGATCGGTGTCTTCCCGTGATCGGTGTATTCTCCCGATCGGCGTATTCCCATGATCGACAGGTCGGCGCCTTCTCGTGATCGACAGGTCGTCTTCTCCCGTGATCGGCAGCTCTTCCAGCGATCGACGTCTTCCCAGCGCCTGTTCCGGCTGTTCTTCCAGCGCTCGGCGTCTCCCCAGCGCCTGTTCCGGCTGCTCTTCCAGCGCCGTTTTCCAGTTCTTGTTCCGGCTTCTTGTTCCTGCGCCTGTTTTCTACCCTTATTCCCGGGCTGTATTTCTGTTCGATCCTCGATCTCCTTTGTGGGAAGGATCTCGACTTCCTCTTGGTTCATGGCTTCTATGGACACCTACGAATTCTCCTCTAGGCGGATTACTAGCATCCTCCTGGATGAACGAAACTATTCTTCTTGGGCTACATCGATGAAGGTGGCCCTTGCTGGTCGAAATAAACTTTCTTGGTTGACTGGAGGACCTCCCAAGCCTTCTGCTGACCAGAAAGATGCTTTGGTCAAGTGGTCTACGGAGAAATTCATGGTCCTTGGATGGATCCAGTGCTCGATGGAGCCTCGTATCTTCAGCCAGTTCATGCGTTTTGAAGACATTACTGAACTTTGGTCGGCCCTTCAGCGCACCTTTGGGCACACACGTGTTGATGCCCAGATTTCTGGTGTCTTTCAGGATATTGCTTCCGCTACTCAGGGGGAGCGGTCTGTTCAGGAGTACTTTACCTACCTTCAGGATCGTTTTCTGGAACTCAATGATCTGGAGACTCTTAGTGCCCTGAAATCTCCCGAGGATGTCACCCTTAACCGGCAACAGCGACAACGTCGGGAGACCTACCAGTTCTTGATGGGTCCTTCGCCCCGAGTATGAGTCCACTCGTGCTCAGATTGTGGGCATGTCTCCTTTGCCAGATCTTCTTGAGGCCTACTCCATTGTCTCTAAGCATGAGAAACGCCTGCAGCGTCACTCATGCCTATCCGGCGGGCGTACTACTTCCTCGCTCCCTACTGAGTAGATGGCTCTTGCAGCTTCTTCTCGTCCTCCCACTTCTGGCTCTCGGAGCCGTGGAGGTCGTGGTTCGTCTACTCAGTCTGGGGGACGTGGCTCCCCAGGTGGTCGTGGTCCTACGGGTCCGCCTGGTCCTTGCTCTCATTGTGGGCGTCTCTATCATGACCGCAGTCGTTGCTATCAGCTCTACCCTCACCTCTGGGGCTCTGATCGTACTTCGTCTGGTACTCCGCGCTCCACCGTTGCTGTTGTCGAGTCTTTTGATACCGTCGAGCGTCCTTCAGGAGTCACTGCTTCGGATTTCAGTCACCTGTTGGCCCAGTTTCAGCAGTTTCAGCAGTTCCAGCAATCTCAGTCCTCCACTACTGCCTCTGCCTCTCCTAGCTCTTCATCCTCAGGTACTCCGTTTGCTTGCTCTGCGACCACGGTTGAACAGGGTTCGTCACCTTGGGTGATTGATTCTGGTGCCACCGACCATATGACTGGTACGTCTTCCCTCCTGCGCCAGGTTGCTCCTTGCTCCCACCGGGATGTGCGCCTTGCTGATGGCTCGTTTACTCCTGTCCTCAGCCAGGGCACTGTCTCTCTCTCTTCCTCTCTTTCCCTTGACTCTGTTCTTCTTGTACCTCACATGGCTCTCAACTTTTTATCTGTTAGTAGTATTACTCGTGCTTTGAACTGCTCTGTCACTTTCTACTCTGATCATTGTGTTTTTCAGGACCTGCGATCCAGGAGGACTTTTGGTACGGGGATTGAGAAGAATGGGATGTACCATCTGGTGATGCCCCCCTACTGCTGCTACCACCATCACTGTTGCCCCTGCTTCGTCATCGAGTTTGCTTTGGCATGCCCGTCTCGGTCATGCTAGCCCTCCTCGGATGTTATCTGTTTGCCCTGATGTATCTTTTTCTTTTCATTGTGATGTTTGTGAATTGTCAAAACACACTCACAGTACCTATGTATCTTCTGTTAGTCGTGCTACTTCTTGTTTTGAGTTGATACATTCTGATGTTTGGGGTCCTGCACTTATTGTTTCTTTTGATGGATTCTCGTACTTTGTCACTTTTATTGATGACTATTCTCGCTGTTTATGGGTTTACCTTCTGAAATGTAAATCTGACGTTCTTTCTGTTTACACTCACTTTGCTGCTATGATACAGAAACAACATGGCAAGTCTGTTCACATTCTTCGCTCTGACAGTGGCGGAGAATACACCTCCCGCTCCTTTGACATGTTTCTTCGTTCTGAAGGCACCGTCCACCAATTTTCGTGTCCGACCACCCCCGAGCAAAATGGCGGTGGTCGAACGCAAAAACCGTCACCTGTTGGACACTGTTCGATGCCTTCTTCGAGGCATGCATGTTCCTAAATCCTACTGGAGTGTTGCTCTCCTTACCGCGGCCTTTCTTATCAATCGAACTCCGTCCCGCCCCCTTGGCGGTATTGCCCCCTACAGTCTTCTCCACCCTTCCGCCTCTGTTTTTCCCACCCCTCTTCGGGGCTTTGGCTGTGTGTGTTTTGTCCAGGACCGGCGTCCTTCCCGGACAAAACTCGACGATCGGGCTGTCCGTTGCCTCTTTCTCGGCTACTCGACTACCACTAAGGGGTATCGCAGTTATGATCCCCGTCTCCGTCGTATCATTCACTCTCGTGATGTGACGTTTCACGAGGAGGTACCCTTCTTTCCCTCTCCCTCGACTACCCCGGACCCCCTACTATTGTCCAACCTGTCCCGATCGTCCCCGCTGTTTCACCACCATCACCTCCGCCTGTCCTACTTACTTACACTCGTCGCCGCGCGCCCCCACCACATGTTACTCCCATTTCTCCCTCAGTCCCGGATCCATTGCTCCTTCCGGTTACAGGTACCTCTCTTGAGCCTTCTCCCTCTACTACTTCTGATGATTTACCTATTGCCTTGCGCAAGGGCCATCGTGCTTGTGTTCGTTCCTCTGTTACTGAGCACCCGCTGGCTAGTGTTGTTTCCTGCCAGCGGTTCTCTCCCTCTTACCAGGTGTTTGTGGCTGCTGCTGATTCGGTTCGAATTCCTGCTTCCACTGCTGAGGCTCTCCTTGATTCGCGGTGGGTTCGGGTCATGGAGGAGGAGATGTCTGCTTTTCGTCATACCGGGACGTGGTCCCTTGTTCCTCTGCCTCTCGGGAAACGCACCGTTGGGTGCAAATGGGTCTACACTGTGAAATATGATGTTGATGGTTCGATTGATCGCTACAAGGCTCGCTTGGTGGCTAAGGGATTTACTCAGGCTCCTGATGAGTTTGGGGCCACGTTTGCTCCCGTGGCCAAGCTGACTAGTGTTCGTCTTCTGCTCTCCCTTGCGGCCTCCCGGGCATGGCCTCTCTACCAGCTCGACGTCAAGAATGCTTTCCTCCATGGAACCTTACAGGAGGAGGTTTATATGGCTCCTCCACCGGGATTTGCCCTTCAGGGGGAGTATTCGGGCAGGGTCTGTCGTCTGCACAAATCCCTGTATGGCCTAAAGCAATCTCTGCGTGCCTGGTTTGACCGGTTCAGCACTGTTATTCTTCAGATAGGCTTCACTCAGTGTCATGCGGATCACACTTGCTTTGTTCGCGCCACGCCAGATGGCCGTCGTGTCATTGTCTTGGTCTATGTTGATGACATTATTCTTACTGTGGATGACTCTGCTGGTATTTCTGAGGTGAAAGCTACTCTCCGCGCCGCCTTTGAGGTGAAAGATCTTGGATCTCTCCGTTATTTCCTTGGGATTGAAGTGGCTCGCTCTCGACAGGGCATCTCCATATCCCAGCGAAAGTACACCTTAGATCTCCTCCAGGATTCTGGTCTCCTGGGCTGTCGTCCTGTGCGTACGCCTATGGATACCAATCATCGTCTTCATGCTGAATCTGGTGATCCTCTACCAGACCCTTCTCAGTACCAACGTCTGGTTGGCCGCCTGATATACTTGACAAATACGAGGCCAGACATCAGCTTCTCAGTAGGTGTTCTGAGTCAGTTTATGCATTCTCCTAGGACTGCTCATCTTGAGGCAGCTCGGCGTGTTCTCCGTTATCTCAAGCATGCTCCGGGTCTTGGGCTATTCTATCGGACTGACAGTGTCTCCAGTCTCTCCTGCTTCACTGATGCTGATTTTGCTGGCTCTTTGACTGATCGACGCTCTACCACCGGCCTCTGTGTGTTTCATGGGGATCATCTTGTTTCATGGCGGAGTAAGAAACAACACATTGTATCGCGCTCGTCCGCTGAGTCTGAATACCGTGCCATGGCACACGGTGTTACTGAGATGATTTGGCTTCGATCGTTACTGGCTGAACTTGGTCTATCTCTGACCACTGGCTCGACTCTCTACTGTGACAATAAGTCAGCTCTTCTTCTCACTCAGGATTCGGTACTTCATGAGCGCACCAAACACATCGAAATGGATGTTCACTTTCTTCGTGATCATGTTCGTACTGGGACCGTCCTTCCTACTTATGTTCCGTCGGCCGACCAACTTGCTGATGCCTTCACTAAGGCCCTTGGTCCTACGCGTTCAGATTTGCTCTCTTCCAAGCTGGGCATGATTGACATCTTTGCTCCACCTTGAGGGGGGAGTATTGGAGTTATTATTGTAGATATGTATTTTTGTATATTTTGTTCTTATTGGTGTGGTCTGCCTTTAGCATGTAATATCCTTTTATCTATTTAATATGTGGCTCTCCTAATTGGGAGATATGCACTTTCATTATTCTCTCCTACATATATATCCCCACATAATGGTAAATATGTAACTACGACAAAATGTAAGAAACATAGCATCTCCAAGTTAACGGTCGTTCCATCCAGACGTCTCATGCTCTGGTTGGTTTCCTCTGAGAGTAGACCCGCCAAGTCGTGTTTGCTCCTTCAAGACCCTCCCAATCCACCTCCGTATCAATACCCCCGTCTAGAAAATTTGTCTTGTCCTCAAGGCAAAACTCCAGAAATTGACGGCGGAAGTCATCGCGGTCCGACCAAGTCGCGTCGAAGGAAAGTCTTCGTTGCCATGCAACCAACACCTACTCCCTATTAGTCTCACACCGTCTACCCAGACGGTCCACTCGTGCTTATAATATACCCAACCTCTCCTGTCTAAGACCCAGGTTTTGGAATGAAAAATGAGTGTGGAGGTTTAACATGGACTAACATGGTATCAGAGGAAGGTTCACGCTGATGGGGCGTGTTAGACGGTCCAGCATGAACCTAAAAAAGGCATGCCAAGATTAGTCCCACACCGCCTACCCAGACGGTCCACTCATGCTTATAATAGGCCCCACCTCTCCTATCTAAAACCCGGGTTTTGGAATGGAAAATGAGTGCGGTGGTTTAATACTCCAGGTTGATTGCCGCATCAAGCTTGCAGTACAGGATGGCTTCGGAAAAGTAGAGAATAGAGCCATCTGAGCCGAGATTTGGGGGCAAGGTCTCCTTGACAGCGTGGTCTCCTACCACCCGTTTGAGCTGAGAGACGTGGAAGACCGGGTGGACTTGATTGTGGGTCGGAAGGCGGTAGGTCACCTCGCCATTGCGAGCAATCACCTCAAAAGGACCATAGAAGTGGGCGGACTATTTGGGATGGAAGTGGTGTGCCACCAAGGACTGACGATACGGGCGGAGCTTGACGAAAACTGAATCGCCCACCTTAAATTGGACGTGGCGGCAGCTGTCTTGATGGAGCATCTTCTGTTGAGCAGCGTGGAGGTGGGTCATCAAAATTCGGAGGGTCGTGTGGCACTCGCCGAAAAGATGCTGGAGGAGGGGGGGCGGTGGGCGACCATAGACGCCCTGAAAAGGACTCATGTCGGTGGAGTGGTGGAAGGAGGTATTGTATGAGAACTCCGCCCAGCCCAACCACTTGCTCCAATCCCGCGGCTGATCTGAAGTAAAGCATCGCAAATAGGTCTCCAAACAACGGTTCAGAACCTCTGACTAGACGCCCGTCTGTGGATGGTATGTCGAGCTCATCCGAAGTTGTGTCTCCTGCAGTTTGAACATCTCTTGCCAAAAGGCGCTCATGAAGATCGGGTCTTGATCACTAACAATCAAGCGAGGAAAGCCGTGGAGGAACACCACCCTGGCTAGTAAGGCTTCGGCCACCAACGATGTAGTGAATGGGTGCCGCAAGGGAAGAAAGTGGTCGTACATTGAGAGGAGGTCCACCACGACAAAGATGCAGTCGAACCCGACGGAGCGTGGAAGGCGCGTGATGAAATTCATGGTCAAGTCCTCCCAAATGAGCTTGGGAATGGGTAAGGGTTGCAAGAGTCCCCCCGAGAATGTCGCTTCATACTTGGAGCGTGGGCTAATCAAACAGGCCGGAACATAATCTTCCACCTAGCGCATCATACCCTACCAATAGAGAGCGGACGCGAATCAGTGGTATGTGCAGAACGCTCCCGGGTGTCCAACGGAGGGTGTAGCGTGATATTCGACCGAGAAGTTCACTTGTCCTCTCCATGTACCCAGACGAAGCTCCACGCCGCAAACCACTCCAGATAGTGGTCTCGCCTTCCCGTTCATGATCTTGAGCCATCCATCGCTCTTTGTTATTTGAAGACCAAGCCTTCAAGCTTCTTCTGTCAGAAAGTTGTGAGTTGCCCTCGTGTCCACCAATGCTTTAATAGGCTTGCTATTGATCATGGCCTCGATGTACATCAGTCCCTTGCTAGTCGCTTTCTCGAATGGCTTCACATTTAGCACATTTAGAAGTTGCAGAGAACAAATTTGACTTGTACCTTTGCCATCTTCGCATCCTGGTGAATCCTTCTCTTGTAATGTTGAAAGCGAACCGAGCTTTGGGCATTCGTTCATCATGTGGGGTCCCTTGCAAAGGTAGCATCCACCTTTTGGTGTAAAACTCTTGTTTCCGCCATCAATCTCCTTCCCATGACGAGTAGGAGTTTGATCTCCTTTATGGGGTCTCCACGACCCTTGCCTCTCTCCCCTATCTTTGGTGTGGTCAATCTTGTATCCCTTCTTTGTTGAAGAAGCATCTGTTGGTCTTTGAAATTTCGTCATTTCTTCGGTAGCGGCAATGGCTTCATCCAACGTTTTTGCTTCACGGCGGTGGGCTTCTTGTTTCACCCAATTTTGAAGACAATCCTTGAAATGGAAGGGTTGGTCTTCTTCAGACATACATGGCACCATCAACATCAAGGTTTGGAACTCCTTCACGTACTCCGTGATTGATCCTTTTTGCTTGAGTTCCTTCAATTTCTTCCTTGCCACATTAGCAACATTCTCCGGGTAGAAGTGTCGCTTGAGTTCAATCTTGAACTTCTCCCAAGTGTCCAGGTTGCATGCATCCTTTCTAATATCGGCAATCTATTGCCACCAAAGAGATGTGATATCAGAAAAATATAGCTAGCCGTTTTTACCTTAATTGCTTCATAAGTAATGTTGCAACCTTCGAAGTAAACCTTCGTTTTATAAAGGAAGTGTTCAACTTCCTTTGCATCCCTCTTTCCCGTGAAGGGCTTAGGCACATCAATCCTTGGATTTGCCAAGTCCCCCACCATTTCCTCCATTAACAATGGCCTTCCTGCACAAGGCCAACTCATCCTCCAAGGTTGTGATTTGCTCGTAATCATCTTCAAGTTGATGACAACTTTGTTTCAGCTCCGCATTTGCATCAAGGCAAGCTTGGACGTGTGCCCTTAGTAGCTCCAACTCTCAACAAGCCGGCAACACTTGTTTGATGGTCTCTAGTTCTCCGCAAACATATAAGTGGTCCTGCTCCACCGCCGTCATGCACTTGTCCCAATCCATCAACACAAGATCCAAGTGTACTTCCTCACGCGATTTGTTTTGGCTTCGCTTCTTCCTTTCAACTTGTTGCATGACCTTCTAATCCCGCTCAAGTTGCACATTTCACCAGTCATCTAATTTCCATGTAACACAAACCACGTACTTGAGCAAACCTGCCTCTGATACCAACTGTCATGGACTTGTCTCTTTGCAAGCTCTCGTGCGGCCTTAGCTCCTCTTTGCCACTCTGTGTAGCCCAGCTAAGTTAGCCTCCTGCAAGATCTTGATGGTGATGAAGAGATGAATATAGAAATAACTCAAGAGAAAGCTCACATGCGAAAGAACTTAAAGAACTTTATTTCTTGTCCAAATTTTGGATGATATACAAATGAGGGGTTCTTCCTCTTCACCTCACCGAAGTAAAGGAGATAGCGCCGGCGGTAGCTCATTTCGTCGAATAGGTTGAGTTTCGACTAGAGGACCTATGCGTGTCATCGAATTGTCGAGATGGTTCGTCGAGTGCTAGCGCTAGCGGTAGCTGTCACGATGAATTTGTGTCACGGCGGATGTATTACGACGAGTCGTCGAGACCAAGAATCGATTCGATGGGAGATAGCGTCGGAGTAGTGCTGAACCAAACCCGTCTCTTATCCAGTCAGTGATGAGGTCGCTCCTCTGTGTTCACTAAGTGAATTTTGGGAAAGGAACCATAAGGTATGATGACCTTGACGGTAAAGCTCATAGTATATCTAAGTTGAAAAAGTACTTAGATCTGTGGTGTAACTCAAGGAGTAAGCCGAAAGTGTGGCTTAAGAGCACGAAGTGTAAGGATGTGAGTCCTATGATGGTGATGATTGCAGATATAGTAGTATATGTTGCTAACTCTTGCCTGCAGTGAAGGAGTACCACCGCCTCGGGAATGCAGTGGGGTCGTTATACATTTTGGTCAGGTTGCCTGTTTTCCCACACTGTTGTGGAATTGTTTGTGCAGGTCCTGGCGTGTAACATCCTGATTCGCGCTAGGCCCCTTGAGCGTGTGTTTGGTGAGTTGACTTAGGCTCGAGGTGTAACATCCCAATTCGAACTAGACCCCTCGATGGACATGCGTCACTTTGAGTTACTTGCACTAGGAAGTGGGGCTGGGACTTAAGAAAACATGTAGCTGACAAAACAAACTTGATAGTGTCAAAATCGACTGGACAATGTCCAAATCGACTAGACAGTGTCAAAATCAACTGGACAGTGTCAAAATCCACTAGACAGTGTCAAAATCCACTAGACAGTGCCAAAATTGACTGGATGGTGTAAAAATCGACTGGACAGACTCAAAATCGACTGGACAGTGTCAAAATCGACTCGACAGAGTCAAAATCGACTCGACAGAGTCAAAATCGACTGGCCAGACTAAAAATCGACTGAACAGACCCAAAGATCTTTCCCTCCAAAGTATGGAGTGATCTAGAATGTCTACTTTCTAAACTATTATATACATCTCTAGTATTTACAAGATACATGAATCTTATTCTAGAATGCTCTCATGAGACAACTCTAGAATTCTCCATCATCTTCATACCTCTATCTATATACAAGACTCAAGATTTCTCTAGAATCCTCTCGGGGCTTAACCCCAAAGATGATGAGCCGCGACAAAATGCTTAAGATCAAGCGAGGATTAAGAGAGAGAATCTTGGGTAGGGACTAGGGAGAGATGAATTAGGTTGAGAGACTTGGAAGAACTATAGGGCAAGAAAGGGTAGAGACAAAGGGGGCTCAACAGAAGAGATACTTCATTCCATAATCTTCAATTACAGCACATAAGAACCTATTTATAATCTTCATACAATGTACAGTATCTAAGCATGACTCAATACCGGCTAATTGCAAATATACCCCTAATACTAAATTGTTACATAATACTAAATTGTTACATTCCTCACGCCTTATAAAAATGATGTGCTCGTCGTGTAGTCTTCAAGGCAATGATAACCTCGGATGATGTTGCGGAAAAATGCAGTAGCAAGAACGGCATATTGATGCATCCTTCGTCGCATAAGTCGCGCATTTTAAATTTTCAGCATTTATTTATTATCGTGTATTTCTTTCATGCACCTGCTTTTATTTGAAATAGTTCGGCTCTTCGGGTTGACCGTCCGATGAGATCTTAAATAATAAGGTCCGGTAATTCTGGTAGTTAGGACGTAACGGGCAAGCTTGAAATTATTTAAACACATAAATTTAAACACATAATATTTAAAGTTCGGAGAGAAATAGGAAATATTATGTTTGGAAATTATTTCAAATGCTGTAAAATAATTGGAGAATGTTATTTAGGAAACAAATATGTTGGGACAAGAATTATCAGATCAAAATCCAATTGGAAAGAAATATGTATGAGATTATTATTTGGGGGAAAGAGTTAATTAGAAGATTTGAAGAAAAGAAAAATGGAATTCATTATTTAAGGCCACTACATGCAAAGGAGGCAGAAAATCGGACAGCAAAGAATTGATTCTTTATCAATTCTTTGCCTTGCCGATACTTGCCTACACCCTCCCCCTTACAGCCATCTCCAGCCAGCCCCGTTTCCGCCGGCCTACTCCACTGTTCAGCCGCCGGTCTACAGCAAGTTGGAATTCGTCGATCTCCTCCATTCGGATGCTGCGTGCGCGCCAATTCGTCGATCTCCTCCACTCGCCGCGTGCTCTCCTCCACCGCATCCACGTTCCCCACTGTTGTCGCATCCAACCATCCAACAACCCGCCATCTTCTCCGGTGTCGCCTGCCCTGTCGCATAAGAGGTGCCGTCGACTTCAGCATCCTATTCCGGCACCCCCTCTGTCGCTCATCCCACTGACTGGAGCAGACGAAGTTCCCCGCTCGCTCGGTTTGATCCTTCAACAGCAACCGCTCCTCAACTTTGACTGGGCCGATCTCTTGTGGTAACCTTGTTATTTCTCGCTCACAAATATTTGATTTAAGTTTATGCATCATTTAAATAATTAAAGAGCTTGCCCCGAAAGTTCTACCTACTTTGATTATCGTTAACTCATAAATTATTGCTTGTGGATTTCACTTGTGGATGTACGGATCTAGCATTTGATTCAACTCATAAAACGCTCAAAGAGTTTTCTCTCAAATAACGACTAACGGATTTGTGAACATCAACGTGGAAAGTGATTTTGCGCGTCAAATTCGATTTGGCCGCTCGGCCTATTTTCAAACTTTTAAAAAATAAAATCAACTTTTGTTTTCGATTCCTAACTTTATTTTATAATAAATAAAATCATTTGCTTGAAAATAATTAATTTGAAAATCTAAATCCGAGTTTACATCAGTGAAAAGAAAAAAATGTGTTGATTTGGACGATATGGACAGCTCCAGCAATGGCACATCATCGTGTCGGAGTTTCGAAATTGATGGCAAGGAATCTTCTAATGCACAATTAGAATTCAACGTTTCCATGAAATCAAGCTCTAAGAATGGCATGTCCATCATAACATTTGTTGCAAGAATTGCTGCGAAAAAAAGGAGGCGGAATTGTGGATCCGGAAGACGACAAACCCAAACTCGGCCCTTTACTTCTCAAGCATGCTCGTGACCCCATTGCCTCGGACAACCACAGAATGCTCTGAAGTATGCACTCCATAAAACCAAGTTGTTCTAATTTGCGGATGGATTCTTGACTTTTGAATCGCCTGATGATGCCAAGGAGGCCATGGAGGGCATGAATGGCTCAATTCTTGGGATGAAGACGATCCACATTGGGCCGGCTAAGACAAATTGTGAAAGTGCAGGTGTTTGGTGTCTCTTATTGCTATGAATCTTGACAATCGTTGATACAGGTGTCTGGTAATGCCGGAATCCACTGTTGATAAGACTCCCAGCAAGGAAGTTATAGGCATTCTGAACGGCTTGTGCTCCGACGAGAAGAACGCCGTCTTCGTTGTTAGCAACAGAGGAAAGTGTTTTGTGAGCAGGTGGTGTGATTCTTGTTTGAAGTTGGTCTCTCTGCTGAGCATGGATACTTTACGAGATGGAGCCCTGATTCACCATGGAAATCTTGGAGGATCTGATTGCATCGTAGAATAAAAGCCAAGTCTTTATCTTCTATTCATTATCCTGCCATTTTTTCCCACTGGAACAGAACTCTTCTTCACGTGAAATGGATGTATATGTTGCTTCTTGTTGTGAATGGGCCTCCCCAATTTTTTTAAAAAAGTTGCAGCAGATTCCTCCAGTGCAAATCCCACGTGAATGGTCTTTGCATCTCTCCTTGTCTCTTTCAAGAACATTTCCTCCAGGATCGAAAATAAAAATAGCCAGACAAGCTAGGATTAGCCGAACCTCACCAACGAGTTGTTCTTGCTCATATTGCCTTAGTAACGACGGCGAAAAACTGTCTGCCACGAGATGTTTCTGAAGAACCATGGTATCTTGAACTACGTCTTGCTCATATTAATTTGAGGTGTTGTAGAGAGATGCAAAAATTTCAACCATCATTGGAGGAACTATGAGGCGAGAGAGGGTAGAGATAAAGGGGCTCAAGAGAAGAGATACTTCATTCCATAATCTTCAATTACAACACATAAGAACCTATTTATAGTCTTCATACAATGTGCAACATCTAAGCATGACTCAATACCGGCTAATTACAAATATACCCCTAATGCATTCTTCTCCTCATGTAGATAAACTGGGCTTAATTATACCCTTAACTTAATTATTTCACTGCTTGGTTTCTACTATTTGTATTTATGCTTCATGAGTTCAGCCTAGCATCATTGAACAGTGAACTCTTACTCTATGATATTACATGAACCTACTAAATATTATGAGATTATCATATGCATTGTGACATTTCATCGTCATTCCTGCTGTAATCAGGAAAAGCTCATCTTCTACGGCTAGCATAATTTTGCTGACAGGAAAAGGAGACGGATATATACTACAGGAACATATACGCGTGCTGAAGAAAATCGGATTTATATGCTACCTAAATGATGAGCAAACCAGAGAGGGTAAATGTATGGATGAAGCCTAACCTTAATCTTGTCACTCTCTTGATCCCAACTAAAAGACCCAAGCGTCACATAATTTAAAGCAGGCGCTGAAGCTGACACCGATGAGTTATCATCAGATACCGCTGGTGGCGCCGCTGCAGCGCTGATCTTCGACAACTGCCAAAAAAATGGAGATGGAGACCGAATAACCAAAAATAAGTGAAACAGCTTCAAACCAAAACACACGCCATAAGTCGAAAAGAAATGGGAAGGGATGAGAGATCGGAATACCTTGGCGTCGACGCTGCGAATCTCAGACGAGAGAAGGGAGACGACGCGGGGACGCTTGGCTACGCTTTCAAGGTGCTTCAACTCCTCCAGGTCGAGCCTCAGCTGCTGCTGCTCCGCCATTAATCTTCAATTATCCTTCCAACTTCCTAGGGTTTCTGAAAGGAGAGGAGCGGAAATAGTAGATGGTCCGCTTGAAGGGGTTATGGAAGGATGCGGAGAAAGTTCTAGAGCGAAGATGAACCGGATTGCCAAATTTCTCAGATCGGAGGACCGTGAGGGCAAAAGAAGCTTCTAGCACTAAAAACACTCCTACGTGCGAGGTTCAAGGAATTTTGGCTATATGCACGTCACCGTTTTTTAAATGAGTGATTTTAAATGTATGCCGATTTTGGCTATACGTAGGTCATAGTTTTTTTTTTTAAGGTATCATTTTTTCTTTTTAACCAGCATTTTTTCTTTTCAACCTGCAGCCGCCGGACGAGATCGAGCTTCCTCTCTGATCTCCTCTCCCTCCGGCGTCTCTGGTCGGTGATCCTCTCTGGACGACCACCTTCTTTCCTTCTCCGGTCGGCAAGCTCCTCTCTCTTCCTCTATAACTTATTTTTTTTATTTCCGAAAAAGCTTATTTATCCAAAATGTTGTAAATCGTGTGTTATGTATCTGAATTTAATTAAAGTGTAGTGTTTTATGCATAAATAAAACCCTGTGTTTTGTGATTTTACACGTCTGATATTAATTGAAGTCTTGAAAGAGGTGGTCACAGACATATTTTTTGTGATATATAGAATCAAAATGATTATAATGTATTTTGTTGAACTATTATTGTGAGTCAAATAGACTGCAAAAATGTATTTAGTTGGTTTTTATAAATGCTATATTTTGTTTGGTGATTTATTTAAGAAAATAGTAATTTGACTTTTGAATATAGTCTGTAAATATAAAATTTGGTCTGCAAGAATAATTTTTTGACCTGCATATATCCGCGGCCTGCATAAAGCCAAAAGCGGACTGCATATAACATTGCTCTGAACAAAGTTAATTGAGAAGCACTGATGAGAAATTGTAAATTATTTGTATGGTGAGTTACTTATCTATTAAAATGATCATTAACTTATAAATTTGTATAGGCATATTTATAAGTTAAGTTACCTTTGTACTATATTTCTTGCTCTTTATACTGTTCTTTTATGCTGCTCTTTTATACTGTTTTTACTTGTACCACTATTTTTGCTATAGTTGTAGAATTGTTTATGACGATTGCTCATAGAATAACTATTGCTATTATAATATGATACTCCGATTTGTCACCTACTTGTATATATACTACTGTTTATATTGTAGTCTTTGTTTTCATCCTCCCGTCAGGTGCCTAGGAGTGGTCAGAGAAGTGGATGCCGAAACCGCTTAGTCTTTTTGATAACGATCATCGTACCACACAGTCCAGTGAGACAGGGCCTGACATGACGACGCAGCGCATCCCGGTCCCACCCGTGTACATTGTGAGATTGAGAGCTTCTGCATTCTTAGATGTATTCGAATTTGGACTTATACTAGAGATTATTGTAATTTATGGACTATTTATTTAAATTAATGTGGATTTGGACTTCATACTCTTCAATTATTATGCATTTGTAAGGTTGGCTTGTGATGAATAGAATTTGCCGTCAGGATAGACGTCTTGTAGTGGATGTTAACTCGTGAGTTGACACTACCGCAAGACCGCTGTTCTGGGCACAAGACTTTCCCTCGGTCGTGAGTCTTGTGCCTAATTATCGGAAGAGGGGTCTTACAAATGGTATCAAAAGCATAAGTGTTGATCGGATATAACATTTTTGTACAACCCTCATTCTCCGAGGGTGGGCCCATCTCAAGGCCACGAAGGCAGGAGTCAAAGTCAACACAGAAGTTCATTGGGGTTCGTCGAACGCAGGCTCTCGGAGTTCGTCGAACGAAGGAAGGTCAAGAGTTTCGGTTGTGTGAGAAGGTACTTACTCGCACAAGACGAGGAGGAAAGACCTGCCCGGCGTTCACCTACCCGGCCAGGCGAGGAGGTCGTGAGTTCGGCCCTACTCGACTATGGGCGACTTAGCCAACCAACTCGTCAGTTAGGTCTGAGTCCCTTACCTACTCGCCAACCTATTACCTTGTCTAAAAAACCAACTCTAGGGGGTCACGGATAGACATCTGCTCCCCCCCCTAGGATTTGTCTATAAATAGACCCCCAGGGGTACCAGGAATGACACTTGTAAAAATCAGAGTTGCACTCCCCCCCCCCCCTACAAAGGAGAATCCTCCCTAACAAGTGTCTACCTAGTACCGAGCTCGGTCATTCGTGGTTTTGGAGGAGAAGACTCTTCTGAGCTTCTGGGTAAGTGGTGGGACCTCCATGCCGCAGCACCTGGGGTTGTGCCCTTTATCTCTCCATTTCGCTCGTCGTGGCTTACCAAACCTTCTCGCTGAACCGCTGAGCAAGTAGCATCCGGCTGCATTGATCCGAATCTTGAGGTCAGGATTTTCCTGGCGTCAACACTTTGGTGCGGTGAGCGTGGATCGCGGCCAGAGGAAGAAAGTCTGGTAGGAAAGTGAGATGGTAACAGTTAGCGACCACGAGGATGTGGCGGGAAACTCGGCCCGAGGCGGCGAGTTCGTATCGTCGGCTGTCTTCGAGGAATTCGCGTGAAGGGTAGAAGGCTCCATGCGAGCAGCTCTTCTACCTCGCATGGAAGGAACGACGACCTCGCCTCATCGCCCGGGTCCGTCCGAGGAAGGTGCTCGCCCTCAGCGAGTAGGGAAGGAACACGCCGAGGAGTTCGAGCGACCAAGGAGGTCGCAGTTTGGTCTACAAGCATCGCAAGGAGCTGGCGGAACTCGGTTCCGCGAGGAGGAGGAGAAGGCGAGATACTACAATACTCGTCAGGCTAGCGAGTATGGGGGAGATACTCGGCCAGATGATGATCATCGTCAAATTGGGGGGGGAAGCCCGTTCTGCGAGGAGATCCTCGTCGCGCCAATGCCAGAGGGGTTCAGGGATCCCTCGATGAATTACTACTCGGGGAGAGAGGACCCTATCCGTCACATCTAGTGGTTTGAGGATGTCGCCTCCCTTCGGACCATGTCGGACGCCTTCAAATGTAGGTTGTTTGCGATTTCCCTCCGAGGGAAGGCAAGGGACTGGTTCCACCAGTTGCCGGAAGGCTCCATCTACTGCTTTGAAGACCTTTGCTGGGGGCTGAACATGCAGTTCGCCACGGCAAAGAAGTTGAAGAAGGAGGCTACGACCCTTTTCCATCTGACCCAGGGAGCAAAAGAAACGTTGGGGGACTACATCGACTGCTTTCAGGAAGAGGTGCTACTCATCCAGGAGGTGGATGGTCGCACCCTGCGGTTGGCCCTAACCTTCGGCCTTCGCGAAGGCCTCTTTAAGTTGGAGATCGGTAGGAATCCTCCCTACTCCTACGCTAATCTCATCGAAAGGGCCAACCAGTTCGTCCAGGGTGAGGCTTCCAACTGCGGCTTCCTAGCCAGGCTCACCCGAGTGACGAAGGAAGATGAGGAGGAGGAAGAGGAAAGTCCCCCCCCCCCCCGAGAATAAGAAGAAGGAAGAGCCCAGGAGGGCGGAGAAGCGGAAGCCCGAGGGAAGAGGCAGAGAGGAGAGAAGGGAAAGAGAACCCAGGAGGGAGGAGCCAAGAAGGAACGATGAGAGGAGGCTCATCGTGGCTCCAGAGCGTCGGGAAGAGGAAAGACGCTACCAAGTCCCCGCTAACCGGCCACCGTGGAAGCCAGCCAGGGGACCTCAGCGTCAGGAACGGGGAAGGAGATCCCCGGAGAGAAGGCGTTTCGACAGGCCAGAAAGGCGTCAGGAGCGGAGAAGGGAGGAAGCAATGGCGGTTGCCAGGCGCGGCAATCGGCAGGGCCGGAAGAATAGGAAGCAGAGGAGGCCACAGGTAGAGGAGGTTCCCCTCTACTGTGACCTCCACCAGGTGGAAGGGCATGGCGCGATGGACTGCCCGGACTTTTGGAAAGCCAGGAGGAGGCTGGCAGCAGGAGAGGTCGAAGGGGAGCAGCGGAGGATAGAAGCCCCAGTCGAGCCACCGGCAGTTCAGGCGGTCGGTCGACGGAGGAACGAGGATCGAGTCGACCAAGGAGGTCGAGGAGATGTGGCTCAAGGAGGCAGAGGAGTGGGGGTGATCCACGGGGGTGCGGGGATAGGAGCTTCCCACAAGGGAAGTCTCCATCAAATCTATCGAAGGAGCGTCGCTTCGACTTCGCAGGCACCGCCCCCATTGGGGGAGATCACCTTCTCCGAAGAAGACATGCTGGGGAATGAGAACCCCTTTCATGACGCCCTCGTGATCCAGGCCGTCGTAGAAGACTTTACCGTTGATCGAATCCTGATCGATAACGGTAGTTCCGTAAACGTCATCTTCAAGAAGACATTTGACGGGCTGGGCGTTGGCGCAGGAAGAGTTCGGGCACCGGATGGTCCCCTTTTTGGCTTATCCGGAGAGAAGCAAGGGGTGGAAGGAGGAGTAGATCTCCTTGTAACACTCGGGGGCACCCCTCTCCAGTGTCGTTTCGTCATCGTGGACGCCCCGAGCTGCTACAAGGCCATCTTCGGGAGGCCACTTCTCAACACCTTCAAGGCCGTCCCGTCCTCCTACCATCAGTGCCTCAAGTATTGCCAAGGGGACGTCCAGGTGAGGATCAGGAGCGATCCAAGAGCCGTCCGCGAGTGCTACCTCAGCTCGGTTAGCACCATCAGCTGGATGGCTGATGCGGAGGAGTTCGAGAGGGAAACTGGAGGGACGGCCCGGCTGGAGGCATCCGAGGAGGTGGAGGAAATCGAGGTACTCTCCGCAGCGGGAGTATCTGGGCTGCTGAAGATCGGTGGATCGCTGAAGGTCACCGAGAAGGTGGAGATGGCAACGTGCCGACAGGATAATGTTGACATCTTCGCCTGGAGTGCTGCTGAGATGCCCGGGATCGACCCAGAGGTTTCCTGCCACCACCTCAACCTCGACCCCGCGGTGAAGCCCGTCTGCCAAAAAAAGAGGTCCAGTGCCACCGTGTTGGCCGGACCTATCCGGGAAGAGGTAAAGAAGTTGTTGGACGCAGGTTTTGTGTCGGAGATCCAGTACCCAGGCTGGGTCTCCAATGTTGTAATGATTAAGAATGCTGTAGGCAGCTGGAGGATGTGTGTGGACTCCTCTTTGCTAAATAAAAGCTGCCCCAAGGATTTTTATCCCTTGCCTCGAATCGACGCGCTGGTTGATTCAGCCGTTGGTTTCCCTGTAATGAGTTTTCTTGATGCACTTTCGGGATACCACCAGATCCGGATGTATCCCCCCGATTGCCGCGATGTTTCCTTCATCACTGGGGATGGGTGCTATAGCTATAAAATGATGCCCTTTGGGCTAAAAAATGCAGGAGCAACCTACCAGCGGATAATGGACCTTGTCTTCAAAGAGCAGAAGAGGAGGAACCTGGAGGTGTATGTGGACGACCTCTTGATCAAGAGCAAGAATGTCCCGGAGCATATAGCAGATCTGGTGGAGACCTTTGCGACGCTAAGGAAGTTCAAGATGAGGCTCAATCCGGCGAAGTGCGTGTTCGGAGCTGGAAGGGGAAAGTTTCTGGGGCACCTCATCACCCCGGGTGGAGTAGAGCCGAACCCTGACAAGGTTAAGGCAATCCTAGAGATGGCCTCGCCGAAGACCATGAAAGAAGTTCAAAGGCTGACAGGAAGGTTGGCAGGTCTCAGCCGCTTTCTGTCCAAGGCAGGAGAGAAGTGCTCTCCCTTTTTCAAGACGCTCCGCAAGAGCGAGAACTTCGCATGATCCTACGAGTGCGAAAAGGCGATCGGTAGGCTGAAGGAGCAGTTGACTCAGACACCTCTCCTTCAGAGCTCGAAAGAAGGTGAAGACCTACTCATTTACTTGGGAGTAGGGGTGGAAGCGGTAAGTTTCGTGCTGGTCCGGGAAGAAGGAAAGAAGCAGCTCCCAATTTACTATGTTAGTCAGGTGCTCAAGAAGGCAGAGTTGAAATATCCAATCTTGGAGAAGCTCGTCTTCGCCTTGGTGGTGTCGGTGCGAAAGCTTCGGCCTTATTTCCAAGCTCACTCCATCCGGGTCGTGACTGACCATCCTCTCCGAAATATCTTGGAAGGGGTGGAGCATTCAGGGAGGCTGGCGAAATGGTCGGTAGAACTCAGTGAGTTCGACATTTCCTTCTCGCCCCGGGTGGCGATCAAAGCACAGGCGGTAGCAGATTTCTTAGCCGACTTCTCGGTGGAAGCGGAACTGGGAGAGGAGGCTTCTACTCCCATCCCTTGGAAGATGTTCGTGGACGGAGCCTCAGGAAAGAGCTCTGTGGGGGTGGGCATCGTTCTTGTCAGCCCACAGGGAACTAGGATCGAGCAAGCAGTCGAGATCCTCTTCCCCGTGACGAACAATTAAGCCGAGTACGAAGCCATCATAGCAGGCTTGCGCCTCGCAAAGGAGCTGGGCATCCAGGACGTCATGGCTTTCACCGATTCAATGGTAGTCGCGTCTCAGATTCGGGGAGAGTTCGAAGTGCGCGACACCATTCTGCAAAAGTACCTCGTAAAGGTGAAAGGATTGATTGGAAGATTTCAACCCGTCTTCGTCGAGCACGTACCGAGAGAGGAGAACTCGGCAGCGGATCGTCTGGCCAAGTACGGGCCAAGAACAGGAGGGACAATCACGGAGTTGTTTCGACCATCCATTGAGGAAGGAGAGATGATGGAGGTCGATCATCGTCCTTCGTGGATGGATCCGTTCATTTCCTTCCTAAGCTCTGGGCAACTTCCTGCGGAAGAAGGGGATCAAAGAAGGTTTCGGTACAAGGCGGCGTACTACTTATTGCAAGATGGGGAGTTATATCGCAAGACCATCTCGGGCCCTCTGGCTAGATGTGTCTCTGAAGAAAAAGTACCTCGAGTGCTGGAGGAAATCCACTCAGGAGAGTGCGGAAGCCATTCTGGGACTCGCACTTTGGAGCAAAGGATCCTGAGACATGGCTACTTCTTGCCCACTATCCGCAAGGATGCGGAGGCATTCTCGAAAAAGTGCCCGAAGTGCCAACTGTTCGCCCCCCTTCATCTGCAGCCGGCCCAGCATCTTCGTTCGATCACCGCCCCGTGGCCATTCGCTATCTGGGGAATGGATTTGATAGGTCCCTTTCCTTCAGCTAGCGTCCAGAGGAAGTTCGTTCTCATCATGATCGATTACTTCTCCAAGTGGATCGAGGCCAAGGCTTTGGCCAAGACCACCTCCCAAGTCGTGAAGAACTTCATCTAGGGGAAAATCGTCTGTAGGTTCGGGATCCCCCTCGCCATCGTCACCGACAACGGTCATCAGTTCGCCAGCTTGGAGCTGGAGGATTTTTGCAGACAGCTCGAAACTGATCTCCGGTTCGCGTCAGTACATCATCTCATGAGCAATGGACAAGTGGAGGCCGCCAACAAGTTAATCATCAACCTACTGAAGAAAAAAGTCGAAAACCTAAGAGGTAATTGGGCGGAGCAGCTCCCCTCGGTGTTGTGGGCTTTGAGAACCACTCCTAGCTCAGCCACAGGGGAAACCCCGTTCAAACTCTCTCACGGGTCTGAAGCTCTCATCCCAGTAGAGTTAGAGGTCAGAAGTCCTAGGGTGATTGCGGCAGAAGACGGAGATGAGGAATGACGACTAAAGAACGAGGAAGCCTAGAAGTTGTCCCTCGACTACATCGAAGAGCTCCGAGATCTAGCCTCGGCAAGGCAGGAGGAGATCAAGCGTCGCATGGCGAGGCACTTTGACAAGCACGTTCGTCTCAAGCACTTCCAAGCAGGTGATCTAGTCCTGAAGAAAGTGGACGCAGCTGGGAGATCGGCAGCCGTGGGAAAGCTCAACCCTAATTGGGAGGGACCTTTCATCGTCCATGAAGCACTTGCAACAGGAGGGTATCTCCTACAGAATCAGGAAGGGGAGCTCTTGGGGAATACATGGAGCGGCGATGATCTAAAGAGGTTTTATCCCTAAGCGGGGATGTATACCCTTCTCTTATGTAAATTGATTTCTTAAAAATAAAACCCCCTGAAACATGGGATGAGGGAAATTTTCATAATAGCAAATCTTAAAAGAAGAAAGCAGGTGAAGTTGATCTCCTCGTCAGGCTGGGAAACGGGCCTCCGACTTGATTCTCGTAAAACCCAGAACGGGTGATGAGACAGTGCCTCGGTTATGCGTTCCCTTAAGTCCAAGACTCTGCAATAACGACCGAGATCAGCTCCCCCCTTGCACGTTGGTCGCGGTTCCCACCGACTGCATTTCTCATCCGACTGGAGAGATTATCAGGAAAAAGTTTGGACGTCGACCTCCCAATCCCACGAAGAGATGATCGACTTAAGCCGATCAGGGGACCCTTGAATAAAGGTGTTGTGTATCCTCGAGGGCTAAGAGCCCGTAACAAAGTGATTCATTTCTGATTATTTTCCTCCGATCGTGTAAGTTAATGTGCTTAAGTGTGCTTAACTCCCCGTTAAACTGTTGTGCAGCAGGAAACAGGTTTGGTCGACATTCAGCACCCGAGCGGGATGGAGACCTTGGGAGGTTGTGTTCCTTTGGAAGGTGCTCCTTTGGAACCTCCCCAACAGTCATTCCCCACTGTATCGACCTCTTCAGCAGCATCAACCAGAGCAGCGGGATGGAGACCTTGGGAAGTTGTGTTCCTCTGGAAGGTGCTCCTTTGGAACCTCCCCAACGGTCATTCCCCACTGTATCGACCTCTTCAGCAGCATCAACCAGAGCAGCGAGATGGAGACCTTGGGAAGTTGTGTTCCTTTGGAAGGTGCTCCTTTGGAGCCTCCCCAATGGTCATTCCCCACTGTGTCGACCCCTTCAGCAGCAGGACGGAGACCTTGGGATGTTGAGTTCCATTGGAAAGTGCTCCTCTGGAACCTCCCCGATAGTCATTCCCTACTGTGTCGACCCCTTCGACAGTAGGATGGAGACCTTGGGATGTTGTGTTCCATTGGAAGGTGCTCCTCTGGAACCTCCCCGATAGTCATTCCCTACTGTGTCGACCCCTTCGACAACAGGACGGAGACCTTGGCATGTTGTGTTCCCTGGGAAGGCATTCCTTTGGAACCTCCCAGACAGTCATTCCCTACCCAGTCGTTCTCTTCAAGTAGCACCAGCATCGCACTAAGAGGGAGGCTATTGGGAATATGAATACCCTTAGAAGCCCCGACCGTCTAACGACCTCTTCTCAACAGTCAGGGTGCGAGTAGGAAACCAACTCGCAAGATCGAGTGCGAGTAAGTCCTATGAGCGAGTATCCAAGAGATGGACAAGCGGGGCGAAGAAGCAAGCAAGGTAGATAGTCGGCAAACCCGATCTCATCCTAAGTCGCCCTGACGAGAAAAACAAGTAAACATGCACAAGCGAGCCTATGAGCCTAACGACATCTCAACAGCACAAAGAAGATTCACAAAAGAAGTAAATATTACTATCAAAGAAATGTTATCTACCAAAAAAATGTGCTCGTAGAGCCGCGAGAAGCATCAAAATTGTTAAATACCCTTAAAGCCTCGTCCTCACGCTTCTCGGCCTCCATCGTGAGCTTCCGATGAAGTGCGAGCTCCACTTTGGAGCCGAGAAGGTTCCGCGCGGTCTGATGAAATAACTCTGAAGCACGCAACATTGCCCGCGATCCCTGGTCGGCAAGAAAGCGAGGAGAAGCCTCCTGCAGCACCTTCGCATCATCGCGACCATAAAGGCCGAACAAGACGCTGAAGGCATCGTCGTTCGGCACCTCATCCTCGCTCCACGAAGGCAGGCGAGTGCTCAAGGACACCTCACTGCGCTCCCTGCTTCAGGTGATCAGCGGCTCGCCATCCAAACCCCTATTCAGCGAACCCTGCCCAAAGTTGGGATGGTTCTCAGGGATGCTGTCTTCCTCCTCGCGAGCCCGCTCCTCCGCCACGCGCCGGCAACCTCCTTCCTCTTCCTTTTCTTGATCGCCGTTGGATCGCCTTCGGCCGACTATCCCGCCGCGCGAAGGATTTCGGTCGCGTCGCCGACCCCAGGAGGAATCTCCGAGAAAGGAGATCCCTGCTCGCCTTCCTCCTCCTCGCTATGTTGCATTGTCGTTGGATCGACCGTGGGAGATAGAGGAGGTGGGGTCTGACCCCCCACAGGAAGAGCCATGGATGGAAGATGTCGGCAACCTGAAGACAGACGTTAGACAAGGTGAAAACACTTTTTAGCGGCGATTAAAGAATGTTACCCTCGCCAGGATGCACGAAGGCGAGATGGTCCACGTTCCGGCGCCAGAACTCGATGTCGAGTTTTTTGTTCTTCAGGGTACGGAAGAGTTCCTCGCGCTGACCTTTGAGCGCTGGAGTGGAGAGCGCCGCGGCCGGTCTTTGCTGGGGGCGATTTGATATGTGCGAGAAATCACCGGTGACGAAGATGAACTTCTCGCTCCACCGGTGGACCTTGTTCGAAGTCCCAACCATCTTGCAGTGATGGCTGCCGAAGTAAATCACCCCATCCTTGGTCGCTCCCATGTAGAAGATCTTTCGGAAGACGTCCAAGTCGAAAGCGATCTTCTCGCTGCGAAGGAAGCAGAGGTAGCCGATGATCATCGCTAACCATTTGTATTGATCTGGGCGGGGACCTAGCCGTAGTACCGGAGGATCTGGCAGAACTCGGGCCAGAGAGGAAGGCGCAGGCCGACCTTGAAATGCGAGAGGGAGAAAGCGAGTTTCCCCTCCGAGAAGGTGTTAATCCGCTCGTGGGGAGCGGGAAGGCCAACCCGGAAGCCAGGCGCGAGATGTTGATGGACGAATCTCTCCAGATCGTCCGCGCGAGTAACGAGTTTCTTGAACTTATGCGCAATAAAATTCTCGGCATAAGTCAAGCGACGAGTCTCAGCTTCCAAAGAAGGCGTCATCGCAGCGAGTAGGAAGAAGGAAGCGAGAAGGAAAGGCAATTGAAGAAGTTCGAGAAAGCACGCCGATTTCGGACCCCTACCCCCCTATTTATAGAAATCGGCAAAAGGGGAAGGGGGGGATCGCGACGTGAGTAGGTGCAAAGTTTCTACCTACTTGCCTACATCAAAGTCGCACAAACTACTATATGCGCGGGGTGTTGACCGCCCTTCTCGTGTCTAGGCGACGATCTACAAAAATGCAAGAAAACCCTGCAGAAGACGAAGTCAGCACAAATGCGATCAAGCAATACGGTTCAAAGTCACAGCACATAGGCAGTTCGAGATTATTACAATACTCGCAGAATAATGTTCTTCAAATACAAATTAGCAAACGAAGCTAATTAACGAGAGGGTTGTCGCGTCTGTCCGAGGTGGCACCTTGCCGCCCGATGGCACCCAATTAATGCGCGAAGGCCATCTGCTCGTTCGCTTTCGCCAGATGTTCCTCGCCAAGCCGAATGTGCTCTTCCATGCGATTTAGTGTCCCAAGGGACCCGATACTCACCCGCAGGCCGCGCACGTCCGTCTTCAACGCGTCGTAGCGTTGTTCCAGGCTCAACATCCGCCACTCTAGCTCGGTGACGAGATAGTGCTTTCCTTCTGCCACCTCAAGCCGATGCTCGAATCCTTCAATATTCGAGACCCGTCCTTCAAGCGAGGTTACTCGTCGATAAACCTCGTAGGCCAGCAACCTTTCTACCTTCATCTCCAAGTCGAGGTAGGCGGACGCCATCTTCGTCCTGTACTCGCGAGTAGGAAGCCCAAGCGCCTCAATAAAGGCTGACCCCGAAGACGTGGCACGGGCTGGAAAATAGCGAGTTAGTAAAAAGAACCCCGAAAAGATAGCGCGATGCGATGATCATACCTGCCCGCACAGGTGCTGCCCTCGGTTGATGACGAGGAGGAGAGGGTGACCGCCGAGGAGCGTCCCAGCGAGGAGGAGACACAACCCGACGAGGAGACGGTGTTCGGCGAGGACTGAGCCTCCGCCGAGGAGATCTGCGAGGGGAAAGTGAGCGCCTAGGAGTGTGTCGGCCCCCGGAGCGACCACCCCGACCATTACGAGACGACAGCACAGCATCAGGGCGCCGAGGAAGCTGAGCCATAGGCACCACCGAGGAAGACCCTCCCTCTCCCTTCCTCCAGCAATAGTGACCCTGGAATTCCTTAGCAGTATCCGGTTTCCGCCCGCCGCGCGCTCAGGAATGGGGGACGACGGGCGAAGAGGTTCCCGCTCGGGGACGATCCCTGCGGGAAGGACCGGTGGAGGCGGTAGATGCTCGACACCTGCTCGCCCTTCAAGCGGGGACGTCTGTATGTTCACCTCCGCTGAGGGCCCACCTGCAAAGGAGCGTCGGCATCAATAAAGAGTTCGCACAAGAATCGCGGTATCTCGAGAAGGCGCTTACCTTCTCGGAGAGGGTCCGGGTTAACGTTTAGGGGTTCCTCCTCGGCAGTAGATCGAGGAACTTCATCCTCCAACCTCTCACCTGTTGATGGCGCAAGGGAAGGCTCGGGCGCGAAGGTCGCCGGATTCGCCTGAGGGACTTCCTCGCCCAAGGGGCTAAGGCGACGATCGGAGGACACCCTTTTTCTCTTACGGGTATCGGAGCTTTTCGTCTTCTTCATCAACTTCATCAACAGCTCGGCTTTCGCGATCATCTGCTCGGTAGACAACATCTCGTCGATTCTAAAAAAGTGGCGTGCCAAGGAAGGACCACCCCCCTCTATTATAGAATTCTGAGGGTCCCAGGCCTGCCGAGTAGGTAAGTTTCCCGCCAGAAGAAGCTCGTCGAATAAGGATTGAATGATTCTTTCCAACCAACTACGTTGCTCGCAAAGAGCGGGGATTGTGTACAACTCTCATTCTCCGAGGGTGGGCCCATCTCAAGGCCACGAAGGCAGGAGTCAAAGTCAACACAGAAGTCCCTTGGGGTTCGTCGAACGCAGACTCTCGGAGTTCGTCGAACGCAGGAAGGTCAAGAGTTTCGGTTGTGCGAGAAGGTACTTACTCGCACAAGACGAGGAGGAAAGACCTGCCCGGCGTTCACCTACCCGGCCAGGCGAGGAGGTCGTGAGTTCGGCCCTACTCGCCTATGGGCGACTTAGCCAACCAACTCGCCAGTTAGGTCTGAGTCCCTTACCTACTCGCCAACCTATTACCTTGTCTACAAAACCAACTCTAGGGGGTCACGGATAGTCATCTGCTCCCCCCTAGGATTTGTCTATAAATAGACCCCCAGGGGTACCAGGAATGACACTTGTAAAAATCAGAGTTGCCCCCCCTACAAAGGAGAATCCTCCCTAACAAGTGCCTACCTAGTACCGAGCTCGGCCATTCGTGGTTTTGGAGGAGAAGACTCTTCTGAGCTTCTGGGTACGTTGTGGGACCTCCCTGCCGCAGCACCTGGGGTTGTGTCATTTATCTCTCCATTTCGCTCGTCGTAGCTTACCAAACCTTCTCGCTGAATCGCTGGGCAAGTAGCTTCCGGCTGCATTGATCCGAATCTTGAGGTCAGGATTTTCCTGGCGTCAACAGTTTTCATTTGAACTATTTGGCTAAACGGCTCTTTGAAATCGTTTTTTATATTATGAAAATTTTAGCTCCGAAGTAAAATTTGAGAAGATAATCTCACCGAAATACAAATAATTATGAATGAATGAACCCACTTTTCTGCATTAAATTTAAACACAGAGTGTACAACCCTTATTCTCCGAGGGTGGGACCCACTCAAGGCCACGTAGGCAGAGGTCAAAGTCAAAGAGGCAGAAAAATCAGCCAGCAGGAGCAAAAGAG
The DNA here is from genome assembly GCA_033032865.1 of Dactylorhiza incarnata. NCBI lineage: Eukaryota > Viridiplantae > Streptophyta > Magnoliopsida > Asparagales > Orchidaceae > Dactylorhiza > Dactylorhiza incarnata. The sequence goes on from JAWHQI010000260.1 coordinate 192,710, forward strand.
GGCTTGGCGAGTATTGGCTAAATACTCGCCAGATGGGCGACTATGGTCGAAGGTACGTGCCGAGTATCCCGTATGTCGCCCCAGGTGCCCGGTAAGCCACAGAAGACCTGCGCGAGTATTGGCCCGGCTTGTGCGAGCAGCAACTAATACTCGCCAGATGGGCGACTATGGTCGGAGATACATGCCGAGTATCCCGTATGTCGCCAGGTTAGGGCTGGGCTATAAAACCCCCCTACCCCTTGGTTGCCTATAAATAGGACCACAGGGGTACTTGGATTGGCACCTGTGCTGGAGCTTCTAGATCCCGATTTCCGAATTCTCGAGCCCGTCACCCCTGTTTGCTAGCCAAGCCGGTGCCTTCCTCGTACCCTGCTCGGCCATTCTTGGTTGTGGAGGGGAAGACTCCTTTGAGCTTCCGGGTACGTGGTGGGACCTCCCTGCCGCAGCACCTGAGGTCATGTTGTTGTTGCTCTCCTAGCTTCCTCGTAGTCGCCAGCATGACCATCTCGTCGGACAGCTGGGCAAGTAGCCTCCGGCTGCAAAGGTCCGAATTTTGAGGTCAGGATTTTCTTGGCGTCAACACTTTGGTGCGGTGAGCGTGGATCGCAGCCAGAGGGAGAAAACCTAGTAGGAAGACAAGATGGTCGTAGAAGGCGACCATGAGGAGGTAGTCGGCAACTCGTTCGCGAGTGGCGAGTTCGTGACGCTAGCAGTTTTCGAAGACTTCGCGCAGCGCATGGAGGGGATCTTGCAAGCAGCGCTTCAGCAGCGTGCCGAGGTCACGACGACCTCACCGCATCGCCCGGTTCTGACCAAGGGAAGGAGTCCCCCTCGGCGAGCAGGAAAGGAGCATGTGGAGGATGAGACCGAGCGACCAAGGAGGTCGCAGTTCTACCAGCAGACCTCGCAAGGGATCCGCTTCCGCGTGACGGAGGAGCAGGCGAGGTATCAGGATACTCGCCCATATGGCGAGTATAGTTGTGATAGTCGCCAGATGAAGGATCGTCGCCGAGTAGGAGGCAGGAGCCCCTTCTGCGAGGAGATCCTTGCCGCTCCAGTGCCAGAAGGATTCAAAGATCCTGCTATGAATTATTGCTCGGGGAGAGACGACCCTATCCGTCGGGGGAAGAGGCGTAACCGGAGAAATAGCCGAAGGAGGAATAAGGATCGGGTCAGCCAAGAATGTCAAGGAAGGATCAGGGCCGGGGAAGTAGGAGTGAGTTTTGGAGAAGCGAAGCTCGGATCTTTCCGCAAAACGAATTTCCACCAAGCCTACCGCCAAGATGTCACTCCAACCTCTCAAGCGCCATCCCCGCTAGAGGAAATCACTTTCTCGGAGGAGGGCATGTTCAGGGATGAGAATCCCTTCCATGATGCTCAGGTGATTCATGCGATCGTCGAAGACTCCACCGTCAACCGGATCCTGGTGTGCAGCGGGGGTTCTGTCCGTGTCATCTTTACGTCGTTCTTACGAACACGTTTGACAACCTGGAGATCAGGGCGAGAAGGATGACGATCTTGGATTGTTCCCTTGTTTTATTTCTCAGGTAAGCGAAAGAAGACGGACGCGATAGGAAGAGCAGCCGCCGTCGGGAAGCTTAATCCAAGACGGGAAGAACCCTTCATCGTGAAGGGGAGCTGTTGGAAAACACCTGGAACAACGACAACTTGAAAGGGTTTGGCTCCTGAACAGGAGTATGTACACATCCCACCCCTGTAAATTTGTTATCCATAAATAAAACCCTTCCTCTCCCTGAAACACGGGACTGAGAAGCTTTTTCTACCACAGCAAGAATCTTCAGAGAAGAGAGAAGAAAAAGCCAGTAAAATTGGTCCACATGCTAGGTTGGAAAATGAGCCTCCGACTTAATCCTCGTAAAACCCCAGAACGGATGGTGGGACAGTGCCTCGGTTCAGCAACCCTCTAAGACCAAGCCTCTGCATTGACGGTCGAGATCAGCTACCCCCTTGCATGTTGGACATGGTTCGTATCGATTGCACTTCTCATTCGACTGGAGAGATTACAGGGAAGAAGTCTCTGGACGCCGACCTTCCAATTGGGCAAGGAAATGATCAGTTTCACTAGCTCAGGGGACCCTTGAATAAAGGCGTCGTATACCCTTGCGAGCGGGAGGCTCCTAAAAAAGAGCAGCAGGCAGAATTGGTCCACAGGCAAGGTCGGAAAATGAGCCTCCGACTTAATCCTCGTAAAACCCCAGAACGGATGATGGGACAGTGCATCGGTTCAGCAACCCTCTAAGACCAAGCCTCTGTATTGACGGTCGAGATCAGCTCCCCCCTTGTATGTTGGCCATGGTTCGTATCGATTGCACTTCTCATTCGACTGGAGAGATTACAGGGAAGAAGTCTGGACGTCGACCTTCCGATCGGGCAAAGAAGTGATCAATTTAAACCAGCTCGCTTCAAAGCGTCTTGTTTCCAGCTTTTCCTCCGATTGTGTGAGTTATGTGCTTAAGTGTGCTTAACCCCCCGTTCAAATTGTTGAGCAACAGGAATCAGGTTGGGTCGACATTCAGCACCCGAGTAGGATGGGGAACTTAGGATGCTGTGATCCCTTGGAAGGTGCTCCATTGGAATCCCCCTACTGTAATTCCCTACCGGACGATCTGCTTGTTAATATCCATCATCGCCAGTTGGGAAACGAGCCTCCGACTTGTACCTCGTAAAACCCCGGAACGGATGATGGGACAGTGCCTCAGTTCAGCAACCCTCTAATACCAAGCCTCTGCATTGACGGTCGAGATCAGCTCCCCCCTTGCATGTTGGCCACGGGTCAGCTCCCCCCTTGCATGTTGGCCACGGTTCGTATCAACTGCGCTTCTCATTCGCCTGGAGGGATTACCAGGAGGAAGTCTGGACGCCGATATCCCGACTTGGACAAAGAGGTGATCGATTCGACCGACCGAAGAACGAAGACTTCAAGCATCCAAGTAGGATGGTGGCCTAAGGACGGTGTGTCCCCTTGGACCTGTCCGGCTGCCATGCCGTACTTGACGTCATCCTTTGAAGACACCAGGCTTTCAAGTAGGAGAGAGGCCTCGGGATGATATGTCCCCCCGGGCCTCCCCGACCGATAAACCCTACTTCTTCCTTCCCTTGAAGAGCTCCTTTGATTCTTGCTTAAAATCCTAACGGCGCTCTTCACTAGGTACAAGTCAAGGCCTCAGGAGCAAGTCTGCAGGTGCGAGTATGATGGTGCGAGCATGCATTGCGAGTATACAGGTGCGAGCATACATCCTCGCCAAAATCCTAGGAGCCTAGCGAGCACTCAACCTCGCCTCGAGCCTAGGAGCCTAAGCGACACACAAGCAAGGAAGTAAGTACATGAAGAAAGAGGCGAGTAAGACTTGTCAAGTCTCTTTCATTTTTTCAAAAAATGTGTACAAGTTACAGGTATATATAAAAAAGGGTGCACAAAAAGGTCGTCAGGCGAGCAAAAATGGAGCCCAGGCGACTAGGCGACATCCTCGCCTTCTATATCCACATCGGGGTCGTCAGCATCATCATCGTCATCATCAACATCATCGTCGTCATCATCGTCATCGTCGTCCTCATCATCTTCATCCTCGGCATCGCTAGGCTGCGGCGAGGATGCTCGCAAGGGGGAGGAAGACTCTTCGACGAGCAGTGCCGGAATGAGGTCCCCCACTGTCAATCCCATAGCTTCCGGCTTCAGAAGATCGTCTGCTTTCATCTGGTTCAGGATGACCTCCCCCGTTGCTCGCGCGATCTCCCGGCGAATATAAGGCATGTCGTCGCCGTGCATCCTTATGCGCTTGCCCCTAGGAATGGCCGCCTCTGCCGGTTGCTGCTCGGTAGGCCGAGTTTCCAACTCGGCGATACGGATCTGGGCGACCTCCAGGGCCGAGCGAGTATCCTCCAACTCCTTCTCAGCCTGGGACAATCTCTTCGCTGATTCCAGCTCGGCAGCCTGCAGAAGGTAAAAAGGGAAAGGTAAGTTTGACAGCTTGCAAGGTGGCGAGTATCTTAGTAACAAGCAAAGACGCAAAGGCGAGTACCTCGAACTCCTTGATCCGGAGCGCGAGGGCGATCAGCTTCGGACCCTGCACCTTGATCGCCTGCTCGTACTCAAGTAGTCGCCTTGCTGTTGCGTGAGCCAGCTCGGCTGACCGCAAGAGGGAGCGCGAGGTCTGGTGAGCCAGATCCTCGGCAGTTGTGTCCTACAGGACTTCGGCGTCTGCGCGACCATAGAGGACGTAGGTCACGTCGAAGGCCTCCCCCCTTGTCCTCCCACTCATCCGACCAGGCGGGGAGGTTAGAGCTGAGGGTCACCTCGTGGGCGCGCTCAGCCCAGGTCACCAATGGGCGACCATATGCATCCTCGCTGCGGGTGCCCTCATTGAAGAGCGGATGGTCGCTCGGCTCGCCAGCCTCCGAAGGATCCGCCTTCTTGTCCAGATCCCTGTGGGCGACTTCCTTCTTCCTCCTCTTGGGCTCAGAGGCCTTAGCCTTGCCCGTTCGCTTCTTGGAGGTCCCGGCCTCATCGCCGGCGACCTTGGGATTATCGCCCCCTGGCGACAAGACGATTGGGGAGGAGCCCCCAACCTCGCGCGCCGAGGTTCCCGCACCCCCTTGGGTGGCAGCCGTCGCCTTCACCGCGGGAGGGAGAGCGTCGCGCGGAAGAGTTTGCACACCTGCAAACAAGGAGACCAAAAATTAGTCGCCTAAATCAAGGCTCAAGGGCGAGTATGGCTGATGCTCGCACAAAAAGTACCTTCCCCTAGGCGAACTTCTGTGAGCTCGTCTACTCGCCTCCTCCAGAATATCACATCGAAGCGACGATGCCTGAAGGAATCGAGCAGTTTCTCCTGACCGTCCTTCAAGAAGGGGACGGTGAAGACATTATCCGACGACTGGAGGGGCGAGCTGGAGATGCCCGCGAAGTCGCCTTCGATGGCGACTAGTCGCTCCACCCAGCGATGGTTCTTGTTGGAAGTGCCCGCCAGAGTGCAGACGTGGCTGCACAGGAAGATGACGCCCTCGCCGGTCGCCATGATCGAGAATACTCGCCTAAAGACCGCAAGGTCAAAGACGATATTCTGTTCCCGCAGGAAGCACAGGAATCCCACGATAATCGCCACTCCGTTGGGATTGATCTGGGCGGGGACTATCCCATAGAAGGCGAGTATCTTGCGGAACTCGGGCCATATGGGAAGTCGCAGGCCGACCTCGAAATGCCGGATTGGGAAGATCATCGTCAGGGGCGAGGAGGTGTTTAGTCACTCAGACTGGCGAGGAAGCCTGGCGACATACCCCGAAGTTGCGAACTTGGCGTTGAAATCGTCCAAATCCTTCTGCTGGGTAATCGGCTGCTTGAAGATGTTCTCCTCGAAGTTCTTCGCATGATTAGCTCGCCTGATGTTCGCCTCGTCAGTCATCTTGGGGAAGAGGGCGAGTATTGGAAGAAGGGCGAAGAGAGGAAGTCTGAAAGATACTCGCTCAAGAAGTCAGAGATCGCCGAAAGCGTATTTTAAGACTCACCCACCCCCCCCCCCTATTTATAGTAGTCGGGTAGCCTGGCTTGTCGAACACGACTCCGCGGGTACGACTAGGGGTGGCGAGTATCGAATTAAATCGCCAAAAGCTCAGAGCACGTCAAAATGCCGACCTTCAGCTAGCGAGTACCTGCATCACAGAAACACGAAGAAACTCGCCAGGATGCAGGCGACATTCAACATATGCTCGGCAAACAGCAAAAAGAAGATAGAAAAAATCCAAACAACAGATAAAGTAAAGCAAGACAAGAATGAAAGGCGAGTATTCAATTACTCGGCAAATCAATACTACTTCAAATAATAAGCTGTTCAAAGATACAAAGCATGCTCGCCAGGAGCTACAAGATACAAAGAAGAAGAAACTGAAGAAAGGGCAGCAGCTAGGGTTGCGCTTGAGTGGTCGCCTGGGGATCCTGAGGTTGAGGATGTCGTCCGACCCAGCCCATGCTGCGAGCACGCTTGAAATGCTCGGAGGCCACAGACATAGCGTCCTCGCCTTATCGCAGCTGGTCCTCGATCCTCGCCAGCCTCCCCACCGAACCCATGCTCGCGCGCATCCCGACCAGCTCGTCATGATGCAGCTGCTGCCGGTGCTCGATCCGTGCCACCCTGCGCTCCAAGTCGCTGATAGACTGGAGGCGAGCTTCAGTACCCGACATGCGAGTATCAAACTCCTCCAGCTGGGATACTCGCGCCTCCAAATCAGTCAGGCGGCGGTGAGGGTCACTGGCCGCTAGGCGCTCAACCCGCGACTCCACCTCAGTCAAGCGCCGATGAGGCTCGCAGATCGATAGCCGCTCTATCCTGGACTCCAAGTCCAAGATGGCGCGAGTAGCTTTCTCCTGGTACTCGCGAGGGGGGAGCCCAACCGCGTCGATCAGTGCTCCCACGGGAGTATGAGCGCGACCTGCAGAAGAGCAGATGAAGAGTCAGAACTCCAGCAGAATCAAAAGAGCGGTGGCAACTATCCAAAAGCAGCGACCAAGTACCTGGCTGAGGACTACGGGAGCGTCGGCGAGCAGGGCTGCGAGATCGCCGATGAGGAGAAGCCCTTCCTCGGTGCGGGGAGGGAGAGCGATGGACGCCATCTCGACGAGTAGAATGGTCGCCAGGATGATCCCGGTTGAAGGGCACGTTCCCCCGGCCGCGACCATCTCCTACGCGCCCTCCACCCTTTGGAGCGAAGAAGGCAGAAGACCCTCCAGTCCCGCCCCTGCGCGAGGACTCCCCTTGGTGGGTAGAGGGAGCAGTTGAAGTAGAAGGGCGCTGATCGCCCGGAGGAGCCACTGAGGGCGGAAGTCCAGGAGGAGGAGGCGGCAGCACCACCCCGGGTAGGTGCGAGCTGCTCGCCGGTTCTGGTCGCAAGGTAGGTGGTGGCGGAGGAGGGTTGATGCTTGAGAGAGGAGCCCCATGCTCGCTCATCGACCTCTTCTCCACAGAAGAGCTGTGGAGAATCCTCACCGAGCGACCACCCCGAGACCCACCCTCAGGCGAGATCATCGAGGATGATCGCAGCGGCAGAGCGTCCAAAGGTTCCTCCCGAACCTCGGTACTCGGCGGATCTGAAAACAGAAGCAAAAAGCGTCAGAAATCTCGCCAGGAGTGGTTATTATAGCAGCATAGTCTTCAGAACAGCGACTAGAGAGCTCACCTCGCGCAGGAGGAAGGTCCGGTTGGGCTAGAGTTTGGGCCCCAACCCTACTCGCCTCCGGGGCGACCTCTGCCGAAGGAGGAGGAGGAGCAGGAGCAGGCGAGAGCCCCTCGTGAGAGAGACCCAAATCTTCCAGCAGCTGTTGACGCTGCTCGCTCATAGGATCGGCGACGTTCTCCATAGTCGCCCCCTTCTTCTTCTCTCTCTTCTTCTTCTTAGCCGCCCTCTTCCTCTTCTTATTAGCAAGGAAGGCGTCTACCTCGGCGTCCATGCGAGAAGGAGGAGTGGGAACGCCGATCAGATTCGCGAGATCAGCCTTGGCCTTTTTGGCAGCCTCAGCAAAAGCTAGCGACATTGTAGGCGAGTGCAGAAAGGTGGTTCCGTCAGCGACCCCCCCCCCCCTATATATAGAGCCCAGACGTCGGCCGGTAAGATTCCGAGTATCTCCCAATACTTGCCCAGACAGAAGCTCGTCGAATAAAGGTTGGATGTTTCTTTCCGAGCAACTATGTTACTCGCAAAGAGCGGGGATTGTGTACAACCCTTATTCTCCGAGGGTAGGACCCACTCAAGGCCACGTAGGCAGAGGTCAAAGTCAAAGAGGCAGACAAATCAGCCAGCAGGAGCAAAAGAGGGCTTGACGAGTATTGGCTAAATACTCGCCAGATGGGCGACTATGGTCGAAGATACGTGCCGAGTATCCCGTATGTCGCCCCAGGTGCCCGACAAGCCACAGAAGACCTGCGCGAGTATTGGCCCGGCTTGTGCGAGCAGCAACTAATACTCGCCAGATGGGCGACTATGGTTGGAGATACATGTCGAGTATCACGTATGTCGCCAGGTTAGGGCTGGGCTATAAAAACCCCTACCCCTTGGTTGCCTATAAATAGGACCCCAGGGGTACTTGGATTGGCACCTGTGCTGGAGCTTCTGGATCCCGATTTCCGAATTCTCGAGACCGTCACCCCTGCTTGCTAGCCAAGCCGGTGCCTTCCTCGTACCCTGCTCGGCCATTCTTGGTTGTGGAGGGGAAGACTCCTTTGAGCTTCCGGGTACGTAGTGGGACCTCCCTGCCGCAGCACCTGGGGTCCTGTTGTTGTTGCTCTCCTAGCTTCCTCGTAGTCGCCAGCTTGATCATCTCGTCGGACAGCTGGGCTAGTAGCCTCCGGCTGCAAAAGTCCGAATTTTGAGGTCAGGATTTTCCTGGCGTCAACACAGAGGAAATGAAAAAATTAACACTTTCTACCGAGTTTGACCATAAGAACGGGAAAACACAAAAATAACAAAGAAAACAAATCTAAGTTGATTTATATGCATAGCATTTGTTATCCTCAAATAAAAAAAATCACATTTTATTGGAATAAACAATTTTATAATACTCAACAAAATACCTATAAGCACACCAAAAACAAAACCCGATATACTTGAATGGCGTCCTACCGGGAATCCGTCCATTCGCTACTCGAATGACAACGACAACAGGTGAAAGATTTTGAACATTACTAGCGGTCTAGCATGTGCTCTGTTCATGCTCAACTGCTCTCTTGCGGGCTGAGCCAGCATGCAAATGAGTTGCAGCAGGCTACTTCAGGTGAGTGATCTTGGGTGTGCACGGGCTTCACTCATGCGCACCCAAGCTGGCATTGCACGGGTTTTACAGGATGCACAAGTTCCTAAACACAACAAAATAAACTTTCCGGTGCTTGTTTAGTACAAAATTGCACCGCACACTGTAATGCCGTGCAGTTTTGCACTGCAACACAGTGCAATTATGCAATGCAGTTCTGCACTGCAATGCAAGGATGTGTTGATGGTGAACATCCATGCATGCCCCCGCCAAATAGGCGTGGGAGCCGCGGCGATGTTCCCCTGCCGAAGCAAACATAGGCTCTGTTTAGGGGGGCTTATTTGTTAATGTATTTTTATATATATATGTCTTATCGTGTCGAGTCCGACTCGGATTAGCTTAATGGGTTCGTGTCACTCTAGGACCCGGTCCTATGCTGGAGGTACTACATATACCCCATTCCAAACTGATGGTGGTATGGTAGAATACTTTGAGCTCTCATTCTAACCCTAACACTCTCAAAGTATCCGGCTTTAGGGTTTGCGCTCTCTGTGATTCGCCGCTCTCGTGTTCTCCCGTCCGATCGCATGTATTCCGCTGCTCGCCTCTCTCGTTCTTCTCTCCTGCGGTGGCTGCCATCGCGATTCATCTTCAGACAATATCGCAGATATAGGGCAACCTACAGGAGGTTTCGTCTGCTTGCGATCTAGGGCAGCCGCCGACTTCTGATCGATCCCGACGCTCCCGATCGAGAAGCATCGTCGTTCTCCTAGGACGGATCTCGACGTTTTCTCGTGCGCCGCTCAAGAGAACATCTCGCTTCCCTGACTCCCTCTCCGAATGGAATGTCCGGCCCTGCTTCTGAACCCCTGCCGCAGATCGGAAAAGGGACAGGAGTTCCTGGTCTTCTTCTTCTCAGAAAAAGGGGGGGGGGGGATAGTTGTTGTGGGTTTTGCGATCCAGGACAATCGTCGATCTACGTCAACATTGCAGATCTTGCCGCCGCCGTAGATCCACGCCGTTCTCAGTGGTTCCGATACCTGTTACAGGAAACAGTGCCGCTGTCTTTGTTTTCTCTGTCTTGAGGAAGACTATCCTTTGCAAGATATTATCAAGCTTTAGCATACTTGAAATTCCTGTGTTTGGTTGCCGATCAAAAAGTGTCTGCAGCCCAAGTCCTCAAGTCCAGATCTATTATTGGGAGTGATTTCTGCAGCCACTCCATAGCTCCTGTTCTCGTTTATGCGGCCAGCTCTTCTTTGGATCTCTGTTTTGAGGAAGCTGTTTGCCAATCGGATATAGACTTCAGCTAGTACTTTTAGCCGGAGAGGAGGAGCACATACAATAATTACTGGATTGGATCCGAAGACCGCGACTCGTCTCTGCGCAGCTCAGGTGATATTTTTTTCAGTTTTCGGTCTATAGCTTTAGCGAGATGCCGAAGGTTACATCCTACGACATCGTCAAGCTCCAGTCGTTCGATCTCTCTGATTTCCATGCTTGGAGACTACACGTCCAGCTTGGAATGAAGGAACGAGAGATCTTCTACACTGTTCTGAGTGATTTCGACACAACCGAAGAGGACGTGGACGATTATTAATGGAGGAAAGACGAAGATTTCTGTAGAGACTACCTCCTTAATTCACTCAACCCTAGACTCGCCTTGACCTACAGTGGTTATAAAACCGCAAAGGAGATTTGGGACCGCTTAAATGCGAACTTCCAGAAGGAAGAGGGATTGTCGAGGACTCTCCTCGGAGAGAGATTCTTTAACATGAAATTCAATTTGAACTCGACAATCACCTCCCAAATAATTGAACTGGAAGCCCTGCGTCAGAAGTTGGAGGACGATAAGTCCGGTATCTCTGATAATCTATTTGTGTGTTCTATTTTAAGCAAGCTACCTCCTGAGTGGTCGACCTTCAAGACTGAAATGCACAGGCTGAAGGAAAAGATCGCTCTCGATGAACTTAAAAGGTTCACCCATATCGAGGATCAAAACATTGCAGGGAAGAGACATGAACAAGGTGGGCAGCCCTCTCAGACTGTCGACTTTGTGTCTCGGCCCAGCAAGCCTCGCAGGAAGCCACCAGCGCCCAAAAGTGATTTCTCTACCCAGTTAGAGCCTAAAAAGCCCTCTTTCAAAAAGAAGAGGGGCAAGTGCCACAACTGTGGTAAGTTGGGACATTGGGCGGCTGATTGCAAGGCCCCTAAGAAAAACAAGGAGGAAGCCACACAAAATGCGGCGAACATGCTGGCAGATGCTTCAGATCCTAAGTCCTTCGTGGCTATAATCGGGAGCAGTCACCGCAGTTCGTCTGCTGAGTGGTGGCTGGATAGCGGTGCTACCTGTCATGTAACGAATGACAGAGGATTACTGACTGAGGTGAAGGAGGTCAAGGAGAGAGTGGAGAACTGCAACGGAGGAGAGACTCAGGTGACCCATGCTGGGACAGCCGAGCTGGTTCTCTCGTCAGGTAAAAGTTTATTTTTAAAGCATGTTAAAGTAGTTCCATCTTTAACTAAAAATATGATTTCAATAAGTCTATTAGACAAGGCTGGGATGAACTTCACAACTCAAAACGGTAGAATGACCCTTATGGTAAATTCACATTATTTTGGGTGTGCGTATCTGATCAACGGAATGTATAGACTTAGCTTAAACAATGATAGCATCAACCAAGTAAGTTCAAACCTTATAGATCCTAAGTTGTTACATAACAGACTTGGACATGTGAACTATAGGAAGATGCTAGATCTAGCTAAGAGTCAAAACATCCCCTTAGATCTGTCGATTCGTTTTGACAAGTGCGAGGTGTGTGCTCAAACCAAAATTACTAGAAAGCCTTTCAGGTCAGTTTCTAGGAGCACAAAATTTCTTGAATTGATACATTCAGACCTCTGTGATTTCCGCAGTCATGCCACCAGAGGGGGACGGAAGTATCTAATCACTTTCATAGACGATTTTTCTAGATATTGTCATGTGTCTCTGTTGAAATCGAAAGACGAAGCGTTTGAGGCGTTCAAGATCTTTAAGTCTCGTGTTGAAAATCAGTTGAACCTGAAAGTTAAGAGATTTAGAAGTGATAGGGGAGGAGAATACACTGCTATTGGATTCAAGGAATTCTGTGCCTCTGAGGGAATAATTCTTGAAACCACAGCTCCTTACTCACCCCAGTCTAACGGTGTCGCCGAGCGTAAGAATAGGACTTTGACAGAAATGTTGAATTCCATGCTCCTAACAGCTGGCATGCCTAATTCCTTTTGGGAAGAAGCAACCCGCACTGCAAATCACATTCTAAATAGAGTACCTCACTCTCAGCTCACTTCTACACCGTATGAGCTGTGGCACAGTCATCCGTGCAGGTACGATACACTAAAGACTTGGGGCTGTATTGTCTATGTGCGTATACAAGACCTTAAGAGGCCTAAGGTGGGACCTAAGACGACGACATGCGTCTATCTAGGTAGTGCAGAAGATAGTGCAGCAGACAGATTTCTCGATCTATCCACGAATACCGTGATAGAGTCTAGAGATGTCATATTTTTTGAAGACAAGTTCGTCAAAGATCATGGATTATCTGTCTCCGGGTCCAATGATATGATTACAGAATCTATCGTTGAACCTGAAGCTGGCCCTTCTAGCACCGCTCCCCAACCTGTAGAGGTGGAACCTATTCCACTTAGAGCATCTACCAGAGAGAGAGTTCCTAAGGATTTTGGTGAGAATTTCATCACCTATCACTTAGAGGATGATCCATTCTCCTACCAGGAAGCAATGAGGTCTAGAGATTAGTTGATGTGGGCAGAAGCCATTGATGATGAGATGGACTCGCTGTTACATAACAATACCTGACATCTAGTTGACTTACCGAAAGGTGCTAAAGTCCTAGGATGCAAGTGGGTTTTAAAGAAGAAATTACATAGTGATGGATCTATAGCCAGGTATAAAGCGCGTCTCGTAGCTAAAGGTTATAAGCAACAAGGGGAATCAACTATTTTGACGTCTACTCACCTGTGTGTCATCTATCGACTATCAGGATTCTTCTTGCATTAGCCTCTATTGAGAACTTTATAGTTCATCAGATGGACGTTAAAACTGCGTTCTTAAATGGAGAGCTTAATGAAGAGATTTACATGACTCAACCTGAAGGTTATGTACTCAAAGATCAAAAAGACAAAGTGTGCAAACTCGATAAGTCAATATATGGTCTTAAACAAGCACCTAAGATGTGGCACATGAAGTTTGATCAGGTGGTAAAGAGCATTGGATTCCAGTCCAGTCTCTCTGACAAATGCCTTTATTACCGCTCCTTGTCAAATCAAACAGTCATCATATGCTTATATGTGGATGATTTGTTGATTTTAGGGTCTAATCTTGCTGCAGTTAGGGATGTCAAATCCACTCTGGCAGAAGTATTTGACATGAAGGATCTCGGTCCTGTTGATACCCTGTTAGGTATGATGGTTAGAGTTGACAAGGGTCGAGTTACTCTTAGCCAGGCTCACTATGTTGAGCAACTTCTCTCTACCTGGGGATATGATAAGTGTAGGCTGATTGAGACACTGTTTGAACACAATGTTAAGTTAAGTCCTAATCTAGAGGCCAGCATTGATCAAGTCAAATATTCCAAAATAATTGGTAGTCTCATGTACGCTACAACTTGTACGAGGCCAGACATTGCTTTCTCGGTTAGCGGGTTGAGTCATTTTACCAGTAGTCCTGGCAAAGAGCATTGGGTTGCCCTAGATAGGCTGTTGAGATACCTTCGAGGTACTGCTAACTATGCTCTGTGCTACACATGTTACCCACCTACCGTGGAAGGACATTCTGATGCCTCGTGGCGTTCAGAAGTCGGAAACAACAAGTCTACCAGTGGATACATTTTCACCTTGGGAGGAGCTGCTGTCACTTGGAAATCCAAGAGACAGACCTGTATAGCTTTGTCGTCTATGGAGGCCGAGTTGTTTGCCTTAGCTTCAGCTGGAGAAGAGGCAGACTGGATCAGAAACTTGATTTTAGACATTCCCCTGTCTAAGTTACAAGTCAACTCGTTGAGCTTGTATTGTGATAATCAAGCAGCAGTTCAAGTCGTTAAGAATACCCTCTATAATACTAAGAGGAGACATGTACGACTGAGACATGCGTTGTTGAATTATCTGAAAGAACAAGGAACCATCACTTTGATTGATGTCCGTTCAAAGGATAACCTTGCTGATCCACTGACGAAAGGAATGCCCAAAGATCGGTTAATCAAAACAGTGGGGGAAATAGGACTAAAGGCGATTTAGTTCGGTCTTAGTTCAGTATCAGGCGATTCAGTTCAGCCTTAGTCCAGACATTTTGATTATTCCATATTTCCTTTGTCAATGCAAGCATGTTGTGGTCCGCTGATGCTCTTGGTTGCTGAGCTCGGATCTGGTAAGATGTTTCATTTCAAACTTGATTTTAACAGCTTCATCGGATTCGACTTTTGCCTTGGAGGAGAGTGTTATTCCAAACTTGATAACACAATCTGACTTGGTTTGTCTCTTCTTCTGAAGATTGGTTCCATTCTAAACTTGATGAGTTCCAATTGACTTTAGAAGGACAGTAACCGTGACATTCCATATAAGATTACAGATATAGCTGCGGTGTCCAGAAGTCTGATAATCGTTTCATTTGGAAACAGATAACAGATTCTGAGGTTAAACTATAATACTCTGTGAACGTGTCCTCCCAGCCGAAATAATAATCAATACTAAGTTTTATGCTAAAACTAGATATCTGCAAATTACAAAGGATAGAATTCATTCTTAATGAAATTCTCTGTTGAATTGCAGGAGTTTCTGGGATAGGAGGAGCACTAGTTGTCTGGGATCCGGAGGAGGAGGATCTTTTGGATGATTAGCCTGTTTGAGTGTTATTTTGTTTAGTTCCTGTACTTCTGTTCAGAGCATTGTTTAGCTCTTATTTTATAGCACTGTTTGTTTGGACTTTTAGATCTCTGCTTGTTTTGGGACACCAGGTGTTTAGGGCCTGTGTCTCGATTGTACCTGAGACGCTTGTGTTGCAGCTGAGTTGTTTATTTACTTATGCATGCATGCTATCTTTTGTTATAGTCCGATTTTATCTTAAACAGGTGCTGGACACGGTTGTGTATGTCTCACTTCTGGTTGAATATTACACAAACCACCCTCTACCCGAAGTCTGGGTTCACGACGGACATAGGAGGAGATTGTTAATGTATTTTTATATATATGTCTTGTCGTGTCGAGTCCGACTCGGATTAGCTTAATGGGTTCGTGTCACTCTAGGACCCGGTCCTATGCTGGAGGTACTACATATACCCCATTCCAAACTGATGGTGATATGGTAGAATACTTTGAGCTCTCATTCTAACCCTAACATTATTTTCACCGATCAAGCGGTTACGACCGCAAGAACCGGACCTTATTAAGGTTCGGTTCTTGCGGTCGTAACCGCTTGACCGGTAAAAATATGTCCCTCCAAACGGAGCCATAATATCGTCCAATATTGAATAAATCACACCGGGTGAATATTTAATCATTTATTAGATTGTTGGACTGATGATGCCAACAATCTCACACTCGAGAAACTATGGTTTCGTTTGGCGCGGCTTATTTGCTTCGGTGAGTTTGGTCAAAAACCTCATTATCATAGAATGTACGTTAGGCAAGACAAAAGTTATGACCGCTATAAAGAAAATAAACTAGTTTTGAGCATAAAATGGATGAATTTTTTTAGGTGAGGTCGGGCGCTCATGAACGACGATTCACGAACACCAAACTTCAAATATAAGAAGCAAAACCCTAATAAAAAAACTAATAAAAAAGAAGTGTGAGCTAACAAAAAATGAAATATGCTTGAATGGTGCAGCAAAATACAACATAACTCAGTGAAACGAAAATAAAATCTTTCGAGTTCAAGACAACAAATACAACATAACCCCCTAGAACGAAAATATTCAAATAATATATACATTATGTACACACACGCTTGCGCGCGCACACGCAAATTGTAACTTTTTAATGAATTCAAATGAACATGAAAAAAATAGTTTACATTAGTTTCTAATGAACACCTAACTTACAGGAGAAAGTAGAGTCCTGGTTAATTGTGAGCTGTTGTTTTTGAACAACATAGGGATTTGAAAATTTCTTATTTGTTTCCCATAACTGAGAGCATGAACAATCTCAAGCCCAATAATTTTGAACATGCTCTGGATTTTCCGTCGGAGATGAAGTCATGCCCCTGAACAATGCGCAATCGAATACCGGGGCCAGAAGAAGAGAGCGCCTCGCCGTCTCAAGCAACTTGGCGATGAAGGCCTGGGTCTTAATGAAATGTGTGTAGGATGATGGCGTCGCTGCCTTTCAGGTACGGTGTCGCCTTTGAGCTTACTAACTTGCCAAGAGAGAAGTGTTGCGCCTGCGGCGCCTGTGGTGTGGCCGCCTCGGGGCGACGCCATGTAGAGCGGTCGCGGCGTGGCCGCCACGCACTGGGGCGTCGTGTGGCCGCCACGGGGAGACATCCTGCACTGCCTCTGTGCCACACGTCGGCTCTAGCGCCAACGACGCCGACACGTGGTGCCCGAGCGCGGGCGCCACGTGTCACCCCCGGTGAGATCAATAAAGGGCGATTTGATTTTTTGAACATTGTGGTATTTTTAGAGCTTGGATTTAGGCGATTTTTAGTGGCGTTGGAACGTATTATAAATACAGATTCAAATGAATGTTTAAATCACTTCAAATCCGTACTAGGTTTTCTCAAATCAAGAAATAGTGATTTGGAGAGGACAGAGAAAGTGCCAGAACACAGCAAAATTTTTGGGAAGATTATAGAGTGCGATTTCAGTTTTAGTTGATGTCGGAGTGGTGCTCAAGAAGTGACTTTTTGAAGTCGAAACTCGAACTTCATAAAAAACATTAAAATAATACTCAGTAATAATTCAAGCATCAAAATTAAGGCTTCATTTGGTTAGGCTTTTGCAGTCGCCGTTTAGGGCAAACGCAGGAGGAAGGCGGGTAAACAAATGGAACGCCGTTCCGTTTCCGGCATTTCCTCCCGCGCGCTATGGAAAACGGGGGCCAAAACCTCCTTTTCGAACTGCAGCCTCGCCCCTGCAGTTCCTCCCGCCGCTTCTCCTCCCGCCGGGCGTCTCCTCCCACCCAAACAAATGAAGCCTAAGTTTGGTGAAAAGTAATATAGTATTTATGTTTTGCACTGCTAGAATTGTTATGATTATTCATTATGAGTAACAAATAGTCGAGTCAATTACATTCAAGCGATAACGAGGGTCCGAGTTTTGGAATGCATGCATATTTATAGCATGAGCATATTTGATAATTATTGTGCAAATATATTAATAAAAGTGCAGGATATTAATATTAGGTAATTGTTAACCGCACCCCAGTTTTGGCTATCCGCAACCTTTTATATGAAGTATTACGTATTTTTTTGGAAATACGCCTTGTACAAGCATTTTTAGGAAAAATGTTCAACACGAAAGTTGTAGATATCGTCTAGATCTACAACTTTTGTGTTGCATTTTTCTTAAAAATGCATGCACAATGCGTATTTTCAAAAAAAATCGTTATAGTTACGCCCATGTTTCAATTCGAGCGGCAATACGTCTTGTGCGTGCATTTTTAGCAAAAGTGTTCAACAAGAAAGTTGTAGATATCGACGATATCTACAACTTTCGTGTTGAACACTTTTCCTAAAAATGCTTGTACAAGACGTATTTCTAAAAAAATGTGTAATACTTCATATAAATGGATTGCGGATAGCCAAAACTGGGGTGCGGTTAACCATTGCCTAATATTATTGCATAGTTGCTAAAATAACTTGCATTTAAATTTAAATAGAAATTTTGTGGACATATATGAAAAACAAAAGCTATATAATCCGGACTTGGGCCAGAGAACCCGGTCCACTTGGATTCCATTCAAAAACAACATGTCATTTTCACCTCCCAACTTTTCTGGCCTCGCGAATTCCAACGATATCCAGACCTCACAAACAATAAAAAGAATACAAAAAGGTTATGTCAGTAAAACACTCTGCTTTTTTTTACTGCACGTGTGAGAGAATATTACTAAAACACTGCAAGATTTCTTTTATATAATAATCGTGGGAATTTATTAAAATTATTTAGGTGATTGTTATCCGAACTAAAGTTTTGGCTATCCACACTTGTTTTGTATGAGTTATTACTCGCCTTTTAGAAATACGTCTTGTACATGCATTTTAATGAAACATCTTCACGAGCTGTTATCTCAGATTGAACTGCAGGGTGGAACTATAGTGAAATCTTAGCATAAGGTCTTACAATCGACTTGATCAGATATTTATAGCTGTATTTGTTAGCTCTTTTAGTTTGCCATGTGGCAGTATATCAACCGTTTATTTTGCTGGGCTTTGTATATAAATAGCCCTCTATTCTCTGTAAAAGTTAAGTTGTATTTTTCTCCTTTCCAGTTAATAGAAAACAAGTTTTTCTTCTTTTCCGTTTCTAAGATGGTATCAAAGCGAGGTTGAAGTTTTCTTTTTCTCGCCTTCGCCGTGCGCTCTCTCATTTTGGATCTACTCAATGGACAAGACTGTGGAAAAGACTCACAAGGTTCTACCCGATCATTTAACTGATCCTTCCAACCATTATTTTCTTCATCCCAATGAGAATCCTGCAATGGTTCTCGTTTCTCCTTTACTTGATGGCAAGAACTATCACACCTGGTCTAGGGCAATGCGTGTTGCGCTGTTATCCAAGAATAAACACAAATTTATTGATGGATCTATTACTCAGCCTTCATCTATAGATCCTCTGTTTGCTGCTTGGGAAAGATGTAATACCATGGTTCTTGCATGGATTCATCACTCCGTTTCTGATTCCATTGCTAGATCTATTCTTTGGATTGATAAGGCAGTTGATGTCTGGACTGACCTTCATGATCGTTTTTCCCATGGTGATATTTTCCGGATATCAGATCTACAAGAAGAAATTTATCAGTTACGGCAAGGTGAATTATCAGTTACTGATTATTTCACACAAATGAAGATCCTATGGGATGAATTGGAGAACTTCATGCCTCTTCCTGTTTGCAAATGTGATCCTACCTGTTCTTGTGGCGCATTCCCTGCTGTACAGAAATACAGAGATCAAACTTACACCATTCGATTTTTAAAGGGGCTAAATGATCAATACTCTCATGTCCGATCTCAGATTATGCTTATCGATCCTCTTCCAACAATTAACAAAGCCTTTTCCCTTATTACTCAACAAGAACGACAATTATTTTCAGATCCAGTAAATGTTACCGAGTCACACAGTTTCAATATTAATGCTGATCAGTCTAATTTTAGGAAAGGAACTTTTGGAAGAGGAAAGGGTCGAGGAAATTATGGTCGAGGCCAAAACTCCAAACGTCTTTGCGTTCATTGCGGCAAAACCAATCATACCATTGACAATTGTTTCTTCAAACATGGATTTCCTCCGGGATACAAATCTACTCGCAGCTCTAATTTTGTGAACACTTCAGAGATTGTCGTGGACACCAGCACTATGACACCTCCTGCAATGCCTTTTTCTAAAGAACAATATGATAATATCCTAGCCATCATCCAGCAGTCACAACAGCCTACTTCAACAGCTCCTGATCATACTTCTAATATGGTTCACACCTCGGTTTCACATGCTACCAACAAATCCTCTCCAGGTATCACCTATGATCAATGGATTATAGATACAGGTGCTACTGATCATATTACTTCCTGTTTTTCCCTCTTCCATGTTTTCAAGAAAATCCAACCCATTTCAGTTACTCTACCTAATGGGCATTCTGTTTTAGCCAAATACTCAGGAACCATTTATCTTACTTCTAAGATAACCCTTTACAATGTGTTGTATATTCAAAATTTCCATGTAAATCTTGTTTCAGTCAGCAAATTAATTCGTGATCTTCATTGCTCTTTGCTCTTTCATGACTCAGTATGTTTTCTTATACAGAACCATACCAAGGAGATGATTGGTTCAGTTAAACGGCATGAAGGTCTTTACATCCTAAACACCACAGATGTTTCTCCCCCTTCCTCTTCTCCAATAACTTCTACTTGTAATAATTTCAAATCTGAAATTTCTGATGCTTTGTTGTGGCATTTACGTTTTGGGCATATTTCTAATTCTTGCTTAAGAATTTTGTCTGCACAATTTCCTTTTATTCCTAATACTCATGTTTCACCTTGTGATATTTGTCAATATGCAAAACAACGAAAACTACCTCACTACTCCAGTGAATCAAAAACTACCAAAGCTTTTGAGTTGTTGCATGTTGATATTTGGGGTCCATATTCTACTATTTCAGTACAGGGGCATCGTTTCTTTCTTACCATTGTAGATGATTTTACCCATTTTACTTGGGTCATTTTTATGAAAGCCAAAAGTAAAACAAGGGAGCATCTGCAACATTTCCATACATATATTGAAACTCAGTTTCAAACAAAACTTCAATCCATACGCACTGATAATGGGGCAGAATTCTTGATGACTGATTTTTACAAAAATAAAGGGATCATTCATCAAACAACTTGTGTTGAAACCCCTCAACAAAATGGTGTCGTTGAACGAAAACACCAACATATCTTGAATGTTGCTAGAGCTCTTTCTTTTCAAGCCCAACTACCAAAATCATATTGGACATTTGCTATTGCTCAATCTGTGCATATAATCAATAGATTGCCCACACCTTTACTCTCCAATAAAACTCCTTATGAAATTCTTTTTCATAAACTGCCAAGCTTTATACATCTCAAGGTTTTTGGGTGCTTATGTTATGCTAACACCTTGAGTTCCCATCGAACAAAGTTTTCATCCAGAGCTAGAAAGGCTATTTTCCTTGGGTATAAAGAAGGTACTAAATGATATATTCTTCTAGATCAACAATAAAGAAATCTTTTTGTCTCAAGGAATGTTGTGTTCTTTGAGAATAATTTTCCTTTTTCTCAACACTCTTCACCCATTCAAAATCCTCAACCTGCTTTACAATTCAATACTTGGTCTTCTGATTCCCAAGATGTTTTTCCTGCAAATGAACCTGATACTATCAATTTGATTCCTAATGATGCTGAAAGGCCTACATCTCCTATTTCACAGCAAACCACAACTCCTTTTGATATTGGCTCTCCTGATGTTCCAACAAGGAAAAGTAATAGAGTCAAGCATCTTCCATCCTATCTTCAGGATTATCATGTCTCTCTTTTAAATAAAACAATTAAATCCCCCAGCTCTTCAGTTTCTCATCCTCTATCTGATGTTATAAGCTATGAAAAATGCTGTTCTGCTTATAAAACCTTTTGCCTTAATGTGACTTCTCAAGTTGAGCCATATAATTTTGATCAAGCAACCAAATTCAAATGCTGGAATGATGCTATGGATGCTGAACTTAAAGCTCTTAAGGAGAATAATACCTGGACAATTGTTGATTTACCCACTGGGAAAACTCCCATTGGATGTAAGTGGGTATACAAGATCAAATATAAAGCAGATGGAACTATAGAAAGGTATAAGGCAAGGCTTGTAGCTAAGGGCTACAATCAGATGGAAGGAATAGACTATTTTGACACTTTTTCCCCGGTTGTCAAACTTACTACTGTGAGAGTTCTTCTTTCGGTTGCCGCTGCGAAGAATTGGTTTCTTGAGCAACTTGACGCTAATAATGCTTTCCTTCATGGAGACCTACATGAAGAGGTCTACATGAGCTTACCACCTGGTTTTGAATCATCTAAACCTAATCAAGTATGCAAGCTACAAAAATCTTTGTATGGATTAAAGCAAGCTAGTCGACAATGGTATTCGAAATTATATTCAGCTCTTAGTACTATTGGTTACACTCAATCGACGGCAGACCATTCCTTATTCATCAAGAAAACTGCTATTAGTTTCACTGTTCTTCTTATATATGTCGACGATATTGTTATATCCGACAATAACATACAGGAAATAGAGGATGTTAAGAACAAATTGGATAAGCAGTTTAAAATCAAAGATCTCGGTAGTCTTAGATTTTTTCTTGGACTTGAACTTTCTAGATCCAAGAAGGGTATATTTCTTAATCAACGCAAATATACTCTTGAGTTGTTAGAAGAATGTGGTTCACTGGCTGTTAAACCTGTGCTCTCTCCACTTGATCCTAGTTTTAAATTACAAAAAGATCAAGGCAATCCTCTTCATGATGTTCAAAGTTACAGAAGATTGGTTGGCCGGTTATTATACTTAACCACCACGAGACCTGATATTAGTTTTGCTGTACAACAATTAAGCCAATTTATTTCTTCACCTATGGATTCTCATTATCAAGCCGCAATGCGTGTTTTAAAGTATCTTAAAGGAGCGCCGGCAAAGGGGTTATTCTTTCCTGTTAACAATTCTTTGACTTTATGTGGTTTTTCCGATGCTGATTGGGCATCATGTTTGGATTCACGCAAATCTGTGACTGGTTTTTGTGTTTTCTTTGGAGATTCTATTATCTATTGGAAATCTAAAAAGCAAACCACTGTCTCACGTTCGTCGACTGAAGCTGAATACCGAGCGCTGGCTAGTCTCACTTGTGAACTGCAATGGTTGAAGTTCTTGCTCATTGATCTTGACATTACATTATCTCAACCGATCTCTGTCTACTGTGATAATCGTTCAGCAATATATCTTGCACACAACCCATCTTTTCACGAACGCTCGAAGCATATAGAGATTGATTGCCATGTTATTCGTGAAAGAATACAATCTGGCTTAATACATTTATTACCTATTTCTTCTACAAACCAGCTGGCTGACTCCTTCACCAAGGCTTTGTTCCCATCAGCTTTCCAGACAGCAATCAGCAAGTTGCCTCTATGTGATCCCCATAGTCCAACTTGAGAGGGGCTCTTACAATCGACTTGATCAGATATTTATAGCTGTATTTGTTAGCTCTTTTAGTTTGCCATGTGGCAGTATATCAACCGTTTATTTTGCTGGGCTTTGTATATAAATAGCCCTCTATTCTCTGTAAAAGTTAAGTTGTATTTTTCTCATTTCCAGTTAATAGAAAACAAGTTTTTCTTCTTTTCCGTTTCTAAGATAAGGCTCTCTTTGGCGCTTTTATCTCAGATTTATCGCCTTTTACACATGGCGGGCTGTGATTGGCTCTAGTTGCCCGGGTGTGTTTTGGCGCGACAACAACTTCACGAGCGATGGCGGCAAAGATTTCGCATCCACACGGCGACGAAGATTTGGCATACATGACGACGGCGACGAGACAACGCACGACGGCCCTTGCGATTTCACAGTTCCACGAGGACAGCCATTGCAATTTTGCAGTTCCACGGCGACGGCGTCGACGCAACGACATCTTCAATTGATCGATTCCGCCCTTTTTTCATATATCTGAATCTCCTTTGCAAGTGCAACTTTGTCATTGGTGATTTTGTTGTTTGCCATTTCGATTTTTACAGTTAGCCTTTAAGAAATCTGTGATTTAGGGTTTCCATTTGGGATTTTTCATATGCGATTTAGGGTTTTTGTTTGTGATTTTTCATATGTGATTTAGGGTTTTCATTTGTGGCAATTTCAAATTTTTGATGTTTACATTACGTTGTTTTTTGCTCTATAATGTAGGATTTAATGATTTTTGTCCACTTTTGCATTATCATTATTGATGTATAAATATTACAATACTCTTGCTAGTTGATACTCAAGACCTAAATATTTCGCACTCTGATGAGGCCAGTGCTGGAGGCGGGGAGAAAGGTGCCAACGGAGAGACGACTTTCTACGCGGCCACAACTGCAGTTCCTCCCTGTAGTTCAAGTTGGACCTAGGAATCCAAATAGAGGATTTTTTTACCCGGCTCCGAAAGGAAAATAAGTACATAAGTGAAGCACACGATCGTCTATATGGAAATAGAATCCTCTCAATTTGGAGTGAAATGGATTTCACGTTCCAGATCCATTTATGGTTGATCCGTCGGGTTCACTAATTCATCTTTTATATTTTTTTGTTTATTCAAAAAATTCTACATCATAATTAGATCAACTGAGAATGCATCCTCACCGTGAAATGAACCTCCATTTGAGAACCTTGATCTATCTATATGCGGGGAAATCCATCCCTAAAAACAAGCATGTCAAATTTTCCCTACAGAGGATGGTGCGCTCCGTATTAAAAAAATGGTGATGTTATATATAGACCGTTTTTGGTTATATACAAACCCTTATTATATACAAACCAGTACAATTAAAAAATTGTTATGCGCAAACATAATTGTTATATATAGACCAATTCAAAATAAAATAAAAATTATTTTTTTATAATCACTTAATATCAAAATTAAAGGAGATTTTTGGCTCCGAAGGAAATACATCCTTAAGATTTCCGGGTTGGGAATCATTGACACTCAGTTCTTTCAAAAGAACTTTCTTTACAAACATGATCAACACAAGAAAGATTGGCCCGAGGTAAGAAAATCCTAAGTATTGAAATCCAATGAAACACCATCTCTCACCTGAGCTATGGAAGGACATATAACTAAAATCAAATGAAACACAATCAACAATTTTAAGAACCCCAATGATGCTCCAAAAGATCTTCAACAAGTAGATCAGCGATTTTAAGAACAACTGATGCTTATTTCGATAAAGATGTCAAGATGATCTCAACAGTTGGCAAAATTGCAAAGAAAAAACATCCATAAGAAAATAGATGAATCAAGAACACAAAATCAAGAGCCAAACAAATCAAGAAATCGGAGCAGAAGACAAAATTCTAGTCGCCATTAGTCTCCGGCGAGCTCGGCATGTTCACGGGAGGCGGGACAGGCGAACGGCTAGGTCAGAGAGCGTGAGTTTTATATATTAGTTTAAAAGGACCTAAAAAAATTCCCCCAAGGGAGAGCGGCGAGAACAGAGAGGTGCAGAGCTTCCAAACACAGCCAAAAAGACAATATGATCAAAACCATTAATTAATCGAAGCAATAGAGTTCTTCTCTGAGAAGAAGAAGAAGCAGCAAAAGAGAACCAGAGATTCAATTCAAAAAAACAGCACAGGAGAAGAACATGGAATCATTCTGGTCTAAGAGAAGAACAATCGAAGTCCTGATTCCGCCGGAGTCACTTCATGTGCCCCTTCTTCCTCCATAGTTCGCCGAGCACTTGAATTCTTCCGCCGGCACCCCTCCTCTTTGCCCCCCGATTCCCATCATCACCCTCGCCTCCAGCTATCACTGGCGACCATCTGCCGCCGCCCGTGGTCGCGTCATATCCGCGAAGATGCTTCTCCATTGATCTGCAGCTCTCGCCCAACTTTCTTCCGTTCAAGTTCGCGTCATTCAGTGCAGCTCCATCGTCAGCAAGAACTGCGGCCGCCGCCTCGGCGGCCTTGCGCCATTGCTCTGTTTGAACCCTCAGGCGCTTCATCTCTGCTTCCAGAGACGCTTTAGCCGTCTCCACCGAGTCTAGCTTCTCTCTTAACCGCTCGGCGGTCATCTTGCTAAGCCTCAGCTCCTCCTCAGCTCCAGCGAGCTTTGTCAACGTCTCATCCGCGTTCTCTGTTGCGGCGGAGGACCGGCCCTGCGCATCTTCTACTTCTTTTTTCAGGATTCGATTTTCGACCAAAATGCTTTCGAGTTGGTTCTCTTTCTCCGCCAGAAATGATCTAAGCTCGGCCATCTCCGGGCTCTCCACTCTCTCTTCCTCCTCTTTCTCGCTCTCCCCTATTTCAACTTCTTCTCTTATGCTTCCCTCTTCAATCACCGCCTTCGTGTCTGTCCCCTCATCGGCATCTTCCTCTTTTCGATTACTTCCTTCTCCTTCGCCGCTGACCGGAGCTACTTCGAAAACGTCGGTGGTCGGGAAGTTAACGCTATCTTCTTCACCGGGCAGAGCCACTACAGCTTCCAACACCGGGACTTGTTCTTCATCAACCTTCTCTTCATCTATGTTCATTGTCTTCTCCTTCACATCCTCTAGATCTTGAGCAGCGGTTGTCGGGGGAGAGCCGGGAAAAAGCTTCTTCGTCTCTTCAAGCTCCGTCTGCGCGTCTCTCCTAGCCTCCTCCGCCGCCGTCAGCTCCTCCTTTAACTTCTTCAGTTCCTCCTGCGCCTGGCCCAGCTTAGTCTCCAGATCGGCCACCCTCGACGACGCCTTCTTCCTCTGTTATAAAAAAAACACAGCAGACCGTTGAAAATAAAATGCGAAATGTAATAAGAGGAGAATAGATGCTGACTACCTCATTGAGAGGACTGCGAGGAGACCGGCGGTCGTCCATCGACGAGCTTCGCTCGGAACTGTGGCGGTGGACGGAGTTTGCCTCCGAGCAGGCGGTGGACTTGAGATGAAGCGGAGCGCGAGGGGAGGATAGTCGTGTCTGCGACATCTCCGATCCTCTGTTTTCACCGCAGAAACATTATAAGCTCAAAAATGTCACTGCAAATCTTGTTCATGTCATCAGATATACTAAAACGATTACCTTGATCTCGGCATAGATGCTTCTTCTTTTACCCCTTTTGCTTGATGAGAATCTCCTGTAGCTGCTACAGGGGAGGTAGGAGAAGAAGAGGAATGGGTTACGATGGTATTCAAAATTCAGAAGAAAACGAAGAGCAATGATGAGCGGAGGAGAAGAGACAGTTAAGGGCGATATAGAAAGAAAGAGGGAGTGGGTGTAGAAAGTAGGAACTGAAAGGGAGTGGCAGCAGATAAATGTTTCTTTCCGCCATGCACATGGCCTCCCTTGTCCTTTCTCTCTCATTACTTTCAGCTTCTGTTCAACTAATTATAAAATGAAAACCATAACGGGCCGAAATTCAAATGATCTGGGAGAGGGCAATTATACAGTATTAAAAAAAACATTATACATGTACCATTATTATGACTTTGTAATAAAGAACATGACAAATAGGTACATTGCATTATTATACAATTTTTATAATGTTATAAGTATATATACCTCTGACTTGATGTGAGATTAAGAGCTTGTTTGGCATGGTGACGGTGGTTGCGGTCGTGAACGCTTGACCTCATCAAAGGATCATTATCTATTTTTATATTCAAAACTAGTAATTTTTTCTTGATGGTTGTCATAATCGCTGTCATGCCAAACATGAATTCTATGAAGGTGGAGTTTTTCTTCAAACACAACGGAGCAAAAACACCGCGCCAAAATTATTTTCCTAATGCAGTAGTAGTTTTTTGTATTCCCCATTATTCTTTCTCAAGAGAAACTTCGTATGTATGTCTCTCTCTCTCTCTCTCTCTCTCTCTCTCTCTCTCTCTCTCTCTCTCTCTCTCTCTATATATATATATATATATATATATATATTTGATGGGGTCAAGCCCATTAAATAGGAGGTCCCCGCATATGGAAGGTCCAACAAACAATAAAACGTAATATTCGTTGAATCCTCCCCGCAAGGAAAGTTCTGCCTCGCACGCACGATCAACGCACCGGATCTCGCAAGCATGTCGTGATCCCCACGCGACCCCTCATGCTCGTGGCCGGCCACGTAAGGGTCGGCCGGCCGCCTCGGCCAAGGTGCTGCCACCCTAGGCCGCGACCGCTTAGGGCGTCGCCGCCCACAACAGCGTCGGCCTTGGGAGAGGTCGCCTTAGGCCGCGGCTGCCTAGGGCCCCGCCGCCCATGGTCTCACCGGCCCTGGGCAAGGCCGCCCTAGGCCGGGCCGGCCGCCCTCCGTCCCAGCCGCCGTCTTGGCTGGTGGCCGCGCGCCGTCTCCTCCTCCCGGATATGTCCGTTTAGGTTTGGGGGTAGGGCCGTCATTTCCGGGAATTTGGCGATCCACGTGATAGGATCCGAGCGATCCTATTAGCCGGTCCGATAATTAGTGGGTATAATTATCGGACCGCCCCTTCAGAAGCCCATAAATAGACCCCGCTATTCACTCATTGACTCACTTTTAGGGGTGGAGGGAAGTTCCTTTCTCTCTCTCTCTCTCAATCCCTCTCTCTATAGAAATTGGAGGCTTGGAGAACGATATTGGCATATCGCTTGGAGGCCTGGAACTCGTTGTCGGCAGACCGCTTGGAGGCTTGAAACTCGTTATTGACAAACCGCTTTGGAAACTTAGAGAACGCTATTGCAGACCGCCTGGAGGCCTGGAACTCGCTGTTGGCAGACCGGTTGGAGGCTTGGAGAATGCTATCGGCAGACCGCTATGAAGACTTGGAGAACACTATTGGCAGACTGCTTGGAGGCTTGAAACTTGTTATTGGCAGACCACTTGGAGGCTTGGAGCTTGATATTGACAGACCGCTTTGGAAACTTGGAGAACGCTATTGGCAGACCGCTTGGAGGCCTGAAACTAGTTGTTGACAGACCGCTTGGAGGCTTGGAGCTTGTTATTGACAGACCGCCTGGAGTCCACTTGGAGCTCGTTATTGGCAGACCAATCAAGGAGCCGATGGCCCGCAATGGTGCGGACGAAGATTGGATCCGTGGGACAAACCCGTATTGGAGAAAGACAACAAACTCTCTCTCTCTCACCCCCATCATTGTAACGAGGCGCGACATGTCGCCCTCGCTCTCTCAAGAACGAATCTGTAGAGGAACTCAAAACACATTGAAGGTTAGGCTGGCGCAGCTCCGACCGCGTGGTTTTTCACCCCGATTGCGGGTTTTTCTCGTCCTCAGCTCTTGGACCCAGTCTTCTCAGAAGACCCATTTATCTGTTTGCACGTTCGGGCGCTAGCGGGCTAAGATGGTCAAATTGCCTGATCTACCGGAGGCCCCGAGCGTTCCGCAACAAATTGACGATGTCTGTGGGAAGGAGTTCCCCGTAATCAGTAGGAGGAGTCGTAGACAATCAGGGGCATGGCAGGAAAAGGCACTCGAATGACCCTAGGATCGGCTCGCAGGGAACCAAACGACGTTCTCCTATCTCAATCCAACACGTCGGAGCAACGCGAAAATGCCACACTCCCTGGCGATGCACCCACAGGAGGAGACGCCACCGGGGTAGACTTCCAGGCCGAAATGCTTGCCCTTCTCAGGCGCATTGCCGGCGGAAACCCCGCGCAGGAGAACGTACCGCCACTCGATGACCGCGGCCAGGGGCCCGGGGTGTAAGAGGCAGAGTCAGAGTTAGAGTCGTCAAGACGAGCAAGCCCGACTCGCCTGGTTAGGGCAGACAAGGTCGTCCTCCCACCACTCCAGGACAGGGGGCAACAAAGGAGGCACTAAGAGAACTGCTAGTAGAGGAGTATGGGCCGCCGGGTCGGGCGAACGCGTTGCCCAGACCGAGGAGCTTCACCGCTAGCAGCCAAGGTACTGACATATCTCGTCCCACCAGGGTTCAAGCTCTCGCACATCGAGACATACTATGGGACAGAGGACCCTCTAGAACATGTGAATCACTTCACAACAATCCTCCATCTCTACTGCACGCCCGACCAGCTGCTCTGTCATGTTTTCCCCGCCACGCTGAAGGGCCAGGCATGGAACTGGTACCATTCCCTCCGGAAAGGATCCATCTAGAGCTTCCCTCAGCTCACTCAGACGTTTTTGGATTAGTTCATTGCCAATCGATGCGCTGCGAAGGACCCTTCCCACCTCTCTGGGATCCGAAAGGGTGAGGGGGAAACCCTGAAGGAATTCTTCCGACGCTTCACCTCAGAGGTCAAACAGATCAAGGGGGTGGATCCGGAGCTCCTCCGCGGAGTCTTCCTAGGCGGACTCCGCACCGGAGGATTCTACAAAGCTCCGATGCGAGAAACAATCCCAAGCTACCCCGTCCTGGTGCACCGAGTGGAGGCACAGATAGAGGCTGACAAAGCAATCGATGCTCACAAGAGGCAGTTTGAAGAAGGAGGGAAGAGGAACCGAGAAGAGTCAGCGCCCAATGATACGCCTTTAGTGTATATACGCAAGTATACGTGCCGGCTCAAGTAATATAATAGTGAGTTAAGATCGTTCCCTCGGAGAAGTGAACACTCTAACGCTTATGAATATTAGTTTACTCTTTTCCTTAAATCCAAGTTAAATAATTCGATTGGTTGGACGAAACTAATTTGCAGAATATTTAAAACTAATTTTTAAAATGCTAAAAGTACTTAAATTATTAATTTTATTTTATCAACTTTTAGAGAAAGGAATCTTGTATATCGCTTTCCTAGATTTGTTGTGATATTTGCTAAATATACCGATGCATTATATTTGTTTCACTATCTTGCTCGATTAAAAACTAGGAATCATAATCTCTCGATCTATGAATTCCCATAACCTAGATTTCGCTAGTTATCTCTAACTTAGAAAAATGCTAGGTAAATTAAATTGCTCAAATCGCTTTTGCTAATAATTAAGGTGATGAAATCTCTTCCTCTCTCTTTTATTATATCAAAATTATGATGTAAACACACCGCTCCTCTCTCGAATCTCGCGGCGTAGTATAAAAGTGAAGATTTAAATTAGATATTCATGCGACTCATCTCTCGAATCTCGCCGCATAACATTAAGTATTTATCTTAAATCAATCGTGATTCCTCTCTCGAATCTCACCACGAAATGTTGAAGATAAACATGATTCAAATCTCTCGCAATAAATCATAACATTGATAAAGATAGCAATTCAAGAAATCATACGGAAAAATTATAAATTAAACCTCACAACAAAAACTAGTACTCACGACATACAAGATACGAAGAATTAGTTCATGATCCTTGAAATGACACACAAAATTGAAAAGATCTTACAAGACATTGTTCGGAGTTTAAATTTAAGTGCAGGAATTTGTCCTTTTCGTTGCCAAATCCGCTCAATATGTCGTCTCTTTCTTCTTCTCCAAACCTTCTTCACTTTTTCTCTCTCTAAAAATACTCTCGTATCTCCCTCCCTTTTCGAATCAGCCAACGCCTCCTTTTAATATCTCCACGCTACAGTCCAAATTCTGAAAAGATGTGTCCTTTCAACAAGGAACCGCATGCCTACTTTTTAGTATTTCAAAAATGTTGTACTTTTGGTTCAGCAAATTCAATTTAAACCGCTATGTTACGACCCGGTTATGACCAAACTGCTCCATTCTTTCCAGCAATATAATTCCAGCTTAAATTTGTCCGTTCTTGCATGGATTTTTTTCGCACTCCTGCACAAATATGCTGCTCGTTTGCCGATAAACTGTCCACAATTACAGATATGAAATATATTAGTGAATTCATCATTATATTTCGTATATTTTCTCAATATTTACTAAAATAAGGGAGTTAATAACTTCTTTTCGAGAAGTTATCACACCCCCACACTTAAGTCCTTGCTAGTCCCTGGCAAGAATTAAATCAAGTCTAACAAATAAATATGAAAACTTCTATTGAAACAATGCACGAATCATCTTCTTAGCGTACACCAGTTTAGGCTTACTTAAGCATTTCAAATTAACTAAGGCAAATCTCTTAAAAGATGTTTCAACCTTTTATAAATCCGTTAGTTAGATAACAAGTGCAGCTTCCTCAATATTTCTATGTTGTGTGTGTGCTTCTTTAAAATTGTTCACTCTCAACAATTTAACTCATTAAACATGCTCATAGTTGAAAGGGGTAAGAAATTGCCGAGTCTTTGTTTTATACCTCCACAAGAGTTTAGTAGTTCAATTTGATAAGAAATCATAAGGGCTTACAATATGAATGACTTTGGCTTGGTGAAGATTTGATGAATGAATTTTGATAGAGAGCGGAATTTCCCTAGTTAACATTCTTAATGACTCGCCATACTTTGAGGTTTATTTCTTAATCAATTTTTTTTAGGAACATAGTAGGGATCATTCCAAGTAGGTGTACACACACTTAGGCCACATATCACTATGTCATTATACAATTTTTCTCAAATTTTTTTTTATAAGTTTTCTTTTACTTTATGATCATAGTTGGGATCATTCTAAGTAGGTGTACACACACTTAGGCCACATATCACTATGTCTCACACACATTTTTTATTAAACGCCAAAGTCGGAAAGTTAACTAAGAAGTAACTAGTGAAATTATTGGGAAATTGTGCTTGGACAAATGGTATCAAAATGATAAGTTCAAGCTCAAAGACTGATGGATAATCAAAAATAGTTTTGTGGTGTGATCTGATCCAAAGGTGACCCTACTCATTGTTATCAAATTACTACACACTCTTTGTTTTAGCTTACAACATTGACTTAGTTCTTGCTCATCCTTCCATAATTATGTTAACAGGTTAATAAATTATTTTGTCGAGAGCAAATTCTTTAAAGAATCTAGTGCATAATTGAAATACGTAAGAGAGCTATAACCGCATCTTACTAACTTTAGATTCATTACTTGAAATCACCATATTAATTAATCTGCCAATTAGTGTAAGACGAAGTAACTTTAGTAAGTCATCTGTTGGTAACAAAAATGAAGAAATTATTGTAAAGTGCCCTGAATAGAAATTTTCTAAGTGAAAATAAACGGAGGACAACTGACGTCACCCCCACACTTAATGAGCTGCTAGACCCTAGCAGAGACCTCATTGAGAACGTAGTGAATTAAATAAATTAAAATAAGAATCCAAAGAAAATATTAATTGAAAATACAACACTTCCCTGGAATTTTGGCCGTAAAGATGCTTCATTACTTGTGTGGCAAAATTCAGAGAGCTAATCATTAGGGCATAATATGAACTGCAATTTGAAGAGCACAAAAATAGTAAAGCAAGAAGTGTGATAATGCTAATATTAGAGAGCATGACACTCTTATAGCACACTCCACACATCAATTATTTAGCATAACATGAAGATAAAGCTTATGCAAATATAAGCAGAGCATTCCAAATAAAACAGTACAAATTAAACTCATGCAAATAAAAGCAAAACACTTATTAGACATTCACAGTAGTCAATTAGCCATATAAGCAATTTTATGATTGGGACAGTTTTGATTGTTTCTTGGCATTTCACATAAATCATTTAATCAGGATGTAAGGAATGCAAATAAAGCATAACGGTAGAATATATTTCGCCTTTAGGTGAATAACATTATAACAGCAAAACATCAAAGAAAAGTGGCAGGAAAGTAATATCAGTTTATCAGCAAATAAGAGGAGCAAAATTAAGACAGGATTGTAAGAATATCATAAACTCCTCTTAAAAGGAAGAAAATCATAGCAGCAATAGAAGTAGCATAACCACATAGAAGTAGCAATAGCAGTAATAGAGTAGCAACAACGTAGAAGTAACCGAAAAGTAGCAGCAAATTAGAAGTAGCATAGCAGCATATTAGGAGTAGCATATAAGTCTTGATAATAACAAAATAACAAAATAATAATCCACCATTGTCTGATTAAAGTAATAACTAAGAAGAGCTAAGCATCGGGCATCTCGTCATCCATGTCGTGGGCTTCACTAATATCAATCCGCTCGCCATCTGGATAAAGCAAATAACCTTGCTGATCAAATCTCAATTTGTATTTGTAGACGGTCTTCACGGTATCCAAACCAGCATCCTCCATGAGTCGTGCTTGATTCCGCAGAAGATCATCACATTTTTCATTAATGAGTAGATGACTGAATCGCTGATAACATTTCATATATTCCCTTTCTTCTGTTGCGCTTACCATATTATCAATGATCTCTGATAAATCACCTGTGCTGGTGCGGTGGAAGAAGAAGGAGTACTCGCCGCGGGCTTGGGAACAGGATATGTATTACCAGCAGGAGGCGGTGTGCTCTCAAGATTATCTGAACTATCCCGAATATTGCTTGTAATTACTACCTTAATAATATGGTGTCCAACTTTGGCAATCAAAGTTTCCTTGTCTCCCCACATTCCGCTAACACGGAAAAGTTCAGTAATTAGAGTGGGGAACCATAATTGCAACCTATCCATAGCAAGGAGTCTCTTCTGAAGTTGATCTGATATTATTTTCCCAACATCAAAACGAATGCCCTTTAAAATACAGTAAATTAAAATGGCACGGTCCATAACGACGTGTGTAGTGTTTTTGGTAGGGATTATGCTTGTGTTTATGAATAAAAGCCACACCTTGGCCTCCCGTTTTAAACTATTCGCCTTCAAATTGGAACCTTCCGTTGAAATCCAGGCTGTCTCGACGTTATTACAGATTTCTTCCGCAATGACGGATGGCGGTGTTGTGGCTTGTACACGCATATACTCTTCCTCATTCGGAACCGTCATGCAAAAATAGTTGTTAATCGCCTTACCGGAGAAATCCACAGAATGACCTCGCACATAAATTTTTCTCTCATCAACGGTAAGCGCATTAGCATAAAATTCATAGATCCAAGGCAACACTGCTTCCTTTCGGGGGTGGCAAAATGATTCCCATCCAAGATCTTTCATTTTTGTGACGTATTCCATACTCCACGCCCGTTGTTCGATCTCAAATCCTCGTTCGAAAATGAAAGGCTTATCTTGTAAACCTTCATATCTCAGTTTTGCGTCATCGTTGATAAATCGAAAATCCTTACGAGGACTTGGTGTGGGTTTGCTCTTAACTTTACGCTTAGAAGACATTTTCTGATATTAAAAAAAAAACAAAAATTATATGGATACGAGTAAGAACCCTAGAATATTATAGGATTTTGTCATCTTTTCGTAAGGAAGAAGGGTGTTGTGATCTGTTACCGACTCCAAGGTGAAATCGACGCCGCCTGGTTTGGAAGAGAACTCGAAACTGACGCCGCCTGGTCTGGAAGATGACTCAAACGCGGACGCCGCCTGATCGGGATGAGAACTCGAATGCTGCTCGCCGCCTCGTCGTTCGAATAGTCGCCGCTGCTCTTCGTCGAAAAAGGGGGATAGGGTTCCTAAACTGCAGCCGTCGAACCAGGGGAGGGGAAAATAAGA
Source organism: Dactylorhiza incarnata (assembly GCA_033032865.1). NCBI lineage: Eukaryota > Viridiplantae > Streptophyta > Magnoliopsida > Asparagales > Orchidaceae > Dactylorhiza > Dactylorhiza incarnata. The sequence continues at coordinate 227,312 of JAWHQI010000260.1, forward strand.
CCTGAACCGATTTTCATTTCGTTAAATACCTCATGTTGAACCGGCGGTTTACTCTAATTGATATGAGAATTTTTTAGCCAGCGGTTCAGGATATTTCCGCAAGCTGGCCGGTCGACGTTACATGTTTTATTATAGACCGGCGTATTCGGTTCGCCATTTTATTTTAAAAAATTTTTTTTTGCTTGTTCTCTTAGTCAAAAGGACAGAGAATAAAAAGTTAGAACCTTGGTTGTAACCATGTCATGACATTTTAGTGCAGAAAATTTTTATGGACATTCCTACGCTTTTCAACCTTTAACCTTATATAGTTACTACTTAATTAATTTTAGTTGGGTTACCTCCCAATTAGCGCTTGATTTAACGTCTCGGCTAGACTCAGCCATTCTTTAGACAGATAAATTCGTCACCATCACCTCTCGCGGCTCATTGTTATGATAATATGTTTTAAGTCTTTGCCCATTTACTTTAAAAATGGAACCGTCTTTGTCATTGCAAATGGAAACTACCCCAAAAGGGTGGACTTCTTTAACTCGAAACGGACCGGACCACTTAGATTTCAATTTACCCGGAAATAGTTTAAGGCGAGAATTATAAAGTAGTACTAATTGATTCAGAATAAATTCTCTCTTCTCTATTCGAGTGTCATGCCATTTTTTCGTTCTTTCCTTATATAATTTTGCATTGTCATATGCATGAAATCGTATCTCATCAAGTTCGTTGAGATAAAACAACCTAATCTTACCGGCTTCCTTATAATCGAAATTTAATTTTCTAGTAGCCCAATAAGCTTTGTGTTCTAACTCAACAGGAAGGTGGCAAACTTTTCCATAGATCATCTTGTACGGGGTCAGTCCTATGGGCGTCTTAAATGCAGTTCTGTAAGCCCACAACACATCATTCAATTTCTGCGACCAATCTTTCCTAGTGGCACTTACCGTTTTCTCTAAAATGGATTTAATTTCCCTGTTAGAAACCTCAGCCAAACCATTAGTTTGGGGATGATATGCTAAAGCGATCTTATGCGTCACTCCGTACTTTCTTAGTAGTGTTTTAAATTGTGAATTACAAAAGTGGCTTCCGCCATCACTAATAATCGCTCACCAAATCTTGAAAAGATATTAGTTTTTAAAAATTTTAATACGACCTTGGCGTCATTCTTATGCGTAGCGATGGCTTCGACCTACTTTGATACGTAGTCGATTGCTAATAGAATATATAGGTTGTCATCCGAATTAACAAATGGTCCCATAAAATCTATCCCCCAAACATCGAAAATTTCAACCTCTAAAATGGTATTCATTGGCATGCTCGCTTTACGACTCAGGTTTCTTGTTCTTTGACATTTATCACAACTCTTCACAAATAAGTGCACATCCTTAAATAAGGTGGGCCAATAAAAACCCGACTCCAGAACTTTTGCCGCGGTTCGGTCTCCCTTAAAATGTCCTCCATAAGGTGATGAATGACACTTTTCTATGATACTAAGAACCTCTACTTCAGCAACACATCTCCGGATAATTTGATCCGAACAGATTTTATATAAGTATGGCTCATCCCAGAGGTAATATTTCACCTGCTGGAGGAACCTTTTCCTTTGTTGATAGTCCATATCCGGGTGTACTATATTACTAACTATGTAATTCACATAATCAGCATACCATGGTATACTGCCCACAGAGACAGCTAATATTTGTTCGTCCGGGAAATTTTCTCTTATCCCTACTTGTTGATTCCTCTCATCGCTTTGTTCTAATCTCGATAAATGATCTGCTATTTGATTTTCCGCTCCTTTTCGATCTTTGATTTCAATATCAAATTCCTGAAGTAAGAGCACCCATCTAATTAGTCTAGGTTTGACGTCCTTCTTCTCCAAAAGGTATCAGATCGCCGAGTGATCCGTATAAACTATCACTTTAGAATTTATTAAATACGAACGGAACTTATCAAATGCAAACATTACGGCTAAGAGTTCCTTCTCGGTTGTGGTGTAGTTTATTTGTGCATCAATAAGTGTTTTGCTAGCATAATATATAGTATGAAAAATTCTATCATGGATTTGTCCTAAAACAACTCCTACGGCATAATCACTAGCATCACACATAAGAACAAAAGGTGAAGACCAATCCGGTGTTGTGACAATAGGTGAAGAAACTAACTTGTGCTTTAATGTGTCAAAAGCATACGAACAATGATCATCAAATAAGAAGGGAGTGTCTTTTTCTAACAAGTTACATAAAGATTTTGATATTTTAGAGAAATCTTTAATAAACCTTCTATAGAACCCAGCATGGCCCAAAAAGCTACGAATGCCCTTGACATTTTTAGGGGGAGGAAGCTTTTTAATAACTTCTATTTTATCCCGATCTACCTCCAAACCCTTGCTTGATACTTTATGGCCTAAGACAATTCCCTATCTTACCATGAAATGACACTTTTCCCAATTTAGCACTAAATTTGTCTCAACACATCTTGTTAATACTTTCCTAAGGACTTGTAAACAGCAGTCAAATGACTTCCCAAACACTGAGAAATCATCCATAAACACCTCTATACCGTCATCCATTAAATCAGTAAAAATAGATATCATACACCTTTGAAAAGTGGCGGGTGCGTTACATAATCCAAATGGCATTTTGCGAAATGCAAACGTACCATAAGGACATGTAAATGTGGTCTTTTCTTGGTCTTCCGGAGCAACCATAATCTGATTATAGCCGGAATACCCGTCTAAGAAACAAAAATAATCATTGCCTGCCAACTTGTCAAGTACTTGATCAATAAAAGGTAATGAGAAGTGATCCTTCCGAGTTGATTTATTTAGTTTCCTATAATCCATACATATTCTCCAACCGGTAACCGTCCTAGTTGGTATCAACTCGTTGTTATCATTTTTTACCACCGTAATTCCTCCCTTCTTCGGTACACATTGTACCGGACTTACCCACTTGCTATCCGAAATAAGGTAAATAATGTCTGCATCTAACCATTTTATTATCTCTTTCATAACTACTTCTTTCATGGGTGGACTAAGCCTACGTTGGTGTTCAATCGACCCTTTAGCCTCATCTTCTAATATGATTTTATGCATACAAATCGAAGGGCTAATGCCACTAATGTCTGTTATAGTCCATCCCATGACCTTTTTAAATTCTTTCAAAACAAGAAGTAGTTTTTCTTCATCTTCAAATTTTAATGATGCATCAATTATTACCGGAAGAGTATTTTCTTCTCCAAGGAAAGCATATTTAAGATGTTCCGGAAGAGGTTTCAAATCTAAAGTTGGAGGTTCAATAATTGAGGGTTTCATAATTTTTGGTTCACTTGACCTAGTTATAGATTCAAAATTCCTAAAGATAGGCAATTTATAATGGGATTCTAAAACTTTAACGCATTCATCCAATTCTAAATCATCATCCCACTCTTCATTTGTCAAAATTGTGAGAAGTCTTTGTTCTAGGTCATCATCATTACCCTTAATTAATTGATTTTTAATCTCCACTTCTTCAATAGAGTAACAATCTTCTTTTTCATTTGGAAATGTCATAGCTTTTAGGATATTAAATGTTACTTCCTCTTCATTAACTCGCATTGTTAACTCTCCTTTTTGTACGTCAATTAAAGTCCTTCCGGTTGCTAAAAATGGCCTCCCTAAGATTATGGGTACGTCCTTATCCTCTTCCATGTCCAACACTACGAAATCGGCCGGAAAAATGAATTTCTCCACCTTAACCAATACATCTTCAACTATTCCCTTAGGGAATGCTAAAGTCCTATCGGCTAATTGGAGAGTGAGAGTTGTTGGAGTTATCTCTCCTAGACCTAACTTTGTATATATAGATAAGGGCATTAAATTAATGCTTGCACCTAAATCACATAATGCTCTCCCGACAAATTTTACTCCTATAGAACAAGGTATGGTAAAACTACCAGGATCCTTAAGTTTTTGAGGCAATTTCTTTTGCAAAATTGCACTACATTATTCCGTTAATGCAACTATTTATTTATCTAGAAATTTTCTTTTCTTCGATAAAATATCTTTCATAAACTTGACATAACTAGACATTTGCTCTAATGCCTCGGCAAATGGAATATTAATTGTAAGCTTCTTAAAAATTTTCATAAATTTTTGAAATTGTTTGTCAAGTTTTGTTTTATTTAATCTAGATGGAAAAGGTGGAGGAGGGTAAATAATTTATTTCTTTTTATTATTTTGTGGATTTACTTCCACTTCCTCTGGCTCCTTAATTTATATAGACTTTTCTTTCATAATTGTATTTTCTCTTGCCTCTTCTTCCCTTAACTTCTCTAGTAATCCATCCCCACTAGAGATCTCTACCCCACTCCTTAATGCAATAGCTTTACAATGATTATTTGGTTCTTCTCTTGTTGGATTAAGTGTGGTGTCAGATGGTAGCGATCCTATTGTTCTTTAACTTAAAGCATTGGCCAATTGGCCAATTGTGGTTTCTAAAGATCGGAGTGAAGACTCAATACCACCCATCCTAGAGTCATTCTTTTGGAACAAACCTAAAATATACTCATCAATCAATTTCCTATTATTGGTTTGTTGATTAAGCATATGGGTTGGTATAGGATTAATGTTTTGATTAAAACCTGGTGGTTGAATTGCATTTTGTGATTTTTTCCAAGAAAAATTAGGATGATTTCGCCAATCTGGATTATGATGATTTCCGAAATTTGAAGGTCCTTGCCTTTGTTGGCCTCCTAGATAATGTACTTCTTCAGTTACTTGGTTTAATTGTTCCACTGTCATTGGTGCACTTGTTGAAGGGGTAGATAGAGAATCTAACCTTTTATTTATTAAATTAAACTGAGTGGCCATTTGGGCTGCTAATGAAGTGAATTAATCTACTTGATGAATACCGGCTGGTTGGTTATTACCTTGTCTCTCGAATGCTTGGTAATTATTAGAAGTAAGATCTTCTAAAATTTCCATAGCATCTTCTGGATATTTCTTTAATAAAGACCCTCCCGCAGCTCCGTCAACTAGGATCATCGTAGTGGTTTGTAAACCGTTATAAAAAGTGGTTACTTGTTGGTGTTGCGCAGACCCGTGATGCGGACACATCCTAAGCATTTCTTTAAACCTTTCCCACGCTTCATAAAGTGTTTCGCCATGATTTTGGACGAAAGTGGTAATGTCCCTAACCAACTTAGCTGTTTTAGAAGGGGGAAAATATTTATTCAGAAATTTCTCTTCCAATTGATCCCACGTAGTGATGGAACCGGGTGGTAGAGAATCAAGCCAGTCTTTAGCTTTTCCCTCCAAAGAAAATGGGAATAACCTCAATTGAATAGCTTCATCTGAAGCCCCATTGACCTTGTACATATCACAGATTTCTAAAAATGTTCTTAAATGAGCGTTTGCATTTTTATGATTTAGACCCCCAAACTTGTTATGTTGTACTAGTTGCATTGTGGTAGAGTCCATTTTAAAATTATTAGCGGCGATTGTGGGTCGCGCTATATTAAATTGTAAACCTCCTCTTAACGGTGCGTTATAGTCTCGACAAGTCATTCGTGGTGCAGCATTTTGAATATTATGACCATTGTGTTCGACTTGACCATTAGGGTCCACCTGACCCTCATGATCATTTTCATTTCCGTGCTGATTATCATCCATCTCTTGATAAATAATAGTGCTTGCTCTAACAGTTTGTCTATTCCGTCTACAAGTACGTTCGATTTCTAGATTCAAAGGTAATATTTCAATGTTACGCAATCGGGACATACACTAGACAAAAGTCTAAAATGAAATAAAATAACGACTTGGTCTCTAATTACTAAGAGTTCACTAATATCGTAAGAAATAAACCGTTAGATAGCCGCTTCCCCGGCAACGACGCCAAAAATTTGATACACCTTTAGTGTATATACGCAAGTATACGTGCCGGCTCAAGTAATATAATAGTGAGTTAAGATCGTTCCCTCGGAGAAGTGAACACTCTAACGCTTATGAATATTAGTTTACTCTTTTCCTTAAATCCAAGTTAAATAATTCGATTGTTTGGACGAAACTAATTTGCAGAATAGTTAAAACTAATTTTTAAAATGCTAAAAGTACTTAAATTATTAATTTTATTTTATCAACTTTTAGAGAAAGGAATCTTGTATATCGCTTTCCTAGATTTGTTGTGATATTTGCTAAATATACCGATGCATTATATTTGTTTCACTATCTTGCTCGATTAAAAACTAGGAATCATAATCTCTCGATCTATGAATTCTCATAACCTAGATTTCGCTAGTTATCTCTAACTTAGAAAAATGCTAGGTAAATTAAATTGCTCAAATCGCTTTTGCTAATAATTAAGGTGATGGAATCTCTTCCTCTCTCTTTTATTATATCAAAATTATGATGTAAACACACCGCTCCTCTCTCGAATCTCGCAGCGTAGTATAAAAGTGAAGATTTAAATTAGATATTCATGCGACTCATCTCTCGAATCTCGCCGCATAACATTAAGTATTTATCTTAAATCAATCGTGATTCCTCTCTCGAATCTCACCACGAAATGTTGAAGATAAACATGATTCAAATCTCTCGCAATAAATCATAACATTGATAAAGATAGCAAACCAAGAAATCATACGGAAAAATTATAAATTAAACCTCACAACAAAAACTAGTACTCACGACATACAAGATACGAAGAATTAGTTCATGATCCTTGAAATGACACACAAAATTGAAAAGATCTTACAAGACATTGTTCAGAGTTTAAATTTAAGTGCAGGAATTTGTCCTTTTCGTTGCCAAATCCGCTCAATATGTCGTCTCTTTCTTCTTCTCCAAACCTTCTTCACTTTTTCTCTCTCTAAAAATACTCTCGTATCTCCCTCCCTTTTCGAATCAGCCAACGCCTCCTTTTAATATCTCCACGCTACAGTCCAAATTCTGAAAAGATGTGTCCTTTCAACAAGGAACCGCATGCCTACTTTTTAGTATTTCAAAAATGTTGTACTTTTGGTTCAGCAAATTCAATTTAAACCGCTATGTTACGACCCGGTTATGACCAAACTGCTTCATTCTTTCCAGCAATATAATTCCAGCTTAAATTTGTTCGTTCTTGCATGGATTTTTTCGCACTCCTGCACAAATATGCTGCTCGTTTGCCGATAAACTGTCCACAATTACAGATATGAAATATATTAGTGAATTCATCGTTATATTTCGTATATTTTCTCAATATTTACTAAAATAAGGGAGTTAATAACTTCTTTTCGAGAAGTTATCACCCAAGCACCGGGAGGAGTGCGGGGAGAGAGAGCACTGGAATGACCGCCAATGGGGACCAGCACCGGTAGCGGTATAAAGACTACTCATCGCTCAACACCTCGCGCGTCAACGTGCTTTACGCCATCTGGGATGATTCAGAGCTGCGAAGACCCCGAGAAGTCCCTACTGGGAAGGGAGAAAGAACGAAGTACTGTGAATTCCACAGGGACACCGGGCACGCCACCGACGAGTGCCTAAAGCTGAAGGATGAAATCGAATGGCTCATCTGTCGGGGAGCACTTGGAAAGTTCCTACAGGACCAGGAGAGGCACCGCCCGGACGAGCGCAGAAAGGACCAGGATCTCGAAGCACCAGGAGGAGGACAGTCGTAGGAGCGGTCGAAACCATAACGGGGACGCCATTCGCCACCGTAAACTCGATTGCACAAGGTGAATCAGGGCAAGGAGCACCAGCCAAGCTGAAGTTCAGTTTCGGGGACGAGGATTTGGAAGGATTGTTATTACCGCACCAAGATCCACTTGTGGTGACCGCAGAGATTGGAAACCCCAGCTTCCGCGTCAAGCAAAAATTGGTCGACAACAACAACTCGATAAATGTACTATTCCTGCCAGCCCTCCTGGGATGCACATTCCAATGGAGGAGCTCCGACCAGTAGCTGACCCGATCTACGTCATCGACGGAGGGTCAGTTGCAGTCGAGGGCACGATCACTCTCCTAGTCACCCTTGGAGAGTTCCCGAGGTAGGCCACCCACCAGGTGCAGTTTGTGGCAGTGGATACGGGGTCACCATACAACCCGATATTCAGACGTCCCCTCCATATCACATTCAGGGCAATCCCATCAATTCCTCATCTCGTCATGAAGTTTGCCACACCTTCCCGAGTTGGAGCTGTCCACTTCGACTAGGCCCAGTTGGGCCCGTGTTTAGTCCCTGGGGCGATGGTGAACCCTTTGAACCAATCAGTGGAGGTCGTGCACGCTATCTTGGAGGGTGTCTTATTTAGGGACGAGACCCGGGCGTACCGGGGGATGCCGCTCAATGCTCGGACGAGACCCGGGTGTACCGGGGGTTGTCGCTGATGACGCGACCCAGGATTACTGGGGGATGCTGTTTATTTTGTGCTGGTGAAGAGCGAAACTTCGAACCAAGGCAACCGTGAGGGGGCAGGCCCTGACGGTGCTGCGACTTGCTGTGCGGAGAAGGGCTGAACATCGATCCCTGACAACGAGAGGTTGTGAAGGACGAGACTCAGATAGCTCCGTGCTCGATCGCAGGAGAAGCTGTGGAATTTGCAAAGCCCAACTTTAAGTGTCGGGTATTAGGTGAAGCTTACACGCATCGTGCAGAGTTGAATCGCGATGATTGAGCACGGGCCTAGCTGATCCGAACCCGCCCATAGTGGTGGTGAAGAGGTCGCCCCTCGGTGCACCGGGCTATGGAAGAGTGCCGGAACTTCGTGTGTACGGCTTAGCTCAAATTGCTTGTCTAAGTTGAAATAAGACTTAGCGTGAGGGCGTAACTCAGGGAGTATGCCAAAGTGTGTCTTGAGAACACGAAGTGGGTGGCTTGGTATGCCCCCGTTGGTGTTGTTTGCGGATATATATTTATATGTTGCTGCCTCTTACTTGCAGGGAAGGAGCACCGCCGCCCCGAGTGTGGGGTGGGGTCGTTATAAATCTTGGTCAGCTAAAGCTGACCGGTTACCTGTTTTACCACCGTTTGGTGGATTTGTTTGTACAGGTCCCGGCGAGACTAGCGGGAAATAGTGGGCTGAAGTCCCTTGCTGCTGTTCTGTGCTGGCCCTCGAAGGCCAAAGCTTTTGTGTACTTTTGTTCATGTGTGGCCGGCCTGCGTGCCGATGTCTGGAAGCCACCTATATTATGTAAACAAACATTGTAAAAAACCTTGTATGTATTTCATTCCTAGTAGCTTATGTGGACAATGCTATGCACTGGTTTATAAATGACATTATATGCTTCCGTTATGCGACTCTGGTGCTGAGTAGTTATATCTTTAACTGTTAAATGCTAATTTTAGTACCGCGCTCTTCTGTTCATTTTATATGGCGTGGGGTCCCGGCCGGACCTACTGTTATATGCTCTGTAACAGGTAGGGTGTTACAGATGGCGTGACCCAGGATTACTAGGGAGTGCCGTTGATTTTGTGCTGGTCAAGAGCGAATCTTCGAACTGAGGCGACCATTAGGGGGCAGGCCCTGACGGTGCCGCGACTTGCTGTTCAGAGAAGGGATGGACAACGAGAGGTCGTGAAGGACGAGACCCGAATAGCTCCGTGCTCGATCGCCTGGACTTGGGGGCAACCTTTGTCCGTCAGGGAGAGACTGAATGTGCTATTCTGGGGGGGGGGGGGGGGGGGGGGGGGGGGGGGGGCGGGGGGGTGCTATTCTGGGGCAGATTCGTTCTTGAGAGAGCGAGTGCGACATGTCGCGCCTCGTTACAATGATGGGGGTGAGGGAGACAGTCTATTGCCTTGCTCCAATGCAGGCTTGCCCCTAGGTCCAAGCTTCATCTGTACCACTGCGGGCATTCGACTCCTTGATTGGTCTGCCAGTAACGAGCTCCAAGTGGTTTCCAGGCGGTCTGCCAATAGCGATTTCCAAGCCTCCAAGCGGTCTGCTAATAGCGAGTTCCAAGACTCCAAGCGGTCTGCCAATGGCGAGTTCCAAGCCTCCAAGCGGTCTGTTAATGCGAGTTCCAAGCCTCCAAGCGGTCTGCCAATGACGAGTTCCAAGCCTCCAAGCGGTCTGTCGATAGCGAGTTCCAAGTCTCCAAGCGGTATGCCAATGTCGAGTTCCAATCCTCCAAGCGGTCTGCCGATAGTGAGTTCCAAGCCTCCAAGTGGTCTGCCAATAACGAGTTCCAAACCTCTAAGCGGTCTGCCAATAGCGAGTTCCAAGCTTCCAAGCGGTCTGCCAATGGCCAGTTCCAAGCCTCCAAGCGGTCTGCCGATAGCGAGTTCCAAGCCTCCAAGCGGTCTGCCCATAGCGAGTTCCAAGTCTCCAAGCGGTGTGCCAATGACGAGTTATAAGCCTCCAAGCAGTCTGCCGATATCGAGTTCCAAGCCTCCAAGCGGTTTGCCGATAGCGAGTTCTAAGCCTCCAAACGGTCTGCCGATAGAGAGTTCCAAATGTACAATCTCTAGAGAGAGAGAGAGTTTGAGAGAGAGAGAGAGAGAGAGACTCCCTCCACCCAAAAGTGAGTCAATGAGTGAATAAAATTAAAGGGTCTATCTATAGGTTTTTGAAGGGGTGATCCGGTAACTATACATGCTAATTATCGGATCGGCCAATAGGATAGCTCAGATCCTATCACGCGGATCGCCAAATTCTCGGAAATGATGGCCTTACCCCCAAACCCTAAACGAACATAGCCAGATGGAGGAGACGACGTGCGGCCACCGGCCAAGACGGCGGCCGGCCCAGCCTAGGGCGGCCTTGCCCAGGGTCGGCGCGGCCTTGGGAGGCGGCGCCCTAGGCGGCCGCGGCCTAGGGCGGCCTCGCCCAAGGCCTGGGCGGCCTTGGGCGTCGGCGCCATAGGCGGTCGTGGCCTAGGGCGGCCTTGCCCAAGGCCGACATGGCCTAGGGCAGCCGCGGCCTAGGGCGACCGGGCCCTATGCTGGGTCTTCGGCCTTGGGCGGCCTCGCCCAAGGCTGGCGACACCCTAGGCGGCCGCGACCTAGGGCGACCGGGGCCCTATGCCGGGGGAGAGAATTTTCTGTGCGTTCAACGCATGGGAGAATCGTGGGGGGCCTTTTTTTAGTTCAAAAATATAACTGGATTTTCATTAATTGTAAAAATGGACTGGATTTTAGTTCAAAAAATAGACTCGATTTTTAGTTCAAAAATAGGACCTTTTATAGTTGTATTTTTACTCCAAAATATAGTCATATGGGTACTTAAAATGAGCGTAAAAATACATAGATCAATATTTCGTGATTTATTTTGTAAAAAAATAAAAAACATAGGAGCATTTTGTATTTCCCCCACGGTTCTCCCGTGCGTTTAACTCACAGAAAATTTTCGGATGCCGGGGCGGCAGCCTTGGGTGGCTGCGCCCAAGGCCGGCACCGTCCTAGGCGGCCGCACTTTGGTCGGGGCCGGGCGGCCGGCCTTGGCTGGCGCCGGGCGGCCGGCCCTTGCATGGCCGTCCGCGAGCGTGAGGGGCCGCGAGGGGATCGCGGACTGCTTGCAAGATCCGGTGCGCCGATCGTGCGTGCGGGGCGGAGCTTTCCTTGCAGAGAGGATTTAATGAATATTGTGTTTTCTTATTTGTTGGACCTTTCGTATGCAGTGACCTCCTATGAGTTTGAGTCGCTTGACCCATCAGAAATATATAAAAAAAATCTACTAAATATATGCTCGGAATATAGCATTTCAAACCACTGGTGATTAATAAATGGAAGGTCGCTGTGTTTTTAATAAAAAAAAACTTCGTTTCTTGGCTTATATGCCCGCCAAGCAGACACCTTCTCATCTTTTAAAATGCAACGGTCGAAACTAGATGCCAAGGAATTACTGTTCATTACTGTCTTACGCCTGTTCAGTAAATTGTAACGGTCGAGTTTCAAATTCAAAAAACAAAAAAGCATCAATGGGACTGCCTCCACAGTGCATGGAAGTCCGGGAGAAGTAAAATGGTTGCATTTGGCAACACAAAATGTTATTTTAGTGCGAGTTTGGCAGAGTGGTGAAGCAGCGGTACAACAGGAGGAAAACGCTGAATGAGCGAATAAGTCGTTTGGCGGGACAAATTTTTTGGTCCGTGCCCCGGACACGGATCTGTGTCCAGGACTCATGAGATGCTGACAGGTGTTTAAGTTTAGGTAGAGTTTAAGACATGCATTATTCAGGTCTATCTCCTTTCTCGTTTTCAGCTCGTTTTCCCTATTTTGCTCCCATGCGGCCTCCTCACTAACTGCAGGTGCTGCTTCAGAAATAAGGTGTTGGAAGCAATAACAATGCCGGAAATCTAGGAATAACACTCGACAACTTTGCAAAGAGAGTACTGGAGATCGGCGAAATCGGGAAGGTGAGAGACTAGCGAAAGTGGGAAGGAGGTGGATGCGGCTTCAGGCTCGGGAAGGAGGCGACGACGTCGGGGAGTCGAGCTGAGCGAGGACGCAACATCGCCGAGTTAGGGGCCGGAACACGCTGACATTAGGCCGCAACCTGTGTTTATTAATTTTTGTAGTGACCGTGGAATTGAGTTTTAACGCATGCTTAGATATTTTTTAGATGTGCGGGTAGCTAAACTAATGTGTACATAATTAATCTTGCTCAAAAATTAAAGTGCTCTTATAGTATGTGTTTCACCGGAATTGTGTACGGGTAGCGTATAAAAGGAAGGTGCGCGTCGGATGGCTGACATCCGTCCGATCCAAACATGGTTTTTTTAAAGTTCTTTTTGACCGGTCGCCCGATAACAGTTCGGATGGACAAGATTTCACTCGCACGATTCTCAGATACACTACCCATACGTAAAAATCTCTCCAGCTTTTAACGCCCATTTCACGGGCACAAAAATAGACTGCCCAAAGACATCGCACGTGAAAAGAACAGTAGAGAAACAGTTGCATAGCAACTCACAAGCACTAAACCAATCTCATTAAAACGACGGCCCGGTTTTTTTCTTTTTTGGGCTGAGCAACTTGTCACCTCCAGTTGGCGTTAGCAGGAGTTCGTCCATAACGTGTTAAGTGATATGGGACCCGGGACCCAATTCAATTAAACCACATTGATCCGGGGCCACATTCAACCAGATGCCACGTGACATGACATTTACATGGCGCCCCCGGCCGCGCTTGTCGCCGTTTGGTCGACGCTCCAGTTCCTGATCTGGGCGAGGGAAGGAGGGCGGCGCGCCCGGGGATTTGGGAGGAGCGGTGAAATATGCTGGAAGATGCGGCGGGCGAGATATAGGGCCAAGGAAGCGCAGGCATGGCTAATCAATTCCAGGTTATAAGAATATAAATTCAACTTATCTGTTATTGAACCCGAACTGACATAAGTGGCCCGAGAGGAGAAATAAATCGGGATTGAGTAATTTAGTTCTGTATAACCCGTAATTTGTCGATATCAGAAATACATAAAGAAGACACTTTAGAAGACCTCGTCTCGGCAGACCTCGTCGGTGATGGCTATTCGCAGACCATTCAGTTTGGCAGCTGTGCAACCCGTATTCGACAAGGAGGCCCTGTTCAGAAGACCTCGCCCAACAGAGACGAGCTCAGAAGATCTCGCCCAATAGGGGTGAGCTTGAAAGACCTTGCCCATGTGTGGATGAGCTCATAATTTCACCTTGTGGAGGGAAGCTATTCGCAGATCAGGCCAGAAAGCGGGAGGGCTATTCACAGACCATACCCCCCCTTTGGATTTGCCTATAAATTGGACCCCCCCCCCCCCCCCCCCCCCCCCCCCCCCCCCCCCCCCCCCCCCCCCCCCCCCCCCCCCCCCCCCCCAATGGTGTGGGCGAGTTCAGTGACCGTCACTTTTGTGCCGAGCTCAGCATTGGTTTTAGGAGACAGGGAAGTTTATATACTTCCGGGTGTGTGACATGACCTCTTTGTTATAGCACGCGGGTCTTGTATGTAGGCATTTCAGAACAGTTTCTTATGTTCTCTAACCTCTTGTTGTCGTGTCTCATCCGGGTCAACCACTACACTAGTAGTTTTTGGTCACCCTCAGATCCGAACATTTGGGTTCTACAATCATGCTAGTTTATACATGACTGTTATTTGGTCCTGAATGTTTGAAATAGTGATGATAAATTATTTTATGTAGAATAGAGCGGTTGCAAAAGACTAAGGCTCTGTTTGGGACAGCTCTGGCGGATGAAAAATCTATTTTTCAACCGCCAGAGCTATTTTGTAATTGTTTGGGACACCTCTTTAGCCCAGCTTCTTGAAAAGAGCTTCTTCAGATAAGCTGTTTATAGGCTATTTGAGAAGCCAGTCCAACATAGCTTTCTAAAAATCGTTTTTTTATTCTGTTTTTAGCTTTTTCTCTTTATTAACTCCACCTCGTTGCATACCACTCCAGTATTTTCATCCGAGCGCGCATTTTCGGCCGGGCACTCGTTTTCGACCGTGCACTCATTTTCGCCCGTGCGGTCATTTTTCGCCCGGGATCTCGTTATTTTCACCCGGGCGTGCATTTTTCGCCCTGACAGTCATTTTTCGCCTGGGCAGTCCTTTTTCGCCCGGGCCCGATATTTTTCGCCGGGCGGCCGTTTTTTTTGCTCGGGCGCTCGTTTTTCGCCCACGCGGCAATTTTTCGCCCGCGCGGCCATTTTTTGCTCGGTCGCGCGTTTTTCTCCCGAGCGGTCGTTTTTTCGCCCGGGGGGTCGTTTTTCGCCCGGGCGGCCGTTTTTCGCGCGGGAGGACTTTTTTGCCGGGGCACGCGTTTTTCGCCCGAGCGCTTGTTTTTCGCCCGGGCGGCCGTTTTTTCGCCTGGGCGGCCTTATTTCGCCCGGGCGCGCGTTTTTTCGCCCGGGTAGTCATTTTTCGCCCGGGTAGACGTTTTTTCGCCCGCACGGTGGTTTTTCTCCCGGGAGGTGGATTTTCGCTCGTGCTCGCGTTTTCCCACTTGCGGCCGTTTTTCGCCCGTGTGGCAGTTTTTCGCCCTGACGACCATTTTTCGCCCGGACGCGCGTTTTTTTCGCCCGGGCGCGCGTTTTTCCATCGTGCGGCTGTTTTTCACCCTGGCGGCTGTTTTTCGCCCGGATGCGCGTTTTTCGCCGGAGCGGCTATTGTTCTCCCGGACGACCGTTTTTGCCCGGGGTGCGCGTTTTTCGCCCGGGCAAGCGTTTTTTGCCCGGGCGCACGTTTTTTTGCCTGACCGCGCATTTTTTGCCTTGGCGCGCGCTTTTCGACCGTGCGACTGTTTTTCTCTAGGGCGTCTGTTTTTCGCCCGGATGCGCATTTTTCGCCCTGCGGCTATTGTTCTCCCGGACGACCGTTTTTGCCCACGACGCATTTTTTCGTCCGGACGCGCATTTTTCACCTGGGCGCCCGTGTTTTGCCAATGTGGTTTTTTTTTCGCCCGGATGCGCATTTTTCGCCCGGACGCGTGTTTTTCGCCAGAGCGGCTACTGTTCTCCCGGAAGGCCGTTTTTGCCCGTGGTGCGCGTTTTTCGACCGGGCGCACATTTTTTGCCCGGCGCACATTTTTTGCCCGACCGCGCGTTTTTTGCCCTGGTGCGTGTTTTTCGACCGTGCGACTGTTTTTCTCTAGGGCGGTTGTTTTTCGCCCGGATGCGCATTTTTCGCCCGGACGCGCATTTTTCGCCCTGCAGCTATTGTTCTCCCGGACGGCCGTTTTTGCCCACTGCGCATTTTTTCGCCCGGACGCGCGTTTTTCACCTGGGCGCCCGTGTTTTGCCAATGTGGTTATTTTTCGCCCGGATGCGCATTTTTCGCCCGGACGCGCGTTTTTCGCCCGAGCGGATATTGTTTTCCCGGATGACCGTTTTTGCCCAGGGTGCGCGTTTTTTCGCCCGGGCAAGCATTTTTTGCCCGACCGCACGTTTTTTGCCCTGGCGCGCGTCTTTCGACCGTGCGACTGTTTTTCTCTAGGGCGGCGGTTTTTGCCCGGATGCGCATTTTTCGCCCGGACGCGCATTTTTCGCCCTGCGGATATTGTTCTCCCGGACGACCATTTTTTCCCACGACGCATTTTTTCGCCCGGACGCGCGCGCGTTTTTCACCTGGGCGCCCGTGTTTTGCCCATGTGGTTATTTTTTGCCAGAGCGACCATTTTTTGACCGGACACGCGTGTTTTCCTGGGCGCGAGTTTTCACAACCATTATATTTCAATATTTTTATTTACAAAACAGTTTTCAAACAGTTGTTCTACCGAACAACTTAAATGAAAAAGCTATATTCGATCATCACTTATGCAAAGACTCTTCAAACAGTCTGCAGCTCTCTCATAAGAGTTTTTCTGAAAGCTCTATTCAATCAGTAGATTTTTCATCCGCTAGAGCTGTCCCAACAGAGCCTAAGGTATAGTTTGGGAGAGGGTAGAGAGAGTTGTGGTGATTGTAAACAAAATTATACAAGAAAATACACGCAGCGATTGCGTTGGCAATCGTAAATCCCCAGGTGTAGTAATGACGGCATGTTAAGTCAGCTTACTAAGGCCCCGTTTGGGGCGATGGTTTTGGCGCGTGCGCGGATGGGGTTAATTTGCTTCGGCACATGCGCCTGCTTGTTTGACGGAGTGGCCTTGGATCCGTGCCCCGCTGGAAAGCCGACCGTACTTTTTGATTGCGGCTTCGATGACCAGACGACAGTGGATAAGCAATCACATGGACCACCTCAAATGGGGCCTAAAATGTAGTCGGTTAATTAGGGATCACTGGACCATCTCAAACGGGGCTGTAATTTGACAATCGCGCGAGCGGCACGGCCGCGTTTACATATGAATACTTACACGTCCTCATTTAGGGTCTGTTTGGCGCGTCGCTAGGAATCCAACACGATGACAGACGGAGGCGACCGCGTTTGGCCCTATCCGTCCTGCCTCCCGCGGGAGACACCATCCCAAAGAGGCCCTTAATAACTAGAGGAAAGATCATGAATCTCGTGCACATGTTTTATGTATAAAACAAAAGTTTAAATATAACACACATTTATGTAATATATTGATGTATAAAACATACATTTAGAATAATTTTGTTAAACTATAATTATTTACGAAGTTTTCATCAATAAATATTTGTTTGAATAACTACAAATTTAAAGTGTATAGAAATAGAAGTACTTAAAAAATACCAGTGTTTTATTCGTACAAAAATATGTATTATATTTTTGGTGAATACAAATATATTTGCCATGCATTAGATAAAATATCTATAATTCTTATTTCCATGCTATATTAAAAAAAAGTTGTGGTACTGTGGGTGGCGTTAGGTTTAGCTGATGGGCTTCGGTGCGGTTGGCCGAAAACGGCGTTTAGGTTATAAGCTGTGTTTGGGTTGGCTGATCTGAGAACCTGCGTTTATTAATAAACGCTCTTTATACCTATTCGTGAACCGCAGGGTTGAAGCACGTCTAACCGCAACCGCGACCTGCGATTCTTCTCATTCCTCTCTTCGCGCAGCCGCCGACGAAGACCGCTCGACATCCTCCCTTCCGACGGCGAGCCGCCCGACGACGACTCCGTTTGTTTCCAAACAACTTTTTCAAAACTCCGTTTTACAAACTCCATTTCACCCAAACAGTTTTTTAACAAAACTCCGTTTTTCAGAATCAGCAATTTTCCTATTAGAGCTTTCCATCAGCAACAGCCCAACCAAACAGAGCCGTAATGTGAAGGACCATTAGGTTAATCTTAGCCATTGAATTTAGTGTTGAATTAATTATTTTTTAAATAAAATTTTTTATTTATTTAAATAATATTTAATAATTACAAATATCAAATTAATAATTTAACAAAGATAGTAAGATTTGAATCTCTGAAGTCTGACCCAGAGTGTTCCGCAGACTAAGCAATATTTAGTAAAAATATTAAACTAATAATGTATCAAAGATATTGACATTTGAACCTCTCACAAAGAGTGTTGCGCAAACATTAATTATCAACTGTATTGTATCATTATGCAAAAAAAAAATGTAATAATTTTCTAAATGTATGCACGAATGATAGTGCTTCAGATGTATGCAGGATTAGTAGTACTATATTGCATCACATTGTCTACAAGAGATGTGGGCAATCAAACGTACATACTGTCAATGTCGCGCGTGGGTCCCAAACACTACCACTCGTATATTAAAAGAACTACTTTGTGCTGTAAGAGTGTAATGCAGAGTATCACCTGACAAACATGAGTCATTGTTATACACGTTCTCAACTTGTATTCGATGAGTCATAATTTTTAAAAGAGATGACGAGCTGCGATAGTATCGGTCCAGCGCATAAGGAAGCCCATGCATGACTTAAAAGGGCTAGATGTGCTATCCCAACATTTTCAAGATCCAAGGCCTGGAAGGCCAATTTATGCCCATTAAAAGCATTGCAAAGAAGTACTTAAGGATGATTGTTAGCAAATATAATATTAACTGATATAAATAACATTTTTATAATATTAATTGAAGTAATCAATGATCCTTGATCTTTAGTACTTGTATTTTTTTTCAAACTTATTTCCGCTTGAATCACTCAATTCTTCAAACATTTGAGTTTTGTTCCTATAATTAAGAAATTCCTTAAATATAATTGTAAACAAATTTGATTATCATCTTCTTGCTTACATTATATATGCCAAGTTTTGTGTTATAATTTGTGGGCTACAAAAATATATAAAATTTTATACTCAATCTTAAAATGATCGAAGTGTTGAAGATTGATGACAAATGATTTATCTTTTGTTTATGGGTGTACGTTATGGTATGGAATATGGAAAGGAAAGTGGATTAGGGTTTGTTTGAGTAGGTGGTTGTGGTTAGAAATTAAGCGGTTGGAGATGAAAATAAAATAGTGTTCCCGAATGGATCGAGCTCCCTCACTATAGTTGGAATCAAGCATAACACGATGTTTTTGGGGATCAGTGATTATAAAGGGAGGCTATTCAAACAGGCAAAAAATGACTGTGTATTTTAAAAAATGCAAAGGAGAAAGAACGTCTAAACAATCAGAGATTGAATCTTCAAAAGGGAGGAAGTGTGAAGTCAATATCACCTTCACCTTACAATTAAGTGCAAGATTAAAGAGGTATTTTTCTATCTAAAATGAGATTTAATATCATTATTGTGTTAGCTTCACCTACTTTTAAAGACCGTGTTATATATAGAAATTGATGGTGGAGATATCACTACAACAAAGGTGGTCTACCGCGGCTTTTTTTAGGTCTTTAGCATTTTTCAATAAAGCACTGCAAAATCTAAAATTTTTCAATAAAGCACCCTAATTTAAAAATTAGGGATAGTAAATAAAATTGTAGATGCATTAGACATTAAACATCCACATCTATATTGTAAGAGAATTGAAAGAACTCCCAACCAATCTAACAAAATGGAAACTAAAATATCAACTTCTAATTTACAACAAATGGTTATTGATGGGTACTCATAATAAGGGTCTAGTATTTATAAAGGTGTCTGACGGAAATGTTTATAAAAGGCAGCGAAATGTTTCCAAAGACGGATCGTTTCCAAAGACGGATTATTTCCCAAAAACTCTCCCCCTCCGAAATTGGCAGGAAAAGCAAGGCGCGCAAAACCGCCGCGGACACGACGGAGTTTCTCCCTCCCGTCGCGGGAGGGATCCTCGCCCCCACGCCACGCCCCTTGGGGGTGCGACCGAACCGCCCCCGCGAGGGGTGCGGCCGAACCGCACCCCGCGAGGGGTGCGGCCGAACCGCACCCCTAGGGGTGCGGCCAAGCCGCACCCCGCAAGGGGTGCGGCCAAGCCGCACCCCACACGGGGTGCGGCCTTGGCCGCACCCCCTTTGGGGCGCGGCCGCGCCGCACCCCGAGGGGTGCGGCCTTGGCGCACCCTATGCGGGGTGCGGCCAAGCCGCACCCCATGCGGGGTGCGGCCAAGCCGCGCCCCCTCGGGGTGCGGCCAAGGTCGCCCCCCTCGGGTGCGCCCGTGCCGCACCCCCTCGAGAGGCGGGCGCGCCGTACTCCCTTGGAGTTCGACCGCGTCGCTCTCCACTCCCCGCGCGCGGTACGGCCGCCCCGTATCTCCTACTTTCCCGGCGGAGGGGACTTGCAGGAAGCCCTCACGGGCGTACTTCTCATCAGGAATATCGCGCACTTTTTGTCTTTCCGGCTTCTCACTTTTTGTCTTTCCGGCTTCTCACATTTTGGGTTTCAGGCTTCTCACTTTTCAGGAACAGTTAGTCGTCTTTTTCACCTCCAACGGAACTGCCCGAACTGCCCAAACTGCCCAAGCTGCCCGAGGGGCAAAGTGGTCATTTACGAAAAATAGTGATCCGAGGGCCCCGAACCGGAGAATATGATTCGTCCACCGAGCATTTATGGAAACTGCCAACGGCAAAATTACCGGGCCGCCCCCGGCAAAAACTATAAAAGGAGCCCCATGGCTTCATTTGAAAGGGACTTGACTTCTGGACCCGGGAGAGCTCCTTGCAGACTTTTGCGGAATTCTCCTTCGGCACTTGAAGATCTCCTTCGGGACTCGAAGATCTCCTTCGGGACTTGAAGATCTTCATCTTCCAGAAAGGCGAATAGCATTTCTCAGAAGGGAAAGGCGACTGGCCTTCCCGCTTCCAAAAGGCGACCAGCGTTCTCAGAAGAGAAAGACGACTGGACTTCTCACTTCCAGAAAGGCGACGAGCGTTCTCAGAAGAGAAAGGCAACTGGCCTTCCCGCTTCCAAAAGGCGACCAGCGTTTCTCAGAAGGGAAAGGCGACTGGCCTTCCCGCTTCCGAAAGGCGACTAGCAGTCTCCGAAGGAAAAAGGACTTAGTTTTTCCGAGAGGTGGCCTGTCACCCTCGAAGCTCTCTTTCTCCAAGCATTGTAACGAGCAGCGGCCTGTCGCGCTCGAGTTCTAGCTTCCAAGATGTAACTCCTCCAGAAGATAGTGAAGTTTGGTTGGCACAGCTCCGGCCGCGTGGTTTTTTACCCTTTCCGGGTTTTCCACGTTAAAAAGTCCCTGCGTACTCAACGAACCTCTAATTGACTGTTTGCGCGCTTAGCTCGCTCACGAGCTAAGGCGGTTCAAGTGAACCGGCCTACCAAGAGCCCTAAGCGTTCCGCAACAGTTTGGCGCCGTCTGTGGGAATGGATTCCCAAGTCCGAAGCAAAGGATTCCCGAGCGCAATCCCCCCTTCGCCGGAATTCTCGAAGCCAGCAAGAGTGGACACCTCCCCTGAACTGTCCGACGCATACAGCTCCTCGATTCCAGAAAGCCAGGCGAAGAGAGCGCTCACTGCTGCACCCATTCGGCCCCCTTGGCCGGAATCGGCAGGCAAACCCGCCCCTACGGCAGGAGGGCAGGATTCGAGCAATGACAAACACCAACAAAGGCGATCCCCCTCTCCAAGTCAATTCTGGAATACCCAGTTCCATCATGGCTAAAGCTCCCATACAACAAGGAATTCCACGGAGCAGAAGATCCATATGAGCACGTTAACCATTTTCTGATAACGACACGGGAGCTCGGACTTCCCGACCCAGCTAGCTGCAAAATCTTCACCAAAACGCTGCATGGAGACGCTCTCCACTGGTATCAATCCCTGCCTAACGGAGCGATCCATAGCTTCTCCGAGTTGTCCCGACTGTTCATCGAGCGACACGAGTCCTACTCAGCAAAGATCCAGGAAGGAGAAAAGCCCGGTGCAAGCAAACAACCCCTCTTTGGAGAGGGGGAACGGAGCGCACAATCAGAGAGAGTCGGCCCAAATTTTCACCGAGAACGCCCCTGCGCATGGATGGATTTCACCTTGGATGCAAGCATAGGGAGTCCGCCCTGTGAGCTGAGGAAGGCGCTGATAACCCACCGCATCTCCTTCAACGTCCTATTCTTGGCAGCAATAGTTCGGCTTAAGCTCCTAAGCGGGAACCTCAAGCTTAGGGCTAGCAAGGCGGAGCTCCCAGATGGAACCACGGTACCCACTATAGGCGTCATCACCCTCCCCGTCCAAGTAGGAGCGCACGCTGAACCGATCCAGTACGACATACAATTCATCGTCGTCAAAGCAGACTCCCCCTACGACGCAATATTCGGGAGCCTCCTACTGGACGCCATGGACCACGACGTTTCCATGTCAGGACGCATGGCTAGCAAAGGAAATACCATCAAGAGCGCAATGCATAGTCTCAGCACGTCCGCCCCATGGCTCCCCTGGATCAGCAGCAACCCGTCACCAAAATCAAGGGCCGAGATACAGGGTTCACGAGAAGGCCAAACAGCTCCTACGATAGCTGGAAAAGAGAAACTTCAGACACTAACAGACCCGCCGCCCCTCGATTCAGGTCGCAAGAGAAAGGGACAGCAACAGCAGCCTGAGGAAGCCGAGCTGCCCACTCAGAACCAAGCAGACCGCCCCCGAGAGCTAGCAAGTCAAGGCCCTCAGAACTTCACCCCGCTAAACACACCACGCGAGCATATACTGTCCGTAATCTGTCATAGCAAGCTCATCCACTGGCCCAGGAAGCTCTCCTTGCACAAGGGAGCTTCGTCTCAATTCTGCCACTTCCACAAAGGCCGAGGACACCAAACGGAGTAATGCGCCCGACTGAAAGAAGAAATCGAACGTCTTATCCAACTAGGATACCTGGAGGCCTTCCGCAAGAAGACGCAGGCCAGCGAAGGCCAGTCACCGGGCCGCCATTGCCCACCAAGCTGAACGACCGAAAAGATTCGGACAAGCGCGACGCAAGCAAGACTCGACGTCATCTTCTCTAAAGCCTGTATCAGAAAACTTACCACAAGACTGCATCTGCGAATGTATCAGTATTAATTTTCTAATAAAATCCTACTTGCTCCAATCCATTCTACTGCAGGTACCGCTTCGGGGCCCTGCCCCGGGGACTCCGCACCGCCGTCGATTGAAGGTTCGCCCTTCTCCTCCGCCGTCGAGTCCCGGTGTCGTAGGGGCCTGCCCCCCCCCTGCGTTCACCCCCGGTTTGAATACCCCCGCTATTCACCGGCCAAAGCCGCGAGCACAGACTCGTGCACCAAAGCCGCGGGCACAGAACTGTGCAAAAAAGTCGCGAGCAAAGGCTCGTGCACCAAAGCCGCGAGCACAGACTCGTGCACCAAAGCCGCGGGCACAGAACCGTGCAAAAAAGACGCGAGCAAAGGCTCGTGCACCAAAGCCGCGGGCACAGAACCGTGCAAAAAAGTCACGAGCAAAGGCTCGTGCACCAAAGCCGCGAGCACAGACTCGTGCACCAAAGCCGCGAGCACAGACTCGTGCAAGAAAGCCGCAGGCACAGACTTGCGCAAACTAACTCGTTATATATGTATTCATTTGAAAGCCGCGGGCTCCGTCTCGTGCAAAAATCATCTTGAAAACGACCAAACCATGCAGGTGCTAACAACCAGATAAGCAGAATCATACGAAGAAGTGAACACGACGAACTCAATAAGAGGGTACAACCACGTCAGCTCAGCGCTGCGCGCAAAGCAGACAACCGTACAGAAAGCGGAAAAGCAAAATGCAAACAAAACTCAGAACGACACACGAGCAAACAACAGCGCGGAAATCAAGAAAACAGAGGGCGATCGGCATCAATCCTCGGCCGCGTCCGAACACTCATCCTCCGAAAGATCTCCCGCTCCAAGACCAGCAGTGTCACACCCGAACTTCTTCCCCACCAAGCGAAGAGTCTTCTGAATACCGCGCTGGAAGGCGACCTCACGCTCATCCTCCAACAGGGGCTCGACCTCCTTCGTCATGATCTCGGCATTGATCTCCTCCGCCATCTGGAACCGCTCCTCAACGAAAGCAAGAGAGTCTCGGAACTCGGCCACTCCGGCCGCCTTAGCATCCTCAAGGCTGCGCTCGACCGACGACAGCCGCTCCACCTCGCTCCGGAGAAAGCCCAGCTCCCCCTCCATGCGAAACATCTCCCCCTGGGCCTCAGATAGCTGACGAAGCGCGTCCTGGGCAAGCGCCTTGTCTCCACCATACGCCTCATGCAGCTTCTCAATCTCGGACTGGGAAGAAGAAAGGTCCGCCTCCAGCTGCTTGATGTGGGACAGATCGCGATCCCTCCTCTTCTGCAAAGCAGACATGTCCCTCTTCATCACGCTCAGCTCCTCCTGAAGAGAGATGTAACTGTCCTTGAGGCCCACATAGCAGTCGTTCCACGTAAGAGCAACGTTGGTCAGAGCGTTCGCCTGCCAACACGAAGGAAACAATCAGGAAACACGAACAACAATGGCAGAGACAAGTCAAGACCCAAACAAGGAGAGACTAACTTACCGCAGAAGTCATCGCCTGGAGAGACGAGGAAACTCGCCGCGACGACGGATGAGGGGGAGGTGGCGGCAAGTCTCCCTGCGCAACCTGCTCAGCAGTTGGGGATGCCAGAATCTCGACCTCTGGGTCGGGAGCAATCGGCTCCCCCCGACGGCGGCTCGGACCGGCTTCATGATCATGGCTCCTAGGCTCCGGCGGAGCAGAACCCGAACCAGGAGTTCCATTCCTGAAAACAATCTTTCTCTTTTTCCCACGCTCCAGGGGAACCGCAGCCTCCCGCTCAGGGTCCCAAGAAAGCCCCACCGCAAGCAGCCGACTCTCCTCCACACAGTTGTACACGCTGAACAAAGCCTTTGACAGCCCATCTCGGCCAGGGAAGCCGGGGAGAGGAAGGAACTCGTCCTCCCGACCGGTCAGTCGGCGGCAGCGTCCAGGAAGCGACCTCCAAAGCTCGGGTAGCTCCCAACGATTCCGAACGTATCCATAAAGGGTATTCCCGTGGCGATAATCCGCCTTCTCGCCAAAGTGGAACCAACTTTTGTTGCTCCGCACCTCAATCCGTCCGCCCAAGTCGGTTGTAGCCTCACACCAATCCTTGAAAAGTTCGAGTGAAAAGCGCGTACTGTGTTCCCGAAAAAGCACCACCAGCCCCATGATATTCGACATTCCAGCAGGCGTGAACTGGGTGATTGGGACGCCGCAGAACCGGAATATTTCAATAGCCTCCTCCGGTGGAGGAATTCGGAATCCAGACTTCAGGCAGCTCTCGGAGAGTGTTATGTAACCCGTAGGCGGATTTTGAACGCGCTCCTCCGCCCCTGGAATCTTAATCTCGACACTCGGAGGCAATCCGAACCGCTTACGCCACACCTCGATTCGCGCGCCATCTAGAGAAGAGCGTAAACGCATCGGCCTCGATTGGCCGCCCCGCTTCGAAGCCTGCAAAGAAGAGCAAGCACATAAAAACGAGCGTTAGAAAGAAACCGTATCAGAAAAAAGTTACAAGTCATCTCTCCGCACACCAAGCACGCAAGCACCAGAGGTCCGCGCCGCCAGCCTCACCCGCACGCGAGAAACAGCCGCACACAAAGGCACCGACCACGCGCAGGCACCCGCGCGCGGGAGCGCGCAGCGCGGCATCTGCGCGCGGGAGCGCGCAGCGCGGCACCGCGCGCGCGGTGCGCGCAGCGAGGCACCGGCGCGCGCGGGCGCGCAGCGAGGCACCCGCGCGCGCGGGCGCGCAGCGAGGCACCCGCGCGCGCGGGCGCGCAGCGCGGCACCCGCGCGCGCGGGCGCGCAGCGCGGCACCCGCGCGCGCGGGCGCGCAGCGCGGCACCCGCGCGCGGGCGCGCAGCGCGGCACCCGCGCGCGCGGGCGCGCAGCGCGGCACCCGCGCGCTCGGGCGCACGGCGCGGCACCCGCGCGCGCGGGCGGGCGGGAACAACACCCGCGCGTCCCGCACAGGGGCCGCACCCGGGCGCAGGAGCGCGCAACGCGGCGCCCGCGCAGGGGCCGCACGCGCGCGCAGGGGCGCGCTCGCGCCAGCCGGGCGCCCCACCGCCGGCCCCGGCCGCGCGCAAGGGTGCCCGGGCACCGGCCGCCCGCGCACCGCTCACCGCACCCTCTCGTCCGCCGCTGGCCGTTTGTTCCCTCCGCTCCTTTTTCAAAAAAAAAAGGGGTAGAAGGCGGAATCAACTTACCCCAACCATCGTTCAGTGCCAAACCGGTTTCCGCCACGCTAACGTTCAAAAAACCCTCGCACTCCCTCTCAAGTTCTGGACTCCGACGGTTTTGGGGGGCTTATGATGGGTACTCATAATAAGGGTCTAGTATTTATAAAGGTGTCTGACGGAAATGTTTATAAAAGGTAGCGAAATGTTTCCAAAGACGGATCGTTTCCAAAGACGGATTATTTCCCAAAAACTCTCCCCCTCCGAAATTGGCAGGAAAAGCAAGGCGCGCAAAACCGCCGCGGACACGACGGAGTTTCTCCCTCCCGTCGCGGGAGGGATCCTCGCCCCCACGCCACGCCCCTTGGGGGTGCGGCCGAACCGCCCCCCGCGAGGGGTGCGGCCGAACCGCCCCCCGCGAGGGGTGCGCCCGAACCGCACCCCGCGAGGGGTGCGGCCGAACCGCACCCCGCGAGGGGTGCGGCCGAACCGCACCCCGCGAGGGGTGCGGCCGAACCGCACCCCGCGAGGGGTGCGGCCGAACCGCACCCCGCGAGGGGTGCGGCCAAGCCGCACCCCGCACGGGGTGCGGCCTTGGCCGCACCCCCTTTGGGGCGCGGCCGCGCCGCACCCCGAGGGGTGCGGCCTTGGCGCACCCTATGCGGGGTGCGGCCAAGCCGCACCCCATGCGGGGTGCGGCCAAGCCGCGCCCCCTCGGGGCGCGGCCAAGGTCGCCCCCCTCGGGTGCGCCCGTGCCGCACCCCCTCGAGAGGCGGGCGCGTCGTACTCCCTTGGAGTTCGACCGCGTCGCTCTCCACTCCCCGCGCGCGGTACGGCCGCCCCGTATCTCCTACTTTCCCGGCGGAGGGGACTTGCAGGAAGCCCTCACGGGCGTACTTCTCATCAGGAACATCGCGCACTTATTTTCTCCTTAAGGGTACGGCTTGTCGTTCCCTTGTTCACACGGAACACCTCGAGGCGTAACCTGAACGCCCTCGCATTTTGTCGCGCACTTGAAACACTTCAGCGCTAGCGCGCGCTCAGAATGTTTCTGAGCGCAATCAGGAAGCCTTCTCACTTTTTGTCTTTCCGGCTTCTCACTTTTTGTCTTTCCGGCTTCTCACATTTTGGGTTTCAGGCTTCTCACTTTTCAGGAACAGTTAGTCGCCTTTTTCACCTCCAACGGAACTGCCCGAACTGCCCAAACTGCCCAAGCTGCCCGAGGGGCAAAGTGGTCATTTACGAAAAATATTGATCCGAGGGCCTCGAACCGGAGAATATGATTCGTCCACCGAGCATTTATGGAAACTGCCAACGGCAAAATTACCGGGCCGCCCCCGGCAAAAACTATAAAAGGAGCCCCATGGCTTCATTTGAAAGGGACTTGACTTCTGGACCCGGGAGAGCTCCTTGCAGACTTTTGCGGAATTCTCCTTCGGCACTTGAAGATCTCCTTCGGGACTCGAAGATCTCCTTCGGGACTTGAAGATCTTCATCTTCCAGAAAGGCGAATAACATTTCTCAGAAGGGAAAGGCGACTGGCCTTCCCGCTTCCAAAAGGCGACCAGCGTTCTCAGAAGAGAAAGACGACTGGACTTCTCACTTCCAGAAAGGCGACGAGCGTTCTCAGAAGAGAAAGGCGACTGGCCTTCCCGCTTCCAAAAGGCGACCAGCGTTTCTCAGAAGGGAAAGGCGACTGGCCTTCCCGCTTCCGAAAGGCGACTAGCAGTCTCCGAAGGAAAAAGGACTTAGTTTTTCCGAGAGGTGGCCTGTCACCCTCGAAGCTCTCTTTCTCCAAGCATTGTAACGAGCAGAGGCCTGTCGCGCTCGAGTTCTAGCTTCCAAGATGTAACTCCTCCAGAAGATAGTGAAGTTTGGTTGGCACAGCTCCGGCCGCGTGGTTTTTTACCCTTTCCGGGTTTTCCACGTTAAAAAGTCTCTGCGTACTCAACGAACCTCTAATTGACTGTTTGCGCGCTTAGCTCGCTCACGAGCTAAGCCGGTTCAAGTGAACCGGTCTACCAAAAGCCCTAAGCGTTCCGCAACAGTTATATATTACTCATTGCTTCAAGAAGACATAATACTACTGAGTGAATACACATAAAAGTAGATGGTCTTTAAATGTATGCTTTCACAGGAAGAGAATTTGAAAGGATGCGAAAAAATTAGCCGAATAATGTGACACTGAACTTATCATCCACCAACTTAAGTATAATAATCTCACAATTAACTCTTCAATCAATCTGATCACTTTGCTGTGCTATCTGCTCATTACAATGCCTCCAAAATCACTGCCACATTTTTGTAATATGTAGCTAAAATGCATATAGGCATGCCAAGAAAAATACATTTAGTTACAAAAAATATCATCTTTTTAAATAACTTTTGGTATGAAATATTTAAGCTACAAGACACCTGCATACTCCTTTCCTTAGTGTTGAAATCATGAAAATGAGTTCATAGCATTCGGATTTGGGGGTGAACAAATGTTACTGGTTTAGTGGTCGGCTCGGATGAGACACGGCGAAAAGAGACTAGAGAACAAAAAACAACTCCGAACTGCCAAGAAACAAGACCCGTGCGCTGCAACGAGGAGGTCCCACCATACACCCGAAAGTCTATAGGAACTTCCCCTGCTAAAGCCAATACTGAGCTCGACACAAGAGATGCGGACACTGAACTCGCCCACCATAGGGGGGAGGCGTCTTCTACTTGTATCTTGGGGTCCTATTTATAGGCTAATCGAAGGGGGGGAGGGGGGGGGGGGGATGGTCTGCGAATAGCTGCTCCCGCCTTTTGAAATGGGCTGCAGATAGCTATCCTGCCTTTTGAGATGGACTGCGAATAGCTGCTCCGGTCTTTTGACATGGTGGTCTTCAAATAGCCGCCATCGTGCGAGGTGAAATTCTGAACTCGCCCCGCCTGGGCAAGGTTTTCTGAACTCTCCTTGTCTGGGCAAGGTCTTTTGAACTCGCCCCGCCTGGGCAAGGTCTTCTGAACTCGCCCCGCATGGGCAGGATCTTCTGAACTTGCCCCACCTGGACAGGGTCTTCTGAACTCGCCCCGCATGGATAAGGTGGTTTGCGGATAGTCGCTTTTTGAGCATTTTTGACCTCAAAGAATTACAGGTTATATGCAACACTTGGTTTAGTACACCGTCGTTATTGTATATGCCAAACCAAACGAGCTAGTAGATGTGTTCAACAATAAATAGGAATTTTTTCCGCACACATGAACAACTGATCAAATGGGTAATTCTTCCCAAAATTCCAAGCATCTCTAAATAATAGAATGGAATAATAAAAGAATAATTAGGCTTTATTTGGCGCGGGGGTGGCGGGCGGCACCTGCGGGTGGGACTCGAAAAGCCCCGTTTTGCTCCATTTTTCATGGCACGACGTGTGCAAATGCGGCAAACGTCATTGCCGGGTGTTTGTTAACCCGCCTTGCGGTGGTGTTTGCCGCCACTGCCGCCCGCCACCGCCGCGCCAAATAAAGCCTTAATGAAGGTGACCTATAAACTTTAGCTATCGAGATCATAAACATAAAAAAGTTTCTCCCATTAAATGAAAAAAAAATCTTAACCGGAAAGACACAATGTTTGAATACTTAACCGGGAGAGAAGCGGCGTGTGAAGAAATTTGAGGAATTTTTTTTTCGTACGCCAAACGTATATCACTTATATATGCGTGGATTTTAAAAAAACTAAATTTTTTGTATTTTTATTGTTCTATTTTACGTTAAAAAAGATCAGATTCTTAATTAACACATTTTTATAAACAATTTAAGATCTTATTTGTCTAAAAAATATGATTTTTTTTAAATCATTCGTCTGGATGTTGTTTTTGGAAATCCGGCCAAAACACCTTTTTTTTTCTTTGAAATACAGACGTCAATCTGATAGGCGATAACCAAACTGACGGTCCTCAATCCACACATATATAAGAAATATACGCTACGCCTACCCAAAAAAATTCGAATTTGAGAAAGTTGATTAATGCTATGACAAAACGTCAATTCATCACTATACAAAAAGGATCAAGGGACTGGCAAGTACAAGTAACAGAGCCAAAGAAGACTTTGGATGTCAAAAAAATGTATGAAGTTAAAATTCAAAAAAGGTCACATAAATTGACCTAAAGTTCACTGAATTGAGTCCATGTAAATATGTCCTAAAATGAACTAGCGACAAACATCATGAATACCATAAATAAGAGGTGAATTGCCTAAGAGATCATCAACAAATTGTATAAAGTTTTCAAAATCAAATGTCTTCTTTTCATCCCTCTTAATCTAAATCAGCTTTTCTTCGTGCCGGATTCATTCACCCAAAGTTCACTGAATCGATTTATTTCAAAATCGTGAACCACGGTCGATAGTCGATAGCATAATCTCCACCGCACACAAAGATATACACGAGTATAATTGTCCAAACATCAAATATTTTTGTGTTTAGGTGAAAATCACGTGCTAAATGATTGGTTGGTTTCTATTATTTCCATTTTCCATATATGTTTAATGTTGGGTAAAAGTTTCTATGAAGCCAAATAATTCAATTAGCAAATCATTTGACTCTTTTTAACATTTTACATTTATTGAGCCCCTTTCCAAAATAAAACTAGAAAAGCAGCTATTTTAAAAAATAAACGGTCTTAAATTTAAATGATGAGCATGAAGTAACCTTCACATTTTCCCATTCCTGAGGTCCGATCCAATTAATAAATGCCACGTAACCCACGACAGCATGTCACCCCTCCCCTTCTCTTCCCACGCCTTTATTTTGAAAAATATAAATAAATATATAGGTCAACGCAACTCGGTCGCGGCATTTGACCGTTTAACCCCCGCCGCCGGCAACTTTTCACGCTGCTGTAGCCACATCTCCACCTCCCCGCCGCTGTCTGAAGATCCACCATCCGAGGACCCGCGGGGCGACAGTCGGTTGCGCCGACGTTCGGCGCCGACGGGAACGTTCCGGAGAGCGCCGCCGGCCGTCCAATAGCGATGGCATGCCTTGCAGAAGTGGCGAGGCTGGTTGACGTTGTAGTTGTTGAAGTAGCAAAACTTCGTTTTCCAACTCTCGCACCGCGGGCACGGCAGCACCGCCCCGATCGCCGCCGCCGCCGCCGCATCAACCTCGTGTTCAGCCCCCGCCGCCGGTAAGTTCTTCTTCTTGGTGCGGCTCTCCTCCGCCATGATGACGGCCCCGAAGAGCTTGAATCCCGGCGAGCCGCCGCCGCTTTCCATGTCGACGTCGCTCATTTATGGATTTCTAGAAAGGAGAGAGATTGGCAGGAACGGTTCTAATAATAAGAGTGCTAACGGTGCTATATAAAGAGGCAGACGACGGTGGTGGGCCCCGCTGCTTCTTTATTTCATAATCCAATTGGGTATGCCGTCTGCGAGTAAGCGTTGTGTTTGGCTTTGTTTACAAGTAAAATTAAGGTGCTGTTATTAGCAAACTTATTTTTGACGCTAGCAAACAAAAAAAAAATCGCTATTTCGTTTCCTTGTCTCCTTAGTCTGCTCGAAGAACTCTCTGGGGGCTAATTTCATCGAGGAAGACGGCGGAGGCTGTGGAGATACTGAAACTTATGACATGAACGTTTTTTGTTGCCCTCTGCCACGCCATAGATCTGTTTAAAGGCAAAGAGGGTGCTCACCGTCGGCGTTAATGTAGAGCTCCATCCCTCCAGATTTTTGTGAGCAGTTTGATTAAGATGATCGATAGGGAGTATGTATTTCAGATTTCTGAATACCTTCTAATTAACCGTAAAATGATAAAAGAGTTTATATATATAACACTTCGTATATTTACAAAATATCCTTGATAGTTACCCTGAACCCTGTAGGTCGAGATAAGCGCAAGCGTCGTATTTGATCAGTCAGGATTCATGACATATAATTAACAATTTACGTGTTACAACATTATTATTAGATAAAGATAAAAAATGAAAAGCTCGCTACCTCTACAGCCCAAAACTATCAGGAAACCAACTGAAACTATAGACAAATACACACAGAAAACTGATATTTACATAATTCACCTCAAAATGTACTACATAGATCTATGGGCAATAACAAGTCATTTTAGAGGACAAAAAACCTTCAAAAACCACCACAAACTACTCTACCCTAACCCATGACTTACAAATCACAATTATGCATGCACATACATCCTAGCTCGAATTAATTATGCTTTGTAAAGACTAACTCGCTACTCGTC
Source organism: Dactylorhiza incarnata (assembly GCA_033032865.1). Lineage (NCBI taxonomy): Eukaryota > Viridiplantae > Streptophyta > Magnoliopsida > Asparagales > Orchidaceae > Dactylorhiza > Dactylorhiza incarnata. Next base: position 259,386 of record JAWHQI010000260.1, read on the forward strand.
GAAAATGAGAACTTGTGATATTATGGAAAGTGTTCTCACATTGGGAAATCACTGTCATCTTCACGTAAGAGAAATGAACAAAATATTTGAAAAGGATTGCCAAAAAATTTAGGGGTTCCCCCTTAAGAAAATCAACGCCCTAAAAAGTGGAGATATATAATTGTATACTCTCAAAATTTTCTTCAAAATCACATCCACATCAGATAAAGTTAGATTCCTTTGTAACATGACAGTGACCCTACAAATGAGCAAAGCATGATAAGATTAGACACAAATCAAGAACTACACAATTGTGGATTTGGCAATCTATTAACTTGACACGTATATAGAATCTACTAGAGAATCATGTAGGCCAACTAGAAGGATCACATTCACTATATACAACAAAGCACCATTATTAGTTCATCAACCTTGAATCTAGTAGTCAATTGGTTGCCGAGATGAGAGTAGAACGATCAAACAAATAGAAAATAATAAACACAGAAGACATATTTACATTGTTCACCCCAAGATAGGTTACGTCCACTAGCAACAACAATTTATTTTTCACTAGATCAAGAATAGAGACGGTTACAGAAAATTGTGCAGATTTTAAATTACAAATCAATACCCTAACCTTAGACCTAGAATAAGTTTATATAACATTCAATACATTTACAAAATACACAATACACACCCCATGCATGAGTACTTAGTTGTTAAATGATAAATATTTTCTATTCATGGGGCTAATTTTTCACATTATCAATTTGACAAAGCAACAAAGAACAAATTAAATCCACCTAATTATCATAGTTTTTTTGGGGAAAATATAAAAAATTACAACGAGATTGATCTTCATTACCTAATTATCACATTATGCACTTCTACGTCAAATCTTAGCTTTCTAAGCCTCCCTCCTCGATAGCATTGTAGTTTATTAGTGTGTTGGAAAGGGATATTACGGGACTCGGGGGGGGGGGGGGGGGGGGGGGGCAGTGCAGCGAATGCACTGCACCGTGCAGTGCAATCGAACGGTGCGAGCTTTGAGATGCGTGTACATCACAGTGCACTCATCTCAAAGCTCGCACGAATCGCGAGACCACTTGATCTCGCGCGTCAACGGCTGATCTCGCTGCACTGCACGGTGCAGTGCACTGCATCCCCCCTTTTTCCGATATTACGCGTGCATGTCCCATTTCCTAAGTAGAGAAACTTCTAAAGAACTCTATTCACATTTTCGTTTGGATCTTTTATCGATGTGTTGTTGTCACGTTCCCAGTCTCTGCACATTATTTTATTGTCGAAATGCGGTGGTAACTAATGTTTTTCTAATTATCTTATGTGGGATTAATATGTTTCACTACAACATTTTTGGTCTTTGGCAACACTTGACAAACTGTTGCCAAAGACAGTAAACTGTTGCCAAAGCATAAAAAAATGTTGCCAAATGGTGTTGTCTATACCAGTGTTACCTAAAGTCTAAGGCAACAGTTTTTGTACTTTTTGGCAACACTAGTAAAAAAACTGTTGCCTATACTTTATTTATAGGCAACAGTTTTTTTGTACACCTATTGCAACATTTGTAAAATGTTGACATAGGGGTTACATTTAAAAACTGTTGCTAAACCTTAGGCAACAGTTTTTTTGCATACTTATGACAACATTTACATTTAAAAACTGTTGCTAAAACTTTTAATTTTTTAAAAAATATATTATTTTTATTCAACATAAGCATCACGTGGTCTTGATATATATAAGACTCCGTTCGGCACGGCGATCGTGAACGCGGTGGTTAAATCGTCATTCGTGAAACCCACATACGAAGCTTAATGCACACGAACATAAAAGTTTGTAATCGATCCCTATCAAAATCCAATTGTTAAAATCTCTACAAAAACGCCTTCATCACAGATGGAAAGAATCAAATCATCAAATTCCTTCATTATTCAACACTGCAAAGTTATTTGGAACTTATATGCACAAAGCCATAACAATATATTACTTAAAAAATATTTATTACAATCCTAAAACATCACTGTCAATATTCATCATGTAGAAAAAATAATAGAAAATTCATATAAGACGATCTCTTCAGGGTAGGAGCTGGGTCCGGGGAGCAGAGATCTGGACTGTAGCAGGCACACTCCTGCAGGAACCTCTGCTGCCATTAACCTGGTTCAAAAATTCAAGGAACTAATTTAAAACTAATTAAGCTGTAAACAAACAAAGAAATAGCTTTGATAACATCAACATGGTTTATATCTTCTCATGAATGCCCATCACAGAAATTATTTTACATTAAACCTTCCGATTTATCAAGATTGATGATAAGAATCGCAGAAAAATCATCCACTACTTCTTTTATCACTTCATTAATTATATTAGCACAAAATACACCTCAAAATTGATCCCTCCCTTCATAAAACTAAATTGTCTTCCATAATGATATGATTTTCTCAAACTTTGTTCTATTTCCCTCTCCTTGACTCCATTTTGACGCATAAATTAGATTCTCTTTAGTTCTTAAATATTATCATCAAATTAATTCTCGGTAATCACTTGGCATCATTTTAGCTTCAAACAAGTAGCAGTGTATCTAAAAGATTATTTCATTAACGCAAATCCACTAGCTATCTCATCTAAATCTAAGGCTTTATCTTTCGACAATTTCTTAACTAAATTGACTTGCTTTTTTGGATTAGTTTATAGTTGACCTCATTAGAAACATGTTTTCATAATACCTTGCTGTTATTGGGCTATGTTGCAGACAGTGATTGCTATTAGAACAGACATAGATGAACTGCTCTGCAAGTTCAGCTAATGAAGGTTGCACCTATAATGGTTACTATATATTTTAAAGAATCAAATAAAAAAAGTATCAACAAATGAAGTTTACTAATTAAATTTTTTTCTTTTTAGAAAACTTTTTTCATATTTGTACATCTTTAAATAACATTTTTTATGTTATTTATTTCATATCTATAGTCAACTTGTTGTTCCAAACATGCACAGCGCATGTGATGAAATTTTTTACTACCATAGTGTATAATTAAAACATATGGACGTTTACGGATAAAATGTACCTCAAAATTACAACTTGTTGTTCCATTGATAGAGTACCCACAAGCTTAAAGTTCTCTTCCTGGAAAAGCATCACCTGAAATCTGAAGCCCTTCTATCGCAGGCACTGGATCATCTTCCCATAGAATTTAAACTTTTATCAGAAGGCTTCTCTCTATCAAAAAAAAAATCTGGTCTTTATATCAGACTTCATGATGAGATCTTGTTCTTGCCTACCTTTGCAGTGCTGCTAAGGTTTCAAGGAACACTGGCATAAGACCAAGATTACAATGCATTCCTTGGTTCCTTTCTTTCATATAAAAAGTCTATTACCCTCCTCTCCTTTCTTTCATTTCATACAAATCAGCCATATATAGAAGACTTCTAAGATAAGGGTAAAACCTGGAATTTGTTGAAGGCCATTCGACGTTCGAACTCCTGGATAAGTATGTCCTCTTCCCTCTGGGAGATATCCCAAATGCTCCCATCCTTAGTCTTGATGGTTGTCTCCCATCCATCAGGCTTGGTTTTGAACTCAGAAGTGCTAGGAATCTTCGACTCATTTATATCAATATTGCCAGCATCAAATATCCTGAATTTCATCGACAATTTAATAAGAAGACAACTATACAAATTGCATGCAAGTGAGCTAATCAAAAGGAAGAAATGTGCAAAATTGTTGTGCATTGCAGAAATTTTCACCAATAATATGATGCATTAGAAGAGCAACACGTAACTATGTTAACTGAGCAGCAATTCAAAGTGATTAGCTCGTAATTTAAGTAGAGAAAATGTTAACTTTATCAGCATTATGAACCTTAAAGTCAACAAACATATTTTTAAAATAAAAGTTGTCATAACAGCCCCGGTGGGAATTATACGAATCACAATGAGGTATATCAAAATATATTTAGAATAATAATAACAAAAAAATTGAATTTCTGAAACGTTTTCCATTCTCATGAGTGGAAACAAAACTACGAAACCTTTTCCATTCTGAAATATTAGCAGCATATATACCAATGGGTGAATTAGTGGAAAATGATCAAGATACTTGAATTTTTCCAAACAGTTAATTAAATCAAATTAGAAAGACTTGGAAGATGATCGATCAAGCAAAATAATAGCACCATGCATAATGACGGTTGATGAACGGGTATGTGAATGTAAATAATCACAAAACAATACATGTGGCCATGGCATGTTAATCTCATATAAATGATTATCAACCCAACAATCACTTAATTCACATATAAAATGGTTTAGGTAACTAGCATGCAAAATAACTGTTGATGAACACACTTTTTATTTGGCACTGGAACAAAATTGTTAAAAACTGATGCAATTAATAGGGGCTAAGTTCATACTTTGCCCCTTAGCAACCATGACAACAGCTTCACTCTACAGTCTCCCTTGAAATTTCTTGGCATCCATGTATTGCTTCTCCTTGAGAAGTCTCGTGACTTCATCCCTAAGCCTTGGTTTTTCATTCTCTTCATGGTACTGTACATAAACATCAGATAACATATCTTCTCTCAGAAGTAAATCATCAAACAGATGAAATGCACAAACTGCACAACCTTCATCAATGGCATTTAGCCCTACCGTCAATATGTGAGGCTCTTCAATCGATCCAAGAAGTGCCTTGATTTGTTTCATTATCCATTCTAGGTCAAGATGATCCAGATGGGTGTAGTGTAGATGGCTATCATCCAATTCACTTTGATACCACTAAGGTCTTCAACAAATAACCCAAATCGAGCAAGTATTGCTGGCCAAAATTACACTAAGGTCTTCAACAGATAAAAAATCTGTTTAAGCAAAACTGGACAGATTTTACTTGAAGAACAAAAAAAACCTGAAATCTCTTCCACTAATATTCATAGATTTCACAGTAAATGTTCTCTAATATGTAGTTCATAAATATGTAAGCACACTTCAGCTGAAAAGTAATAATAAAGAGCGATGAAGGTTACCTGCCCTGGCTGTAGAATATCAGACGATTAGAGTTCGAGGCTTAAGTGGCGGTGGGGATGATTGCTGTTAGACAACCCTGAGATCACAAACCTAGAGTTTTGAGAGAAACAACAAAAGGAGAGATAGAGGAGAGAGGAAAATAGAGAGGGCGAGAGAGACGATTAACCTAGAAGGAATGTTTCGACCTTCTTTCTTGTTCGCCCTCGATCTGGATCTTCTTCGTCTCCGACGATAGCTTTGGGGCCAGCAGTCGGCGAGGGGCGAGTGGACGGAGTAGAGCAGAGGGATCGCAATATTTTCGAGAGCGAGGAGCGTCGGATTTCTGTAGGCGAGCCAGAGCGAAGGGGATTAGGGCACGCGCGTATATGGGGTTTTGACGAAGAAAACAACGGAATGTGCGCGAAATCGAAATCGAAGTGGGATATTAAAAATGTAGGCGGCAGAATAGAGAAGAAATAAATTGGCGGGCTAACCTCTATTGCCACGTTTGTAAGAAAAAGCAAAAATTTAGGAGGGAATTGATATTAGGGAGGGAATTGAAATTAATTAGGAGGGAATTAATTAAATTTGGAATAGATTTTCATCAATTTAATATTATATTATATTATAATTTGTAATTCGTATATTTTGTGTATCATTTTTTAAAATATTTTTTCATTCATTTCTGAAGATTAGGACGAGCGGCGGGATGCCGGTGCGGGAGCAATCGCCACCGCAAAGCGGAAAACCAAACACGCGGCGGCGGCGTTTGCCGCGTCTCCCCCCGCCGCTAGGAGGAAAAGGAGCCAAACTCACTCCATATCGAACCCAACCTCCCCGCCTCCAGTCCAAACGATTGTCTCCAGCCGCCGTCTCCGCCCGCCACCGCCGCGCCAAACGAACCCTTAGTGTGACATTATATAGCTTTTTCTAATTAATGTCATATTGTAACATGTGCAAGCCAAAATTAAGTGATTGCAAGTCGACGGATCGGACCTACGATCAAATATACTCAAATATAATATAATTCATCAAAAAATAACAATAATTTTACTTCTTCAAATATAATATAATTAGTGGTTAATAAAATCACAAATATAACATTTTTTAAGTGTTGCAAAATAATAATTTAATAGACAACATGTTACAATTGTTGCCTAAAGTGTATTGATATAGGAAACATTTAAAAAATGTTCCCAGTAATGGATTAGGGAACATTTACTGAATGTTGCATCAAAAGTGTTGCCTAAAGCTGCAACTATATGGCAACAGTTATAAACTGTTCTCTATTCTATGTTTAGGGAACATTTAACACATGTTGCAAAATTAAGTGTTGCCAAAGACCAAAAATGTTGTAGTGTTTCAACAACAATTAATCATATAATCTTATATTTTCTTTTTTTTTATAGGATCAAGATATCTTTTTCTAATATCTATATATATTAAAATTATGTTTATCATTTTAAAATTATTATTCTAGAAATAAAAAAACTTTATAAAAAACCTTCCACAAAATTGAGCTCTTTCTATCTAGAGAATGTATAAGAAGTAGTTGGGCAGATTTTATTATAAATTACCAATGAGTTGATTTTTAATATTTAGTTACCTTTATTTATTTTCTGCCTCCTTATTACACAAAATGACAGCATTATCATTGTGGCTAAACCCTATTTTAAGTAAAATAAAATAAAACATTAAAATGCTGCAATAATCTCAACCAACTATTAGAAATTGAAGAAAAAGAATCATTGAGAAAAATTTAAACCAAATGCAACCTCCAACCTTTGGCTTTTACACCAATTAACCACATGATTCTTGTTGATCCCAGTGTGAAATTTCAAGATCTATGGAACACTGAGATAAGTACACCAAGAATGAACAAAAAACACTGCTTTATTGCTTGACAAATAGTTACAACAATTTCAAGAGAAAGGGCTGAATACAAGTCGCATACAACTTGATTCACAACAGCCGAAAGTAAGGAACAACAACTGGTTGCAGACAGAGTCTGCTTCTCCACAACTCGCTAGCGCCTGCTCTAGGTCGCTTCGAACTCACTCCGAGTTCACTCTCACTTGAGACCACCGATTGAGACCGCCCAAGCTCTCATGCCGAACTTACTCCAAGTTCGCTCTGACTTAGACCGCCAATAGAGACCACCCAAGTCGACCTCTTTCTCTGATATACTCTGTAGGGGGGTTGCCCCCCTATTTATAGATTCCGGAGCCGCCACCTGGAAGTTGGGCTAGCACCGGCGCTAGCGCTAGCTCACTTCACAATTCTTAACACTCCCCCTTGAAGTGAGCTCCGTCAACCACTCTGAGCAGCGAGCGAAGCCTCCTGAATGGCCCCACAGATAGGGGCTTTGTGAAAATATCCATTATGTTGTATTCGCTTCGCACATGCTCCACCGCAATCAAGCCACCGAACACCTTTTCTCTGATGAAGTGATGCTCGATCTCTATATGCTTTATTCTTGCGTGACACACTGGATTGGTTACCAGTATCAAAGCGCTCTCGTTGTCACCGCGAAGAACAGTGGGTCCGCTGACCTTCTCATCCACATCTTCCACCAACCTCCTCAGCTAGACACACTCCTGGGCTTCTAAGCACGTCGTCTTGTACTTAGCCTCTGTAGTGGATAGGGAGATAAAATTCTGCTTCTTGCTGCACCACGAGATAGCAGCAACTCCACATAGAAACACATGACCTGAAGTTGACTTGCGATCGTCAGCGTCACCTCCATAATCTGCATCCGTGTATCTATGCAGCTTGAAGTCAGACTTCTCTCCATAAGACAACCCCATCTCAAGGGTCCCCTTCACGTACTTCAGAATTCCTTTAGCTACCTTCAGATGAGGCTTCCGCGACTCCAGCATATACCGATTAACTCGGCCGACGGCAAAAGCGATGTCCGAGCTTGTGATAGTCAGGTAGATCAAACTCCCGATCAGTGCCCGGAAGACCTTCGGATCAGAAAGAATCCTCCCTTCTTCCTTCCGAAGCTTCAGCCCAACCTCCAGTTGATCTCAAAGCTCGCACGAATCGCGAGACCACTTGATCTCGCGCGTCAACGGCTGATCTCGCTGCACTGCACGGTGCAGTGCACTGCATCCCCCCTTTTTCCGATATTACGCGTGCATGTCCCATTTCCTAAGTAGAGAAACTTCTAAAGAACTCTATTCACATTTTCGTTTGGATCTTTTATCGATGTGTTGTTGTCACGTTCCCGGTCTCTGCACATTATTTTATTGTCGAAATGTGGTGGTAACTAATGTTTCTCTAATTATCTTATGTGGGATTAATATGTTTCAACAATAATTAATCATATAATCTTATATTTTCTTTTTTTTTATAGGATCAAGATATCTTTTTCTAATATCTATATATATTAAATTATGTTTATCATTTTAAAATTATTATTCTAGAAATAAAAATCTTTATAAAAACCTTCCACAAAATTGAGCTCTTTCTATCTAGAGAATGTATAAGAAGTAGTTGAGCAGATTTTATTATAAATTACTAATGAGTTGATTTTTAATATTTAGTTACCTTTATTTATTTTCTGCCTCTTTATTACACAAAATGACAGCATTATCATTGTGACTAAACCCTATTTTAAGTAAAATAAAATAAAACATTAAAATGCTGCAATAATCTCAACCAACTATTAGAAATTGAAGAAAAAGAATCATTGAGAAAAATTTAAACCAAATGCAACCTCCAACCTTTGGCTTTTACACCAATTAACCACATGATTCTTGTTGATCCCAGTGTGAAATTTCAAGATCTATGGAACACTGAGATAAGTACACTAAGAATGAACAAAAAACACTGCTTTATTGCTTGACAAATAGTTACAACAATTTCAAGAGAAAGGGCTGAATACAAGTCGCATACAACTTGATTCACAACAGCCGAAAGTAAGGAACAACAACTGGTTGCAGACAGTCTGCTTCTCCACAACTCGCTAGCGCCTGCTCTAGGTCGCTCCGAACTCACTCCGAGTTCACTCTCACTTGAGACCACCGATTGAGACCGCCCAAGCTCTCATGCCGAACTTACTCCAAGTTCGCTCTGACTTAGACCGCCAATAGAGACCACCCAAGTCGACCTCTTTCTCTGATATACTCTGTAGGGGGATTGCCCCCTATTTATAGATTCCGGAGCCGCCACCTGGAAGTTGGGCTAGCACCGGCGCTAGCGCTAGCTCACTTCACAATTCTTAACACTCCCCGTTGAAGTGAGCTCCGTCAACCACTCCGAGCAGCGAGCGAAGCCTCCTGAATGGCCCCGCAGATAGGGGCTTTGTGAAAATATTCGTTATGTTGTATTCGCTTCGCACATGCTCCACCGCAATCAAGCCACCGAACACCTTCTCTCTGATGAAGTGATGCTCGATCTCTATATGCTTTGTTCTTGCGTGACACACTAGATTGGTTACCAGTTTCAAAGCGCTCTCGTTGTCAGCGCGAAGAACAGTGGGTCCGCTGACCTTCTCATCCACATCTTCCACCAGCCTCCTCAGCTAGACACACTCCTGGGCTTCTAAGCACGTCGTCTTGTACTCAGCCTCTGTAGTGGATAGGGAGATAAAATTCTGCTTCTTGCTGCACCACGAGATATCAGCAACTCCACATAGAAACACATGACCTGAAGTTGACTTGCGATCGTCAGCGTCACCTCCATAATCTGCATCTGTGTATCTATGCAGCTTGAAGTCAGACTTCTCTCCATAAGACAACCCCATCTCAAGGGTCCCCTTCACGTACTTCAGAATTCCTTTAGCTGCCTCCAGATGAGGCTTCCGCGACTCCTGCATATACCGATTAACTCGGCCGACGGCAAAAGCGATGTCCGAGCTTGTGATCGTCAGGCAGATCAAACTCCCGATCAGTGCCCGGAAGACCTTCGGATCAGAAAGAATCCTCCCTTCTTCCTTCCGAAGCTTCAGCCCAACCTCCAGTGGAACAGAGCTGCTCTTCCCCTCCTTCATTCCGAATCTCTCAACGATCTTCTCAGTGTAAGCCCTCTGGGAAACGAACAGCCCACCACTTCTCTTCTCAACCTGAAGTCCAAGGAAATGGTGCAGTTCACCAAGATCCTTCATCTCAAAGCGAATAGATAACTGATGTCTCATCGCCGCGACCTCTTCACTGTTGTTCCCGATCACAATTATGTCGTCGACGTACACCAGAACCAGAACATGAAGATCTCCACTCTTCTTCACGAACATGCTAGAGTCTGAGTCTGAGGCATCATAACCACAAAACTGCAGGTACTCTGCAATCTTCCCATACCAGGCTCTCGGCGTCTGTTTCAACCCGTAAAGGGCCTTCTTCAGTTTGCACACGTGATGTGGGTGTGACTTGGACACAAATCCAGGTGGTTTCACCATGAATATGTCCTTGTCAATCTCTCTGTATAGGAACGCGTTCTTCACATCAAGCTGCCACAGCTTCCATCCTCGACACGCTGCTAGAGCAATGATCGTCCTCACCGATGTCATCTTCACCATAAGACTAAACGTCTCATCGTAGTCCTCTCCATAGGTTTGTGAGAAACCTCGAGCGACAAGCCTAGCCTTGTACCGCTCAACTCCTCTGTCAGCTTTCTTCTTAACCTAGTACACTCACTTACAAGTGACAGGTTTGATTCCCTCCACCATGGGAACGAGATCCCATGTCTCATTCTTCTCCCGCGCTTCCATCTCTTCATTCATGGTCACATCCCACTCCTTAATGCCAACAACATCTTCAAAGCGGGCAGGTTCCCTCTCGTCAAGTGGTCCTGCGAAGAAGCAGGAGACCAAACTCACGAAGTTCCCTTCCTTATAGCGAGAAGGCGGGATGATGGTCCGCTTCGACCTCTTCAAGGCTTGGCCACTCTCTACCACCTTGGTAGACTCCTCCTCTACAACTCTTCTCCCCTCATCTCTTGGAGCACTGCTCCCCCTACTTCTCGAACTCGAAGCTCCCCCTGAGACAGATGGCGATGGGGCACTGGGAGATAGCTCCAACTCCACAGTACAGTCCTCAGTGACTCTCTATTCACACCTGCTAGAAACTCCACTCTCCGGCAGTACCACAGAAGAGACTCCCTGATATGAGATCAGTTCGTCAAACACCATGTCGCGCGAGACGACGAACTTGTAAGTCTGCGAATCTATGCACTTCCACCCTTTCTTCTGCTTATCGTAGCCGATGAAGACACACTTTCGTGCTTTCGACTCCAACTTAGTTCTTTAGGCATCTGGGACATGCACGAAGCGGGTAGAACCAAACACTCTCATGTGACTTATATTTGGCTTTTCTCCGAACATGAGCTAGTGTGGAGATACCATCCTGTTAGGACTCAGAGGTAGTCGATTGATCATGTGTGTAGCACACGCCATTCCCTCCGCCCACAAGGCTTTGGGAATTCCCTTGGCATGCAGCCAACTCCTGGTAGTCTCCACCAGATGGCGGATCTTCCTATTTGCGACCCCATTTTGCTGAGGGGTGTGGGCGCAAGAGAGCTCTCGCCGAATGTTGTATTTCCTGCAGAAAGAAGCAAACTCGTTAGAGGTAAACTCCCCTCATTATCACTTCGCAACTTCTTCACCCCCTGGTTCAGCTTCCCCTCCATAAGTTCCTTCCACTCCTGGAACTTCTCAATCACTTCAGACTTCTCCTTCAGAAAGTAGACCCACGTGTAGCGAGTGCAGTCATCCACCAGGACCGGCGCATACTTATTTCCTCCATAAGTAAGGGTGGCGCACAGCCCCATCACATCAACGTGTACGCACTCAAGGGATGCCTTACACCTCGTCTCCGACTTGTCAAACGGAAATCGATGTGACTTTCCATATTGACAGCTCTCGCATACATGGTCGTCGCCGCAAGAAGAGAGATTAGGCAGACCGCTCACCAGACCCTTAGCAACCATTATCTTCAACTTGTCCATCCCCACATGACTTAGCCTCTCATGCCAGATCGCATTGCTGTCGTTTGTCTTCAGCTTGTCCACATAGGCATTTGCAGACAGAACATACAAATCCTTCACCCTTCTCCCGGTGAGTGTGATGTCAGCATCAACAAATGACAGGTTCTTCAGAAACTTCACCTCCTTCGGTTCAAACAGCACATGGTATCCAGCATCCACTGCATTTGCAACCGAGAAAAGATTCTTCTTCATGCCCGACACATGATACACGCTCTTTAGTGTCACGGTCTTCTCTTCACTTCCCAGGGATACCATCCCTTCTTGCTCCACATGATGCACCTGTTAAAATTTTTGAAAGACCGTTTAGGAGTAAGCAGGAGTTGTATCAACAAGAGTTATAGTCAAACAACCACAATGCCAAAAACAGCAACACAAGAAATCTTTATTGAAACAGAACTGCTTTGCAATGCGAGGTATACATGGCGAGATGTAACACCCTGCCAGTACAAAAAGTATAACAGCAGGTCCGGCCGGGACCCCACGCCATACAAACCACACTAGCTAGGAGTTAAAAGGTGATAACCAGAAAAGTAACAACTAACGAGAGTACAAAACGTAAGCGGAAGCATTAATTAAACCATTCAAATAGACATGTCCACTATCATAGGAATGAATCCAGAAATAAGAGTTACGGCCTTAGGGCCTTACATCAAATCAATGTACAAAACTCTAAAAAAACATACATCGGCACGCAGGCCGGCAATACATGGGAAAACAGGAAAAAGGCTGGCCTTCGAGGGCCAACTCAGCAAAAGGACAGCAAGAGGACCAACGCCCGCTATTTCCCGCTAGGCTCACCTGCACCTGCATAAGAACATTCCACCAAGCGGTGGTAAACAAGGCAACGGTCAGCACAGCTGACCAAATTATAACGACCCCACCCCTTTCCCGGGGTGGCGGAGATTCTACCCTGCAAGTAAGCCATACTAGCACAAGTACTAAATCTAAAGAGAGTGCAACTACACAAGGTGAGGTTTCAAGCACAATCAATCTTCTAGGTTGAGCATCAAAAAGAAGGGAACCTAGGTATGCACGTGATGTTGGTTGGGTTCACCCGAAGGTTTCCCACAACCGCCTAAGCAAATCGCATGAGGCTAAACATAACATCAAATTCACAACACTCCACCCTAAGGGTCACAACCTTAGGTGGGAAACAAGAGCTTTTGGTCGGTCTAGGTATGACACCTTCCCCGACCTCTCCCATGATCACACGGCTTTCATGAGGAAGGGACCTCTCGCCGATCTGCATGGAAACGGGTTCGGTTCAGCTTTGCCCGTGCTCTAATCGTCGCGATCTATCGCACGACGCGGGTACGGCTTCACCTCGGCCCGTAAGGGTTTAGCACTTTCAAGTGCTACACAAAAATATACGCTACGCACCTAACCCCTTCACAAGGATCTAGGCTTCGCGAATTCTCAACAAGGGAGGTACATACGCTCCGCATCAATAACGTGGTGAAGGTTTGCCTTCATCCAAAACTCAAAGCATGGGGCTTTCGTAGGGATCTTCACAAGACGCCTACACTTAACTCCCGCAATACTATAGGTGAGTTCACGGAGTCATTCTCCGGCACGCATTCTAGGTCTAACCTAAATGCAACGTCGCAAATCAAGCATCACCGATTCGGGCTCACGGCCACGAATAGGCTTCACACAAAATGCCTAAATCCGCACGACTACCGGATTTTCTACATGCAATATGCCGGGGACGGACACAATCTACCCGGAGTCCCGAAGGACTTGAGGAAATCCTACACTTCACCCATTTGGTGAAAGAGACACCTCATGCAAGCAAAGAAAGAGGAATAAATGGACAAATACAAGTCCAAAGTTCGGGAGGAAGAATCGTTACCCTAGACGTGTTCCTCTTCGCCATGGATCCGAGATTCTACGCGGAGGGAAAGAACCGCACCGGGCTGCACTCTCCGGATCTGGAAACGGCTCGCGAAACGGAGCTCCGGAGCTCCGTCAATGGCGAAATCTCCTCTTCTTCTTCCCTGCCCCCTTCTTCTTCCTCTAGCCTAGGAGAGAGAAACACTATGAAATAATGAGGGTTTAATCCCTCTCCAAAGCCCTAAGACCCCCCAGCATTAAATCCCAGCCGTTGGATCGAATTCCAAGAGATTTGATCGGTCGGATCTTCTTCTCCGCTCAAAATCGCGGAACAGAATAAACAGGGCGCACGATCACAGGCGCACGGTCAGTGGTCGTGCGCGACGAGGGCAATGGTCGTGCGCACTATCCGGGACAGAACTCTGAATTCTTGCGAATAAGCGCACGATCGCTGGCGCACGATCACTGGTCGTGCGCGAAGAGGGAAATGGTCGTGCGCACTGTCCGAGACAGAACTCGATTCTCTTCTGAATTAACGCACGATCGCTGGCACACGATCACTGGTCGTGCGCGATGAGGCCACTGATCGTGCGCTAAGAGCAGACAGGGAAAATTCTAGCCTGCTTCACGTGCCGCACTACCACTCCGCCTACTTCGCGGAACTACCAGATTTGGGGTGTTACAACTCCACCCTCCTTAAAAGAATTTCGTCCCGAAATCCAGGAAACAGTAATAGCATAAATTACAGTTATACTTTACCTGAGGGAAATAGCTCGGGATACTCCGCAAGCATCGTTTGCTCTCTCTCCCAAGAGAGCTCCTCTCGGCCGCAGTTATCCCACCGGACTTTTACCATCCGAATGGACTTGTTCCGCAGCTGCTTTACTTCGGTATCTTCGATGCGTAAAGGCTTGACTTTCGTCGACAACCCACTATCGACCGGAACTCTGCCGACCGCAACGATATGAGTAGGCTCTTGCACTGCCTTCCTCAACACTGAAATGTGGAACACGTCGTGCAGACCGCTCAGCTCTGCAGATAGTGCAAGCCGATAAGCCGCATCACCAACACGCTCCACGATCTCGAACGGTCCTAAGTACCTCGGACTGAGCTTTTTCAAGCGTCGAATCCTTGATACCCTTTTGAACGGTTTGATCTTCAAGTAAACCCGGTCACCGACGGCAAACTCTAAGTTCCTATGCTTGGCGTTGAAATACTTTGCTTGCCTATCCTGGGCAACCAATAGCCTTTCGCGTATAGCCCGGATCGTCGAAGTTGCTTCTTCAACATCCTTTCGCTTCAATAGCTTAGTATCGCCCGTTTTCCGCCCAAGACAACGGCGTACGACACTTCTTACCATGGAGGGCCTCGAAAGGAGCCATCTTTATGCTGGCTTGGTAGCTATTATTGTAGGCGAATTCGATCAAATAGAGGTGATCCTCCCACCTCTTTCCAAAGTCTAGAGCGCACATTCGGAGCATATCCTCCATAGTCCTGTTGGTTCTCTCGGTCTGTCCATCCGTTTGCGGGTGGAAGGCCGTGCTGAACTTCAATTTTGTGCCCAACAGTTCATGGATAAGCCTCCAATCTTTCGACGTGAAACGCCCGTCACGATCGCTGACGATGCTACGAGGGACACCGTGCAGTCTCACGATACTATCCACATAGAGCTTTGCTAGCTTCTCTACGGAATCATCCTTCCGGTTCGGAATGAAGTGTGATACCTTTGTCAAACGGTCCACGATCACCCAAATGGCGTCGTTTCCATGTTGCGATCTCGGCAATCCGTGCACGAAATCCATCGAAATATCATCAAACTTCCATTCCGGAATCGGCAAGGACTTCAGAAACCCACCGGGACGTTGACATTCCGCTTTCACCAACGCGCAAGTATGACACTTGGCCACGTAAAGGGCAATGTCTTTCTTCATGCCCGGCCACCAGAACAGTTTCTTCATATCCATAAACATTTTAGTGCTCCCCGGGTGGATCGAGTACTTGGTATGATGAGCCTCGTACATCAATTCCGCCCGTAGAGTACCAACGTTTGGGATGCATAACCTTTCCTGCTTCCACATAAGGTCGTCTTCGAAGGAGAAATCAGCGTTTAACCCTTCAACGGTTTCCGCTTTGTATCGTTTCAAGCTCTCGTCCAACTCCAACGCTTGTCGAACTCGGTCGGCAAGGTCGTAGTGAACTTCCGTCCAGTTCAAGCATGCTGAAGTAGACGTTCTCCTATCAATGCATATGATCTCCATCTCTTCTAGCTCACGGATTAGACGCTCATCGTGCATCAAAATCCAATTTGCTTGCGCGGGAGCCCGACGACTCAACGCGTCTGCAACTACGTTTCCTTTACCGGGAGTATATTTGATATCGAAGGTGTAGTCCCCAAGGAACTCCATCCACCTCCTTTGGCGCATGTTCAACTCCCTTTGGTCTAGTAAGTACTTGAGGCTCTTATGGTCGGTAAAGATATCGATCTTCACGCCATATAGATAGTGTCTCCAAAGTTTGAGGGCAAAAACCACGGCCGCTAGCTCCAAATCATGGACCGGGTAATTCCTCTCGTGAACCTTCAGTTGCCGGGAGCCGTAGGCAATTACCTTCCCGAACTGCACTAGGACACAACCCAAACCACTTCCTGAGGCGTCGCTATATATTTCGTAGCCTTCCGTACCCTGTGGCGAGCATAGAATGGGCGCCGTGGTCAGACGGCTCTTTAGCTCTTCAAAAGCTCGTGCGCACTCGGGCGACCAAACGAACTTATGATCCTTCCTAGTCAGTTTTGTGAGAGGAAGTGCGATCCTCGAGAAGTTTTCCACAAAGCGCCTATAATAGCCGGCAAGTCCTAAGAAACTTCGGACTTCCGCTACGTTTTTCAACAAAGGCCACGCTTGGATCGCTTCTATCTTCGACGGATCAACTGCAATTCCTTCGCCACTAACAACATGACCAAGGAATGCCACTGACGGTAGCCAAAACTCGCACTTGGAGAACTTGGCATATAGCTGACTCCTCCTCAAGGTGCTCAGGACTGCGTGCAGATGCCCTACATGCTCCTCTTCCGACTGAGAGTATACCAAAATGTCGTCGATGAAGACGATCACAAATTGATCTAAATACTCTCGGAATGTCCTATTCATCAAGTCCATGAATACCGACGGTGCGTTGGATAGACCGAACGGCATTACCGTGAACTCAAAGTGCCCAAAGCGGGTACTGAACGCTGTCTTTGGAATGTCGCATTCCCTTATTCGCAGTTGATAGTAGCCGGACCTTAGGTCTAGCTTGGAGTAAACCGTCGACCCCATCAGTTGTTCGAATAGATCATCGATTCTAGGAATCGGATATCAGTTTTTCTCGGTCAACTTGTTTAGCTCTCTATAATCGATACATAGACGCAAGCTCCCATCCTTCTTTTTCACAAAGAGGACCGGTGCACTCCAAGGCGAAGAACTTGGACGTACGTAGCCTTGCTCTAGCAGCTCTTGCAATTGGACCTTCAACTCTGCCAATTCCTTTGGCGCTATTCGGTAAGGTGAGCGGGCCACAGGTTTGGCACCTGGCACCAACTCGATACAGAAATCAATCTCCCGATGAGGCGGAGCCCCAGGGAGTTCGTTAGGAAACACGTCGGCGTATTCCGCTACAACTGGGACATCACACAACCTGGGCTTTGGCTCCGAAGCCTCCAACAAGGTGAAGAACAACTCGGCGCCTTTTCTCACCGCCTTAACCACCTGGAGAGCAGACATCAGCGTCTTGCTCGCTCCTCGCATACCGGCGAATGTGGTTTCATCGTCGGTGTTCGTTCCCAGAGTGATCTCCTTTGTATTGCAATCTATACATGCTCGCTGCTCCGAGAGCCAGTCCATGCCGAAGATCACGTCGAATTCAGCTAACGGTAGTAACGACGCTTCCAAGTCGAAATCTTGACTTCCGATCCGCACCTTCACACGGCTCTTCCTATCCGCACTCATTCGAGATCCATTGGGTAGCACTACTTCCAATCTATCCTCTACAAAGGTAGACAGCACTCCGATTCGCACCACGAAGTCCTCAGACAGAAAAGAGTGCGATGCACCCGTATCGAATAGAGCTCTCGCCGGATAGTTGAAAATTAGGACGAAACCTAATTGTACACAAATAACACATAGTCGTACAACAGTGAGAATCATATACATAGCTGTAAAAGCTAACTTCTAATTCGTACCTGTGACGACGTCGGTTTGTCGTATGGCTTCTTGTTGGCCAAGCGAATAGACTCTCGGCTGAGTCGGAAGGTGTTGGGAGGCCGAAGACTCTGCCGCTTTGCCCTTTTCCGCAGCCCGAGCATAATCCACCGCTCGATTTGCCGCCTTTGGGGGACCACTTCGACACACCGCAGCTTTGTGTCCCACCTTCCCGCAGGTGAAACACGTAATAGGAGTCCGCGCGGTCGTGGCTCCCGAAACGTTCGAAGAAGCTGGTTCCGCCTGCTTGAACTTCCGCTTGTTCCTTCTGAAGTCCGGCTTGGACTGAGAGGCCGGCGCATGAAACTCGGGTTTCTTTACAACACTCTTTGCTTGTACCCTCTTCATGTCCAACTCCAAAGATCTGGCGGTTTGCACCATCACTTGGAAGCCAAACGTCATAGGGCCTGCAAGGAGCAGCCTCAACTCGTCCCGAAGCCCTTCATAGAATTTATTCGTCTTCGTCTCCTCATCCTCCACCAATGCCCCCGCATAACGACTCAGTCTGGTAAACTCATGTAAGTAATCGTCAACGGAGCGATCACCTTGAGTTAACCTCAGGAACTGGTTTTGTAACGCAATGCGTTGGGCAGAGGGGATAAACCGCTGGAGGAACGACTTTGAAAACTCAGCCATTGTTATTTCAGTAATGTCTCTATCGCCGAACTTGTGCAGTTCCTGCTCTTCCCACCACAGCACAGCCTCTCCGTCAAGAAGGAAAGTGGCTAAGGTGACCATCATGGCTTCGTCCGTCGCCGTCGCCCTCAGAGTTCTTCTAACTCTTGACAACCAGTCTTCTGCCTCCGTTGGGGACTCAGATCCCGAGAAGGTAGGAGGATTAAAGCTCAAGAAGTGCTTTAATTGTTGGTCACGCGCTCGCCCCGCAACTACTTGCGCAACTTGACGCTCCACCCTCGGTGCTAACGCCGGTTCCACTGCAGCTACTGGCACAGGGGCATCAACCCTTGGTGCTACCGCAGGTTCCACTGCAGGTTCAACTACCGGGGCTGCATCAGTAGTAGGCGTAGCAGGCTGTGCAAGCCTTTGCGGTTGAGCATTGATCATCGCGAAGACTGCTTCTGCGACCATTCTGATCATCTCAGCTGAAGGAGTGGTCGCTGGCACCTCAGCCGACCCACTACTTTCAGCGGTGTTACGGGGTTGAGACCGCCCCGCAGCACTTCTAGTCACCTATAATCATGCAAGGCACAATTTAGTGACCCTAAACATATCAAACATCAATCATGGAACGCTCAGGTTCCGCAAACAAGTATGTTTTTTCATTCCTAAGTGGACATTCTTATTAGTTTTTGTCGTTTTAGGTGAATGCACAGCCCGTGCGCACCACCCCTTAAAAGGAATTCGTCCCGAATTCGCTAAACTACGGATCGACGCCTTAAGTCCGATACCAAATTGTAACACCCTGCCAGTACAAAAAGTATAACAGCAGGTCCGGCCGGGACCCCACGCCATACAAACCACACTAGCTAGGAGTTAAAAGGTGATAACCAGAAAAGTAACAACTAACGAGAGTACAAAACGTAAGCGGAAACATTAATTAAACCATTCAAATAGACATGTCCACTATCATAGGAATGAATCCAGAAATAAGAGTTACGGCCTTAGGGCCTTACATCAAATCAATGTACAAAACTCTAAAAAAACATACATCGGCACGCAGGCCGGCAATACATGGGAAAACAGGAAAAAGGCTGGCCTTCGAGGGCCAACTCAGCAAAAGGACAGCAAGAGGACCAACGCCCGCTATTTCCCGCTAGGCTCACCTGCACCTGCATAAGAACATTCCACCAAGCGGTGGTAAACAAGGCAACGGTCAGCACAGCTGACCAAATTATAACGACCCCACCCCTTTCCCGGGGTGGCGGAGATTCTACCCTGCAAGTAAGCCATACTAGCACAAGTACTAAATCTAAAGAGAGTGCAACTACACAAGGTGAGGTTTCAAGCACAATCAATCTTCTAGGTTGAGCATCAAAAAGAAGGGAACCTAGGTATGCACGTGATGTTGGTTGGGTTCACCCGAAGGTTTCCCACAACCGCCTAAGCAAATCGCATGAGGCTAAACATAACATCAAATTCACAACACTCCACCCTAAGGGTCACAACCTTAGGTGGGAAACCAGAGCTTTTGGTCGGTCTAGGTATGACACCTTCCCCGACCTCTCCCATGATCACACGGCTTTCATGAGGAAGGGACCTCTCGCCGATCTGCATGGAAACGGGTTCGGTTCAGCTTTGCCCGTGCTCTAATCGTCGCGATCTATCGCACGACGCGGGTACGGCTTCACCTCGGCCCGTAAGGGTTTAGCACTTTCAAGTGCTACACAAAAATATACGCTACGCACCTAACCCCTTCACAAGGATCTAGGCTTCGCGAATTCTCAACAAGGGAGGTACATACGCTCCGCATCAATAACGTGGTGAAGGTTTGCCTTCATCCAAAACTCAAAGCATGGGGCTTTCGTAGGGATCTTCACAAGGCGCCTACACTTAACTCCCGCAATACTATAGGTGAGTTTACGGAGTCATTCTCCGGCACGCATTCTAGGTCTAACCTAAATGCAACGTCGCAAATCAAGCATCACCGATTCGGGCTCACGGCCACGAATAGGCTTCACACAAAATGCCTAAATCCGCACGACTACCGGATTTTCTACATGCAATATGCCGGGGACGGACACAATCTACCCGGAGTCCCGAAGGACTTGAGGAAATCCTACACTTCACCCATTTGGTGAAAGAGACACCTCATGCAAGCAAAGAAAGAGGAATAAATGGACAAATACAAGTCCAAAGTTCGGGAGGAAGAATCGTTACCCTAGACGTGTTCCTCTTCGCCATGGATCCGAGATTCTACGCGGAGGGAAAGAACCGCACCGGGCTGCACTCTCCGGATCTGGAAACGGCTCGCGAAACGGAGCTCCGGAGCTCCGTCAATGGCGAAATCTCCTCTTCTTCTTCCCTGCCCCCTTCTTCTTCCTCTAGCCTAGGAGAGAGAAACACTATGAAATAATGAGGGTTTAATCCCTCTCCAAAGCCCTAAGACCCCCCAGCATTTAATCCCAGCCGTTGGATCGAATTCCAAGAGATTTGATCGGTCGGATCTTCTTCTCCGCTCAAAATCGCGGAACAGAATAAACAGGGCGCACGATCACAGGCGCACGGTCAGTGGTCGTGCGCGACGAGGGCAATGGTCGTGCGCACTATCCGGGACAGAACTCTGAATTCTTGCGAATAAGCGCACGATCGCTGGCGCACGATCACTGGTCGTGCGCGAAGAGGGAAATGGTCGTGCGCACTGTCCGAGACAGAACTCGATTCTCTTCTGAATTAACGCACGATCGCTGGCACACGATCACTGGTCGTGCGCGATGAGGCCACTGATCGTGCGCTAAGAGCAGACAGGGAAAATTCTAGCCTGCTTCACGTGCCGCACTACCACTCCGCCTACTTCGCGGAACTACCAGATTTGGGGTGTTACACGAGACATGATTCATAAGAATCACGGAGATGAGAAGAACAAACACACCAAAAATGAAACTGGCGGTCTGCCAAAGCAGAGACCGCGCGGACTGCAAAAAGGCTCAGGCCGCCCGGCTTGCTCTGCTGTACTCCCAGACCGCTTGCACAGTCAGACCGCAGAAACACCTTGAGACCGCGCGAACAGAAGCAGACAACCTGCACTGCCAGACCGCAATCCCAATCCGCACGAACTGAAGCTTATTGGAACAAAGAACTGAAGCTGTCGCCAGACCGCAACTCAGACCGCCTAACCGCTGAAGGTCGCCTGATCGCTGAGCTCGCTGTGAACATCACAAGAACACAATAAACCAGTTCGCTGACAGACCGCAGACGAACTGTTTATTCAAGCCACCGGAAATCACCAAGGAAGGAGACCGCAACCTGCTGACCGTAAACCTGCGAACACAACAACCGGTTAGCTCACATCCAAGTCGCGCGACTTCAAACTTGAGTCCGCAAGAAACAATCTGGGCTCTTGTTCTTACAGTTCTTGTTAGGAATGACGGGCACTCCACCCCTATTTATAGGCGGATAGACGCATATCGTCACCGCACAAACCGGGATACAATAACCGCCCATCAGATCGCCAGCGGCCTCATAAGACAGACCGCGCGGACACAGCACTTGGACGAGATCCAGCACAAGTCCGCAAGACAGCAGCAGTCCGCGCACAAGCCGCGCGGACACAACACTTGGACAAGATCCAGCCCAAGTCAGCAAGACAGCAGCAGTCCGCGCATAAGCCGCGCGGACACAACACTTGGACAAGATCCAGCCCAAGTCAGCAAGACAACAGCAGTCCGCGCACAAGCCGCGCGGACACAGCGACCACCCTTCCTGAGATCGCCTACGCAGGGACAAACATCTGGCCGACTTGAACCAAGTCGCCAGAACAGTCCAAACAAGCCGCCCGGTCACTGCGGACAACCAAGAACAGGCCGCCCAGAACAAGACCGGAAGAACTCGCAACAGGTCGCCAGAACCAATGACCAAACCAAGAAGCAGACTGGCCGATCACAGCAGATCGCCAGAACAGCAGGGAGAGATCGCAGAACCAAACCGCCAGAGCACCAGCGCAGGCCGCGCGGTCTCTGCGGTCTCCAGCCTTCAGTCCGGCCGGACTCCCTTCCACTTCACTTCAACAATTTCAACAGCACCGTATCATCCGCAGTGATGATAGCATCCGATCCTCCGTATGCCTTCAAGGAGGCAAACTTAGACACATCTCCAGTGAGATGGTGCCCGCAACCAGAATCCACTATCCAGTCATTCTCAAAGTTTACATAGGCTAAGGCATCGACATGCATGACCGTCATCTCAGCCAGGACACAGTTGTCTTCGCCTTCACCACCCTGGTGACCTCCACCTCTCGCTCCACCTCTCTAGTGGCCTCCTTCTTTCTCAGCAACATGACCGGCCTTCAGATTAGACCGGCAGTCCTTTGTCATGTGCCCGTACTTCTTACAGGCAAAACAAAGAGATCTCCCCCTCTCATCATGAGCAGGGAGGAACTTCCCCTTATCTCATTGAGAGGACGTTGAGGGTCCATCTCCGGAGTTCTTCTTCTTCTTGTCTCAGGTCTTCTTCTTGCCTGAGAACATCACCTCGCTATCTCCCCCTGAGATAGACACACCCGCCATCTGCTTCGTCAGGCTCTCTTGTGACGACAACAGGTTCTCCAGCTCCAGAAGGGAGGGTTGGGTAACCCATCCTTGCACAAATGTAACAAACAAAGTATACTGCTTTCTCAAGCCTCGAAGTATATGCCTCTTTAGCTTCGCCTCAGAGATCGGCTCATCAGGATCCAAGGTCGAGATCTCTGCACAAAGATTCTTCACCTTCAGGAAGAAGGTGGAAATCGACAACTCTCCTTGAGTTGACCGCACCAACTCATTCTCCAAAAACTGTAGCCGCTCTTCATTCTTCTTGTTGAATAGCCCATCGAGGGCTTTCCAGATACCAGACGCTGACTTGCTACCTATGATGTGGTCGAACAAGTCAGGTGAAATTGCTCTCTTTAGAGTGAACTCCGCCTTGGCGTTAATCTTCCTCTAAGCTCTCACATCTGGACCATTATCTCCGGCAGCTACAACTTCCTCTTGCTCATCTCCTCCAACGACCTCTCATAGGTCCTCTCCAAGCAGGTAACTCGCCATACAAGACTTCCACTTCTTGTAATTTGTCTGAGTGAGCAACTCAATGCAAAGACCTCTCGCATAGCCTCCTCCGCCATCCATCTTGGTTGCTCAGTACTTGTAACTCAGTGCTTGTTCCAACCTCGCTCTAATACATATGAAATTTCAAGATCTATGGAACACTGAGACAAGTACACCAAGAATGAACAAAAAACGCTTCTTTATTGCTTGACAAATAGTTACAACAATTTCAAGAGAAAAGACTGAATACAAGTCGCATACAACTTGATTCACAACAGCCGAAAGCAAGGAACAACAACTGGTCGCAGACAGAGTCTGCTTCTCCACAACTCGCTAGCGCCTGCTCTAGGTCACTCCGAACTCACTCCGAGTTCACTCCCACTTGAGACCGCCGATTGAGACCGCCCAAGACTCTCCTGCCGAACTTACTCCAAGTTCGCTCTGACTTAGACCGCCAATAGAGACCGCCCAAGTCGACCTCTTTCTCTGATATACTTTGTAGGGGGATTGCCCCCCCTATTTATAGATTCCGGAGCCGCCACCTGAAAGTTGGGCTAGCGCCGGCGCTAGCGCTAGCGCCCGCGCTAGCTCACTTCACAATTCTTAACGCCCAAGAAGTCAAAACTCTGTTTGGAATGGTTGTGGCTTTTCTACTTTTCAGCGTTAGTGGTGATAAAATGTGGTAGTAAGCATAATAGTGTTGATTTATGTGTGTTTGGAACTTTAATCAGAACATTTTAAAACTAAATTTTACATTCAGGAGTCGTGTTTTTATGTCGGCTAACCCTTACCACAACTTAATGATTGTGATAGCATTTTGATCTAAATAACTCTTTAGAGATAACATCTCCTTTTTCACCACCTCACATTTTTTTTTCAAAGAGAGCCTAAATACAAGATCAATCTTTTAGTCGTGTCAGCGCATGCACACAAAGATGCGCGAGCTGGAATCTGGCCTTGCACTTCTCAAGTTATATATTGTGTACGAGGGGAGTCCGTAGCCCCGAACATCATAACTATTATACTTGATTAATAAAGATGATTGTTATGGGCAAATCTATATTGACTAGGGGCAAACCAAATTTTAAAAAATAAATTATTAAATTAATATTTGTTTTTCATGCGTGAAATAGATAGGGGCAAACCATAAACCCGCGCCTCTTCATTCCTGATCTCTAGCCCGCAGAAAACCCTAGCCGAGTTTCCTTCGCCACTTTCGCCGAGCACCCTTCCGCCTCCTACTCATCCTTCTACGGCGAGTGCGTTGGTTGTCCGCCTCTAGATATTTTCCGCCTCTTTTATTTCGATTGATGTTCTTGTCACCATCCGTCCAGCTACCATTGTCTGCAAATATATG
This sequence comes from Dactylorhiza incarnata, assembly GCA_033032865.1. Lineage (NCBI taxonomy): Eukaryota > Viridiplantae > Streptophyta > Magnoliopsida > Asparagales > Orchidaceae > Dactylorhiza > Dactylorhiza incarnata. Next base: position 284,492 of record JAWHQI010000260.1, read on the forward strand.
ACTGTTCAATTATTTACTGGAATCCATGCTAATTCATTCGGCCTGCCAATTTATTTCTTGGGATGCCGCAATACATGTCAACCTACATTATTGATGCTGTTGATGTCTTGGGAGATGAACATTGTGGCTATCGATGTTGAAACCTGCAACAGGCCTCTTGAGTTCGGACCCACTGGGGGTGCAGCCGATGCTTACTTCTCCCTCACTAGGCTCTCTTGACGGTGGATGTGAGAATAAGAAAAGACCCAAGGCTGAAGCGAGGAGGTCCCGCCACACACCCGGAAGATCTTAGAGAGCTTCCCCTCCCAAACCAGAGCTCAACCGGGCACCTTGGAGGGCACTAGCAGCCGACCAAAAACTAGCCTGGAGGAGAGGATTCTCTAAAATCGGATCTCCTCCAAGGTGCCCTTAAGGGTCTATTTATAGTTTTTCCTAGGCTGGCCTGTAAATAGCCTGAATCCGCCTTTTAATTTTACTAATCGCACCCCAAATTGGTCTGCTGATAGCCTAAACCCGCTGTTCTGAAGGGCTATTTGCAGCCCACAAGGGGCATTATGGTCATTTCCCCCTCAAAGCCTTTGGGGCTAGTGGTCCGTGAGGGCACCACTCGCCGATCTCCCGCTCAGCTGGGTGAGTGCTCATGCTACTGAGCGAGTGGTCCGTGAGGGCACCACTCGCCGATCTCCCGCTCAGCTGGGCGAGTGGTCCGTGAGGGCACCACTCGCCGAACTTCTTCTCGCCTGCAGCGTACCCCCCCTAATCCGGGGATCTCTCCACCTTCCTTAGCCTGGGCGAATGATCCGGCTGACCCAGGTCTCGCCAGTTGGCTTGAGGGACCCACTCGGCGAATACTGGTTGTACACAATCCCCGCTCTTTGCGAGCGGTTCCTACGCTCGGAAAGAACAGTCCAACCCTGTATTCGGTGAGTGCTTGCTGACTGGACCCATAAGACTCTGTGGGTCCCACCGTCATCCTATATATACCTCCTCGTGTCAGACTTTTCTGGACCATTTTTATATCTCGGTCCGGAATTCTCTCCCTGGACCTTTCGCCACTTCCAATGTCTTTCCACAAGCCTTCCACGAGACCCCTTTCGCAAGAAATGATCGAACGCCTGGCTGCGGCCCAGACTGCAACCGCCCCCAAAACTGCCAGATTTGCTCCCTGGCTTAAATCCAAGCGAGACCCGAGCGCCCCATATGTCTCGCGGCGAGCCAAAGCGATTCAGATGAATCGTCAAAAAGGCGAGACCGCCTCGGACTCTCCGACGAATACTCCTCCAGACTCCGGGACTCAGGTATGAAGATTCCTCCTGGCTTTCTTTTTAGTTTCTGCCTCCTTATTCGGCAATCGCTCCGACCATTCGCAGGGGATTTCGGTGCCTGAGGACGGCCACGGGGCCGTTTTGAACAGTGTCGTGGTGCCACCTCTCGCGGACGAGGCACCTCCTCCAAATCTGGATCTTGCTCCTCCACCCCCTCCGGGCGAGACCATACTTCAATCCAGTAAGTTGTGAACCCTCTCGATTTTCCTTTCATGTTGCTTGTTACTGACCATTACCTTCTCGCAGCCCTCAACCCCGACGTCCTGCTGCGGGACTCCATTCCTCAAAGTTCCCCTGCCCAGCAGAACCCCTCTGTTATTTCTTTCCTCGTTTTCTGTGTTGCGGATGCTGGACTTTTATATTGGTATGTAATAATTTTATACTCTACGCTTTGCGAATGCTCTATTTTTTGTTTTTCTCGTAGCTTGCCTGGGTATTGCCGAATGATATGCTATTGTCGAACGTTTTCTTAGCTCTTTCGCGTGGCCGTCGAGCGAATAGCCATAGGGCATTCGCCATTAATGGGCGAGAGGGATCGACCCGGGTTTCGAGGCGTCGGGGAGGCGCGATTGCCATCCGCATACCCGTTACCTCGAAAGCCCAAACGCCGTTTAGTCCTTCTATAAATAGGCCTTTCAACCACCGTATTAAATACCTTACCACCCGTTCCCCCTCTTTCCTCGCGCTAGCACTCGCGCTTCTCCCTTCCCTGCTGCTCCCTTCTCCTTCTGCATTCGCAAAATGGGTGGTGATGCGGAAGGTAGGGCCAGGTGCGCCAGCGCATTCGTCAACCATACTTTCGACTCCTGCGACCTCTCCGAAGAGGCTTACTTGACAGCCGTTGCGGATTACATTCCGCAGGGGTTCGAGGCGCGAAAGCCCAGGCCGGAAGAGCGCCTAAACTCCATCTCGCCCTGTGCTCTCGCGATCCCGCTAGAGCATTTCGAGGTGGGGTTTCGCCTTCCCATCTGGCCGGAACTTCGCCAGACCTTCAGGTACTACGGGGTCGTGCCCGGCCAGCTCAACCCCAACTCCATCGCCATGCTGGTCGGGTACGCGAGCTATCTGCGAGAAGAGGGGATCGAGTTCTCGCTGCCCGTCTTCCGCAAGCTCTACACCTTCCGCTGCACCAACGACATCTCCTTTTTCTCGGGTCTAAGCCCACTCAAGCACTACGGGCTCCCGAACAAAAATCACGACTGGGTTCGCCGCTTCATCTTCGTCAGCGGGAGCCTGGGAAACACCCTTCTCGCCCCGGTGCAGGAGGAGTCAACCTTCCGCCCTCCGACCCTAGGGGGCACAAGGCCAAACTCCACCAATATATTGTGGAGCACGGGATGGACCTCGTCTATCTCCGACGAAACGTCAATTCGCTCCCGCTCATTCCGCAGGGCGAGGGTAAGTTTTTGAGACTTCCTTCATTCGTTTTGGCTTTGTGATCATTACACCATTCGCTAAAACTATTCGCAATATTATGTAGGCGTGCGTAGCCTCCCCCTTCATCCGCCGCGACCTCCTGGGTTTTGCGTGCCTCTCGCACAAGCTGCCGCGGATGCCTGCCGGGAGGGGCCTTCCTCCTCCAAGCCCAGCAGCCGAAAGAGAAAACCCGCGGCGACTCCTTCCTCTCCCCCCAGCAAGTCGCGATGCCCTCCTTCTATCAAAGGGAAGGGGGTTGTGGGCGAGACCTCTGGAGCGAAAGCTCCAACCCAAACCCCAGGGACGGAGGTCCCGACCCAAACCCTGGGGACCGAAGTGCCGACCCCAACCTTGGGGTCGGGTGTGCCAGATGGGACGGTGGTTCAGGCGAGATCGTCGCTGCCGCCGCCTCCGCTGCCCAGGGACCACCGCAACTTCCCGAACGGCGAGAAGTACGTGATCCCTCAGGGGCTCCCCTGGTCAAGTGGGACAGAAACACGAACAGGGTCTCGCTCTCTACCCTCCATCCAACCTGGATAGAGAGCGACGTCGCCAGCGGCGAGGCGTACGCCATTGCGTATGCCCTCTATGGCCGTGAGGATGCCGATGTCTTCGATGTCGAGAAGACGCAAGTTCTCGCCCACGAGGCCGCTCGAGCCATGCTGCGGGCCCTGGAGCTCTCGCACATGTCTTCTCGCCGGAGCATCAACTTGGCACGGAATCTGGCCGGGGTCGAGGAGGCCAGGGCTCTCATCTCTAGGGAGGCGACTGAGCTCAGAGTGAAGCTGGAAGCCGCGGAAGCGCTTCTCGCCCGCCGCCCGGTTGCAGAGGTATACTTTCTCTCACCCCTGCGGATGACCATTGCTGATTGCCGCACTTTTATCTCAGGTTTTATTTCATTTCTTCATGATGCTACAAGCGCCGGGATGCTTTGCTCGCGGGTGATCGACCTTGAAGAGGAAGTCCGCCTGGCCAGAGCCGAAGTCCAACGGCTGCGAGAAGCCGGCGCGTCGGCACTCGACCCGGGAAGTGGGGGGCACTTTTACCCCCATCACGAGCTAGAGCAACTGATGCAAGAGAATGCGCAAAGTGCCGTGAAGCATGCGCTGCAGGTGCTGCGGCGAGCTGGGTATCTGAAGGCGGAGGCTGAATGCCTTTCCGCTCGCCAAGTCGTCCCAGAGCTCTACATTCTGATCCCCTTCCCGGAGGACGATAATGGCGAGCCGCGGGAAGACGCCCTCATCCCAGATTCGGGCGAAAGCGAAGGATCTTCAGGCGAGAAATCTGCAGACCCTTGAGAAGGGCCATTTGTATTTTTTACTTTTTTTGTACTTACCATTTTGAATGTAATCATGAACGGGGTGAGTGCCCTTAAAAGATATATATATTGACTACAATTTTTGTGCTATCTCAATTTTTGTGCTATCTTAACTTTTCTCTCATTCGCCGTTATATCTCGCTGGGCTCATTAGGACGTTACTTCTTTCCCATTCGCCGTTATATCTCGCTAGGCTCATTAGGATGCTAGGTCGTAGTGCGACTGTCCTGGCCACCCAGCGAATGCTCGAAGATGACTTAGGTGTGCTGCCCCTTTTCGACTTCCCGCTTCCTGCCCCACTCGCATCTCCTTACCATTCGCCCAGACCGGGGTTTCGCTTAGGTAGTCAGGAAGAGAGGTGAGATTACTTTACTGGCGCGTGGTCCCTGCGAGAGCCCTCAAGATCCACCCCTGAGAACTTAGCGCCTGCCACCGAGTGAGTCTTCGGACCTGCCAGCTAGACGAGAGCCTGGACAGCAGGTCTGCTCGGGGTCATTTCCTTCATCACCTTAGAACCTGCCACCGAGTGAGCCTTCGGACCTGCCAGCTAGATGAGAGCCTGGACAGCGGGTCTGCTCGGGGCCATTTTCTCAACACCTTGGAACCTGCCACCGAGTGAGCCTTCGGACCTGCCAGCTAGATGAGAGCTTGGACAGCGGGTCTGCTCGGGGCCATTTTCTCAACACCTTGGAACCTGCCACCGAGTGAGCCTTCGGACCTGCCAGCTAGATGAGAGCCTGGACAGCGGGTCTGCTCGAGGCCATTTTCTCAACACCTTGGAACCTGCCACCGAGTGAGCCTTCGGACCTGCCAGCTATATGAGAGCCTGGACAGCGGGTCTGCTCGGGGCCATTTTCTCAACACCTTGGAACCTGCCACCGAGTGAGCCTTCGGACCTGCCAGCTAGATGAGAGCCTGGACAGCGGGTCTGCTCGGGGCCATTTTCTCAACACCTTGGAACCTGCCACCGAGTGAGCCTTCGGACCTGCCAGCTCGATGAGAGCCTGGACAACGGGTCTGCTCGGGGCCATTTTCTCAACACCTTGGAACTGCCACCGAGTGAGCCTTCGGACCTGCCAGCTAGATGAGAGCCTGGACAGCGGGTCTGCTCGGGGCCATTTTCTCAGCACCTTGGAACTTGCCACCGAGTGAGCCTTCGGACCTGCCAGCTAGATGAGAGCCTGGACAGCGGGTCTGCTCGGGGCCATTTCTGGAGCCTTCAGAGTCTTTCCTACAAGTTGCGGCATCACTCTCATACACATAGTTTAAGTAAAATATTCTTATTCAAAAACACGGTTACTACATACTGCTAGGGATAGAAGCGTTTAAGGTCGTTGCCACTCCATGTGTGGCTGAGAGGTTGGCCCTCCACATTCTGAAGGCGATACCCCCCAGACTTTAGTGCCTCTTCCACGACATAGGGGCCTTCCCAGTTGGGGTTAAGTTTTCCCACCGCGGCGGACCTCCCAGCCGCGTCGACCTTCTTGAGCACCAGATCTCCCTTCTCGAACTGCTTTACCCTGACGTGCTTGTCGAAGTACTTGGCCATCCGCCGCTTGACCTCTTCTTGGCGAATGGCTGCTAGGTCCCGAGCTTCTTCGATGAGGTCGAGGGAGAGCCGCAACTCCTCCTCATTCTCGGCTCTCCAATCTTCCTCTCCACTTGCGGCGGCCTTTACCCGTGGTGTCATAACCTCAAACTCTATGGAAATGACGGCCTCGCAACCGTGAGAGAGCTTGAAAGGGGTCTCTCCTGTGGCGGTGCTGGGGGTAGTTCTTAGGGCCCACAGGACCGATGGAAGTTGTTCCACCCAATTGCCCTTCAGATTTTCCACCTTCTTGAGCAGGTTCACGATAACCTTGTTTGCCGCCTCCACCTGCCCGTTGCTCCTGGGATGGTGAACGGATGCAAGCCTGAGGTCTATCCCCAACTGGCCACAGAAGCTGATGAATTACTCGCTTGCGAACTGCAGACCATTATCCGTGACTATGGCCTGTGGAAGCCCATGTCGACAAATGATCTCCCCTCATACGAAGTTGCGGATTACCTGGGAGGTGACCTTAGCCAACGCCTTGACCTCCAACCACTTTGAGAAGTAGTCAATCATGACTAGGAGAAACCTTCTCTGCCCACTAGCCTGGGGGAAGGGTCCTACCAGGTCCATCCCCCATATGGCGAATGGACAGGGCGCCGTGATACTCTTTAGCCTATGAGTTGGCATGAGCTGAAGCGGGGCGAACATTTTGCACTTCTGGCACCTCTTGGCGAAGGCTGTCGCGTCTTTACTTAGGGTTGGCCAGAAGTACCCCTGCCTCATTATTCTTGCCTCCAACATCCTGCTCCCCGAGTGGCTGCCGCACTCGCCGGAGTGAACTTCTTCCAAGATCCTTGGGGCCTCCTCCTCTGAAATGCATCGGGCCAGGAGGCCCGAGAGGGTCTTCCGATACAAGTCCCCCTCATGGAGCACGTAGTAGGCGGACTTATATCGGAAGCGCCTCTGGTCCGGAACCTCCTCCGGAAACTTTCCCGTTGCAAGGAAGGTGACGAAGGGATCCTTCCAGGAGGGCCGCTGCTCTACTTCCATGAGTTCTCCCTCCTCGATCGAAGGGCGGAATAGGTCTGTCAGGGTCCCCCCGGCTCGAGGACCGGATTTGGCCAACCGATCCGCCGGGGTGCTCTCCTCCCGAGGGACGTGCCGGATGGAGAAAGTTTTGAACGTTCCCACGAGACCTCTCACTTTGGCCAAGTACCTTATGAGCGCAGGTTCCCTCATCTTGAACTCTCCCCTGATCTAAGAGGCTATTACCATCGAGTCGGTGAGGACCTCCACGTCATGGACTCCGAGCTCCTGGTCCAGCCGTAGACCGGCGATCACCGCCTCATACTCCGCCTGGTTGTTGGTGATTGGGAAGTGTATTACTAGTGTCTGCTCGATCTTTACTCCGTGGGGACTCTCTAGTACCACCCCTCCTCCGAGGGAATTCTTGCTCGAAGCCCCGTCCACCAGCAGCTTCCACAGAACGTGACGAGGGGCTCCATCTTCCTCCATCTCGGCTACATAATCTGCCATGAAATCAGCCACCACCTGCGCCTTCATGGATAGTCGAGGGACGAAGGTAATGTTGAATTCACTTAGCTCTATCGACCACTTTGCGAGCCTTCCCGAGTGCTCCACTCCTTCGAAGATCTGGCGGAGAGGGTGGTTCGTCACTACTTGGATTGAATGGGCCTGGAAGTATGGCCTGAGCTTCCTTGCTGCGACGACCAGAGCAAAGGCCAACTTCTCCAAAATCGGGTATCTGAGCTCCGCTTCCCTCAGGACCCTGCTCACGTAGTAGACGGGCAGCTGCTTCTTGCCCTCCTCCCGAACCAGGACGGAGCTTACGACCTCTGCCCCGACCCCGAGATATAGATATAGATCCTCCCCCTCTTTGGGACCTTGGAGTAGCAGAGCCTTGGTGAGTTGGCTCTTCAAGGCCGGGAAGGCCTCTTCGCATTCTTTTGTCCACTCAAACTTCTGGTTACCTCGTAAGGTTTTGAAGAAGGGGGAGCATTTCTCCCCGGCTCGGGAGAGAAACCTGCTCAGCCCTGCGAGTCTTCCGGTCAAGCGCTGAACTTCCTTGGCGTTTCGCGGCGACCCCAGCTCCATTATGGCCTTAACCTTGTCCGAGTTAGGTTCTACTCCCCAAGGGGTGAGAAGGTGCCCCAGGAATTTCCCCTTGCTGGCCCCGAACACACACTTCAGGGGGTTCAAGCGCATCTTGTACTTGTGTAGGGTGGCGAAGGTCTCCTCGAGGTCCTGGATGTGAGAGTTCACGCACTTGCTCTTCACCATAAGGTCATCCACGTAGACCTCCAGGTTCCTTCCCCTTTGCTCCCTAAATACCCGCTCCATCATCTTCTGGTAGGTTGCTCCTGCATTTTTCAGCCCGAAGGGCATCATCTTATAGCAATAGCATCCCTCCCTGGTGATGAACGAGACGTCTTTGACGTCCGGGGGGTGCATCCTGATCTGGTGATAACCTGAAAAAGTATCCAAAAAACTCATCACAGAAAAACCGACGGCTGAGTCAACCAGCGCGTCGATCTGAGGCAGGGGATAACAATCCTTAGGGCAGGCCTTGTTTAATAATGAAAAATCCACACACATACGCCAGCGGCCATCGGCCTTTTTTACCATTACGACGTTGGAGACCCAGCCTGGGTACTGGATCTCCGATACAAAACCTGCTTCGAGGAGCTTGGCCACCTCCCCGCGGATTGGTTCTTCGAGCTTGCTGGCGAAGGTCCTTCTCTTCTACCGGATGGGGCGGGCTCCTGGATCGAGGTTGAGACGATGGCAAGCCACGTCCGCCTCGATGCCTGGCATATCAGCTGCGCTCCATGCGAAGACATCCACGTTCTTCTGGATGCACTCCAGCATCTTCACCCTGTCCTCCGGGCCGAGACCCCCGCTGATCCGTACCTCTTTCACTCTTCCCTCCTGGGAGATGACCTCCATCTCTACCACCTCTTCTGTCGCCTCGAGCCGGGTTGGCTCTTCCCATTGGCCCTTTGCTTCTCGTCCCTCCTCCCGGGCTTCTTCCTCTGTGGCTCCTTCCGCCTCCATCGGCTCGATCCCCTGCTCCTCCCGAGCGACCTCCATATTCTCCTCTCGGGCATCGCCCTCTTCCTCTACCCCACTCTTCTCCACTTCTTCTCCTGGCCCCTCCGGCCTCGTCATCTCCTTATCCATCCTCTCAGCCTCCGCCATCCAAGAGATGGTGTTGACGGCAGTCACATAGCACTGCCTCGCCACCTTAGCATCTCCTCGGATCCGGACCTGGACTCCTCCACTATGGAACTTCAGGCACTGGTGGTACGATGAGGGCACGCACCGGAAAGCACTAATGAGAGGGCGTCCGAAGATAGCATTGTAGCTGCTCGGAGCGTCAACGATGACGAACCGGTAGTTCCTTGGGACCCCTCCTAACGTCACTTGGAGACCCACGCCTCCCTCGACCTCCTTCCGCTCCCCTGAGAAACCAAACAGTGGTCCGTCGGAGGCCTGCACCCTCTTCTTCTCCACCTCCATCGCGTCGAAGGCCTTCTTGAAGATCACATTCACCGAGCTCCCGTTATCCACCAGGATCCGGGAGACCGTGAAATTTTCAATCGCCGTCTGGATCACCAGGGCGTCGCAGAATGGATCTTCATAATCTGGCATGTCTTCTGAGGAGAAGGTGAGCTTCTCTGAGGGGGGTGGGGTTTGGGAAGTTGACGCGACGTCCCTTCGGAACATCGCCTGGAAACTCCTCTTGCGAGAGGCCTCTATCCCAACCCCACCATGAATCACCCCAATTCCCCCTTGTTCCTGTATCAACCCGGTCTTCACACCTATCCTCTTCCCCTTCCGGGAACACCTCCTCAATCCTGATCGGCTGCTGTCGTGGTTGCCCTCTTCCCCTCATCTCCAGGAACTCGGGGCAGGTGGCCGTTGCGTGACCCTCTTCCTGATGAAAGTCACAATAGGGCAACACCACCCTACCCCCTCTTCCGGTTCTTCCTCTTCCTCCTCTATCTCCTCTAGCTCCTCTTCCTCGGCCTACCGCCATGGCTTGCTCCCGCGGAGGAGGAGGGGGTCGGGGGCCCTGCCTCCACCCCGGGTTGACTCCCCCCATCTCCCTTCCTTGGTATCCTCCTTCCTGACCTCTCGCAGGTCCCTCCTGATTCCTCCAGCCCAACCTGTTGTGGGGCTCCTGAAACCTCCAATTCCGAGGTGGCCTCTCGAACCCTTGACCTCTGGGTTCCTCTCTCCTTCTTCCCTCTTGTTGCCTCACCTCAGGCTCGCTCATCTTCGCCAACCTTTTGTAGAACTCCGGGTTGGCCGCCTCCCCTTCTATCTCCTCCGCCGCTCGCTCCATCAACTCCTCAAAGGAGACCGGAGCCCTCCTCTTCAGGTCCATCTTGAAGAACCCGTCTCTCAATCCCACAATGAACGCCATTTTGAGGGCGAACCCCGGCACCTCCTGCACAAGGTGTATCTCTTCCTGAAACCTGTCCACGTAATGTCCCAGGGACTCCCCCTCCCTCTGCCTGATCTTGAAGAGAGCCTCCGCATCCTTCTTCCTCTTTTTTGACGTCGAGAATCGCAGCCGGAAGCCCCGACGCAGATCGTCGAACATGTAGATGGAACCTACGGGAAGCTGGTGGAACCAATCCCTTGCCTTCTCCTTCAGGGTGGTTGCGAAGAGCCGACATTGGAATGCATCCGACATGGGGAGAATTGAGGTCATGTCCTCAAACCACTGCAGGTGCACGACCGGGTCCTCTTTTCCGGTGTAGTAGGACATCTCCGGCCCCCGGAACCCCTCTGGCACTGGAGTCGAGAGGATCATCTCGCAAAAGGAGCTCCCTTCCCCTGCTCGGCGAATGGTCCTCTCGCGCGGAGCCAACTCGCACACCTCAGCACTCGCCGGACTGCTGAACAGCTGCCGCCCCGGGAGATCTCGCGCACTTCCTTCTGCTGGCACCTCCTTTCCCGGCCGCTGCCCCGGAGCGTTCTCGCCGACCTGCTGGGGTGGAATGATGGGAACCGCTGGCGTCTCGCATTCGCCCCTTGCCGCGAGAACTGTCTGCAGGACTTCTCGCTTGAATTTCTCGAACATCTCCAGCCACTCTCCTGTCGCTGGTGGCTGCGAGTGGCCTGAGTCAGAACCATTCCCTCCATCTCCTGTCATCGAACCTAGCTTGGGATTTTCCTTCACTGGCTATGGTCCACGCTCACCGCACCAAAAATGTTGAAACCTGCAACAGGCCTCTTGAGTTCGGACCCACTGGGGGTACAGCCGATGCTTACTTCTCCCTCACTAGGCTCTCTTGACGGTGGATGTGAGAATAAGAAAAGACCCAAGGCTGAAGCGAGGAGGTCCCGCCACACACCCGGAAGATCTTAGAGAGCTTCCCCTCCCAAACCAGAGCTCAACCGGGCACCTTGAAGGGCACTAGCAGCCGACCAAAAACTAGCCTGGAGGAGAGGATTCTCTAAAATCGGATCTCCTCCAAGGTGCCCTTAAGGGTCTATTTATAGTTTTTCCTAGGCTGGTCTGTAAATAGCCTGAATCCGCCTTTTAATTTTACTAATCGCACCCCAAATTGGTCTGCTGATAGCCTAACCCCGCTGTTCTGAAGGGCTATTTGCAGCCCACAAGGGACATTATGGTCATTTCCCCCTCAAAGCCTTTGGGGCGAGTGGTCCGTGAGGGCACCACTCGCCGATCTACCGCTCAGCTGGGCGAGTGCCCATGCTACTGAGCGAGTGGTCCGTGAGGGCACCACTCGCCGATCTCCCGCTCAGCTGGGCGAGTGGTCCGTGAGGGCACCACTCGCCGAACTTCTTCTCGCCTGCAGCGTACCCCCCCTAATCCGGGGATCTCTCCACCTTCCTTAGCCTGGGCGAATGATCCGGCTGACCCGGGTCTCGCCAGTTGGCTTGAGGGACCCACTCGGCGAATACGGGTTGTACAATCGAGTAATAAGCAATGGAATGGAAATTGAAGATAATTGGTTAAAAGTTCGTAATGAATTATCACAAGAACTTCAACAAAAAGAGGAGTTATATGAATTAACGTGAAAAATTATATGCTATTACAGGTGACAAAATAGTTGACGTTCTAATCAAAGATGTTTTTCTTCAATATGTTTGACTTAAAGGTACTATAAAGTAGATACATTGATATTAGACTGACACAAACTTATATATTTTTAATCTTTGATCACTTTTTTTTGAGGTGCAATTATTGGAGCAAAAAATGTCGCGAAAAAAGAAATTCTATGATTACTTCAAAGCTTTCTATATGTGTTTACATTTGGACTATTAATGAAAACTATTAGATAGTTTTTTAAGGAATTTATTAAAAAAAAGTTTTGCACCTAACAATTTAATTTGCACATATAATTTATTGGTTTGCCCGTATAATTGATTTGCCTCTATCCAAAATAGGTCTGCCCATAACAATCACCTAATTAAATAAATTGGGAGAATTTTGTATACATTCAAAGTATATGAGCATGGTGGGTTTTTTGTATTTTTCTCCATAAAAATAAAGTTTCAAGCGTAAATTTATATTTTTTACAAAATAATCAATAAAATATAAATTATTTTATTTTTACGATCATTTTTAATACTCATATATATATATTGAACTAAAAATACCGTCATAAAAAAATAGAAATGTAATTTACATACCATCATTTACATCTATAATTTTAGGGGAAAAAAGTCGGTCCCACAATGCTCCATATACTTTGAACGTATAGAAAATTCCCGCTAAGTAAATTAGCTAAAAATCACTTAAAATATATTTTAAGTGCCGGATGCACCCATCTTTGCATCAACTAGGGGCAACCAAAAAATATCTAATTTAAACAATGTAGAACTAAACTTATGAAAATTGAAATATCAGAATAATTAAGGCTTTGCTTGGCGCAACTTTTTGATAAAAATGCTACCGTCCTAGAATATATGTTTGACATGACAATGATTGTTTCCGCCACCAAAAAAAGCATACTAGTTTTGAATATAAAAGTGTATGAAATTTTTTAGAAGAGGTCAGGCGTTCACGAACAACAGTTGATAGCCGTCACATACAGGATCACCACCGCCATGCCAAACAGAGCATAAATCGCAGAGCACTCTACCACAATTATCTTAAGAGTTGGAGCTTGTGTAGAGTGTCAACTCAACTATTGACTTTTTTTTTAAATAAATAAAAATAATAATAAAGCAAAACAATCATCAAAACCAAAAGCAAAAATCCCTCTCACCCCACTAACAAGCCACCGCTACTCCACAATCCACATAAAAGAAATTCAAAAAGATCCCATTTTCCCTTTTGTTGGAAAGCTAATGACTTTACTTAATAAGGCTCCGTTTGGTATGGCGGTGACAGTCGTGAACGCGGTGATTATGAATTGTCGTTCATAAATGCCCGACTTCACCTAACGAACATCATCCACTTTTATGCTCAAAATTAGTTTTCGTTTCTTGGCAAACTCATCGGAGCAAAAAAAGTCGTGCCAAACGGAGTCTAAGAGTCTCCCCGCTCTATTTTTTATCGAATTTTTTTAAGGGAAATGTTGCACTCTTACACAAAGTTGATGTTTTTTAAATTTATTTTTGGAGTATGATATGTTATTATCAAAATTTTAATAATTGGTTTGGTTGGAAAAGAGGAATTATATGATTCTGTGCTTTATTTATCAAACAAACAAAATTATCAAAATAATGTGTCTGTTTGGCAAAGTGGCGGTGACAGTGAATTCGATGGTTATGAACCGTTCGTTCATGAACGCCCTACCGCACCTAAGGAATTCTATCAACTTTTATGTTCAAAACTATTTTTTTTCTTGATGACACTAGTAATCTTTGTCATCTCAAACATATATTTTTTATGAAGGTGACGTTTTTTGTCCAAGCTGGTCGGACCAAAAATGTCACTCCAAACGGACCTTTAAACTAATGATCATGTCGCTGAGGCCCACGCTTCAACATCGCAATTGATTACTTAGATCGATCGGACTCATTTTTACTCATCTTCTTATAGCACACAATTGTAGTGTTTGAATCATTAATATTAAACCCTCTTTGCTAGCAACTTGTTAGTGGTTGAAAAATATAATTAAAATGAGCACTCCTCTAGCCAAATGGCTGAGAAGCACCTCAATTTCTCCTATCAGCCCCTCAAAGGCGGTTCTTCGGTCCAGATTCCAGACGCCAGCTGGCTTCCGGGACCAGTAATATCTTGAGAAGGCCAGCAGTGCACTTTAAACCTGTGCACAGCGGGGCCGATGCCTTGTCGTGATATTAGTGGTTTGGGACAGCGTTCGGGACCCGGAGCGAAGTGCAAGCCCCCTCACACCCTCCCTTCCTTTGTAGGAAAATTCTTTAATTAATTTGTGGAGCCTAAAATAAACATAAATTAGTGGAGGAGCTACCTGTGCTTGATGGCATAAAGGGCACATCTGAGGTGGTAAATGCAAAACATAAAGAATAACAAACTAAAAGCTGAAGGAATAGTAAATTGTAAAGCATATAAAATGGAGATACTTTGGTAAGTTCCCAAATTTTCATTGGAGCCAAAAGCTGGGCCATACCAACAGTTTGTACACTTTTTTTTGTCCTTTTAGAGGAGTATATTCCGTTTGACGCGACATTTTTGGACAAAAACAACACAATTATAGAAAGTGTGTTTGATATGACATCGGTTATGATCACCCCCAGAAAAGAAAACTAGTTTTAAACATAAAAGTGGACGGAGTTCATTAGGTGAGGCCGGACGATCACGAAAGACGGTTCATACCCACAGCGTTCATGACCGTCACTACCACGCCAAACGGAGCTGAAGTTTGGGACTTCAATTTCACAAAGAGCGATGTTAAACGCAGGCCATTTTTGGCTATATGCAGACCACAACTTTTTAAAAAGAGTGATGTTAAACGCAGACCGATTTTAGCTATATATATGCAGGCCACAATTTTAAAAAAAATATTATTTTTCCTTTTAAAACTTCAGGAAAAATAATTCGAGTAGTTTAATACTTCATGTATTAAGTGTTTTTTCCTTCCATGCAACCGTGTCCCCAAAGAGTTTACTCGTTTGTCCGAGTCCAATGGGTTTTTAAATTACAACTGGCTTAAAGCTATTCATGATATTTGCTACGGCGATAGCGACGACGGCGATGGCGACGATCGCGATGGCGACGATCGCGACGTCGTCGGCGATGGCGACGATCGCGACGTCGTTGGCGATGGCGGCGATAACGAAACAATGACATTCAACGTAACCTCGCACGCATCATATTTTACTTACATATTTTATGAATGTTATTTTGCTCGGTGATTTATTTAGGAAAATATTAATTTGATTTTAAAATGTAAATATGAAATTTGGCCTGCATGAATAACTTTTTGGCCTGCATATATCCGCGGCCTACATATAGTCAAAACCGGCCTGCATTTAACATATAACTACCTCCACATGCACAAATATTAATGGCATAGGTGACAAGAAATTTAGAAAGATTAAATCTTCAATATGTAGCACTTCCAAATATTAAGTTAAAGTAGCGTCTGTTTGTATCCAAATGCTTCCAAACTTGAGACTTGTTGCGGGTCACTCGACGCTCTTTCAGATCGGGCAAATTGGACCGTCTTAGCCCGAGAGTGAGCCGAATGCGCAAACAATCACAGGGAGAATAGACAAATGGCAAGAGAACATTTTTAGCGTGAAAAACCTGGAAAGAGTGAAAAACCACGTGGCCGGATCAGTGTCAGCCAAATGACACTAAGTATTGAGGTGTTACAAGAGAAGTTACAAAAATAGAGAGCGACATGCCGCTTCTCGTTACAGTTGCGGTTGAAGGGAATTCTCTGAGGGTGACATTCCACCTCTCAGAAAAACTATGTATCTTGGTGTTGCAGGAGGTCTTCAAGGTCCGAAGAAGATCTTCAAGTGACGAAAGAGATCTTCGAATCACAAAGGAGATCTTCGAACCGCGAAGGAGATCTTCGAACGCGAAGGAGATCTTTGAAGGAAATCTTCAAGGAGCTCTCTCGGATGCCAAAAGTCAGGTCCCCTCAAAAGAGGATTCATGGTCTCTTTTATAGACTTGGCCAAAGGCGGCTTGGTAATTTCACCGTTGTAACCACCGTAACCACCCTGACGGGCCGATCTCGTCCGTTGATCGAGAGCACATGGATCGCCACTTTCTGGATATGGCGGCTTCGCCCCTCGGGCAGTTCGGGCAATTCGTCCAGTTGACGTTCTTGATTGCAATGAGTAAATCCTGTAATCTTAAGAGAGAAAATGGAGTTAGCAACGACGCACACTATGAACTTTGCAATGTTCAAGTGCACGCCGGTCAAGAGTACGCTAAGGACTTAGCGACATTAGCACGATCGGGGTTGCGCAAGGATTGCGCGAAGAGCGCAACGGGCGACGCGAGACGAGGGGGGAGATCGGCGCCGAACACAGGCGTTGACGCAGGTGTGCGTCCGCGTGCTGGGTGACGTGTGCGACACGCGAGGGGTACCGCGCGCGCGGTATCACGCGTGCTGCGCGGCACCCCTCGCGGTATTGCACGCGCGGTTACACGCGAGAGCGGTACCGCGCGTGCCGCGCGGTACCGCGCTCGGTCGTGCGATACCGCGCGCGGTAGCGCACGGAGCTGCTGCGTGTGTGGCGGTTTCTTGGGCGGTTTTTCTCCTCCTTCTTGCCCATGCCTCTACCGTCTTAGTGGGGAGTGGGGTTTTCGGCTAAACGCAGCCCGGATTTCTTTACAAAATGGACGAAGACCTATCAAGACTAAATCACATAATAACATTGTTGGGAAAACCACTTTTGATTTGATATAATAGATTATTTAAGTGATTTAAGAAATTGGCTAGATATGTATAGTAAGACAATATGTTATAGTATTAGGTGTATGTTATAAAATTTGGAGTAAGCGTCGCTACGGTGAATTTATATTATCGAAAATATTCTACCGAATGCAGCGACAAATGAAGCTCCTTGGATCGTCTTTAACCAAACTCTATTGACCTCCAAACGGAGTTTATGCAGAATATTTTTCTGACTAAATAATCAACCAAATAAAGAACACACAAAACAACTAAAAGTTGAGCAAGCGATAAATCTACTGAAATTCTGCTCGTGTTTCATGTCGGCAGATATTCACAGCAATTGAGACGTGTTGTTCCTTATGAATTCCGCCGCTTTGAAAAAACCCACTTGCATATAAATGTGCCTAAATAATTCTCAACAACCCAAACGATTAGCACAAAGTATTGCATATATAAATGACTCATGAAACATGAAAAACAAATCAAGCATAATAATGAATGGATCTAAAGGGCAACCTCTAATTATGAATGGATCTAATGATATAGACATTTATGCTTTTATCGAGCAAGACTAAGTTTGTGATCAAATCTCTAAATATGCAAAAATATTTTATGATCATAAACATCACATCCAAGAGAGACTCATTATGATAATCTAAAGTCAAATAATATCTCTCGATGTGTTGATAAGTCACAAAATAAAAGATATATATCTTTATTATATAAGTGAATATAGCATTCTTCATGTTTTTACCGTGCTTTCATTTTCTACTATTTGATCTTTCACATGTTTTATCCGAAATAGGCAAAATACTCAAATTAGTCCCATAACTTTGTGCCTAATTTCAAATAGGTCCTTTAATTTTCATTTGCTTCAAATAGGTTCCTTTACTTTTGGTCTGATTTCATATAGATCCTTTAATTTTCATTTGCATCAAATTAGTCCCTTAACTTTAAGTCTAGTTTCAAATAGGTCATTTAATTTTCATTTATTTCAAATTGGTCCCGAAACTTTATATGTTGAGGCGGACGAAATTCGCCTGGATGCGGCCAAAGGCCGTCCGACAGCATCGCGCCGGGATGGGCGAAGCCCGCCGTCGCCGGCCGGGTACTGTCGCGCTTGGCCGTAGGGGCGGAGCCCCGTGTCGGGCACTCATGTATATATATACAAGGGCAGATCTAGGCCCCCCCCCCCCCCCCCCCCCAAAAAAAAAAAAAAAATTTGCAAAAATATAAGGAGATTTGGATTTCTTTCGTCGAGCCAATGAATTTTGACTACTTACACGTAAAAAACGGTGTCCGAATGAGAGAGAAATGTACGTCTCCGAGAAGATGGAGATTTTCATTTTTTTACGAGAGGAAAACGATGCTTGACCCCCACCCCCCTTCTACGAAGCCGCTGCCATTTTGATCCGCCCTGCTTCGATTCCCGCAAGCGTGCAACGACCTCTACGCTAGTAGACGAGCACAAAAATATTTGCGTCGTCTACTGCAAGAACGCGGACGCCCCCAGCATGACCGACGTGTCCGTTCCCTGCATCTGCCATCTCCTGCGCCTCCACAATCCTTATTGTCGTCGACGAAAACATCCATTTGGTAAACAACACATTTGTCAAGGGAAAACAACAACGCTCGTCATTCTGTTTTCATCCCGTCGTCCCCAGCCACAGCTGAAGCCTTCATCAATCTCCCCTTTCGGCGCCCAGCGACTCCTGCTCGCTACTCACAAGATCCTTGCTGATCGAATCCGCTCAATCACTCGCGTGCGTCGTTCTTGCTGACCACACGAGGAAGAGCTGTCGTTTCTTCATGAGCCGCCCACTGCGCGTTTCATTGAGCTCAACCTCTTTTGAGAAACCGTGTCAACCCATCAGTCGGCCCGCAGTTTTCTATCACGGACGCACTACCACCGCGACCCATTATAGCTCCACCGACACCTATTCTATCGGCCTTGTAGAACTACTTGCTACAAGCATAATCAGTCTCATGTGTCCACACATACACCTAAGCATTCTCATCTCCGCAACTCCCATTTTTTGCTCATGTACACAATTCACTGCCCAACACTCAGAACCATAGAGCATCACTGGTCTAATTGCAGTATGGTAAAACTTGCCTTTAAGTTTTAATGATACTTTACGATCACATAAGGCCCCTGACGCGCCTCTCCACTTCAACCAACCCGCTTTGATTTTATATTTAATACATAATGTTAAAAAAAATTGCTCCACCTTTTGATTGAGACCCCCTAATCAAAATTCCTGGATCCGCCCTGTTAATATATATATATATATATATATATATGAAAACTATGCTCTCAGTCAACACATGCAAGGATGAACGCACTCCTTTAGGCTTAGATCCAAAATAAAATTTGCCAATGATCTTGATCTCCAAAAATGCCGATTTAATAGAAGAAAACCATACAGTAATGTATTTGTGGGCAGTGGCGGATCCAGAAAATTATAAATGGGGGTGCACAAAAAATTTCAAAACACAAATGCTAGCGGGGTGAGTAGGAGGGTCGTGAGTCACATGTTGAAAATTAAATTTGGGGGTGCACATAGCTGAACTTGGTCTGCGAATAGCCAAATTTGGTCTGCGAATAGCCAACTTTGGTCTGCAAAATAGCCAACTTTGGTCCGCGAATAACCAATATTTGTCTCAAAACAAACTAGTTACGTGACGTGAGAACGCTTCTATCTTATCGGAGCCGTTTCTTCCTCATCTGGCCACCGTTTTTGACATATAAGTAGTCAAAATTCATTGTCTCGACGAGAGGAATCCAAATCCACTAACAATTTTGAAAAATAATGAGGGTGCATGTGTCCCTCGGGCCCCCCTCTGGATCCGCCCCTGTTTGTGGGCTTTAATAGGAGAAGCCCATACTGAGTTATCAATAGTAAGTAACTTAATCCCATTAATTTTTTGTACTAAATGAAAATGAAACTCGAAAATGAATTGGATTTCTTAGCCATTCAAAATCCGTGCCTAGAGTGAGACCGGGTTCGCGACTTCAAGTACGAGACGATCTGGCCCATCTATCACAGACCTCAATCGTTCGCGTGACTGAACTAACACACGCTTGTATTAGTCTGAATAGATTCTAATATACGCGTGCGACTCTAACGAATCGTCCCGAGAGAATATGTCCACATAACGGAAAAATTTCCAACAGTGTATTCAAGTTTAGACGGTCAAAGACTCAGGAAGCACTTAAGAAGCAAAATCAACTAAGTTAAACCTCTGTGCATCGAGAAGTATTCAACGTACGCCAACTAAGACTAACTCTATGTGTCAAAGAGTAATCGAGGTGCGCCGAGAAGTTAACTTCATGCGTCAACCCGTGTATTTAATTTTGGTATTCTAGAAACATTAGATGACGCAAGAAACCAAAAAAGCGGACCTAAATTCATCCATTTGATCCGAGTTTTTAGAGTTGCTTAAAGTTCTAACTACTAAGGCCGTAGAGGCCCGTAGTAAATGAGATCACGAAGCAAAATGATTGCAGAGACGAGTTTCCTGAATTAGACCTTCAAATTCAATCAATCGAAAATTGAAGAGGAGAGGAAGCAAGAACAATTCGTCCCGAATCCGAGTTTCTTCGTCATCGCCTCGCCATTTGCTACTAAATAATACATAATTTGTGATGAATCTCGTCGAAGGGGAGGACTAGAAGGCAAGGAACCAACAACCCCGCAACTGCTCGCTGTCCTTTTTCTATCTCGCTCGCTTTTCAACCCCCACAGAGAACGACACATCTCCCGCCGGCTCCGTCTTCCTTACTTCAGATCCGCTCCTTCTCCTGCCCGCTTAAATCCTCTCATCTCTTCCTGTATTTTCTCGTGTTAATGAAGATTCGCCGCCGGTGGGTTCGCTGAGCTGCGTCGGGGAGGGAAAGGGGAAGGACCGAAGGAGGAGTCGGACGCTTCTCTTCACATCGGCAGTATACCGCGCATTCTGATCTATGCCCTATTCTTTCCTTTTGTGGGATTGGTTTCAATTCTGATTTGGCTCCTTTTCTCGTTCGTAGCTGAATCCTGTGGAAGATGGTGGAATCCGGCCCCTTAACTCCCGGTCAGGTGAAATCGCTTTTTCTTTTCTCTGCTCAAGCTGTTTCGAATGATGAAGTGGAGTAATTGACCTACATATTGCAAATTTTCCAATTTCATTTGATGAGGTTGCTGGATCTGAAGATGATTTGCTTCATTTGTTTCTTTCACCAGATAATTTGTTGTTGCATTGCATCCACCAGGTTCTTATCCGTTCTTTGAGCATTGTAATGATCGTTCTAGTTGGTTAAGTTTTGGTGGGGAATGCCGCAGATTTGATCTGGTCTGTTTCAGTGCTCCAGCGATGCTTGGGAAAGCACATTCCTGCCAATTTAGGCTTGTTGAGTCTGAAGAATATTGGGTTTAAGGAAAAACGAAAAATGGTGAAGATGATCTAATTATGATAGTTGAATTGCTTAAGCACGTTTGAGTATTAGTTGGTTACTATTCACTACGTACATTCTTTATCTACATGGCATGCTTTCACCAAACCTTGTAGTTGAAGTTGATAGATATACCAAATGCTAGTGGCCACAATTATGCAGTAGATCTATGACCAGTGGATGAGCAACAAAGATACCATATTGCCATATGAATTTAGAGTTAGGTACTGTTCTTTCTGAAGGTGGATTGACGCATATACATAGAACCTTATTGATGATAAAAATTGGAGAAGATAGAGAAAGTGCAAATTTTGAAAAGAAAATGCAAGCACAGTTTGGAGTGGTTTTGGAGCTCAAATGAACTGTGTTATCATTCCAAAGGGAACCCATAAGTATATATAGTAAGTGTAGAGGATTCTAGACATAACAGCCATAATGAGGTATGACCCCTCAAATCAAGAGACAAATTTTTAATCTGAGATTGTATTGATCTCCCATTCATGGAATTTGACTCTTTTTGTTAAATTTGGCTACCTTTAACTAGTTTCATTTCTCACGCATGAATGGAATTAGACTTTTGGACCTTCATGCGACTCTTAGCCTTCTTAATTTTCTTCCATCTTCCTATTTAAGAAGATTCTTGAGCTTGTAAAAAGTCTCCACCACAAATGGTTTTGTGAAGATTTATGCAACTTGTTTGTCTCTTCGCGTAAATAAGCTTCACTTCTTTCTTTCCCTTCAGGCGCTCTTGAATAAAATGGTATAGGATGTTGATGTGCTTGCTCCTTTCATGCTGGAAAATGTTTCAATGCATGCTGATTTGCTATCAGTGAAAATCTTTGTAGCTTAAGTTGAGAAAGATGCAACTTTTTGAGCAATCTTGTTAGCCAAATTCCATGGAATGCATGATGATGATTGATGATGCAGCATAATCTGCTTCACAAGCAGTGACAGTAACTATTTGATGCTTGGGTAATCATGTAAATAATTTATCTCCCAATTAAAAAATAAAACCAATAGTGTTTTTCCTGTCATCCACATCTGCCCCCAATCACTAATAGGAAAACCACAGTAAAAAATTATTAGAAGATATATAAGAATTTGCCAGAAATGGTACCTCAGATGTAGCAAAGAATTATTTTAGTAGCATTTTTCTTACAAACACATTCTAGCATAGCTAATACAAGATTAAGAATCAGCCCATGGTCAATGATAGGGAATCGGTCAAGACACCCTTCTTCAGGCGACTCTAGTCGAGCTGAGGGATATGAGAGCACAAGTTTGTGCTTCAACTAGGAGAACTTTACACCGTGTCACCTCTACAAGAAGTTATTCTAGTTGGAAATGGACGACTTGGATGGTGAAGTGAACAAAGAAATGGTCGATTCAAAAATCCCCTCGCTGTTACGGGTTTACACAACTCATGAACGACGCAAATAAAGTCTTTAATTTGTGAGAAACCCATGTTAGTACTGATTGATCTAGGTAGTACTTCTAATTTTATGAGCCAGATTGCAGCTTGTCCATGCATTCATTTATAAGCTAAACACAATTTCTTCTCAACGTGCCTCTACATCATTCCCTTGGAGTGATTTTTCATCGTCCTTGGTGTCAAATGACTGAGTACATTAGGGTCGATTTTGTGGAATTTTACTTTTCTCACCGTGATATTTCAATTGGACCAGAAGAAAATGACATGACATGGCTTTCTCCCCCATGACACTACGATCATTGCAGCAACCTCATGCCTTGCACAAAGCCACCCCTACATCTACCCATCTTGCCAAAGGTTGAGATTGATTGCATTGCGATGGCATGCTGCCACCCATGATCAAAGCTTTGAAAATCAGATCGAACCTTTTGGTTGGACAGGGAGGATGATGTTCTTGTCAATTAGCCGGTCTGGTCTAGTCTGGGTCAATCTATTTTGTGAAACGGCGTTTCTTCTTAAAGATTGCCTAGCTATTTTCACCAGATTCATTTCAACCAATGTTAGCATATTGTATTTTAATATTCAGTTTTAGAATCCTATATGGTGCTTAGATTTGTAGGAGCATCGTTTCTTTGAAGTAGATTTCCAATTAATTATTCTGCTCATTTTTCTAGATTGGCACCATAATATTGCTGACAACTCCAAGATATTGTGAAGCATTTTACAGCATGCATAATTATTACTTCAGGATTTCGATGGTTTCAAATGATATATCTAATTGTAGATGATTTGCTAATGCACCGGCAACATTAACAAAAAACTTGTTTTCATCCAGGTTTCTTTTATGCTGGCATTTATCCCTGTATGTACAGCATGGCTATATTCGGAGATATTGGAATACCGGAAATCTTCCTTACATTCAAAAGTGTAAGATTCTTCTACAAGCTGAATAGACTCACCAGAAGTTGACTGTTTGGATCCTTTTGTGTTTGATCAAATGAGAAGGATTGCATGACCAAATTTCTAGTTCCAAATATAGAATTTAGTTATCAGCAATAATGTTGGGCCTTATTCGCATATAATTTGGGGTCCATTTTTAGCTCTATTTTGTTGAACATGCTACATACGTGCAATTTCTCCCTCTTTTTTACCAAAAAGTTTTTTCTGAAACTACTTGTGTCATTGTTATTCAGTACTTGTGTGACACTAATATTGATGTAGAATGAATGTGACGGGGATCATGACACATGACCTATAATGGTCTACTGTTACGATTTAGAAGGAAGAACGAGACAAGATTGCATTAATCAAGAACACGGATACAATCCAGAGTGAACTCCGGCCAAGATCAAGGAAGCTGGGTCCTCCTATGATCCCTCTCTCTAATGAGAGCCCAAAACCTAAATGATCAAAAGATGTCATCTACTCCCAAACCACCTCCTTATATAGGGAGGGGGGGCTCACATGCCAAAAACCTAGAATAATAAGAAATACAATAATAATACGCGCGTCCGCGTAAAAATCCATCCCGCCAGAAAATCGACCTTGACCCCAAGGTCGAAGTACCCGCCCGCCATCTAGTAGTAATGTGCCCGCTGGTGGGCCGCCTCAGAGGTGCTCGGATCTCCGTCTGGTGGTACATCCTTGAGCAGAAGGGTGTCCAAGACAGCCGCACCGATCTCATCCAAATCATCCCCGATGAGGGCCCGAAACTCTTTGGCAGGACAATTATGATTAGGCGAGTAGGGTTGCTTGCAACGGTAGCACAGACCCTTGCTCCGCAAGTCATTGTACTCTTGGTTGGAAAGACGGAGGGTGGGGATATGACGGTTGTTGCGTGGGCCCATAATGGTTGGTCGAGGAGGAGGAGGTGGCAATGGTGGAGGTTTAGACGGGGGAGGAAAATATGGTTGGTAGGGAGGGTTGAACGGAGGCGATGGGAAGGGAGGGTCCCCGGACGTTGCCATGAATTCGGCTTCCACCAGTGGGGAGAGGTTCATGGCTTGGTGGACAGTTGACGGTTGCAGGGTGCGGAGACGAGCTCGGATGTGAGGTTGTAAGCCGTGCATGAAGTAGGCCAAGTAATGGTCGGGTGGGAGACCAGAAACATGGGTGACCAATTCGATGAACGCATCGACGTACGAATCAATGGTGCCGGTCTGACGGAGTCCGCAAAGGCGTTCGATCATGGAGCCGGGGTAGCGGTGATCGAACCGCTGAATGAGGGCCTCTGTGAGGGCTGTCCAGGTGAGGCCGGGAGAGGATTGGCGGTGCCAGCGGACCCAGTGGAGGGCGGAGCCCTCCATGCCGATTAAGGCCGTGCTGACCTTCTGTGGCTCCGAGGTCTGCTGTATCTCGAAGAACTGTTCGGCCCGAGCAATCCATCCCATAGGATCGGTGTCGTTGAAAGAGGGGACATCCAAGGAACGAGGGCCCGGTGAGCACACCCCGGGCAGGGGGGTTGTTGCATGGAAGAGTTCCGGGGGCGTTACGAGGAGGGGCGGCGGATCCGCCACCGACGTTGCGGAGGTGGTAGGGCGGCCGGACAGGAGGGAGTCGAGCTTAGCATCCATGCGTAACATGAGGGCCTGCAGCGACGCGATGGAACTGTCATGATCATCCAAGCGACGAAGAATGACGGGATCGGTGGTTGGGTGAGACGGCGTGGGATCTGGGTTGCCCATTAGACGGCTGGAACGACGTGGCATGCACGCAAGAAACCCAAAAAAGGGGGGGGGGGGGCTGTCTCGACAGCAGGGCTGGGCGGCGACTGGCTGCTGGGCGGAGCTGGAACGGGAAATGGAGGTCAGGATCGGTTGCTGTGCGGGCTCTGGATTGGCTAGGTCGGCGCGGATCGGCGAGGGCTCTGGATCGGCGAGGTCGGCGAGGTCGGCGCGGGCTCTGGATCGGCGAGGTTTGCGCTGGACGGGATCGTCAGCAGGTATGCTGTAGCGGTAGAGGACGCGTGATCGGAAAGGGCGAGGTCTTGGCGGACGCAAGATGTGGAGCGCGGAATAGCAGCGTGACGGGATCGGGATCGGGGAAGAGGCGCCGGATCGGGTTCGGGCGGCGGAAACCGCGGCCGGAAGACGGCAGGTCGGACTACTTGTTACGATTTAGAAGGAAGAACGGGACAAGATTGCATTAATCAAGAACACGGATACAATCCGGAGTGAACTCCGGCCAAGATCAAGGAGGTTGGGTGCTCCTGTGATCCCTCTCTCTAATGAGAGCCCAAAACCTAAATGATCAAAAGATGTCATCTACTCCCAAACCACCTCCTTATATAGGGAGGGGGGGCTCACATGCCAAAAACCTAGAATAATAAGAAATACAATAATAATACGCGCGTCCGCGTAACATCTACAGTCTACACGACTGACCAAGGAACCGCTAGTGATGATCGCGACCGGTCATCTCGAGCGGATTGTCGACCATAGAATTATAGTATTTTTTTTATTAATTTTCTCAATTTATTTTGTATGTTTTTGGAGGTAGTCATGATCGGAAAATAATGTCCGCTCATGACCCCTCCTTAGGTGCCCCCCATTACTCCGTAACTTTCAAGCCACCTTCCCACGACCCCTCCCCACTCATAACCACCTCCTAAAATCTAGCCCTGTACTCCTAAAACCACTCCCACCCCTCATTTCCCCACTCTCCTTTAATTCCCTTTCTTCCACTGCCTATATTCCCCTCTAACCCACATCCAGCTCTCAGCCCACTCCCCTGTTTCCAACCCCATTCACACAGCCCACCCCAAGCCTCACGCCTCACTCAAGCAATTTCTGCAGTGGATTCACACCAATTTCGATGAGCTTAATATACTAATTTCTGCAGTGGAAAGCAATTTTATAGTGGGCCTTTAAAATGGGCTTAATATACTAATTTAACTCCCCCTCAAGATGAGAGCATATTTCGATCATTCTCAGCTTGGAGATATTATCCGTGAACGTTGTACAACCCTGTATTCGCCGAGTGGCTTCCGTGACCCAAGGGGTCTTTTTGTTTTGATATTATTTCCCAGCAAAGTCAGAAACAGGAGGGCGGAGAGGGGAGGGGCGGCTCGCCCCCCCTCTCACCCAGCGGAAGGCGGAGAGGGGAGGGGCGGCTCGCCCCCCCTCTCGCCCAGCAGAGGGGGCGGAGAGGGGAGGGGTGGCTCGCCCCCCCTCTCGCCCAACAAGGAGGGCGGAGAGGGGAGGGGCGGCTCGCCCCCCCTCTCGCCCAGCGGAAGGCGGAGAGGGGAGGGGCGGCTCGCCCCCCTCTCGCCCAGCAGAAGGCGGAGAGGGGAGGGGCGGCTCTCCCCCCATCTCGCCCAGCAGAGGAGGGCGGAGAGGGGAGGGGCGGCTCGCCCCCCCTCTCGCCCAGCGAGGAGGGCGGAGAGGGGAGGGGCGGCTCGCCCCCCCTCTCGCCCAGCGGAAGGCGGAGAGGGGAGGGGCTGCTTGCCCCCCCTCTCGCCCAGCAGAGGAGGGCGGAGAGGGGAGGGGCGGCTCGCCCCCCCCTCTCGCCCAGCGGAAGGCGGAGAGGGGAGGGGCGGCTCGCCCCCCCTCTCGCCCAGTAGAAGGCGGAGAGGGGAGGGGCGGCTCGTCCCCCTCTCGCCCAGCGGAAGGCGGAGAGGGGAGGGGCGGCTCGCCCCCCCTCTTGCCCAGCAGAGGAGGGCGGAGAGGGGAGGGGCGGCTCGCCCCCCCTCTCGCCCAGCGGAAGGCGGAGAGGGGAGGGGCGGCTCGCCCCCCTCTCGCCCAGCAGAAGGCGGAGAGGGGAGGGGCGGCTCGCGGCTCGCCCCCCTCTCGCCCAGCAGAGGAGGGCGGAGAGGGGAGGGGCGGCTCGCCCGCCCTCTCGCCCAGCGGAAGGCAGAGAGGGGAGGGGCGGCTCGCCCCCCCCCCCTCGCCCACAGAGGGGGCGGAGAGGGGAGGGGCGGCTCGCCCCCCCTCTCGCCCAGCAAGGAGGGCGGAGAGGGGAGGGGCGGCTCGCCCCCCCGCTCGCCCCCCGCTCGCCCCCCCGCTCGCCCAGCGGAATGCGGAGAGGGGAGGGGCGGCTCGCCCCCCCCGCTCGCCCAGCGGAATGCGGAGAGGGGAGGGGCGGCTCGCCCCCCCTCTCGCCCAGCAGAGGAGGGCGGAGAGGGGAGGGGCGGCTCGCCCCCCTCTCGCCCAGCAGAAGGCGGAGAGGGGAGGGGCGGCTCGCCCCCCTCCCGCCCAGCAGAGGAGGGCGGAGAGGGGAGGGGCGGCTCGCCCCCCTCTCGCCCAGCAGAAGGCGGAGAGGGGAGGGGCGGATCGCCCCCCCCCCCCCCCCCCCCCCCCCCCCCCCCCCCCCCTCTCTCGCCCAGCAGAAGGCGGAGAGGGGAGGGGCGACTCGCCCCCCCTCTCGCCCAGCAGAGGGGGCGGAGAGGGGAGGGGCGGCTCGCCGCCCCCCCCCCCCCCCCCCCCCCCCCCCCCCCCCCCCCCCCCCCCCCCCCGCCCAGCGGAGAGGGGAGGGGCGGCTCGCCCCCCCTCTCGCCCAGCAGAGGGGAGGGGCGGCTCGCCCCCCCTCTCGCCCAGCAGGAAGGCGGAGAAGGGAGGAGGTCGGCCCCCTCTCGCCCAGTCCCGGGAGGGTATTCCGGTCTGCGTTTAGCGCCTCAGAACAGCGGGATTTGGCTGATCGCAGACCCAATCTGGGGGTATTTTGGTAATCTGGCATGCCAGATTTCGGCTATTGGTAGACCATTTCCAAAATCCTATAAATAGGACCAAGGGGGCACCATTTGGAAGAGGATTATTCTAGGCTTGCTCTCTCCCTCTCTCTCTCCCTCCCCAAGTCTCTCTAGGGGGTGAGGAGAGCCTCCAGTGATGCCCGAGCTTAGTAGTGGCTTGGGAGGGGAAGTTCCTAAGGGGCTTCCGGGTATGTGGCGGGACCTCCCCACTAAGCCCTTGGTCCAGTCCATAGTTCCTCAACCTTCAACCTAGAGCTCTCCCTTGGGGGGAGTAAGAGTTGGCCACCCCTCAACTTGTTGGGGGCCCCGAACTCCATAGAGGCCGAGAAATCGGTTTCAACAAACGTGTTACAACTCAGGCTCTTGGTGAAGATGTCTGTCAGCTAATCTTGAGATTGAATGAATGGAGGCCCTTGGTGAAGATGTCTGTCAGCTGATCTTGAGATTGAATGAATGGAGACAAATGTTGCCTTTCTCCAGGTGGTCCTTTTTGAAATGTCTATCAATTTCAACATGCTTTGTTTGATCATGTTGAACGAGATTATGAGCAATGTTGATAGCAACTTTGTTGTCGCAGTATAGTCGTATATGCTTTCTATCTTGTAGTCCTAAATCTGCATTATAGATTGAAGCCAGATTCATTCACATATCCCTTGTGACATTGCTTTGTATTCTGCTTCTGCGCTGGGCCATGCTACCACATTTTGTTTCTTACTTCATCAGGTCAAGAGGTTTCCTCCAACAAAGGAGCAATATCCGGTGGTAGACTTTCAATCACCTTGGCTTCCAGCCCAATTAACATATGTGTATACTTCAACATTCAAATGCTTATTCCGGGAGAATAGGATTCCATGTCTAGAAGACTTCTTCAGGTACTATAACACCCATATAGTGGCTTCTTGATGTCTCAATCTTGGAGAATGCATGCATCTGCTAAGGATCCCGACTACACGTGTGATATCAGGACGAGTGTGTATGAGGTAGATTAGCTTTCCCACTAATCTTTGATAACTAGCAGAGTTCACCTTCTCACCATCCCTTTCTTCATCGATTTTACAGTTTAATTCTATGGGGGTATCTGCTAGCGCACAATCAAGCATCCTTGTTTCTTCTAGAAGGCCCATGACATATTTCCTCGGAGAAATGAAGATTCCACGGTCTGATCGCGCAACTTCAATTCCTAAGAAATATTTCAACTTTCCTAGATCTTTACTTCGAACTCCTTGCACAAGCGTGCTTTAAGCCACATGATTTATTCCAAATCATTTCATGTGATAATGATATCGTCAACATAGACAATTAGAATAACCACTTTCTCTGCTTTCCTCTTAACAAATAGGGTATGTTCGAAGTGATCCTGTTTGTATTCTAATAGAGTCATGACTATTTGGAATTTTCCTAACCAAGCTCTGAGAGATCACTTCAAACCATAGAGAGATTTTTTAAGTTGACATACTTTCCCTTTCGATCATGTCTGTAAGAAACCCAACAAAAACTTCATGTATACTTCTTTGTCAAGATCGACATGTAAAAAGACAATTTTAACATCCAGTTGTTGCAGATCCCAATCCCAGACATGTAATGCGTGATAAAATAATGCGTATAGAGTCAATTTTGGCAACCGACGCAAAAGTCTAATGATAGTCCACGTAATGATTTTGAGTATATCCTTGAGCGATTAGCCGCGCTTTGTTTTGCTCTACAATCCCTTCTTGATTCTCTTTGATAGAGAACACCCATTTAGAGCCAACATGTTTTTTTTCAGCCGAAAGATGAGATAGTTTCTAAGTCCGATTCTTCTCCAATGCAAACATCTCTTCTTCCATTGACTTTCTCCATTATGGGATATCTATCGATTCCTGTCAAGTCTTAGGAATACGAACATAAGCCAAAGAGGATATGAAGATTTTATGTGCCTTTGTCAGATTGTGATATGTGATATAGTTGACAATTGGGTATGTGGAATAGGTCGGCTTACTCTTTTAGATGTATGAGAGGTCGATGAAGATCTTCGTAGGGTCTGGTTCGGAAGAGTGTATCTGTTGTGGTGGAATGACATGAGTTTGTAAAATCTCAACACCAATGTTGCATCGTCGATAAACCTGAGGAAGGGGAGGAATAAGCCTCCTGACAACATGAATTGAGGTGAGGACATGAATGGGCGTGGTAGTAGTGGACGTGGTTGGATCAGTGGAGGGAGGAGAATACAAGGCCATAATGAGAAGGGGAATATTGGGATCGTCAACATCATTGTCCCTCTCCCCCTGATGAGAGCCAAATAATTGTTCCCCTTCACGGAAAGTCACATCCATGATACAAAAGAAATGTCAAGAGGAAGGGTGATAACAACAATAACCTTTCGTAGTGGAGGAGTAGCCAATGAAGACACATTTATAGGAACGAGCATCCAATTTTTCACGATGGTGTTGATGAATGTGGACAAAACAGACACACCTGAGCACACGAGGAGAGAGATGAGATGTGTGGACGACGCATTTGGTGGACAAACGAGAGATATGAGAGGCATATTGTAAGGTACTGGAGGGAAAACAGTTAATGAGGTAAGCCACAGTGAGGACCGCTTCGCCCCAATAGGATTTGGGGAGATTCAATGTAATGAGGAGACATAGAGTGACTTTGAGTAGGTGTTTATTTTTCCGTTCAACAACACCATTTTGGGTGGAAGTATGAACGCATGTGGTTTGATGCAGGATACCACGATCAACAAGATAAGTCCAAAAAACACCATGGTCATCGTGCTCCCCCACATTGTTACTACGAAGGACACAAATCTTACTGCCAATTTGATTATCCATCATTTTGTCAAAAAGTTTAAAGCAGTTAAAAACATCACCCTTCCGTTTTAATAAGTACACACATGTAGTGCGAAAAAATCAATCAATAAATGTAACAAACGACAGTGACCAGATAAAGAGAAGCCCCCCAAACATCTATATGAATAACATCAAAATGAATCACACTTGGAGATGATAACTTGGTCGTACTGTGCCGTACATGTTTAGAGAAAGTACAAACATCACAAACAAAATTGTCCACACACTTTGAAAAACATCTTATGAAGATAATTGAGAGATGTGTCCTAGACGTTGATGCCACCGTCGGACATCCACGAATGAGGGAGTAGAAGTACTAGAGAGAGCTTGGTGAGTAGGATGGTCCAAGATGTACATGCCCTCGCAGTTCCTACCACTGCCAATATGCTTTTTTGTTACCAGATAATGAAATAACACAAACATCAGGAAGAAACGTCACAGAACAATTTAAGGATGTAGTCAAGCGACTAATAGATAGTAAATTTCTAGGAAATGTAGGAACATGTAAAACAGAGGTGAGGGGCATGACGGAGGAGCATAAGACATCCCCTTTGCCAACTATGGAAGAGAAGCGCCATTGGCAATAGTGATGGCTTTACCATGACCTGAGAAGGGGGGGGGGGTATGAGGTAAATCCTAACGGGGCTCCTGTCATATGATCAGTTGCACCATAGTCGATGATTCACTCAGATGGGATAGCGAAAGCGGATTGGGTGCTTGGAGTTTCGGAGGTGGCGAAGGCAGCGGTGGAAGAGTGGCTTTGAGAACGGTGTAAACGTCGTAGAGCATCGAGATCTTTAGCTGAAAAACTTTCGGAGGGAAGCTTCCCAGTAGTAGCGTCAGTGGTATGGGCAACAATATGGTGATTATGTTGGCAAGGACCACCACGTCCACGATTACTAGTATTCTTCTGTACAAAAGCAAGATGAGGATGTAGGCGGAAACAAGAGTCACAGATATGCCCTTATTTTTCGCAGTGATCACATACCGTAACAGAGGTACTAGAGGAGGGTTGGCCTCGACCAATGCCAGCAAGCGCGGAACGGTTTGGTACTCTATCAGAATTAAGAGAGTGTTGGCAATCCTCATCACCTAAGACCATGCTGAATGCTTGCCGAAGAGAGGGAAGAGGATAGCGTTTCAGGATATGAGTGCGAACCAAGTCGAAGTTCATGTTGAGACCCATAAGGAAGACATGTAGATGGTAGCAGTTCTCCTTAGTTTTTAATGCCCAAGCATCGAGGGTGCATGCAGGAGTGAAATCCTTAGAGTAGTCGAGCTCTTGGTAAAGACTTTCGAATTCGTCTAATTATGATGCAACACCATAAGAACCTTGTTTAAGTTCGAGAAGGCGTCAGGTAAGCTCATACACCTGTGTGGAGCTACCAATTTGAGAATACGTTTCTCGTGCCCGAGTCCAAATCTCAAAAGCAGAGTCCATTAGCATGTAGCTGCGGTAGACCAAAGGAGAAATTGAGTGGAGAAGCCACGAGACCACCAGAGAGTTATCAGCATCCCACTTCCTCAACGAGGGGTTAGTGGTGTGGGAGGCTGAACAATGGTCCCATCAATATACCAGTATAGTTGATGGTTGCAGATCACATGTTGTGCCACACGGGACCATTCAAGGTAGTTGGAATCGTTCAAAGGCACATTGGTGTAGAGCTCGCAAAGACGCGGAACATGAAGCCGCAAAGATGTAGAGCTCGCAAACTCGAATAGCTCGCAAAGACGAATAGCTCGCAAAGACGAATAGTTCACAAAGCCGATGAGGAGCAGGTCTTGCCAGAACACGATGAGCTCGCAAAGATCTAGAGCTCGCAACAGAAGCACTCATGCGATGCTGGAAGAACTCGCAGGAGTTCATAACGAAAATGCGGGCAAAGCTCGTAGTCAATGTGTGAAGAATTTGCTGGAGATTGCAACGAAAGATACATGCAAAAGGCAGGAAGCGGTCTCGATGCAGAGTTCTCGGGAATCTGTCTAGCAGATGGTTCATGTCGCACAAAGAGGCAAGCGTGGCTCTAAATAGCGATGATGCGGAAGGCGGGCATCGGAAATCGCGCACAAACAGGTCCAATGAAAAACACGATCCAGCCAGCCGAGCTGATTATATGTTTCCCGGATGACGGAGGGCATAACAAAATAAAAAAAAACGACTTGTGGTCTAATACCATCGTACCAAGTTGAGAAAATGGAGAGAATATTATTTCTCAAAATCTAGACCTTAACTATTACATGAGACCTCTATATATACACAAAAGGAGGAGAACCCAAACCAAGATTAGAGGTGTGAGACTAACAAACAATGAATATGAGTATGTGCCTTTATAGTGGGTCTTTACAATGAGCTTAATTTACACGTTTATATATACGAGCAGCTCCGCACGGGCTTCGCCCGTGCTCGCTGACTCTTAGTGGGCTGCGCCCGCATTCGACAGTACCCAACCGACGACAGCGGGCTTCGCCCGCAACATATACATATGAGTACTCAAAATGACCGTAAAAAATATACATCAATATTTTATAATTATTTTTTTTCAAAAACATTTATATTTAAAAAAAATCATTTTAAAGTAAGCTATTATATTTCGAAATTAGTTTTTGTAGGCCTAATGATAACCTACATAGTAGGTTTAGGAGGTCTACTAAAAACTTTTGGATTTTATAAATTTCCATCATTATTTTGATTATAGGGATATGATGTAATTACAAATAGTCATTAAATTTTATGAATTTTCATTTTTTTTATAATATATGTTAAGTCATTGGAGTAAAAGAATGAGGATATATTTGGCAATTTTGAATGTTGCACCAAAGACAACTTAACTTCTTCTGTTTAGTAGTTAAAGATATATATATTGGCTTAGTTACACTGATTGTCTCCGAGTATATGTAATTAGCAGGGCCTCCTCTCCTACTGAAATTACCAATACTCTAGTTCTCTCCTAGTTAACATATAATACATGTGCACCCCTCCCAAAATCAATTAGTTATAGCTTGTTGCATAAAAATTTTACAATGTAAACTTGGAGGAGACGTTTTGAGAATTTCAAAAGGGGGAGAGGACTTTTGGGACTTCCATTTTAAAATTAGTGTGTGCATGTTTTCGAATGCAGTTCAAATACAATGAAAGGAATATCCATCATTTTGTAAATATTTTTATGTCTTAAGCATTTTGTTTGTATTGCGTTCAGCCATTCAGATACCAATCTGGTTGAGTTGGGAAATGAATTGGTTAAAGAAGGTGACCATGCCATATTGCTTGAAGGAGGCTTATCAAAGTCAGCATCTGCAAAATTTCAGAGTACTTCTATTCGTACAACTTTAATCAGGTTACTATTATGAAAAAAATGAAATTATTTCTTTTATTGAAAATAAATACTTGTCTCTAAAACCATGGTTTTACATTCAAGCGGTAAGAATCTACTATTCTGGCCTTGACATATACTGCAGGTTTGCAACAATGGATGAATCCTTCCTAGCTGAAAATAGGTCTCTTTTAAGAGCCATGTAAGTTCTCAGCGTTACTTTTCTTAACCATTTAATATTATCATTCATTGTCCCAGTCTAATTTTATGTCATACAGGTCAGAATTTGGCGGGGTTTTGTTATATTTATACATATGTGACCGAACTAACTTGTTTCCAGAAACCAGCAAGGTATGTTCTGTCTTTAGTTTGAACTACTCGAATGCTCTTTTGAGATGATTGTATCACCCATGTTCTGGGTGAAGCTTCTGTTTGTAATTTGCATATATGCAGAACTGATACAATAATCAATGCTGATCGATATCGTGCAATGGTTGGGTATTTATGATTTCCTCTGTTCAATTAGGTCGTGATATGTAGTCCCATTTCCTCCTGTTAAATGATACAAAATTGTTATAAAAATTGCTCGGGCAGGTTTTGATATGCACTAGTTTAAAAACAGGATATTTGATAATGCGTGAACATTGCAGGTATCAGATAAAAGCAAAATGGACCTAATTTCGAAACAAAGCCATCAGAAAATAGTTTACTGAGAAGAGAAAATGTTTTTCACATACAATGGTACTATTGACTTTCATACATACAAAAAAGAAATTTTTTGGAAAACGACTAAAGCAACATTAACTCTAAACCACCCACAAAACCACAATACCACTCCTTGAAGGCTAGGATCAGTTGATTCAGCAATAAGTGAAAAACAATAAAAATTAGAACTGACATAACAATTCCTCACTCAAAGGCTCAAACTGAATGATTCAGTTTATACTAGTCAAAACAAATTCCCAATAAACCTCGCAACTTAAAAGAAAGCATCCAGTTTGAGTGTCTTAGTCATTAGATCTATCAGCTCTTGTGTGCCACAGTACCAGCCTCTGTGAGCTCGCAAAGGAAATGAAAATGAATGTCTTTATTCTTGCTACGACCATGCATAATTGGATTCTTTGAGAGTTTAATTGTAGAGCTGCTATCACCCTAATAACAGTTAACTGCCTTGATTCAGATCCAGCTTTCCAGGTACCTTTTTCAACTGTACTGTAAGTGAAGCTCAGTAGTATTTTTCCATGTCTACTGCTAAGACTAAAAACAAATATCATGTTTGCTCAAGTAGCTAACATGTGTAGTGAGTGAATATGGGCCTTAAGAGAACACTAAAGATTTGGTGTTAGTGTGAGGATGTATGGAATTGAAACAATGATGCATTGCACCTTGCGATTGCTCGACAAGTAATTGCAACAAAATTCTAAATTAATCTAGGCAACGCAAATATGCACGATTGAGATTAGACTTTAAAGCAATGAACAAGTTCTAACAACAATTAAAGTAAAATTACTTGGATTAAATGTTTGACAAATAAATCCTTCAAATATATGTGAGGAAATTGAGCAAACTATTACAAAGTAATATCCCAAATCATATACAATTCAACATGTGTTCAACACAAAGCAAAATAAGCATCCAAATTTAGAACTTACACAAGCATTCAAGACCAAATTGGGTGATTTGCTGCAATTTCAGGTATCTAACAGTAGTTCTGAGGTCAATTCGTTGTTGATTTCAGAGTTCCTGCACCCATTGTGGGTTCTCGTAGATCGGGGAATGCTGGACGATGACTGCTGGTTGAAGAAACACCAAGAGTGTGTTACGTGTTATAATCCTCCGCCAGTTATCTTATTGTCGCGTTGCGTGTAGGGAGTCATAGTTATTAGACTCGTAGTAATGTTTTAGTATTTTAATATTGTTTGCATTTTTATGTATTTACGGGTATGCCACCCGGGGTTCTATATATAGACCCTTCTCTTGTATTTGAAATTAAGAATGAAATATGAAAGTTTCCTTCATCTCTCTTAATTCCTCTCTCTCTCTCTCTAAGCTCTTCTCTCCTTCCTCCACCCTCTAGGGTTTCTTCCTCTCTCATCCCCTCCTCCACCATTCTAGGGCTTGCCCTTTGTATCTCCGCCTCCAACAATCCGGCAACGAACCAAGCCCATAACAACTTGGTATCAGAGCCTAACCGCCGGCGACTCCCTTCCCGGCACTTCTTCCGCCGTCCCCCGCTGCTGCAGCCACCGCTCCACCAAGCCCATAACAACCATCAGAGGCTCTGCTCTGCCTCTTCCCGTCCAACGTAAATCTTCTCCGACAACCGCCGACTCCTCCTCGCTTCATCGACGCACGCTTTTGTTCCGCTCCGATTCGACGACGAAAACCACCTCCACTCTCGCCTCCTGCTTCTTCGACAACCAGCACCTGCATCGTCGACGCCACATTCCTTCTCGACGACATACCTGCTTCCGCCATCCAACGCCCTAGCCTCATTGACGATCCGCAGGCTTTCCCCCTTCCGACCCTACCTCCATCGTCGATCGCTCCTCTTCTCCTCCATCGTCGACCCCGCACGTCAACAGGCCGCAGTCCTCGAGTCGCAGTCCTCGAGCCAACCCCCCCTGCACCCATCCCTTCTATCCGTCTGCCCCATCAATTCCTCGGGCAGCCCCCTCTCTTTTTATTTTATTTTATTTTACTTCTTGTCTCTTCCTAACCGCACCCCCTTCTTCTTATTTCACTGATGAACATTCCACTTAGCGCCGCGAATGCGGGCGTCCTCCACTCGATGTTGTGGAAGTGGTCAACGACTTTTCAAGCCTCCATGTCTCGCTTCGAGGCGAAGCTTGATCAACTAGGATACGTTGCCGTTCCGCCACCGCCGCCGGCCATCTCGCCGCCTCCTCCGGCCGTCTCGCCGCCACCTCCGACCATCTCGCCGCCTCCTCCGGCCATCTCGCCGCCTCCTCCGGCCGTCTCGCCGCCACCTCCGGCCACCTTCCTCCGGCCATCTCGCCGCCGCCTCCGGCCATCTCGCCGCCGCCTCCGGCCATCTCGCCGCCGCCTCCGGCCATCTCGCCGCCGCCTCCGGCCATCTCGTTGCCGCCTCCGACCCTCTCGCCGTCTCCTCCGGTCATCTCGCCACCGCCTATACTGCCCCTTACTCCGCCTGCCGCTGCTCTGCCGAACCACTCGGCCCCAGTCCTTGCGCCACTCGTCTTTCCGACGGCGCCACCACTACTCCTCGCCGCCACTACCACCGCG
Source organism: Dactylorhiza incarnata (assembly GCA_033032865.1). Taxonomy (NCBI): domain Eukaryota; kingdom Viridiplantae; phylum Streptophyta; class Magnoliopsida; order Asparagales; family Orchidaceae; genus Dactylorhiza; species Dactylorhiza incarnata. The sequence goes on from JAWHQI010000260.1 coordinate 321,897, forward strand.
ACGACATACCAGGCGCTATTTTGGCGTGAGATCAAGGAGCCCAAGAAACCGAACATCCTACTGGAGTTTGAGCTTGAGGACAAGCTCAAAAATAAGGACGGATGGATTGTTACGTGTTATAATCCTCCGCCAGTTATCTTATTGTCTCGTTGCGTGTAGGGAGTCATAGTTATTAGACTCGTAGTAATGTTTTAGTATTTTAATATTGTTTGCATTTTTATGTATTTACGGGTATGCCACCCGGGGTTCTATATATAGACACTTCTCTTGTATTTGAAATTAAGAAATGAAATATGAAAATTTCCTTCATCTCTCTAAATTCCTCTCTCTCTCTCTCTAAGCTCTTCTCTCCTTCCTCCACCCTCTAGGGTTTCTTCCTCTCTCATCCCCTCCTCCACCATTCTAGGGCTTGCCCTTTGTATCTCCGCCTCCAACAATCCGGCAACGAACCAAGCCCATAACAGAGTGGTTACTAAATGTGAGTCAGGATGGTTGGATTGCAGTGGATTGGGCGAACAAAAGGTGCAGTTCGTCTGAAACAACCACTGGATGGGTTGGATTGGGGCTGGTAGTTGAATTTTGGGCCACAGAAGGTTCGAATTATGTAGGAGAAGGCAACCCAGGGACAAAATTGATGTTGGGAGGCTGATCTGCACTCCCAGTGCCTTGGACGGGTGCTGGAACACTCCAGGGTGACCGACGACAGAGGTAGCCTTAGATCTTACTAGACGACATGGATGACAACCATGTTTTGCTGTTCGGCAGAGAAGGTGGACAGCCCGTGAAAATGAAGTCGTCCGGGACTGAAAAGAACCCAGTTCAGTCGCCTGTTGGTGGAGAAGACCGAAAACTGCCCTTGGAGTGATGTTCAACCTGTTTGGGGTGCAAATTTCTGTTTCTGGACAGCGACAGGCGCGGCAATTGGAGGAGGAAGGCTGCCGGCTGGGCTTGGATTGAAGTGGAGAGTGTCGGTTTGGCTTCGAGTAATCATCAATAACTACCTAGGTAGTGGGCGGTCATAAACGGTTTTTTGGTGGTTTTCGGCGGTGGTTACGAGCGGTTATAGATAGTTATTTGTGTGGGGATGGAGGAGTGGTGTGGAGATGGCTGGCCGACCCTTGTGGGGGTGGTTTCCGGCGGTTTGTAGAGGAGGGAAGGGGGTGGACAATGGATACAAGGGAAGGGTCGGGACTAAGCTTCACACCTAGGTTCCACGACGTCGCACCATAGAGGGTTCACAAAATTAGGAAATCTCATCAAAATTCTGCAATGCCTTGAAATGAACCCCAATTCTCATATTTATAGGCCAAGGGAAAAGCAACAGGCGACTCTGATTGACCGACACGAAATACATGTAAAATGTATGTAAATAATGTATAAAAAATGAAAATACATAGGAAATGTCCCGTTGACGTTCCTAACGCGTACGGACTCAGATCATCCATACGACAATTCTAACTCCTTCTATGAATGTAAAGCCAAACGGGCTCCAATACGAGTTGGCCCGCCCGAGAACTTTGATCCCCATCAATTCCCCCCGATTGAAATTAAATCAAATTCCTCTGATAACATCCACATATCATCAATAATCGGATGCTCCCTACAACGGACCAAGTATCGTATAGTGCATCTGTCAGGTAGTTGGACGGTATGCTGAGGTTTAGTGGCAGAATCAGGGAATAGACTCAAGTACTTGTGAGGTTCATAATCTGAAGTCAAATCCTTAATGTTGAACACATGATGAATTCTCATACTCTTATGGATATTTAACTCGTAAACATTCGATATAATCTTTCGCATTACTGTATATGGACTCATTCCCCTGCCATTTAATTTTGCCGCTGTTCCCTGGAGGAACCTCTCAACTCTAATTATCATCATCTCATGCTCACATTTTCTAAACTTCTTCTCTCTCCTGTGAAGGTCTGCATAAACTCTATAATTTTCATTACTTATTGCAATTTTATATCGGACAAATTCATAAAATTCATGTAAATGATGTAAAACATACAATAAATATGAATCATGCAATACAAAAGAGTCATGCACTACATGTAAATGATCATGCAACAAATGTAAAAAATGAACAATAGTCATGACCAATTCCTTACCCTGCGGTTCTTTGGTGTTACGAAGAACTCCTAAGATGGGTACATGCCAAGAGCCTCAGTTGGTGAAGTATAGAAAAATTCATCGCGGGTGCGATTAACATTCAAATAAACACCAGAGACATCAATAATAAAATGACATTATAATATATTGAATGTCTCTAAAAGTGTTGGTAATAATGAATAAGAACATTGAGTCATCGTGTGCACTTTCAAATTCGATTGACCTACTAACAATAGGTTCAACCCAAATGAGCGGTGGCTTAACAAGTGGCTCTTTAGGTGGAGTGAAGAAAAGTTCGTCGAGTATGCGATGAGCAGTCACATACTTACATAAGGTATCAACACTAAAGTATGAGTCCATGACATGCCAAATATCACTCCAGGGATTTGACTCGTCAAGATACTCACTAAGCGGTTGATCACTCAGAAGAATGTCTAAGACATCCACAGTAGGTTATCGCTTTAGGATGTATCAAATGTTCCCACAAAAGGAGAACTCATCAAGTGGCTCAACGGGATAATGAAAATTGTCATAAATGCGACATGAACTAATATAGGTTCTTGAAATATCAGGAGTGACCACAAGCGTAAGAGGGGCAGTCACTAAATATGCCACACTAGGTTCGAGAACCTTAAGGATGGGATGAATCGGAAATAAAACTTGAAGAGACGCAAGAATCTTGTGCACATACATAGACCAGTCATCGGAATCTCATCCTCATCAGGAAGAGGGTAGGCAATAGACACTCCCTCAAGTCTAACTCTAGTGCTCCACTCGTGTCCCTCTCAGAAACAATCTCATCAGTCATGACTTATCTCCCTCATCATACGCTACCGAGTCAGATGTAAGCTCATGCTCATCACCGATGACTAGACTTCTAGTAGGGCACACTGGGTTACTTCGTGTCCTATACACTGAACCTCATTATAATGGGCGAACCCAATAGTCGGGGATTGGAAAATTGTCCGTATGGTCACAATTAAGTGCATTTGTGGCGTCTGGTTGGGAAAGAACTCTAGTGGTGGACTGATCAAGCCACGGGTCAACTCGCCTCGGTCTAGTTGATCTAAGATAATACTCGTACTGTAGGGCTAGGTGAAATATCTGATCGATAGACTCTGAGCGATGAGAAATTAGGTCTCCACGAATTTTTGTATGGAGTCCAAAATGAAATCGAGAAGCGGCCGTAATGGGCTCCTCCTGAATATCGCTTCTCAGTACTAACTCATGGAATTGAGTCATATAGTCGACAACAGGCATAGTCCCTTGCTGAAGGTCGTTGTAACTGGTCAATGAGCTGATTCCTATGGGGTACCAAAAGATATTTCTCACGTAATACTCATTTCATGTATGCCCATCGGGAAATGGGGCTAAGACCATCACGCTCAATCCTACGCTCTAGGTTAGTCCAATAAACTTTAGCTTGACCTTGAAGTTTCATCTCTGCAAATCTAACACGACACTCGTTGGGTATCTCATACCAGTCAAATCTGTCTTCCATGCCTAACAACCAGTCTGTAAAAGCCTTTGAGTCCAATTGGCCGTCAAAGGATGATGCATCTAGTCTAAATTTACGTGTGATTTCATTCTCATGATAATATCCTCTAAGAAATGCATGATACTCATCGTAGTAATCACCCCTAGAAGAATCAAATCGTGGCAAAGGGTTAACACGATTTCTACGAGCGGAGAGACGAAAATGATCATCATTATAAAACAAAAATAGCCAGATTTTGCTGGCTGGCAGGGAAGGAGCACAACCTGTGAAAATGAAGTTGTCCAGGCCTGAAAAGAACCCCACTTTAGTCGCCTGTTGGAGGAGAAGACTGGAAACTGCCCTTGGAGTGATGGTCAACCTGTTTGGGCTTCGAGGGGTAATCGTCATTAACTACCCTGGACAACGACAAACATGACAATTGGAGGAAGGTTGCCGGTTGGACTATGATTGGTTTGGCTTCGAGGGGTAATCGTCATTAACTACCTAGGTAGTGTGAGGTTACACCGGTTACGAGTGGTTTTTTGGCGTTTTCTGGTGGTGGTTACGAGCGGTTATAAGTAGTTATTTGTGTGGGGATGGAGTATTGGTGTGGAGATGGGTGGCCAACCCTTGTGGGGGTTGTTTCCTGCGGTTTGGAGACGAGGGAAGGGGGTGGCCGGTGGATACAAATCCTTCATACAACTCCTTGGTGTCTTGCGTGACTCGCGTGAGAAGCATAAATTATCGTGACTCGCATAAGAAGAGAAGCAATGCGTGATTCCAGTTAATAACTTAATGTAACACAAATTAAGTTTTTATTAAAGTGATACCGTGACGCCTAAATAAATCAAATATACTATGATACTAAATTACTAATGTTAATGTAAATACTAATACAGTTCGGTTCGACTCGGTTCAGTTTGACATTCAAAACCGTGAACCGAGCCACACGGTTTTTGAAAAATTGGAACCATGACCGCACAACCTACTTGGTTAATCTGAATCGTGCGGTTTGGTTTGGTTCAGTTCAGTTCAGTTAGGCGGTTCGGTTGGTTCCGAATTACACCCATAATCTTAAGAGGGATCAATAGCTAGAAGGGTTCCCGTGGACAAGGAATGCGACTGTCGACGTCGAGGAGGACAGGGAAGACGACAACGGGCTCAGAACTGGACGCCAGAGGCAAGAAAGCTATCGGTCGGAGGCGTTGACACCCCGGAGGAGGGAACTTGCGACGTCACACTGCAGGTGGCTCTTGACGTCGCACCGAGATCAAGATTGAGCAGTGTTCTCCTTTGGAAAACCTAAATCCTCAATACCTGTAATGGATCGGCTGCTAGTATGATATAGAAGGGGGATTAGGTTAAATGACCCGATGACAAATCGACCGATCAGATTACTTGACATAATTCCCAAAATATACTTCTGAAAAATAAAAACAAATACATGAAAAAATGCAGAAAAATGAGTCTGCCGCTATCACGGACTTCGATCGTCCATCTGATAATCCAAAAATATCGATCCAATCATCGTCTTCAATGTTGCGTGAACGATCTCCATCCCCATCCTTCATAAAATATGATTATGTACGGCTGTACTAATTACGTGGTTCTAAGTCCATAAAGTGCCTTCTTCAACTTGTATTGCTTGACAAAAATCTTCCATTTAATTCACCATGTAAAAATGTAGATTTAAATTTGAGTTGATATATAGACCATCTTCTTTGAGTTACAGATGCTACCATTAATACTTATGCATAATCTATCTCATATTATTGAGGATATCTCTTCACTACAAATCTAGCCTTGTATTTATTTATCTCTAGTTTCATCATGTCTTATTTACAGATCCACTCGACACCACCTTTCTTTCCACCCTTAGTAGCTCCGTCCATACTATTTCTGTTTATTTTTATTTCCACATACATGGCTTTCCTTCCGTTTATCAACCTCCCTGACATCTTCAAAATTTATATGATAAACATTTGAAAGTGTGATCAAATGAGCTTCATTATCTTTTCCATAATCCTTATGTTTCGCTATGTTGTTAAAGGCGCGCTTAAGGCTCAGAGGTTTGCGCCTTCGTCCGCCTTTTTTGGGCTTTTGGAGTATAAAAGACACGCATGAGTGAGATTTTTGGTGTATTTTTTTTAAAAACAAAGAAAGAAATAATGTAAGAACTCAATAATTTTTGCATGATTTAATATTTATGAAACATAATTGAGCATTGAAACTTAGATATTATGCAAATGACCACATTGATTCTATTTTTTAAGAAATATAAATGATAGCAATGAATGATTAATGAGTAAAATAGAAGAAGAATCTGATCAATAAGATAAATTGATGTTTGATGTTGATTATTTAAAATGGACGTGATTGCGCCTTGCCCTCGTTAGGCATGCGCCTGCACCTTGAGCCTTGCGTCTAGACTCCAAGACCCATTTGCGCCTTGAGCCTTTAATAACTAAGTTGTTTCATATTCTCGCATACAAATTAGTATTCTCGTATTTCTTTCTTTGCTCAAAATAGAAGGGTGCACTTTGGTTAAAGAATCAGAGGAAGAATTCTCATCCTTTTTTTCAGTGTCTAGACCACATTCACCCACCTACATTCTCATCATTTTCAACCACTTCTTCCTCCCAATACCCTGCTCCAAGTCACACCAATATCAACTCCGTACTTCCTATCCTGATCTTAATTCTTATCTTCAAATACAATGTCCCTGCTTATTATGATTCTTTCTGAAATAGGGTCATAAAGTTTGTATGCCTTCAACTCATCACTAACTCCTAAGAGGGAGCAACTAGAGGTCTTATCATCAAGCTCAGTTCTTGTGTTGTTGGGCACATGAACATGAGAGATGCATCCAACAACTTTGAAGTATCAACTAAAGGCTTGACTTCACTCCAAGTTTCTTCTGGAGTCTTCTTTTTTACCACCAATGCTGGACTTCGATTTAAAACATGCATTGTCCAATTTAGTGCTCCAAGCCAGAAGTTTCTAGGAATTTGCTTTTCTAAAATTCATAATAATACTTTTTTTGTTTGGCAATTTCATTTTATTGCGGCATGCATGCAACTGTAAGTTGTTTTCATATGTCATTCATATCACTAAAACGAGTAAATTCCTGTGACTTAAACTCTCCTCCTCAAGTAGTACATAAACCTCTAATAAATGATTTGTCTCTTTCTCAACATGAATCTTGAAACCTTTGAAAGTATCAAAGACTTCTGAATTTTCTATCAGGAAGTAAACCCATGTTTTCATACTAAGATCATTAGTGAATGTGATTAAATACTTCGTTTTACTATCCAGGATGGGCTTGATCGGTATACAAATATGAACATGTACTAGTAGAAGAATTTGTGCAGCTCTCCAAGTGCTCTTCTTTCGAAACAGATTCATTTGTTGTTTCCAATCGGACATACTTTGCATAACTTCAATTGCGACTTAGACTGTAGTAGCCCATTGACCATCCTCTTATGTTTGAAGTGTCCATAGCTTTTGAAGTTCAAGTGTCCCTATCTGCATCGCCAGAGTTGTATCATATCCTATGTAGTTGTGTTGAAACAAATAGAGGCTGTCAGCAGAGGCTTTACATTGAAGATAACATTAGATTCAAAGAAATCTTTGCATTCATGATTAAGCCTCTAACAGGTTGAAACACTTCACACCTTTCATATTAAAGCATGATAACCAACCCACTCTTTTTCAACTGTCCAATACTTAGCCGATTGTTCTTTAGCTCTGACGAATCAGGTACTCTTGAAATGATGTGTGTTACTTCATTCACTTGTACCTTACATTAACCTTTTCCTATTACAACCATACTTGAGTTATTACCCAACTTCATAGATGTAACGACTAACGACGCAACCCTTAACATATAAGGTATTGCCCGGTTGGTATAATCCAACCCAGAATTACTCCCCCAATGAGTTATTCTTGAGATGGCCAATGAGTTATTTTCTAGGTGGTCATCCATCCCAAAATTACTCCCCCACCCAGAGCTCACTTAACTGTTGAGTTCCTGATAAAATTCCACCACTTGCTCTGATAAAGCATTTTTTTTTAATATTTGAGATCTAAACTATTACTTAAACACAATCCCTTTTCATCCAATTCCGATATGGAATTTATTTTATCCATGCACATGCTTTCACTTAGAAGTCTGTCATCCTAGAAGTTTTTTAGGAGTTGCTCTTGCCCGAGCTTCACTACCCCAAAGATACTCCATGCTTTCATTAAATTTGGGATGTTGTAGCCCACCAACTTTCGCTTGGTTACTCTCTGAACCACATATCATACTGTAAATGGTTTGATTTTGATATCATTTGTAATGACCAAACTCATAATATATGAGGTATTGTCCGCTCCGCTTTAGTTCAGCCCAAGTGTGCAATCCATACCAAGTTGAACATCACAATTTTATCCTTTCCCTGATGTGGCCTATGAGCGTTTTCTAGGAGACCACTCATCCAAAAACTATTCACCCATAGCTCACTTACCTATTGAGTTCCTAACATAACCCTACCTCTTACTCTGAAAATATGTCTATGATATTGGGATCTAAACTATTACTTATGCCTAATGAGTTCTCTTCCAATTTCGATGTGTAATTTAGTTCATTCATTCAGCACCTTCACCTAGAAGTCTGCTATTATAGAATGCTGTTTGGAGTTGCTTTTTGTCCGGGATTCAGTGCCCCAAAGATACTTCCCACCCTCATTGGATTCAAGATGTTATAATAGAATCTCTAAAATTTTCATAAAAATCAAAGTACTCTTTCCCACACATATGTTTGCTATATTTGAGTCAAGGAACCACATATCTTCTCTCTTTGCCTTATTATCCTCATGCATCATTAATAACATATTTCTTCTTGAATCTCAACATTGCCGTTCGCCTCCTTATTTGGGCATTCCTATTGAAAGTGCCTAGCTTGTGACAATTGTAGCATTCCAAAGCTGCTTTCGTAAATCCTTCCCCGACTCTTACCCTTCCTCTTCCAGCTCATACGGTCATGGCCGGTTCCTCCAATTTGATCTTCAAGAGTAATCTTCAAGGCTGTTCTTGTTCAACATGAGAAATCATGCATTGTTCATGCACAGGCTACTTTGCAACTTGTCAATGGTAAGTGTGCTCGTATCCTTGGATTCCTTAGTAGAACGCACCACACAAATAAATTTGAGGGTCATTGATTGCAAGATCTTTTCTATGACAGGAACATTCTCTTTCATCTTGTTTGCTATGAGTAAGGTTCAAGAAAAAAAATACATTTATAGGTTCTCCTGTTTTGTGTGATGGATTACATAACCTTTTTAAGAGCTTGCAATTTTTTGCGTTTGAAATGAGTTGTACCTTAATGTGCTACACCAATGCTCTGGATGCTGAATGAAGGAAGCATGGTTATGTGCACATAAATCAAAATGGATTCTTGGATCTGCCCTCTCTGATGTCTTTGGCTTTGATTTGAGGGTATGATTCCGCAGCAAACGCGGCGGTATAAGGGGCCACTATTTCAGTGGTACTCTGTGAGAAGCCACTTTGTGCATAGTGCCAAAGGTTAGGTCTGTTTCCAATCTTCCCCTGCCCATACCCCCAATGATTGGGGACTATGTGGGTTCTGTTGTTGTTGTTGTTGTTGTTGTTGTAGTAAATGAGTTGTACCTTGATATTTCTGTTTCATTGAATCTCATATGTTTTTTATTGTATCTTGTTAAGAATCCTTTCTAAATATTGATGATTTAATGAGTGGAAGAGATATTTCTTTTCTCTTAAATTTTCAATTTGCTTCTATGCATCTGCAAGAACAAAGTCCTATGTCGTTGTAGGAATTCCAAACTCTACTAAACCTTAGTACTCTTTTGAATACAAGAGAAGTCTCAACCAAATGAACAGAAACCATTTATACATATCAAGCTGTTGCAAAATTAAAAGGATCACCTTGTATGGCTCGATCTTAATCATAAGAGGCAAGAAGTTGCGTGAAAAAAGAGTGATAGTAAAGGCAACAAACGCTCTCAACAGATACGCGTAACTATCTTTCTGAGTTCTTCCAATTTCTTCATTTTATTGTGCCGTAGTGACAGAAAAGAAAAAAGTGGGCCTAAGGAGAAGGATATGCTACAACAAAGACTACTTATCCTCTTCACTTCACGCCTAGTTCTCCATGACCATTACCCAATGATCATTGTATCCATCAAAATTTGGAACTATCAGTTGAACAATGGGCAGCCCGGTGCACAAAGCATCCCCGCGCAACGAGGGTCCGGGGAAGGGTCCCACCACAAGGGTGAAATGTAGGCAAGCCTTACCCTGCATTTTTGCAAAAGGCTGCTTCCAGGACTCGAACCCGAGCTCCACTTGCCGAAAGGTGGGTCTTCCGAACACATACTTGGGTGCGTATATATTTGAATACTCCACCCATCAAAATCATCATTGCCCTCAATATAGTGTCTTGGTAGTGTCATCCTCTAGCTCAATTCCTCAAAGGCAATATGGGTAATGTTGACGTCTTCGACAACAAGCAACAAACGATTTTTTAAGGGGTCATTCGTGAGTATGGGAGTAATGTTGTTTGCATTGGAAACAAAGGCCCTGACAGTGGAGGTTGAGGTAATCTTGGCAGGAGAGTCTGATGTAATCCAAAGTTCTCGATTACAATTTTAAAATAATAAACTTAAGTTCATTTTAAAATATGCATCATCAGAGAGATTTTCACGAGCAAGTATAAGCGATAATCAACTACGCTCTCGTAAACGCGCATATGAGCCAAACGATCAAACGAAATCAGCAACATGACATAACCCTTCCACACAAACGTGTACAAAGAAATTTCAAATTAACGACAAAAGAGGTTCTAGTTAATTAAGGCAAGCTTGCTCCGAATTTTAAGATCAAATAAATAAAAGCATAAAATACTACTAACATGAAATGAGCAAGAAGATAAGTTTTGGGGTATACCTTAGGCCCTTCACAAACAGCCGGTGGACCTACAGGGAACAGTACTTAGGTCGGGGTGGTTGAGTTGAAGATCGGCGGTGGCCAGGAAAAAGTAGAGGGGGAGGAGGGCTGGATTGCAGCGTGGCAGCAAACTGATGGAAAAACAGCAGGCTGGACGTCGTTCGGAGCTGGGAACGACACCCAAAGATCATCGAACAAGACGACGGCTGGTAGGGGAGTCGTCGAAATCCTAGGAGAGGGCGACTGGCAGTTTGAGCCCAGGCGAAGGTGGGGTTGGTCGATGGCTGCAACAACGTGCGCGAAAGAGGAGGAGGGCTGGTTTTTCCGAAAAAGAATAGTGTTTCTTTTTCGTTTTTACCCAGTTATCTGGAACGGAGGAGAGTCCCTTTGTTTTTAATGTACATGTTGGAGTAATAAAGGAAACAGAGGTCATGTTGTAGAAGGAATTAATTAAATTGCCTTTGATAAAAGTTTGGCTGTCTTCATTAGGATAAAATATAGAAGGAATGGAAAAAAACAGTGGGCCGGCAGTCCTTGTTAGGTTATTTTTAGGAAATATTTTATTTGATTTTAATTGGTATGAGATTTTAAGAGTCCAAATAGGAATTCCAATATATTCCATCTTAGGTAATTCTCATAATAAATTAATTCCGAAAATGGAGCTTAATTTTGAGTTCAATATTCATTAATTTGAATATACTTTATTTTAATAGATTTTTTCTTGTTCGTTTGCCTTAATTAACATGCTACCTAATTTGACGGATCTTTTTATTCATGAACTTATTGGACGATTACCCCAATAAATCGTAACAATAAGCGTGAGCGATGTGCGCGTTAAAAGTAAACAATACATGCGCGATAAATAAAATAGACGTGCGCGAAGGCATGCACTACACAAAGGAAATGCGGGAAATAATATTAAAATGAAGACGCGCGAAAATGCGACGCAGGTTGCATCAGAGTCAGTGTAGTGGAGGATTTGACTTGGCTGGGGAAATGGTGGCAGTGGAGGGGGAGGGGGTACCGACATAATCAATGGCAGAGGACTTTATTTTGATGCATGTGGGGGGACCTTGTACCGACTTGGTCGATCTGGCGTGTGACCGCGACTGGGAGAACTGAGTGCTATAGCGACTGGAGGAGGTCATGAGTAGCGTTATAAAATTTTCTTCCACAAAGCAGAGATGGCCAAGGTGCACGTGTTCGGCTCAGAGCGCGTTTGGTCGGGTGGGTCCCTCGTGGTTGTGGTATTTTTAGCGGGGCCGCAGCTGCGTTGTGGGGATTTGCCCGCCTAGGATTTCTGCGGAAATCCCGCAGAAACCCACCGCGCGGAGGCCAAACCGGCTCTAAGTGTGTGCAGATGTGAGGAATCAACCAAGATAGTGGGCCATTAATAAGGCTGAAACATAATATATTAGATCCACAAAATCGTCCATGTAAGCCTCCATTGAATCGACTTGATGAATGACGCAGAGATGCTCGAAGGCATTCGTGGGGCGGCACTTGTCATTGCACATTGAGTTCCTCCTTTAGCATATGACCCATATTATGCATCAACTCACACATCCAACACATCCAATGAAGGGCAAATCTCTCTATATACATCATTGTTAGGGGCACCTTACTTGCTTCAAGGGTGAGTTATAAGTCGAATAATTGTTCAGTCTGTGCAATCCAACCTAATGGGTCAGATCCATCAAATAAAGACACCTCTACATGTCAGGGTTGTAGGAGTGAGTGAAGTGAGGACTTAGGGCCTTGTTCAATCGATGGGCATAAATTAGGCCGCTAATGATGATGATGCTTTGCTAGTTGATGATTGATCTTGACGAAGGATTTGCTGCATGTCAGTAAGGGCAAATTCAACCACGTCCAGGCAGGAAGAAGGAATGTGTTAGGGGCTTCGTGCCCGGTTATTATCTTAGGTTTTTTTATCATTTGATGTTATTGTTCAGTGTCGTTATCGCTTAGTTTTAAGTAAGTCATAGTGTTATGACTTATTTACAATTATGCCCCTTGTATGTCTATTTAAGGGACCCCTTGGGTCTTTTATTGGTATAAACGAAATATTCTACTATCTCTTGTCTTGTGTGAGATTTTGGTAGTTCTCTCCTCTCGAGCAAGCCCCACCTAGGCAATCGCGGTTCTGGATCCACAGTATCTCGTCCGCCTCCGGTCACTCCTCCGACGAGCACACAATAGAATGGCAATGGAACGCTTCACCTCTTTGAGACGATTTGTCATGGCTCACGTGACAATCTTGCAATTGGCCCAAAAGATATCGTTTGCGGAATCAATCGCTCCCAGAAGCACCAAGGGTTTTGGAGGAGCGATTTAGCCGTCAGAGTCGTTGCGATGGCCAAACGAGCATCAAAGGACGGTGGGTCGTGTGCAAGTGAAATCGCATGTGAAATGCTTAAGTGGCACTCGATGGTAGTTGCAGTAAAGACTCTGAAAAATAAGCTACGGAAGACACAATGAACTGTCCTTACGCGCGATATGTCACTCGATGTTGGGGGATGGCGTAGGTGTGGATATACAGGAAAGCTGTATCACGACAACTCAGCGCTAGGAGTGGCTCATGCTGCGATTCACTCGTGGAAAGGATCCATCGCGCCGGTACTCTAGCGCTCTGGATCGATTGTGTATGGTCGGTTGTTGGGACTCGAGTAGTTGCGTTGATAAGTGTTGCGATCTTTGTTAATCCGAGTCGTGCCCAAATTCGTTGTAGATGGTGGTGAGTGTGCTCTCTCAGAAGGAACAATACATTCAGCTGATGTTGGTCGCAGATGTACACCTCGAAACCGAAGTTGTGACTTTTTGATGAAGCGTTACGTCTACACGTGGAGGAGAGATGAGAGTTAACAGGTAATTTCTGCATGCAGAGAAAAGGAGAGATGAGAGTTAGCATGTAACTTCCGCATGTAGAGAAAAGTAAAGATGGAGATCAACTGGTGTTTGCTAGGGTTTGGATTGACGACCGAAGGGGGTGGCGGGCGTCACGAAAGATCGGACCGGGTTTTTACACATAGAAATGGATTGCACTAGAATGGAAAACAAGATACAATCGCGAGGTATGCTCTCGCCAAGCAACATCAACTCTAAGGCTGCGTTTGTTTGAACCGATGGCTCCGATGTGGTAGGCTCAAAATGGAGGAGCTGCAAATCTACTTGTTTGGGAGGCCTGATAGACCAAACATCGTTTTAAAAAAAAAAACCGCCTATAGGAAAAATTCCGACCGCAGCTGGGATCTCCTTTTCCTGCGGTCCAGACGCACGTCTGCGGAAGGCGGAAGCTCTTTCTCTCTCGATTTGCCGTCCTTCACTTTTCCTCGCTTCTCCCCCTGCTCGTATTTCTCTTCTTCCATCATCCCTGCTGTTCCTCTTACCCCTCATCCCAGCTCATAAATCCTTCCAGAGCGAAACAGATCTCGTCGAAGCCCAGGTCCATTCTCCTCACCTTCCACCTCCCCCCCCCCCCCCCCCCCCCCCCCGCCTCCCTCTCTAAAATATTACCTTTTGCAGAGCATTCGTCTACGAGGCTTTTTGACGGACGAAGAATGCAATCATTTGATATTTCTGGTGAGTTTGATCTACTTATTTCACTATGTGACTCCGATTAGGAATGCAGGTTCAATATTTCTAGGCTTCTCACTTGGATCTTCAACATTTCTAGGCGAACCCCATCGTGGGGATGGACGACGAGCTCTTCGATTCTGGATTATAACAAATGAGATTTTTCTGAATTATAACAAATGAGATTTTTCTGAATTATAACAAGGATATAAGTCGGGATTGTTGTTTCGAATGTAGATTTGTGCATAATTTTTTAGTTTGGGACCGGAGAAGAGAGAATGGGATAGAGTTTTCAAGATATTATCTCGATGACTATTATAACTGTTGGAGAAAAGGAAAATATTATTGATTCTTTGAAAGGAGGCTCACTCCTAGATATAGGAGGGAGAAACAACATTGGCAATAAAGGAAAATTACAACTAGCGAAAAGACGAAAAAATTTAACATAATTCTAACACTCCCCCTCAAGTTGGGCGTGTGATGTCTTGCATGCCCAACTTGGACATGATTTTTCCGAAAGAACTCAGACCTAATCCTTTGGTGAGAACATCAACTAATTGTTGATCTGACGGGACAAATGGTGTGTTCACAACTCCTCTTTCTATGTTCTCTTTGATGAAATGGCGGTCAACCTCCACATGCTTTATGCGGTCATGTTGGAAATGATTGTGAGCAATACTAATGGTTGTTTTGCTATCACAATAAAGTCTCACATGGTCCTTATTTTCCATGCCAAGATCATTCAAAAGAGACCTAATCCACAATCCTTCGCAAATCCCATGAGCCATAGCTCTGAATTCTGCCTTCGCACTCGACCTGGCAACCACATGTTTTTTTACTTCTCCAAGTTACCAAATTACCACAGACTAGAGAACAATACCAGAGGTGGACCTCCGGTCTTCAACAGAGCCAATCCAATCAACATCAATATAGACTTCAACGGTCAATTTTTTGTCCGGGGAGAACAGGATACCCTTTTCAGGAGAGGACTTGAGATACCGCAGGATTCTGTGAGCAGCTTCTAAGTGACGGGTTTTTGGTGAGTGCATGAACTGGTTGATGACGCCAACGACATAAGAAATGTCCGGGCGAGTATGAGATAGATAAGGCGACCAACCAGTCGTTGAAATCCAGTGATATCAGCTACCACTTCTCCATCATCTCTTCCTAAACTATGGTTGACTTCAATTGGTGTGTCGACAGGTCTACACCCACTCATCCCAGATGACTGGAGCAAATCTAGGATGTACTTCGTCTGAGATATGAATATCCCATGCTTTGACTGAGCGATCTCAATTCCCAAGAACTATCTGAGATTTCCCAGGTCTTTTACTTCAAACTCCTTTTCCAGTCTTTGTTTCGGAGTTTGGATTTCTTCAGTATCATCGCCGTTATAATGATATTATCCACATAGACACTAAGAGCAATTAGTCTCCCAGGCTCGTGCCTAACAAATAAAGTATGTTCGGCATTGCTCTGTTAGTATCCAAAGGTGACCATAACTCTATGGAATCTCCCAAACCAGGCTCGAGGAGACTGTTTTAAGCCATACAAGATTTTTTTTCAGCCTGCATACCTTTCCCCCAGATCCTTCCGGGTAAGACCAGGTTGTAAAGACATGTATGCTTCTTCTTCCAAGTCTCCATGAAGAAAAGCATTCTTGACATCCAACTGGGTCAAAGTCCACCCTTTGCAGGCAGCACACGAGAACAATACTTTTATAGAATTCATCTTTGCCACTTGAGCAAAAGTTTCTTGATAGTCGATCCCCATGGTCTGAGTATAGCCCCTAGCCACCAATTGAGCCTTGTATCATTCAACAACACCTTGAGATTTCTGCTTGACGGACAACACCCACTTACACCCGACCACGGTCTTGCCAGGTGGTAAAGGAACTAAGTCCCATGTACAATTCTTTTTCAGCGCCAACATTTCCTCACGCATGACATCTTGCCACTTTTGGTGCTCAGTTGCTCCCTGCCAAGTTGAGGGGATAGAAATGGAGGAGAGAGAGGCAATTAAGATTTTATGTGAGGGGGATAATGAGTCATAGGACACAAAGTGGGACATTAGATGTTGGGTAGAGATACAATTACCTTGAGTCCCCGAAGATGGATCCGATGTTGGAGCGGGTAGCCTGAGTGAAGCCGATGTACCTTGACCCCTATTCCTCCGAGTATACACCTGTAAAGGAGGAGCAGTCATAAGAGTAGGAGTATGCAACGATGTAGACATAGCAGGCATATAAGCACATAAGGAATACGAGTAGAGGGAAGACGAGGATAGGAAGGAGGAATGGGTAGAGGAAGAGAACTCACTTCCATTGGGTAAGACTCTCCCTGAAGTGAGGGCTTGTAGTAGGACTCAGACTCCCGAAACGTGACGTCCATAGTAACGAAGGTCTTTTTGGAGGCAATATGAAAGCATTTGTACCCTTTCTGGGTAGGAGAATACCCAATATAGATACACTTGAGGACACGAGGATCAAGTTTTGACTTGGGGTGCACATGGACAACACACACACCCAAAGATCCGAGAGAGAAGATGAGTGGGAGAGACAGAAAGAACCTCAAGAGGGGATTGGTTGCCAAGAACACTAGTTGGCAACCGATTAATAAGGCACGCAACGGTGAGAACCGCATCACCCCAAAAATACTTAAGAAGGCGCATCTTCAGGAGGAGGCAGCGAGCTACCTCAAGAAGGTGGCGATTCTTGCGCTCGGTGACCCCATTCTGAACCGGGGTGTAGACACAAGAGGTCTGATGTATAATGCCCTGATCACTGAGATAACGCTCAAAGGAAGAGTCAATATACTCACGACCGTTGTCACTACATAGAACTTTAATGGCAGTGTTAAATTGGGTGGCCACCATTTTATGAAAACGCTGAAATAAGGGCAAAACATCATTCTTGTTTTTCATTAGGTATACCCAAGTACAACGAGAAAAACAACCGATAAACGTAACAAACCAATGAAAACCAGAAATAGAGGCAACATGACAAAGACCCTAAACATCAGTATGAACTACAACAAAAGGAAAAACACTAGGTGTAGACACATGATTAAGGGAAGCACGATGATGTTTACTGAGAGCACATACATCATATTTAAAAGCATTCAAAGATTCATTTGACATATTAGGAAATAAAAGATGCATAGTAGATAGAGAATGATGACCCAGACGGTAGTGCCAAGAGTCGACAGTAGATGTCGGAGCTGCAGAAAGAGCGTGCGGAGAAGACGCAGAGTTGGAGGGGTCAAACAGGTAGATGTCATCACACAGTCTACTAGAGACAATCACCGTCCCCGTCCTCAGGTCCTGAAAGATACATGAGGAGGGAAAAAAGTTACAGAGCTATTCATAGAATTAGTCAGGTGACTAATAGAAAATAGGTTGCGGGTAAACTTGGGAACATGGAGAACAGAAGAGAGAGTGAGGGAGGAGCAAGGGATGGATCCTTTCCCGGCAATGGGAGACAGAGATCCATCAACAATGCTCACTTTGTCCCTACCAGACAAAGGTATGTAGGACACAAAACCTGTAGCAGAACCAGTCATGTGGTCTGTGGCGTCGGAGCCAAGAATCCACTGAGTAAAGGAGCGATCAGTGGCAGAGTGAGCATCTGGAAGCCCCTGGTGGGCATATGAAGAGCTGACCGACTCAGATGAGTGACCAAGCATGAAGCGGCGGAAGGCATGAATCTCCTCAGTAGAAAGAGTAGAAGGAAACCCAGGGGAATCAGGTCCAGTCCACTGTAAGGAGCAGAATCATCGATGACATCAGAGAGATGAGCAGAGCGAGAGGGAGAAGGTCGACTCAGGGTGCGACCAAAGCCACAGTCGCCGCGAGGAGCGAGGAGGGGGGGGGGGGGGGGAAGCCATGAAGCTTAAAACAAGTGTCCCGAGTATAGCGTGATTTCCCACAATAATCACACGTCAAATGGTCCTTGTCCATAGACTTGGATCTAGTGTCTCGGATAGAGCGACCACCGGGACTGAACCGAACAGCCAGAGCAGAGCCTTCAACAACAATGTCTGGAAGTAAAGTCTGTCGGCGATCATACTGTTGCTGCACCAAACTATACACCTCAGGTAAGGAAAGTAGAGGAAAACGTCCAAGAATCTGAACACTAATGAGATCAAAGTCACGTTGGAGACCGTGAAGGAACTCGAATATCCGGTTGCGTTCCTCTTGTGCACGGACCATCACTTCATCCTCTGGGGAGACAAGAGTAAGCGAATCGAAATGGTCATACTCTTGGTAAAGCTGGGTAATCTCTAGGTAGTAGGCAGCGGGGGGACGGTCCCCTTGGCGCAAAAGGAAAATCCTTTGCCTCAATTGGAAAATCTGAGCAACATTCCCTTGACAAGAATAAGTAATCTCGTCCCGCTTCCAAATGTCGACTGCAGTGTCCAAAAATAAATAATTGCGGGCAATAGATTCCTACATGGAGTTGGTCAGCCATGAATCACTAAGGAGTTTTCGGATTCCCCTTGGGACCAATCCAGGGAGGGTGTTGCTGGTGCCCTGGCGGTACCACTTATGTATCCAAACAGACGGCGGCTCTTGAGAGTCAGAGTAATGGAACGAGGCAACGAGAGATAATTTGTTCCATCCAATTTAATGGTAGTGATCTGAGGAGTTCTGTGATCATGGGGGGACGAAGAGATCCAGCCGAAGGCAGAGGATCTGGAGGGGCACTTCAACCGGAGGAGACATTCGGAGATTCGTCACTCCCAGGCATAGCGAGCATAGAATAGAAATCACGCCGCTGAAAAGAGAGAAATCAGCCCCTATTCGGACAGCGGAACCAACCGAAGATCGCAATCATGCTTAGAAAGGAGGGGGGGGGGGGGAGAAAACATCCCCTCAATAGAGAGAAGCACGGACGCCGGAAGAGCAAGCACGGACTCACGAAAGCATGGATCCGGCGTCGGGAAGAACAATGGAAAGACAAAGGCGGTCGGGAGGCGGAGGAGGGTCGGAGAGCCTGTTGCCAACAAGCGTCGGGTTCGCTGTGCGAACGGGCGACGAGTTCGCTGTTGCGAAGAGTGCTCGGGAGGCGGAGGAGCGAGGAACGACTGCTGCGACGGAAGCGGAGACGCGATGCGAACAGGCATTTGGCTGCGGCGATGCGAACCGGCGAACGCGAGAGAGGCGTCGGGCTAGGGCACGCCCGACTCTGATACCATGTTGGATAAAAGGAAAATATTATTAATTCTTTGAAAGGTGGCTCACTCCTAGATATAGGAGGGAGAAACAACAAGGGAAATAAAGGAAAAATACAACTAGCGAAAAGACGAAAAAATAAACATAATTCTAACAATAACCAATGCGATTCTTCCTTTGATATCAAAGACTTTTTTTTTGTTTTGAGATTGGGATTTTGATTGTTGTGATCCATTCTTTTTTTGTTGCTTGATTTTGCATCTCTCATAGGTCTTTGATTGTATTTGTACGCTTGATATTTTTAGGTTCCATGCATTTTGAAAAAAAAACAATCACTAAAACTCTATTTTTATCATACAGTTTATTTGCACTGCTTTTCGAACAACTCTGTAAACTGAGTTTCATCAAAACAGTTTTATACTGCAAACTTCATTTTTCACAAACTCTTTTTTCAAACTCCATTTTGACAGCTCCCTTTCGATCAGCAACAACCGAAACAAACGCACCTTAAATCACCTATGGAACCACGTTTTGACCATAAGTACACACACTCCATGTGCTGATTCCATTCCTAAAGACTAGGGTCACATTGAAATAATTGAAAACAATAGAATGAACTAACATAATCGTGCTTACATTTCATTAAACTTTTGAAGTGCAAAATGCACGCACTTTGTTGATTACAGTAATCATAATGATCTGTGTGCAACTCATTTTTGACGAATGTCGTACGGGAGGCGGAGAGTTGACCTTGTTATGGGTCTAGCCCGTAACGTCATTGAAGGTGGCGGTGGAGGCGGAGATACAAGGGGTGCCAAGTTCAACCCGTGGAGAATACGAGGGGAGAGGAAGAATGGGAGTCGTGCTCAACCCTAACCCTAGAAAATGAGGAAGAAGATGAGAATTAGAGAGTGGAACTTAGAAAGAGAAAGATAAACTTGATTTAATTCATTTCATACTTCATACAATGACACTACGAGTGTAAATAACCCCCAACATAAAATAGACGCGCGAAATAATAAAACATTATGACTTGAAATAACATACATAAAGACTCGTAATGAAATATGCATAACATAACCGACGACAGATGATGGGGACCCATAACTATCGTTGACCCCAAGATAGCTATATGAAGGCCCCACACAACTCCCATGGAACTCGCCTGACCCACTCCAACAGCTCACCGACAATTTTCCTTAGTCTGCAACAACTCACCCAGCTTTGGATCAGCTCGCCGAGCGGCCTGATCAAGTTTGCATGGGGGCAGGGCTCTCCCACTGACAATTGGGTACACCCCCACCAGCTCTAACTATCTATAAATACGACTCCAGGGTAACGGAGAAGAGGAGACATTCAAGACCCATAGGTGCACTCGCCGACAGCCAGCAAGCCTACCAACCTCTTCCCCGAGCCCATCCGACCTTGGTTTGGGAGGGGGAGTTCTTATACACCCTATGTTGCACCGACACGGGACACGCGGCACGATACGACACGACACGCGACTCATCAATTCTCAAAAAATACCATATTCCGACACGCTGGGACACGTATATTAAATATTAATTTTTTATAATTATGAAAATCCTAAAACATTTAACAAAAAATAAAAAAAATGAACAATTAACAAATATTCAAATAAACTAAGTCATGTTTAAATATTACTCATTAAATATTCAAATGCAAAACTTAACAAAATGTCAAAAAATGATAGAACATTAACACATTATCATTATATATCATCAGTAAAAATAATGGATTCTCAAGCAAACCTTTTATCCCACTTTCAATCTTCCTTTTTCTAGAGAAATATCCACCTCACTAGTAGATCCACGGCACCATCACTACTTGAAAGTTTAGAAGGGGGCAAAGACACTTTTTTAGGAGCAAGACTCGATATTCTAGCATTCACCTCTTCTTCTAGTTTTTTCACCTCAAATAAATCACTCCTTGAACTTTTACACATTTTCCAATATCTTTTCCACCAATTATTAACAAATGTGTTCTCACTCTTGTATATGAACTTATAAAACATTTTTCACAAAGATTGCACTTCCAAGACAAATTGCCTCCCGCCTTACAATGAGTAGCTAGCTTAGGGACACGCATGTTCGATTGAGCGGGACACGCATGTTCGATTGAGCGGGACACGCATGTTCGATTGAGCGGGACACGCGAGTCTCGTGTGAGCCAACGTGTCAGACTTCCGACACGAGTGTCGGAGAGTCGGACGAGTGTCGGAGAGTCCGACACCGACACGCTGGGCATTTTGAAGTGTCGGTGCATCATAGTATACACCCTTGGGTATGTAGTGGGATCTCCACGCCTCGACACATGGACCGTATTTGTAAGCAGTGCGGGTCCTTGATCTCTCTAGTTTGTTATGTGCATGTGCTTGCTAATCGCAAGACCAATAATCTTCAGCCATCCTTTCAGCCCGAACATAGCGAGTCGATATCTTTGCTCCAACATTCTGTACATTGTTGTCTTCTTTTTCTTTTAACAACATTTGCCCTCAGACCATATGATGTTTAGTAAGTCATCATGTAACAACACATTCTTGTTGAGATGATATTATGTCGGTCTTTCAGTCCATTGGACTACAAATTTGAATAAAAAAATACTTCTAACATAAATTAAATTAGTGCATAGAATTAATGTTTTAGTTGTGTGCTAGGAAACATAGTTTATGATGAAATGTTCCGAAAATACTTCTGTCCTTAATTCAAGGGGAATCACACCTATACATAAGAATGAAGAGAAATGCATGGAGTGGAGATAAATACATGAAATAAAAAATACAGGTAATAAACAAGTAATAAATGATAACACTTCTCTCAAGTTGGGCCTGCAATGTTGACCATGCCCAACTTGGTAATGAGCTTTCCGAAAGCACTCACACTTATTCCTTTAGTGAGGATGTCAACTAATTGTTATTCATACGGAACGAATGGAGTACATACAATTCCTCTTACTATATTTTCTTTAATGAAGTGTCTATCGACCTCAATGTGTTTGGTGCGATTGTGTTGAACAGAGTTATGGGCAATGCTAATGATCGCCTCGTTATCACAATATTATCTGATTGGCTCAGTACAAGGTCTCTCATAATAGTTTGAATCCACAGTCCTTCACAGATTCCGTGGGCCATGAATCTTCAGCACTAGATCTGGCAACCACAAGTTTTTTTCTCCTCCATGTAACAACATTCCCATCAACCAAAGTGCAGTATCCTGAGATGGATTGTCGATCATCAATTGATCCAACCCAATTTGAGTTTATGTAGACTTCAATAGTTAGCACATCAAGGGAGGAGCCGGACGCCGGGAGGCACATCAAGGGAGGAGCCGGAGGCATCGCGCGGCGGGGGATGGAGGGATTCAATTCGGGCGTTGAGGGATGCCACCATAGACTGGAACATCTCCACCACCTATGTCAAGGTCACGCCGCTCTCTTCTATAGGTACATGCTGCTGCAAGGAGGGCGTGGCAATGACAGGAGGCCGAAATTGTAAGCAGAGAACGCTCATGAAGCGGGTGCAACAAGATCAGATATGGGCACGTCGTTCAACCTTGTAGTTCGCGCGCGAATGGAAGCGGGTTGCGGCGCTAGGGAAGCGCGGCCGGCTGGTGGTAGTGGAGGAAAGAGATTGTTGTCGCCGGCGGCGGCGAGGAGTGGCTCTGATACCATGTTGTTTTGGGCTCCCGATTGAGATTGAGTGTTAGGGCGCACGAGGGAGAAATCCAACAGAGGGTTGGAGTCCCCCTTCCAACAGGCCGGTGGAGCAATAGTGGCGTGTGCTGGATCGATGAGGGAGAAGATTGTGGCGTCGAACTCTCGATCGAGCAAGCCAGCAGCGTGGGGGTCTGCGACGGGTTTTGGGTCACGAGAAAGAGAAAAAGAACGGGAGAGAAAGAGAGAGAGAAGAGGGAAAATGTTAATTCATTTCATAATTCTCAAAAGAGTCCTCACTCCCCTTAAGTATGGAGTAGTAATACAAAAATAGGAAATTAAAACATAAATTCAGATTTGCATAATAAAGATTGAAATTACAATGATAGCGTAAATTAAGATGAATAAGGTGCGGTCACTCCTTGGATGCATGCGTGATGCGCTGGTAGATGCGGCCTCAACATGGATCCATAACAGTCTCACACCTTTATATAGGAGTGAATTAAATGCATGACGTGGAGAGAAATACATGAAATAAAAAATATAGGTAATAAAAAGTAATAAATGCTAACAGTTTACAGTAGAAAAGATGATTGGAAGTTGTCCAAAATAACTTGCATAAATTCAATGTCAAATCTCATGTAGCATTCCTTGACAAGAATGAATGGAGAAGCATAATTCATAAAGCCGACCTCAAGTAGTTGGGATACAATTAAAATTGATGATTGTGATAAGCTTTCCAAAAATATGTTAAATTTTGCCTTTGATATTTTCTAAAATGAGTTTGCCATGAAAATAATATTTATAGATCATTTTCAACTCATATTTCTACTTACATATTTGTTTTGCATGTCTTATCTTGCCAGAGTTATAGCCGCGACGTATTTGTCTTCCTCTACCTTCTTCTCATCATAGCATCTGCCATTACTTCTCTAAAGAAGCACCATGACAAGTCAGCGTTCTCAGGAAAATCCATTCTTTATTTAAATCGGCATCAAACTGAAGAGTGGAAGGGATGGATGCAGGTTGGTGAACTATTTTTTATGTTGCTTGATCAGTGTTTGTTTCTTTTTAACGTCCATAAAATGTCAAATGTATTTGAAATAGCTATTGAACTTGCTGTTTCCACTGAGTTTTAGTTGCAAGTCATATGACAAGTACTAGCCTCAAAACCTTTTCCATGGCAGTGATTTAATGATAGGTGAAGGGTTTGAGTTGCAATAGTCAAAGATTTCTTTGGCAAGCGTATTGATGGTTTGAAATTCAGGCTTACTTTATATTTATAAATGCCTTTTTTCTATTGCATGCATACTTAAAATATATATATGAACTATTTTTTAGTTGCTTGATCAGTGTTTGTTTCTTTTTAACGTCCATAAAATGTCAATGTATTTGAAATAGCTATTGAACTTGCTGTTTCCGCTGAGTTTTAGTTGCAAGTCATATGACAAGTACTAGCCTCAAAACCTTTTCCATGGCAGTGATTTAATGATAGGTGGAGGGTTTGAGTTGCAATAATCAAAGATTTCTTTGGCAAGCGTATTGATGGTTTGAAATTCAGGCTTACTTTATTTATGAATGCCTTTTTACTATTGCATGCATACTTAAATATATATATCTATCATCTTGGATTCTTACATGTTATTACACAAATATATGTATGCATATACTCCGTTCATGCATGTAGTGATTAAAGTATCAGTGAACTATACTAGGATCAGGCATTCTCATATGTCATTGGGCATGGCCGGCCTGTGTAGCAAGTAGAGACTTCATTCAGTCCAAGGTTCAGTGCAGATGAAGGATATGGCTGGCTTGTGGCTCGTCAAATGATCACCTAAGGTAGGGATCTTTAATGGGGATCAATCATGATGCAGCATCTATTAAATCGCAGTTGGGAAGATCGGGAATCAAGCTAATTATTAAGGACTGCTAAAATCTGGACAAGTAAAGTTTCAATATTTATATATTTTTAGGTTATGTTAGCAACTCCAAGATAATTGTTTGACCATTATGCTTTTATGATGGTTAATATGAGAAAGGTAAATCAATGAATAAAAAGGTCTGTGGTTTCTTTTAGCTTAATCATGCAATTGTTTCTTTAGGGAATATGCTAATGACATTAAGGCCCTGTTTGGCACGAAGGTCATTAACACACTTTTCCTCTTACCTCCAACACCCAATACCAGTCTCGAACGCAGAACACACCCCGTGGTCGGCATTGGGCGTGAAAATGCCGTTCCGGCTTTGAATGTGGGGAATATGCTGATGTCGAACAGTACCATGGAAAGGTTCCTCCGCTAACTTCGCTTGACCCATTACCAACCTGGATCTGAACGCGATGCCGCTGAAGCGCCTGCTCGAGCAGATCCTAAAAGACTAGGTGACGCAGGACGGTCCTATGTGATGAGAAAACACATGAATGAACTTCTACATGCAACCATACATATCCGACAAATTTAACTTGCAATAATAATTAGTTTTATAAATCAAAATAAACGTATGCCACAATAGTTAAAGCTCTTAAATATGAAAACACGTGAAGTCGTATAAGTGCAAAAGTGTCAGAAAATCAAATACTATTTAAATGGGAGATTACAAAGACTAAAACAATTGAATGCAAACTTATAAACCACTATCTCTTCTAGTAGAGAACAAACACAAGACCCAACGGTAAAGAAATCAACACACAAACCTTGATTACCAAGACTATAAAGAGGGGAGGGCTGTGGGCGCTTTAAGAGGGCTGCCAGGACTGGATTTCAGCAAGCATGGACTGCACTTGGCTGTCCAGGAATGGAGACAGCAAATAGGAAGGTGCAGGGGCTGTTTTCAGCAGCGAGCAAGAGGAGTCTGTTGTTCTGGATGGTCTGGACAGCACTCTGGATGGCTGCCAGGTGGCTGGACAGTTCCCTGGCAGAAATTCTGGGGCTTTTGGGCTGCTGGGTGAAGGTTGGAGGTCGCTCCACGAAGGGGTGATGATGGTGAGGGTTGCTGTTGGGGAAAGCTGAGGGGAAGGGGCAGCAGAGTAGGCTGTTGGGTGGAGGTTTGGAGGGTGCTGGCTGGCTACAGGATGAGGTGGTGAAAGGCAGTCAGTGAGGGGAATGAATTATGAGGGTTCACGTAAGAATTAGGAGGGGGAATATGGAAAGTGTTGTGGTTCAGTTAATGGTGGGGAGTTTGGTTAAAAATAGGGGGAGTTGGGATATAGCGGGCTGCTGTTGAGGGGGTTTGAGGGAGTGGTTCCACGTGTGAATGAGAGAGGGGATTGAGGTGTTGGTTGTGAGGGAAAAGAGGGGATAGTGGGGCTTAAGTTTAGGAGGTGGTTCCTAAATAAGAGGAAGTGGGTTAGTGGGTAGTTAGGAGGTAGTGGGGAGGTGGTTAATTGGTGGTGGGGTGGTTGCCTGCTGGGTGGAGGTTAGTGGTGTCCGGAGGTGGCAGCTGGTGGTGGCGGCCGCCGGAGCTATTTTCCGGCGATCGTCGGAAAATACAAAATGAAGGAAAATCGATATGGGAGATGTAGGAGGATCACCGGAGGTGACCGGTGACGTATTCCGGTGATCGTCGGAGATGAGGTTTGTGGGTAAAGATGGCTGTTTTTGTGGGGGAATGAAGGTGGTGGTGGAGGGATATTGTGAAGGTTGGCTATTGGAGGGCAGATATGAGGATGGCCGGCTGTTGGAGGGGAGATGTGGTGGTAGTCAGTTGTTGGAGGGGAGATGTTGGAGGGGAGATATGTTGGAGAACAGGTTTGGGAGGGGCCGGCCAAGGGGTTTTGGGAGAGGGGTTTGCTGGCTTTTTTGGGAGGAGGGAGGAGATGGTTGTTTTGGGAGGAGTGAGGAGATGACTGTTTAGGGAGGAGGGGGGCTGCCAACGGCTTGTGGTGGAGGATGATGGTGGTGGACGGCAAGGTGGTGGGGATTCCAAGGCTTCGCACCCGGAACTCGGCTTCGGCACCGAATGACCAAAGAATGGGCTTCAATACTCCATTCTTCAATGCCTAAAATGAGAGCCCTCATCCTCTATTTATAGACTCTATGAGGCAACAAACGGCTATGATTGGCCGATCATCCCGACTCAAAAATACATAAAAATACAACTTGAGACGAAAAGTGAAAAGAACAAATAATGTGACGATCGTCGATCCGCATAAAATGCAAGGTTCCGATTCCCTATCACTAGGAAGGTGGATAAATATATGGTAGAAACAAAAAAGTAGATGTAATTAAAGTTGATACGTCGTAGTCGTATCAAGGATGAAGGACACGAATAATAATTTGCATTAAACGAAAATAAAGATACAATCAGGAGATAACTCCCGCCAAGCATCCGGAGGCTGGGTCCTCCTCGACTCTCCACTCTCCAAGAGAGCCCAAGGACTAATACTCCAAACGATAAAACATAACTCCCTAATGTACTCCTTATATAGATGAAGGCCCACTACAAGACAAAGACTACATGACAAAATACACCTCGTGTGCGTATGAAAAGTGCAGTAACTTTCATGAAGCATTCATTTTTATGCTTGAAAAGGCTGACCATGTGCCTACCTAATGGGTTTTATTTACACCATTTTATCTAGGAGGAGAAAAGTTTATCAACAGCTCTAGTGATAAGTAATGCCATCTCATGTCATAAAAGTTACTTGTTTTTTAATTGGACACACTAGCAGGAGTATGATTTGTTAGTAGAGAAAAAAGAAACTTCATCATCTTGTGATCATCAATAGCCGTCACAATTATTTTGAAAATCAGACTTCCTCATGCCTGAGAATATTTTCAATAGTTTATAGCACTTTTCCATCTTTGCTAGGTCCTATTTTTGATGTACCACTATTTTGCTGCCGCGGAGATATACAATGCTATTCGTGTGTTCATTGCTGCTTATGTCTGGATGACTGGATTTGGGAATTTTTCCTATTATTATATAAGGAAGGATTTCAGTGTAGCTCGATTTGCTCAGGTATCTATAATTTTCAATCTTCATGGCTGTTTATATTTAGTTTGATGACATTTTTTTAATGACACTGTCGTTGGCAATTTTATTAATGAAATTCAGATGATGTGGCGTTTAAATTTCTTCGTAGCCTTTTGTTGCATCGTCCTCAACAACGATTACATGTTGTATTATATATGTCCAATGCACACGCTCTTCACACTCATGGTATACATGACACTTGGTATCTTCAACAAATACAATGAGATTAGGTCGGTAATGGTGGTGAAGATTATCTCCTGCTTTTTGGTAGTATTCTTGATTTGGGAAGTTCCTGGAGTTTTTGATCTTCTCTGGAGCCCCTTTGCCTTCCTTTTAGGTTAGTGTCTTAAATCCCACAGTGCCCTCAATTGCCCTATATTATCTCAGGCAAAAGCGACAATTATCTTTTATTTATTGTTTGTAGGGTACAAGGATCCAGAACCTTCTAAAGCAAATCTCCCCCTTTTGCATGAGTGGAACTTCAGATCTGGCCTTGATCGGTACATCTGGATCGTTGGAATGATATACGCATATTATCATCCGAACGTGAGTTTCTTGAGCATAGCATGGTGCCTCATGCCTGATTCCTTTTCTTATACCAACCTGTTTTTATACTTCAGTGATTATTATTCTGACCAAGTCATATTTCTCTCTCAATCTTTCGATCTTCTTCCTACAGGTAGAGAGATGGATGGAAAAGCTTGAAGAGTCTGAAGCCAAGCTGAGGCTGTCAATTAAAATATGCATAGTTGCAGTTAGTTTGGTGGTAAGCTCCTCAATTCACTCTATAAACATTCATAATACTAGCTGCCCCTCAATTAAAAGATACACGGTTGCAAGTTCGCCCCGCGAGGACTGTGCGACAACGATAGTGCCTGATTGTTATTCGAGTGATGACCGAGTATTATCGATGCTGCACACTGCGCACTTGGGAACCCGTGGACGACCGCCGGTATCTATAAACAACATATATTGATGCAGGACAGGCGTCACACCTGCCTGCCACCCTGGCATCAACACCAGGGGGCCACCTTGGAGTCCACCAAGGCGGCTTTCATCAGGTCCGCGGACCGTACACACCAACCAGCTCTCCGCCATGGAGCTATCTGTAGGAGAGAATAATGAAAGTGCTTGTCTCCCAATTAGGAGAACAACATATTAAATAGATAAAAGGATATTACATGCTAAAGGCAGACCACACCAATAAGTACAAAATATACAAAAATACATATCTACAATAATAACTCCAATACTCCCCCTCAAGGTGGAGCAAAGATGTCAATCATGCCCAGCTTGGAAGAGAGCAAATCTGAATGCGCAGGACCAAGGGCCTTAGTGAAGGCATCAGCAAGTTGGTCGGCCGACGGAACATAAGTAGGAAGGACGGTCCCAGTACGAACATGATCACGAAGAAAGTGAACATCCATTTCGATGTGCTTGGTGCGCTCATGAAGTACCGAATCCTGAGTGAGAAGAAGAGCTGACTTATTGTCACAGTAGAGAGTCGAGCCAATGGTCAGAGATAGACCAAGTTCAGCCAGCAACGATCGAAGCCAAATCAACTCAGTAACACCGTGTGCCATGGCACGGTATTCGGACTCAGCGGACGAGCGCGATACAATGTGTTGTTTCTTACTCCGCCATGAAACAAGATGATCCCCATGAAACACACAGAGGCCGGTGGTAGAGTGTCGATCAGTCAAAGAGCCAGCAAAATCAGCATCAGTGAAGCAGGAGAGATTGGAGACACTGTCAGTCCGATAGAATAGCCCAAGACCCGGAGCATGCTTGAGATAGCGGAGAACACGCCGAGCTGCCTCAAGATGAGCAGTCCTAGGAGAATGCATAAACTGACTCAGAACACCTACTGAGAAGCTGATGTCTGGCCTCGTATTTGTCAAGTATATCAGGCGGCCAACCAGACGCTGGTACTGAGAAGGGTCTGGTAGAGGATCACCAGATTCAGCATGAAGACGATGATTGGTATCCATAGGCGTACGCACAGGACGACAGCCCAGGAGACCAGAATCCCGGAGGAGATCTAAGGTGTACTTTCGCTGGGATATGGAGATGCCCTGTCGAGAGCGAGCCACTTCAATCCCAAGGAAATAACGGAGAGATCCAAGATCTTTCACCTCAAAGGCGGCGCGGAGAGTAGCTTTCACCTCAGAAATACCAGCAGAGTCATCCCCAGTAAGAATAATGTCGTCAACATTGACCAAGACAATGGCACGACGGCCATCTGGCGTGACGCGAACGAAGCAAGTGTGATCCACATGACACTGAGTGAAGCCTATCTGAAGGATAACAGTGCTGAACCGGTCAAACCAGGCACGTGGAGATTGCTTCAGGCCATACAGGGATTTGTGCAGACGACAGACCCTGCCCGAATACTCCCCCTGAAGGGCAAATCCCGGTGGAGGAGCCATATAAACCTCCTCCTGTAAGGTGCCATGGAGTAAAGCATTCTTGACGTCGAGCTGGTAGAGAGGCCATGCCCGGGAGGCCGCAAGGGAGAGCAGAAGACGAACGCTAGTCAGCTTGGCCACGGGAGCAAACGTGGCCCCAAACTCATCAGGAGCCTGAGTAAATCCCTTAGCCACAAAGCGAGCCTTGTAGCGATCAATCGAACCATCATCACCATATTTCACAGTGTAGACCCATTTGTACCCAACGGTGCGTTTCCCGGGAGGCAGGGGAACAAGGGACCACGTCCCGGTATGACGAAGAGCAGACATCTCCTCCTCCATGGCCCGAACCCACCGCGAATCAAGGAGAGCCTCAACAGTGGAAGCAGGGATTCGAACCGAATCAGCAGCAGCCACAAACACCTGGTAAGAGGGAGAGAACCGCTGGTAGGAAACAACACTAGCCAGCGGGTGCTCAGTAACAGACGAACGAACACAAGCACAACGGCCCTTGCGCAAGGCAATAGGTAAATCATCAGAAGTAGTAGAGGGAGAAGGCTCAAGAGAGGTACCTGTAACCGGAAGGAGCAATGGATCCGGGACTGAGGGAGAAATGGGAGTAACATGTGGTGGGGGCGCGCGGCGACGAGTGTAAGTAAGTAGGACAGGCGGAGGTGATGGTGGTGAAACAGCGGGGACGATCGGGACAGGTTGGACAATAGTAGGAGGGTCTGGGTAGTCGAGGGAGAGGGAAAGAAGGGTACCTCCTCGTGAAACGTCACATCACGAGAGTGAATGATACGACGGAGACGGGGATCATAACAGCGATACCCTTTAGTGGTAGTCGAGTAGCCGAGAAAGCGACAACGGACAGCCCGATCGTCGAGTTTTGTCCGGGAAGGACGCCGGTCCTGGACAAAACACACACAGCCAAAGACCCGAAGAGGGATGGGAAAAACAGAGGCGGAAGGGTGGAGAAGACTGTAGGGGGCAATACCGCCAAGGGGGCGGGACGGAGTTCGATTGATAAGAAAGGTCGCAGTAAGGAGAGCAGCACTCCAGTAGGATTTAGGAACATGCATGCCTCGAAGAAGGCATCGAACAGTGTCCAACAGGTGACGGTTTTTGCGTTCGGCCACGCCATTTTGCTCGGGGGTGGCCGGACACGAAAACTGGTGGAGGGTGCCTTCAGAACGAAGAAACATGTCAAAGGAGCGGGAGGTGTATTCTCCGCCACTGTCAGAGCGAAGAATGTGAACGGACTTGCCATGTTGTGTCTGTATCATAGCAGCAAAGTGAGTGTAAACAGAAAGAACGTCAGATTTACGTTTCAGAAGGTAAACCCATAAACAGCGAGAATAGTCATCAATAAAAGTGACAAAGTACGAGAATCCATCAAAAGAAACAATAGGGGCAGAGCCCCAAACATCAGAATGTATCAACTCAAAACAAGAAGTAGCACGACTAACAGAAGATACATAGGTACTGCGAGTGTGTTTGGACAATTCGCAAACATCACAATGAAAAGGAGAAGAAAAAGATACATCAGGGCAAACAGATAACATCCGAGGAGGGCTAGCATGACTGAGACGGGCATGCCAAAGCAAACTCGATGACGAAGCAGGAGCAGCAGTGGTGGTGGTAGCAGCAGTAGGAGGAGGCATCACCAGATGGTACATCCCATTCTTCTCAATCCCCGTACCAAAAGTCCTCCTGGATCGCAGGTCCTGAAAAACACAATGATCAGAGTAGAAAGTGACTGAGCAGTTCAAAGCACGAGTAATACTACTAACAGATAAAAGGTTGAGAGCCATGTGGGGTACAAGAAGAACATAGTCAAGGGAGAGAGAGGAAGAGAGAGAGACAGTGCCCTGGCTGAGGACAGGAGTAAACGATCCATCAGCAAGGCGCACATCCCGGTGGGAGCAAGGAGCAACCTGGCGCAGGAGGGAAGACGTACCAGTCATATGGTCGGTGGCACCAGAATCAATCACCCAGGGTGACGAACCCTGATCAACAGTGGTCGCAGAGCAAGCAAACGGAGTACCTGAGGATGAAGAGCTAGGAGAGGCAAAGGCAGTAGTGGAGGACTGAGATTGCTGGAACTGCTGAAACTGCTGAAACTGGGCCAACAGGTGACTGAAATCCGAAGCAGTGACTCCTGAGGGACGCTCGACAGTATCAAAAGACTCGACAGCAGCAACGGTAGAGCGCGGAGCACCAGACGAAGTACGATCAGAACCCCGGAGGTGTGGGTAGAGCTGATAGCAACGGCTGCGGTCATGATAGAGACGCCCACAATAAGAGCAAGGGACAGGCGGACCCGTAGAGCTACGGCCACCAGAGGAGCCACGTCCCCCCGACGGAGTAGAAGAACCACGACCTCCACGGCTCCGAGAGCCAGAAGTGGGAGGACGAGAAGAAGCTGCAAGAGCCATCTGCTCAGTAGGGAGCGAGGAAGTAGTACGCCCGCCGGAGAGGCATGAGTGACGCTGCAGGCGTTTCTCATGCTCAGAGACAATAGAGCAGGTGATGCGGAGCAGTGAAGGACGAGTTTTGGGCCCGTTCTGGCTGATTTGGCGACTTACCATATATGGCGTGCCCGGATCGACGATCCGACTCCATGGATGCGTCCGAATGCGTGTTGCAAATCATTTTCATATATAGCATTATGTATTTTGAGTTTTATTTCATGTAGTTATGAGATCGGAATCGCCGGCCAATCATAGCCGTCGATTTTAGATGCCCTAATCTTATTTTCTTATAAATAGATGTCTTAGGGCTGCAGGAAATTCATTGCTGAATGTTTGGAGAGCTTCTTCCTTCATTCCGGTGATCCCCTCCGCGGTGCCGACTCCGTGGAACCCCTTGGTGACGACTCCTTGGGTAAGTGACCTTTGTATCTTTGTGTTTTCCTTGCTCCCCTTCCCTAGCCGCCCCTCCTCCTCCCTCCCCTCCACCAAAGCAGCCCTTTTTTACTGTTTTCCCAGCTGTCTAGCCAGCCCCTAACAGCCACTACCCCCCCCTTCTGCCCAAAAGAAGTTCCTCTCTATTGATAGTTACTGTAGATTAATGAAATACACTATTCATTAGCTATGGTTTTATTCCCCCACGTGAACTGGCGGCCTGAAAATCTGCCGCAGCCCCCTTCCAGAAATCTGCCGCCGGCCCACTCCCTTCCAGCCCCTGCCGCCAACACCAGCCCTTCCTCCTCCCTACAGCCACCCCGCAAACCCCCTTAAAACCCACCAGCAGCCTCCCACCACTTCCCCCAACACCATACAACAAACCACCTCCCCTACATCTCCTGTTCCCCTCAGATCTGCCCGGATCTGGGCATCACAACCCTGATCCAGCCCCGTGGCGCCCCGATCCAGCCCCCGTACATTCCCCTTCCACCACCCTTACCCGATCCAGTCCACCACCACCCGGAAAACCACCAATCCCCTCCAAAACTCAGTCTTTTCCTGAAATTACTGCAACCCTATTTAATTATCAGATTTGTGTTGTGTTTTGTATTGGTTAAAGGTGTTAAAACATTGTGACTTTGTGGTAATCTTATGCTTGTTTGGATGTTCATTTTATTCTAGTTATTTGTGCCTGGATAAATCTCTAACTGCAGGAAGGAATTATTCGCCGCGCGCTCTTGCTTTGGCCCTCCACGCGGAGGAAAGCCTAAGCTTGCTTCGCCCTAATTAATTATTGTATCCTGTTGTGAATCTATCTGCATGGGATATTTTATGTTTATTATCCAACTGTGGCTAAACCGTCGGACTTGCATAGCATGTAGGGTTAGGTCGCGGTTTATCCGCCACCTATAGATTCGTCCTGCGTCAATTGGTATCAGAGCTAGGTTACGCACTTTTTGATACGCAGTCGTAGAGTCTATAGGTTTTTCATTATGTCTAGGTGTCACGATTATTCCTCCCCTCACTTTGGAGGTCTTGAGTCCACTAGCACCCGCTCTCACAGGGCCCCGTCAGGGAGATCTTCACGTTACTACGATGATTATTCTCGATCGCAGCACAACACTTTTAGAGATCGTGTTGACCCACCGACACGAGACCACTACATTAGAGACGATCAATATGATGGTTGTCGTCGTTCTTATCCGTACACGCGATCAGATCGTGTTGATCCTTCGACACGACTCGGTTACCTTAGGAATGATTATTATGAGGATCGTCGTTCCGAGAGAGATCTTGAGAGTCAGTTTCGTACTGCTGCCCCTTCCTTCGACGGCTCATCGAGTCCCGAGTCTTTCAGTTATTGGCTCGTGGATATGGAGTATTATTTTGACCATTTTGAGGTATTCGGTGAGCGTCGCGTCAAGTTTGCGAAACTTAGACTTTTAAATCAGGCGAGAGCATATTGGGCTAGCATTGAGAGGACACGCGAGCGAGACTGTCTACATCGCGTCACTAGTTGGGTGGACATGAGACGTATATTGTGTCAGAGGTATCTGCCTTCGTCGTATCAGAGTCGCTTGCTCGACCAATTATTTTCCCTTCAGCAAGGATCCATGTCCGTCGCTGAGTACAGGGATCGCTTTGATGAGTTAGTTGTGAGGAGCGATATCCGAGAGGACCCAGCCATGACCTCTTGCAGATTTCGGTCTGGCCTTCGATCAGACATTTGTACTGAGGTGGTTTATCATAGCTCGAAGTCCCTCGAGCAGACGTATCAGCTTGCCCTTCGTTACGAACAGTCTTTGAGATCCGCAAGAGCTGGTCGGTTGGATCCTCACTTTGACCTCTGCAGTACGAGCTCCTCCCACACCGAGGACACCACTATGCCTACCATTGTTCCGTCAGACATGGCAGAAGTGATACCTGATGCAGATTGTTCTTACCCCAGTGAGGTGCTTAGCCCAGTGAGCGACCTATCTCTTGTTTCTGACTCGTCTCTCGTGACCCCGACTGAGAGTGGGCCTGAGCGACCTCTTGAGCCTCTAGTGTCGTGCCCCTCACCCATACCACTATCTCTGGCATGTCATGGGTTGATTAGCATCCCTACCCTGGACTCACATCTTGACACCGTACCCACAGACCCATTCCTGAGCGTAGATCTATGTCGCTCTCCCATTGTCATTACCCTCAGTCACATCACGATCGAGAGCCCAAAGCCTAGTGTTGATCTCGTAGTGGCCATGTCATCCATTCACGGGGACACTACCCCTTATGTTGGTACTCATCTGGAGGACCTTAAACCTAGTGACGAGTTCCATGACGAACCCCCAGTTGAACCTCCTGATGACCCACCACATCCTAGTGAAGATGAGATTCAGGTGAGGCGCTTGTTTATGAGTTTCGAGTTATTGACGTCTCTTTCCTATCATCTCTGGCCTTGCCCCAGAGGTTGGGTCGTGAGTGGAGTAAGACGTATGTAGGGCCTACCTTGAGCACACTAGAGTCTACTCATATTTTGAGGACCCACTTTATGA
This sequence comes from Dactylorhiza incarnata, assembly GCA_033032865.1. Lineage (NCBI taxonomy): Eukaryota > Viridiplantae > Streptophyta > Magnoliopsida > Asparagales > Orchidaceae > Dactylorhiza > Dactylorhiza incarnata. Next base: position 357,700 of record JAWHQI010000260.1, read on the forward strand.
CACATCACACTCGTGATGAGTTTTGGGACACACCACCCGCTGACCCACCCGATGAGTTCTTTGTTGTCGGGGACACTCACCACACTATAGAGCCACGTTTTCTAGTCGGTGCACATGATTTTCACTTAGGCGGTCGTCGCATTCGCGATGACTTTTTTTACACACCTTCTGGTGAGCCCCCTGATGTGTCACGTTCCCTGAGAGATACTTGGATCTTTATGAGCTCGTATTTGAGTATAGTTGTCTCTCACGATCATCTGAGCACTCGTCACACACGAGATGAGTTTTTCTACACTCCTCCGAGAGAGCCTCCTGATAGGCCACCTCCTTTGGTAGATTTTCAAGTGGTTATTAGCCTTTCCAATAACGAATATGTTGTGTCCGTCGTGTCTCATTTTCATCATTTGCATGAGTCTGTTGTGTTGTTTGTTCATCGTTTGCATGTGCGTCATGAGTCGGTCCGACGAATAATCCATATTGGTAATAAATATTGTAAATCACATGCGGATGTTCATTGGCAAGTGCAGGTACTTCATGAAGGCGAGCAGACGATGGTGAGAATCTGCGTTGTGAGGCTCCGTGCGAGGCTTGCTAAAAGTTTGAGCGTTAGGCGAATGGGTCCCTACTTAGTCCTGAGACGCATCTGGACAAATGCTTATGAGCTGGACATCCCCGCGAGCATGGGTACCCATACTGTGCTCAATGTCGAGGACCTGACGCCATCCTTTGCACCTCACGAGTATTCGGGCCCACATCTTGGCGGCCTTCCTGAGCCTTTACCACCGTTTTTACCACCCACCACTCAGTCCACCCCCGAGTCATTGACACCACATTCATTGCCCCGCTCTCAGCCCACCTCTGACCTTTACTTACCCGGGATTTTGTCCCCAACGGCTTCACCATTGGCACCTCAGACCCCACCGGATCCTTCTACTAGTGTGTTGAGAGGTGAGCTTGATCGATTCGCCCCCGGACTTCGACTTCAGTACGTCCGTCTCCACTCATCGGGGATGGAAATTATTCAGTCCGGAGGAGTTGATTGGCGAGGCCACTTTTCAGCGACGAGACTTGGACGACCTCTGGCGGGCTTCTTCGAGTTTTACCTGGCATGCGTCGAGAGAATTCTGACCCCTATTCATCGGGAGATGAATTCTTTCAAGCCGGGGAGATTGATGCGGAGCAGTGAAGGACGAGTTTTGGGCCCGTTCTGGCTGATTTGGCGACTTACCATATATGGCGTGCCCGGATCGACGATCCGACTCCGTGGATGCGTCCGAATGCGTGTTGCGAATCATTTTCATATATAGCATTATGTATTTTGAGTTTTATTTCATGTAGTTATGGGATCGGAACCGCCGGCCAATCATAGCCGTCGATTTCAGATGCCCTAATCTTATTTTCTTATAAATAGATGTCTTAGGGCTGCAGGAAATTCATTGATGAATGTTTGGAGAGCGTCTTCCTTCATTCTGGTGATCCCCTCCGCGGTGCCGACTCCGTGGAACCCCTTGGTGACGACTCCTTGGGTAAGTGACCTTTGTATCTTTGTGTTTTCCTTGCTCCCCTTCCCTAGCCGCCCCTCCTCCTCCCTCCCCTCCACCAAAGCAGCCCTCTTTTACTGTTTTCCCAGCTGTCCAGCCAGCCCCTAACAGCCACTACCCCCCCTTCTGCCCAAAAGAAGTTCCTCTCTATTGATAGTTACTGTAGATTAATGAAATACACTATTCATTAGCTATGGTTTTATTCCCCTCACGTGAACTGGCAGTCTGAAAATCTGCCGCAGCCCCCTTCCAGAAATCTGCCGCCGGCCCACTCCCTTCCAGCCCCTGCCGCCAACACCAGCCCTTCCTCCTCCCTACAACCACCCCGCAAACCCCCTTAAAACCCACCAGCAGCCTCCCACCACTTCCCCCAACACCACACAGCAAACCACCGCCCCTACATCTCCTGTTCCCCTCAGATCTGCCCGGATCTGGGCATCACAACCCCGATCCAGCCCCGTGGCGCCCCGATCCAGCCCCCGTACATTCCCCTTCCACCACCCTTACCCGATCCAGTCCACCACCACCCGGAAAACCACCAATCCCCTCCAAAACTCAGTCTTTTCCTGAAATTACTGCAACCCTATTTAATTATCAGATTTGTGTTGTGTTTTGTATTGGTTAAAGGTGTTAAAACATTGTGACTTTGTGGTAATCTTATGCTTGTTTGGATGTTCATTTTATTCTAGTTATTTGTGCCTGGATAAATCTCTAACTGCAGGAAGGAATTATTCGCCGCGCGCTCTTGCTTTGGCCCTCCACGCGGAGGAAAGCCTAAGCTTGCTTCGCCCTAATTAATTATTGTATCCTGTTGTGAATCTATCTGCGTGGGATATTTTATGTTTATTATCCAACTGTGGCTAAACCGTCGGACTTGCATAGCATGTAGGGTTAGGTCGCGGTTTATCCGCCACCTATAGATTCGTCCTGCGTCAGCAGGACTCAAGAAGATCTGGCAAAGGAGACATGCCCACAATCTGAGCACGTGTGGACTCATACTTGGGGCGAAGCCCCATCAAGAACTGATAGGTCTCCCGACGCTGTCCTTGTTGCCGGATAAATGTGACATCCTCGGGAGATTTCAGGGCACTAAGAGGCTCCAGATCGTTGAGTTCCAGAAAACGATCCTGAAGGTAGGTGAAACACTCCTGAACAGACCGCTCCCCCTGAGTAGCGAAAGCAATATCCTGAAAGACACCAAAAATCTGGGCATCAACACGTGTGTGCCCGAAGGTGCGCTGAAGGGCGGACCAAAGTTCGGCGATGTCTTCAAAACGCATGAACTGGCCGAAGATACGAGGCTCCATCGAGCACTGGATCCAGCCAAGAACCATGAATTTCTCCGTGGACCACTTGACCAAATCATCTTTCTTGTCAGCAGGAGGCTGTGGAGGGCTGCCAGTCAACCAAGAAAGTTTATTTTGACCAGCAAGGGCCACCTTCATCGATGTAGCCTAAGAAGAATAGTTCCGCTCATCCAGAAGGATGCTAGTAATCCGCCTCGAGGAGGATTCGTAGGTATCCGTAGAAGCCATGAACCAAGAGGAAATCGAGATCCCTCCCACAAAGGAGATCGAGGATCGAACAGAAATACGGCCCGAGAATAAGGGCAGAAAACGGCGCTGGAAGAGCAGAAACAGGCGCAGGAACAAGAACTGGAAAAACGGCGCTGGAAGAACAGCCGGAATAACAAGCGCTGGAATAACGGCGCTGGAAGAACAAGCGCTGGGAAGACGCCTGCCGATCGCTGGAAGACGCCGATCGCCGGAACAAGCGCTGGGAAGACGCCGATCGCTGGAATAACCGGCTGACCTGTCGATCACGGGAATACGCCGACCTATCGATCACGGGAATACGCCGATCGGGAGAATACGCCTGTCGATCACGGGAAGAAAACGACCTATCGATCACGGGAAGACGTCGATCGGGAGAATACGCCGTCGAGCGAGAAGCGGAGGGGACACCAAACGGGAACCCTAATCGTGCTCTGATACCATGTAGGAGAGAATAATGAAAGTGCTTGTCTCCCAATTAGGAGAGCAACATATTAAATAGATAAAAGGATATTACATGCTAAAGGCAGACCACACCAATAAGTACAAAATATACAAAAATACATATCTACAATAATAACTCCAATACTATCACCATGCGACAGGTTGTTGAGGCCCGAGTTCGAACACCCGACCTCTTAGATAAGAGTCTTTCAGCAGAGCTCTCATCACCAACTGATCCGCGGATCAGTTGGTGATGAGAGCTCTGCTGAAAGACTCTTATCTAGGAGGTCGGGTGTTCGAACCCGGGCCTCAACAACCTGTCGCATGGTGATGACTCCATAGCGGAGAGCTGGTTGGGGTGTACGACCCGCGGTCCTGATGAAAGTCGTCTTGGTGGACTCCAAGGTGGGCCCTCTGGTGCTGATGCCAGTGTGGCAGACAGGTGTGACGCCTGCCCTGCATCATAAAAATACACCCCAACCAGCTCTCCGCCACGGAGTCATCACCATGCGACAAGTTGTTGAGGCCCGGGATCAAACACTCGACCTCCTAGATAAGAGTCTTTCAGCAGAGCTCTCATCACCAACTGATCCGCGCCAACTGACCCGCGGATTAGTTGGTGATGAGAGCTCTGCTGAAAGACTCTTATCTAGGAGGTCGGGTGTTCGATCCCGGTCCTCAACAACATGTCGCATGGTGATGATTCCATGGCAGAGAGCTGGTTGGGGTGTTCGGTCCGCGGACCTGATGAAAGCCGTCTTGGTGGACTCCAAGGTGGGCCCCCTGGTGCTGATGCCAGGGTGGCAGGCATGTGTGACGTCTGTCCTGCATCATATATACTTTTTGTTTTTATGGTAGCCCAATGTATTAAAAACCACACTTTCCGTTAGATCAGTGCAATTAAAATTGAAGGGCTCAAATTCATTTAATGGTTCTATTTTGAGGACCATGACCACTCCAAATTCTTTTTTTAAGACACACACACAAAACTTCCCCTGGAAGTTAGCATAATTACAGATTGCACTCCTCTTATTATTGAAATTACAAAAACCTCCCATTTACCTCCCCTGAAGTTGATATTTCATAACATCCATGCACAAAATACCCCCCCTTGAAATGTACTCCGAAGGGGGTATTTTTATGCATGAATGTTATGAAATGTGAACTTCATGGGAGGTAAATATTCTGTTTTGTAACATTCAGGGGAGATTTTTGTAATTTCAATAATAAGAGGGGTGCAATCTTTATTTGCAAACTTTGAGGGGAGGTCCCGGTAAATGCCCCTATATACATATGATTGTCCTTCAATAATTAACTGCGTCGTGCTGAATCTTATCTTTTGTTAGGTTGGTTTCTTGTGGTATGAATACATCTACAGGCTAGATAAAGTTAGCTACAACAAGTATCATCCTTATACATCATGGATCCCCATCACGTAAGCATTGAGGGTTTTATTCAAGAAATTTATCCGTTGTGTTTAAATTTACATTGTCTCTCAACTAATGCCTAGTTTTTATTAGGGTTTATATTTGCTTGCGGAATGCCACTCATCAATTCAGAGGTTATTCCTTGACTCTTTTTGCGTAAGTTGTGTCAGAGCTTCTGAGATTTCATTTCAATTTTCTATAGTTTTTCATTTAATGTGGCTTTTTTCTCTCATTTATTTCATAATTTTTTTTTCTACAACTTAGGTGGCTTGGCAAGATAACGTTGGAGACATATATCTCCCAGATCCATATTTGGCTTAGGTAAGAGTCATTAAGGTTCTGTTTGGTCTTTCGTAAATGAAATTTAAAATGGTGAGGTAATTGAAACTAGATTTAAGCTTCTGGTTTGGTTGATTAGAAATTAAGCGAAAAAATGTTATTTTTCATTTTTCGCTAGAGTTAATTGGCAATGTAATTATGTAAAGAGTACATTTATTCACATTTCTTAAGTAAATTCTACGACCTATTAATTATATTGGAACCAAACACCCAAAATGAAAATTTGAAAGTGAAGAGCGCATTTGCGTCCCCCCTAATTCTTGTGGACTGAACGGGCCCTTAATGGTTTCAAGTAGGACTGTAGGAGTAAATGCAAATTCAACTGACTTCCATAATTTCTTCTCCGAGTGTCTGATTCCAATGCATTTGAGTTGTCTAAAAAAAATTCAAACAAATGCAATTTTTCATCGAAAATTCACTACAAAACCCTAGTGAACAAATACAATATAAGTTTATTGGGTTGATACATGTCCCCTAATCATAAAACATAAACACAAATTTTAATCAACAAAAAAATAATAATAGATTTTCTGTCAATTACTCATCGGGTGACACCAATTTCAATTCAATTCTTATATATATGATTCCAATTTTATTTCCACTCTTAATACCTTCAAAACCAAACAAAGCCTGCATGTTTTTTCCCATCTAACATCATATATAATCGAAGAAATTAAACTTTCGCTCCTCAAATCTACTCTGTAATCATCCTCAATCACAATATAAGGCATCTTAAAAAATAAAAGTCCCGATCCGGCTTCTAAAAAGGGCAGCCCGGTGCACAAAGCATCTCCGCGCAGTTAGGGTCTAGGGAAGGGTCCCACCACAAGGGTGAAATGTAGGTAATCCCGATCCAACTTCTAATGTTGTAAAATTTGTGTTAATAGAGATTCTCGCTGCTTGGAATATGCAGGTCAGGCAAGCCAAATGGTCAGCCCAAGTGGCTGCTTTCGCTTATTCCGAATTACCCGCTCCTCAATTTCATGCTCACGACCTCAATCTATCTATTCGTGAGTGAATCCTCTTCAGAATTGCACAAATATTGAAAATGCGAACATCACATATATGCCTTTTACGCCTTTCTGCAGATATCATTTAGGGTCTTTGAGCTTACGAATACGCTGAAGAACGCATTCATCCCAACAAAGGACAACAAGCGGCTGCTGCATAATTTTATCGCTGGAGCAGCTATCTGCATCTGCTTGTATTTTGTCTCCTTCGTTCTCCTCCATATACCCACACCCTCTGTACGTGTCGGCGATTAAGCTGCTTTCTCTCGCTCTCTCTGTTAGTTTTTTTTACTGATAACAAGTTTGATTCACAGGCTTGACATCAAAACCCTATATTTGGAAAGAAGTTTCCTTTCAGGAACAGGCTTATGATTCCAGTACCTATAGCAAAAAAAATTGAAAGAATCAGAAGAATGGCTTGTGATGCTGGTGGGAAAATGGAAAATTATATTTTGATAGGGGTTTATAAGTTTGGGTGTACATTTTTTTTACCAATTTTTTTTTTGGTATGGTGTAAAATCATGCATTCCTGACAATGGTCATTTTATCCATTCATCTGGTAATTGCCATTTTCAGTTCTTATAATATAAATGCTATGTGTTCATTTTCCTTATTTTTATTTTTATTTCTTGGGCGAGTGATGCTCGGATTAGAGGGCGACCACACGGAGGACATGGCCTAGCAACGGACTAGAGAAAGCTCTTGATACTCTCGCACAAAGACGTAAATGTTGCTAAAATATCGAGGGTTGGATATCGTCGTTCATGTGAAAGGGTTGATGTAGGGTGTTTTTTACATTATCCTGTGTTTTTCGTGGTTCACCTATTGAAGGCTTGCACGTGCTCATATGACTATCTGCACATTTACATTGAGTCTTTTATATCAAAGTTTGTTATTATTAAAAGAGGAAGATTATGAAGAAATTTGTTATGTGTGCAAATATCTCGTGAGTGCACAATGTCCTCCCATTTGAAAAGAATTTGAAATATGTTTTAAAAGTTGTCTTAATTTTATTTTATTCTAATTTAAACTGATAATGATGATGATTGAACAACCATTAAATCTCCATTATGCGTGTTTTTTGCCTCATTCGCAAAAAAGAAAACTAGTTTTGAACATAAAGTGGATGGAGTTCTTTAGGTGAGGTCGGCTGTCTACGAATGACAGTTCATAATCGCCGTATTCGTGACCTCCACTGCAGTGCCAAACAGAGCCTAAATATGAGATTGTCTTAGGTTTTGTTTGGGGGGACTTATTTTCACCGGTCAAGCGGTTACGACCGCATGAACCAGACCTTAATTAAGGTCTGGTTCATGCGGTCGTAACCGCTTGACCGGTGAAAATAAGTCCCCCCAAACCGCGCCTTAGTGTATAATATAAATAAAAAACATTGATATAATATATCAACCACAACATTGCTATCATTTTGTTTTGAGATTCACAACATCACGTGGGACTATGCTAGACTACCATGTCATGATAAAAATTGCCACATGTGCTGTTTTTGTTTAATGTTGATAAATATTAATTTTATGAATAATGATTTCATTTTTGAGAAATGAAATAGGAGAATTAAAAAACATTTGTGCTTTTTGACATATATATATATATATTAATTTCTAATATTTAATCCAACAAATAATTAATATAATAAATTCATTATTCTTAAAAATAACCCACTTTGATGAATTGTAAATATCTTTGCTTCTCATTGCTTATTTTGAAAGGGAGAATAATAAATATTAAATAAGGAAATAGAAAACAATTGTTTTTTTAAGAAAAAATTTTAGGTGAGTATCTCGCACCTAAGATCATGACGAGGAGTGCATCTAAGCCGTTGATTACTATAAAAATGTCTGTATTTAAAAATAAAAAATAATGTCAGTATTTATCCAACCGTCGGATCTGAGATCATGCGACTGTATTTTTTCCTCGTGTAGAACTAGACGAGAAAACGTACGTAAGTATTTCTCTTTTTTTGTAACGGGAGAAGACAAATATATATAAATAAAAAAACCTCGTGGAAAACCACCCCATCAGTCCACCAAGAGCCGCACGTGCCACAAAGCGGGGGGCTTCTGCCCGCTTCGCCGCCCCTTAACTCCACCAAGCGGCAACTCCGCCGCCGCACGGCGCTCACCCTGCCTTTTATATGTCAATTCTATGCTCTTCCTCGCCGTGTCTTGCACCCTACTCCTTAGATTACTTGCTCGTAACAGTTGAAACAATACATTCAAACCCCGATGGCCGCCGCCGCCTCCACATCTCCTGCGACATTCTATGGTGCTGGCCTGCGCTCCTCTGCTAGGTTTCGTCCCCATTCTTCCAATCGATCTACCCGTTTCTTTGTCACTCCAATCTTCTCTTCTTCTCCGTCTCCGTTCACGGAGAGCTCATCGTCAGAGCGATATCGGAGGGACAGCTGGGCGTACGATACCTCCGAACCTGCGGTCCCGCTTTCGTCACCTCGGGTTTGCGACAAAGAGAACGAAATCGCTCTCCAGCTCCCCGAGCTCAAGCGGCTCCTCGAGACACTTAAAGCCGCCAGGCGAACTGGAGGCGGTGGCGGACAGGGAGGGCGTCCGGGGACTGTGGCGCTTGTCGGGACAGGCCCGGGCGACCCGGAGCTGCTGACTCTTAAGGCGGTGAGAGCGATAGAGCGGGCCGATCTCATTCTGTACGACCGCCTAGTCTCCAATGATGTGCTGAATCTCGTTCGTGGGAATGCTAGGCTTCTCTACGTCGGAAAGACTGCCGGGTATCACAGCCGGACTCAGGTATTTAAAAAAAAAAAATTATTATCTTTTTTGGATTGGGATCGTTGTATATCTCATAGAAGGAGTCTCTTTTAGTTTAAATGATTTATTGCTTGTTGTAGAGTCTTGACTCTTGAATTCTGTTTTCTCTGAAACTTTTTATTTGCAGGAGGAGATTCATGAGTTGCTGCTTAATTTTGCAGAGGCTGGTGCCAATGTTGTGAGACTGAAAGGAGGAGATCCTCTGGTGAGTTTCGTCTGAAATTTTTATGGGATTTCTGCTAGCATGGTTCTTTGGATTGATATTAAGCTTACATATCGTTCATATTTGTGGTAATTCATGGGTACATTGTACATGCTGTTAAACTGCCTATATATAATTGGTGTGTTAGGATATTCAAGCATGCATGGATTATTTATGAAGATTTCTCATAGGCCTATGACTTCATTTCCATGCAAAGGACAAGTGGATTTACCGATTGTAAGAAGGAGGTTAGCGTCGTAGAAAGGATTGACCAATTCCTAGTTCAAATAGATAGATCCTAAGCTGGTGGAGAGCTTTCAAGTTGCTAAATCTTCATCTGTACCGTCTGTTTTGGATTCCTCCTTTTCAATTTGCTTCTTCTTTTTAACATAGAAGCTAGAGTGAATAATACAAGCAAAAAAATCTCCATCTATTATTTTTATGTTTTCTATTGCTTCTATGGACTAATTTATTTTTTGATTATATTCAACTTTCTCTCTAGTTCCCCTGTTCCTTAGTAATGCTCTACTAGAAATCAATAGAAAAATCGTGATTCAATTTCCTGAGAGGTGCAATGAGTGTAGAAAGTAGTTCGAGTAAGTAAAAGACGCATGGTGGGTACTCTAGAGAGTTATGAAGCACTACAAGGGCCGACTCATATGGGATACATTACTATTAGTGAGTTATACTAGATGGAGGAATGTCTCATCACACTTCTTTTGGCACTTGCACAACGTCCAACCGAATGACATCCTTGCAATCACTTTACGGACTCTAGAAGTCATTGCACTCTACGCTAGCAAAGGAAGGATGTTGAAGGTAATTGTTGATACCTATCAAGTACTCATCGTCAAAAGAAGTGAGGCACTGGAAACTTGAATTCATGATAGACGAATACTATCTATAATATGGAATGTATCCCAACTTCTTTCTTACATTTATGATGTTTATCATTGCGTTGTTATTTTTTTACTCGGCAAAAATGATAAAAGACCTAGAGCAACGTTGACTTAGGGAGTATAATATTTATGCACCAACTGTCTCTTTACATTTATAAGGTTTATCATGTTGTTGTTGTTGTTGCTACAATTGTAATCAGTGTTGTACCCTGTTTCCTTTTTATTATAAGATTTACCGTATTGCTTTTGTTTTCTCATTATAGAAATGAGAAACGCTTAAGCAACAATGTATTAGGGGATTAATTAGGGATGTACACCAACTTCCTCCGTTCTAGTAAAAGCTCCTCCTCATAAAGCGAGAAAGATGAGTTGTGTACTCCAGTCCACTATCTTTTTTTGCGTGGCGGCAAGGTGGAACATTGTAGGGTCCTCTATTTTTGTATATTAGGCGAAGGAAAGGAGGTTCCAAAATGATGGTAGCGGAGTCCTCCTCCTCAATGCAAAATGGAGGGATGATTTATGTAAACAAATAGGCTCTTAGCATCTTTGTGCTCCAAGTGAAGAGTGGGACCTTTTGTGGTCGGATCGTACCCTATGAAGGGGTGAGGGATATGCTCATCTTCCCCTATGAAGGGGTGAGGGGTATGCTCATCTTCCTCCCTGCTGCCGGAATCAAGACTCTAGAATGGTCTCCCCAACTCCCTCCCGAGTGAAGAAGGTGCTCACTACTTCCACTTCCGTGGTGATGTTGAGATCCATTTATATGGGGCCAAGATGGCTCGCCCTGTAGAGCAACATCAACCTCTCTTTGGCTATCGAGGTGGGTTCTTTCATCTTCAATGAAGCATCCTATAGGTAAACAGGTTTATGCAAAATGGACGATGCCCTTATCCAGTGGATTGAAGAAGCATGGAAGATCAATTTTCCGCTAGATGAGCTAAATATCAAGCTCTCTGTCCATACGACAACTCAATTGATTTGAAGGTTCAATGCTTCCATTCAAAAAAAATACACAATATCAATAAAATGCTCATTAAGAAGACAACAACTAAGAAGAATACAAGAGGTTCTGTTGGTGTGCGTTTAACGCTGAGTGGTGTGCGGTTAGCACATTCCCTCCTTTTGTAATTAGTCTCACATCTCCAATCAGGAATTAGATTCCCCCTTGTGTGTGTATAAATAACGGATTAATGTAAGAGAAATAACTAGACTTTAGAGTGTGAATAAAATGAACCTTTATTCCATTTACGACATGGTATCAAAGCAAGGTTCGGAATAACGGTCAGGAGAAATTCCGCTTCCGTGCCCACAACTTTGATTCTCGCTCACCCACGGAACACCCACGACTAGCGACAAGAAATTGTGCTCGTGCGGCGCTTGCGCAGGAGGGTACCACACTCGTGCACAGGTGCAGGAGGGTGCGCGCTCGTGCGACGCTTGCTCGTGCGGGACTACGGCAGGGAGGAGGAATACGGCGTAACTTGCGCAAGAGGAGTGCGGCGCTTGCGCAGGGAGGAGGTGCGTCAGGAGCGCACCTTACGGCGGTTGCGCAGTTACGCAAGAAGCGACAGTTGCGCAGGGAGCGGCGGTTGCGGAGTGCAGGGAGCGGCGCTTGCGCAGGGAGGAGGACTGCGGCGGTTGCGCAGACGCAATAAGCGCGACAGGAGCGCGAAGGAGTGGCATTGCTGAGAGCGGCGTTTGTTGTCTGTTCCTCACAGGAGCGCACATGCAGTGTGGCAGGAGCGTGAGAAGCGCAACAGGAGCGCAATAAGCGCGACAGGAGCGCAATAAACACGACAAGAGCACAATAAGCGCGTCAGGAGCACAATAAGCGCGACAAAAGCGCGAAAAGTGCGGCAGGGGAGCATAGTGCGGCGTGAGCATGCGGCAAGGGACTGGGTGTCGTCGTCCGGCAGTACTGCGTGAAAAATAGAAAGGGACTGAGCATCTCCTAGACGGCGCAACACCGGCTCACGCGAAAATAGAAAAAAAGGGTAAATTGGGCATATCAAGGGCCGAGAGGAGGAATTGTAGGGCTTCCTTTTGATAGGAGAAACCCACCATTCACATACCATTACCCGCACACAGAAATCCAAGATTTGTGCACGCTCATGGAGAAGTTGGTTGCCAAAATGGAGGAAGCGGATCTAAAAGTGTTCTTCGAGTTCTTGCGGATGTCCAAAGGTGAGGGGGTAGCTCAGTCGTCGCCGCCTGGTGAAGCTGGATCTTCCCCCCGTGGAGCTAAAGCTCGATGGACCAGCTACATACTTGAGTTGGTCGCGTCGAGTGAAGAGGGCACTCTCCGGAAGGAACCTGGAGGGCTATCTGACTGGCGAGAAGGAGGAGCCAGAAAAGGACTCGGATGAGTACAATGAGTGGAAGACTACATATAGCCTATTACACACTTGGCTCATAAATTCGATGATCGCGTCTATTGCTATCACTGTGGATGGCATAAAGACTGTAAGAAAAGTTTTGGGGAAGCTACATAGGCTCTATGCAGGAATTGACAACAACATGCGCGTGTTTCAGATCGAGCGGGAGATAGAAACTGTAACTCAGGGAGATCGCTCGATTCAAGATTATGCCACAGACTTGGAGCGACTGTTGGCAGATTATTATTATTTCTCACCAATTGTATGCTGCAAAGATCCTGAATGCACAAAAGAGGAGCGAGATGTTCAGCGAAAGAATATGCACTTTATGAGGGGATTAAACCTGGCTTTTGAGTCAAGAAGCGCAATGTTGCTCGCTCAGCCAAAGATTCCTACCTTGGATGAAACGATCTCAGCTATGACGCAGGAGGAGAGCCGAATTAAGCTTCAGTCTGGTACGATTGCACCCACCAGGGTGAAATCGGCTCTAGCGGTAACCAATTCTGGACACACAGGATACAAGAGTGAGACGCAACAGTGTTACAATTGTGGCGAGATAGGTCATTTACAACTGGCTTGCCCCAAGACACCGAAAGAGCGGGATGCAGGTGGACGGGGAAAAGGAGGCTACCGCGGCCGCGGTCGTGGTGGGCGCAGAGGTGGTGGAAGAGGAGGTTACCATGTGAATCTAATGATAGCCGAAGGCGAGGTAGACAGAAGTATGGTTGATATAGGTTACTCAGAGGAACAGGAGATCGTGAATGCTTACTCTCAGCTGATGGATGACACACTCACTCCAGGTTCATCAAGGGGTAACATTTCCTCGCTCGCTCATTAACCTCAGGTACAGATGAAACTCTTGCCCTCGCTGCTATATCCAATACTAGATCACCAGATTGGATAGTCGATTCGGGTGCTTCTCGACATGTCACTGGGGATGCTAGGGAATTCCATTCGTATACTCCCCTAGTAGTCCCAGAAAGCATCCAGACCGCCGATGGCACAACTCAACCATTGGTTGGTAAGGGTATCGTGCGATGTACCAATACTTTGATTCTGTCCAATGTTTTGCTTGCTACTTTCTTTCATGTGAATCTCCTATCCATTAGTGCCAGCATATCTCAACTAAAATGTATTGTTTTGTTTGATATTCCGAAGGTGATCTTCCAAGAGAAGGAGACCGACAGAAGACTTGGGACTGCCACATGACATAGTGGCTTGTGGTACCTGGATAAGGAAAGTATGGACTAAGCTCTTTCAACACTGGTAGAAGATGTTGCATGAGTCGGAAGGAGCATAGAAGAATTGCTTCTTCTTTATCATCGGCGTTTGAGACATCCCTCTTTTCATGTTTTAAGTCAGTTGTATCCCACTTTATTTGAAAAAGCTAATCGTAATAAACTTGTCTATGACGCATGCGAGTTTGAGAAACTGTTACCGACTTGCAACCTGAGGAGCCGCCGTGACAAGTCTACTCGAAGAGGGCGCGCACGCACATGGCGGGAAGCGAACCGGAGGCACGAACCGCACGGCCCGAGTCCGGTCTGGCTACGGAATAGGCCGACCGGTTATTTATAAATTAATTCCTATGTTATGTTGGTCTAATTTCAGCTTGTGTTACTTTGTTATGTGGTGGGGCCTTCCTTCTATATAAGGGGGTCTTGTTTGATGTAAGAACTATCTTTGGATCAAGTATTTTGTGTGAGGGCTGATCCCTCTTCTTCCTCTCCCAAAACCCTAGCTCTTTCTCTCAAGCTCCTCATCCCCCTTCCTCTCTTGCTCTTCGGAATCCCTAGAGGTAACATTTGGTCCGATCTGCCGCTCCGCCCGCCCCTTTGTCCGCCGGATACCCGCTACATGGCTCGCGGCTCGACATCCCGCCCCGCCGACTCCGGATCCGCCCCGGACGACATCGCCGAACGCATAAATGCACAGGACGCGCATCTCTCCGCGCTGCAGAACGCCGTCGCAGCCCTCACCGCCGGCCAGGACGTGCTCACGTCCGGCCAGGCTTCCTTCGCAGCCGGCCAGGCCTCCCTGGCGGCCGGCCAGGCGGAACTCCTCGCCCGCCTTGCCCGCCTTGCCGCCTGGGCGCCGGAACGGGCTAGCCAGGCGCACGGCAGCCCCGTTCCGCCCCTCCGCCCGGAGCCCATCCGGCCGGATCCTCTCCTCCGGCCGCCTGCCGCGGCCGGCATCACCTTCGGCTGTGTTCCCCCGCCCCCGGTTCCAGCCCCGACCCCGACATTCTCTACGGAGACCGTCTCCGTCCTCGGCATGCCCCCCTCGGCCGGCTTCACCGCCGACCGCTCCGCCCTCGCACTCGATATCCTTTCCTTCTCCGGCACGGACCCCCTCGGATGGATTGCTCGTGCGGAGCAATTTTTTGATCTCCACGGGACGTCGCCAATGGACAAAGTTAGCACGGTCGTAGTTGGCCTCGAAGGCTCGGCCCTTCATTAGGCCTGTTGGCTTCGGCAAATCCAACCCGCCATTTCGTGGACAGAGTTCAAACACGAAATGGTGAGCCGCTACGATGCTCGTTATGCCGGCTCCGCCATCGAGCGGCTTTGCACGACCCGTCAGTCCACCACGGTGGATGCCTACATCGACGTGTTCGTTGCGCTGGTCACTCAAGTGCCGGGCCTCCCTCCCGACCATTACCTCGGCTTCTTCCTCCAAGGCCTCCGTCCCAACATCCGCTCTCGTCTTCGCACGCATCACCCGCGCACAGTGTCCGAGGCCCTCGACCTTGCTCGGGCCGTCGAGGCGGACCTCGGCCCTCGACCGGCCGCTCCATTCACCTTTCGGCCACCTCCGCCGTCGGCCCCCGCTCAGCGCTTCCCGCCTCCGGGTGCCGGCCGGCCTCCCCGACCAGAAGGCCCGCAACGCGTCGACTACAACGACCTCCGCCGACGTGGGCTCTGCTTCCGTTGCCGCCAGCCCTACTCCCCGCAACACGTCTGTCCCGTTAAGGAGTTTCATGCCCTTTTCGTGGACGGCGATAGCCCCGACGGATTAGAGGACCCTTCGTTGGAGGAGGCGCCACCAGATCCTTTTGTCGGAGAGCCAGAGACTGCACCGCTCAACGTCCTGGAGCTTCCCTTTTACTCAGTGGGGGGCCTTACGGGGCCACGAACGATGAAGCTGTCCGGGGTGTTCCACGACCGGCCCGTCATTGTGATGATTGACAGTGGGGCGAGCCACAATTTCATGTCGGCCCCCCTCGCACGCCACCTGGGGTTACCGACCGATCCTTCCCCCGACTTCTCCGTCTGTCTGGGAGACGGCCGCCGCCGCCCCACCTTAGGCCAGTGCTCGGGCATCACCCTGTCCCTGGGCCCGTGCACGGTCACCGCGGACTTCTACCTCTTCGAGCTGGGGGGCCTTGACGCCATCTTGGGGGTCGCGTGGTTGCAAACTCTGGGCGACGTCCGCGTCAACTGGGCGTCTATGACCATGTCCTTTCTCCACCAGGGCCAACCCTGCCGCTTGGTGGGCGATTCGACGCTCCTTCGCTCGCCCATTTCTTTCCGCGCCATGACCTGCGTCACTGACATCGACTTCTCGACGTGGTTGTGGACGGTGCAACCCACACCTCCGTCGTCGGCCGACGGCCTTCCGTCCGACATGACGGCGCTCCTTGATGATTTTCCGGCACTCTTTGAGCCGCTACCCGACCTTCCCCCCGCGCGGCCGACCGACCACGCCATTGTACTTCAGCCCGGCGTCGCAGCGGTTTCTGCCCGTCCTTACCGATACGGGCACACGCAGAAGGACGAGATCGAGCGGTTGGTTCGAGAGATGCTGTTGGGAGGCCTGATTCGGCCCAGTGCGAGCCCCTTCTCCAGCCCGGTGCTTCTTGTCCGCAAGAAGGACGGCAGCTGGTGTTTCTGCGTGGATTACAGGGAGCTGAACAAGGCAACGGTACCAGACAAGTACCCGATTCCGGTCAGGAGCTGCTGGACGAGTTACACAGCGCCGTGTTTTTCACCAAACTCGAGCTCCGCACCGGCTATCACCAGATACGGGTCCGACCGGAAGACGTCCCGAAGACGGCTTTTCGGACCCACGACGGCCACTTCGAGTTTTTGGTGATGCCGTTCGGGCTCACCAACGCTCTCCCGCTACTTTCCAGGCTTCCATGAATGACCTCTTCCGCCCGGTCCTGCGTAAGCACGTTCTGGTTTTCTTTGATGACATTCTTGTTTTCAGTACTTCCTGGCAGGACCACCTCCACCATATTCGGGAGACTTTTACTACTCTGCGTCGTCATCACTTTACCCTCAACCGGAAGAAGTGTACCTTTGGGGCCACGACAGTGAGCTATCTGGGCCACACGATCTCCGCCCAGGGTGTCGCTATGGATGCGGACAAGATTGAAGCCGTGACCCGGTGGCCGACTCCCACTTCTGTTCGCGATGTACGGGCCTTTCTCGGCCTGACCGGCTACTACCAGCGCTTTATCCAGGATTACGGGGGGGGGGGGGGGGGGGGGGGGTGGCCCGCCCTCTTACTCAGCTGCTGAAGGCCCCAGCCGATGGTCCCTTCTCGTGGCCGCCAACCGCCATGGCCGCCTTCGCCGCCTTGCAGTCCGCCTTGATCCGTGGACCGGTTTTGGCCATGCCGGATTTTCGACAGCCGTTCATCGTGGAATGCGACGCCTCCGGCTCTGGCGTCGGCGCGGTCCTGATGCAGGCCGGCCGCCCAATCGCTTATTTTAGCCGCGCCTTCTCGTCAGTCGTACGCAGCCGGTCGGCATACGAGAACGAGCTGATGGCCTTGGTGTTGGCCGTGCAGCATTGGCGGCCGTACCTGTTGGGACGACCTTTCATCGTCCGCACTGATCATCACAGCCTCCGGTATCTGCTGCAGCAGAAGATCGCCACACCGACACAACAGCTGTGGGTTGCCAAGCTTCTGGGATATGATTTTTCGATCGAGTTCCGGTCTGGGAAGACCAACCAAGCGGCGGATGCGCTGTCACGTCACCCTCAGGCTTCGGAGTTAGCCGCTATTTCCCATCCGGTTTGGGACGACGCCACCATCTTACAGCAGGAGGCGGAGGCCGACCCCCACTTGCTTGCGATCCGCACGGCCTTGCTCGCCGACCCCGCGGCACGGCCACCGTACTCCTTGATCGGGGGACGGCTATTTCATCGGGGCCGCCTTGTTCTCTCAGCTTCTTCGACCCGCATCCCGCTCCTTCTCGCAGAGTTTCATTCGACGCCCTCGGGCGGTCACGCCGGCGCGTTCCGGACCTACCGGCGGCTAGCTGCCTCCTTATACTGGCCCCACATGCTACGCCAGGTGAAGGCCTACGTGGCGGCCTGCCTACCTTGCCAGAAGGCCAAGTACGAGACACTGTTTCCGAGCGGCCTGCTACAACCTCTGCCGATTCCCGAGCGTGTTTGGGAGGACATAGCGATGAACTTTATCACACGGCTACCGCGGTCGAACGGGTTTGACTGCATTCTCGTAGTCGTTGACCGGTTGACGAAGTATAGCCATTTCATTCCGCTGCGCCACCCCTATACGGCAGCAACCGTGACCGATAGTTTCATCTCCGAGATCGTCCGCCTTCACGGTTTTCCTCGCTCCATTGTGAGTGACCGGGACCCGCTCTTCCTCAGCAGTTTCTGGACATCTCTTTTCCGTCTTCAGGGCACACGACTCCGGATGAGCACCGCATACCACCCACAGTCGGACGGGCAGTCCGAAGTGCTCAACCGCTGTTTGGAGACTTACCTCAGATGATTCATTGGTGAGAGGCCTGACTCATGGGCGAAGTGGCTCTGCTGGGCGGAGTATTCCTACAACGCCTCGTACCACCATTCGGCCAACACTTCGCCGTTCGAAACAGTTTATGGACGGCCCCCTCCCTCGATACTACGACATCTTTCGGGCGAATGCCCCGTGGCCAGCCTGGCCGACCACCTTCATGATCGAGATACCATTTTGGATAGCCTGAAGCACCACCTTCGTCGGGCTCAGGCCAAGATGATCTCGTTTGCCAACCGGAAGCGCCGGGACCTTTCCTTCCAGGTGGGCGAGCGAGTTTTCATCAAGCTTCACCCATACCGCTAGTTGACAGTCGCCCGCCGCACCTGCCCCAAGCTGGCCCCATGTTTTTTTGGCCCCTTTGAGATCATCAGCCGCATCGGTGCCGTGGCCTATCGCCTGCGCCTACCAGACCAGAGCCGGATCCATCCGGTTTTCCACGTTTCTCAGCTCCGCCGAGTCATCGACGACCACCTCGTTACCGATCACATCCCAACAGACATCGAGCACTCCGACTCCCCACCGCTGTACCCGGCCTCGATCGTGGATCGGCGCCATCATACTCCAGGGGATCCTCTTCCAGACGATATTCGAGTCGCATGGCGCGACCGACCACTCAGCTCCGCGACTTGGCTTATGCGGGACGGCTTCCGACGCCAGTTTCCGGACTATTGCCTTGAGGACAAGACAAATTTTTCAGACGGGGGTATTGTTACCGACTTGCAACCGGAGGAGCCGCCGTGGCAAGTCTACTCGAGGAGGGCGCGCGCGCACATGGCTGGAAGCGAACCGGAGGCACGAACCGCACGGCCCGAGTCCGGTCCGGCTACGGAATAGGCCGACCGGTTATTTATAAATTAATTCCTATGTTATGTTGGTCTAATTTCAGCTTGTGTTACTTTGTTATGTGGTGAGGCCTTCCTTCTATATAAGGGGGTCTTGTTTGATGTAAGAACTATCTTTGGATCAAGTATTTTGTGTGAGGGCTGATCCCTCTTCTTCCTCTCCCAAAACCCTAGCTCTTTCTCTCAAGCTCCTCATCCCCCTTCCTCTCTTGCTCTTCGGAGTCCCTAGAGGTAACAGAAACACACTAGGAACACTTATTCCAGTTCGGATAATAAAAGTGTTGCTCCTTTTGATTTAATACATTCTGATGTTTGGGGACCTTGTCCCACAACTACTGTGAATGAGTTTCGTTATTTTGTGTCTTTCATTGATTGCTTCTCTCGTGTGACCTGACTTTACTTGATGAAAAATAAAAGTGATGTATTTGCATGCTTTGAGGATTTCCACAAAGGGGTTCAGACTCAATATGATGCAGTTGTAAAAGTGTTGAAGTCTGACAATGGGACAGAGTACACCAATAGAGCATTTGGAGAGTACTTGTCCTCACAGGGAATACAACATCAAACGACTTGTCCGTACACCAAAGCAGAACGGTGTAGCGAAACGGGAGAACAAGCACCTTTTGGAAGTGACTCGGAGCATGATGATATCGATGAAGGTGCCAAAGTACTTGTGGGGGCAAGCTGTTCTTACAGCAACACATTTGATCAATCGAATGCCCTCACGAGTATTGGAATCAAAGTCCCCAATTGAGATACTACGGGGGAAGAATGGAGATATTCTTCCCCTCAAGACCTTCAGTTGCGTGTGCTTCGTACTTGATCGGAGACCAAATGTGGGAAAGTTGGATCCAAAGGCTCTGAAGTGTGTCTTTGTTGGGTATTCAACTACTTAAAAGGGGTATGTGTGTTGGAGCCCGGCAAAGAGAAAATTACTCATTAGTATGAATGTCACATTTAGGGAGTTTGAGCCATATTACTCCTCTCTGGTTGACTCACCTCTTGAGGACCCGCTTGTTACGGACGATATGAGGCGAGAAGGGGAAAATATCAGTAGTAGTGAGAGGAGGATAGTAAGTATCCCTTGCCCTCCTGTACAGAAGGGTGCGGAGTTGGCTGTTGCGCCAGTACATGATGAGAATAAATCTGTCACTGATGAACATCAGGTTCAGGGGGAGCTGAGAGTGTATACACGAAGAGTCCAGCAGAATGAAGCTACAATGCCTACAATGCCACTTGTGTCGAGTCCCGTGTCTTCTGCTACTCTGACTCCTGAGACACCTACTCTATCCACTTCAGCCTCTGAATCCACATGTGTTATAATTCCTCCCCTTCCTACCTTCTCTCCCATACCAGTAAGGCGGAGTTCCCGCAAGAATGCAGGAGTCTCACCCGATCGGTATGGCTTTCCCCATGATATTGCCCAATTTGTCTCTTACTCTAAAATATCACCTATACATGGAGCATTCATTGCATCTTTGGACAATTTCTCTATTCCTTAATAAGGAAGATCCACAGTGGAAAACTGCAAAGCTAGAAGAACTCGGGGCATTGGAAAAGAAAAACACCTGGAATCTTGTATCTCTACCACCTGGAAAAAAGACGGTTGAGTGCAAATAAGTTTTTACGGTGAAATAGAACCCGGAAGGTCAAGTTGAGCGCTACAAAGCCCGATTAGTTGCAAAGGGGTATAGTCAGACTTATGACATCGACTACGATGAGACCTTTACACTCGTTGCAAAGATGAGCCTAGTGCGGACACTGATATCTTTGGCGGCAAATGGGGGATGGAAACCACACCAGCTGGACGTGAAGAATGCCTTTCTTCACGGGGACTTATTGGAAGAAGTTTACATGAAGGTACCTCCAGGCTTTGACACGAGTCAAACAACAGGGAAGGTGTGTAGACTCAAGAAGTCACTTTATGGACTGAAGCAGTCTCCTTGAGTCTGGTTTGACATGTTCAGGAGGGTCATGGTAGCTATGGGATATCAGCAGACCAATGCGGACCATACAGTGTTCTTTCGGCAGCGTGAAGCTCACATTACAATACCTGCTGTGTATGTGCACGACATGATCATCACAGGCGATGATGAAAGTGAAATTACTCAGCTGAAGAAGAAATTGAGAAAGAAATTTGAGGTGAAAGACTTGAGGCAACTAAGATATTTTCTTGGGATTGAGGTAGCCCATGGTGCAGAAAAGATTGTTCTATCTCAACTGTAATATGTGTTGGACCTGCTCAAAGAGACGGGTATACTAGGGTATAGAACTGCAGTTGCTCTCATTGATCAGAAGTCCAAGTTTGGTGCTGAGGCAGGAGATCCAATTGATAAAGAAAGGTACCAGTGGTTGGTAGGC
This sequence comes from Dactylorhiza incarnata, assembly GCA_033032865.1. Lineage (NCBI taxonomy): Eukaryota > Viridiplantae > Streptophyta > Magnoliopsida > Asparagales > Orchidaceae > Dactylorhiza > Dactylorhiza incarnata. The sequence continues at coordinate 379,272 of JAWHQI010000260.1, forward strand.
CGCCTGATCTATCTGGGTCACACCCGCCCTGACATATCGTTTGCCATAAGTGTGATGACCCGCTATATACATGATCCTAAGGAAGGTCACATGGATGCTGCATATCAGATTCGCAGGTACTTAAAGAGTGCACCATGGAAGAGACTGATTCAAACATCGAAGGCTATTGTGACTCTGACTAGGCTAGTTGCGTTGATGACAGAAGGTCAACGTCTGGATACTGCATGTTTGTAGGAGGCAATCTAGTCTCCTGGAGGAGCAAGAAGCAGACAGTAGTTGCAAGGTCGGCAACCGAAGCAAAGTACAGAGCCATGGCCTTAGGTGTGGGAGAGTTGTTGTGGTTGAAATCCCTGCTAATGGAACTCAAGATAGACCAAGGAGGGCATATGACATTATGGTGTGACAACAAGTCAGTCATCAGCATTGCAAATAACCCTGTCCATCATGACCGAACGAAGCATATGGAGATCGACAGGTTCTTCATCAAGGAGAAACTGGATAGTGGAGTGCTCAAACTGGGATATGTTGATACGAAGGAGCAAGTGACTGATTGTCTAACTAAAGGACTCAGCTCATTTGATTTATCCAGGTTGGGTGACAAGATGAGCTTAGTGGATATCTTTCGCCCACCTTGAGAGAGAGTGTTGGTGTGCGTTTAGCGCATTCCCTCCTTTTGTAATTAGTCCCACATCTCCAATCAGGAATTGGATTCCCCCTTGTGTGTGTATAAATAAGGGATCAATGTAAGAGGAATAACTAGACTTTAGAGTGTGAATAAAACGAACCTTTATTCCATTTACGACAGGTTCACATCTGGACTCACCTCTACCCCCCCCCCCCCCCCCCCCCCCCACACACACACACACACACATAAAAATAATTACCGACTTGATGATGTCCAGAGGTAGTGCTTGTAATTTAAATGCCGATTCCTCAAGACATCTTTAAGTGGCCGCTCAACGTCCCTAAACAATAGTCTCTCCAAAACTTTGTCAGTGAATGAGTGAAGATTGATGAGAATCTGATGCGACCCATTGGAGGTCCGAGGTGCCAGGCGCCCTAACCCCTCGTGGGTGAACACGCCCGGCCCACTACTCCCCGGAGTTCCGCATCAGGGCTGCGACCCATACACCCCAACCCACTCTCCTTGATAAGGACTCCTCCTACCGAGTCTCATCACCGATTAAGCCGCGGCAACCGGCCGCGCTGAGAACAGGCGCGGAGAGTGGGTTGGGGTGTATGGGGCGCGGCCCTGATGTGGGACTCCGGGGAGTAGTGGGCCGGGCATGCCGTTCATCCACGAGGGGTTAGGGCGCCTTGCAGCTTGGACCTCCATTGGGTCGCATCAGAATCCTCCAGGGTTCAACAATTCACTCGACTTAAAAGAACCTCCTCTTCCACTCCCAAATCTTGTTCTCCAGAATTTCTGCCTTCATCTAGTGGCACGAGAAAGGCACAACGCTGACCTGCTGATTTTTCTTTAATAACATATTTGTGAAGATCTTCATGCTTTAGGAAACTTCTATGCTTCAAAGGTATATATGTCTTGATGATCCCATATTAAGTGAGGTTCTCCTGAACTTTACAAAATAAAAGAAACCAAATCACCAAGTGATGATAATCGGATAAGAAAATAACCTTCTCCTTTCAGAGAGTTCAACATGGTCTTCAAGTTGATGACATATAATGCAAACATTGAAAGACTGTCGCAGGTTAGTGTGAAGGTTCACTACATTCACTAGATCATTAATTGATAGCTAGTAATGTTTTCCGGACTTAGAGTAATCATCGTTCTTTCAATTTATCCAATTAACAGAGGAATGGAAGGAGGAAACAAAAGCACAACAAACTACAAATAAGAAAAAAAAGAAGAAGAAAGAAGGCACTAACATTTCAAAAGAGGGAAGCACCAGCCGCACTGCTTCAATTTTATAGCCAAAAGAAACAAGAAACCAAATTAGTTGCTGAAAACAACAACTCATCATGACGTGGAAGCAACACATCATATATTGTTGAGAAATCATTGACATCAATTCGTCCTGCGTCAGCTCCTCTGCTAGAAACAATTTGATGCGGAGCAGTGAAGGACGAGTTTTGGGCCAATTCTGGCTGATTTGGCGACTTACCATATATGGCGTGCCCGGATCGACGATCCGACTCTGTGGATGCGTCCGAATGCGTGTTGCGAATCATTTTCATATATAGCATTATGTATTTTGAGTTTTATTGCATGTAGTTATGGGATCGGAACCGCCGGCCAATCATAGCCGTCGATTTCAGATGCCCTAATCTTATTTTCTTATAAATAGATGTCTTAGGGCTGCAGGAATTTCATTGCTGAAATTTGGATAGTCTTCTTCCTCATTTCCGGTGATCTTCTCCGCGGTGCCGACTCCGTGGAGCCCCCTTGGTGACGACTCCTTGGGTAAGTATCTTATTCCCCTTGTTTTCCTTTCCTCCTCTACCAAACAGCCACCCCCCTCCAGTCTCTTTGCCGCCAGCCCCCTCCAGGTCCTTGCTGCCAGCCCTCCCCTAACAGCTCTAGCCGCCAGCCCTCCCCTAACAGCCCTAGCCGCCAGCCCCTCCCAACAGCCCTTTCCGCCGCCCCTGTTAAAACCCCAGCCGCCGGTCTACCTTCTTCCAGCCCCCTTCCTATTCCCTGCAGCCGCCGCCTCTTCCTCCACCAAACAGCCCGCTAGCCCCCTTCTTTCCAACTCCAGCCGCCGGCCCTCTCCTATAGTCCCTGCCGCCAAACCCCAGCAACAGCCACCATCAAACCTCCCCTTCCAACCTTCCCGCCTCCTCTACAACCCCAGCCCTATTTTCCCCTGTTCACCCTGCTGCCCTCAACCTCCAGCCACCTTCCCACGTGGATCCATCCCCCCCTACAGCCCCTCAACTTCAGATCTGTCCAGATCTGGACGGGACAGTCCAGATCCAGCCCGCACCACCCCAGTCAACCCCCTAACCGTCCATACTCGCAGCCAATACATCCCCTTCCGTGGAGCCACCTTTCCCTTACCCGATCTAGTCTTCCACCACCCGGAAAGACCCCATTTCGCCTCCAAACTTCAGATTTGTTCTAAATCGCTGCAGCCCTAGTTTATTTCAGATTTGTGATATGCTTTGTATTGGTTAAAGGTTTTAAAACATTGTTATCATTTTGAATATTACATGCTTGCTTGGATGTTCGTTTATTATAGTTATTTGTGCCTAGATTAATCTCTAACTGCAGGAAGGAATTATTCGCCGCGCGCTCTATCTTTGGCCCTCCCCGCGGAGGGAAACCAAAGCTTGTTCGCTTAATAAATTATCTTGCCTTGCTTAGAATTATTTGCGTGGGATGTTAATGTTTATTATCTAATTTGTGATTAATTCGTCGGGCTTTGCATAACATATAGGGTTATGTCGCGGATTTTCCGCCGCACACACTTTTCGATACGCAGTCGTAGAGTCTATAGGATATTTTTTTATTATGTCTAGGTGTCAAAATTATGCCTCCCCTCACCTTAGAGGTCTCGAGTCCACTAGCACCCGCTCTCACAGAGCCCCGTCAGGGAGATCTTCACGTTACTACGACGATTATTCTCGATCGCAGCACACCACTTTTAGAGATCGTGTTGACCCACCGACACGAGACCACTACACTTGAGACGATCAGTATAATGATTGTCGTCGTTCATATCCTTGCACGAGAGCGGATCGTGTTGATCCTTCGGCTCGACTCGGTTACCTTAGAGATGACTATTATGACGATCGTCGTTCCGAGAGAGATCTTGAGAGTCAGTTTCGTACTGCTGCCCCTTCCTTTGACGGCTCATCGAGTCCCGAGTCTTTCAGTTATTGGCTCGTGGATATGGAGTATTGTCTTGACCATTTTGAGATATTCGGTGAGCGTCGCGTCAAGTTTGCGAAACTTAGACTTTTAGATCAGGCGAGGGCATATTGGGCTAGCATTGAGAGGACACGCGAGCGAGACCGTCTACATCGTGTCACTAGTTGGGTGGACATGAAGCGTACATTGTGTCAGAGGTATCTGCCTTCGTCGTATCGGAGTCGCTTGCTCGACCAATTATTTTCCCTTCTGCAAGGATCCATGTCCGTCGCTGAGTACAGGGATCGCTTTGATGAGTTGGTTGTGAGGAGCGATATCCGAGAGGACCCAGCCATGACCTCTTTCAGATTTCGGTCTGGCCTTCGATCAGACATTCGTGCTGAGGTAGTTTATCATAGCTCGAAGTCCCTCGAGCAGACGTATCTGCTTGCCCTTCGTTACGAACAGTCTTTAAGATCCGCAAGAGCTGGTCGGTTGGATCCTCACTTTGACCTTTGCAGTACGACCTCCTCCCACACCGAGGACACCACTCTGCCTACCATTGTTCCATCAGACATGGCAGAAGTGACACCTGATATGGATTGCTCTCACCTCAGTGAGGTGCTCAGCCCAGTGAGTGACCTATCTCTTGATTCTGACCCGTCTCTCGTGACCCCGACGGAGAGTGAGCTTGAGCGACCTCTTGAGCCTATAGTGACGTGCCCCTCACCCACACCTCTTCTTCTGCCATCCACCGGGCTAGTTAGCACCCCAACCACAGACTCACTTCTTGACACCGCACCTACGGATCCATTCTTGAGTCTAGGTCTACGTCGCTCTCCCATTGTCATGTCCCTGAGTCACATCGCGACCGAGAGCCCATAGCCTAGTGTTGATCTCGTAGTGGCCATGTCATCCATTCACAGGGACACTACCCTTTTTGTAGATACTCATCTGGAGGACTTTGAACCTAGTGACGAGTCCCATGACGAGCCCCCAGTTGAGCCTCCTGATGATCCACCACATCCGGGTGAACATGAGATTCACGTGAGGCGCTTGTTTACGAGTTTCGAGTTATTGACGTCTCCTCCCCTATCATCTCTGGCCTTGCCCCAGAGGATAGGTCGTGAGTGGAATAAGACGTATGTAGGGCCTACCTTGAGCACACTAGAGTCTACTCATATTTTGAGGACCCACTTTATGACACATCACACTCGTGATGAGTTTTGGGACACACCACCCGCTGACCCACCCGATAAGTTCTTTATTGTCGGGGACACTCACCACACTATAGAGCCACGTTTTCTAGTCGGTGCACACGATTTTCACTTAGGCGGTCGTCGCATTCGCGATGACTTTTCTTACACACCTCCTAGTGAGCCCCCTGATGTGTCACGTTCCCTGAGAGACATTTGGATCTTTACGAGCTCGCATTTGAGTATAGTTGTCTCTCACGGTTTTCTGAACACTCGTCGTCCACGGGATGAGTTTTTCTACACTCCTCCGAGAGAGCCTCCTGACAGGCCACCTCCTTTGGTAGATTTTCAAGTGGTTATTAGCCTTTCCCATAACGAATATGTTGTGTCCGTCGTGTCTCATTTACATCATTTGCATGAGTCTGTTGAGTCGTTTTGTCATCATTTGCATGAGTCTGTTACGCCATTTTGTCATTATTGGCATAAGTTTGCTGTGTTGTCTATTCATCGTTTGCATGTGTGTCATGAGTCGGCCCGACGAAGAATCCATAATGATAATAAATTTTGTAAATCACATGCGGATGTTCATTGACAAGTGCAGGTACTTCATGAAGGCGAGCAGGTGATGGTGAGAATCTGCGTTATGAGGCTCCGTGCGAGGCTTGCTAAAAGCTTGAGCGTTAGGCGAATGAGTCCATACTCAGTCCTGAGGCGCATCAGGACAAATGCTTATGAGCTGGACATCCCCGCGAGCATGGGTACCCATACTGTGTTCAATGTCGAGGACCTGACGCCATACTTTGCACCTCACGAGTATTTAGGCCCACATCTTGGCGGCCCTCCCGAGCCTTTACCACTGTTTTTACCATCCACCACTCAGTCTACCCCCGAGCCCTTGCCACTACATTCATTGCCCCGTTCTCAGCCCACCTCTGACCCTTATTTACCCGGGATGTTGTCCCCAACGGTTTCACCTTTGGCACCTCGGATTCCACCGGATCCTTCTACTAGTGTGTTGAAAGGTGAGCTTGATCGATTCGCCCCCGGACTTCGACTTCAGTACGTCCGTCTCCACTCATCGGGGATGGAAATTTTTCAGTCCGGAGGAGTTGATTGGCGGGGCCACTTTTCAGCGACGACACTTGGACGACCTCTGGCGGGCTTCTTCGAGTTTTACCTGGCATGCGGCGAGAGAATTCTGACCCCTATTCATCGGGAGATGAATTCTTTCAAGCCGGGGAGATTGATGCGGAGCAGTGAAGGACGAGTTTTGGGTCAATTCTGGCTGATTTGGTGACTTACCATATATGGCGTGCCCGGATCGACGATCCGACTCTGTGGATGCGTTCGAATGCGTGTTGCGAATCATTTTCATATATAGCATTATGTATTTTGAGTTTTATTTCATGTAGTTATGGGATCGGAACCGCCGGCCAATCATAGCCGTCGATTTCAGATGCCCTAATCTTATTTTCTTATAAATAGATGTCTTAGGGCTGCAGGAATTTCATTGCTGAAATTTGGAGAGTCTTCTTCCTCATTTTCGGTGATCTCCTCCGCGGTGCCGACTCCGTGGAGCCCCCTTGGTGACGACTCCTTGGGTAAGTATCTTATTCCCCTTGTTTTCCTTTCCTCCTCTACCAAACAACCACCCCCCTCCAGTCTCTTTGCCGCCAGCCCCCTCCAGGTCCTTGCTGCCAGCCCTCCCCTAACAGCCCTAGCCGCCAGCCCTCCCCTAACAGCCCTAGCCGCCAGCCCCTCCCAACAGCCCTTTCCGCCGCCCCTGTTAAAACCCCAGCTGCCGGTCTACCTTCTTCCAGCCCCCTTCCTATTCCCCTGCAGCCGCCGCCTCTTCCTCCACCAAACAGCCCGCCAGCCCCCTTCTTTCCAACTCCAGCCGCCGGCCCTCTCCTATAGTCCCTGCCGCCAAACCCCAGCAACAGCCACCATCAAACCTCCCCTTCCAACCTTCCCGCCTCCTCTACAACCCCAGCCCTATTTTCCCCTGTTCACCCTGCTGCCCTCAACCTCCAGCCACCTTCCCACGTGGATCCATCCCCCCCTACAGCCCCTCAACTTCAGATCTGTCCAGATCTGGACGGGACAGTCCAGATCCAGCCCGCACCACCCCAGTCAACCCCCTAACCGTCCATACTCGCAGCCAATACATCCCCTTCCGTGGAGCCACCTTTCCCTTACCCGATCTAGTCTTCCACCACCCGGAAAGACCCCATTTCGCCTCCAAACTTCAGATTTGTTCTAAATCGCTGCAGCCCTAGTTTATTTCAGATTTGTGATATGCTTTGTATTGGTTAAAGGTTTTAAAACATTGTTATCATTTGGAATATTACATGCTTGCTTGGATGTTCGTTTTATTATAGTTATTTGTGCCTAGATTAATCTCTAACTGCAGGAAGGAATTATTCGCCGCGCGCTCTATCTTTGGCCCTCCCCGCGGAGGGAAACCAAAGCTTGTTCGCTTAATAAATTATCTTGCCTTGCTTAGAATTATTTGCGTGGGATGTTAATGTTTATTATCTAATTTGTGATTAATCCGTCGGGCTTTGCATAGCATATAGGGTTATGTCGCGGATTTTCCGCCGCCTATAGATTCGTCCTGCGTCACAATTCCTCGCCCTTTGTTGCAAGAGACACTGACCGAAGGACTTGTACTCCTCCCTTGAGGTCTCCATGACATCTTAGAGGACTCCACTGCAAAATGGTCGACATTACTAGGGAATTCAATCAGATTTATTGACACCAGTTGGTCATTGGCCCCAACTACATCTCGGACTGTCACAGAAGAAAAGTTGGTCACCATTATGTTCAAAGAGATCCTAGCTATTTTAGTACTCTGTAATTGTGAGTTCTTCATCTCTACTTTTGCTTTGTGGTTCCTTCTTTATTAAACCATCTTCTTATTTGAAACCGTAGTTAAAAGCTGAAGTGACTAGTTCAAGCAAAGGAGCTATCGGCTATTGTTTTCTACAATTTCCACTTCTTAGTGACTTTCTTTATTTTCTGCATCTCTCTGTCTTTCTCTCCGGTGTCCTTTGTTCCTTAGTAAAGCTCAGCTAGGCATCCCTAGACAAATCAATATTCAAAATGCTTGTACTATGTTACCGACATTCAGGCGGACGAGCCGGAGTGGCAGGTGTACTCGAGGAGGGCACGCGCGGGAGCGGGCAACGGCACCGGACCCAGGACCGAACCGGCCGGCTCGGCGGATGCAGTGGGCGGCTCGGCGGACGCAGTCTAGAAGGGGCTGACCGGACCTGTTATCTTTTATGCCTTTAAGTTTTATTTAAAATGTTGTATTAGTATTTCTCTTTATGGACTTTTGTTGTATGGCGGTTTCCCCCTATATAAGGGAGCACCTTAGGGTTTATTGTTATCTTTTGGATCAATCATCAAGTTGGGGCTGCTCCCCTTTTCTCTCAATCTCCTACTCTTGCTCTCCCTCTCTCTCTTCCGTCTATTTCTCTCTCTCACTCTATCTCCCTCCTCCTCCGGTCCAGCTAACGCCTCCGGTCCAGCTAACGCCGCCGCCGCTACCTTCCGTTAGCGCCCTCCTCCGATCCAGCTAACGCCGCCCGCTACCTCCCGCTAGCGCCCTCCTCGAGTACACCTGCCACTCTGGCTCGTCCGCCTGGATGTCGGTAATATACTATACCATTACTATAACTCCAAACAGGCAACTAACAGAGATCAACTTAGAGTAACTTTCTTGTTATGTCTATGTTTCTCCTACCATGATGTAAATTGTCCTGTGTTAGAGAAGCATTTTATTCACTATGCATGTCTGATTATACATTTGGGGATTGCAATGTCTGTTGTAAGCTTATCTATCCTAATTCTTTGAATGGCTTCATGCAGAAAATGACACATTATTTGGCATGGCATGCCTCACCCTACACTTGGTCGTTCATCTATTTGTTCAAGTTCTATTACTAGCTCTGAATTTTTTTATATATTTCTCGTTTTACTTGATACTCTATTAATAGCTTCTTACACTTCTGATGTTTTAATTCATGTCATTTTTATGCAGAAGAGTTGCTTTTTTTGGCATAGGAGGTAATAATTTATCTTGCTTGTTAGGTGTTTGGCAGAGGTGGAGAGGAGATGGATTTTCTGCAGCGACAAGGAATCAAAGTCATAGTAATTCCAGGTTGAGATACTTAATAAAAGCATTGCAGTATGTATGCAAATAAAACTTTATTAAACTTTTTTGTTGACGCAGGGATAACTTCTGCTTCTGGCATAGCAGCAGAGCTTGGGATCCCATTGACTCATAGAGGCATTGCAAATAGGTATATAAGTAGTGGATGATCCTAATAGACACTTGTCTTTATGCATGCATTTGGACTTGTCAGATCATATATTCCTATAATTAAAAAAACTTTTAACCGTGGTTCTTCTATATCTGGTTCTTCATCACATTTCCATGCTATATTAAAGTATTTTTGACTTGTATTAAAATGTTAGTTTTATTGTTTTCTAAGCACAAAGATCTGTTTGTTGTTATACATTTGAAGCTTACTTTATGATGCGAAACGAATTTACTGTGAAGAAGAAGTTCTGATCTTTCCTATAAGCACTTCTCCTTTTTAATTTTTATTATGAAAAAAGAAGACCCTTCCTTGATCATTTATTATTTCCAAAACAATGGAGTAAATTAACAATGAGCAGATGCATATCTTATGTTTATTCTGAACACAGTCAAAATACTTGAGAAACAGTCTGTGGTAAACTTGTATAAATGTTGTTACATTTGAGGTATCGATCACGTAATTATTTGCTTTATTAATAATTGATTGGAAGTTCCATGTCTATATTGAGATATGTTCATTATTAAGGCTTTTTGATAATACTTTTTCTGCTACTTTTCTTTTAACAAGCATGTTGTCTTACAAGCTTTGAGGGGGGGGGGGGGGGGGGGGGGGGATTGAAGTTGGGCCAATGCAGTAGTAGTCAAACCTGTCTTTGATCCCAATGCTTATGCATATGGGTGAGGGCCAACGACTTGATCTTTCTATGCCGACACATTTATTTTACTTATATGATATGTGACTGAATCAATACGCTCGTGTTGTAACAATCTCTCCTCATGTGAGTGCTCTGCATATCGACAATCACTCCCTCTTAAATGAACGTTTTTCAACATAATTAAGTATGCACTTTGGGGCAAATCAAGTTGACTAAGCATGACAATTGAACGTGCCACAATAGTTATTTTATTATGCTTATTTGGTTGCTCTTCATTTATTTGTTAAGCTAGTTATTTTATTATGCTTATTTTGTTGCTCTTCATTTAATTGTTAAGCTAGTTATTTTATTATGTTTATTTTATTGCTCATTTAATCGTTTTGTTGGTTTATTTTTGGACAATAGTAGGTTTGTTTTAGTTATTTGCGTTTTTTACTTTAAAGTTTAGTAATGTTGGTTGTAAGTTGGTTTTATTTTATAAGGGCTTAAGATTATGTTATTAATCATATTGGTCCACTTAGCTAGGATAAATAGTGAATTTGTTTCCTCTTAGAGATTTGATATTCACTCTTCCCTTGCCCAGCAAACACATCTCCTTCTGGCCTCTCAAGGACCATAAGGTATCCCATCCATCTGACTTGTCCACCTTCCTCTCTAATTCCACTTGTTGACTCTTCCTTTTATTAACCTTAGTATGGAAAATAAGAGATGACATGGGACGATTTTAAACCTTTCCAACTCCTACTCTATAGTAATCTTTTGTGAGAGTTGATTTCATTAAAACAAACTATGTATACAAGTACTTAGAAAAGTATCAAATTTTGTTAGCTTGTCCCACTTTATTACACAAACATGTTTAAAATTTATTTGTCAGATGGCACGAATGACTATGATTGAACGTTGAGTTTCAAATCTATAGAATTTGGTTACCATCATGAATTTTGCAAGAATCTCTCCAATTGGACATTAAATGATTATGACAAACTCCACGAAGAAACCCTCACCCACCACATGGACCACATCCACTGGATACCAATAATTGCCCGCACCCATTACTCAACCAACTTTTATCAAGCGGTTATTTTGGGTTGAAATGTTGGATAGGAGCGCTAAAGGTCTATATTTCAATTTTGATGAGATACGCACCTGGACATAGATGCAAAATCTCTTTTGGTTAGAAGTTGAAGAGGTGCAAGAGCTTGAGGAAGATTTAGAACAAGGCGACCTGAAATATTTTACTCCCCGCTATCACTGGAATCCAAAATTCTCAAACCATGCAATTAAATTTCATTGTGCCACCATGCTTAGTATTAATTCTAATGTATTCGGTTAGCACACATGACTTCATTATACGATGACTACCAATCAATTGGGTTTACAAATCCAAACAAAATTAGGAATGCAAGGCTGGCTTGCCAATGGAGAGAAAGTTCCAACTATGAGAATTTGTGCGAAGATTCAATTATATGTGAACGATTACTCTTTCATTATTGATTTGCACTGTTGGATGTGTTTAATGTTGTTTTAAATGTCAATTGGCTTCGTATGCTGGGACTAATATTTCAGGACTTCGACACCTTGATGATGAACTTTTGGGTGGGTCATAAGGAGGTCACCTGTTAGTGGGCGGTGACCACCCATAACCAAAAATTCACTTATTACATAAGGATCACAACATAACTTGATGGATATGGTGCGCATTGACTACTCAACATATTCTGTGGACTTGACGGGCTACCACCACCTCGCCTATATGATCATCATATCTTCTTACAGCTTGGAACGACTCTTATCATAGTATTTTTTTAATAAGGGCTTTTATTTAAATTTAAATTGAAGCGAAGGTACAATCAAACAAAGCTGGCCACGAAGGCTAAAAAATCACCAATCAAAACTACGGGACATGGAAATATATAAAACAACATTTCTATAAACCTAAAAATCCTCCAATTCTAGGCTATCTAGAGACTTCCCATGCGCTGGTTTGTGACGAATGGGCCGAGACGATGATCACTTGGTGTAGGAATTTTTGTTACGTTTCTTGCTAAGTTGGGTTTGCCACTCCTAGACGTACCCATGATCGTAATATTGATCCTCAACATCCGAGCAATCCTTCCGGACATCAGAGTATTCTTTTTGCTCCTCTAAAATACCATAAATATTGATTATCTGCACATACTGATCGTCAGATCCCAAGTCTTCGTAGTCTACAACGTCATACGCCGCATAATCAGATAGGAGATTAATCAATGAGACTACAAGAGCCCGAGATCCACACGACCCCGATCGAGCTTAGTTCTCTTGCAATCTCCAATAACTCTGGCTTGATCAGCACATTTACCATGAAGTGTGTGAGCATTCAAAGAAAGAAGCAGACCCAAAGGTTTGACAATGATGCTCAGGATGCCCCCATCAAAACAATAGAATGGAAGATCCTATATATTAATCCACGCAAGGATGACGTCTGGTTCCCTACTCGAAGAGTAATCCAGAGTCCATTTCAGAAATCAAAACAAAAAATTCTTAAAAACATGGTCTCCTTAAACCAGACTTTCTTGAAGTCCTCTTCCACCTCAAAAGTGAGAATTGAATTCCTGTGATCTATTGGGGCGACCCTAAAGTCGTGGGAAAGATGCAAATGCTGCGCCAAGAAAGTCTTGAGAGACGATATGGAGGGTGTTCCATATGCACATTTATCCACCAAGCAAAATTTTAGCGACACCGCATCACAGAGCATCTCCTCCTCAGTGAACACTGCGATGAGATAATCCGATGCAGAGAGTGTAAGTGGCCGATCCGGAAGACCCGAGCAAGCACGGGGTGCGCAAGAGAGTCTGAGACTACAGCCATTAGGCCGCACCGGCAATTGACGCCATTATGGATCACATTCAGGAGGGGTAGTCATGACTTGTAGTTTATTTTGAATGGCATGATTCAATACAAAAAATATATATTTACCTACTTCTCCACTCTATTCCATAGTCCTATCTATAATCCATAGTCATACCCATGGAGTTCAAAATACTTTACAATGCATCTGAGCAAATTTTTGTTGGAAGGTACGAAGAATAAGGTGAATAAATTTTTCAGAGCTTCTATGATCTGTCAACAAAATAAGACGGACCATTTGCATCCAGCCGGACTTCTTACAATCATTTGACTATTCCAACTAAGGTGTGGACAGATGTGTCCATGGATTTCATCGAAGTCTATCTCCATCCAAGCAGAAGTCTATTTTAATGGTATTGGTGGATCGATTTTTCAAATTTATCCTTTTTATTCATCTTTCTCAGCCATGTACAGCCATGTCAGTTGCTCGCGTGTTCGTCACTCATATCTTTCGTTGACATGGATTATTAGAGTCCATTTTCTTATCGTGATCGGCATTCACTAGCAGGTTCTTGCAAGAGTTGTTCAAACTCAGTGGGGGGACAAAACTACATTTATCTTCAGCGTATCACCCTCAGTAAGATGAATAAGCCCTTACTATTGAAATACATTTACATTGCTTTGTTGGAGATCATCCTAAAGATTGGTCATCTTGAGTAACTTGGTCGGAATTTTCTTATAGTACTTATAATTCGCACTACAAATTACTCCTTCCGAGTGGTGTACGACCAAGACTTGTCGATCCAACAGAGATCATATTCACTTCACTTTTGACAAATTTCCATATACACTAGTTTTGCTTCCATATGCTTGTGATGTTATCTTTTAATTTGCTACTCTCTGATGGTATTGACCTGCTCATGTATTCAAACTAACATAAGGTCTAAGTTCTATTTTCTTTGGGAAGAAACTTTTATCTTTCTTTTTTGTTAACAACAATCCATCATGCCATTTATGTTATGAAACATGCTTTTCTCTTCTGCAGTGTTCGATTCTTGACCGGTCATTCGAGGAATGGCGGCACTGATCCCTTACATGTGACTGAACATGCGGCTGACCCTGAATCAACTTTGGTTATCTACATGGGTTTGTCTACTCTTCCTGGTCTCACCGCAAAATTAATGAATCACGGCTTGTCACCTAAGACTCCAGCTGTTGCCGTAGAACGAGGGACAACTCCTCTCCAACAAACTGTGAGCCACCGAACCATTCCTTCAACATTTCTTTTATCATAGCATCTCAGAAATTTGTATGCTTACATGAAATCTTACCAACCACGTTTTTGCTTTCATTATTTTAAATTTTTTTTTTTACATTCAATTGCTATTTTTTTCATCATCTAAACAGAAAATCCATTGCTCCAGGTATTTGCTGAGTTAAAGGACCTAGTCTCTGAAGTGAGATTAGCCAAGTTGGTGTCTCCAACTTTGATTATTATTGGCGGGGTGGTGTCCTTGTCCCCTCTCTGGCATCGATCCTCTGAAGAAGATTTGGCAGTGCACATGCACCTTGCGACATGAGGGGATAGTTACAGAGTTTCTCTTGTCGAACTTCGGTGAATCCTTAACTTCCCTCAGAACTTACATGCATCTCCTTCAGTAATTTTCTATTCTGCCATCCATTTTTGGTTGCAAATTAGTGCGCAGGCTCATCAGATCTGCAGTCAATTTCAGTGTTGCCTCCGAGTCATTGCCGAAAGTTAAGAGCATGCTTATGTGGTTGTCAGTCGAATAAAATAGCTGTTAATTGCCATTTCTAGTAGCTATAGTAATTATTTGATTTAGTTAAGTTTGTCCATTTTTTACCAATGTTGGTGTTGGTTATTAGAGGAAATTATAAATCTTTTTGTACATATATGTAAGGCTTAACCCCGGGAGTTAAGCTGTAGTTCTTCCGTTGGTGTAAGTTTTTTTCTCAGTTGAGTGTTTTGCTTCATTCCTTTCTCCTCCACATATATTTGTCTGTTTATTTTTGTGGCATGGTATTAGAGCTCTGGTTTTAGATCTTGATATCCACACACCAACTTGATATCCACGGCACCCTTATGCAACGTCGTTAACGGCTCTCTGTCAGCTTCCACATTGCTAAAAGCGAGCCTTTGAAATCCCTCGGGCGAGGAATTGATTTTGGCATTTTCATTTTGACTCCACACTTCTCTGTTCAGCCAACTACAATAACTCAGATCTTTCTCCTCCAATTTCCTTTGTTTCCTCAATCTTCTACTTATTTGCCGTTTTGATTGATTCCTGATTATGTGTGTCCATTATTAAATCATGTTTTTAAAGTTATGTATGTTGATTTCTGGTGCGCGGGTGCTCAATCTTCATATTAGCAGGGTTGTTGTGTGGGCTAGCAATGCCGTGCAATTTACTGAATGCTAGCTATGTTCTGTGCAGCTTGTGCCTGTGGTTGCTGCTTGTGATCGTCGGCCAAAGCTCTAAAAGCCTCCCTTTTCTATATAAACCTAAAAATGATTCCTCTAGGTTCCTTGGTCATTGGCGGCCCAAAACGAAAAGAGAGAGAGAGGGAGGAGAGGCACTGCCGGCGGCGATTTGGAGGAGAGCTCCGACCACCACCGTCTTCAGCCATGACTGTTTCATCTCCCTTCAGCCAAAGCTCTCTGTTAAGCCCATATATGTGAGTTTCTGAACTCCCCATTATTGGTAGATCTTCTAGGGGCATTTAGCCTCCACCTTCGGCCACCGGAGGGGTGTTTCCTGGCTTCCTTTGTGTTCTAGCAGCGTGCATGTTTAGTATTAGACTCTGTTTGAAATAGATGCGGCGTATGGACTGCGAAGGCGTGAAATTTTGGTACTAAATGCAGTGGTGACGTATTATCCGTGTTTATAACTTCTAGGACAACTTTTTGGCCCGAATTTAACCTTTTGAGGCCTGGGCATATCTATTCAAGCGGTACCCGCATTTTTTAGAACTACGTTCACGATCGTCTCGATCTCCCGAAGAGGACCTTAGTGTTTTGTGACTTTGCAGCAACATCAAATTATTTTATTCTCAACTTCATACAAACATATTATGCCTTAGTACCTATTCATTTTTTAATGATTTTAATCTTGAATTTAGTTTTCTTATTGGTATTTGATATGAAATAGACAGTATTATTCATTGGAACATATTATTTCTTGCATTGCCCTCCTTTAGTGTCATATTCAAACAAATTAAATGGCTATAATTAAGCAATATATTTGAGAATAATACATACGTTTAGGGTCTCAGAGTTGAGTACATAAGTTGGGTGTTTTCAGTTACACTGCTAACTCTTCCATATTTTGTTAGTATTTTTTTTTATTAAAGTAGATTGCTGTCAAAATCATTTATGCTCCGTTCACTTGGGTTGGGCGGAATTGAGACTTCAAAATTAGAATTGGAGGTTAAAATCAATTGAAAATTACCTTGAATTCTAATTTCAGGTTTTCCAATTCTATCTAAATGAACGGATTCTTATTGAGTTCGCTCGAAATTGGTTGGAGCATTTTCGTGCTCGATCCAATTTCGAGCAGTGTTATTTTAGTTGACTCAACCCTAGGTGACATTGTAAGCCATTGCTAGCTCGATAATGATTCATCTTTTTTTTTTGGCAATTGTTATTATTAGCACACCAGTTTTGGCTATTCGCACACCAATTTCTATGAGTTATTACGCGACTTTTGAAAATATGTCTTGTCCAAACATTTTTAGGAAAAGTGTTCAACACGAAAATTGTAGACCTCGTCGAGATCTACATCTTTCGTGTTGAACACTTTTCCTAAAAATACACGCACAAGGCGTATTGCCGCCCTGATCGTAACTATAGCGAATTTTGATGAATTTTTGATAATACGCCTTGTGTGTGCATTCTTAGGAAAAGTGTTCAACACGAAAGTTGTAAATCTCGACGAGATCTACAATTTTTGTGTTGAACATTTTTCCTAAAAATGCATGTACAAGCCGTATTTTCAAAAGGCGCGTAATAACTCATAGAAATTGGTGTGCGAATAGCCAAAACTGGTGTGTTAATAACAATTGCCTTTTTTTTTTCAAACACAGCTGTAAAGTGTACACTGCTGTAGCTTTGTCCTCCTTCTATTGAGTCAATAGGAAATAGTGCGGTTCCAAATTATATTAAAAAACAATTAGATTCACGTCATGTTTGGGAGAGCGGTTGGGGGAGCGACGGAGATCATGAACACATTTATGAAAAATATAATTAGCGTTTTGGGCATCATGAATATTATTCTTCAAAATCACTTTTTAGGCCAAAGCGCAAGCTTTAGGGTCTGTTTGGGAGAGCTCTGGCGGATTGAGAAGTGACTTTTCAACCGCCAGAGCTGTTATTTAGGTGTTTGGAAGAGCTCTCCTAAAATGCTCTTTGAGAAACACTTATTTTAAATACCCAATTTTAGGGCTGATTGAGAATCAGGTTCACCGCCACTTTTGTGGTTTAGGAATCGCTCCCCGCTGAACTTCTTCCTTCCCGAGCCCGCCCCTCCTCCCGTTCTCGTCTCGATTCCGCACGACCAGTGAAGATCCCGCCCCTCCGGTGCTCCTTCCTCCTCCGGCGAGGTCGCCCCTGTCGTGGCCGGTCTCTACATCGGCGCTCCTCCCTCCGGTGCTACTTTTGCGGTTCACAATCATGGTGGAGAGGGAAGGTGTTGGATTGAACAAGCTGCAGTTCACAATCAGAATACCGACGTCTTTGGGTTTCAGATTGGTCTTGGCAAAGAGCTCATCGAGGGTGCCGAACATCACGGCCTCAGCTTCATTTCTAGCTCCGGCCATGGTGGGATTGGGGGGAACTCTCGTGACTGCTTCAGGAAGGTAAGTGGATTCACCAAGGCCAGATCATTCCATGATTTTCCGCTGAAAGTCGATGTTTTCTTCGGTGAACGTGCCTCTGGACCTGGAACAATCGATGAAAGTTTGGCGGGGGCATTTATGAGCTCTTTAGACTCTCCAAACAGCCTGCAGCTTTTCAAAGCATCTCCTCAAAGAGCCCCGTCTAAAAAGCTCTGTTCAATCAGCAACTTTTCAATCTGCAGCAGCTCTCTCAAACAGACCCTTAGCAGCCATGAATGCCCAGCGTTTGGGTCAGAAGCAGCTTGTCACAAAAGTTCGAAATGCAAATAAGCAGCCACCACTACATTTACGGCCATAGTTTCGTATTATCATCGCATCAAACACCACGGCTGTCCAAATCGCAGCGATCGTAAATTAATGGAAATTATTAGTGATTTTATTAAATCAACATTAAATAATTATGCTAAAAATAATGTTGATACAAACGCAAATAAAAAAAAGCAGGAAAAAGTCAATTATTAGAGAGAATAATGGAGGAGCAAATGCTGATGAGTATTGATGTGGATGCTGCGTTCATTTTTAGCATTATTCACGAATTAATTATGTCTTTAAACTCACAATTTATTAACCCTTGTGCCTTAAATTTGTAGGTAAGACTGAACATATTATTCGAAACTCAAAAGTCGTTCAAAAATTTCTCGAATATTGAGCCGAATTGAAATCAATTTGACTCGAATCTAATTTCGAGTCAGCCATGAATCGCTTGAAATATGATTTGAATCAACTCGAATTGATTAAAAATATTATGTATTTATTAATATATTACTATTTTAAAATTAAAAACACTAAATTTTAAACCTAAATTAAAAAATTGAAGATTTTTAAGTGTTTCATTTGCTAAATTTAGATGTTTCCTAATTTAATTTCGAGCCAACTATGAATAAAGAGAAAAATTGCTTAATTTCGAGTCAGTTTGATTCGATTTTGAGTTAGCTCGATTCGATTTCGAGCCAGCTCGATTTAATTTCGAGCTAATTTGATAGTTTGTAGGCACGCTCTGAACATTAATTGAACTTGGAACGCTGATCCTGCAAATGGGTCAATTTAGGGTAGTATATATGATCTAGATCCGATCCGTGACGTATTACAGTGGACACAATGCAAGTAAGGCTCTGTTTGGCTCGCCTGTAGCGTTGAAAATTTTTGCGGTGTGAAGCCGCCAGAACACAAATGTTTGTAAAAACCGATATTGAGTTTTATGAAAATATGTGATGGGACATTAAAATGGACGTTTATATTTGCAGGCCTCAAATATCTATTTGCAGTCTTTGATATTTGCAACCCCCAATCGCTATCTGCAGCCCTATTAGATATTTGCAGCCCCTTGACAAAAAATTAGAAAAAAAGATTCATACAGTAATAATCAAATTTAGAAGATAATAATAATCATATTATAGCGAAATAAAATCAGATTTCAGCATTATTATCGTGACAACATATTCCCAAAATGATCGTGACAATATATTCACAAAACGATCGTGATAACACATTCACAAAATAATGAATGCACTTATCATTCAGCATCACCCAAATTGAACAAAAATCTGTACAAAATAAAAAACAATAAACTTTAGTACTTGCGTGGTCCCAGGTTAGGGCAGAGATGAGAGAGAAGGAATCTGTTTTGAAATGAGAGGGCGGCAATTGGAGGGATTTGGTTTCTTAAATTTTAATAAACATTTAATATTTTAGGGGCTGCAACTAGCTATTATGGGTCTGCAAATATAAGCGCCCTTAAAATAATGATAGGTTTTGATATATTTAGAAAGACATTTTTTATGATGGAAAATAACACTGTTACCATTGAAAATGATCTTTCAGGCCTTTTTTTTGTCTTAGGCTTCATTTGTCTCGACTTAAGCTTTAGTTGTGTTTTTTTAAATATGAAAATAGCGTTTGAGCGTTTGAATCGCCTCTATTTGAAACCACTGATCCTCAAAAAATCGTGATATCTTATTTCAACCACACGAAGGGATATCCATTCAAGAACATTGTTTTATTTTCATCCCAAACTGCACCATTTCCAACAGAAATCACTCGCACAAACAGACTCCTAAAAATTTCTCCTAGCAAAGAAAAAGTGGATGCAAGGAAGGTGAGAAAGAAAGAATATTTTTTAAAAATAGACAATAACTATATGCAGTCTCACTTTGACTATGTGCAGATCTTGCAATTTGAAAATTTATAGGGATGTCATGATTTATGATGTCTAGGCCAATCAATTCACATGTCTATATAAAAAAAAAAAGAAACTGAGGTAGAATCTTTTTAGCTAACATGTGGAAATGACCCTAAAATCTGTATTCATCATAATTGATAGGATAATTAGGTCAACTATTTTGATCCATTTTCTTTAAAATGGGTTCAAATCTCAAATCTGTTTGGGCCCACAGACTTACCTTTTGAAACGCCTTCATTAGGGGGAAAAGATTATGACCAAAGTTTTATGGAGAAGTATTATGCGCAAAAAATAATTTTTCAAGAAATTTGAAAATTTAAATAGTTCATAAAAACACACAAAAACGTTCAAACTGATCTTTAAGATCGATTTCTGATCCAAGATGGTCAGAAAGATACCAGAACGGGTCGGTTTGGTTCTAAGCCTTCCCATTAGGGTCTCACTCCGATCCAACTGGGCCATAGAAAATCGAAGTGGGTCGCATTCCGATCCAATTGGAACTCAATGCAGTTTGAATGCGACCAAAAAAAGTTCGCTAAGATCCATTTCTCCTAAGCGCGATGAGCTTTTTGGTAACCACTAAACTTTGTCATAGAAAATCTCATCAAAGCGAAACAATGATAACTCTTTCTTTAACGTTCTCCATCATTCTCCATCAGGGAGAGAGAAAAAACGAAGGTGTAAAGCCCTAAAACTGTGAAGAAATAACCAGATTCTTTCTATTAACCATACTCCATATTAAAGATTCATTTATCTGTAATTTTTAAAATTTTAAATTCTCGACCTCAAATTAATGGAATAAATATTATAGCATATCCGCTCATCGTTTTCTTCCCAAATATTTGGAAGTCAAAGGGTTGCAATTTAAAAGTGAGGAGAAAATCCAAGTTCCAAGGTCTCCAGGGGAGGAGACTCTCAATCCTGGCTCTCCGTTTTTGAACCCATAATTAAGAACATAAAAAAAAAATCAACTTTTAATTATTAAATGACTTTATACCTTTTATCTTGGAATGTTCCCTCGCAACCACAACCTGTTTCCCCTGGAGAAAAAAAAAATTTTTGTACCCTACTCGTACGATGCGCATCGGTCCACGATTGGATCACCAGCCAAACATGTAAAAAAAGAGTGAACACATCATAAATAGTTATGGACAGTCAACAACTATGTACAACCCAATATCGCTATGTACAGCCAAATCTCGATATGTACAGCCAAATCTCTAAAAATTGTTATTTTTGGTTCGGATTCAAATTTGGAAACGCCACGTATGGAAATTCCATGCATGAAAAACCCAGCCTATTAATGGCGTAAAATTATAAGGGAATGTTGGCTGGCATTATTTTAAGAGAGAGAGAGAGATATCTTGCCTAAAATGAATAGCAGCCTTTGGAGGAACCGCAGGAATAAAAAGCCATGGCAGGAGGAGATTGGTAATTCCTATTCACGTGAATGAGAAACACACTGAACTGTAATTAGCTTCAGCAAAACATAAAGTTTGGCATTGCCGTATTTTTCTCAAATGAATAATAGAAAGCGTAAAGGAAAGATCGGACGGCCTTCTCGAAACCCTTTGGCGCCAGGACGGGATGGTGGAGTGGAATTCGGCCGGCCTGGAGAAGCCGCAAACGGAAATCCGGAGGGGATTCCGACGGTGGGAGGAGGTCCGGGGGCGGTGAGGAGTCGGGAATGACGATGGGTGGGGAACGAAACCCTAAAGTGATGCTCGGGGTTGGCTGTACCTAGCCGCAGAAATAATATAATGCAATTAGTATTTTTAGATGTATTTATGTTGTGTCCATAGCTATTTATGATGTGTCCATAACACCACACAGCAAAATCACCGCACTATTTGTTGACCCAACGGCGGCCAGGCGGTACTGATGGTAGCGTACAAAAAAAATTTTATTCCAGGAAATCAGATTGTGGTTGTGATCAGGGAACATTCCGAAGCCATTTTTATGTTATTTTCAAACCAGTCAGCGTATCAAATTCCAAGATAAAATCATAAAAAAGAATAAAGCCATTTAATAATTAAAATTTGATTTTTTAATGTTCTAATTATGGGTTCCAGAACGGAGAGCCAGGATTGACTCTCCACTCCAAAAGTCAAAAAACATTATTCCGATATCTCATCTCATCTCACCCTTCGACCTTTCGATCTGCGGTTGAGCTTAAAACTTAATTTTGAGAAGAATGGGATTTGAGGAAACAATTTTAGTGTTAATTTTATTGTTCTAATAAAATATTATCAAGTCTGTGTTTTTGATTACTCTGTAATTAGGTTGTTATAAGGGAAATTATCCCGATTCCCAACATTCTCTACTAAAGACTGTTTGTGGCGGCGGTGGAAAAAGTAGTGACGGGAAATCAGTGGTGGCAATAGCGCTGTCCAAAAAGTTATTATTTTGAAAAAATTGCAGACTGTTTGAAAAATCTCTAACTAAGTGCTTTTCAAAAAAATATTTTACATTCTTTCAGTTTGGAAGAACAACTTTTTAATAATAAATGTTTTATTTTTTTACTAATTAAAAAATATTTTATGATAATCATTTATCGCATACATAAGTAAATATTTATATATCATAAGTAATTAGATTAGAAAAGATCAGCGGCGAGAAGCATAGATAGCGAATGAGTGAAGAATCATGAATGAGAGAAGAAAAATATTTGCAGCGGGGAGAAGGAAAAAAGGCAGATCGCGAATGATCGTAGCGTGGCTTTCGTAAACCCTCGATTAAAATAGAAAAGAAACGGTTTTTACAAAGTCATGTTGAACTTAAACGGGCTGCTCAAAAAGCTCTCAAAACACTTTTTTTGAAAAAGCTCTTCATCCAAACAACCTAAAAATGACGGTGGCAGTGCTCTATTCCCACCGCCGCCATCGCCCCCAAAGAAAGCTTCTAAATGCACCAACTCAAATTGGGTTGCTAAAAAGAATATTATACCACAAATTAATTAAAATTAAATATATATGAATATAATATTGGGACAGCTAGAGAAACTCATGAATGATCATTTATTTCTAGCACTGAAGAAAGTAAGAGAATCATGTGGGCATGCAGTATCAACAGTAAGAACATAGCTTGGCAACAATTTCGGTGTTTTCATGCACATCCTTTTTAAGATTAAGGCTCCGTTTGGCACGGATAGTGACGGTCGTGAACGCGGTGATTATAAACTCATATTCGTGAACACCCGACCTCACCCAAGGCACTCCATCCACTTTTATGCTCAAAATTAGACTATGTTTGGTTGAGTTGTACGTTGCTGATGAAAAACTGCTGATTGAAAAATGGAGTTTGAGAAAAATGTTATTTCTGAAAAATAAAATTATGTTTGAAAACTGTTTTTAATAATTGACATATAAATGTAACGTTCAAATTCAATGTTAATGTTCATCTAACTTTCAACAAATAGTAGATTAACAACTTTTCTCATCTAACAAAACATATTTCCTAACTTCAAGCTACCAAAAGAATCATAAATCAGATCCCCAAGCGACCAGATGAAACAAGCTCAGGGAAGGGATAAGAAGACCACATCCCAGTCTCCAACTTCTGTCTACCCATAGATTTATCAGGAATACTAGATCGAGGAAGATTGCAATTGGTAAGTGAAAGAACCCTAACAATCTATAACAACATATTACACAATGCCTTCGTCAACAGAAATGGATGACGAAATCTCAATGTGAAAGAACCCTTACAATCTATAACAATAGATTACACAATGCCCTCGTCAACATAAATGGATGACCAAACCTCAATGTGAAAGAACCCTAACAATCTGTAACAACAGGTGTCACAATGCTCTCGTCAACAGAATTGGATTGAAGCGGCAAGCTTTTTCCTCTTCAGTTGGTGCGGACCGTGCGGTCTCGAGGAAAAGAAACGGATCAAATCATCTTAGACAATGAGGCTAAGGGGGAGGGGATCGACAAACTTCAAATCCACGGAGCTGTGATTCATCGCTGTCGACGACAGCGAAAAGGGGGATCGGGATATCGCCGCTCTCGTGTGGGTAGGGTATCGGGAGAGACGAATAGCAGAGCTTATGCGGTTCACCGCAGTTCCAAGTTGCGGCTGGGGATATTATAGAATCAGTGGGAATAATAAAACGGAGTTTAAGTAAACAGTTGAACCAAATGCCACTTTTTATCAAAATCATGTTGCGTCCCGGCCGCACCGCAGCCTAACAGCCCAACCAAAATGCCATCTTAGTTTTCTTTTTCTTGGTGGCCATCATAACCTTTGTCTTGCCTAACATGCATTCTCTATGATGACGACTTTTTTGTGCAAACTCATAGGAGCAAAAAAGCGGCGCTAAACAGATTGTATGATGATGACTTGTTAATTTGTCTTGCCAAACATGCATCCACTGTTTTTGTGAAACAAAATTGTTCGAATAAACTAGTTTTGCCATAGAAGTGATTGAAGTTCCTTAGGTGAGGTCGAGCATTCACGAACGACGGTTCATAACCACCGTGTTCACGGCTGCCACCGCCGTGCCAAATGCATTTTTTTTTCTTTTTCGCACAACATTATTTATATATAAATAAATATGCCTATATTTGTAACAATCCCCTAAATATCTAATAAAAATGAAGAAATTGCTATACGAAAACAAAATTCTATATCCTCAAACTAAATATCTAACTATTTATTTGAATTGAATATTCTCTATCCTCAAAACAAATTTCTAATCAACAATTCAATGAATAAATATTGCGGGAGCTTTCAATTTCTTTTTCTATTATAATTGAGTCTTATTGTAGTTTTTCACCAACTTACAAAAAGTCCTTATTGAAATCACTATACTTATTTTAAGATTTTATGCATGTGTATTTATGATGAAAACTTCTAGGATAGTTATATACCCTCACTATTTGAATTAAGAAAATTTAATATTTTTTTAAAGTATTAGTAATTACCGATATAAATGTCTTATATTTTTATTTTATTTTATTTTCCTTCATTTATTTGCAAACAACAAAAAATAGCAGGGGATAGTAAAAATTTGCAGATACAGGAATTCTCTGTCCGTATAATTATTCTCAGAATTAATGACTAAACATGGCTATAAATATCATTCATTCCACCGTATTCCCACATTAACTTCACAGCAGAACTGCCGCAGCATAGAAGAAACTCTGGAAAGTGGCAGAGAGAGAGAGAGAGAGAGTAATGGCAATTCTGAAAATAGCAGTTCATGACTGGCTCTCCTACTTGTTCAAAGCAGCAGCGAAGAAGATTCATATTCTTATTCACGCCGGCATTGTCAACAGAAACCCGCCGTCAACCCTTCATCTGCCCTCTCTCTCATTATATCTGGAGGGAAAAAGGAAGAAGAAAAAAGACTACTCGGTCTTGTTCGACTTCCATGGCTCTCTGCTTCGCTCCACTTCACTCTTTCCCTTCTTCATGGTCGTCGCCTTCGAAGCCGGCGGACTGCTCAGAGCCATTCTTCTACTTCTCTCCTTCCCTTTACTTCTTCTCGTCGGCCATGGCGGCGCCGGTGAGTTGGGTTTAAAGATCATGGCTTTCGTCGCTTTCTGCGGGTTGAGAACCAGGGATGTGGAGATAGTGGGGAGAGCGGTGCTGACCAAGGTTTATCTGGAGGATCTCAACCGCCGTGGATATGAGGTGGTGGTGGCGGCGGCGGCCGGAAGGAAGGTGGCGGTGACGAACTTGCCGAGGGTTATGGTGGAAGGGTTCTTGAAAGAGTGCGTTGGGGTGAGTGAGGTGATTGCGGCTGAGCTCGAGGTGAGGGGAATGTACTTCACCGGAATATTGGCCGGCAGCGGCGGCGGCGGGAGAGGTGAGAGGCAAATGGCTCTTTGGGAATTGCTTGGGGAAGATAAAGCTGATATTGGCCTTGTTAGCTCTTGCAGTACTCCTACCGACCAAATGCTCATCTCCTACTCAAAGGTAGTTTGCATTTTATGCATTATATATATTATATATATATATATAATACGCCCATTATCTTAAATGTTATTAAATTATTGGATAATATAGTTTCATTAATATTTTCATCTATTTATTAATATAGATTTATTAATTTTTGAAAAAATCTAATATTTTATAAATGTATATAAAATAAAAAAATTGAAATTAAAAAAATAATAATATCAAAATTTTAAAAATATATATATATTTTTACTTTCATGATGATGTATGTTATCTGATTCTATTATGTGAAAAAAGAGAAATCATATGTTGTGATACTTTATATTAAGAAAAAAACCTAATATTTAGTAAAAAATCATAATTTTTTTACTGTCACGATTTTTAACTCAAGAATTAATTTTATTTACTAATGACACCCAAATTTGAAGATTAAAAATGCTCTATTTGGCGTGACAATGGCGGTCTTGAACGCGGTGGTTATGAACTCTCCTAAGGAATTTTATCCACTTTTATGTTCAAAATTGATTTTTTTTATGGTAGTCGTAACAATTGTCATGTCATACATACATTTCATGACGGTGGAGTTTTTGTTCAAATTTTTATGGTAGTCATACCACAACATTTTCACGATAGATAACAATTTATAAAGTTGAAGACTAAAATTTTAAAATTATTAAATTTTGGTGACCAAAAATATTAAAATTTAAAAATCTGACCTGATTTCTCCAAAATTTAACCTATGTGAAAATAGTACCGACTAATGGATGACATTTCGCAGGAAGTGTACGTCGTCAACAAGAAAGAAACGACTGCAATCACGTCGACCAACGAACCTCTCTTCGCCGGCGAACTCCCTGCCGTAAACTCGGCCCTGTCCAAACCAAAATACCCGAAGCCTCTCGTCTTCCACGACGGCCGCCTCGCCTTCCTCCCGATCCCCTCCGCCACCCTTGCCGTCCTCCTCTTCCTCCCTTTTTCCTTCATCATATCCATCCTCCGTATCCTCACCGGCCTCGTGTTTCCCTATTGGATCGCCATTACCGTCGCTTCCGCCCTCGGCCTCCGAATCCGCGTCTCTCACCCCCCAAACCCTAACCCTAACCCTAACTTTAACCCTAAGCCCCGAAAAGCCGACCGCGGGGTTCTCTACGTTTGCAACCACCGCACCCTCGCCGACCCCATCATCCTCAGCGTTGTCCTCTCCCGCTCAATCCCAGCCGTCACCTACAGCCTCAGCCCCATCAGCGAGGCCGTCTCTCCCATCCCCACCGTCCGCCTCACCCGCGATCGCCGCCGCGACGCCGCCATCATTCGCCGCATTCTTACATCCGGCAACCTCGCAATCTGCCCCGAGGGCACCACTTGCCGCGAGCCCTACCTCCTCCGCTTCAGCCCGCTATTCGCCGAGCTCGCCGAAGACATCGAACCCGTCGCCATCAATGTTGAAGTTTCCATGTTCTACGGCACCACCGCGAGCGGCATCAAGTCGCTGGACCCCATCTTCTTCTTCATGAATCCCCGCCCGTGTTACTACGTCGGGTTCCTCGGCAGAGTTTCGCCGAAGATGACCGTTTCCGGCGGGTTCACGGCGGCGGATGTGGCGAATGGGATTCAGCGGGAACTCGCCGAGGCGCTGGGATTCCATTGCACGACGTTAACGAGGAGGGATAAGTATCTTATGCTCGCCGGTAACGATGGCATCGTGACGCCGCAGCCGCCCAAAGAAGAGTAGAGGTGGCGGCCGCCGCAAATCACTGCCTCTGTTTCAAAAATCAAATAATAAGATGTGGTGGTAATTGCTCGAATAATCCCTAATTCGTAAATATCCCTCATGCTAGCTGATAAAAGGCTTCATTTTGCAGCTAAAAATCTTCATCCACCTTTATGTTCAAAACCGGGGCTCTGTTTGGCGTGGTGTTCATAACAACCGAGTTCACAACCGTGCCAAACATACATTCTATGATAGTAGTGTGCAAAAAAGAGCCATTATTAATAAAACGGTCACGTAAATTATTCATTTCATCCGCTCCAGCTTTAGGGTCCGTTTGGTTGGGCTGTTACTGATGAAAAGCTGCTGATCAGAAATGAAGTTTTGAAAAAGAGCTGTTTCTGAGAAATGGAGTTTTGTTAGAAAACTGTTTGGGTGAAATGGAGTTTTCAGTGCTTATTGAAATAAAATTTTATAAATTTTGTTTGGGTCAAATGGAGTTTTTGAAAAAAAAATTTCGATACACATCAAATACAAAATCTTGATAATAGTTACATATAACATACAACACACACACATACACACACACACACTCACACACAACACACACACATATACATATATATAACACAAACACGCACATAACATACAACACACACATAACACACACACACACACACCATATGCACATAAACATAAACACACACACACACACACACACATATAACATACAACACACACATACAACACACACACACATATATACATATATATAACACAAACACACACATAACATACAACACACACATATAAAATACACACACAAACACATATAAAACACACATATATAACACACATATAACACACACACACACACATATAACACAAACACAAAAATTAAAAAAAAAATTTAACAAACAAACACATTCATCTCACCACACACAAAAACACACATTCACCACCATTATCACACCACACACACAAACACATTTATCTCAAAAAAAATTAACAAAAAAATAATGATTTCTACCTAAAATCCGGCGGAGGAAGCTGGAGCGGGCGAGCACTAGATAGGCTGAGGAGGAGGAAGAAGCTCGTCGTTGCTATTCGCAAAATCCCCCTCAAAAATCTCCGGCGAACCGTTCGAAATCCAACAAATCTCCCGGTGATCTCTCCAGGCTTGACCGACGCCCCCTCCAGGCGTTCATTTCCAGCGTCTCGTCCAACCTCAGGCGGCGTGAGGAGCTGCGACGGCGACAAAACCGGCGAAGGAGATCGGGGGAGTCGTCGACTGGAGCGGGCGAAGGAGATCGGGGGAGAGATAACCCTAGAAGCAGCGGTGGGGCGCGGCTGGACTGGCGATAAAAGGCACGGTCAAGGTTAACAAAGAAACGGAGGTTATTATTAATAACCTCCGTTCCGGTCCATAAGCCACGCCAAACAGGTCCGTTTCTGCCGCACCGGAGGATATAAGCCCCGCCAAACGCTCTCTTATTCTGGTTATATATAAAAGTGGGATTTAAAGCAGCATTGGCAGCGAATTTAATTTACAGTCCCCTCCCATCATCTACCGAAGAAGAAACATTTACATAATATATTAGTCGTTCTATAAATGAAACATTTAATTTGACGTTGAAGTTAGATAATCAAGACTGTAGCATCTGCCTGTCAGTATTGATTAATAACTCTGTAGTTTGGTTCTAGCAAATAAATTCCCGAAATGAAGAACAGCACCGGATCGTACTACTTTTTTTAGGGCTAGAAAAAGATGGTACTTTTTTGCCGGACAAACTTCCACAACACTCTCTCTCTCTCTCTCTCTCTCTCTCTCTCTCTCTCTCTCTCTCTCTCTCTCTAGGGTTAATTACCGTGACCTTTCCCCCCCCCCATTTTACATAATTACAGGTAGCACCCCTCTATCTTTCAAAATTACATTCACCTCCCCCTCCAAGTTTCCCAAGTTTACAAAAATGTCCCTTCTTTTAGAATTATGAATAAAAAATTTCAGCAAAGAACAGACAGGTCTTCGGTGCATGAGGGGAGGTGCGACTCATCGGAAGAGGATGAATTAGAGCTAGGTCATTGTCATTGTCTTAGGGTTGACGCGCTAGGACAGTGTTTCAGCAAGAACGGGGAGGTCTTAGGAGGGGGAGGTGCGACTCATCAGGAGAGGATGGATTCGAGCATCGCAGGGGTTTTTTGCGGTTTTCGCCATCGCTCCCTTTGCTTGCTAGGCGGAAAAAAATTTCGAGGGGGATCTG
Source organism: Dactylorhiza incarnata (assembly GCA_033032865.1). Taxonomy (NCBI): domain Eukaryota; kingdom Viridiplantae; phylum Streptophyta; class Magnoliopsida; order Asparagales; family Orchidaceae; genus Dactylorhiza; species Dactylorhiza incarnata. The sequence continues at coordinate 409,069 of JAWHQI010000260.1, forward strand.
GCTGAATGGTGTGGGTCCCACAAAAAGATGACCTGTTTATTTTCGCATGTAGATAACCATACGTTGCACATACGTAAAAATTTAGGGTAATTATATTTGCAGGCCCTAAAGAGATATTTGCAACCCAATTTCTACGAGTTATTACGCGCCTTTTGAAAATACTCCTTGCCCATGCATTTTTAGGAAACGTGTTCAACATGAAAGTTGTAGATCTCAACTAGATCTACAACTTTTGTGTTGAACACTTTTCCTGAAAATGGACACACAAGATGTACTTCCAAAACTTCGCTATAATTACGCCCATGTTTCAATCAAGGCGGCAAATACGTCTTGTGCATGCATTTTTAGGAAAGGTTTTCAACATAAAAGTTGTAGATCTCGTCGAAATCTACAACTTTCATGTTGAACACGTTTCCTAAAAATGCACGGGCAAAGAGTATTTTCAAAAGGCGCATAATAACTCGTAAAAATTGAATTGCAACTATCTCTTTAGGGCCTGCAAATATAACCACCCAAAATTTATCGGAAAGTACAGCATTTGTCCAGGGTGTGTAGCTAATAACTTGGACAGAGATGACGCGATGGAGTAAAACATTCATGGCCGGATGAGATTGAGACATAACTAGTTATCAGAGTAGATCCGACCAAGGTCTCATAAATTAAAATTCGAACACAGGATGCCACCTCAGCAACACACACATGTTACTCTCTTCTTCATTATTAAAGGCAATTGTTATAAGCACACCAATTTTGGCTATTCGCACAACAATTTCTATGAGTTATTACGCGCCTTTTGAAAATACGGCTTGTACAATGCATTTTTAGGGAGATCTACAACTTTCGTGTTAAACACTTTTCATAAAAATGCATGTACAAAGCGTATTTTCAAAAATTCGTTATAGGTATTATTACTATTATTCTTTTTTTTTCATATTCCCTTTTATAGGCAAAATATTTCGGTCAGGGAGCCCGACCTTCCGAAATCAAACATATGACTTGTAAATGAGAAATATCCTCAGATAAAAGAGAAATATCTCTACGTAAATCAATGACGAATATTTCGGCCTTTTATAGAGGGACACTAGTTTTTGTGAGAGAAACTAGAGAGAGAGAGAGAGAGAGAGAGAGAGTCATGCGCATAACTATTAATATACATATAAAGAACCTTTTACGTTGTGAATCTTCAAGGAGGAATGTTTTGGCGGCTGCTAGGGTTGTCGACTTTGACAGTAGTTTATAATCAGCCCTAAAATACCAAAACAAAACAAACAGAAAAGTAAGAAAATTACACTGCATTAGCAAAACAATGATAAAGATGTCTGCACGTATGCGGCTCGATCAGCGCAGCGAATTATGCCTGGCGGCCAAGTTTAATTCGATTCAGCCCGTCAAAATGTCCAGAAATTTCGAATTTGATGGCTTCAAGTTGTGCCCTGCATCACTGATGAACCCTAATTCATGGGTTGAATTAATATGTATTTGATCGCAGGTGATAAGCCAACTTCAAGGCCTTCTTAAATTCCCCGCCCAAAAAATCAAACTGCCGCGCGGATCCCTACGCTATGGCATATGGCCAAGAACAATAACTGCCATTGAGTTTAATCCAACTAGCGCGCAAACACATGCACCCATAAAATCCCACAATGGCTTTGTTTGCGACCAGTGGGAAAAGTTGTGGCGGGAAACCCGTGGTGAGATTAGAGCTGGACAAAAAGTAGTGGTAAGAAAAACAGTAAGAGAAAAAGAGGGATGATGACCTACGGGAAAAGAAGCATGCAACAACAACAACACTCAAGCCTTTTTCCCACCATAGTGGGGTCGGCTATATGGATCCTTTGTCGCCATTGCGCCCTATCTTTAATCATAGCCTCACTAATGCCTAAGTACATCATATCTTTCCTTATAGTTTCATTCCAAGTCTTTTTTGGTCTACCCCTCCCCCGTTTAACATGTCTAGTGACTAAACTCTCGCAATGCCTAACAGGTGCCTCTAATGGTCTCCTATGTACATGTCCGAACCATCTTAAACGAGCTCTCGCATCTTCTCTACAATTGGCGCCACTCTTGTCTTATCCCTGATACATTCATTCCTAAATTTATCCAGTCTCGTGTGACCACACATCCACCTAAGCATTCTCATCTCCGCAACTCCCATTTTTTGCTCATGTACACCATTCACTGCCTAACACTCAGAACCGAAGAGCATGGCTAGTCTAATTGCTGTACAATAAAACTTGCCTTTAAGTTTTAATGGTACTTTACGATCACATAAGATCCCAGACGCGCCTTTCCACTTCAACCAACCTGCTTGGATTCTATGTATCACATCTTTATCTACACCATCGTTTTGAATTATCGATCCCAGATATTTAAAACACTCACCGCGGGAAATATCTTGGTCACCCAATTTAATGACGGAATCACCCGACCTTCTTGAACTACTAAATTTAAGCTCTATATACTCCGTTTTTGTCCCGGTAAACCTAAAACCCTTCTTTTCTAAAGTGTCTCGCCAAGATTCAAGTTTCACGTTTACACCCTCGCGCGTCTCATCGACCAAAACAATATCATATGCAAATAATAAACACCAAGGTATTGCTTGTTGGATATGTCTGGTGAGCTCATCTAAGATAAGGGTAAAGAGATAAGGGCTTAAAGCTGACCCTTGATGTAAGTCAACAGCGATAGGGGATTCCTGTGTTAATCCTCCAAATGTCCTCACCCTGGTCACTGAATTTGTATACATATTTTTGATTACGTCAATGTATGATACATTTACACTTTTCTTTTCTAAGACTCTCTGCAAGACCTCTCTTGGAAATGTATCATACATTGATATATCAACCATCCTACCAATGCTTAGGAGCAATAATCGAGGATAATAAAGTGATAAAGCTTGATGTTCAGAGGTAACACTATGATAAGACATATTTTGAGATAGGATGACTGGTACAACCCTTTTTACCTTTCAAGTGAATGATAGGAAGATGAAGATCGTATTCAGAATCTAGATGTAACACAGGTATTGGCGGAGGTTGAATGGTAGGTGTTGTGCCTACGTTGTACCTTCATGCTTGCCATGATAGATTATGGTAAGAGAAGATATGAGCATATGCTTATGTGGTATACATGCAGGCAAAGGATCTAGAGAGGAGGTATAAGTACATGGTTCCGAAATAGAACAAATAATAAGAATGTGAAGAGTAATTTCACCATCAATGATTGCTTCTCACATAGTATCAACATTATACTTCTCCCCCTTACAAATAGTATTAGTCGATGTAAGGAAATAAGACTCCTTACAAAAGGTGGCATTCATGATACAAATAAAACGAGGAGGGTGATAATAATGACACCCTTTTGAAGGGAAGTAGCCAACGAAGAATATTTCTGAGCTCGAGGATTTAATTTATCATGATGAGATTGGTGAATATGCACAAATCATACACATCCAAATGTACAAAGAGGAAGATAAGATGTGCGAACCAAACATTGAGTGGAAAGAAAGGCTATGTGAGTAGCATAACCAAGAACCTTGCATGGAAGGCGGTTGATTAGGTAAAGCCGCAGTTAACACAACTTCACCCCAATAAGATTTTGGGAGATGCATGGTAATAAGCAAACCATGTGCAACATCAAGAAGGTGTTTGTTTTTCATTCGGCGACACCATTCTGTGTGGACCCGACAGGTGAGTTCATACACCTAAGCTTACACCTGAGTAGAGCTCCCAATTTGTGAGCACGTCTCACGTGACGAGTCCAAATCTCATATGTGAAGTTCGTAAGTAACTACGATGTTTTTCTAACCTTGACCCATAACCAGATCTAAATAACAGCCCAAGAGGTATACTTTGTGCCATTCATTTTTTTCATGGAAATGGAATGATGGTTGCCTAGAAGCAATGTCAGCTTTACTGGCAAGTTGGTTGACGTGATAGATGATTTGATATCCATGAAGATTATAGGATTGAATCTGACGAGATCAAGTCACTCAAATCACCCGGATAAGTAGGAGAACCCCATGGGATGCATGAACGATTCAATAGTGGTACAAGGGAACATTGGGTTTCATGACAGTTGAAACAGAGCAAATTGTCTGCAGCCTAGCGCCTGGCAACGGAAGCAACAAAGCTTTAACTGCAATATTAGAGGAAGCCTTGAATGTGGATGCAGTGGGCTCTCGAAGAAGACAATGTTAAGGGGAGATGATGCTTGATCCAGACGATACTGGATCTGTATACGATGCTCGATGCGTATAAGGCATTGGATGGAGACAGCTCTCGGCGAGGAAGACAACTTAGCAGGATAGCATAATGTAACATTAAAGAGGTAGATTCTCAGGGAGACAGGAAACTCTTATACAGAAGTAGCCAAAGAAGAAACTGCGATTTAACAACTCTTCGACTGGAATAGTGGAAGAAGAAGCTTCTTGCGATCACTATTTCTCCGGTAAATAATGGCAGTAGGGGGAGAGAAGGCCACCAATCACTTCTTGGATCGAGCTTCTCCTCGCTTTGATACCATATTACTAGAGTACCTGAAGATGTGATGTACGAGAGCTCCAACCGACCATTTCGTGACTGCTCGTCTTCAAAACCCTAAATCATACCCAGCCTGGTTGGTGAGTATATCATAATAATGAGTCAGGTCACCACTTGGTGATAGTAAGAAAGTACTTCTCACAGCAATAACAATAATTAGAGCGTAAAATCTACCGAAGTGCTTTGCAAAATCAAACGTAGGGCTACACCTCAACGAGTATTAAAAGACCCCTAAAAGAGATTATTCTAGACATAATCTGAATAAACTTAAAATTGCAATTAAAAATATTAGTTTACATGGAACTGTAACAAATATCTGTCTAATTGCAAGTCTAGCCCTAATGAAATTCTGAAATTTAAGAAAAAAGATTCTTACCCTTGACTAGCTAGATGCGGATACAGTTTATGAATTCATCAAGTATTAGGAGGAGGAAGAATTTGCCGACTGTCCAACACTTTGAACTGGATCTCCTTTACCCTGCATAAATAATAAATATAAGAACACAAAATACCTGCACACCAAAAAAAGAACAATACACAGCACAATAGCCGAAGATTTGAAAGAGTGGCAAAAGAAAACTGCGCGCTCAACTTGTAGCAATCAATGTGCAAACTTGGATCGGCCTCGAGAAGAAATCAATTTCATTCAATAATCTTGCTGTCATTACCTCACCTCTGGACCTCTATTTACAATTCAAATCCCTACAAGATAAAATCATAACCAAACACATCCTAACAACTGGCGGATGACCTAATTTCTGTTGAATTAAATGAATATTAAATAAAGATTAATAAAAAGAAGTTGAATATAAACTCAAGTAAACTCTTGAGGTAAATAAGTATGAAAATGGACACAAACATAAACAACTAAACATACTATAAATAAGTATTTCTCCACAGGGGACTACACATCCATGTATTACCTATACTAGGAACTGAAAATGCCCAGCCTGCTGGAAATCAAATATATTGTTATGCCGCCGCATCCGTTACAGTTCACAGGCCAACAATATTCAAGACGGCGCAAGGAGGTACAAGACAACGGGGCTGAACCATCCGGTTCAGCCCCCTCGCAGCAATAAATAAAGAATAGGGGCTGAACCACACCGGTTCAGCCCCTACTGGGGGGGGGGGGGGGGGGCCCGCCCCCTTGTCCCCGGGTATTAATAGGCCCGGGGACCCTCTTGTGATGGCATGCAATATTATAATTCAGGTATTCCCCTCTCTCTTTCTCTCCTCTCAAACCCTAGCTGTCTTTCTTCTTCTTGCTCTCCCCTGGATCTCTCTCTTCTCTTCTACTCTAGCCCGTTCATATCAATTGGTATCAAAGCATCGCTCCTACGACCATGGTTACCACACGCACCGAAGCTGAAATCGCCTACCCCGGCCAGGAATCAGCACGTACGGGCGGCCAGGGAGCGCCCGTAGTCGCGCCAGGCGCGCTAGGGCAGACGACGCCGTTTCCGCCCAGCGCCTGGGCGGGCGCCGCTGCCGCCAGGCCGCCGGCCGGACCGACCTTCACTCCCCACCAGCAGGTCGCCGGGAGGTGGTCCGGCCCTGGAGGGGTGGCCGCCGGTGGTGGGATCGCCGGAGGGGCTGCCCGACGTCAAATTGGAGCCCCGGAGCAAAATTTCAGGCCGCCGCCACCTATGGGAGGCCCGACCGGAGTTGGAAACGGAATTCTTCCCATGCCACCACCCTTTGGGGTCCCGATGCGGATGGGGCAAGGAGAACCTTGGCGGGAAAACCCTCCAAGACACGTATATGAAGAGGAGGATCAACACGATTACTATGGGCGACCAAATCTCATGGCGGACCCATTCCGGCATGGAGGACACGAACCGGAATTCGGGAGGAATGGAGGGGCAAATCAGCGGGCGTACATGCAACCGAAGAGGACTCGGATGAATTTTCCAAAATTCCGGGGCGGCGACGCCTTGGAGTGGGTACAAAAGGCCGAGCTGTTCTTTACCTACCAGGAGATCCCCAAGGATCAATGGGTGCAGTTGGCCTCGTTTCATTTGGAGGATGACGCGTACCAGTGGGCGCAGTGGTTTGTCCGCAGCCAGGGCTACGCCCCATGGGACTATTTTGTGGAAGGGTTTACGGCCCGTTTCGGCCCCCTGGAGTATGAGGATATGGAGGCCACCCTGCAGAAGCTCAGGCAGAAGGGAACGGTCATGGAGTACCGCACTGAGTTCGAACGGTTAGCAAATCGGGTCAACTGGGGCGAAAAGACCCTTCTCAGTTGTTTCATTTCGGGACTGAAGGACCATCTGAGGGACGAAGTCCACGCATACCTGCCGTCCAGTTTGAGCCATGCCATTAGTCTAGCTCGGATACAGGAGGAGCGGTTCAACCGCCAGCGCAATCGGGGGACAACACGGCCAACTCCAGCAGTACCTGCAGCACCAGGAGCCGGACGGCGAGACCCGCCACCTGCAGTACGACCGACTGTGACTCGGTTGACTTGGCCAGAGCTACAGGCCAGGAGGGACAAAGGGTTATGTTTCAATTGCGACGAAAAGTTCACTCCAGGACATCGATGTCAGAAGATACAAGTCTTTATGTTACGAGAGGAGGAGGACGAGGAAGAATCCATCAGTTGTGAGGAGGTGGAGGAACTGGACCTGGCAGAGTTTGGAATCTGCCTGCAAGCCATGGAGGGATGTCCCGCACCGCTCACGTTACGCGTTTCAGGGAGGCTGGGACACGAGCGGGTGACCATCTTGATCGATAGTGGGAGCACCCACAATTTTATCACCCCCGCAGCAGCACTGAAGGCAGGGTGTGCAGTAGATCGGGGAGCTTCCTTCCAGGTCATGGTCGCGGACGGCAGCAAGCTGCGGTGTGAGGGGGTCCTAAAAGGGGTGGAGCTGCGAATTCAGGGTTATGTATGCCAGACGGATGTTTACCTTTTGCCGATTCGGGGGTCTGACATGGTTTTGGGTGTGCAGTGGCTCCGCCAGCTCAAGAGGGTCACGACGGACTGGGAAAAGATGACATTGGAGTTTACGCATCTGGGAACAGAGCATTGCCTGCATGGCATTAGATCACCGCCGCTAAAGGAGATTTCCATTCGGAGCTTACAGAGGATGGAGGAGGAGGGCAGTACTATAGCCATGATTCTGGGGATCGAGGCCCTGGAACCGGGCACAGCAGCCGAACCAGAGCAGATACAGGGGTTGCTGCCACAGTTCGAGGATGTTTTTCAGGAGCCGTCTTCTTTGCCACCCTCTAGGTTCCGGGACCACCAGATCCAGTTGAAGGCCGGATCAGATCCGACTAATATCCGGCCTTATCGCTACCCGCATATCCAGAAGGCAGAGATCGAGCGCAGTGTACGCGAGATGTTATCCACTGACATCATCCGTCCCAGCACTAGTGCTTTCTCCTCACCGATCATCCTTGTGAAAAAGAAGGATGGCTCGTGGCGCTTCTGTGTGGATTACCGGGGCCTGAATGGCTCCACTATTAAAGATAAATTTCCTATCCCGATGATTGAGGAGTTGCTGGACGAGCTACACGGAGCTAGCCTATTCACCAAGCTGGACCTCCGGTCTGGGTACCATCAGATTCGGATGAAAGAGGAGGACATCCACAAGACGGCCTTTCGCACCCACGACGGTCACTACGAGTTCCTGGTGATGCCGTTTGGGCTGGCCAATGCCCCATCTACTTTCCAGGCAGTGATGAACGAGATCTTCCGGCCACTACTCCGTCGGTACGTTCTAGTTTTCTTTGATGACATACTGATCTATAGCAGGAACTGGGAAGATCATCTGGAGCACGTCCACCATGTTCTGAGTATTTTGAGGGAGCACAAGTTGTACGCCAAGCGCTCCAAATGCTCTTTTGGGCAGGAGGAAGTCGAGTACTTGGGCCACCTAGTGTCCTCCCGTGGGGTTCAGGCGGACCCAAAGAAGATCGAGAGCATGGTGACCTGGCCACAGCCCACGACGATACGGGCCCTACGGGGCTTTCTCGGGTTGACTGGCTACTACCGCCGGTTCGTGCAGGACTACGGGAAGATTGCCCGACCCTTGACCCAGCTGTTGCAGAAGGACGCCTTTGACTGGACGACAGAAGCAGAGGCGGCATTCCAGGCCCTGAAACGGGCCATGATGACTACTCCGGTGCTGGCGCTGCCGGACTTTTCCAAAGACTTTGTGGTGGAGACCGACGCTTCAGGAGTCGGAATCGGCGCGGTGTTGATGCAAGAGGGCCGGCCGATAGCTTATTTCAGCAAGGCTTTAGCGCCCCGGACTTTGGGGCTATCTACTTATGAGAAGGAGATGCTAGCCATCCTTCATGCGGTGGCAATGTGGCGGCCTTATTTATTGGGGCGGCACTTTCAGGTCCGTACGGACCACCAGAGCTTGAAGCATTTTTTGGAACAGCGCCTGGCCTCTCCCCTCCAGCAGAAATGGTTGACGAAGCTGCTAGGCTACGACTACGAGATTGTCTACAAGCAGGGGAAGGAGAATGTGGTGGCAGACGCCTTATCTCGGTTACCAGAGGGATCCCTAGCACATGTTTCCGGACCGCTGATTGATTCCTTAGATGAGGTTCAGGTGGCAGTACAACAGGATCCAGCTCCCCGTGACATTGTCGAGGCACTACAGCACGGTCACCCTACCGAGGCCGGCTATCACCTACAGGGCGCGTGGTTGTACTATCAGGGCCGGCTCGTCATTCCCGCCACATCACCTTGGCGCACCATCATGATACGGGAGTTCCATTCCTCTCCTACCGGGGGCCACGCCGGTATCCTGCGGACCCTACAGCGGGTAAGGGCAAATGTATTCTGGAAGGGAATGCGGCGAGATGTTCAAAAGTTTGTCAGGGAATGCGACATCTGTCAACGGCAGAAATACGAGACGACGACCCCGGACGGATTGCTCACTCCCCTGGCAATTCCTCATCAGATTTGGGATACCATCTCTTTGGACTTCATCGACGGCTTACCCAAGTCTCAGGGCAAATCGGTCATTCTCGTAGTGGTCGACAAGCTCTCCAAATACGGCCACTTCTTGGCTTTGAGCCACCCTTACACAGGCGAGTCCGTCGCGGACCTTTTTGCCAGGGAGATAGTGCGTCTCCACGGGGTTCCTCGCGCCATCATATCAGACAGAGATCCGGTGTTCGTCAGCAAATTCTGGAAGGAGTTATTTCGCCTGCAAGGTACCACTTTGCGCATGAGCACTGCCAACCATCCTCAGACCGACGGGCAGACAGAGGTGCTCAATCGCGGTGTTGAGACCTACTTGAGATGTTTTGTGATGGATGAACCGCGGACTTGGACCCAGTGGTTACACTGGGCGGAATATTGCTACAACACATCGTTCCATACCGCGAGCAAGCTCACCCCTTTTGAGGTGGTCTACGGCCGGCCACCTCCCACACTGAGTTCCTATGAGCCAGATAGTACATCTTTGCCGGCAGTGGGCCGGACACTTCAGGAGCGGGACCAGACGCTCACCCTCTTGCGGGACAATCTTCGGACAGCGCAGGATCGCATGAAGGTCCAAGTGGATAAGCATCGTAGGGAACGGGAATTTGCTGTGGGGGATGAGGTTTTCTTCCGTCTCCAACCCTACAGACAGCTCTCGGTCGCTCGGCGGGCCAATCAGAAATTGGCTCCACGGTACTACGGACCCTTCAGAATCATCAGGCGAGTGGGTCCAGTTGCTTACACCTTGGAACTCCCAGAGGGATCACGCATTCACCCAACTTTCCACGTCTCCGTGCTGAAAAGGAAACTTGGGGATTCGGTCCAGGCCGACCCCGTCCTTCCGGAGGCCACTAGTAGCGGGGAACTGCGACCGTCACCAGAAACCATCTTCCTTACCAAGTGGAAGAAGCGGGGCACGGAGTACCGCCTCGAGGTCCTCGTCAAGTGGAAGCACCTATCTGATACGCACAACTCTTGGGTCGATCTTTTGGAGTTCCGCGAGCACTTCCCGGATTTCCACCTTGAGGACAAGGTGGCTCTTGATGGGGGAGGGAATGTTATGCCGCCGCATCCGTTACAGTTCACAGGCCAACAATATTCAAGACGGCGCAAGGAGGTACAAGACAACGGGGCTGAACCATCCGGTTCAGCCCCCTCGCAGCAATAAATAAAGAATAGGGGCTGAACCACACCGGTTCAGCCCCTACTGGGGGGGGGGGGGGGGGGGGGGGGCGGCCAGCCCCCTTGTCCCCGGGTATTAATAGGCCCGGGGACCCTCTTGTGATGGCATGCAATATTATAATTCAGGTATTCCCCTCTCTCTTTCTCTCCTCTCAAACCCTAGCCGTCTTTCTTCTTCTTGCTCTCCCCTAGATCTCTCTCTTCTCTTCTACTCTAGCCCGTTCATATCATATATCTTGTATATTAAGCACAATGGGAGAAGAGAGAGAGCCTGATAGTAGCTACTCGCTTAAAAGAGAAGAACAAATTTCTTCAAACGATCATTCTAAACATTTGACTTTCTAGATAATCAAAATTCAGCCATTACATTCCAAAATAGTGGCTCTAGGGCACATTGACGAAGAGTAGTCAATGGAGGGAGAGAGAGAGAGAGAAAGTTATAGGGAGAGAAAGAGAGAGAGGGGGGAGAGAGGTTATTCTGTTTCTTCAATGACTACTTCGATTGTCCATCTCTAAGCTTTATCAGTTGCTTACTGGTGCTTTAAAATCAAAGAACAACACCGGAATGGTGATAACATTTACCAAAAAACACCGTGAAGTACATGGTTAATCAAAGACGCGATGTCCATTCTGCTTTAATCAAAATAAATGAAATTAATCAATCTGCGAGTTTAATAATACCCACACAAAGAGAAGACATCCCAAGAATTAAACAAAAACAGAGATATTGAAGGCTACCAGAGAAGTACTATGTTATGGACGTACTCCAGGATCTCATCATAGGTGGCGGTGGAGATACAAGGGGAGTCTTGCTCAACCCTAACCCTAGAATGGGGAAAGAAAGGGGAAGCACTAGAGAGAGAAGAACTTAGAAAGAGATAGAAACTTGATTAATCCCTTGATAACCTCATACATGACCAAAGAGGTCTATTAATAGACTACAATGACAACGATGTAAATAAGCTCAATATGAAAGAGATGCACACAACCCTAAAATGGTAAGACTCTAACAACTCGTAACTACGACTCGACTCGATACGACTCAGCTCATACAACTCGACTCCAATACTGAAAGATTCATAATAATATATAAGATCTAATAGATAACTGACGACGTGGGATCCATAACATTCCACCCGTCCTTCAAATCGAACTTGCCCTCAAGGTCAAACGTTAGTTGCATGACCTGATCATTTGACTCTTTAATTTTCTGCCAGAACAACTCCCGATAGGCATCGTTGTAGCGGAGGCTGCATCGAGCGGCAGGTTGTTGGCGAGCTGAACGATGTCATAAAAGATTGCAAGGATCAGGCGTGGCAGAGGCACTTGTTGAGGAGTGACTGCCAAACATATCTAGAGTCGGGGCGAGTGTGTCCGGTGGACAGTCGAGGTCGACGAAACACCGGGTTGTATGTGAGCTGCGACGATGGCTGCTGGGGGAACATTATCCAAAAGGAATGGCTCGAGAGGGGTCGGCAGAGCAGGTGGCTGAAGCGGAGGCAGCAGGGACTGACGACGGCAACACAAAATGTGGTGGCACCGCCACTGGGTTAGGAGGCGACTATGCTGGTTGTGTAAACTGCGGGGTGGGAACCCCAGGAGGCGATGGTGGAGCGACAAGAACAACGGAGAGCAGTGGAGCTACTTCGGGCATCAGTGGGAGTGACGGCTACTCTAGTGGGATCGGTGGCTGCTCTGGTGAGATCGGCGGCAGGGGAGGTGGAAGTTGCATCTGGGGGCAACCTGAAGGGTTCGACAGTGGCATGGATTGCATCAGCACAATCGACGGGCTCAGTGGAGCAATCGTAGATTGTGGTGGAACAAGGCAAGCTGGGATGGAAGGGGCGGCGTAATGTGGTAGCTGGGATGATGGTTGCGTTGGTGGAAGCGGAACCCGGATGTGTCCCGACATCAGAAATCGGTCGATGTTGGCAGTGAGCCACGACATTGAGGCCTGATATGAAGCCATATGCAACATCATTGAACGAAGGATAGCCTGATCGGAGACGCTTATCTTCATGTTGAAAGAAGTAATTAACCAATTAATCAAAAAGAATTAATTAACCCTAATTAGCAGCGGGAAGAAAAGGCTTGGGCTTGAGGCAACAGCGGGGGGATCGATAGTTAAAGGCATGCGGCTCGATGAGAGGAAAGGAGTGCTGCTCTGACGGGGTGTTGTCAGCGCTGCAGATATGGGCTTGAAAGAGAAGCAGGTCGGCTTGATGGGAGAGACGTGATGTCGGTCCTTGGTCGGTATAGGCGGTCGATGATGTCGACGCGGTCGCAGACGACGGGGAGCGAAAACCCGGGTTCGTAGAGCATGGAGAAACAGAGGGACAAGCTGGAAGGGTCGAGGATGGCTCCCCTTGTAGAAATAGGGCTCGTTGCAAGATGATATGATTGCGTTGTTCTTGGAGAACGACGAGCGCAGAGGAATGGCGAGCGCAGGACGAGCACAACTGGCTGCTGGAAGAAGGATCATAGGAAAAGTGGGCGATGAGGCGCGACTGTGCGTTCGGTGCAGCAGATCGATTCACGTTCGGTGTAGCTCTACAAGAGACGGAAGCACGTGATCGATTTGAAGGTTGTTGGTGATGGAAGAAGCGTGATTTACTGGACATCGGGAGACGCATGATTGACTGGAGTTGGAGAGGCGCTAGCAGAAGAGACAAAGTCGTGCGGTTGGAATTTGGAGCGGGACGGCCTGATCGAGGTCGGGTCAGTTGATTGCAGCAGGGAAAAAGGAGGATCGGAAGCAGAGAGTTGTTCCGTTTGCGGGAGAGGAACGACACGCTCTGATACCAAATTGTTATGGACCTACTCTGGGATCTCGTCAGAGGTAGCAGTGGAGATACAAGGGGAGTCTTGCCAACCCTAATCCTAGAATGGGGAAAGAAGGGGGAAGAACTAAAGAGAAGAGATTTGAGAGAAAAGGAGAACTTAGAGAGAGATAGAAACTTAATTAATTCCTTGATAACCTCATATATGACCGAAGGGGTTTATTTGTAGACTATAATGGTAGCGGCGTAAATAAGCTCAATATGAAAGAGAAGCGCACAACACTAAAACGTTAAGACTTTAATAACTCGTAATCACGACTTGATTTGATAGAAATGAATTTTTTCTTAGTTTTTTAAGTATGTGCTTGTGGAGGGATGCCATCATTATGAAGTGTAAGCTTATTAATAGTCTCAACAAGGAAATAGGAAAATACGAGTGCCACCGTAAAGATAAACAAGAAGCCAAATATAAACAAAAACTGAGCTTGATTTAAGAGAGAGGAAGGGCTCCTCGTCAGTCGAGTGACACACAAAAAGAGGGTTGACCCAAATTTTAATTGTAAGGTAACAAATAAACATGAAACAATATAAAGATCTTCACGTAACGTAAGAAACTCGATAATTGAGAGTTAACAACCTCAAGGATAATTAGGACGCTAAATCATTTTAATGTAGTCTTTTGTGTCAAAAATTTTAGTTGTAGAGACCTCGACTATGAGTTATGTATGTTCTCATTTCGGCATTGTGCTTCATTGTTTGGGTAATGGAGGGTATAGATTAGCAAAGTTGAATGATGACAAGATCCTCAATGAATCTGGTACATTAATAATATAGGCATTGTTGTTAATCTTTCTCAATACATTGAAGGGCCAAACTTCCTCGTTGAAGCTTCCAATACTGCTAAGTTTGTTCCCTCTCTTTCTATGGATATACCACGATGTCCTCGTGGGCCTTTAAAACTTTGCGCATACATGCTTATTGTACATTGACTTATATCTTGCATTGGCTTCTTGTAATCTTTCCCACACTTACATCATGAATTTTATTAATCTAGTTTATCATATTTTTTGTCAACGCACTCTTCTTCACTTCTTTGGCAAAGAATGAAGATCCAAAATGTAGTTAGGGGGTTTGAAATAAACAAGGTTAAGCATACACTTCTCGGTTGATAATTAAATAGCACTATTGTATGCAAATTCTGCTTGTGTTAGGGAGAAGTCCCACTTCATTTTCTCCCCACATATGCTATGAATCATATCGATGATTTAAGGACCACATTGCTCCGACTGTTAGTTTTCATGTGAGTAGGACTGCCAAATTCCACCGAAACCCAAAATGAACAATTTTGTGACATTTGAAGCCTTCATTGTTTTCTTGCAAGACATAAAATGAGTCATCTTTGAGAATCAATCAATTACTACCTTCTCCTTCGATGTTTGGCACACAACACCATTTCATTATTTTCCCCACATCGCATATGGCAAATGATAGTGTGTTGAGATAGCCAATGTAGTTTTGGCTTGTCTCAGATGCGCCGCAAAGTTGCGCCATGTAACTACTGAATCAATAGAAGTACACATAATTTGTCTCCCTTAATTAAAAACATCATAAGGATATAATAATTGTCGTTAACTTAATTTTGGCAAAATTATTCCCATATTTCTTCGAAGAAGTCATCCTCTATGTAGAGTTCTTTCATATTCCAACCAGACAGCTTCTTAATTTAGTGAAGGTAGCAATGAGACAACCTGCAATCTGAACTGAGAATGGTTTTGAATTTTATTCACCCTCATAAGATAGTAGCAATTTGTTATGAATCCTCATAA
This sequence comes from Dactylorhiza incarnata, assembly GCA_033032865.1. Lineage (NCBI taxonomy): Eukaryota > Viridiplantae > Streptophyta > Magnoliopsida > Asparagales > Orchidaceae > Dactylorhiza > Dactylorhiza incarnata. The sequence goes on from JAWHQI010000260.1 coordinate 424,352, forward strand.
CGATCGGTTCGCGGGACAGCAATACCAAAGACGGAGGAAGGATGTGGCATCAAGTGGGGCTGAACCAACCGGTTCAACCCTTATGCCACCACGGACCCGAGGGGTATATACCAACCGGTTCAGCCCTTATGCCCCCCCCGGACCCGAGGGGTATAATAACCCCTAGGGTTGCCTGGCGGTGGACAAGCAAGAACTACCAAGGTATTTCCTCCTCTCTCCCTCAAACCCTAGATTTCTCTCTTCTCTCCCAAATCTCTCTTCTCGTTCCTAACATTTGGTATCAGAGGACTTGATTTTCTACCATGGTGACTCGTTCCCAGGAAGAATCCAATAGGCTGGCAACCCTAGAGGAGAACTACGCGGGATTGTCAGACACGGTGGCCACCATTGAAGAAAAACTGAGGGCTTCGGAGAAACGATTGGAAGAACAGTTGGATGCTCGCATGGAGGAGATCAAAAGCCTGTTATCCCAACACATCAAGGGAAAAGAGGTAGCAACCTCAGCGATCGGGCCGGTAGCGTCAATCGGGGGCTCGGGGGAGACGGCGGAAGAATAGGAGGCTCACAACGCCACCCTACGTGGATCGACGCAACACAAAAAGACGGAAATGGCGCGTCGGGCTGGGAATTCCATCCTTACGGAAGGGATGGTCGCATCCAAGGCTCCGACTATGTAACAACCATACTTTTAATTTATGTTTAAACTTGATTTGTCTATCCGCACCCCTCCCCCTTTAAGCCCTCTATCCGACTCCCCTTCTCTATTAATCCCGAGAAGCCCCCCCTCCTTTATTTTCCCCGGTTCAGGATTTCCGTAAATCGCAAGCCTTTCGGCTAGGGTTCGCAGCCCCGTCTCCCGCTTCCTTTTCGATCCCGTCTTCCGCCTCCCGTGCGTCCCTGCTCGCTGCCGACTGCACCCCCTGCTCCTCCCGTCGACGCCCCCTGCGCCTCCTCCTGCCCTAGCCGGCAGTCTCAGCGGCTCCTTCCTCCTCTGCGCTCAAGATCGACGACAGCTTGCCTCCAGCCACCTCCAGGGCAGTCGACAGTCCTCTTCCTCCCTCCAACAGGCCAACAACAGCACCCCTCTCTTCTTCTAGGGTTTTGCAGCCACAACCCCTCTTCTCCTTCGTCGATTTGGTCGGTGCTTGCTAGAGGAACTTCTAGGGGTTCATCCTCTCTCCTCCGTGAGGCCCGATTTGACTTCCTTGGGTAAGGATCTTTCTTTTCCTCCTATATTCAGATTTCTCCTAAATTTTGTTGTGCAATTTTGTGATTGTAGCTGCGTTTAATTTGCATTTCAGTTTTTTGTGCACTTCCTAAGCACCAAATCCTTAGGTATTCGTGCTCCCCGGCGTCGTTCGTCGCTCTAATTGACGGGAACACGCGAAGCCCCTTCCGACTTAGGGTTTCCCTATCCTAAAGTGCAGCCAAATCTCCGGTTCCTCCGTGTAATCCTCTCCCCCTCACCTTCGAGGGAGGTCTGGTTTTCTTCGCTATCTCGCATCTGTCTAATTTGCAATTTAAAACGCGCATGCTCATGTGGTGTCACCTGTTTAATGCAATTATCATTCATGTTTGTGCTTAATCAGGTCGAATTGAAATTGTTAATTTGGTTGCGCCCTTAGTCGCCACCGTCAATTTCCGCCTTACTTAAGGCAAGTAGAGAAACTCCTCACTTGCAAACTCATGTTTTTACTTATGATAAATTCCTATATGGTAAATCTTTTTCCTGTCAGATACCTGAATCTTCGATTTGATAACTTGTCTCAGTGCACTAGAATCCATGAAATTCTGCATTTAAGTCATTAATAACGTAAGTTAACATTGAAAGGTAGGGTTTAATTGATGCAACTCCTTGACTTGGGTTCCCTCTTGAATCCCTAATGGGAACAAAAGACCGGTCATATCGAGCTTAATTTTTCTGAATCTTCTGAATCCATATTTGAATCTGTCTGAATCATGAATCATGTGCATCAAACAAAACACCTGCACTTTCATTTGTTCCAACTTATGTTATTATTTAGACTTTTATACTCCGAAGTAGATTAATGTTTTAGTTCTGCTTCTGAATTTCTTGTATTTACCTGTCTTGCTATCTTTGTTATTTACCTTGCTTTAACTACATATATCATGGTTCTGAGGCTTTTTCCTTGTTTACTTTGGAATTTGCCTTAGCGTTCGTGACCGCGCCCCGTGGTACCTGAGCCTGCTCTGCACCCTGTTCCTGCTTCCCTGGAGGTTTCTTTTTGTTAGTTGCTGTGTCTGGTTCCATGTTGTATTTCCTTTACTGTCAGTATTTCTTATTATGTAATGATTATGGTTAGCCATTTTCTCTTGTATCAAGGACAACTGTTAGGTTATTATATGTACTATCATTTTGTATCAATGCATGTTCACCCTCCCGGAGGTCTATATTACTTGTACCTGTGCAAGAAATTTCAAATGGAGTTTTTCACATCATGCTTGCATGTTTCCTTTTCTTTATTGTTTTTTTTTGTGTTTTACAGCTTCCGCAATAAATCAACCCGTTTTACGTAAAAGTAACTATTTTAAAAACTATTTGTAGTACTTCTGCTTCCGCCTTAGCAGGCATGAATTTCTTTTTGCCCATGCCTGTGGCATCACGATCCGCCCTGAAGCGCACTCTGACTCTTTTCGAGACGGGTCGTGACAGTTGGTATCAGAGCCAGGTTTAGCATCTAAAGATAAAGTATTTTGAAATAACATATATTTTGAAATCTATTATGTAAGTATATGTACATGCATCATTTCCTCACTCACCTTATCATTACTGTTGTTCTTGGCTGAAACACGCACACACTACACACATAATCATGCGTAGTATGCACACGAATGTTAAGGGGTTATGGGCAAACTTAGCATTTATGCGCATATGAATTTCCACTAGGTTATACATCGCTTGCAAATATTAAATGGTTATGGGCAATTTTAATATTTGCAAGGGCGATGACATTAGCTTCATAGTATGCATGACATGTTAAGTGATATGGGCACTTAACATGGTATGCATATCCATTCATAAACATTATTAGAAATGCATTTAGGCAGAATTGCATTACATGCATAACATAAATCATTTGCACAAGTGTCAAGCTAGGAACGACAGATAATGATTGTACACACATGGATTTGTTAATTGTTGCATATTGCACCTTACTTTTGTTGCATTTGCATGATCATTACTAGCAGTTGTCCAAAGAAAATGCTGTAATTATTACATGATTTACATACCTGACAGTATAAGAAGTGTTGAACCTCTAGTTTCCAGTTATCTTATTCTTGCTTGACTCTCGATCTAACCTGATGTTCTCGTATCTCCTTCTAGATGGCTCCCAAGCGTTCTCAGCGCAAGAAGCCAACCCCTCCCGCAGTGGAAACTTCTGGTGGTGCTACTGCTCAAATTCTGAAGCAGATCCTGGATCGCCTCACTCGTCTTGAGGGGGATCGCCAGACTCCTGACCCAGCCTCTGGTTCTGGCCCCTCAGGGACAGCAGGAGTGACTACCACTCCTGAAGCCGCCACTCTTGCATCTGAACCTGTAATCAGCCCGCTCGCCGTCAATCTGGTGACTTCGCTTGCATCGATTCCGACTGCTCCTCCTGTGGCGATGGCAGACACTTTGGCGTTCAAAAGGCTAAAGCCGCCATCTTACGATGGCAATCGTGACTACTTCGTCATTTCCGAATGGCTCTCTCAAATGGAGAAGCACTTCGAGTACGCAGGAATTCCAGATGTCCAGAAGGTTCTTCTTGCGGCCTATCAGCTGACCGAGGATGCGTACACTTGGTGGCTTCAGCGCCGCACTCTTCCCGACTCTGCCACCATGACTTGGGTTCAATTCAAAGGAGCTCTTATGGATAAGTTCCTTTCTTCCGTGGAGCGTGACCGGCTAGCCGAGAAGTTCTTGTCTCTTCAGCAGCCAGGCAGATCAGTGACCGAGTATGAAAGAGAGTTCTCCCGCCTGTCACTCCTTGCTGTGGAGTTGGTGCCAAGCGAGTCCAAGAAGATCAGCCGCTGCGTGAAAGGGCTTCGGCATGATTTCCGTCAGCATGTGGTAGTTCATGGCGCCACTACCTATGCCGAGACCGTGGAAGCCGCGTTGCAGGTGGAAGCTATCGAGTTGGAGCGTTCTTCTAAGAAGGTCCAACATGGATCTAGCAATGCTGCATCGTCTGACCTCAAGCGCAAAGGTGCACCATTCCAGGAACAAGGCCCCAAGTCCAAGGAGGTGTGTGCGTTCTGCCACAAGGTGGGTCATGTCGCCCAAGTCTGCCGCACTCTCTTGAAGAAGCAGAAGATGGTTGTTCCTGCACAGCAACCCCAGTTGACGCTTGCCACTGTTACCTCTGACTGTTCTTACTGTAAGAAGCCAGGTCATCTGCTGAAGGACTGCTGCCGCAAGCAGAATACGTGCTACCGATGCGGTCAGGTTGGGCACCATATCCGGGACTGCCCGGTTCCCGCTCAGCCTCCGCAGTCTGTTCCGGGAACTCAGGAACAGGGTAGAGCCGTGCTGAATGTCATTACCCAGGGCGAGGCACTTGCATCCACTGACGTCATCTCTGGTATGTAATGCGCAATTGTTATTTCCTGCAATTTTGTTTTAGCTTATTTGCTTTCGATCCGGACAATCATGTTTTGCGTGCATGTTCTTCTTTCTTAGGGAGATTTAGGGTCAACAATAAATGGATGCAAATTCTTTTTGATTCTGGCGCATCCCATTCGTTCATTGCTCGTCATGTTGTGGATCGTTATCGTTGGCCTACTTCACCTCTTGAGGTCCCTTATGAGATCTCCGTGCCTGGTCATCTGCATCTTTCGCGTAGTGGCATTCCCAATTGTCCGATCATACTTGGTGAATTGCAAGTCTCAGCCGATCTCATAGTCCTGGAGATGTCAGAGTTCGAGGTAATCTTGGGAATGAATTGGCTGGTTGCATATAAAGCTAAATTGGACTGCGTGGCAAAGAGGGTTAACCTCAACATTGATGACAAGGATTTCAGCGTTCATGTTCAGACCCGCAGTCACATGAAGGTAATTTCCGCTGTACGCGCCACTCGCCTTCTTAGTCAAGGGTGTTCTGCGTGTTTTGTGTATGCTGCACATTCAGATTCTGTCTCTCCTCCTCTAGAATCCATACCTGTTGCTTCTGAATTTCCTGATGTCTTTCCTGCCGATTTGCCTGGGTTGCCTCCTGATCGAGATGTGGAGTTTTCTATTGACTTAGAGCCGGGAACTCGCCCCATATCTAAAGCTCCGTACCGCATGGCCCCGTGCGAGCTAGAGGAGCTTAGATCGCAGTTGGATGAATTGCTTGAGCGTGGATACATTCGTCCCAGCTCGTCACCCTGGGGAGCCCCCGTTCTCTTCGTGAAAAAGAAGGACGGTTCTATGAGGCTCTGCATCGATTACCGGGACTTAAACAAGGTGACCGTCAAGAATAAGTATCCCCTTCCGCGTGTGGAAGACCTTTTCGATCAGCTCAAAGGTAGTTCAGTTTTCTCCAAGATAGATCTTAGATCTGGTTACCATCAGCTGAAGATCAAAGAATCCGACATTCCCCGGACCGCCTTCCGAACTCGGTATGGTCATTTTGAATTCTTAGTGATGTCTTTTGGTCTGACTAACGCTCCTTCTGCTTTTATGGATACGATGAACCGTGTTTTTCGTGAATATCTGGATAAGTTCATCATCGTGTTCATCGACGACATTCTGGTTTATTCCAAGTCTCATGAGGATCATGCAGCACATCTTAGGCTCACTCTCTCCACTCTTCGTCATCATCAGCTCTATGCCAAGCTGTCAAAATGTGAGTTCTGGCTGGATCGTGTTGCTTTTCTGGGTCATGTTGTTTCTGGTGATGGACTCTCTGTTGATCCTGCCAAGATTTCAGCTGTTATGGACTGGAAGCGACCTTCTACCCCTTCTGAGATTCGCAGTTTCCTTGGGCTTGCTGGTTACTACCGCCGTTTTGTCAAGGACTTCTCCTCTCTTGCTGCTCCGTTGACAAAGCTAACGCAAAAGCATGTTAGATTCGATTGGTCAGATCAGTGTGAGCAGGCCTTCTTGGAGCTGAAGCAACGTCTGTGTTCGGCGCCAGTTCTAGCCCTTCCTTCAGAGGGGGCAGATTTTTCAGTTTATACTGATGCTTCCGGAGTCGGCTTGGGATGTGTCTTGATGCAGGGCGATCGTGTCATTGCTTATGGGTCGAGGCAGTTGAAGACTCACGAGCGTAATTACCCCACCCATGATCTGGAGTTCGCCGCGGTGGTGTTTGCGTTGAAGCTTTGGTGTCATTATCTCTATGGCGTGAAGTGCCACTTCTTCACCGACCATCAGAGCTTGAGGTATATCTTTGATCAGAAGGATCTCAATCTTCGTCAGAGGCGGTGGGTCGAATTTGTAGCAGATTATGATTTGGAGCTTACCTATGTCCCCGGCAAGGCCAATGCGGTAGCTGATGCGTTGAGTCGTCAAGTTTCTGTTTCCTCTGGTGCCCCCATGTCAGCTACTCTTGCAGCTCTGATTGGTGACCTCGAGCGGATGGACATATCCATCTTACCAAAGGGTCAAGGTCAGATCTTTGGTCCGTCGTGGGTGGAGCAAGTGAAAGATTTGCAGCCTTCCGACCCCATTCTCCAGCGCATTCGCCGAAGGGTTGAACTTGAGTCTCTTCCGGATTTCTCAATCTCTGATGATGTTCTGCGTTTTCGAGGCCGTCTTTGCATCCCCGCTGTTCCTGAATTACTTGATGTTATATGCCGTGAAGTTCATGAGTCGCACACATCGGGTCATCCAGGCAATAATAAGATGTATCATGACTTAAAGCAGATCGTTTGGTGGCCTGGTATGAAGAATCATATAGCTAGCTTCATCTCTCGACGTCTGACGTGCCAAAAGGTGAAAGCTCAGCGTCAGCGTCCTGGTGGTCTTTTGCAGCCTCTGCCCATCCCTGAATGGAAGTGGGAGGACATTTCTATGGATTTTATCACAGGTTTGCCTCGCACTCCGAGAGGACACGATGCGATTTGGGTGATAGTGGATCGGTTGACCAAGGTAGCCCACTTCATCCCTTATAAGGAAGGTCACTCTACTGAGAAGATGGCTCGAATCTATGTGTCAGAGATCGTTAGACTTCACGGGATTCCTTTACGTATTGTGTCGGATCGTGACTCGAGGTTTGTCTCTCATTTTTGGAAGGGCTTTCAGCAAGCTTTGGGCACAGATCTCAACCTGAGCACCGCTTATCATCCGACAACCGATGGTCAGACCGAAAGAGTTATTCAGATTCTTGAAGACATGCTTCGGTGTTACATTTTGGACTACAAGGGAGCTTGGGATGAGCACTTACCTTTGGTCGAGTTTGCCTACAACAATAGCTATCAGGAGAGCCTCCAGATGGCCCCCTTCGAAGCACTATATGGGCGTCGTTGTAGGACCCCTCTATTTTGGTCAGAAGTTGGTGAAAAGGTTGTGTTGGGACCTGAGTTGCTCCAGGAAATGGAAGAAGCCACAAAGAAGACTCGACTCCAGCTCAGTCGTGCTATTGAGAGATAGAGAAAGTATGCTAATCTGCGTCGTCGTCCGCTAGTTTTTGCTGTGGGTGATCAAGTTTTTCTGAAGGTTTCCCCTTCTCCTGGGGTGAAACGGTTTGGTCGCCATCACAAGCTTAGCCCGAGGTTCATGAGACCTTTTTCTATCTCAGAGCGTGTTGGGGAATCTGCTTACCGCCTTGAGTTACCTGCTTCTTTTGCCGGTGTTCATAACGTCTTCCATGTCAGCCAGCTTCGGAAGTACATTCATGACCCCAACCGCATTGTTGAAGAGATTTCTGTAATTCCTGAAGCCAATCTTTTGTACCCGGTCGAACCTGCTAAGATCGTGGAGTATCAAGAACGCAAACTTCGAAAAAGGACCATTCCTATGGTGAAGGTGCTTTGGATGCATGGCAAGTCTGAGGAGTTCACTTGGGAGCTCGAAGCTGACATGCGTAGCAAGTATCCGCACCTTTTCTCTTGATCCTGGTATGCCTCCGCTCTTGTTCCTCTCTCTAGTTAAGTACCTTTTCATTTAGTTCTCTTGACTTGAATTGCAAACCCTGTTGGAATGAATGACCTCGGAGTCGTCGCCATAAGGGACCCCATCCAGAAAATCCTCAAAAGTTTCGGGACGAAACTTCCTAAGTGGGGGAGAATGTAACAACCCTACTTTTAATTTATGTTTAAACTTGATTTGTCTATCCGCACCCCTCCCCCTTTAAGCCCTATATCCGACTCCCCTTCTCTATTAATCCCGAGCAGGCCCCCCCTCCTTTATTTTCCCCGGTTCAGGATTTCCGTAAATCGCAAGCCTTTCGGCTAAGGTTCGCAGCCCCGTCTCCCGCTTCCTTTTCGATCCCGTCTTCCGCCTCCCGTGCGTCCCTGCTCACTGCCGACTGCACCCCCTGCTCCTCCCGTCGACGCCCCCTGCGCCTCCTCCTGCCCTAGCCGGCAGTCTCAGCGGCTCCTTCCTCCTCTGCGCTCAAGATCGACGACAGCTTGCCTCCAGCCACCTCCAGGGCAGTCGACAGTCCTCTTCCTCCCTCCAACAGGCCAACAGCAGCACCCCTCTCTTCTTCTAGGGTTTTGCAGCCACAACCCCTCTTCTCCTTCGTCGATTTGGTCGGTGCTTGCTAGAGGAACTTCTAGGGGTTCATCCTCTCTCCTCCTTGAGGCCCGATTTGACTTCCTTGGGTAAGGATCTTTCTTTTCCTCCTATATTCAGATTTCTCCTAAATTTTGTTGTGCAATTTTGTGATTGTAGCTGCGTTTAATTTGCATTTCAGTTTTTTGTGCACTTCCTAAGCACCAAATCCTTAGGTATTCGTGCTCGCCGACGTCGTTCGTCGCTCTAATTGACGGGAACACACGAAGCCCCTTCCGACTTAGGGTTTCCCTATCCTAAAGTGCAGCCAAATCTCCGCTCCTCCGTGTAATCCTCTCTCCCCTCACCTTCGAGGGAGGTATGGTTTTCTTCGCTATCTCGCATCTGTCTAATTTGCAATTTAAAACGCGCATGCTCATGTGGTGTCACCTGTTTAATGCAATTATCATTCATGTTTGTGCTTAATCAGGTCGAATTGAAATTGTTGGTTGCGCCCTTAGTCGCCACCGTCAATTTCCGCCTTACTTAAGGCAAGTAGAGAAACTCCTCACTTGCAAACTCATGTTTTTACTCATGATAAATTCCTATATGGTAAATCTTTTTCCTGTCAGATACCTGAATCTTCGATTTGATAACTTGTCTCAGTGCACTAGAATCCATGAAATTCTGCATTTAAGTCATTAATAACGTAAGTTAACATTGAAAGGTAGGGTTTAATTGATGCAACTCCTTGACTTGGGTTCCCTCTTGAATCCCTAATGGGAACAAAGGACCGGTCATAGCGAACTTAATTTTTCTGAATCTTCTGAATCCATATTTGAATCTGTCTGAATCATGAATCATGTGCATCAAAAAAAACACCTGCACTTTCATTTGTTCCAACTTATGTTATTATTTAGACTTTTATACTCCGGAGTAGATTAATGTTTTAGTTCTGTTTCTGAATTTCTTGTATTTACCTGTCTTGCTAGCTTTGTTATTTACCTTGCTTTAACTACATATATCATGGTTCTGAGGCTTTTTCCTTGTTTACTTTGGAATTTGCCTTAGCGTTCGTGACCGCGCCCCGTGGTACCTGAGCCTGCTCTGCACCCTATTCCTGCTTCCCTGGAGGTTTCTTTTTGTTAGTTGCTGTGTCTGGTTCCATGTTGTATTTCCTTTACTGTCAGTATTTCTTATTATGTAATGATTATGGTTAGCCATTTTCTCTTGTATCAAGGACAACTGTTAGGTTATTATATGTACTATCATTTTGTATCAATGCATGTTCACCCTCCCGGAGGTCTATATTACTTATACCTGTGCAAGAAATTTCAAATGGAGTTTTTCACATCATGCTTGCATGTTCCCTTTTCTTTATTGTTTTTTTTTGTGTTTTACAGCTTCCGCAATAAATCAACCCGTTTTACGTAAAAGTAACTATTTTAAAAACTATTTGTAGTACTTCTGCTTCCGCCTTAGCAAGCATGGATTTCTTTTCGCCCATGCCTGTGGCATCACGATCCGCCCTGAAGCGCACTCTGACTCTTGTCGAGACGGGTCGTGACAGACTAGACACGCGAGGGACGTCGGGAGGGCCGATGGCCACAGGAGATGTGCTTCATGCAACGGGATGGACTCCTCCCCATTCTGGGGAGAACAGGACAGCCCGTCAACAACAGGTGAATCAGGAGCGGACTTGTTCGTGCGGGAGATAGTCAGACTTCACGGAATCCCACAGGCCATCATCTCTGATCGGGATCCAGTCTTTGTGAGCAATTTTTGGAAGGAACTCTTAAAGCAGCAGGGTACTCGCCTATGTATGAGCACCGCCAACCATCCACAAACAGACGGTCAAACAGAGGTACTCAATCGAGGAGTTGAGACATACTTATGGTGCTTCGTTATGGATGAGCTCTGTACATGGACACGATGGCTGCATTGGGCAGAGTACTGCTATAATACCTCCTACCACACGGCCACTAAGTTTACTCCTTTTGAAATTGTCTATGGGCACTCCGCCCCGAGCTTGGGTACATATGAGCCAGGGGGAACGAAGCTACCTGTTGTTGATCGTGAGTTGCGCAACCGAGACCGTACCCTTGCCATATTACGAGAAAACCTCCTAGTCGCCCAAAATAGGATTAAGGTACAGGCAGATAAACATCGGTCTGAATGTCAATTTACAATCGGTGATGAAGTCTTCTTAAAGCTCCAGCCCAACAGACAAACTTCAATGTCCCGGAGGACTAAACAGAAGAAGTTGGTTCCTCGCTATTATGGTCCCTTCAGGATCATTCAGAGGGTGGAACCAGTTGCTTATACCTCGGACCTTCCCGCGGGCTCACGTATTCACCCCAAATTCCATGTCCCCTTGTTAAAGAAGAAAATCGGGGAAACAACACAAGTGCCCTACCCTGCCGGAAGCAACCAACATGGGGGAATTGCGACCACTCCCTGAGGAGGTGTTGCTCACCAAGTGGAAGAAACGTGGCACGGAATACCGTTAGGAGATCCTTGTCAAATGGAAGAACTTATCTACAGCAGACAACACCTGGGTCGATCTGCCCGAGTTTCAGGAACTTTATCCAGATTTTCACCTGGGGACAAGCTGGTTGTTGAAGGGGGAGGGAATGTTATGAATCCTCATAACGGCCGATTCGCAGGACAGCAATACCAAAGACGAAGGAAGGATGTGACATCAAGCGAGGCTGAACCAACCGATTCATCCCACCCTAAAAAAAACAGAAGGCGGTTGTGGGATGAACCGACGGGTTCAACCCCTATGGGGGGTTGCCCCCTGGACCCGAGGGGTATAATAACCCCTAGGGTTGCCTGGCGGTGGACAAGCAAGAACTACCAAGGTATTTCCTCCTCTCTCCCTCAAACCCTAGATTTCTCTCTTCTCTCCCAAATCTCTCTTCTCGTTCCTAACAGTTGTTCCAGTGTGATAGCTATTTGACTGGAAATGTAGTTCTCGAACATGAGTTCGTGTGGGAATTTTTGAAAGAAGTTTCTCACCTCACGTGCATGCCATTTCTAAAATGCCATAACGTTTTAGTTTTTTAGTACCTGAGTGTCAGCACCATCACATAAATTCCTTGTAATATTTGACCATTTTGACTAGTACCGTTAAGCGTCTCATTGCAGAAAACAACAATGTTGCTTCTCTAGTGATAACAATGCACCAATGACGATGTTTCTAGAATCGCATTGGACTTCGAAGAGCTTGTCAAAATCAGGGGGGTGAGAACTAGTGTCAAGCAAAGCTTTCCATTGATCATTGCAAAACTCGTTGCAACGTCTTCCCTCAGTTGCATTTTTCCTTTATTCATGCATTCAGTGAAAAGCTCCATGAGGCACTAAAGTCTTAAATGAATCATCTATAGAATGCCGCCAATTCATGAAAACTTTGCAAGTCTCCTACTCTTGTCAGTGTTGGGTATCCTGAATTAATCTCTTGTTTTACCTCCTTCGAAAAAACTGCAAAAAGGAACATCTTTCATCCTCGGGAGAAGGCTTAAGATGGGTACCCATTGTTAATTGTGTGTAAGATATAATTCACTTCATCCTTTTACACTCATAGGTGTTGAGACATCTATAATGTTTAGCTCCAACATCAAAAATCCATGATTTCCAAGAAACATATGGCAAACATCAAGATCATCCATCACGTTGTAGTAGATTTCATCTCTGTATGTGTCAATGGAGAAAGGCGTCTCTTAACAACCACAATACTTGGCACTTTCTGAACTCACACAATAGAATATGGATCATTATGAGCTTCTATTCTCAAACAAAAGGCTTTAACCATCTACTGGTAGATGATATTCTCTTGGGATGTATATAACTCGCAAAATCATTTAACATTCTGAAAAGTTTATTAAGTTGTGAAGAGCCGTTGACTAAGGTGTCAACGCAATTTCACTCTATCCAAAGAGTCTTTTACTCCTAGGAATCGCTCGGAATACAAGTCACTATCATCTGATGCCTCACGATCAACATAAGCTACATGTCTTCTGCATGGGAAGGCACGAATGATGACATAGTTGGCTACATGTCTTCTCCTCCGAAGGATTTTTACATGACAACTACTATATTTACATGTAAACCTTATGTGCTTCACCAGCAGCTTTACTAGAAGGGTGCTCCACAATGCTCCAATGTTTGATTCTCACTTCCCTTGCAACAATCACTCGGCTTGTGAAGCTCCAAATCTGGCCTCAATTATGATAAAGAGACATTGAGCCTTTATATCATCTCAAATTGTTGAATTTAGGCAATCCTTATAAATGTGGACCTTTCATTTCATCAAGATGGCATCATTGAGCAAGGTGCATAAACTCATAGTATATTCAATAACACTCTGTGGGCCTTATGCATACAACTGGTGTCGATGAAAGATGCGTTGCTTGTAAAAAATAAAACATTGTGCGCGGTCAAAATCCTGACAAAAGTAACTCAAGTGGATGGTTGATGTCATGTAATAAGACAAACTTATCCTTTACAGCTGGGTAATTGAAGATAGAATGTTACTTATCTTCCAGCTATCTGCAGACCTGTAAATGCTTATAAAAAGCACTGTTTGAAAAGGAAATAATACAAAAGTTGTTTTCAATAATCTATTTTCTTCTCTTGAATGTGCTCTCTTAAAGATTAAACTTCTAACATTGGTATCAGAGGGATCTGCTTGTTATCTCTTGGAGTTATTGATAGTTGAAGAGCAAGAGAGGAAAAATAACGTAATGATATTAGACCAACCCCTCTTACTCATATATAGAGTAAGGGATAAAGCCACAAAGGTAACAAGGACAAAACTACCCTTCAGCGGGTATTTACACAATAAACACGAAAATAATAAAGACTTGAATTCAACTCTCCCCCTCAAGTCGAACGATAGAGGTCCGTCATTCCGAGTTTGGAGATATCATCTATAAAGACATCGCTCCTTAAGCTCTTTGTGAAGACATCAGCCAACTGTTCTCTAGAGTGAACAAAGGGGGTAACTAAATTCCCTTTTTCGATATGATCTTTGATGAAATGGCGGTCAACCTCAACATGCTTAGTTCTGTCATGCTGGACCGGGTTATGAGCAATACTGATAGCGGCCTTGTTGTCACAGAATAGAGAGATAGGAGTGTCATCCTGAAGGTCCAAGTCCCTCAATAAAGTGCGCAGCCATAAGCCTTCGCAGAGTCCTTGAGACATCGACCGATACTCGGCTTCAGCACTAGATCGGGCCACCACATTTTGTTTCTTGCTACGCCATGTGACCAAATTGCCACCAACGAAGGTGCAATAGCCTGTAGTAGACTTTCTGTCATCACGGCTTCCAGCCCAATCTGCATCGGTAAAGACTTCAATCTTCAAATGGTTGTTCCTTGAAAACAGCAAACCACGACCCAGAGCCTTCTTTAAGTAACGGAGGACACGATATGCGGCATCCTGATGTCTGATCCTAGGAGCATGCATATATCTGCTCAGGATCCCAACAGCATATGTGATGTCGGGGTGAGTGTGTGAGAGGTATAACAACCTTTCTACCAATCTCTGGTAACTTGCAGCATCCGTGCGATCTCCGTCAGTATCTTCATCGATCTTATGGTTCTCCTCCATAGGTGTGTTAGCAGGAGCACACCCAAGCATCCCGGTCTCAGTTAACAAATCGAGCACATACTTGCGTTGCGAGATAAAGATTCCCTGATCGGAGCGAGTTACTTCAATTCCCAGGAAGTAGCGGAGCCTTCCCAGGTCCTTTACTTCAAACTCTGCAGACAGGAGAGCTTTCAGTTTCGAGATTTCATCTGAGTCATCTTCAGTGATCACGATGTCGTCCATATAAACAATAAGAACAACAATCTTCCCCTCATTTTTCCTGATGAATAGAGTATGATCAGAATGTCCCTGTTGGTATCCAAACTTGACCATAGCCTTGTGGAACCTGCCAAACCAAGCCCTGGGAGACTGTTTCAACCCGTAGAGGGATTTCCTTAGGCGACATACAAGGCTTTCTTGCCCCCTCTTCACAAATCCTGGGGGAAAGGTCATGTAAACTTCTTCATCAAGGTCACCATGCAGGACGGCATTTTTGACATCCAGTTGATGAAGATCCCAGCCCAAGCAAGCAGCACACGATAGAATAACACGAACAGTGTCCATCTTAGCCACAGGAGCAAAGGTCTCCTGGTAGTCGACTCCCTGAGTCTGAGTGTAACCGCGTGCCACTAAACGGGCTTTGTACCGCTCAACTTTGCCATCCTGATTTTGCTTGACAGAGAACACCCATCTAGAACCAATGGCTTTCTTTTCAGAAGGAAGAGGGGTGATGTCCCATGTGTGATTTTTCTCCAAGGCTGCCATTTCCTCCTCCATTGCATGAGCCCATGCTTGAGTGCCAAGAGCCTCCTGCCATGTCTTAGGGATAGTGATCATGGACAAGGAGGATATAAAAGCCTGATGAAGCTGGGAGAGATGACCATAAGCAACATGATTTGAGATAGGGTGATTAGTACACACAGTTTTACCTCTTAGAGCAGCAAGGGGAACATGTAGATCAGAATCAGAATCTGAGTCCAAAGACGGCACCGGCAGCGACGGAAGCACGGATGACTGTTCACCTGTTTGCCGACGACGATATATATGAGGAAGAGGAGAGATGAGAGGCAGATTGTGGTATGTAGGGGAAAAAGACGTAGGTGAAGGAGGTGTAGGAGGAGCTGTTGGAGTGGCAAGAATAGGTGGAGAGGTTGTATGAGGAGTGGCAGGAAGAGGAGGAATCAGAGGGAGAGGCACTGAGTCAATAAGCTCATGAATAAGTTCATTCTCCCCCTGACGAACAGTGTGAGGCGAATCGACATAGTAAGATTCCTCCTCACGAAATGTCACGTCCATGGTACAAAAGACGCGTCTGGTAGGAGGGTGATAGCACCGGTACCCCTTAGTGGTGGCAGAGTAACCAATGAAGACACAACGTAGAGCCCGATGATCAAGCTTGTCACGTTGAGGCTGATGAATGTGAACAAAACAAACACACCCGAATACGCGGGGTGGAAGGTGAGCAGTATGAACAACGAAAGTCTCAGAGAGACGGGTTAGAGGAGTAGAAAAATCGAGAACCCGGGAGGGAAGACGATTGATAAGATGAGTGGCAGTGAGGATAGCATCACCCCAATATGACTTTGGGAGATGCCTGGTATGGAGAAGGCAACGAGCGACATCCAGGAGATGCCGGTTTTTCCGTTCAGCGACACCATTTTGGGTATAGGTGTAGACACAAGTAGTTTGGTGAATAATTCCATGACTCGTGAGGTATGTTCCAAACGCGCCACGATCATCGTATTCCCCCCCATTATCGCTACGAAGAACACGAATGGTAGCATGGAACTGGGTTTGCACCATTTTATGGAAGGCTTGAAAAACAGAAAACACCTCATTTTTTTTCTTTAAAAGACAGACCCACGTCGTGCGAGAAAAGCAATCTATAAAAGTAACAAACCAGCGATATCCATTTAAAGAAACCACAGGTGAAGGTCCCCAAACATCAAAGTGTATAATAGCAAAAGGGGTAGTACTAGGAGAAGACATATTGGAAAAAGAGTGCCGAACATGTTTGGACATATCACAAACATCACATTTTAAAGTTTTAACAAGATGCGATAAAGTAGGAAACATTTTTGAAAGATAAACAGGAGAAGGATGCCCGAGACGCAAGTGCCAGCGTCGAGCATCAGCAGCAGTAGCAGCAGAAGATGAGAGAGCAAGGGATGGTTGGGAAGCATCCAGATAGTACAAGCCATCGCGATTCCTACCACTGCCAATGATCCGCTTCGTACCCAGTTCCTGGAAAACACACGAATCAGGAAAAAAGGTTACAGAGCAATTAAGGGACCGAGTAAGATTGCTAATAGACAGAAGATTGCGAGGAAAAGACGGTATATGTAAGACAGACGAAAGAGGTAAAGAGGAAGAACAGGAAATGGTTCCCTTCCCAGCAATGGGAGACAAAGTGCCATTTGCAGAAATGACCTTGTCTTTACCTGACAGAGGTTTGTAAGAGGAAAAACCTGAGGAGGAGCCGGTCATGTGATCGGTGGCTCCAGAGTCAATAATCCATTCAGACGGAGGAGCAGCAGCAGCATTGGCACTAGGCATGGTAGCAGTGGCAAAAGAGGTAGAGATAGCACTCTGTGAAGCATCAGACTGTGAATGCAGAAGACGACGGAGAGCATCCAATTCCGATGAGGTGAAATGTCCGGGTGACTGACCCGGATGGTCATCCAGCACCTCAGTAGAGAAAGCAGCATCGTGAGAACGAGAACCAGTCGAACGATATCCCCCTCGTCCTGAACCACGACCACGGCCTGGTCCACGACCACGGCTGTATCCAGGTGGAATAAGATGAGGATGAAGTTTGAAGCAACCGTCCCGAATGTGTCCCCTACGACCACAGTGATCACAGGTCGGAACCCCACCAGGATTGTTGGAGCCTCCACGGCCCACACTGATCAAGGCAGAACGATCTGGAGAAGGTGTAGTGGTGAGAGATTTTCGACGGTCTTCGTCACCAAGGACCATGCTGAACGCCTCCCGAAGAGACGGAAGAGGAGAGCGGTGAAGAATATTGGTGCGAACCATGTCCAAGTCCATGCTCAACCCCATCAGAAACACGTGTAGGCGAAATCGTTCGTCACGTTTCTGCAGCTGAACTGCATCGGCAGTGCAGGCAGGAGTAAACTGATCAAAGTAACCCAATTCCTGAGCGATGCGTTCGAACTCAGAGAAGTAGGAGGATACCGTCATGGTTCCCTGACGAAGCTCCAGCATACGTCGTGTCAGCTCGTACGTCTGAGTGGAACTGCCGATCTGTGAGTACGTCTCTCGCGCTCGAGTCCAGATCTCGTAGGCAGAGTCCATCAACATATAACTCCTGTACACCTTCGGGGACATAGAGTGAAGGAGCCAGGATACAACCAGGGAATTTTCTGAGTCCCATCGAGGCCAGGTAGGATCAGACAAAAGAGGAGCCACCTTCGTCCCATCAATGTATCCATACAACTAATGACTACGAATGACATGCTGAGCAGCACGAGACCATTCCAAATAATTGGTCCCATCTAAGGGAACCGTGGTGATCTTTAGAGACCCCGAATGTCCAGGAGGGCGTTGAGAGTCGCTCATCCGGGGGGTTACCACACTTGGTGAAGGGGAGTCACTGGCGGCAGACGAATCATCCATGAGGGACAGAACCACAGCAAACAAAGGAGAGCAGAACAATCCAGCAGGCAACAATGCAGCAAATCGGCGGGAAAAAACAGCGGTAAAACAGTCGTAAGCAGCAGCAGATCAGCGGCCCAAACAGTGCACAAACATCGCAGATCACGGGCTAGAAGAAGATGCGAACGGCTCATTGGGACTTGCGGCGTCCAGGCAGAAAGCACGGGCTAGAAGGCATCGCAGAAGGCTCGAACGGCGCAGTGCACAAGCATCGCAGATCACGGGCTAGCAGACGACTCGAACAGCGCACTGGGAGTTGCGGCAAATCAGCGGCAAGAGGAAAACAATGGGAGCGTCCCTAGCGACCAGCATCTCGTGCGCCGGCTAGGGCACGCATGGACAGGGGCGGGAGCAGCCACAGGGGACTCTCAAAATGGAGGAGGAGACGGCGACGAGCGAAGCGGAGACGCAGAGACGATCGAGGGCGCGGACGATCGAAGGGCGCAGGCGCAGAGCGGCTAGGGCACGGGTCCCTCTGATACCAAGTTGAAGAGCAAGAGAGGAAAAATAACGTAATGATATTAGACCAACCCCTCTTACTCATATATAGAGTAAGGGATAAAGCCACAAAGGTAACAAGGACAAAACTACCCTTCAGCGGGTATTTACACAATAAACACGAAAATAATAAAGACTTGAATTCAACTTTGATAACTCTTAAGCTAGTATATGGCCTCAGCATCTACCTCCTCTTTCTCTCAATCCAACTCCACAATTCATGTGTTCAATGGTGAAAAATACCAACACTGGTGGGTACAAATGCGCACGGTGTTCAAATCACAAGGCTTGTGGGAGCTGGTACAGAAGGGACCTGAAGAAACATTAAAAGGCAAAGAACCAGAGATTACAGTAACAAAAAGAGAAGTCTTAATGAAAGATGCAAGGGCACTTATGCTAATCCAACAGGGTGTCACAGAGGTAATTTTTCCAAGAATAATGTGATGCGGAGCAGAGGCGAGGACGAGCTTTGGGCCCATTCGGGGCTGATTTGGCGACATACCATACATGGCGTGCCCAGATCGACGATCCGACTCCGTGGATGCGTTCGGATTCGTGTTGCGAGTCGATTTCATATATTACTTTATATATTTTGGTTTATTATTGTTGTATTTAAGTGGATTTTCCCCCGGCCAATCATAGCCGTTGAATGGGATGCCCTAGCTTTGTTTTTATTATAAATAAGAGAGTAGTGGGCTGATTGGAGGCATTGCAGAATTTGGAGAAAACTCATTCCCGGATTCCAGCGATCACTCCGCGGTGCCGACGCCGTGGAACCCTAGGTGACGACTCCTAGGTGCTCGTTCTTCCCCCCAAGGTACCCCTTATCCATCCCCTCTTCTTCCCCTTCCCCTAGCCACCACCAGACACCCTAAAACCCCTCCCAAGCCGCCACCTTCCCTCTGTCCAGCAACCTGCAGTTTGCTGTCCAAGAATTCCTATTCAAAATTTACTATTCAAAAATGAAATGAACTATTCATTCTCTATACTTCTCCCCTCCCCAGTTTCACGGCGGGCCTCCTCCACCTTCTGTCCAGCAAGCCTCCCAGCCACCCCTTTTCCTTCAGGCAATCCACACCCCTAGCCGACCACTCCTCTCCTCCCTGCCAGCCCGCTGCCTGCAGCAGCCCTCTCCAAACCCGCCGCCCATCAGCCAGTCCTCCCTGCTGCCAACTTCCAGCAACCCCCTCCCTGCCGCCTGCCTTCAACAGCCCCCCCCTTCATGTGGATCCACCTCCTTTCCCCTCTATATTCCTAGATCAGTCCAGATCTAGGTTTTTCCACCCCCGATCCGTTATTTCCACCGTCATACATCTTTCCGTAGCCCGGATCCGCTCTCAAACATAGGATCTACTATCACCTTACCCGGATCTACTTCCTAGTGTCCGAATCTATCCATTTCCGGACCGATCTCCCCATTTTCCGCCAAGGACAGCCACCTCCGCCATTTCCACGCCAACGGTTCCACCTCGGATCGCCGTTCACGCATCTCCGGCTCCGGATTCTTCAGTGCCTTGGTCAGCCCACTATTTGGTGAGATTTCGTTGTATTGGACTTATTATTTTCAGCATTTTTATTTATTGGGTTGAACATTTTATATTTGCTTGGAGACCATTATCGTGGAATTTTGCCCTAGATTATTATTGTGATTTGCAGGGTTTATTCGCCGCGCGCTCTAGCTTTGGCCCTCCACGCGGAGGAAATCTTAAGCTTGTTTTCGTCATAATAAAATACTCTGCCTTTGCTGTGAATTTATTTTGCGTGGGATGTTTTAAATTTATTATCTAATTTGGATTCACGCCGTCGGATTTGCATAGCATGTAGGTTAGGTCATCGATTATCTCGTCGCCTATAGATTCGTCCTGCGTCAATTGGTATCAGAGCTAGGTTACACGCTCTTTTTGATACGCAGTCGTAGAGTCTATAGGTTTTCATTATGTCTAGGTGTCACGATTATTCCTCCCCTCACTTTGGAGGTCTCGAGTCCACTAACACCCGCTCTCACAGAGCCCCGTCAGGGAGATCTTCACGTTACTACGACGATTATTCTCGATCGCAACACACCACTTTTAGAGATCGTGTTGACCCACCGACACGAGACCACTACACTAGAGACGATCAGTATGATGGTTGTCGTCGTTCTTATCCGTACACGCGAGCGGAACGTGTCGATCCTTCGACACGACTCGGTTACCTTAGGAATGATTATTATGTGGATCGTCGTTCCGAGAGAGATCTTGAGAGTCAGTTTCGTACTACTGCCCCTTCCTTTGACGGCTCATCGAGTCCTGAGTCTTTCAGTTATTGGCTCGTGGATATGGAGTATTATCTTGTCCATTTTGAGGTATTCGGTGAGCGTCGCGTCAAGTTTGCGAAACTTAGACTTTTAGATCATGCGAGGGCATATTGGGCTAGCATTGAGAGGACACGCGAGCGAGATCGTCTACATCGCGTCACTAGTTGGGTGGGCATGAAGCGTATATTGTGTCAGAGGTATCTGCTTTCGTCGTATCGGAGTCGCTTGCTCGACCAATTATTTTCCCTTCAGCAAGGATCTATGTCCGTCGCTGAGTACAAAGATCGCTTTGATGAGTTAGTTGTGAGGAGCGATATCCGAGAGGACCCAGCCATGACCTCTTGCAGATTTCGGTCTGGCCTTCGATCAGTCATTCGTACTGCGGTGATTTATCATAGCTCGAAGTCCCCCGAGCAGACGTATCAGCTTGCCCTTCGTTACGAACAGTCTTTGAGATCTGCAAGAGCTGGTCGGTTGGATCCTCACTTTGACCTCTGCAGTACGAGCTCCTCCCACACCGAGGACACCACTCTGCCTACCATTGTTCCGTCAGACATGGCAGAAGTGATACCTGATGCAGATTGCTCTTACCCCAGTGAGGTGCTTAGCCCAGTGAGTGACCTATGTCTTGTTTCTGACCCGTCTTCCGCGACCCCGACTGAGAGTGAGCCTGAGCGACCTCCTGAGCCTATAGTGTCGTGCCCCTCACCCACACCACCACCTCTGGCACGTCATGGGTTGATTAGCACCCCTACCCTGGACTCACGTCTTGACACCGCACCCACAGACCCATTCTTTAGCATAGATCTATGTCGCTCTCCCATTGTCATTACCCTGAGTCACATCACGACCGAGAGACCTGAGTCTGGTGTTGATCTCATAGTGGCTATGTCATCCATTCACGGGGACACTACCCCTCACGATGATACTCATCTGGAGGACCATGACCCTAGTGACGAGTCCCATGACGAGCCCCCAGTTGAGCCTCCTGATGATCCGCCACATCCGGGTGAACATGAGATTCAAGTGAGGCGCTTGTTTACGAGTTTCGAGTTATTGACGTCTCTTCCCCTATAATCTCTGGCCTTGCCCCAGAGGATGGGTCGTGAGTGGAGTAAGACGTATGTAAGGCCTACCTTGAGCACACTAAAGCCTACTCATATTTTGAGGACCTACTTTATGACACATCACACTCGTGATGAATTTTGGGACACACCACCCGAGTTCTTTGTTGTCGGGGACACTCACCACACTATAGTGTCATGTTTTCTAGTCGGTGCACACGATTTTCACTTAGGCAGTCGTCGCATTCGCGATGACTTTTCTTACACACCTCCCGTTGAGCCCCCTGATGTTACACGTCCCCTAAGAGACACTTGGATCTTTACGAGCTCGCATTTGCGTATAGGTGTCTCACGCGATCATCTGAACACTCATCGTAGACGGGATGGGTTTTTCTACACTCCCTCGAGAGAGCCTCCTGATAGGTCACCTCCTGCGATAGATTTTCAGGTCATTATTAGATTTTCTCATAAAACGCATGTAGTGTCGGTCATGTTTCATTTGCATCATTTGCATGAGTATGTTGAGTCGTTTCGTCAAATTTGCATGAGTCTGTTGTGTTGTATGTTCATTGTTTGCATGTGTGTCAAGAGTCTGTCCGACGACTAATCCATATTGGTAATAAATCTTGTAAATCACATGCGGATGTTCACTGGCAAGTGCAGGTACTTCATGAAGGCGAGCAGGTGATGGTAAAAATCTGCGTTGTGAGGCTCTGTGCGAGGCTTGCTAAAAGAATGAGCATTAGGCGAATGGATCCCTATATAATCATGAGACAGATTGAAGCAAACATCTACGATCTTGATATCCCTGCAAGTATGGGTATCCACCTGGTATTTAGTGTTGAAGATATGACGCCGTACTGCGAGCCTCGCGAGTATGTGGACCCAAGCAGTGGGGACTTCCAGTCGCCCACACTTCCACTCCCGTTGCCTTAGCACCCTCATAGCCCACCCACGTCTGATGGCCACCACTACTCACCCACTTCTGACACCCACCCACCTGGGGACTCATCTTCTTTGGTTCTACCCACGGCGCCGCCGATCGCACCGGAATCCACCACTCGTGAGTTGAGCGTTGAGAGCATCACGGAAAACATATTCCGTCGGTACATTCCTACTACAGACGTTGATGACATCTGGGTACTTGCAGCAGAGCTTGATCGACTCGCCCCTGGACTTCGACTTCAGTGCAACCGTCTCCATTCACCGGAGATGACGGCTTTTCAGTCAGGGGGAGTTGATTGGCGAGGCCACTTTTCAGCGACGACACTTGGACGACCTATGGCGGGCATCTTCGAGTTTTACCTGGCATTCGGCGAGAGAATTCTGACCCCTATTCATCGGGAGATGAATTCTTTCAAGCCGGGGAGATTGATGCGGAGCAGAGGCGAGGACGAGCTTTGGGCCCATTCGGGGCTGATTTGGCGACATACCATACATGGCGTGCCCAGATCGACGATCCGACTCCGTGGATGCGTTCGGATTCGTGTTGCGAGTCGATTTCATATATTACTTTATATATTTTGGTTTATTATTGTTGTATTTAAGTGGATTTTCCCCCGGCCAATCATAGCCGTTGAATGGGATGCCCTAGCTTTGTTTTTATTATAAATAAGAGAGTAGTGGGCTGATTGGAGGCATTGCAGAATTTGGAGAAAACTCATTCCCGGATTCCAGCGATCACTCCGCGGTGCCGACGCCGTGGAACCCTAGGTGACGACTCCTAGGTGCTCGTTCTTCCCCCCAAGGTACCCCTTATCCATCCCCTCTTCTTCCCCTTCCCCTAGCCACCACCAGACACCCTAAAACCCCTCCCAAGCCGCCACCTTCCCTCTGTCCAGCAACCTGCAGTTTGCTGTCCAAGAATTCCTATTCAAAATTTACTATTCAAAAATGAAATGAACTATTCATTCTCTATACTTCTCCCCTCCCCAGTTTCACGGCGGGCCTCCTCCACCTTCTGTCCAGCAAGCCTCCCAGCCACCCCTTTTCCTTCAGGCAATCCACACCCCTAGCCGACCACTCCTCTCCTCCCTGCCAGCCCGCTGCCTGCAGCAGCCCTCTCCAAACCCTCCGCCCATCAGCCAGTCCTCCCTGCTGCCAACTTCCAGCAACCCCCTCCCTGCCGCCTGCCTTCAACAGCCCCCCCCTTCATGTGGATCCACCTCCTTTCCCCTCTATATTCCTAGATCAGTCCAGATCTAGGTTTTTCCACCCCCGATCCGTTATTTCCACCGTCATACATCTTTCCGTAGCCCGGATCCGCTCTCAAACATAGGATCTACTATCACCTTACCCGGATCTACTTCCTAGTGTCCGGATCTATCCATTTCCGGACCGATCTCCCCATTTTCCGCCAAGGACAGCCACCTCCGCCATTTCCACGCCAACGGTTCCACCTCGGATCGCCGTTCACGCATCTCCGGCTCCGGATTCTTCAGTGCCTTGGTCAGCCCACTATTTGGTGAGATTTCGTTGTATTGGACTTATTATTTTCAGCATTTTTATTTATTGGGTTGAACATTTTATATTTGCTTGGAGACCATTATCGTGGAATTTTGCCCTAGATTATTATTGTGATTTGCAGGGTTTATTCGCCGCGCGCTCTAGCTTTGGCCCTCCACGCGGAGGAAATCTTAAGCTTGTTTTCGTCATAATAAAATACTCTGCCTTTGCTGTGAATTTATTTTGCGTGGGATGTTTTAAATTTATTATCTAATTTGGATTCACGCCGTCGGATTTGCATAGCATGTAGGTTAGGTCATCGATTATCTCGTCGCCTATAGATTCGTCCTGCGTCAATTGGTATCAGAGCTAGGTTACACGCTCTTTTTGATACGCAGTCGTAGAGTCTATAGGTTTTCATTATGTCTAGGTGTCACGATTATTCCTCCCCTCACTTTGGAGGTCTCGAGTCCACTAACACCCGCTCTCACAGAGCCCCGTCAGGGAGATCTTCACGTTACTACGACGATTATTCTCGATCGCAACACACCACTTTTAGAGATCGTGTTGACCCACCGACACGAGACCACTACACTAGAGACGATCAGTATGATGGTTGTCGTCGTTCTTATCCGTACACGCGAGCGGAACGTGTCGATCCTTCGACACGACTCGGTTACCTTAGGAATGATTATTATGTGGATCGTCGTTCCGAGAGAGATCTTGAGAGTCAGTTTCGTACTACTGCCCCTTCCTTTGACGGCTCATCGAGTCCTGAGTCTTTCAGTTATTGGCTCGTGGATATGGAGTATTATCTTGTCCATTTTGAGGTATTCGGTGAGCGTCGCGTCAAGTTTGCGAAACTTAGACTTTTAGATCATGCGAGGGCATATTGGGCTAGCATTGAGAGGACACGCGAGCGAGATCGTCTACATCGCGTCACTAGTTGGGTGGGCATGAAGCGTATATTGTGTCAGAGGTATCTGCTTTCGTCGTATCGGAGTCGCTTGCTCGACCAATTATTTTCCCTTCAGCAAGGATCTATGTCCGTCGCTGAGTACAAAGATCGCTTTGATGAGTTAGTTGTGAGGAGCGATATCCGAGAGGACCCAGCCATGACCTCTTGCAGATTTCGGTCTGGCCTTCGATCAGTCATTCGTACTGCGGTGATTTATCATAGCTCGAAGTCCCCCGAGCAGACGTATCAGCTTGCCCTTCGTTACGAACAGTCTTTGAGATCTGCAAGAGCTGGTCGGTTGGATCCTCACTTTGACCTCTGCAGTACGAGCTCCTCCCACACCGAGGACACCACTCTGCCTACCATTGTTCCGTCAGACATGGCAGAAGTGATACCTGATGCAGATTGCTCTTACCCCAGTGAGGTGCTTAGCCCAGTGAGTGACCTATGTCTTGTTTCTGACCCGTCTTCCGCGACCCCGACTGAGAGTGAGACTGAGCGACCTCCTGAGCCTATAGTGTCGTGCCCCTCACCCACACCACCACCTCTGGCACGTCATGGGTTGATTAGCACCCCTACCCTGGACTCACGTCTTGACACCGCACCCACAGACCCATTCTTTAGCATAGATCTATGTCGCTCTCCCATTGTCATTACCCTGAGTCACATCACGACCGAGAGACCTGAGTCTGGTGTTGATCTCATAGTGGCTATGTCATCCATTCACGGGGACACTACCCCTCACGATGATACTCATCTGGAGGACCATGACCCTAGTGACGAGTCCCATGACGAGCCCCCAGTTGAGCCTCCTGATGATCCGCCACATCCGGGTGAACATGAGATTCAAGTGAGGCGCTTGTTTACGAGTTTCGAGTTATTGACGTCTCTTCCCCTATAATCTCTGGCCTTGCCCCAGAGGATGGGTCGTGAGTGGAGTAAGACGTATGTAAGGCCTACCTTGAGCACACTAAAGCCTACTCATATTTTGAGGACCTACTTTATGACACATCACACTCGTGATGAATTTTGGGACACACCACCCGAGTTCTTTGTTGTCGGGGACACTCACCACACTATAGCGTCATGTTTTCTAATCGGTGCACACGATTTTCACTTAGGCAGTCGTCGCATTCGCGATGACTTTTCTTACACACCTCCCGTTGAGCCCCCTGATGTTACACGTCCCCTAAGAGACACTTGGATCTTTACGAGCTCGCATTTGCGTATAGGTGTCTCACGCGATCATCTGAACACTCATCGTAGACGGGATGGGTTTTTCTACACTCCCTCGAGAGAGCCTCCTGATAGGTCACCTCCTGCGATAGATTTTCAGGTCATTATTAGATTTTCTCATAAAACGCATGTAGTGTCGGTCATGTTTCATTTGCATCATTTGCATGAGTATGTTGAGTCGTTTCGTCAAATTTGCATGAGTCTGTTGTGTTGTATGTTCATTGTTTGCATGTGTGTCAAGAGTCTGTCCGACGACTAATCCATATTGGTAATAAATCTTGTAAATCACATGCGGATGTTCACTGGCAAGTGCAGGTACTTCATGAAGGCGAGCAGGTGATGGTAAAAATCTGCGTTGTGAGGCTCTGTGCGAGGCTTGCTAAAAGAATGAGCATTAGGCGAATGGATCCCTATATAATCATGAGACAGATTGAAGCAAACATCTACGATCTTGATATCCCTGCAAGTATGGGTATCCACCTGGTATTTAGTGTTGAAGATATGACGCCGTACTGCGAGCCTCGCGAGTATGTGGACCCAAGCAGTGGGGACTTCCAGTCGCCCACACTTCCACTCCCGTTGCCTTAGCACCCTCATAGCCCACCCACGTCTGATGGCCACCACTACTCACCCACTTCTGACACCCACCCACCTGGGGACTCATCTTCTTTGGTTCTACCCACGGCGCCGCCGATCGCACCGGAATCCACCACTCGTGAGTTGAGCGTTGAGAGCATCACGGAAAACATATTCCGTCGGTACATTCCTACTACAGACGTTGATGACATCTGGGTACTTGCAGCAGAGCTTGATCGACTCGCCCCTGGACTTCGACTTCAGTGCAACCGTCTCCATTCACCGGAGATGACGGCTTTTCAGTCAGGGGGAGTTGATTGGCGAGGCCACTTTTCAGCGACGACACTTGGACGACCTATGGCGGGCATCTTCGAGTTTTACCTGGCATTCGGCGAGAGAATTCTGACCCCTATTCATCGGGAGATGAATTCTTTCAAGCCGGGGAGATTGATGCGGAGCAGAGGCGAGGACGAGCTTTGGGCCCATTCGGGGCTGATTTGGCGACATACCATACATGGCGTGCCCAGATCGACGATCCGACTCCGTGGATGCGTTCGGATTCGTGTTGCGAGTCGATTTCATATATTACTTTATATATTTTGGTTTATTATTGTTGTATTTAAGTGGATTTTCCCCCGGCCAATCATAGCCGTTGAATGGGATGCCCTAGCTTTGTTTTTATTATAAATAAGAGAGTAGTGGGCTGATTGGAGGCATTGCAGAATTTGGAGAAAACTCATTCCCGGATTCCAGCGATCACTCCGCGGTGCCGACGCCGTGGAACCCTAGGTGACGACTCCTAGGTGCTCGTTCTTCCCCCCAAGGTACCCCTTATCCATCCCCTCTTCTTCCCCTTCCCCTAGCCACCACCAGACACCCTAAAACCCCTCCCAAGCCGCCACCTTCCCTCTGTCCAGCAACCTGCAGTTTGCTGTCCAAGAATTCCTATTCAAAATTTACTATTCAAAAATGAAATGAACTATTCATTCTCTATACTTCTCCCCTCCCCAGTTTCACGGCGGGCCTCCTCCACCTTCTGTCCAGCAAGCCTCCCAGCCACCCCTTTTCCTTCAGGCAATCCACACCCCTAGCCGACCACTCCTCTCCTCCCTGCCAGCCCGCTGCCTGCAGCAGCCCTCTCCAAACCCGCCGCCCATCAGCCAGTCCTCCCTGCTGCCAACTTCCAGCAACCCCCTCCCTGCCGCCTGCCATCAACAGCCCCCCCCTTCATGTGGATCCACCTCCTTTCCCCTCTATATTCCTAGATCAGTCCAGATCTAGGTTTTTCCACCCCCGATCCGTTATTTCCACCGTCATACATCTTTCCGTAGCCCGGATCCGCTCTCAAACATAGGATCTACTATCACCTTACCCGGATCTACTTCCTAGTGTCCGGATCTATCCATTTCCGGACCGATCTCCCCATTTTCCGCCAAGGACAGCCACCTCCGCCATTTCCACGCCAACGGTTCCACCTCGGATCGCCGTTCACGCATCTCCGGCTCCGGATTCTTCAGTGCCTTGGTCAGCCCACTATTTGGTGAGATTTCGTTGTATTGGACTTATTATTTTCAGCATTTTTATTTATTGGGTTGAACATTTTATATTTGCTTGGAGACCATTATCGTGGAATTTTGCCCTAGATTATTATTGTGATTTGCAGGATTTATTCGCCGCGCGCTCTAGCTTTGGCCCTCCACGCGGAGGAAATCTTAAGCTTGTTTTCGTCATAATAAAATACTCTGCCTTTGCTGTGAATTTATTTTGCGTGGGATGTTTTAAATTTATTATCTAATTTGGATTCACGCCGTCGGATTTGCATAGCTTGTAGGTTAGGTCATCGATTATCTCGTCGCCTATAGATTCGTCCTGCGTCATAATGGATTCAGAATCTGCCAAAGAAGCTTGGGACATCCTTAATGAAGAATATAAGGGATCACCCAAAGTTGTAGCAATGAAACTTCAAACCTTATGGAATGAATTGGATTCAATAACCATGAAAGCAGGAGAATCAGTTCAGGATTTCCATGCTAAAGTAATAAACCTGATAAATCAAATAAGAGCTCTTGGAGATTCAGTTGAGGATAAACATATTGTCCCAAAGCTCTTAAGAAGTTTTACCCAGTTCTTTTAATCCTGCAGTAACAACAATAGAGGACGCAAAAGATATATACAAACTCCCTGTAACAGAACTAGCAACATCTTTAAAATCCCATGAAGATATGTTAGGAAGAGATTCCCAATCTATAAATCATGCTTTGCAAACCAAAGTAAAGATAATCAAATCAGGAGTAGTGAACAAGAAAGGAGAATCTTACCAGTCACCTCTTAAGAAGGAAGAAAGAAAGAATACTCAACCATGGGCTAAACCAGGTAGAGGAAGAGGTAGAGGAAAAGGTCCCATACAATTTCAAGAGCAAAGTATGGGGCAACCTCCAATCTATTGCATTATTTGTAATAAAAGAACTCATAACTCACGAGATTGTTTTGCATTATTTGTAATAAAAGAACTCATAACTCACCATGACCTACCAAAAACAACAGTTTATAAATTCCTCAACTTGCTCAAAACCTACTGAGTGTAGGTCAGCTTCTGCAAAAAGGATATTTAGTCACTTTCGATAAAAATATTTGTCATATTTCTAAAGGCAAATCAGGGGCTCTAATTGTCTCAGCTTTTATGGGAAAGAATAAAGTATTTCCCTTGGATCTATCTCTCTCTATTCAGCAAACTGCTATGATCTGTTCACATAAAATCAATACTACCATGCTTTGGCATCATCGACTAGACCACCTACATCATGAAGCAATTTATAATATGCAAAAAAAGGAATTAATCTCTGGACTACTAGTAATATCAAAAGAACAAATGTTATGTTCCAACTGTGCCAAAGGAAAAGCTCACAAGCTTCCCTTCCCTCAATCAACTGAAGGAAGTTTACAACATCCTTTGGATCTAATTCACGGAGATCTATGGGGACCAACTGCAACTCTCTTGGAGGTAAAATATACTACTTCCTTTTGGTTGATGATTTCAGCAAATCCATGTGGGTATATTTTCTCTTCAAAGTCAGAATCATTTCAAGTATTTCAAAACTTCAAAAGTGAAGTCAAAAATCAATTTAGCTCAGCCATTAAGATGTTCAGAACTGATAGAGGGGGAGAGTTCACCTCAAATCAATTTAAAAAAATTCTGTACAGAAAATGGCATAAAAAGACAGCTAACATCCCCCTACTCTCCACAACAAAACAGGATTGTAGAAAGGAAAAAACAGAACTGTTGTCGAGATGGCTCGAACAATGCTAGTTCACAAGGGATTACCAAAGGAATTTTGGGTTGAAGCTGTGAATACAGCTGTTCACATAACATACTTAACAGAGCTCCAACAAAAACTCTCCAAAACTCTACCCCATATGAACATCTATTCAAAAGAAAACCCACTCTACAACATCTAGAAGTGTTTGGATGTACTGCATCTATGTTACTTCAAAGAGGAAGAAAATATAAGATGGACAGCAAGAGTAAAGAATGTATCTTCATAGGATACAGTGAGTAATCAAAGGCATATAGGCTATATGAGCCACTAGAAAAGAAATTACTAATCTCCCATGATGTTATTTTCAATGAAACAGATGAATGGAAATGGGACTCAGATAAGCAAGACACAATACCTCAAAGACAAGTGGTTGATTCACTACAAAATAATGAATCCTTCCATCCTCATCTTCAGGATTGGCAAGATCAAGGGGATTCCTCTGACTCTAGCTCTTCACCATCGCCCCATAAAATGCGCAGCTTGGAAGAAATTTATGAGCAAAGTGATGTAGCCTTAGCTTGTACTACTCCACATTCATTTGCTGAAGCAAATTCTCAACCTGAGTGGAAGCTTGCAATGGCAGAAGAAATTAACATGATTAACAAACATAACACATGGGACTTAGTAAATAAACCACCAGAAAAAACAATTATTGGTTTAAAGTGGCTCTATAGGATCAAATACAATGAAGATGGGTCTATCTCAAGGCACAAAGCTCGACTTGTAGCCAAAGGCTACTCACAACAATATGGCAGAGATTATGAAGAGACTTATGCTCCTGTTGTTCGTATAAATACCATACGCCTTCTTTTAGCTTATGCAGCACAACTTCAACTTCATGTATACCACTATGATGTAAAATCTGCATTTCTTAATGGATCTATTGAAGAAGAAGTTTATATGGAGCAACCACAAGGCTTCATTCAGCAAACTCAAGAAAATAAGGTATACAAACTAAACAAAGCCTTGTATGGTCTTAAACAGACACCACGAGCTTGGAATGCAAATATAGATTCATTTTTGCAAGAAAATAACTTCAAAAAATGTGAAAGTGAACCAACTTTTTACTCCAGAAGAGAAGATGAAAATTTCTTACTCCTAGGTCTATATGTTGATGACCTATTAATCACTGGAAACTCTACAACAATGCTAAGTAAGTTTCAACTTGCAATGGAAACCAAGTATGAAATGACAAACTTAGGAAAAATGAATTTCTTTCTCGGGATTCAAGTTTTTCAACATCCAAAAGGTATCTTTCTTTCCCAATGTAACTATGCAAATGAGATATTAAAGAAATTTAACATGAGTGATAGTAATCCTTCACTCACCCCAATGGAAAAAGGTGAAAAACTTCAAAAGGCAGCATCTGAAGAATGTATGACAGAAGACTTATATAGATCTATAGTCAGATCTTTGATATACTTGTCCAATACGCGCCCGGATATAGAGAATGCAGTAAATATTGTATCCAGGCTTGTTAGTTGTCCCTCTAAACTGCATTTTGCAGCTCTCAAGCGCATTCTTCGCTATATCCAGGGAACCCTCACGTTTGGAATGCAATACAACAAAGATCAGCATTTCCGACTACAAGGGTTCTGTGATGCAGATTGGGGCGGAGATTTAGAAGATCGGAAAAGTGCTAGCGGGTACTTATTCATGTTAGGTAAGAAAACTGTTACCTGGAGCTCTCGCAAGCAACAAACGGTAGCTCTTTCAACAGCAGAGGCCGAATATATGGCCCTCAGTGTTGCGAGCTGTGAAGCTACCTGGTTAAGAGAGATGATGAAAGAAATAAGGAAAAGAAGAAGAAGACGAAGCCACCATCTTAAACTGCGACAACACATCTGTGATCGCTCTAGCAAAGAATACCCTAACTTAACACAAAACAAAGCATATTGATCTACGACTACACTTCATAAGAGAGAAAGTAGAACAAGGAAAGATCAAAGTAATCTACTGCAGCAACGAAGATCAGATAGCCGACATTCTTACCAAATCGCTATCTAAGGCAAGATTTCTCACTCTGCGGGAGCAAATGGGGGTAATCGTGAACCCTGTTTTAGGGGGGGGGGGGGGGGGGGGGGGGGGGGGGGTGTAAGAAAATAAACATTGTGCGCTGGCAAAATCCTGACAAAAGTAAATCAAGTGGATGGTTGATATGTAATAAAACAAACTTATCCTTTACAGCTGGGTAATTGAAGATAGAATGTTACTTATCTTCTAGCTATCTGCAGACTTGTAAATGCTCATAAAAAACACTGTTTGAAAAGGTAATAATACAAAAGTTGTTTTCAATAATCTATTTTTTTCTCTTCAATGTGCTCTCTTAAAGATTAAACTTCTAACATTGCTCATGGTCTTCAGGCAAAAAATGCACCTTTAACTTCTTTTGCATCTCCCCATGAAGCTATACATCTCTTCCCTTTTAGTTGTTGTCCTGCTTGCATCATATATTCATATCCCACCAAATTGGTGTGCCTGATTTTAATGGACATGACACGAACTTCGTCTTCCTATATAAATCTTCATGTAATCAAAAATTTTGATTTACCTTCAAGGCATCGACAGCCAACACATAAAATCCTCCATGTTGAAATCCTTGTTGAAAGATCAAGATGATCATGAGAGGATCGAATGTTCTTGACACGACGGAAATAATCATGCGGAAGAGCCATGGACATGGCATGACTATGAAATTAACCAAAGAAGGCTCAGTAGGTTTTGACATCTGCGGCGAGCATGTGTATTTGTGTGCTTGCATATGGGGTCATATAGGCATGTGTGCAAGTATATGAGGGAATGTGTGGGTGTATGAAGGTATATGTGGGCATGTGCGAGTGTGTATGAGCTTGTGACGGCGCGTGATAGTGTTTGCATGTGTGTGTGTGTGTGAGCATGTACTGTAATTCCAGGTGTGTAGGAATGTGAGGGAAGGAAGCTAGGGTGCATGGGCGTATGCAACAAGGACACGTGAAACGGGCATGTGCAATTACGTGCATGCATGTGCGGTCATGCGATTGTGAACATATATAAATGTGTGTGCTGGCAAAAAAAGGCATGTATGGCATGAAACGCGCGCATTTGATGTGAGACATGCATGTGTGCACGCACTTGCACATACCATCGACGTGGACGCCCTGCAATGAACTCCAGAAAGTGAGCATGAGTGTGGATGAGCGCATAAAAGAGTGAATAGATAGTTGTCAAAGGTCCATACATGCGTGTGATATGTCAGTGAGTGTGGACGTATGCTTTCGAAGATGATGCAATGGCTAGCATGGGCACGAGCATAGACACAAATGAGAAGCGCTAGAAGGCGCAGGAGTGCGATAGAAAATTAACTAAAATTGAGCTTGAATTATGTATGCATGTTGGACTAAGGATTTAAGTTATGAGATAAAACAAATCAAGTATGAATAATTATTTGCTATAATCGAGTACAAATCAAAATGGACGGTCATGTCCGCTCAAACTAAGTTAGACTATAAATAATCATAGTTGACACCGCTTGAGATCGGAATGAATGATTGGAGCTGAGGTTGGATTGGCTAGGGATAGGATCATTGACCACCCTAATGTTATTACAATTAAGGTACATGGGGATCACGACATACATAAGCCTACACGACGAACGGAGCCGTCCATTTTGTGTGGATCGACGATCCATGAATTTTAGTTATTTTTCTGATTTTTTTTTTTCATGTATTTGAGGATCATCATGATCGGAGAATCATGACCGTCCATGGTGGACCCTTAATCTAAAATAGGTATAGAGGGCTCATTTAGAAGGTATTGCAAGTTTGAGTGAAGAAGATCCTCCGTTCAATCACCTAATGTCGAAGCCGGAATCCAAGTGTCGAAGCTTAGTAGTTATCCCCTTCCCCTCTCTTGGCCGGCCCTACCCCTCCTCTCCACATCCACTTACAGTCGGCCCTTTCCTCTTCCTCCACATTCTAGCAGCAGCCCCCCCAATCCCCAACCAGCAGCCCTCTTTCTCCCCTGTAAATCTCCTGCCACCCCCTTCCAACCCCTCCGCATCCACCTTCCAAAAACGTCCACAACTCCTCTCCAATTCCACCACTTTTCAGTTTCCGACGATCACCGGAAACCTCCGCCGGAAAACATCTCCGGCCATCCCCACCACCTCTGGCCACCTCTGGTCAGGCACACCCCCCCCCCCTTCCCACCGCCACGTAACCACTATAACTACCTACCCGTACACCACTAATCTCAAATTCTTGAAAATTAGGCCCACCTCTCCTAAATTTTCTCCCCTCCTCCAATTTCCCCTCCTCCCCCACTAAGCTATTGGAGTTATTATTATCCGTGTATTTGTATATTTATGGTCTGCATATAGCGTGTGTATTGTTGTAGGGCTTAATTGTAATTATCCTCCTTTGAGATATTATATATATATATGTTAGGACTCCGCATTGGAGACCTAAGCAGCTTTCATTATCTTATTCTACATGGTATCAGAGGTAACCTAGGGTTCCCGCTCTGCCTTCCCGCATCGCCTGTACCAGCGCTCGCCTTCCTGCGTCGATCGTTTTCCTGCGTCGACGACGATCGTGATCTGCGTCCTCGTCGATCTGTCTCGCCTTCCTGCGATGACGATCGTTATCTGCGGCCTCGTCTTCCTACGATCGATCTTGATCTGCGGCTGCGTCTGTTCCAATCGTGATCTGCTTCTGTTCCATCGACGACGATCGTGATCGTGATCGTGATCTGCGTTCTCCAGCGGCCTATTTGCGTCTTCCAGCATTTCTCCAGCGGTCTCCCATCTGCGTCTTCCAGCATTTCTACTGCATTTCTGCTGCGGTCTTCCTGCACCTATTTGCCTCTGTTCCAGCATTTCTGCTGCGGTCTTCCTGCACCTATTTGCCTCTGTTCCAGCATTTCTACTGCGCCTATTTGCAGTTGATCCTCGATCTCCTTTGTGGGAGGGATCTTCGTGTTTCTTGCCTCTTGATTCATGGCTTCTACGGACACCTACGAATCCGCCTCGAGGCGGATTACTAGCATCCTTCTGGATGAGCGGAACTATTCTTCTTGGGCTACATCGATGAAGGTGGCCCTTGCCGGTCGAAATAAACTTTCTTGGTTGACTGGCGGCCCTCCACAGCCTCCTGCGGACAAGAAAGATGATTTGGTCAAGTGGTCCACGGAGAAATTCATGGTTCTTGGCTGGATCCAGTGCTCGATGGAGCCTCGTATCTTTGGCCAGTTCATGCGTTTTGAAGACATCGCCGAACTTTGGTCCGCACTTCAGCGTACCTTCGGGCATACACGTGTTGATGCCCAGATTTTTGGTGTCTTTCAGGATATTGCTTCCGCTACTCAGGGGGAGCGGTCTGTTCAGGAGTACTTCACCTACCTTCAGGATCGTTTTTTGGAACTCAACGATCTGGAGCCTCTTAGCGCCCTGAAATCTCCCGAAGATGTCACCCTTATCCGGCAACAGCGACAGCGTCGGGAGACCTATCAGTTCTTGATGGGGCTTCGCTCTGAGTATGAGTCCACACGTGCTCAGATTGTGGGCATGTCTCCTTTGCCAAATCTTCTTGAGGCCTACTCCATTGTCTCTGAGCATGAGAAACGCTTGCAGCGTCACTCATGCCTCTCCGGTGGCCGTACTACTTCCTCGCTCCCTACTGAGCAGATGTCTCTTGCTGCTTCTTCTCGTCCTCCCACTTCTGGCTCTCGGAGCCGTGGAGGTCGCGGTTCTTCTACACCGTCTGGGGGACGTGGCTCCTCCGGTGGCCGTAGCTCTACGGGTCCGCCTGGCCCTTGCTCTCATTGTGGGCGTCTCTATCATGACCGCAGCCGTTGCTATCAGCTCTATCAACACCTTCGGGGTTCTGATCGTACTTCGTCTGGTGCTCCGCGCTCTACCGTTGCTGCTGTCGAGTCTTTTGATACCATCGAGCGTCCCTCAGGAGTCACTGCTTCGGATTTCAGTCACCTGTTGGCCCAGTTTCAGCAGTTTCAGCAGTTCCAGCAATCTCAGTCCTCCACTACTGCCTCTCCTAACTCTTCATCCTCAGGTACTCCGTTTGCTTGCTCTGCGACCACGGTTGACCAGGGTTCGTCACCCTGGGTGATTGATTCTGGTGCCACCGACCATATGACTGGTACGTCTTCCCTCCTGCGCCAGGTTGCTCCTTGCTCCCACCGGGATGTGCGCCTTGCTGATGGCTCGTTTACTCCTGTCCTCAGCCAGGGCACTGTCTCTCTCTCTTCCTCTCTTTCCCTTGACTCTGTTCTTCTTGTACCTCACATGGCTCTCAACCTTTTATCTGTTAGTAGTATTACTCGTGCTTTGAACTGCTCTGTCACTTTCTACTCTGATCATTGTGTTTTTCAGGACCTGCGATCCAGGAGGACTTTTGGTACGGGGATTGAGAAGAATGGGATGTACCATCTGGTGATGCCCCCTCCCACTGCTGCTACCACCACCACTGTTGCCCCTGCTTCGTCATCAAGTTTGCTTTGGCATGCCCGTCTCGGTCATGCTAGCCCTCCTCGGATGTTATCTGTTTGCCCTGATGTATCTTTTTCTTTTCCTTTTCATTGTGATGTTTGCGAATTGTCAAAACACACTCGCAGTACCTATGTATCTTCTGTTAGTCGTGCTACATCTTGTTTTGAGTTGATACATTCTGATGTTTGGGGCCCTGCCCCTATTGTTTCTTTTGATGGATTCTCGTACTTTGTCACTTTTATTGATGACTATTCTCGCTGTTTATGGGTTTATCTTCTGAAACGTAAATCTGACGTTCTTTCTGTTTACACTCACTTTACTGCTATGATACAGACACAACATGGCAAGTCTGTTCACATTCTTCGCTCTGACAGTGGAGGAGAATACACCTCACGCTCCTTTGACATGTTTCTTCGCTCTGAAGGCACCCTCCACCAGTTTTCGTGTCCGGCCACCCCCGAACAAAATGGCGTGGCCGAACGCAAAAACCGTCACCTGTTGGACACTGTTCGATGCCTTCTTCGAGGCATGCATGTTCCTAAGTCCTACTGGAGTGCTGCTCTCCTTACTGCAGCCTTCCTTATCAATCGAACTCCGTCCCGCCCCCTCGGCGGTATTGCTCCCTACAGCCTTCTCCACCCTTCCGCCTCTGTTTTTCCCATCCCTCTCCGGGTCTTTGGCTGTGTGTGTTTTGTCCAGGATCGGCGTCCTTCCCGGACAAAACTCGACGATCGGGCTGTCCGTTGTCTCTTTCTCGGCTACTCGACTACCACTAAGGGGTATCGCTGTTATGATCCCCGTTTCCGTCGTATCATTCAGTCTCGTGATGTGACATTTCACGAGGAAGTACCCTTCTTTCTCTCTCCCTCGACTACCCCGCCCCCCCCTACTATTGTGCAACCTATCCCGATCGTCCCCGCCGTCTCACCTCCATCACCCCCGCCCGTCCTACTTACTTACACTCGCCGTCGCGCGCCCACACCACCTGTTACTCCCATTTCTCCTTCAGTCCCGGCTCCATTGCTCCTTCCGGTTGCAGGTAACTCTCTTGAGCCTCCTCCCTCTACTACTTTTGATGATTTACCTATTGCCCTGCGAAAGGGCCACCGGGCTTGTGTTCGTTCTTCTGTTACTGAGCACCCGCTGGCTAATGTTGTTTCCTACCAGCGGTTCTCTCCCTCTTACCAGGTTTTTGTGGCTGCTGCTGATTCGGTTCGGATCCCTGCTTCGACTGCTGAGGCCCTCCTTGATTCGCGGTGGGTTCGGGCCATGGAGGAGGAGATGTCTGCTCTTCGTCACACCGGGACGTGGTCTCTTGTTCCTCTGCCTCCCGGGAAACGCACCGTTGGGTGCAAATGGGTCTATACCGTGAAGTATGGTGCTGATGGTTCGATTGATCGCTACAAGGCTCGCTTGGTGGCTAAGGGATTTACTCAGGCTCCTGATGAGTTTGGGGCCACGTTTGCTCCCGTGGCCAAGCTGACGAGTGTTCGTCTTCTGCTCTCCATTGCGGCGTCCCGGGCATGGCCCCTCTACCAGCTCGATGTCAAGAATGCTTTCCTCCATGGAACCTTACAGGAGGAGGTTTATATGGCTCCTCCACCGGGATTTGCCCTTCAGGGGGAGTATTCGGGCAGGGTTTGTCGTCTACACAAATCCCTGTACGGCCTGAAACAATCACCGCGTGCCTGGTTTGACCGGTTCAGCACTGTTATTCTTCAGATAGGCTTCACTCAGTGTCATGCGGATCACACTTGCTTCGTTCACGCCACGCCAGAGGGTCGTCGTGCTATTGTCTTGGTCTATGTTGACGACATTATTCTTACTGGGGATGACTCTGCTGGTATTTCTGAGGTGAAAGCTACTCTCCGCTCCGCCTTTGAGGTAAAAGATCTTGGATCTCTCCGTTATTTTCTTGGGATTGAAGTGGCTCGCTCCCGACAGGGCATCTCCATATCCCAGCGAAAGTACACCTTAGATCTCCTCCGGGATTCTGGTCTCCTGGGCTGTCGTCCTGTGCGTACGCCTATGGATACCAATCATCGTCTTCATGCTGAATCTGGGGACCCTCTACCAGACCCTTCTCAGTACCAGCGTCTGGTTGGCCGCCTGATATACTTGACAAATACGAGGCCAGACATCAGCTTCTCAGTAGGCGTTCTGAGTCAGTTTATGCATTCTCCTAGGGCTGCTCATCTTGAGGCCGCTCGGCGTGTTCTTCGGTATCTCAAGCATGCTCCTGGTCTTGGGCTATTCTATCGTACTGACAGTGTTTCCAGTCTCTCCTGCTTCACTGATGCTGACTTCGCCGGTTCTTTGACTGATCGCCGCTCTACTACCGGCCTCTGTGTGTTTCATGGTGATCATCTTATCTCATGGCGGAGTAAGAAACAACACATTGTATCGCGCTCGTCCGCTGAGTCCGAATACCGTGCCATGGCACACGGTGTTACTGAGTTGATTTGGCTTCGATCGTTGTTGACCGAACTTGGTCTATCCCTGACCACTGGCTCGACTCTCTATTGTGACAATAAGTCAGCTCTTCTTCTCACTCAGGATTCGGTGCTTCATGAGCGCACCAAACACATAGAGATGGATGTTCACTTTCTTCGTGATCACGTTCGTACTGGGACCGTCCTTCCTACTTATGTCCCCTCGGCCGACCAACTTGCTGATGCCTTCACTAAGGCCCTTGGTTCTACTCGTTCAGATTTGCTCTCTTCCAAGCTGGGCATGATTGACATCTTTGCTCCACCTTGAGGGGGAGTATTGGAGTTATTATTATCCGTGTATTTGTATATTTATGGTCTGCATATAGCGTGTGTATTGTTGTAGGGCTTAATTGTAATTATCCTCCTTTGAGATATTATATATATATATGTTAGGACTCCGCATTGGAGACCTAAGCCGCTTTCATTATCTTATTCTACATAAGCCACTTTACTTTTCACGTGAATCCACAACCCACTTCTCCAATCAAGCACCTTTTAACCTCAGAAGTGGCCCCCCACTTCCCCACATCTAGCCCCACTCATCAGACCAAACCAAGCCCCCACTACTCCCCATTCGGTTGGTGGCCCACTCCCTACGAAAGTTGTCACTTAAAACTGAAAACCGTAAACCGAACCAGAACCGCAAAGAACCAAACCGAACCGTTCGTGAATTATTTGGGTTCCGGTTTGAATTTTGGAACCGTGAACAGCATTGGTCCAGGTGTGGTTCTTTCGTTTTATTATCCGGACCGGAACTGGAATCGGAACCGCAATATACAAGTCTCAAGCGGTTTCAAGATTTTTAGAACCGATCTGAACCAGACCGAAGCAGAACCGAACTTCCCAGGAGACCCTAGTTCAGTCCATTGCCATTTGTCCAGCCACTTGAAGTTTGTCGGAAAGCCACCAAACCCACTACTACCTAGTTGTGTAAATCTTAAAGTGGTCGTCATTTATTTTGTGTTCATTTGTGTGTTCATTTTTTACTTGGTGTGTATATTAGTAATCTTTGTTGCCAAGTTTTATTGAAAACATTGTACGTTCCCATTTACTTGAGATTATTTGATTGCGAGCACTCTTACATTTATACAACTTCACGTGTCGGCTTGTTTGTAAGCTTTATCTACAGTGACACATCTTATATTTTGATCTGTAAAATAAATTATAATTGTAAGTTTAAAATCGTCGGATTCATATTGTTGCATATAGTGATCATCCATTATCCCCCGATAGGACCGTCCTTCGTCGTTTTTGTATCAGAGCCCAGGTTCGGGTTTAGCTTAGAATACGCAGGACTAGATTCTCTGTCACCCCACGCCATATATGGCAAGTAGTCAATCGTCCCCGAATGGGCCCAAAACTCGTGCTCCATCGCAGGTCCGCGTCGTCGATCCCCGTCATAAAGTAGTCAAAAATTATCATTATGAAAGAAGGCATTGCCCCCACAAGAGATTGTGGAGGGAAACACTTAGCAACAACAAGAGTGTTGCCGCAACTACGGGAAAATTTTGTCATCGAAGATGCTAGATGAAGGATATCGTGCCCTCAGCACTCGTTGTAAGCATATGAACACTCAATACCAGAGATAGAACAAGTGGTATACAAAAGAAATCAACGGCAGGCCATATGGCCATAAAACTGAGATGGACAATTGTTACCGCCATAAAATTATTATGAAGAAAAAGAAAGGATGAGAGGAGAAATTGAGACGATTTGGGAAAATAAACCCAATAGCTCTTGATGGGAAGTTTTGCTAAAAAAATACTAAAAAGTTCTATCAACAACAGGATATGCCGGTGAATTTGTTTAAAAGTATCTTCATGCATGACTTCCTTCGGGAGATAAAGGCAACACCAATGGGCCAAAAATCCACAGGTTCGCCAGTGTTAATGACAACTATTGCGACTGAGACTGATGCATTTTAATAGCTTTCACCAAGTACATTTTCTTGAATGTGGGAAAATCGCATCCAAAAGCACCAACAAGTCAAAATCATCGGATAACAGATGTATGAATAACTATGCTGTTTCCCTCAAAGAGAATAAAAGTACCAGGGGGTAATGACTGTTCTCTACAGACTTCAATTCTGCGGCTTCAGTTGGCTGCTGCATCAGGTGATGTTGCTGCAAGGGTATTTGCTGCTGTTGTTGCAAACATTGGAGTTGCTCCTGCTGGGACGAAGGAATTGACATCTGCTGTTGATGCTGAAGATGGAGAAGTTGTTGCTGTTGGAAAATTAAGAGCTGCTGGTGCTGTTGTTGTTGCTGGTACTGCTGTTGTTGCTGGTGCTGTTGTTGTTGGTGTTGTTGTTGTTGCTGGTGTTGTTGTTGTTGCTGGTGTTGTTGTTGGAG
Organism: Dactylorhiza incarnata; assembly: GCA_033032865.1. Classification (NCBI taxonomy): domain Eukaryota; kingdom Viridiplantae; phylum Streptophyta; class Magnoliopsida; order Asparagales; family Orchidaceae; genus Dactylorhiza; species Dactylorhiza incarnata. The sequence goes on from JAWHQI010000260.1 coordinate 465,985, forward strand.
TAGATGCTGCTGTTGCATGTACATTAAATGTTGATGCTGCTGCTGAAGGTAAAATTGTTGTTGCTGCTGAAGATATAAGAGTTGAGATTGTTCAAAATTCATCACTTGTGTACTCTGAGGTTGGGTTGATTCTTCTGGCTTATCTTGTTGATTGTTTTGTTGATTTGGGGCATTCAGTTTGTCATCTAGATTATTTTGTTGCAGGGTATCAGAGTGTATTTGCATCTGACTCTTTTCTTCCTGGTTCTCAAGCACCTCTTGCTGAGAGCTACTTGCCTGGGAGGGATCAGTCCATTGCTGCCTATGAGAATTGAAGTTCACTTGTTGATCAAGCTGCCTCTGCTGCATCTGTTGCTGCTGAAGATAGTATAAATTCTGATAATACAGCCAGATGTCAGGTGAAAATCCTTGCATGTTTTGATAATACCCATACTGTCCAACACTTTGTGACACACTTTGATAGACTTGAATCTGAGTTTGAGAAGAAGCGTGTTGGAGTTGATCTTGTGTATATACAGTTGCTGGCTGCTGCATATGCTGTCCAAGAAAAGCCAGGTTTGGATTTGTGTAAGCTTGGGCAGCAGCCTGCTGATACTGAAGTTGAGTATGGTAACCATGTGAATCTTGTGGGTTCATCCCAGGAGTTTGTGATGCATGACCCTGAGTTAAAGACACTTGCAAGTTAGTTCCACCTGACTGATTTTGCATGTCTGCGCGGGCCTGCCATTGTTGAGGTCGGGAATTTTGCATATAGCCATGAAGCACATGATTTGGATCTGCAATATCTTGTACATCATGATAAACCTGAGCTAACTGTCCACCAGAAGCATTTTGAGGGTGCTTAGTTTTAACAGGTAAAGCCTGAGTTGTATTCATCTTCTCTTGGAATTTTGGGCGTCGGGCTGTTTTGGTTGCCATCCTAGTTGCATGACTAGCTAGAAACGGAAGACTGCTTTCCTCTTGAGGTTTTTCTCGAAAGTTCAACTCACAATTCAAGTTTTTCTCATAAGATGAATGTATTGATGATGACGCATCACATTCATCCTCAGGTTTGTTTCCAACCTTCTTAGATGTTACTTCCTGTGGAGCACTATTGTCGCAACAAGTAAGTGTGTTGGCTATTGAGATATCAAGTGCAGGAGGTTGAAAATTCCCATGAGATTCTTCTTTCACGCAACTTTTAATTGGAATTTCAGTGTCATGGCATTCTGATGAAGCATGTGGAATTTGAGCAAGATTTTGGGACTCATTAAAAATCTTGTTCGCGATGTCTAACTCAGAGCCTTCAGGGATAGAAGGTCTCTGAACATTAATTGCTTCAGCTGCTATTGATTCCTGTCTTTCTTTCTCATTGTCTTCTTTACCATACGGTTTCTGTTCACACTTCACAACCTCATTAGGCGGACTGAGGGACTTGCTCATTAGAGCAGGATTTTCAACAAGCTGTTTAATCGACACCGTTTTGCCGGGATTTTCATTAGACTGATTAGGTGAATTGGTAGGCATACCTTTTGGTTCTTCAGATTTCTTTCTTTGAAGTTGGAACTCATTGGAAGAATAATCGCATGAAGTAGATGGTCTCATAATATGGGGGAATAGTTTCCAGTGTCGATCCCATGCTTTCCTAATATCATGAATATTTCCGAATAGGTCTACAAACTGCCAAAAACAAATGTGTCTAAGAAACATGTCCTTCATGCAAATATCTTTAAAGAGAAATTTTCCTAATTAACTTCTAGGACATTTTATTTAAAGAATGCAACTCAAATCATAAGCTCCAAGTGTTAAACTACAAAACAAGGTGACAAGGACTAACATCTAAACTCCACCATCGGTTGCACTAAAAAGAAAAGGGGTAAGCTACATATGCAAAAGAAAAAAAATGTTTCCAACAATGGGTGGTCAGTTAAGGAAGTCAAAAAGAATGATTACGCAGGATCCAGTCTAAACTTTTATCCAGTAGAAAAAGTGTGTAGCTATCACGATCCTAATTGGGATTTAGATGATAATGGATGGTGATTCCCCCAAGGCCAGGGATTGGGTGCGGGTGTCAGTAGAAAGGCAGTGAATGCAAAACAGAGGAGAAAGTGATTAACACAAACATTTTAGATTTTCCCTTCCCAACACAATACACGAGTATATATACTCTTACAGTCAGAAGGATATAGCCTCAAGCAGGAACCGTTATTAATTAACTGGACATTAATTACTAATAACCAATAATCAACTGCAGCCATATCAGTTGCTGCAGACAATGACCATTGCCGCTCCTTTAGTATTCAAAATCAAGTACACAATAATTAGGCATGTAACAGTGGCACTGCATCTGAAACTCTGGATAAGATTTTTAACGACTTAATTATTCAGCAGACTAAATTGTTGCTCTAGAATCTAGATGGACTGAACTTAGAAATTTAAAGAATATTTTCAAGTGAATCGGTTGACAGCTTTTCACATAGGAAAAAAACTAATCATCATGATGCTTTACCTATTCTTTGTTGCTTCAATATTTTATTCTAGGAGTAATTAAAAAATTAGCATCCTAATGTGCCAAAATTTTAAAGTCATGAAAAAACTAAAAGAAAGAGGTTCCTATTATGAGGGATCAAAAGACAGAATAAAAAGAAACACATGCTGAAAATACTTAATACTTGTAAGTGCACGCTAAGAGAAATAGGAGCATTTAACAATGTATCGTGGCTCTCCATAAGCCTATTACTCATACTTCTAAACACATTTCCATGGAAGACTAAAAACATCCTAGAGCAAAAAACAATTGTCTAATTCAAATTTTGCATGCATTCCCGCCAGTGATTTTTTCCTTGGCAAAACCAACTAGTCCCGAACAAATTAAAGAGTTTTGACTAGACAAAAAAAGAGACTACGTGATGTTTTAGGATTAGAGTTTTAAATGTAAAAAATCTATACGGTTTATAAAAAAACAAGAAAAAGAAATTCGTATATAATAATTTTTTTAATTAAAGCAACTATTCAGTTGCAAAAAAAAATGGAGTGATTTTTTGCACCACATGAATTAAGGGTAGAAATTCGAAAAAATAAAAATCTATTAGCAAAATGAATTTTATGCTGCAAATATTAGAAAATTCTGATGATATTGAACTTGATAATACCCAATAACTCACAAACCAATAGCGAGGAAATAGAAAAAAGATAACATTTAGAGATTGATCAACATACGAACTGTCGGGACTACCATTATACAAGAAAAATGATAAATCACATGGGAGCTAGGGCAACGCATAATGCACGTCTATTCGGGGAAAAGGACACGGACAAATTTCATGTAACTCTAATCTTCTATCCATGAACAGTTTACTTTTGTCTATTTTTCTTTGCTAAGAATTAAGTCTACAAATTTCAATTGTAAGCTCTCATATATATATATATGGGAGCATTTTGTATCTTGATAGGTAGGTTGGAAGAGATCTTTGCCTAAGGAGGCCCGCCGAACTAGCGGCATTTCTGGATGAAGGAACCGCCTCCTTTGGTGTATCTGTTTTTCCTTGTTTCTATTCTGCTGTTAACCCTGCTTCTAATAAAAGGGATTCTGATACTCTTATCTTTGCTCCGACCACCTTTCAGGCTGCTATAAATGATAGCTTGCACCCTCTTCTTCGAAAGTTAATATTGGTTTTTTTCCATGACATGAAAAAAAAACAAGACGAAAGGTAACATACTTGGATCACATCATCTATGTCACTCTCTCTATAGACATATGATTATAGTTGTGACTTTTGGCAGACTTCCACCCTGTGCTAAATGGCGCCAATGAAGAGATCTTTTCATGGATGACTGCCGCTCAGTCGTCCTATGCATCCTTGCAACACGTATTGAGCACATCTAAAGTTCTCGACTTCCAAATTTCTCAAAATACTTTGTTGTCAAATATGAGGCCTCGGGTACAGGTGTCAGAGTTGTGCTAGTGCAAGAAGGTCAATCAAAAGAATATTTAAGCAAGCCACTCATTGCTCCATGATGCACTATGTTTGACTACGACACAATTCTTGGGAAGGCAAGACCTCCACTATGTCGCTATCATCCAAGAGTAGGACCTAGTGCCCATCCTCCCTTCCGACTAATCGGCACGACATTACACTACCATGAATGCCTCGTAATGGATGATTCATCCACTTGGATAAGACATCTACTACAAGAATTCCATTGCACTACCATGAGAGGACTCTCAGGAGCCTTTCCAACATACCATCATTTTGTTGCAACACTATATTGACGATGTATGTTCTCTATAGTTCAATAGTTTGTCATTGTTGAATAAAAAACTCATAAATTAATTAATAGTAACCACTCCTATAAACAGGAGAGGAAGGATACAAGAGAGAAAGAAGGGCATAAAAGTTAAGCAACAAACTACCCAATACTAACACTCCCCATCAAGTTGGGCATGTAATGTTCATCATGTCCAATGTACAACCCCGTATTTGTCGAGTGGACTCATCAAGCCATCAAGAAGAAGGGGCGAGACTAAGCCCAGGAGAGCCGGAGGGGCGAGCGCGCCAATTGTATTGCACTCACCCCCAGTTCGGGGCGAGCGGCGAGTTCTAAGCCTCACCGGGTACTCGCTACCACCAGGCGAGCAGGCCTCAAGTAGCTTGGACTCGCCTCTAGGTGTTGTGGCCTATTTTTCCAGGGAATACCACCTTGGCCTGCCATTAACGCCACTCCAAGCAACGGGATTCCGCTGTCGGCAGACCAATTTGGGTTGCATTTAGTAAAATCAAAAGGCGGGATTCCGCCATCCGCAGATCATTTTCAGAGAACTATAAATAGACCCCCAAGGGCACCTTTGGAGAGGACCTCTTTTTGGCTTCTCCTCTCTTTTGGCTGGTTCTGGTTGGTGGGAGGTCCAGCACTCGGCTCACCCAGGTTTCCGGGTTGGCATTCTGGTTCTCTCAAGTGTCCTCCAGGGTGCCCAACTCAGCTTTGGTTTGGGAGGGGAAGATCTTCCTGATCTTCCGGGTTTGTGGCGAGTCCTCTACGCTGCAGCTCGCGGGGTTTGTTTTTAGGTTAACCACCTTCGTGAGCGAGAGTCTTTGTTCTAAGAGACCGGCACAGTGCTCTCACTCGGGAGAAGTAAGAGCAAACTACATCCTTTCGGTCCGAACTCCTTTGAACCGTGGTTTCCGGGTTCAACAACCAACTTGACATTAATTTTTCCAAAGGCATTCACACTTAACCCCTTAGTGAGAACTAAGGTAGTTAGAGAAAAAACAATCTATGAAAGTAGCAAACCAAACACATCCAGAAATAGAAGACACTGGACAAGGTCCTCATGCATCCACATGAATAATAGCAAAAGGAGTAATGCTGGGCAATGACACTGTTGACACATGAGCAAAATGTATTACGCTGATGTTTACTAAGTTTACATACATCACAAGTAAATGTTTTAAATGTAAGAGCAGACATAGTAGGGAATAACTTTTTCATAGTATAAATAGAAGGATGTCCTAAGCGATATTGCCAGGAGTCCAAAAATGAAGATGAGTTACATGTAAGGCTTGTGCAGGTGGGGGTGAGGAGAGAACCGAAAACCGACAAAACCGACCAAACCGCACCGATTTGAAACCGAACTGATCGGTTCGGTGTCGGTTCGATTTGGAGTTTGTGAAAATCGAGTCCATATCGATTCGGGTCGGTTTTCATTGTATAGAAACCAAGCAAACCGAACCGAATCGATGAGAAGTAGGAGATTAAATATTATTAAATGACGACAATTATCAAATTTAATTATTTATAGCATTGCCATAAACTTAACATGTAAAAACTTAAATGTTGTAACTTGTAACACTTTACACTCATGACTCATGGGAGCCTGCCGCCTGGGTAGATTTAAATATTTAATAGTAATAGACACAATTTTTTTATAAAAAAACAGGTATAAAGTATAATTGTATAAATAATAAACTGTGGTCTGCCCTAAAAACAAATCCTGAAATCCTGATTCCCTCTGCGACCCGCTTCAAGCATGCAGTGTGTTCTTCGCCTCTTCTGCTCTTCGCATCTTCCATTCCCATTTACCAAGCCTCTGCACGCCTAGCCGCAGACAAGGTTCACCACTTTGCTACTTCAGGACCTGCTTCCAATTCAGTAAACACGCTTCCAATTCAGAGTTTCGCGGTCAGTCCTCACTTTTGCGGGTAAGGTTCTATGCCTTCCAGAGTTCCTGTCGGCGTCGCTTAAAGTTCCAGTCGGCGTAGGTTTTCAATACAGATTCCATGAAAACATTCTTTGCATTCCAGTCTTTCCAGAGTGCAGCGTGCTTTTCGGTCTTCACGCGTGCACCTGCTTCCAATTCAATAAACACTCCAGATTGCATTGAGCCACGCCGACAAGTTGTGCCTTAGATTTCTGACTACTTAGTTCTAGGTAGTAGCGGCATATTCTTCATCTGAATGACTGAACATGCCTCATATAATAACCTCGGAACCATTGAAATCAATCAGGCGGCATATTCTTCAATTGATTATAATCTTCAATCAGGCGACATATTCTTCAATTGATTATATTCTTCAAACATATAATAACTAGGTTCTATAGATTGTAATGATTATAATCATATAATAACTAGGTTCTGAGGAATATTCTTCAATTGATTTCAATGGTTCTGAGGCATATTCTTCAATTGATTTCAATGGTTCTTTAGATTGATTGCAAAGTGTTCCGTATTAATTTTATTTTATTTATGTAGATGTCCTCTTCTTTGAACCATAAGGAAAAGAAGTAATGAAGGAAGTCGTGGAGGATAATTTGAATAAATCGTCCAAGGCAGTACAATACCATCTCAGGAGGAGGATGTATCACAAAATGTGTCCAAGAAATAAAAAATTGATGGCACTAACACTGAGCCTGAAGTTACTAATTCTAGAAATAAATCTACGGTGTGGGAGTGGTTTAGTAGGTTCAAGGATAGTGAAGGAAGAGATAAAGCTAAACGTAAATATTATAGCAAGATATATGCAGCTGATCCAAAGAAGAATGACACTAACGCCCTAAGGACACACATGATTGCCTTATGCCGATTCAGACAAGTAGAGAGCAAAAAAAAGATTTTATCTTTCACTCAAAAAAAGGAGGATGATGCAACAATTGGGTCACTTGAAGCTATTAAGTTTGAGGAATTAGAGTGCAAAAATGCTTTGGCGAAAATGATAGTAGTGGATGAGTTACCATTTAAATTTGTTGAACAGGAAGGATTTAGATATTACTCCAACCAATTAGAGCCGAGATTTAATGTACCTTCTCGTAGTACTGTAGCTAAATATTGCATTGATCATTTTGTTGATGAGAAGCATAAACTGAAGAAATTGTTAAATTCTGAAAGGATATGTTTGACAATAGATACGTGGACTTTCATTCAAAGGTATGATTATATGTGTCTCACTGGACTTTTGGTTAATTTTGGACTACTTTCATTCAAAGGTATGGTTATATGTGTCTCACTGGATTTTTGGTTAATTTTGGACTGCTGACTCTTGTATTTGTGCACTCTTCATCTTTTTGGTTTCCTCCCAAACTCCAATCCCTCGGCGCTGCACAAATCACGATGAGTGATTGTATCTTGGTTGGTCCGGAGGTAAGAACATTTGTTCTTTTCACTTGCTCTTGATTCATGCTGTCATTGAGAACAAGGCCAAATATATCATTCTTACATGTTGTGCTATCGACCTGTAGTTTGAGCAGTTGTCATGTTGTAGTTATATAGCCTTTGGAAAGCTAAATGCCTTAGTTTAAATGTTTATGCTTTGTTCAACACATTTTTCAATGTAATTTGTTGGATTGAGGAATGTATGTTATATGTACGTCTTCAGTTAGAGAAATTAATACTTTTTAATGTAATTTGTTGATGACGCTACCTAAGAAATACAGCTTGAAATTAATACTTTTCAATGTATTCAGTTAGCAACATTGTCATCCTATGTTGATTAAGAAAGATAAGATGATTATTTGAGAGAACTGTTAAAATAAATACAAGAGCGAAGATGTAAACCGACACCGAACCGCCAAAAACCGACAAAAAACCAAATCGACTTTGAACCGACCGGGTTCGGTTCGGGTCGGTTTAGACAAACCGAAAGTTGAGGCATGTCGGTTCGGTTTCGGTTTGCATCCGAACCGACCCAAACCGAACCGTCTGCACCCCTATGTGCAAGTGGAGCGGAACTGGAAGGATCAAACACATAGAGGTCAACACAATCTACCAGAGTCAATCACTTTCTCTGTCTTCAAGTCCCGAAACACACATGAACGGGGAAAAAACACTAATGGAAAGAATAGTACGAGTAAAATTAGGGACATGGAGGAAAAATTATAAAGTGAGTTAAGAACAAGGGATTGATACCTTTCCTGCAATGGAGGAAAAAAACTCATCAGCAATGCTCACTGTCTCTACTATCAAAAGTAAGTAGGGCACAAAACCTAAGGCAGAGTCAGTCATGTGTTCAGTGGCTCCCGAGTCATAATGAGCACCGGTATTCCCGTATGGGCATAAGAAGACGATGATGAGGCAGTCGACTCAATAGTGTGACCATGCATCAGATGTTGAAATGCATGTCTCTTCAGCAAAGAGAGAATCTTGAAGGCCAGAAGGATCGGGGCAAACGATGTTGGGAGATGTATCCTCTGAGGCATCAATAAGGAGAGCAAAACAGGCAGGAGTTCGGCACGGAGATCGGAAATCCCTACGACCACCATGTGGTGCAGGTCCTCCTTGTTGTAGTGGAAATCCATGGAGTCGGAAGCAGGCATCCCAAGTGCGGCGTCCATTGCCACAATAATCACAAACCAGGCGGTTACTATCCATAGACTTCAGTTTTGAGATGCAGATTGTCCAACTTCCTGAACTATGTTGAGTAGCGGCAAGGGAGGAACCTTCGGGAACAGAGTCTGGGAGTCCAATATGTCGCTGATCAAACTCCTGTTACACATGACTATAAACTTCTAGCAGAGGTGGTAAAGGGGAACGCCCGAGTATCTAAGTACTAATTTGATCGAAATCAAGATGGAATCCATGTAAAAACCCAAAGACCTGGTTGCATTCTTCCTGAGCTCTGACCCAAACGCCATCCTCGGGGGACACGATAATGAGAGAATCAAAGTGATTGTACTCCTAGGATAGTCGAGTAAACTCTAAGTAATAGACTAAAGGAGAACGGTCACCCTGTCATAGAAGGAATATTTTCCGACTGAACTGAAATATATGGTAACATTTCAACAGCGAGAGTAGATTTCCTCAGCTCTTTTCCAGATATCAAGCGTTGTATCCAAGAACAAATAATTGCGAGCAATGGATTCCTGCATAAAGTTCATGAGCAAGGATATGACTAAGAAGTTCTCTGACTCACATTGCAATCAATCTGGTGAAGTGGTCACAACTTCTAGGGTGGCACCACTAACATATCTCCAAGCAATCAATGGTTTTCAAAGTAAAGGTGATAGAACGAGACCATGGTCGGTAATTGGAACCACCCAATAGCATAGTAGCAATTTGAGTATGATCATGACTAGCCCAGATAAATCTCATGAGAATCAACAAATCTGACATGATACGAAAATTGAAATAAAAAAAATCGCCATGTGAAAATAGACAAAAAAACGAGGGTCATACAAAGAGGAGCCTAGATCAAATATGCTCAAGATCCAACCATCAGATCCAAGAGAAATCAATATATGTGATAGAGGAGAGGAAGAACAATCATCTCCTCATATATGGTGCAGACCAGGCGCTAGAGTGGTGGTTAAACACTCATCCCGAAGGATCGACATCCGACTGCATTGATTGCCCCAAGACCGAACAAGGGCCAATGAGAGAGGGATGGAACAGGAGAGAGAGGAGCTCAGGAGGTGACGACGACATAATTGGGATGAGCGTCGGTCGGGTCAAGCCAATGTTTTCGATATCGGCCGACATGTCTGACATGTCGACCAACATAAAAGTTTCATGGACAAAATGACAAGTTTCCGACATTTTTTAGCAAAATATCATTTTGGAATATATCGACCGATATATCAGTTATCGGCTGTATGTGCTGATATATCCCGACAGTATATCAATTGATTTTTTTTTAATTTATTTAGTACATTTCGTTGTCTGGATTGTTTTATGACTTAGCTCTCGACCCACGATAATCAACGATTGCGAGACTTTCTTTATCAACTCACTATGATGAGAGTTATTTAAGATGCAAGGTACCAAGCTTCGCCTCAGTGCGACATCCCAGGCAAACGACCAAACTGAGATGTTGAATCGATGCATTGAAATGTATTTCCACTACTTTGCCTCTGAACAACTGCATCACTAGTACTGTTGGATCGCATGGGCGGAACATTGATATAATACGCCTTACCACTTCGCAATCGGTACATCCCCTTTCCAGTTTGTTTTCAATCGACCACCTTCCATCCTCCACCACATGCCAGGACAAAGATCTCGCCAAAAACCTTGTTGATGGAGAGGACGGGGAATGCAATTCGATTAATGTTTTAGTAGACCTATCCTATTGTTTGGCGACTTTTGAAAAAATACATCAAGACAGTCTTAATTTAGTTCCGACCAGTAAGGTCTATACTTGTAATGACTCAAAAGCTCCTCAAATAAAAAGTTGAAGCACTACTTTGACACATTAAAATCTAAAGACTATTTTGATATTGAATCAAAATCTCGAGAACTAAAATGATTTTTTACTCTCTAAATGACAAGTTAAAGTGACATGAATTAGAACTGTATGACTCATTTGCCATGAAACCTCATGGGCTCTTTGGTCTCCGCTGCTAGGCCGTAAGCCCAGTTATCCGGTTTGCGGAGAAAACTGTTGCAAGCTTGATCTCCAACACGACTATCCTCCATCGTTCCCGTGATGAGCAGTCGTGGAGGGAGGCGATCTAATCCCTTCTCAACTATTGTCATACATGGAGACGACGGATCTGACCTCGTTGGCCTTTCCACTCACGGCGCTACTGCTGACCACGATGAGGTGGATGATTCATCCCTCCCCCCTCTCCTACAACGCCTCCCAAAAGACTTCGACGATGCCGCAGTATACGAGGACGACGAAGAGGACACCAGCGCCTCATCTTCAGGCTTATTGACACATAGTAGACACTAAAAGCGATCATGCATTCTCCAGGATGGTAACAGTTGCACTTTGGACAGAGGGGAAAATCCTTCACCTTTGCTCCGAGCTGATTTCCTCTCTTATCACCCATCTTCTGCTTCTTGTTCCAATTTTTTCCTTGCTTGTTCCTATTCTGGTGTTGTTGTGGCGCATCTTGGGTCCGTTTGCTCCTGAAATTATTGCGCTTCTACATCCTCAGTTGATCTGTCTTTAACCTTCTAGCAGTATCGACCAGACTTCTATAGTCATCATTGACCATAATCAGCAACGGCTGTCTCAGCGAGTCAAGAAGGCCATTCGTAAAGCGGTGACACTTATCATCTTCATTTCTTTCCATGATGCCCGCATAGCAAGATAAATGAGTAAACTCTCCCTCATTAGTTGTGACAGTCCTATCTCCTTGAATCAGCATGAGATACTTCTCCTGAAGCGTCCGGTGCTCCAAAGGAGACACGAACCAGTTCGAGAGTGATGTGGAGAATTCGTTCCAGGTGAACATATCCACCGAACGACCTGCCATAAGGAGAGATCGCATTTTCATTACACCATAATGGGAATTTAATTTTAAAAGAAGGGAAATTCGAACGTAAATTCTTACCAGCATGGTCATCAGCTGGGTGTCTAATACACCACAAATTAGCTTCCCCCTCAAGAAGGAAGGTCGTTAGAGGTATTTTCTTGTTGTCCAGGTACTACATCACGTTCAACAAGTCCCGGGTCTGAACTAGTCAGTCATCGGTCTCCATAGGACTTTCTTCTCCACTGAAGTTGGAGGGGAGGAAATCTCTAAACTTCCTCAGATAATGCTCCATCCCGATCTCCATGGCAGCAGGTGCAGGAGCTGGAATTGGGACCGATGCAGGTTGTGAATTACTAAACTCAATTAGGGCTAGGGTTACTGCCCTGGCAATTTCAGCTGCAATGCTAGTTGGTGTTGGTTCTGCTGGTGAATTGACGTCATCCATGACGATCTCAAGAGGGGTATACTGTTGCGAAGGTTCTCTTGCCTCACCGCTACGGGGTACCTATAAAATGTAAGGAGAGTAATTATTACTGAACATGACATAAATGAAGAATCTGCAATTGGGGGTATCTTCAACATAAGCATGAACTAAGAGTAAGATGAAACTTGATGACTCTAACGTCGAATGAGTGATTTAGATGAAATCGTAAGGCTCTGTGAATTTTCTAGGTCATAGGATCATAAACCTAACTCTGATACCTAACTCTGATATCTAGTTTAACATCAATTCATTAGCTCGGATGATACTTGTGATATGAAGCAAACAAAGCAACGGTAATAAAACTGGTACATAACAAGCATAAATGAAAGTAATATCTGAAAGACTTACAACGAAAGTAAAGTATGAAGCTATGGGTAAAAAGGTACCTCAATTTCTAATTCATATAGCAACTAGAATTGAAAAGATACATTGAAAACTTTAGATAATTCAAATACATTATTTTACATTAGTAAATGATACAATATCTGGAATGAAATATAACTGAAGGAAAAACAAACAAAAGTAGAGAAGAGCAAACGCTTATCCTAAGCGTATTTCCCCACATGTGATCCCTGAAAAGAAATGTCTGAAGACGGGTCAGCCCAACTGGTGAGTAAGAAAGACTACTCCCCCAGTAACCCTAAAAATACATAATTTAGTATTTTGCTTGTATGTAAAAATATAAACTTTTGAGTAATTATTCTGCTTCTGAATAAACTGACAAAAGTTTCATAAGTTCACTTTCTGTATTGTCACATTATGAGTTGTCTCATTATCTTTAATTCTTGTATATAATGATTTTAGTGTTCTAAATTCTTTCTAAAGTTGGGGTTATTAGATTTAATGTTCTCCTTATTAACTTAGTGTCTTATGGTTTGCTGAGCACATTCTGAAAATGGAGTCTAAATGACGACCCGAAGGTACCATTAACAGATGTGCCCCTTGAGTGGAACACAGACTCGACTCTAAATATTTTTATGACTGGAAAAGTAGATTGTCGACTCCATGTTTGAGGCTCATATGGACAGATAGACATATGAGTGTGAGACCACTAGTTTGAGACTTATTACGTGCGTTGAGCTTTTGCATTTAGCTTAGTTGCATTTAACATTTTTTATTAATTCTGATCGTGCATTAAGCTGTTCATTTTTCATGCTATGAGTTGAATGTTGAATTACTTAAATTAATTGACATTAAATATTTATTTATAAACTACTTGTAACATTATTTCATTTGTATATTGTATTCATTTATTAACTCGTTAACATGCATTTAAACGATATACAAGTATTTCTATTTTACATGATTTTCATTAGTGAACTAGACAATGAATTTATAATTGGTGATATGTCTAGCCAACAGGAATCAAATTTCTTGCCTCGGTGTTGCGACGCTCGTACACACGGCGTGGCGGCATGATTTTCCTTATGTTACTTTGGAAACGCTGAGAATCTGTTACGATCTTACTAAGAAAGGGGGAAAACTAGAGGAACTAGGGAGAAACTAGAGAGAACTAGCACTTAGGGTTAGGGTTGAGGAGAAAGGGAGGAAGGAAATACCTTGATAATAGTTTGCATGCCACCAAAAGAGGGAGGTTTGGGTATTTATATTAACCCTAACCCCCCTAGGGCCGGCCGGCCCCCATTGGGGCTGAACCGGTGCGGTTCAGCCCCGGTGCTCCTTATATTAATATTGGCGGGCTGAACCGGATGGTTCAGCCCGGTCTTCCTCCGCCTTCTCCTTTGGTCGACGAGCCCAGTAGCCGAATAACCTGGTGATGACGCCGGGCGTAACATTCCCTCCCCCATCAAGGACCAGCTTGTCCTCAAGCTGGAGGCGGGGAGAGTGCGGCTCTTGGGACAAGTCGGCTCTGGCTTGCATCTGAGACGAGACCCCTGTTGGAGCTGTAGGTTCCGCTCTACTTGCTGTAACGATGGGCTTCGTACTATCTGGTGCCCCTAGGCGTTCCACGCTGTGGGGTGAGATCTTCTTTACCTTAGACAACGTGAGGCCTTCCAAGCAGTACCCCTTCCCGTGCTGGCTGAACTCCATAGTCATCTGGTTCCAGTCGAAAGTCACCCGCCGAAGTTGCTGCAGCCACGGTGCACCCAACACCATGTCGGAACCCCGGATTGGCAATAAGTAAACATCAATATGCTCTGTGTACCCCTGTATCTGGAGCTCCACCCCTTTTAGCACTCCCTCGCACTGCAGTGTGCGTCCATCCGCTACCCGGACGTGGAAAGCTGCGCTGCGATCTATGACACACCCCGTCTTCTGGGCCACACCGAATTGGATGAAGTTGTGAGTGCTCCCGCTGTCCATCAGAATCGTCACCGTCTCTCCGCCGACCCTCCCAGCTAGGTGTAAGGTCGGAGATGGGGTACCCCCCTCCAAGGAATGGATGGATACTCCAAAGTCGTCAAAAACCAACTCTCCCTCCTCTGCAGTGCGAGTAACATCTTCCGCGTCCTCCTGCAGCATGAATACCTGGACCTTCTGGCAAGCGTGCCCTCGGGTGTACTTCTCATCGCAGTTGAAGCATAGCCCCTTGTCCTTTCTGGCCTGAAGCTCCTGCCACGTCAACCTCGTCACAGTAGGACGGCCCTCGGTCGGTGGCTCCTGCTTGGGTACATCTGCAATCGTAGGTGCCCGACCTGTCGTCCGAGTCCTCTGTCGATTGTACCGCTCCTCCTGTATCCTGGCCAGGCTGATGGCATGACTCAAACTGCGTGGCATGTAGGCGTGGACCTCGTCTCGCAAGTGGTCCTTCAATCCGGATACGAAACAGCTCAGCATCGTCTGCTCCTCCCAAGAAACACGGTTTGCCAACTTCTCGAATTCCGTGCGATACTCGGTGACTGTGCCCTTCTGACGCAATTTCTGAAGGGTGGCCTCCACGTCCTCATACTCCAAGGGCCCAAACCTAGCCGAGAAAGCCTCTATGAACTCGGCCCAAGGGGCATAGGTGCGCCCCCGCAGAAACCATTCCGTCCACTGATACGCGTCCTCCTACAGATGGAAGGCCGCCAACTGCACCCACTGAGCCTCGGGAATCTCTTGGTACTTGAAGAAAAGTTCAGCCTTCTGGATCCATTTTAAGGCGTCGCCGCCTTTGAACTTAGGGAAGTTCATACGTGTCAGTTTTGGCTGCATGTACGGCCGTGGTTCGGCATGTGCTGGTTGGTAAGGTTGCGCTGGAGCCACTGCGGGCCCGGGCCGTCCCCGGTCCAGACCGTAGCCTCCTTGTTGCCCTCCACCCCATGGGTTGCCATTTCCATAGTCCGCCGGACCTCCATATGGCGGTGGCATCGGTAGGATGCCCGCCACACCCCCGATTGGGATCGCATTCGCTCCAGTAGGTCGAAAAGGGGCTGCTCCCTGCCCTGGACCCCGCCACGAGGAACCCGGGTGCATTCCCGGTCCGTTCCAGGCGTACTGGGTGCCGAACGGCCCATTCGGTGCCGCCGATCCCGATACGAGAATTCCGCCTCCCATAGACCCGGATCCGGCCCCTTGTTGCGTTCCACTTCCGATTCCTGTGTCGTTCTGCGCCGGGGGATGGTAGGATGCTTCGGTTTCGGATCCCTCCGCCGCGTGGGATTTTCCTTTCAGATTTTGCACGAGTAAGTTCTTGATCTCCTCCATGCGCGCGTCCAAGCGATCCTCTAGATTTTTTTGGGAGGATTTCACTTGTTCTACGAGCGCCGCCACAGTGTCCGACAACCCGACGTAGTTCTCTTCGATGGTGGTCAAGCGTGCATTCTCGGCTTCGGTGCGTGTCACCATGGTCAGCTGAACCAGACGCTGGAAGTGCTGGAGCAACAGAAGCCCGAGGAGCAGGCAGGAGGCAGGCGGCGGCCTCTGGAGCAGCAGGCAACGGCCTCTGGAGCAGCAGGCGGCGGCGGTGGCCCTGGAGCAGCAGGCGGCGGCGACACTGGAGCAGGCGACGCTGGAGGTGCTGGAGTCGTCGCTGTCGAGGGCTGGAGTCGTCGTTGTCGCGGGTTGAAGCGCTGGAGTCGTCGATGGATCGACGTCGAGGGCTGGAGTCGTCGCAGGAGTCGACGTCGAGGGCTGGAGTCGTCGCTGGAGTCGACGTCGAGGGCTGGAGTCGTCGCTGGAGTCGAGATCGGGAAGGAGTCGGGGTCGGGATCGGAAAACTATCGGGATCGGAATCGGGAAGTAGTCGGGATCGGAAAAAAAAACTGGGAGGACGAAGCCTCTGATACCAAATGTTACGATCTTACTAAGAAAGGGGGAAAACTAGAGGAACTAGGGAGAAACTAGAGAGAACTAGCACTTAGGGTTAGGGTTGAGGAGGAAGGGAGGAAGGAAATACCTTGATAATAGTTTGCATGCCACCAAAAGAGGGGGGTTTGGGTATTTATATTAACCCTAACCCCCCTAGGGCCGGCCGGCCCCCATTGGGGCTGAACCGGTGCGGTTCAGCCCCGGTGCTCCTTATATTAATATTGGCGGGCTGAACCGGATGGTTCAGCCCGGTCTTCCTCCGCCTTCTCCTTTGGTCGACGAGCCCAGTAGCCGAATAACCTGGTGATGACGCCGGGCGTAACAGAATCCTTCTCTGATTAATAGTGGGGATGTCCTTCCCCACTCCTCCCCAAAATCTTTGAGAGGAAAAATTCATACATGCCCTTAAAACACATAATTAAACAGATTTTTTAAGGAAGAAGCAAAATTCGTAATGGAGATGGTGATCTCACCTTGTCCGGAAATTATGCAAGGCCTCTCTAATTAATCACAATGCCTTGACAAAACCTAAAATTAAATGGGACTCTTAGATCGAAACAATAGATAGAACCCCCAAGTCTAAGGTTCACCTCTCCCCTCTAGGGTTTGGTAAGAAACGAACTAATATTCATTAAAAAGGCTAGAAGAAATGAAAGAGGCGAAAAAGAAAGGATTCCCAATTTATGCCTTAATTTTTACCTCGTCCCCAGCAGTGACAATGCACAGTTGAGCAGGCGGATATCTGAATGAAAAGATCGGAATCCTTGATTCCTGTAATCAAACATAAATGGAACATAAGGTGATTGAAGGGAGTAAGAGGAAGACTATGGTTAATTGGCACTCACTGGGAAGAAGGGGGTCATGCGCTTACCTGCGAAGAACTGATGGGAAGGTCGCTCGAAGACTAAGAATGACTGGTAGGTGTCGTCGGGAACTGAAAATCGCAGTGGCGATGTTGATTGCTAGCAAGGATCTACGGGGAACCTGTTGTTCTGTCTCTGCGATTAAAGAGAGGCAAATCGTGGAAGCTTTCCCGATCAGCGACGCTAGTCGCTGAGTCCTAGAGGAATGACAGGAAGTCGTCGATGCAATTGTCTGATGCGATATCTCAGACAGTGGAGGCTTTGTCGAACTACTGGAGGGAGAGAAATAAAACGCCGTTGAGACCGTCTGCGCGTTTCGTCTGCGAGAGGAAGAAAGGAGATGCAGTTTTGTTTCTATCGAGCGCTTACTGGGAGAGGGAAATAGGGTTTTCGTTTCTTGTTGTGGGGGAAAATAAAATTGTGGCTCACAGTTTTAGCGAGAGGAAAATAACTCTTTCCACCTAATTACCATATTTGTCTCTACCAATTTAAAATCTTCCAAATTAATATGATACGCCCTCGCGAAATTCGAAACCGAGCCGAATTAAATTGCATAAAATTTTCCCCTTTCATGGCATCCTTTAAAATTACGATTAACGCCTAAAATTTAAGCGTATGTGTATGTACCTCCATTAGAAGGTGGCATCGACGCAACTTACTCGCGATCAGGCACCGAAATTAAAATTATTATTGTATTTAAATTACGGATGTTACAGAATAGAAGGAATCTAAAACTTGATTTTTCTATGAGAGAGAGAGGTCTCGAAATGGGCTTAGAGTCTAGAATGGAGAGGTAGAATCTGTAGAGATATGGTATAGAAGATTGAGAGGAATAACTTCAATTCAAATTTATAAATAAGAAATTTTAACTGCATACCACATTTTATTCACAGTAATAAGGTTTTCAATTAAAATTTCAAACTTAATCTTATCATATTTATCAGGAAAGGATAGTTACTGTCTAAAGGATAGACATGTTAATGAAAATAAACCAATATGATTTCATGAACTATGATTCGGCTAGATCGAGCCTTCTCATGAATCAAGGCTTTGATCAATGCGTTGCAACTCTTTTTAGTTGCTTCTTCACTTTTCTTTCTTTTTTCCCCTCCTAGTAACTTTATTGTTATTATTTGAAAGTGAAATTATTTTTTTCATATTTCATTTATTATATTGATTTCTTCAGGTAGCAAAATTTGGCTGAGTGAAGTTTTTGTGATTCTTAATTTTTAGTAGTTTGTTTATAACAAAAGGTCATAAATGTTTTTAGGACTATCATTTTAAGGTTTCGGACGATGATAGTGAGATATTGCTTCACATTAATAATTTGTTTCCTATTAATCTTTTGTTTAATTGTTGTCAACATGGCACATGGCGTCTGCATTAGAAACCTTAACCTAAAGATGTTATACAATCAGTACTAAATTTTCAATTTCCTGAGGAGGATAAATTCCCACAGATTTTGCATATTGAAGTAAGCCTGAAAAGTGAAAACAGCTGCAGTCGCTAGTTTTATTTAGAGCTGAAATGTCTAACCTTCAGATATAACTGTGAGATTTCTTCACGGTCGTGAGAACTTAAAGCTTGAGATATCTCTGATCCTGTGGATATCAGAGAGGCCACTTTACAGTCTACAGCAGCTATATGATCTTTCCCACCATGCATAGTCATAAAATCTAGAAATCCCTGAAGAAATAGCAAACTGTCAAGAAAAGGTATCCCTAAGAATAGTCAATAACAACACCCGTACCTAAAATATATATGAGAAACTAACAATGATTCTTTAGTTTCCAAATTATACACATTAATTATTATAAAATTGTATCCAGAAATAGCAAGGAAAAACATAATAAAATCTTAAAAAAAGGAAGTTCTTGTGTATTTGCAAAGTTTGCAAAACATGTTATGATGGCAAACTCAAGATCCATTAATTGATTGTGGGAGAATTTCTATAATGTTCTCTTTAACATATTCAACCAAACAGGTAATACAGCTTAACCGACTTGATCATTTTGAGAAGCTGATCGCAATAGTTATAACTGTAAGACTTAGCAAATTCATCCATAATACAGGAATTATACATGGATATAAAATATGTCAAAATTATTCAATAAAAATCTAAGGTTTCAGGTGTCTTTTTAAAATTGAGGAATATTTACAGCTATTTTGTTAATAACACGAATTCCTCCATGCCTCGGTGCGACAGTCCCCGTGAAATTTTTTGTTTGGCCAAATACAAATCTTTACAATTGAAGGGATAAACACACATTTTTTAAAATAAAAGTAAAAAACACATAAATTAAACTCAAAAAAGTTAAAATTTGGAAAGATGAATGTTTCACAAAAGAGTATTTTCCCCTTATATATTAGTAGAGATAATGGAACATACCTCACTAGAGTCACATGAGATCCCTTAGTATGTCGAGCCAAAAAAGAACACGTCTTACACCTAGATTTCCCATTCCTGCTTCAGCTCCTCCCAAATTTGTTTGGTATGTCATAAACTATTTTGAGGAATTGTTCCCCTTTCACTTCTTCTGGAGTTTTTTTATTTCTTTGCATTTGTATTGTGGGTTGGTGGTGGGACTATAACACCCTGAATCCAATGAGGGTGGTCAAATCCAATGAGGGTGGTCAAACGAGGGCGTGGAGTGTCTATGAGGCAAAGAAATTGCAAGTCTATTCCCGCGGGAGGCGGTGAACTGCTACCCGTTCGGGTGATCTGAGTCCTCGGTTGCGTCCGGACGGTCGTTCCGAATCGTTTTAATATATTATTTTATGTATTTTGAATTATATTTGACACCCGATCGGATCAGACAATATGAGCCGTCCGATTCGAGTGCCCTAATTGTATTATGAGTATAAATAAATGCAGGTGCTGGTTTGTGGGCATCGAAGGTTGGCTGCAATTCTTGCAACCATAGGTCAAGGTTCATGTTGCGACACCGGAACTCCTCCTCCTTGGTGCGACTCCAAGGTGAATCCCTCTCCTCCCCCCTCCACTTGCTAGCCGGATGCTTTCCCCAAGCCACACGCCCTCTCAGTCACCGCTACGGCCAGTCCCCCATGCAAACCCCTCCACCAGCCGCTCCTGGATCCGCCTCCAACTCCCCTTCGAATCCTCCCTCCACGCCCCATCCCTCCAGAGCCCCTCTTCAAGCCGCCTCCTCCCACTCAACTTGTTGTCGGTCCCAACCCCCAGCCCTAATTCTTCCTTTGCTGACCTCCCCTGTCCATGCCTCATATAGCCAGCTTTTCCCCTCACCGAGCCCCACGATTTCCCCTCGTGTAGTTGTTATGGGATGCTCATCTTTACACTCCTCTATCTAGTTAATAGGAGTTATAACCTTGAGCCCCGGGCCTAGTTCATCATTTTATTAGGTATCATTATGGTTGTTGTCTTTTTAGCTCATCATTGTATCTAGTATTAGGTGTCATTATGACTCTGTCTTTTATATGTTGTAAGCCTATAAAAAGGCGTATGTATGGATGTATGAGACAAGCAAGAAGAAATCTATTTTCCCGTCTTTGAGTGTGAGGTCTTGGAAGCTCTCTCCTCCAACGAGCAAGCCCCGCTTAGGCAGCCGCGGTCATGGCTCCATAGTATCTCCGCTACCCCGCATCTCCACCTCCGGCCACCTCCTACCAAGGCTCATAACAACTTGGTATCAGAGCTATCGGTCCTCTGCAGCGGGACACCGCGACGACATCGTGCTTCTTCCTCACTCGGACGGAATCTCCGCCGCAACTCGCTGCCAGCAATAGCAGCAGCCCCTCCCTGTTTTCCGTCCGGCGCGACAGCCTGACGAGGACTCTCCGACTGTTACGGCAACATCCTGGAGCAAAACGCTCCGCCCGCACGCCGACATTGCCGCACGCCCCTTTGCACTGCCGCGCCTCCGAGACAGACGCACCGCGCGCCGCACATCGCTGTTCTGTCCAGCGGCGCTCGACGACAGCAAACGCCGAGGCGCCGCTCTTTCCCGCGCCTCCGTCGACGTCCCAGCTCCTGCGTACAGTTTCGAGCGTCGGCCCCTCCATCCTTGAGCAGGGAGAACAAGCGTCGGCCGCCTGCGAGCGATTTCGAAGCCCCTACCGTATTCATTTCCCTCGAGCCCAGCGACCAGTAAACACGCAGCTTCGGCGCTGTACTATTGTCCGCTACCTTTACGGCTTTACCCCTTCCAGCACACTTTGCTTTTTGTTTTAATCTCCGTGGACCCCACCAACACTCGCTTTCCTCTCCATTATTATTACTCCTTCTCTATTTAAATACCTAAGCCGTTTCATTTCTTACACCCAACTAGCCCAATTCCATTCAACTTTTCTCCAGCGCTTTATTATTTGCAAATATTGGGCGCAACCGCGGCACCCGTGGCCACTCACAATCATCCGACCCGGCGCATTTCAAACGTCCTGTCACCCGCTCTTCTTCTCGCGCCTCTTCTCGCACTATGGGTGACTCATCTGACCAACTAAGTCAGATTATGACCATGTTGCAGGCCGTCATGGCACAACAGGCCACGCAAAATGCACTCACGGAACGCCAACAGGAGGCCATTAATACGCTCTCCAAGCGCCTTGATGATCTTGCTACCGCCCCAGCACATGATCGTACAAGCAGCAGTCAGGCACCGCCACTTCTCCGCCCAGCCCCGCCACTGAACGCCCACGAGCCACCGCTGTCGTTTCCCGCGCACCCAGTCGCTGCGATTGAACCACGCTACACCAGATTGGAATTTCCCACCTATGACGGGAAAAGAGATCCCTTATGCTGGCTCACCAAATGTGAGCAATACTTCGGCCACCAACAAACTCCGGCAGCTGACCGCACCCATCTAGCATCTTTCCATCTGCTCGACTCCGCTATCTTATGGGCCTCTCGACTTCTCGTCGATCGACCGAATCTGCTATGGGACGACTTCAAAAGGCTATGCAACTTGCGTTTTGGACCTCCCATCCGCAGCAACCCCCTCGGAGAACTCATATCTCTACGACAAACAGGGTCAGTAGACGAGTACCTGGAACAATTTCAGCTTCTCTTGGCGCATGTTCCCCTTACCCCGGATATGCAAGTCAACATTTTCACCGCTGGACTTCGCGAGCGCCTGCGACTGGATGTCGAGTTTGAGGCACCACCAGACTTAGTGACTGCTATGAGTTTGGCCCGGTTCTGCGATCGTCGCCTTCAGCTAACACAGACGGCCTACCCTCCTGCCGCCAACATCGTCCAACCAGGTCATATCGAGGGCCCTCCACCCCCTCCGGTCCGCCGATTATCCCGGGCGGAGATGCTGCAACGACGCGCCCAGGGATTATGCTTTAATTGCGACGAGCAGTACACTCGCGGCCACAGGTGCAACCGGCTCTTCTACCTACACGTCGAAGATTCTGACGACGAAGGCGTCGGATGAAATGTGCACCATCACGGCCCCTTTAGCTTGAGGTCAAGCTCATTTTCAAGACGGGGTGTGATGTTATGGGATGCCCATCTTTACACTCCTCTATCTAGTTAATAGGAGTTATAACCTTGAGCCCCGGGCCTAGTTCATCATTTTATTAGGTATCATTATGGTTGTTGTCTTTTTAGCTCATCATTGTATCTAGTATTAGGTGTCATTATGACTCTTTGTCTTTTATATGTTGTAAGCCTATAAAAAGGCGTATGTATGGATGTATGAGACAAGCAAGAAGAAATCTATTTTCCCGTCTTTGAGTGTGAGGTCTTGGAAGCTCTCTCCTCCAACGAGCAAGCCCCGCTTAGGCAGTCGCGGTCATGGCTCCATAGTATCTCCGCTACCCCGCATCTCCACCTTCGGCCACCTCCTACCAAGGCTCATAACAACATCATAATGACTGTGTAAGAAAGAAAGCTATGCAACATTTATCTCCATATATCAGTACAATTAAGTAACCCATAAACCAGTTATCATGTTCTTATTGTAGTAATGAAGCAATAAAGTAATGTATCAGTATATCCGTGTATGCAGTAAATCAATAAATCAGTATTTCTATATCAGTGTATCAGTATATCAGTATCTCTATGTATCAGTATGTCTGTATTTCTATGAATGTTTCATTTCTTAGGATATATTAGGGGCGATTGAATCCATATTCATTTCTTATGAGCCTTGGTAGGAGGTGGCCGGAGGTGGAGATGCGGGGTAGCAGAGATACTATGGAGCCATGACCGCGGCTGCCTAAGAGGGGCTTGCTCGTTGGAGGAGAGAGCTTCCAAGACCTCACACTCAAAGACGGGAAAATAGATTTCTTCTTGCTTGTCTCATACATCCATACATACGCCTTTTTATAGGCTTACAACATATAAAAGACAAAGAGTCATAATGACACCTAATACTAGATACAATGATGAGCTAAAAAGACAACAACCATAATGATACCTAATAAAATGATGAACTAGGCCCGGGGCTCAAGGTTATAACTCCTATTAACTAGATAGAGGAGTGTAAAGATGAGCATCCCATAACAGTAGTTTCCCCACCTCTGTTTGATTCACTACAGCCCATGTTGTGGACCCCGACACAAACTGCCAGCTTTCCCTTGCCATGAACCCCCTCCAGTCCTCTACCTGAGCCTTGCCAGTTCAGGAACCACCCTTCCAGCACCTCTCGAGTTCGCAACAAGCTTGGATGCCCACAATCGACCGATGTTCCTCCGCCGCCTGCACGTGTAAGTTGTAGTTTGGAGTTTTTTTAATTCTCTTTCGTTGTGTATTTGGCACCTTACTTGCCGTGGATGTTTATTTTACTTGTTACTAGTACTGGGCGTTGTGTGATGTGTAGAGCTTATTCTGCAAACGTTTAAAATATTTGTGTCTCGGTCATTTTGTGAATAAAGATTGCTTCTCTTTTATTAAAATTTGTGATTGTTTGCGCCTCTGTTAGTCTTATAGTAATTAATTACTGTTGCTAATTTTTTCAAGCGGACATTTTCTTGCATTTACATCACATCACATCGCATGTAGGATTGCATTTAGAGTGTCTGCCCCTTGTCGACTTACCCCTGCATCAGAAGCCCAGAGAAAGGTAGCTCTTAAAAGGCTTCTAAAATGACAGTCTTATTGGTGAAAGGAGGTGCGAGAATGTATTGAATCACATATTAAAATTGAATGGTAAACTAGGCTTAAGTAATAATTTAGACCCTCAAATATCAGCTTAGTTATTAAAGGCGCAAGGCGCGTCAAGGCGCAAAGGGGTCTTGGAGCCTAGGCGCACGGCTCAAGGCGTATGCGCGCACTTGACGAAGGCAAGGCGCAACAATATTAGGTTTAAATAATCTGCATCAAACATCACTTCATTTTCTTAATCATATTTTCCATCTATTCTACTCATTAATAATTCATTACTATCATTTATATCTCTTAAAAATAGAATCAATGTGATCACTTGCATCATGTCTAAGTCTCAACGCTCGATTATGTTTCACAAACACTAAATCATGCAGAAAAATATTTAGTTCTTACATTGTTTCTTTCTTTATTTTGAAAAAAAAATTACAATAGAAATTGCACTTAGACGTGCCTTTTATGCTCCAAAGGCGCAAAAAAGGCGCACAAAGGCGCAAACCTATGAGCCTGAGGCGTGTCTTTAACAACTAGGAATATCAGAGGGTCCTTTTGACAGCAAGTGGTGAAGTTGTGTTGGAAACTTCGTACTTAAGTGTGTTGTGGACTTGTGGTGCTAATAGTTCTAAGATAGGTGACCTCCTTGAAAGTACTAGAACACTTATGGAAAAGGATAAATTGTGCAGTTCAGCTTAATGTGTGATGCAGGACAGGCATCCCACCTGTCTGCTACCCTGCAGTATGGCGTCACACCAGCCCAGGGATCCCACCAGGAGTCCACCCGATATGACTTATCAGCAAGCTTGCAAATGTCGGATGTCGGACTCATGTCGGTTTTGGTTTTTTATGTCGGATGTCGGATTGCGGGGGATATATCGGGGACATTTCAAAATGTCGGATTTTAATTATATATATATATGTTTTAATTAGATGGTACTTATTTTTTCTAATAAAGGGCAAACTCAAATTCATATGAGAAGATTAAACTACTAACTAGTGTTTAATAAATTTATAATAGATAAGAAATGTTGCTCGAACCTTCTGATAAATTCATACTACACACAAAAAATATAAATATTTTTGAATAAATTAAAATAAAAGCAACATAAGTGATAAAAACAAAATAGAACAAATAATATCAATGTAGACATGAATAATAAGAAGAAGGCATTCAGTAGCTAATTAGCATAGCATTTCAAAAATTGAAGCATAGCATTACAAAAACAGAAGCATGGCATTACAGAAATAAAAACAGAAGCATAGCATTCATGGTTTCTTTTAGTAGTGTTATAAAGTTAAATATGGAGTTAGTATGCTTTAGCCTTTGATTTATGACAGTAAACAGTAGGTAGCAGCAGGAAAAAAACAAGTAAACAGCAGAAAAAAACAAGTAAACAGCAGAAAACAACAGGTAAACAGCAGATGGTAATAACATCAGGTAGAAAACAGCTAATGTCGTCGTCATAAGCCGTCATAAACCGACATGTCCGACATGTCGGCCGCCATACTGGAAAACGTCATTTTTCTCATTTGTGTCGCTAACGTTGTGATTTCTCCTCAAAAATGACATGTCGGCCTACATGTCGGACATGTCGACCGACATATACAAGCTTGCTTATCAGGTCCACGGACCGTACACCCCAACCCATCCCCGGCTCCACCACATGGCCGATAGGTTGTTGAGGCCGAAGCTCAATCCCCTGACCTCCTTGATAAAGAGTCTTTCAGCAGAGCTCTGCAGGATCAGTTGGTGATGAGAGCTCTACAGAAAGACTCTTATCAAAGAGGTCGGGGGATCGAGCCTCAGCCTCAACAACCTATCGGCTCTGTGGTGGAGCCGGGGATGGGTTGGGTGTACGGTTCGCGGACCTGATAAGGCCTATGTTGGTGTTTTCAAGGTGATCTGGAAGTAATCAAGCATTTGGTATTACTGCCAACGCGATATGAGCCTATGGGGTCACACACAAGAGTGTTTGGAGAAGTTGAAGAAAGAATTGTGTTGGTCTTACTCATATTGGATATGAGTGAATGACCAATCCTATGACTTATTGGAGTTGGGTCGAGTCAATTGAATGCTCCACAGGTATTGTGAATATTGTATGGAGCGTGTTGACAAGTTTTCGAGTCGTCGAGAGTGTCTCGACGACTCTTACTTCAGTTCGTCGAATGAACGATTTTATAATGACTCGACGAAATCATAATGACTCGACGAATTTATGATTACTCGACGAATTATTTGTTACTCGACGAATTTCTTGTGAAAGGTTCACTCGACGAATTCTGTTTTACTGGACGAATTCAGTTTGTTACTCGACGAATTTCTTCAGTGAAAGGTTCACTCGACGAATTATGTTTACTCGACGAATTCTGTTTACTCCAATGTAAGTCGTGGGTGTGCGGATAGCCTCTCTCTCACCTGGGTATAAATACTACATGATTTCATACCCTAAAGCGCGATCTCCTTTTGCGAAAGAACGAGAGAGATGAAAGGGTTCTGATCGGTTGTTCAGCACCCCGACGCCGTCGCCGCTTCTCCCTATCGTCAGACATAGCAGTTCATGGGAGACGTAGAGGGCTCTTCTTCTCCGACCTAGTTCTTGTGCGACAAGAAGCTTGGGTACTTCATCGCTCGTGTGGACTCCCGTAGAGGCGCCGATCCATTTCAGCGCTTGGGACTCAATGATCGTTCTTCGGAATCTCATTTGTGGAGCACCTTGGTTGAGTGTTGACTCAATCTCCTTCAGGTATTGCAATGTGTTGCTTCCCCTATTTCTTGATTCATGAAATCGCAAGTTCCTTGAACTGTTTAGGGTTGTTCTTGTTCTTTATTTCCGCTGCGCATATGTGATATGCATTCTACATTTGATGTATAGAAAACCCAACACTATCGGGTGGACTCCCGGTGGGACCCTTGGGCTGGTGTGACGCCAAGCCGCAGGGTGGCAGGCAGGTGGGATGGCTGTCATGCATCAATATGGGCTTGAGATGAACCACGGTGGACAATATCTTTGATATTTTATTGTTCTTGAATGTGCAAAAAAGTTGATTAATAGACGGTTTAAGCAATAACCTAGTATCATATTGTCTTCTGTGGAAATATTGCTGATCTTATTCACTTGCCTTAAAATAAGTATACTATACAATATTTATAAATGGGTGGAGAATCACAAACTTCTCCTTACCCAATAGGGGACTAAAACAAATATGCAACTTATAAATATATATATATATTACAACATATCCAGTTATCCGCTAATATAAATGGGTGGAAAATTTTACTATTTTATTGCTGTTGAATGTGCACAAAATTTGATTAATAGAAGGTTTAAGCAACTAACGTACTGGCCTTTTGTCTTCAAACAATTATAAGTACAATACAAACTAAAATATAATATGAATAGAGAGTTTTGTGCTAAGAAATCCGTTAAATGGTTTAGTAGAGTAAAAAATGGAACAAATTTGTGGAGAAAAAGACAGTTAAGACCTCTATGATTGACTTGCTTGGATTTTGTTGGATACCTTTGATGAAGATTTCCTTGGTAGCATCTACACTGCCAGTTACCTGCAAAATTATAAAGATGATACTGGATGATAAAGAAAATTGTAAAAAATAACAAGTGCTGCATAAAAAATTTGATAATTCATTTCAGAAATAGCAAGCTCAACAAAAGTTTTTCTTAGCATTAATAAAGGAATGCAAAACTTGAATTCAAAGGAGAGAGCCATAGACTGTGGTAAAAATGTCAGTTTTTGCGCCCTAGCTTTGATGGTGTTAAACCCCAAGAACAAAAGCCCATAAAAAGGCCCATTGTATTTTTTCCTTCATATGGTATTTAGTCGCACATCTCCAATATGTTCAAACTTCTTCTGTAACATCTCACTTTTCAATTGAACCATCTAGGAGTCTAGTGGGTTCAATTGACCCGCATGAGCGGTCTAGTAGAGTCCGAGTGACTCATAAGTCATAACTCGATCATGACCAAAACCTATCAGTTTCTCATGAGCTAAGCAAATGACCAATCGAATTCAGTTAGTGTCGTTAGACTCATGAAGCTTATACGAGTCCAACGGAGTCAACCGCGCTCAAATTCGATGAGTATCGAAGAATTTGACGTGTCGACGCGACTTTAAGTAACATAATTATCCAAAAAGTGGAAATTGACCAATTGGCCTCAGAATCGATTCCACTTAGTTTCGTTAGACTTGTAAAGTCTATAGAAACCCAACAGAGTCGATCGCGCTCGATTCCGATAAGTATCGGAGAATTTGTCATTCGGACGTGGTTTGCAAATATCAAAATTATCCAAAACGACGAGATTGAGCAAACGACCTCTGAATTGACCTCGGACAGTTTTGTTAGATTCACAACGATAATACGAGTCCAACGTAGTCGTCCGTTTGCAATTCCGACATCGTTTGGAGGGTTTTTGATGTTTAAGTAAATTGGGTCGTAAACGCCCCGGAAAGCATAAATTGAGCAAACGAACTCAGAATTGAGCTCAGATCGTTCCAGTGGATGTGTGTCAACAAGACGGTCGTAACGAGCCCGTCTTGGACAAATTCTGAGTCCTCTAGATCGAGATAAGAGCGTTTGAATATAATAAATTAATGTTTTAATAAAATTAATAATATTATTATTTTTATATATAGGGTCGCGTTCAAGTGAGACTAAGATGTCGTTCGAATAGGTGCGAATTGGTTTAATGGTGCACGAAAATAGTCATATAATATATGAAAATGGGGTAACTCGACGAGACCTACAACTTTCGTGCTGAACATTTTTCATAATTTTGCATGTATGAGCCAGATTTGACCCGAAAATATCCTAGGCGTCTTTAGTCTCGTTTTGTTTATATATTCGGGTCGAAAATTCGGCTCATACATCCAAACTTAGGAAAAGTGTTCAACATGAAAGTTGTAGGTCTCGTTGAGCTACCCATTTTCATATATTATATGACTATTTTCGTGCACCATTAAGGTTATTCGCACCTGTTCGCACGGCAGCTTATTTTCACTTGAACACACGTCACCAACGCCTAGCCCCGATCTCCTCCCTCTCCAATCCCCTCTTCGGTCGGCAACCTCCAAGCTCAGCTCTTTCTTCCTCCCAGCGCCGTCACCAACGCCTAGCCCCGATCTCCTCCCTCTCCAATCCCCTCTTCGGTCGGCAACCTCCAAGCTCCGACGACGACAAAGCTCTTCTCCGGCGAGCTCCTACAAGCATCTCCTCCATCTCCGAGCTCCTCCCTACCCGAGCATCTCCAAGCATCCATGGGCGAATCCACCATGCATCCATGGTCGAATCCACCATGCATCCATGGCCGACCACCTCAAGCCCGGTCGCCCCTCTACATCAGCTCCAACTCCGGCGATCTCCTCCGACAAAACCTCTATCTCCGGCGAGATCTCTCCCGACTCTGACAAGCTCCACCCCTCTCTTAACTTTGGCTGACGATCTCCAAACAGCAACACCATACAGCCCGAGCACATCTCCATCTTCTCCGGCGAGTCTTCTCCTCCTTAGATTCAACCAACCTGAACTCCTTCCCTCAAGGACAGACGCCTTCTCCAACAAAATCGCCACCCAGAGCTCTATTTCCGGGGAGCAGCACTTCAACCGATAGCATCCCTAGCTCTCAAAACTGCGAGCTCTCCAAGACCAAAATAGCTACTCAAGGTGCCGACTCCTCTTTGGCGACGTCCGACGAGATCCGGATCGGCGAGATCCGACCATGGTCAGAAGCGACGCGCAAATGCTGTCTTCGCGACTATTGGGTAGCATGCATGCACACCCGGTGAGTGCTTCCTTGACTTCTTCCGAGCCTAGATCTCAAGGTTTCTAATTATAGACGTTTTCCCGCAATACCTCATTTTTCCGGAGACCCACGGACACCCGAGTGTAGTTGTGCTCGGGGTGGCCATGGATTATGTAGAGTGGGTCCTTGCGACCCCTCTCCGCGAGTCTCGAGGTGCGACGCATTCAAATCACATGCTTATACTAAAATCCTATTCTAGGTCTAAGAAGTGATTAGGATCTCTAATCTGATGAGTTTATCGCATTTAAATCACATGTTTATACTTAATCTTTTAGTGTTTTATGGATTTGGCGGAAGTGATAGATTGAGTAGTGTTTTGGTTGGGTAGAGTAGCAAGTTGTTCGCCTCCCCTGGTTGGTACACTAAATTGTAGGTAACTCTATCTTAAGTAGGATAGCCCAAATCCTACTTAAGATCTGGGATGTGTTTAGGATACCTAAACTGAGGTGTTGATTGCATTTATATTAATCTGAATATACATAATAGTTTATTGAGATTGTAATTTGGCAGAGGTTAGATGGTTAGCCCTCTTGGTTGGGTAGAGTGCAGATTGTTCGCCTCCCCTAGTTGGTACATTAAAATGTTGGTAAATTTGTATGTGTGATGTGATGATTATACGTGAATGTATGTGGTGAGTCGACTGGCCTTGCCGATGACACACTCCGGAGGGTTTGGACAATGACTCATGGATAGCGTCATGGTCGAACGACAACATGCGCCCTAGCCTGGTTGTTGTTTGTGTAGGTGTTAGCCACCTGGAATTCGACATGAGCTATGCATTGGTTCTTTTGGTTATGTCGCCTGATCGCGAAGAATGAGTACGGACTCAGATAGTCGTACGTAAGGCTTAAGGATGATTGTGCTTAAATACCCTGGTAGTGGCATGGACGGGCCACTGTCATCGTTTGGCGACGGTAGTGCCTGTGGGACTAGCTACCCCGCGAATAAGAGATCTCAGTCGTTAATTTGCACTTGATTACGATCGGGTGTTGGCGTCTTCACACTGTGTGTTTGTTAAATCTATGTCAACATAGTTGGTTGTGTGTATGTGTTGATGATGATGGTGTATAGTTGTGTGTCCTTTTCTTACTACAAGTAATACCTCTTTCAGATGGTAGTCTTTTCTTATTGTTAGTGGTTAGCATCGTTGGGTGCGTGAGTGTGGACATTATTAGGTTCAATACAGTGGGTTATAAACATTACTCAATTGACATGCACCTGTATAAATAACCTGCTAGTTGTACTTCAATTCCTCACTATACATATTATTATTACCGTTCTGTTATTATTGTATATATATTGTCTGTCACTTTCTGCGGCGTGGTATTTTCATTTGAGCGTTAAGGCTTGGGGGGAGCGGGAAGTCCACTCAGTCTAGTTTGATTGACGTGCACACGCTTTATCATTTTAGGTGGAGACTTCCGTCTATGGTGATGCAGTCATGTCCTCAGTACTATGACGTGGACTCAACATGGACTTGACGTGGAGATAGAAGACATGTTGATGATCGTTGTTACCCTTAGCAACATCATCAGTCTTATAGTTAGCTCAATAGGTTTATAGTTGAATATCATTTTATATATTAGTTATTATCCGGCTTGACATGTTTACTTGTGAGCCCCCAGATTCTATATAGATTGTTGTACTTGGACTGTAGGGTCATCGTGTCGTTATTGTGCTTACTTTTTGTCTCCTTTTATTACTCATATATTTCTGTGATCTACTACGTGGTTGTTAGTCTTCCGCTAGTACATCTTTCGCTACCGCTTATAGCGTACCCTGATTGTGATGTGATAGTTGTTCGCTTAGCACCATCGTCGGTTCGTAAGTGTTAGGAGAGAATGACGGAAGATGGATGAGACGTTCATATCTCTACTCTTCCGTTATTCCCTTCTTTGTTGTGGATTAGCGGTGTTGTGCGATAAGATCCCCTAGTCGTGCAAAATTTCTGAGGGGGGTCTTACATCTTCCTCATCTACTCTATATAAAGAGAGAAACTCTCTTGTAATAACTTAGATTTTTGTCAAGCCTACTACGAGGATCTCGTATCCCGTACATTTCAAACTCTCACATGGTACAGAGCAGGACGAAATCCCTAGTTGTTTTCATCTCGTGTGAATTCTCTAGACCTCGCACGAAATCTTTTCGATCTCGCGTGAACCCTCCCAGACTCACGCAAAATCTCCTGCAATTAGTTCTTGTGTTGACCGGATTACCCATTCATTAAGCTCGGGTACTCGCTCAACGTAAGGTACTCACTCACCGTAAGGTAATCACCCCCACCTCTGTTATGTCATATTCTGGTCTCGGCGCTCAAATCTGCCTCTCCCGTGGTTTATTTATAGACTGCAAACCAGTGTCTTTCTGCGAGCTTTCCTCGTGCAGTCGCTGCCTTTCCTACCGTGTTTTCAACTACGGCAATCCACCACTTCCTTCTACTCCCTCCAATATTACTCCTCCCACGGTCATTTACAGTAACTCTGGCAATCTCGGCACGACATCTAAATTAACTGAACTCAATTATCCCGATTGGAGTGTCTCATTCACCTTCCTTTCGCGCTCTCAATGCAAATGCCACCATCTCATTGACGCTCCTTCTGACCCCCCATCTCTGCATATGTTGATTGGGACGTCAGTGATGTTCTTGTTCGCACCTGGCTTGCAAACAACATTTCTAAAGCATGTTTGCATATCATCCATCATGACGATACTGTGAAGGCAACATGGGACCTTCTTGCGGCTCTCTACTCCAAGGGTGCCAAAACATCTCGCATCTACACCATGTATTTTGATCAGTTCGCTCGGCCAACTCTCTCTCCAAATGTTGTGTATCAGAAAGTTCAATCTCTCGACACAAAATTTCTCCAGCATCGCCATTTTTCTGCTGACCTCACCACTCAGCAGAAACATTTTAAGGAACTCCTAGTGGTCTGCTTCCTTCTCCGTCTTCCAGACTCATCTTAAGGTAATCCTCCAACAGATCTTGGGAGAACCCAACACCCTCACCTTGGATGCTACTGCAGCCCGCATCTCTGTTGTTACTAACTTTCTGCAGTGACCTCCACTCGTATCCTCCTCACCTTCCGACAATTTTGACCATTCGGTCAATCGAGGAGCTCACCGCGGTCGTGGTGGGCGCACCGAGGGTCATCGAGGGCCTTGCCCTCTTTGCTCCCATTGTGGACGGCTTGGCCATCTTGTCGAGAGGTTCTTTGTGAAGCATTCTCACCTCCATCCTCAGGACAATGTCAGTACTACTGCGCCTAAACCTTCTGTCACACCGTCCGCTCCGCCACAAGAGCCCAGCCGCTTGGTTCTCCTCGGCAGATATTGAGGCGCTCAACAATGTCTCCAAGAAATCAGCCTTCATTGCTGCTTCGTCAGGTAGTGAGCATGTCGCTACTCAAGGTAAGTGACTCAGTAACTCGGAAGTCACCAATCATATGACCGGAAACCCTATTCTCTTCTCGCACCTCGAGAAACATAATCGTCTACCTCCGGTCTTTGTGGTTGATGGCTCTCATGCCCCTGTGTGTGGATCTGGAGTTGTGGCTACCACCTCTCCACATTCTCTTCATCCCTAATTTTTCTAGCAATTTGTTGTCTGTCAATGCTCTCTCACGAGAACTACAATGCTCTGTCTCATTTTCTCCTACTGCTTGTCATTTTCAAGACTTTCACTAGCAGAGGACGATCACTGTCGGGGCTGGACGTGGCGGTCTCTACTACCTTGACGATCTTCCCACTTCCTCTGCATATGTTGTTTCCACTTCTATACTCCAATGGCACCGTCGTCTTGGTCAACCGCCGATGCGTCTCCTCCACCAGATCATGCCCTCTTTCAGGCCGACTCCACTTTAGAATGTGAAGCTTATCAATATGGCAAGCATCATCATACTTCTTATCCTTCTAAACAATGTAAAAGTTATATTCATCCTTTTGATCATGTTCAATCGGACATCTGGGGTCCTAGTCCACCAAATCTGGGTGGAGGTAGTCTGCACTTTTTAACTTTTACTGATGATTTCTCTCGATGCACTTGGGTATATCTTTTAATGGAACATTTTGACCTTTTTTTGTTTCTCAAAATTTTATAATGAAATTCGTACTCAATTCGGTATGCCACTCAAAATTATTCGAATAGATAATGCGAAAGAATGCATGAGCCAGCAGTTTTTATCTTTCTGCACCTCCAATGGTCTTATTCATCAAACCAGTTGTGTGCATACATTTCAACAAAATAGGGGTGGCCGAAAGGAAAAATCGCCATTTCCTCGATGTTATTCGAACACTCCTGTGTCAGATGAATGTTCCCCGCTCCTAACTGTTTACCATCTTCTCTCCTTCAGGGTAAGAACGCTTTCTCACTTTTATATTCAACCGGTACACATTTTTCCTCGCTCGTTGTAGGTTTGGTTGTATTGCTTTCGTCCACACTCCTGCATCTGGTCGCGATAAACTCTCCGCTCGAGCCACCAAATATATCTTCATGGGGTACTCTCTAACTCAAAAGGGATATCGTTGTTTAGACCCTATTTTCAAATGATAGTTTGCCTCGGCCGATGTCACCGTTTTTGAGTCTACCCCTTATTTTTTCGAGAACGGAGGAACCCTTTCTCTCAACATTTCTCCTCCTCTCTCAACAACCTCTCCTCCTCCCACTTATGTTTCATTGTTCCCTATCATTCATGCTCATTCCCCCGATATCCCGCCACCGACACCAACTCTTGCATGTGCCCCTCATATTTCACCATTTCCATATCATTATCGTCGACGTCCTGCTTCCCCGTCTGTCCTCGCTCCTTCCACTCCAGAGTCCCCTCAGACAACTCTCAGACCAGCGCTCTCCTCTTCAGAAGGTTCCCACACTTCAATAAGCTCGGGTTTGGATCTTCACATTGCTTTGTGCAAAGGGATAAGGGAGTGCACACAACATCCTCTGACTAATGTTGTCTCACATGTCAATCTCAGTCCCTCTTGCAGCAAAATTGTTTGGGCACTTTCTACAACCGCTTTAAATTTATGAGGTACCTAGACCCTTGTCCCAACCCCTTCTGCAGGAGATGTTGTCCGGTGTCAATGGGTCTTTGTCATCAAGTTTCTCCCATACGGTATTGTGGATCGATACAAGGCTCAGCTTGTTGCTAAGGGGCTCACTCAGACCTATGGTGATGATTTATTTGACACATTCTCTTTGATTGCCTGTATTACTACTATTTAGGTCCTCTTCTTTGTTGTTGTCAATCGAAATTGACAAATATCTCAATTTGATGTCAAAAATGTCTTTCTTTATGGTGACTTATACAAAGAAGTTTATATGGAGCAACCTCCTAGTTATATTGCTCAGGGGGAGTCTCAGGAAGCTTCAGAAAGCCGTTTATGGTCTCAAACAAAGCCCCCAAGTATGGTTTGACAAATTCAGTCAGGTTGTCTCTATAATTGGTTTCTCCATAAGCGATGTTGATCACTCTTTTTTATACGAAAAACCAACCACGGTCTAGTTATTCTCGTTGTCTACGTTGACGACATTCCTCTTACCGGAAATGACTTCTTTGGAATAGAGAAAACTAAAAAATATCTTTGGGAACATTTTGTTACCAAAGATATGGGCCCTCCAAGATACTTCTTGGGAATTGAAATTGCGAGACGCAATAACTCCATAGTTCTCTCAACACAAGTATGCTCTAGATCAACTCAATGAAGTCGACCTTCTTGAAACGAAACTTGTTCGGAATCCCAATGCATATGGGCACTGACAAATTTTGGGACGAGACATTCCCTCTCCTACAGGATATTACTCGATGCAGACGTTTGTTCGGTAAACTCATTTATCTTACCGTAACCAAACTTGACATCTCTAATGTTGTTGGAAGGGTAAGTCAAATCATGCAAGCTCCTAGAGAGTGTCATCTACAAGCTGCTCTAAAAATATTAAAATATATAAAATGGACTTTAGGAAAATGAATGTTGTTTCAAAGAAACAATCACTTATGCATTAAGGCATATTCTGAAACAAGTTATACATATGACAAAGGAGATTGAAAATCTACTTCTGGATTCTGCACATATGTCCGAAGAAATTTAGTCACATAGAAAAGCAAGAAACGGACAATAGTATCAAAGTCAAGTGTTGAAGCTGAATATAGAAGTATGACCCAGACTGTCTGTGAGTTGAAGTGGTTTAGAACACTTTTAAAAGACTTGGGAGAAATCTACGATTATCTATGTTTTGTGATAATAAAGTTGCAATCTACATATCTAAAAATTCAATGTTTCATGAAAGAACAAAACATATTGAAGTGAATTGTCACTTCATCGGGGAGGAAATTGCCAAACAACAAATATGCACTCCGTTTGTTCCTTCAGATGAGGAGTTGGCCGACGTCTTCAACAAACCAGTTTCTTCCTTATTTTCAGATATTTGTGTCAAGCTGGGAATGATCGATATATATGCTCTAGCTTGAGGGGGGTGTTAAAGCTCAAGAAGCTCACAAAAGGGCTCATTGTATTTTTTCCTTCTTGTATTTAGTTTCACATCTCCAATTTATTCATACTTCTTCCTCCTTTACTCTATATAAAGAGGAGAACTCTCTTGTAATAATTGGTGATGAAGAGAACTTGTATTAAAAATAGTTGCATTTATTTTGTTTATCATAAGTCCTGAATACCAACATATGAAACGTCAACCCACGACCGTTCAGGAGATTTTGGACAAACCTCAGCAACATATTCAGAATTTTGGGGACAAACAATCAAAGATTAGGAGAAATTTCTTATGCGTTGTAATGCAAGCTTGGGGAATAGTTGCCTCTAGTATAAGAGATAATCATTAATCAACAACAGTAGTTTTTGCATGGCATATAAATGCATGAAAAAATTCTATTATAATATATAAAAGTTCCTTCTGTTACAAACCATATTTGTAAGGATCGTAACAGCTTACTTGCAGGGAGTACTGAGAAGCTGTGTCATCAACTTCCTATGTAGATGCTCGGAGAATAAAGAGAGAGCAAACTAAAATATCTAGGGTTAGGGTTTATGAATAATTTCTTGCCTTCTTTCTCATTCCAAACATAGGTACATTTAAATACAACTCACACAAAGTAATTGTATAAACGTCCAAAACAAACAGATAAATTTCGGAAGTACCTAAAGATAACGTAAAATCTGCAAACTTAATGATCCAAAACAATGAAAGTACTAAATGCAAAAATGAACATGTAAAAGACCCATAACACCTTCCCTTAAACAAACTGTACTTGTTTGGCTAAACCATAAAATCAAATAGTTCATTATGGAAATTAATCCCTAAATGAACCATATCTCAGTTGTTCATTTTTTATCTGCAAAGTAAAGAAAGGGCAATGCTCACATAACGCAACTATGTTACAATAAAACATGAAATAGTAGACTGAAATTGAAGCATAAATAGCAAAACAAACAGTATGAATGATCATCCTTAACAAAATAAACAGAAGAGAAGGCAAGATTCAATGCTAATTACCACAAATGTAAATCGTGCAAAACTAATATACAAAAGAGAAAGTAACTTCAAGTTCTGCTTCTCATGAGCCATTTGTATTGCTTTATCATACATCTCTTGAGCTGCTTCAATATTTCCCTGCAGGAAAGCATAATCTCAGTTAACACCAATAGTTCTTCATTATTAAAGTAAAGGGCAACTGACCTGGTTCTTGGTTCAACAACAACAACAACAACAGAACCCATATAGTCCCCAATCATTGGGGGTATGGGCGGGGGAAGATTGGAAACAGACCTAACCTTTGGCACTATGCACAAAGTGGCTTCTCTCAGAGGAGAAATACCTAACCATTGACAATAAATGCACAAAGTGGCTGCTCACAGAGTACCACTGAAATAGTGGCCCCCTATACCGTTGCGTTTGTTGCGGAATCATGCCCTCAAATCAAAGCCAAAGACATCAGAGAGGGCAGACCTGGTTCTTGGTTCAATGTAACATAATTTTTACATGTGGAAATGAGCTATCTCCATTAAAGATTAGTCAACAATACCCTCACCTCCTTTGCCCTCAACGTTGGGCAGCCAGAGAAGCAGATGAGTTACCTTGCTTCCATGTGTATTTCTCTTTTAACTCTTCAAAACCCAGTTTTTTGTATTTCTCCTATGTGATGGGGATCAGGCCACATGGCCCATTTGGGCCCAGTGACGATTGGAGACGCTCATCACGAGCGGATCGCCGATCGTAGGATTTTTCGTTCTTGCACTTTTTCATATTTTATGTATTTTTTATTTTTGAGGGCTACAACGACCGGAGGATCTCGGGCGCCCGTTTCCCATAATCTATATAAAAGGGGTAGAGAGCTCATATTTGAGGGATGGAAAGTTGAGTGAAAAAGAAGCCTCTCCTTTCTATCACCCGGTGTCGAAGCCGAAATCCAAGTGCCGAAGCTTGGATTTATCCCCTCCCCTTGGTCGGACACATGTTTCCCACCACCACCATTTGCCGGAAGCCCTCCCTCCTCCTCCCCTCCCTTGCCGTGGAACCACCCCTCTCCACCTCCCACCCCATATCCGGCCAACCTTAGTCTTCCCCTTGCCATGGAACCACCCCTCTCCACCCCCCCCCCCCCCACACCCTTCACATAGCCGACCACCCCTCACAATTCCCCTCTCCAAACACCACCCAATACAAACCTCAAACACCTCCAAAATCACCTCTCATCCACCTCCGGAGATCACCAAAAAACCACCTCTTGTGATCCCTCTCCAATCTCCTTATCATTTCATCCGTTTTCAATTTTCCGGCGATCGCCGGAAAACACATCCGGACACCACCACCACCGGCCTCCTCGCCGGAGACCACCTCCAGCCAACTCCGGCGGCTAACTCCGGTCAGCCACCACCCCACTACCCCATAACCACCTCCCACAATATCCCACTACATCCATAACTCCCCACTACCCCTAAATTTCCTCTCCTCCTCCCATTACCCCACTCTCCCACTTATCCCTCAATTCCCTCACGTGGAGCCGCGTTTTTCAGCCTCTAACCGAACCCCCACTCCCATTTCCAGCCCTCTCCCCTCTGAAAACTGCTGGACAGGCCCCCAACAGTCTCCCAGCCACCCAGTTCCACTCCCTCCTGCCTCCTAACCTCCTGGACTCCGCCCAGCTTCAATTCTAGCAGCTGGAATTAATTTCTGCAGCCTGGATCTACAATTCCAGCAGACCAGTTCTTCCATTCCAGCTGCTGGAATGAATTCCAGCAGCCCAGAACTTTAATTCCAGCCACTGGAATCTATTTCCAGCAACCTGAATTCACTGTCCACATACTTCCAGCCCTCCAGAACTCTCATCCAGTTGCTGGAAATTCATCCCAATCATGAAGCAATCTGACTCCAGCAAACCGAGCTTCCCCGAAGGCCCTCATTCATACCTTTGCCACCTATCCAGACACTCAAAGTTTGCCGGAGATCCACCAAGCCCTCTATTTCTTAATTGTGTAAGTTTCAAAGTTTTGTTGTCATTTATTTTATGTTGAATTGTTTGTGAATTTCCTACTCAAAGAATAGAGGTTTAAAATCGTTGTTTCAAAACATTTGAAGCGTTGTGTATTCCTATTTATCAAGTCATTTGTTTTCACGCACTATTGCGTTTGTACTTCCACTTTTGTTTCCTTATTTTAAAGGCTTTTATATTTTGTGGCAAACCAAAATAAATATTGGTTAATAAAAATTTATCTAATTGCAAGCAAGTGTTTGTCGAAGTTGTGTCCGCATATAACTCTGAGTCACCCTTATAGGACCGTCCAGCGTCACTATAATTTTCCCTTATAATGACATTCTCTATTGAAAACTCTTTTCATAACTAGGTGCATGAAAGTAAAAGAAGTGGACAGGATCGCTTCTCTCTTGGAGCTCTATGTTCTCCTCAGCATTGCTTGTTTATTTAGTCAACATTTTGGTAAGCTCACTTCTCATTTTTGTTTGTTCTCCTCAACACATGCCCTCCATTTGTTGCTAGCCAGACGTACTCATTCAGATTCTGCATCAAGCATGATAACCAACTGGGGCAATCATTAAGTTACGCGGGCACATTCTATTACGCGGGTACATTCACTCAAGTGGACCTCCCTCATCAGAATTTATGGGGCGCGCATATGGAAGCCGCCATGGTCAATTTTCTTGTAATTAATTTGTATGAATTAATTGATTGATATTTGTGAGTGAAACGGAACTTTGTATATTTCTTCTATATCTTGAATACAATGTATGAATACAAATATATAGGAGGGAGAAAGAGAGAGGAAATCCTTATACATGATGTGGGACTAAAGAGAAGAGAGAAAAACAAGAAAACAATTGAGCTCCAACATGGGCCATTACATGGGCTTTTCTAACACTCCCCCGCAAGATGGAGCGTACAAGTCGTAGGCACCCAGCTTGGACAGGAATTGATAAAATAGGGTACTTGGTAGGGCCTTGGTGAGAATATCAGCAACTTGGTCAGTACCCGGAACATGCTTTAATTCTATCTTCTTCATTTGAACTTTCTCCCGGATGAAGTGACAGTCCACTTCAATGTGTTTCGTTCTTTCGTGGAAGACCGTGTTCTTAGCTATGTGTACAGCAGCTTGACTGTCATATAGTAAGATAGCTGATGAGGAAAGTTTTACTCCTAGATCAGTAAGGAGACTTTCAAACCACGTGAGTTCAGAAACAACTGATGCCATCGAACGGTATTCTGCCTCAGCTGAAGATCGAGCAACCACAGCTTGTTTCTTACTACGCCAGGTAACAAGGTGACCTCCAAAGTAGGTACAAAATCCACTAGTAGACCGTCGATCATCCAGGGAATCAGCATAATCTGCATCAGAATACGCAACCAATGTTGGAGTAGAAAACGAGGTTTTGTATACCAGCCCTTGACCAGGGGCTGTTTTCAGATATCTTAGGATGCGTTGGACGGCCTGAAAATGAGACATTCGAGGGGAATGCATAAATCGGCTGACAACCCCAACAGCAAAGGATATATCTGGTCTCGTGACTGTTAGGTAAATCAGTTTCCCAACAAGTCGTCGATAGTACTCTGGGTTTGGAAGAAAATCTGCATCAGAATCACGTGCACACAGCTTGTGATTGACATCCATCGGGGTGTTAATCGGCTTGCATCCAGAATAGCCAGCATCTTGAAGGAGGTCGAGACAGTACTTTCGTTGAGAGAGGACAAGTCCATCAGGACGTCTTGCGATCTCCAAAGCAAGGAAGTATCGAAGGTTCCCCAGATCTTTTGTTTGAAAAACGAAGCTCAGATGTTATTTGACCGCTTGTATTCCCTTTGAATCATCTCCCGTGATTAGGATGCCGTCAACATATACCAACAGAAGAACCGTT
The DNA here is from genome assembly GCA_033032865.1 of Dactylorhiza incarnata. Taxonomy (NCBI): domain Eukaryota; kingdom Viridiplantae; phylum Streptophyta; class Magnoliopsida; order Asparagales; family Orchidaceae; genus Dactylorhiza; species Dactylorhiza incarnata. The sequence goes on from JAWHQI010000260.1 coordinate 507,530, forward strand.
CATGTTGTTCGATGTCGAGTGAACAGAGAGAAGTCTGCCAAGCTCCGTGTGAAGCCAACCTCCAGAACAGCCTTACTGAACTTATCAAACCATGCCCGAGGGGATTGTTTGAGACCATAAATGGACTTCTTAAGGTGACAAACTCGAGACTCCCCCGTGGTCTCAAACCCGGGCGGTTGTTGCATGTAGACTGTTTCTTGTAGGTCACCATTGAGAAACGCATTCTTGATATCCAGCTGATGTAATGGCCATTGGCGATGCACAGCGACAGAGAGGACACGAACTGTGTTGAGCATGGTCACTGGAGAGAACGTTTCCTCATAATCGAGACCTTGTTGTTGAGTAAAGCCACGAGCCACCAGTCGTGTCTTAAGACGGTCAATTGTCCCATCAGGAGCATGCTTGATAACAAAGACCCATTTACACCCAACAGGAGTCTGGTTTGGGGGGAGAGGGACCAGGTCTCATGTCTGATTGGCCCAGAGAGCTGTCATTTCTTCATTCATTGCTGCCCGCCAGCCGGGATGTTGGAGAGCCTACTGCACAGAGTTAGGTATAGAAATAGAAGATAATGAAGTAGCAAAGGTTTGAAGTTGTGGGGAGAGGCGATGTAAGGATACACAATTCGCCAACGGATGGGCGGTGGAGGTTGGTGCCGGATCAGCAGAGCGCAGAGTGTCAGAGGTCGAAGCCGACTGCACTGGGGCAACGGAGCGAGGAGGGCGACGAGTGTAGACACGGATAAGAGGGGGCTTGTGGAAAGCAGGAGCCGAGTCAGGAGGGAGTATTGGTAGAGGAGTGGTAACAGGAATGACTGGTCGAGGGAAGGATTGCGGTGGTGGAGGTGGTCTTGGAGCGTTGAAGAAGGGTTGGTCTTCCCGAAAGGTAACATCAACAGAAACTGTCACTTTACGGGTAGCAGGAGAGTAGCAAATGTATCCTTTCTGAGTACGAGAATAGCCAACAAACATATGTTTGGCCGCCCGGGGAGCCAACTTGTCCGTGGGCGGACCCAGAAGGTGAACGTAGCAGGTACAACCAAATATGCGGGGTATGAGAGAATACCGGAGTGGAGGGGAAAAGGAGGCTAAACGGAGTAGCATGCTGGAGGACGGAGGAAGGTAGGCGGTTAATTAGATAACACGTCGTGGACAACGCAAAGTTCCAATAGACTTTGGGTACCTGCATGTGAAGCATGAGAGAGCGAGCAACATCTAGCAGATGCCTATTTTTACGTTCAGCAACGCCATTTTGTTGGGGGGTATAGGCACACGACGTCTGGTGAATGATCTCAATGTTCGAGCAGAGATTAGCAAAGTCATGGCTAGTGTAGTCGCGAGCATTATCTGTCCTGAGAGTTTTTATGTTTGCAGAAAACTGTGTGCGAATCTCCGGAACGAAAGCCCGAAATACACGGTGAAGCTCGGAGTGATCGGGAAGTAAATACAATCATGTTGTGCGAGAATAATCATCTATAAAGGTGATAAAATAGCGATAACCAGAGATACTAGGAATTTTGTATGGGCCCCAAACATCGGAGTGAACTAAAACAAAAGGAGCAGAGCTCCGAGTACAATGAGAAGGAATGGAGGAACGATGTTGTTTCCCCAAAATACATGGGTCACACTTAAAAGCAGGAAGAGAGATATCTGGAAGAGCCTTCTGAAGGACAGGAAGAGGCGCATGCCCAAGACGTTGATGCCATCAACGGAGGAGACAGAAGAGAGGATGGTAGGAGAAACATCAAGAAGATAGAGCCTGTTTTGCAGTCGTCCTTTACCAATTATACTTTGCGTTCGTCGATCCTGTATCAGAAAAGAAGAAGGGTGAATGTTACTGAGCAGTCCAAATCGGCATTGAGGCGACTAACGGAAAGTAAATTAAACGGGGAGCTCGGGACATGAAGAGCCGAACGGAGAGGGAGAGAGGAATTGAGGAGGATATCAGCAAAGTCGGAGACAGGAACGGTGTCACCATTGGCTACTGTGATATACTTAGGATGCGGAGAATCCAAGTATTGATGTGGTTTTAGCGAGGTGATATGATGAGTAGCACCTAAATCCACTATCCAGCGTGGACTAGTGGAGAGACATACAATATCTTCATTGGAGATGGAGGCAGCGGAGGCAACGGAGGCAAGTGGGCGGTTGAGCGTGTCGTAGAGTTGTTGGAGCTGGAGGCGGACTTCTTCAAGATCAGCATGAGTGGCAGGAGGACTGTCAACGGCAATAGAATCAAGCGGACGGGGAGGCAGACCATGTTTGCGATAGCAAGTCGTCGCAAGGTGTCCATCCCTACCACAGAAGGAACACTTAGGATGTGGCCGGCCACCGCGACCCATTCCCGGAGGCCCTGGATGTTCTCCACGAGCAGGAGCCATGCGGACTGCTGCAGAAGACAGGTCGCTGGAGAGGAAGCCGCTGGGAGGCCGCTGGATAGGAACTCGGCATAGAGCCGCTGGAAGGCCGCTGGCAAACCGCTGGAGGCCGCACGATCTGCGTGCAGGAGCGGCGAGCAGGAGAGCTCGCTTGATAGAGGGGAGACCGGCTGATGGCGAGCAGGAGATAGCTCGACAGAGAGCGCAGACCACTGGAGGAGACCGCGACGAGAACTGCTGGAGGGTTGCGATTAGATGAGGCCGCTGGCGAGCTGTAGGGGAGCTGTGACTTGAGAGCAGCTGGAGAGGTCGCTGGCGAGCTGCGACTGAGACCGTTGTGAGCAGAGAGGTCGCTGGCGAGCTGCGAGCAGAGAGGTCGCTGGCGAGCTGCGAGCAGAGAGATCGCTGGCGACCACAGAGAGGTCGCCGTGCTCGACCTCCACCTCATCCACGACATCCGCAATGACCTCCGGGCTATGAGTGCCCTCGTTGACAACCACCTAGCCAACGCCAAACGCAACAAGGAGGAATCTATTCTGGCACTCCGCCCACTGTCCCTCGTCGGGGAACCGCGGGAGGATGCTTCCTCCCCCTCCAGCGTCGAGCAAACCGCCCCACCTTCCCTTTCCAGCGTCGAGCAGCCCGTCCCACATTCCCCTTCCAGCGTCGAGCAGCTCGTCCCACCTTCCCATTCCAATGTCGAGCAATTAGAGCCGTAGGTTCTTGCAGCAACCCCACCAGAGTTGGCGATTCTACCGGCAGTCCCGCCGGAGCCAGCGAACCCACCGTCCCTCCAGGATATACGACCACTGTGCGCTCTTCCTTTTCCTCGCTGCCAGGCAGAAACGACAATGCAACCGCACCTCCAGTCACCATCGACGCTCTTCCGCAAGGGGCGCCTGCGTTCGGTCTTTCACACATTCCCTTCTTTCGTTTTTCTGTTCCAGGACGGGCCATCACTGTGTCCGATTTTTCATTTTTATGTGTCCTGTCATCATCGATTTTTTTGTTGCCCATGTCTTCCTCGGTTCTCCTGCCGCCCATCTCTGTCCTTCCACCCTTTTGGCACAGGCCTCAAGGACCTACTTCCTGCCATTCCTATTACCCTTCAGTTCTTTCCTTACACCTCTTTCCATCCCCTCAAAATCTCACCCACTTATACACCGACATACGCCAAACACTTTTTTATTTTTTTCTCCTCGAGCCCCCCAGCTCCCAGATTTTTCTTATTAATTATTGGCACAAGTAATTGTGTCTTCCATGTATTTCCCTCCTTGATCCCCCTGTCCACATATAATTTTCATGCTCCTTTCCTGTCTTCTTCCTCCTTGAGCCCCTCATGTGCCAATTTTCTTTTATTACTTGTTTTTCTCTCCTCTAGATCTGCGATTTACAAACCCCACGCCGCCGCCACTATTAAAGTTATTAATAAATGGACCATCATCACGCCGCCACTATTTCAAGGGTGGTATAGTGTTACGTAGGCACATTCACTCAAATGGACCCTCATCGTCAGAATTTATGGGGCGTGCATATGGAAGACGCCATGGTCAATTTTCTTGTAATTAATTTGTATGAATTAATTGATTGATATTAATTAATTAATATTAATTAATTAAGTTTCTTGTATGGTTGCCCTCCCACATCTATATAAGGGGGAGGGGTTTTGTGTGGAGGTACCTTGGATGTATGAAAGAAATTAAGGTTGCTCCCTAAATTTCCTCTCTTTTCTTCCTCCTTTCTTCTCCCTCACCACTGCTGGCCCCCTTCCCTTGCCGGATTCCGCCCGGGAACTTATCAAAACCGCAACACATTAGCAAGTCGATCCCAGTAGTAGTTGTAAAAAATGAGGAAAGAGTTCAAAATAATTTCTGAAATAATATGGAGAGAATTATGTTAGGAAGCTTGAAAGTCAGTAATAGCAGTAAGAACAATTTTGTGGAATCACTGCTAATGGAAGGGAATGGAGAGAATTTGGAGCAATAATTTACGCACGACGAGGATTCTTTATAATTATTACAAGTAATCCATGCAAAAAATAATAATCTATGCTCAACCAAAGAACCAGGCCTTTTACTCTTAAAATCTACTAAGAATACTTACCACACGCTTTTCCATGTTTGCTCTTCTGCTGACATTTTCAATAACGATGATTGTAGAGTTTTCACCACTTTGTAGAAAAGGAACATGGGCAGTAACTCTGTCGCCAATTTTTTCTTTAAACATTGAATAGTATTGACGAAATGCTGGAATTCTCTGATTACAAACACAACCACATTTTAAAATAACAATAAAATTACTATACGAATGGTTGCAATCACAGCAATATTCAAAGTTACTTCATGGAGATCAGATACAAAACAACGTCAGTAAATGCTTCATGCGGGTAATTTTCATTTAAGAATAAGAAAAATTCAGGAACAAAGGAAATAAAACAATGTGAAACATTATTCATGTAGCTTATGTTATCGAAATGGGAACTTATGCTGGGTAATAAGTATACAGTTACATTATGCATATATGACTTGAGTAATGAATTACCAGCAAGACATTTTAATAAACCAATCAAGCGTTGACGTTTTTTGGAAGTCCATCTTGGCACAAGTTAGTTTCTCATAACAATAACCTTTAACATACAAAAATGGTAAGCGCATGGATTCATACAACTGACCAAAATTTATGGGATAAGGCTAAGTTCTTCCAACAGTTCCGTAACAGAAAACAACAATTCCATCATCATACAGCATGCCAAGACTGAAAGGGGTATCTTGACAAACATAACAATTTGGAAAATACTAGCATACAACAGTTGTATCTCCCAGCACGGGGAAACTAGTTGGAAACTCCAAAAACTTTCTCCCTATTTAAGTATTAGAATGTAACACAGGAAATCATTTGTAACACCCCTACCTAGTTTAACATCATTTCATAAGCCTGGCCGAAACTTATGATGTGAAGCAAACTGAGCAGCAGTATATAAATTAGTATCAAAACAAGATTAATTAACGTTTACAGCGGAAATAAATGACTGAGGATAAAATTAATAAAGTACCTTAAAGTTTGGAACACAGAGCCAACTAAAAGTAGGAGCAATCAACTTGACCCGTAATCCCAACTTGAGGATCATAAGGTCTACTACGCCCTATGAGTGTGATGGTGTGCCTCCATCAATCATGAGGAAAAACACCTCTCATGCCCCCCTCTTCCTGAACTGATCAACTAGTGGTTGGTACGATTAATACATTATGTCTTCCAATTAAGGCCACTAGTCTGAGGCTTATTACATATCTTAACCTTTTGCTTCTGGTCTAATTGCATATAACATTTTCAGCAGGTTTGTTCGTATGTTAAGATGTTATTCTTGCGCTGATCCGTATGTCGAACTATACTAATTTAATTGACATTTAGTATGATTCATATGCTACTGATGATACAATCTCACGTATGTTCTGTAATAACTTGTTTGTCTTAATATGAATTCATGTGCTACTGATGGTCTGATCTCACGTGTGTTCCATAACTATTATTTGTTTGAAAATGATTTTATATAATATTGCTGATTTGACTTCACGAGTTTTCTACAACAAATTGTTTGTCAGAGTATGAATTCATGTATTTCTGATGATTTGATTTCTCGTATATTATAATAACTTATTTGTATGTGGATATTGTCGTGCACTGATTTGTATGCTAAAATTAGTTAACTGAATCAACATTTAATACAAATTCATATGCCACCGCTGATTCAATTACATGTGTGTTCTGTACTAAATCATCGGTTTGTTATCATGAATTAAAAACTACAAGCATTGCAATATCACATGTGTTCTGGCACGACAAATGAATAAATTTACAATAGGTGATATGTCTAGCCAAAAGGAAACGAATTTCTTACAGTTAAAGTGCGGCGCTCAAAGACGCGGCAAGGTGGCATGATTCCGAAAAGATTATTCTGACCACACAAATTTGTTCTCCGATTAACAAATAAGGTCACTTCCTCAAGAGACCTAAAAAGGCAACTTAAGCACATTTATTTCTCCTAAATTTCAAGAATGCTATTTCATAATAAGGAAAAGAACCTACCACCTCTCTAATTGTGGGGGGTTACGATTTCTGAAACGGAAACGACCTCACCTAAACTCGGAGTTGCTGAACCAACCACGATGAAGCGGAACCAAAACTCTAATTTACAATTTCATAAGGCTCAGTGGAAAGTTCTATAAGGGAGGTTAAACAAACATTGATTGAAAATGGAAGGGAAAACATGATACCTGTGCAACACCGAAAGGAAAGGTCGATCAACCACAAGTCTCCATTATGGAGTCTCGATTAGGGTTCCTGAAATTTCTGGAAAAGGAGCACTACTGTCTAAAATGTCTGAAATAAGGAAAAGAACCTACCACCTCTCTAATTGTGGGGGGTTACGATTTCTGAAACAGAAACGACCTCACCTAAACTCGGAGTTGCTGAACCAACCACGATGAAGCGGAACCAAAACTCTAATTTACAATTTCATAAGGCTCAGTGGAAAGTTCTATAAGGGAGGTTAAACAAACATTGATTGAAAATGGAAGGGAAAACATGATACATGTGCAACACCGAAAGGAAAGGTCGATCAACCACAAGTCTCCATTGTGGAGTCTCGATTAGGGTTCCTGAAATTTCTGGAAAAGGAGCACTACTGTCTAAAATGTCTGAAATTTGGGGGGGAAAGATACGGTTTCAACTATCTACAAGGAGAGATCGTTTAAAATGAAGAGGACGAACTAAAGGGGGCATACCATGCTGGTAGAGGAGAAGTGGCTCCAGCCGACAACCCCGAGCTTAGAAAGGAAGGAAGACTACTCCCTAACGATGTCGATGGCTGGAGAGGAAGTGGTCGGCGGGTTTTCTGGAAGCGTTTAAGGGCCGGCGCCTGGCGTCGACGACGGAAACGAGAGGGGGAGGCGTCGTCGGTCGCTGGAAAAGGATCGTAAAAACCCTAGATTTCTCTCGTCCGGGTCGTGAGGGGAAGCGGGAACGGGAGAGTGTCTCGGCTGCGTGAAATAGAACCGCTGTCGGTCGAACGCGTTTTATCAGGGGCATGCAGTTACTAAAAGAGACGTGAGGAGCGGGGGAAATAACTCCTCCCTCCAATTTACTAAATTCGGCCATTACCCAAAAAGAAGTTACTAAATTAGTACACTACACCAGTTCAAAAAATTTGAAACGAGACAAAAAAATCGGTTACGCACTATTTCTTTTTATTTCATGCGAAGCAAATTGTAAAAGGAAAAAGTTACCTTAGTCAGACGATAACGACCTCGATTTTTAAGCGCGATCGGATCATGAAGTAACTTAAATTTATTTATAAAAACCGGATGTTACAAATCTTTCCTCCTAATAAAATTTTCGTCCTCGAAAATTACTGTCATACCTGAGTCAAAGGGAAGGCAAAATCTTCATTGCTCCGCAGTTCATCTTCTTTTTCCCAGGTATACTCTGGTCGACCACAATTCATTCAAAAGACTTTTGCAAAACGAATCTCTCTGATTCAGAGCTTCTGAACCCTTGAGTCCACTATCCTGACTGGTTGGATACTGACACTATGATTTGACTCGATTGGTGCATTCTTAGTACTGACCACCTGACTAGGATCTCTGACTTCTCTCCTCAGATAGGAGACGTGGAATACATCAAGTAATCTCATCAATACCTTGGGTAAGGCTAGCATGTAAGCAACCTCACCAATGCGCTCACGTACCTCGAATGGACCAACGAAACTAGGTCTAAACTTCTTTATCTGCTTAAGTCTAAAAGTACCCTCGGTAGGTCTGACTTTAAGGTAGACAAAGTCTCTACTACTGCAAATTCATCGTTCTGTAGTTCTAATCATATCGCTTGGCTCGTCTATTATAAGCTCTTTTCATACGACTCTTAAAGATCTTGACTCGATATGTGGACTTGTCAGTCCAAGACTCTATTTTAGTGTCTTTTCTTCATTCCTGGTCCAACAAGGAGGTATCTAACACAATCTACCACAAGAAGCCTCAACAAGGCGACGTACCCAAACTTGCCTTGAAGCTGTTATTATAGAACGATTATACCAAAGGCGTACTCTCGCTTACCCTGAAAGTACAAACCGCATATCTTCACCATATCTCTTATGATTCTATTAGCACCCTTGACTATATATTTATTTGGGAATAACAGTTGATGCTAAATTTTAACTTTGCACAAGTACACTTAAACATTAGCCTAATCACAGAGGTAATTCTACCATCTGTCAAAAGGAAAACCGTTGAAACACATCACTGTGAAACTTAACAACCTTACCTACATAAACACGGACTAATTGAAGCTTGCTCAACATATCCAACATAACAAGAAGTGATTCATGTGGTCAATTGATCCATGATAACCAACACAACAATATTCCCATGTTAAATCTTGTCATACTTCCATTGATGAGTATTCATGCTTCCTTTAAGGAATGTGAAGTGTTTGAAAATTTACCTCCTGAGATTTAACATTCTAATTTTAACGATTAAGCAAGTTTCGTGCATTTCTACAAATTCGAACATATACAAGTAATCCAAATCACTTGTCCGATTTCTTTGGATCCTCAAACATCATCATATTATTCTGAGGTATAAAATACTTGTACTCACGAGTCTCAAATGTGTGTCCAAGCAGAGACGAACAATAATTAAAATGCAACCTCTTCCTGTGCAAATCGCCTTAGGGAAAGACATCTTGAACCGTAAAATCGAACATATATCTTATCTTAGATAACTTCCAAAGTTTTGGTCATTTTGGGCCCTAAAAGTAACCAACGTCAGAATCGGTCTTATGCATTTTATATACTCTCTAAACACCAATGGGTCGTAAAAAAAATCAAGTTGGCACGGGATAACACCTTGATTCTCTAACTTATCCAGTGTCTGCACCAATTCCAACTAACACGCGGTAAGACAATGACTCGCAACCCTTCCACCAGTGCATTTGCTATCACAGTATCACTTGCAGGTTGATACTACATACCCACATCATAATCCATAAGAAAATATTTAACATTTTTAAAATTTTATGAAGATCTCACATAAACTCTACAAAGGTAGTGTCTTCAACTCTTCGATGTAGGATTGCCTACAAGTCATGACAAACTTACGCTTCTCGGTCTTTCAATAGTTTGTTTAAAACGTTGTGACATTCTTATGCTTCATGATGACACATGTGTCACAAACCCCTGTCTAAAGCATCGTCGCAAAGATCTGAAAACCTTCTACGTCTAAAGGTAAGAACAATATTAGCACCTTCATTGTTCAATTCGAAATTCCTCAAATGCTAATTCAAGTTCTATTTTCCAATTGAAAGCTTCTTACTTTTCTGGCAAATGAATTTAATGGTAATCTCATTTTCATGGAAATCTTACAAAGTCTTCTGAAATAACTTGCTAATCCAAGAGGGTTACTGACCTGAGTGACCTTGATTCTCAACAAATCTTTGATTACTCGTATCTTTTGGGTCCACTAAGAGTTCACCACTACTGCCAACATGTCTTGCAGAGGCAACTTATGTGAGCTAAGACTTGCACTTAATTTTTTTTGTAGATGATCGTTCCCGAGTACTCCAAATCGTCCTTACTTCTTTGAATATAGGATATCATCGAGGAAGAAACTGACAACTCGATAAAGAAAATCTCAAACACCTTATTTGTCTGATCTATGAAAGCAAGGGGGGCATTGCCCATTCTAAAATATGTGCTTACCAACTCAAAGTTAAAACCTTGCATTGAAATATTAACCTTATATGTTCCCTCTATTAACCCTTAGTTGTAGAAACCATAACCTAAGTCTAGCTTAGAGAAATAAGCATGATTCTTCGAACTAGTCATTAAATTCAAAAATTCTAGGTAGTAATTACTTATTTGCACTTGCGCCTTATCCAACTCATGATGGCAGACGGACAACTCGAAATTGTCATCTGTCATGACAAAAGATGAGTCACTCTTTAAGGCAACGTTGCTACGCGTAATAATATCAACTCGAGCAAACTCATGTCATTGAACTACCGGACCTGCTAATACTCCGGGTGTCATGCTGTAACAGATTTGATTATGGGTAAAATTTTAGGAACGGGTTTTCTTTCGGGCATATATCTTTATGACATGATTGCAAAGCATTGTTAGATTCTTAAGGAAAACATCTGAAGGTTCACAAAATTAATGGAACATTCTGAAAATTGTTTCTGAATTCGACGTGCATCTGTAAAAGCACATCATATCTGTCATTATTACTTATGATTGTCTTAACCGACGAGGCATTAATATTGGAACTCGTTTCATACCTCGAGACACAGCAGTGAACTGATCTAGCCATTTCACACTTGGTTCTACTAGCGATCTAACCTTGCCTTATGATAATTAATTCATACGTACTTAGATCAAACTCTGCTATAGGAGGGATGTATACTCTTATCGTAGATTCAGACAGTTCAAAGGTAAACAAAATCTACATCGACGACTAGAATGCTAAGAGAGTCGCTCGACAACGGGGCTTCAAAACACTGACACCGCAATAAAGATTTTGTGCTCAACTATAAGCAAAAGACTATACCATAAACAATTATGATAATCTCATACTAAGGATAATGGAACACGATTCGGAACGAAGAAATTGACCAGATGAGGTGGTAACTAATCTGACTGAAATATACTAAACCCTACCATATCAGGGATGAAAGTTGACCCTACAAATTTTAATTTCTTAAAGAATCTCTACAGACTGTCATAAATGCAAAAACTCATAATTTTACAAGATACTGTCTCGACGACATGCACTAACTTGAGATTCTTCTTCTATAGAAGTCAATCTTGAAAGAGGTCACATACTACTTTGAGGAAGTTATCTCAAGTGACATGATCTGTAGTTCGTCAAATAAGGTGTGAAGGATTCAAGATTTGCTCTAGAGAGTATCATAGTTAAAGAGCGGCAAACCACAATATTATCGGTAATCACTTATGATACTAAAGAATTATGAGACGACAAAGGATTAGACATCAACCAAACGTCTCATATTGAACTTAGCTAAGAAAACATCTCACATCATTATTACATAAACTTATAGGTAATGACTCAACGACTCTAACCTCCAGGGAAATGAATCAGGTAAAATCCTATGGCTCTGTGAATTTTACTAGGTCATGGGATCCTAAACCTGGCTCTGATACCAATTGTAACACCCCTACCTAGTTTAACATCATTTCATAAGCCTGGCCGAAACTTATGATGTGAAGCAAACTGAGCAGCAGTATATAAATTAGTATCATAACAAGATTAATTAACGTTTACAGCGAAAATAAATGACTGAGGATAAAATTAATAAAGTACCTTAAAGTTTGGAACACAGAGCCAACTAAAAGTAGGAGCAATCAACTTGACCCGTAATCCCAACTTGAGGCTCATAAGGTCTACTACGCCCTATGAGTATGATGGTGTGCCTCCATCAATCATGAGGAAAAACACCTCTCATGCCCCCCTCTTCCTGAACTGATCAACTAGTGGTTGGTACGATTAATACATTATGTCTTCCAATTAAGGCCACTAGTCTGAGGCTTATTACATATCTTAACCTTTTGCTTCTGGTCTAATTGCATATAACATTTTCAGCAGGATTGTTCGTATGTTAAGATGTTATTCTTGCGCTGATCCGTATGTCGAACTATACTAATTTAATTGACATTTAGTATGATTCATATGCTACTGATGATACAATCTCACGTATGTTCTGTAATAACTTGTTTGTCTTAATATGAATTCATGTGCTACTGATGGTCTGATCTCGCGTGTGTTCCATAACTATTATTTGTTTGAAAATGATTTTATATAATACTGTTGATTTGACTTCACGAGTTTTCTACAACAAATTGTTTGTCAGAGTATGAATTCATGTATTTCTGATGATTTGATTTCTCGTATATTATAATAACTTATTTGTCTGTGGATATTGTCGTGCACTGATTTGTATGCTAAAATTAGTTAACTGAATCAACATTTAATACAAATTCATATGCCACCGCTGATTCAATTACATGTGTGTTCTGTACTAAATCATCGGTTTGTTATCATGAAATAAAAGACTACAAGCATTGCAATATCACATGTGTTCTGGCACGACAAATGAATAAATTTACAATAGGTGATATGTCTAGCCAAAAGGAAACGAATTTCTTACAGTTAAAGTGCGGCACTCAAAGACGCGGCAAGGTGGCATGATTTCGAAAAGATTATTCTGACCACACAAATTTGTTCTCCGATTAACAAATAAGGTCACTGATGCGTGCAAATATAACACTAATTTAAAGGCAAGTGCACCCGTCGATCAAGTAATAAAATGATGAATAAAAGTATCGTCCCCTGAAGATTGAGTTAAACAAGTACTGAAATGTGCATCAATTCTAATTTTATTTGGATAATCGATTTTTGAGGTGATTTAAAAGTAACAAAATATATTAAGAATAGTAATCAAGAGCACACACACAATTGAATTCAGGAAAGAGGATTGCTAAGGTTTTTGGTTTCACCGATAGTTTTTAATATAATGAAATTATATTTTAAAGTAATTTTTATTTCATATGAATGCGGGGCTTCACAAGAATACTCAATATCCCTTGGTCTGGGTATATCGAATCCCCTCTATCTATTTACTATCCTTTGATCCAGGTATATTGAAATAGAGAGATGAGATAGGTTTTGTAAAATTTGGAATTACGAGTCTAAGACCGCTACGTGCATGAACAAATATTGATTGGTCCTATTCGTTAAACTCACGAAATAATTTGCGTAAATATTAACTTAGAAATCATGGTCCGATCTTCTAAGTATATGAGATATGTGCGACACAAATTATACTTGCATGAAATAGTAATCACTTGAAATCTTAAAAACCTTAGGTTACACCATAACCCTAACAAAATAAAGTTTAGTTCTTCATAACGAGAATAGTAATATTAATTAAACATAGATTAAACATTAATTAAAATCATTAAGAGCTAAAAATATCTCCCTTTCGACTATTTTGCTTGCGATGGAGGCGTTCCCGATCGGCTCGTCCGTGCGCTGCTTCAGGATCGAGCGACTCCAATGTCGGAAGGAGAAGAGATCTCCAATGGTGAATGGCGTGCGCTCTCTCCCTCACGATGCCCTCTGGTAAGAGCTCGCAAATCCTCGATTTCCTCCGATCGTTCGATGCCTTCAATCGTTCGATTCCTTCGGTATTTATAGATTCGAATCCTTCTCTATTTCTCCCAACTACACGAACCACGTGCTCCTCTACTTGCAATTTTCTTCTTCTTTAATGATCGGCAGCCCCTTTCCTTGACCGACGAGCAGCTCTCGACGCACGAGCGTATTCCCGATGTCCAAAATTGTGGCTTGCTATGCTCTGGTCGTGATTTGTGGCTGCCTGCATTCCTCCAGTCGTGATATGCGGCTATTGCATTCTCTTTTCTTAATTCTGAATTGCCCATGCTCAATGTGAAGCACATGTTTCCTTCTCTAGGGTTATTTATGCTGGATTTGTATGATAAACCCTTCAATTACTTCGCTATTACTTCAGTCCTGCATTAAAACACAAAATAATGTAGAAATTGTCTCAAATGAACTCAAGTGACATAATTTAGAGAGATTTGATAACTAATAATAGCTAGAAATGTATATGATTTTTAGTGTTATCAAACACCCCCGAACTTAAGTTTTGCTAGTCCTCAAGCAAAATAAAGTAGAAACAAATTTTTTTTTTTAAGATATTATGTGGATTTTCAAGTTCGTTCCCAAAAAGATCACTTTTATTTGAAATGAAGGAAATACATATGCTACTAGAATGCAAACTCAAAAACTAAATTTAGCTTTTGATTTAAAGCACATTGCATCATCAAAATTTTGATCTCATTCTCTTACAATCACATATAATTATGTATTAATTCACCATTTTCAATCTCAGATAGGATTATGCAAACATGATTAAAACAATGAGTATCACAAGACATCCATAGACTTACTTTTCAGTACTTTCTCCACTAGTCATAGGCTAAGCAATAGATCAAGGATCAAATAGGGCTTTATTCGGTTTGTAATGTAAGGCCCATGCTATGGTAGGGTGGTATAGATATTTTTTTTTTTGGTGTATATCACAAACTTAAACATAAAACAACCGAGCTTTTATTGTGTTAAATGTCTTTATAGTCCCAGAAAATATACTTTTTTTTTTGTGGAGCCTCTAGAAAAAGAGTTTCATAATAATCGGTATGAGCTTCTCCATATAATAAGTTGCAGCATCACTGTTTTTTTTTTTCTTCTTTTTAACTCTTTTTTTTTATTTGCTGCAGGGACTTGAACAAATGACAATCAAAGCTCAAGAAGTTATATTATGCTCAAGATGTGATGGTGGAATATGAAATATAAGCTTATAAGTATTTGGTGTATCAAAGAAATGGCTTCATTAAGGCTCAAAATAGGATCTATGTATGATAATATATATGTGTAGGAAAAACAAAGCTCAAACGATCCAAAGAAGGCCTATATCATTTCCTTGATATAATCTTACTTATGATTTTTGCTTTGAAAGTACTTCAAGCAAGTTTTAGAGTTTTTTGAGTGCTCATGATTCAATATGTAAACATAATCTTTTTCTGAAAACTAACTGCATCAGTAGTACATAATTGTATGTTTATATTTTGAGAAAAGAACAAAATATGATTTATCAGTTACTTAAATCAATCACTATTTTTAGCAAAAATTTATTTACATTCTCATAGCCCTGTTTTTCAAATCAAAACAAATAATTATGCACTCAAGAGAGTTTACCATCAAATGTCACATAATACTTGAAAATATGTTTTTTTTTTTTAAATTATTTTACTATTTTACTTGAAATTGCGCGTGCGTGCTATATATTTTTGTTCCCCCAAACTTAAATATGACATTGTCCTCAATGTAAAGGAAACAACAATAGGGAGAGGAACGAAAACTACCGGGTTTTTGTGCAACAGACGAGAGACTTATTGATGGGCATGTCATTGCGGCAATTTCTTCTCTGTGCTCTATGTTCCTACAATACAAATGTAAAAAGATAAATGCACAAACAAAATATAGATAAGCATGGGTTGCCTCCCAGGAAGCGCTTAATTTATGGTCTTTAGCTAGACTTTCAAATCTCCTCAATTTGGATCTGTCAAGGAAATGGTAGTTTTGATATTGCTCCAAACACCATCCTCGTAATGCTTTAATCTGTGTCCATTCACTTTGAAATTTTCATTTTTGTCATTAGAAATTTCTACCGCTCCATATGGGAATACTCGAGTTACCGTGAATGGTCCATACCACCTTGATTTCAATTTTCCTGGGAACAGTTTCAACCTTGAATTGTAAAGGAGGACCTTCTCTCCCTCCTGAAATTCTCGCTGTGTAATGTGCTTGTCATGATACTTCTTTGTTCGATCCTTGTATATTTTTGCATTTTCATATGCTTGGTTGCGGAACTCATCCATTTCATTCAGTTGTAATAACCTGTTCTTCCCTGCAACTTGCATATCAAAGTTTAGAAATTTAATTGCCCAATAGGCCTTATGTTCGAGCTCTACGGGTAAATGACAAGCTTTACCAAAAACTAACCGATAAGGTGACATGCCAATAGGTGTTTTAAATGCTGTCCTATATGCCCATAATGCATCATCAAGTCTTAATGACCAATCTTTCCTATTAGCATGTACATAATTTTCTAAGATTCTTTTTAGCTCGCGGTTCGATACTTCCACTTGCCCACTTGTTTGTGGGTGATATGCGAGAGCAATCTTGTGTGTGACCCCATATTTACGCAATAGAGTTTCAAAGGATTTATTACAAAAATGTGTTCCTCCATCACTAATGATAGTTCTAGGAGTGCCAAAACGTGTGAAAATATGATGCTTTAAAAATTTAATGACTACTCTAGAATCATTAGTGGAGAATGCTTCAGCTTCCACCCACTTTGAAACATAATCTACGGCTACTAAAATGTATTGCTTAGAAAAAGAGGTAGGAAACGGACCCATGAAATCGATGCCCCAGACATCAAATAACTCACATACTAGCATGTTGTTTAAGGGCATTTCATTTTTCCTAGATATGTTTCCCGCTCTTTGACACTTATCACAAGCAGATACATAAGAATGACAGTCTTTGAATAATGATGGCCAATAAAATCCTGATTGCAAAACCTTTGCAGCCGTCCTTGTTGGTCCATAGTGACCTCCTACCTCATGATCATGACAATGGTGTAAAATTGATAACATCTCTTCCTCAGACACACATCTTCTAATTAGCTGATCTGCACAAATCTTAAACAAATATGGTTCCTCCCAAAAATAGTATTTGACATCGGAATAGAATTTCTTTTTCTGTTGAAAAGATAGATTTGGGGGTAAAATATCACAAACTAGAAAATTTACCAAATCTGCATACCATGGAGTTATTGATGTTGTCTTAAGGGCATAAAGATGCTCATCTGGGAATTCTTCTTTGATTTCAGAATCATTTGCATTCTCGAAGCTGGGATTCTCAATCCTTGATAAGTGATCAGCTACAACATTTTCTATACCCTTTTTATCTCGGATCTCGATGTCAAATTCTTGAAGTAAGAGAACCCACCGAATCAATCTGGGCTTAGCATCCTTTTTTGCAAACAAGTACTTCAAGGCAGAGTGATCAGTATAAACAATTACTTTAGACATAACCAAATATGAATGAAACTTGTCAAATGCAAAAGCTACTGCCAAAAGTTCTTTTTCAGTGGTTGCATAATTAATTTGTGCTTCATTAAGAGTGCGACTAGCATAGTAAATGGTTTGAAATACTTTGTTTTTTCTTTGGCCTAATACAGCTCCTATGGCCAAATCGCTAGCATCGCACATGAGCTCAAAGGGTAATGACCAATCAGGTGTCGTCATGACAGGAGCAATGATCAGCTTCTCTTTCAATGATTTAAAAGCCTGTATACAGTCATCATCAAATATAAATGGAGCATCTTTAACTAAAAGATTGGAAAGAGGTTTTGAAATTTTGGAAAAATCTTTAATGAATCGTCGGTAGAAACCGGCATGGCCTAGAAAACTTCGAATAGCCTTTACTGAATTAGGTGGAGGTAGTTTTTCAATCACTTCAATCTTAGCACGATCTACCTCTATTCCATTACGAGAGATCTTGTGGCCAAGCACAATTCCTTCCTGTACCATAAAATGACATTTTTCCCAATTCAAAATTAAATTTGCATCCTCGCATCTTTTCAAAACAAGAGATAAGTTATGTAGGCAGTCATCAAAGGATTCACCAAAAATAGAGAAATCATCCATAAAAATCTCTAAAAAGTTTTCTACCATGTCATGAAAGGTTGCAATCATACATCTTTGAAATGTGGCGGGGGCGTTACATAAACCAAATGGCATTCTTCTAAAAGCAAAAGTTCCATAAGGACATGTAAATGTAGTCTTTTCCTGATCCTCTGGAGCTATGGCTATCTGGTTATACCCCGAATACCCATCTAAAAAACAATAATATTCATGACTAGCTAATCTTTCTAACATTTGATCAATAAATGGTAAGGGATAATGGTCCTTCCTGGTGGCGTCGTTCAATTTTCTATAGTTTATGCAGACTCTCCACCCCGTAACAGTGCGTGTCGGAATTAGTTCATTGTTATTATTATTAACAACAGTTATACCACCTTTCTTTGGTACTACTTGTACCGGGCTTACCCATGTGCTATCAGAAATTGGATAGATTATTCCGGCGTCAAGTAGCTTTATTACCTCGTTTTTTACCACTTCCTGCATCATTGGATTTAATCTTCGCTGAGGTTGAACAATTGGTTTATAATTCTCCTCCATCAGTATTTTATGCATACAAACAGAGGGGCTTATCCCCTTGATATCTGCGATTGTCCATCCAAAAGCTTTCTTATGTTTCCTCAGTATTTGCAATAACTTTTCTTCATCTGTATTTGTCAGTAATGCAGAAATAATGACAGGTAAGCAAGATGGTTCTTCTAAATATGCATATTTCAAGTGTGCAGGTAGAACTTTTAGTTCAAGTGTGGGTGGATTTTCAATCGATGGTCGTGGTGTATCCACTGTTACTCTTTCTATAGCTAAATATGTCTTTTTCCTTGGATATGGTGGATTTATATTCATAACATGTTCTATCTCAGCTATGGTTTCACTTTGATTTTTCGTTTTGTCTTCAGCTTCCGCCATGCATTCTTCCAGCGGATCTAAAAACATATATTCCAAAGAATTCTTATCAATTGAAAAGTTGTCAATCATAAAACAAGTATGATTATTAGATGAATGTTTCATAGCTTTAAAGACATTAAATGTGACTTTTTCATCTCCTATTCTCAGCATTAAATTACCTTGTTCTACATCAATTATAGCTCTTGCCGTAGCTAGAAAAGGTCTTCCTAAAATCAAGGGTACCTCAAAGTCTTCCTCCATATCCAAAATAATGAAATCAACGGGAAATATAAACTTATCTACTTTAACAAGAACGTCCTCAACTATTCCTCTTGGATGTTTGATGGAGCGATCTGCTAGTTGTAGTGATATTGTTGTTGGTCTAGGCTCCTCCAATCCAAGTTTCCTGAGAAAGGCAAGAGGCATAAGATTGATGGAAGCTCCTAAATCACAAAGTGCCTTTTTAAATTCAAAATTACTGATAGTGCATGGAATAGTGAAACTTCCTGGATCTTTTAACTTTGGTGGTAGTTTGTTTTGTAGAATGGCAGAACACTCTTCCGTCAGATTGACAGTCTCAAATTCTTCAAGTTTCCTTTTCTTAGATAAAATTTCTTTAAGGAATTTGGCATAACTTGGCATTTGGGTTAATGCCTCAATCAGCGGGATGTTGATGTGTACCTTTTTGATTAACTCCAAAAAATGAGAGAAGTGTTGCTCTGCTTTATGTTGCTTTAACCTTTGTGGAAATGGAACCTTGGGAATGTATGGTGCAGGTTCAGGTTGCTTTGCTTCTTCAATAGGAGCTTTGTCAGTTTTAGGTTCTTCCGGTGCATCAACTCTTTTCTCTCGTCTGACATACACCGCATTCATTTGCTCCTTAGGATTTCTTTCTGTGTTGCTTGGTAAGGATCCTTGTGTTCTTCCAGATATGATGTTGGCAAGTTGTCCAATTTGGGCTTCCAAATTCTTTATCGATGCTTCGTGATTTTGAAATCTGCCTTCAGAAGTTGTGATATATTTTGTCAACAACTCCTCCAAATTGGGCTTCTTTTCCTGTTGAAGAAATCCTGGTGGTTGTTGCCTTGGAGCCACCATCTGATTGTTCATATTTTGGTTATTACCTTGGCTCCAAGAGAGGTTAGGGTGATTTCGCCACCCCGGATTATATGTATTTGAATAAGGATTATTTTGTCCTTTCTGGAAGTTTCCTACAAAGTTAATATTTTCAGATGATGGAGAGAAAGCAAATGAATTACCTGTTTGACATTCTACACTAGAATGGCCTCCTACTCCACATAAATCGCATGTGATAGTCCTTATTTGCATGGTTGCAGCACTCATATTGTCGATCTTCCTATGAAGTGCATGTAGTTGAGCATTAATGGAAGTTATGTCATCAATTTCATGCAAACCTGCAACTCTTTTGGGTGGAAGTCTTTCTGTTTGCCATTGATAGCTATTGGATGTTATCTCATCCAATAGAGAGTATGCTTCTTCAGGCGTCTTTTTCATTAGTGTGCCACCTGCAGCTGCATCAACCGTAGCTCTAGTATTTTGTAACAATCCATCATAAAATGTTTGTACCTGTAACCAAATAGGCAGCTGATGATGTGGGCATTTCCTCAATAATTCTTTGAATCTTTCCCAGGAGTCGTAAAGAGTCTCCTGATCAAACTGCGTAAAAGTAGTAATGTCACTGCGCATTTTAGCAGTTTTAGAAGGAGGAAAGTACTGAGCCAAAAATTTTTGAGCCATTTCATCCCATGTAGTGATGGATCCAACAGGTAAAGAATGGAGCCATCCCTTTGCTTTATCTCTTAAAGAGAATGGGAATAACCTTAATCTGATAGCGTCATTACTGACACCATTATATTTGAATGTGTCACATATTTCTAAGAAGTTGGCAATATGATTGTTTGGATCATCATTAGGTAGGCCTCCAAATTGTACTGAAGATTGAATCATCTGAATGATTGCTGGCTTGATCTCAAAATTATTAGCAGCAATGGAGGGTCTTTGAATACTAGATGTAGTGTCATTAACTGAAGGTGTTGCATAGTGCATCAAAGCCCGAGGTTGTGGGTTAGCCACAGTCTCATCCGTTTGATCAGCCATTAGGTCACTATTATTTTTCCTGCGTCTGTGAAAAGTTCTTTCAATTTCTGGGTCAAATGGTATAATTTCTTCAACTCTAATGTTGAGCATATAAGGATTAGTATAGAGTAATAAGTAAAATAATAGTAAAAAAAAATTGTTTTTTTTTGTTGGTTTGTTTTTGTTTTGGCAAATAATAAAATCCAAATTAAAATTAAAACCAATAGATTTCAATATTGCTTAGAAACGCAATCCCCGGCAACGGCGCCAAAAACTTGATGCGTGCAAATATAACACTAATTTAAAGGCAAGTGCACCCGTCGATCAAGTAATAAAATGATGAATAAAAGTATCGTGAAGATTGAGTTAAACAAGTACTGAAATGTGCATCAATTCTAATTTTATTTGGATAATCGATTTTTGAGGTGATTTAAAAGTAACAAAATATATTAGAATAGTAATCAAGAGCACACACACAATTGAATTCAGGAAAGAGGATTGTTAGGGTTTTTGGTTTCACTGATAGTTTTTAATATAATGAAATTATATTTTAAAGTAATTTTTATTTCATATGAATGCGGGGCTTCACAAGAATACTCAATATCCCTTGGTCTGGGTATATCGAATCCCCTCTATCTATTTAATATCCTTTGATCCAGGTATATTGAAATAGAGAGATGAGTTAGGTTTTGTAAAATTTGGAATTACAAGTCTAAGACCGCTACGTGCATGAACAAATATTGGTCCTATTCGTTAAACTCACGAAATAATTTGCGTAAATATTAACTTAGAAATCATGGTCCGATCTTCTAAGTATATGAGATATGTGCGACACAAATTATACTTGCATGAAATAGTAATCACTTGAAATCTTAAAAACCTTAGGTTACACCATAACCCTAACAAAATAAAGTTTAGTTCTTCATAACGAGAATAGTAATATTAATTAAACATAGATTAAACATTAATTAAAATCATTAAGAGCAAAAAATATCTCCCTTTCGGCTATTTTGCTTGCGATGGAGGCGTTCCCGATCGGCTCGTCCGTGCGCTGCTTCAGGATCGAGCGACTCCAATGTCGGAAGGAGAAGAGATCTCCAATGGTGAATGGCGTGCGCTCTCTCCCTCACGATGCCCTCTGGTAAGAGCTCGCAAATCCTCGATTTCCTCCGATCGTTCGATGCCTTCAATCGTTCGATTCCTTCGGTATTTATAGATTCGAATCCTTCTCTATTTCTCCCAACTACACGAACCACGTGCTCCTCTACTTGCAATTTTCTTCTTCTTTAATGATCGGCAGCCCCTTTCCTTGACCGACGAGCAGCTCTCGACGCACGAGCGTATTCCCGATGTCCAAAATTGCGGCTTGCTATGCTCTGGTCGTGATTTGCTGTTGCCTGCATTCCTCCAGTCGTGATATGCGGCTATTGCATTCTCTTTTCTTAATTCTGAATTGCCCATGCTCAATGTGAAGCACATGTTTCCTTCTCTAGGGTTATTTATGCTGGATTTGTATGATAAACCCTTCAATTACTTCGCTATTACTTCAGTCCTGCATTAAAACACAAAATAATGTAGAAATTGTCTCAAATGAACTCAAGTGACATAATTTAGAGAGATTTGATAACTAATTATAGCTAGAAATGTATATGATTTTTAGTGTTATCAGTCACTTCCTCAAGAGACCTAAAAAGGCAACTTAAGCACATTTATTTCTCCTAAATTTCAAGAATGCTATTTCATAATAAGGAAAAAAACCTACCACCTCTCTAATTGTGGGGGGTTACGATTTCTGAAACGGAAACGACCTCACCTAAACTCGGAGTTGCTGAACCAACCACGATGAAGCGGAACCAAAACTCTAATTTACAATTTCATAAGGCTCAGTGGAAAGTTCTATAAGGGAGGTTAAACAAACATTGATTGAAAATGGAAGGAAAAACATGATACCTGTGCAACACCGAAAGGAAAGGTCGATCAACCACAAGTCTCCATTGTGGAGTCTCGATTAGGGTTCCTGAAATTTCTGGAAAAGGAGCACTACTGTCTAAAATGTCTGAAATTTGGGGGGGAAAAGATACTGTTTCAACTATCTACAAGGAGAGATCGTTTAAAATGAAGAGGACGAACTAAAGGGGGCTTACCTTGCTGGTAGAGGAGGAGAAGTGGCTCCAGCCGACAGCCCCGAGCTTAGAAAGGAAGGAAGACTACTCCCTAACGATGTCGATGGCTGGAGAGAAAGTGGTCGGCGGGTTTTCTGGAAGCGTTTAAGGGCCTGCGCCTGGCGTCGACGACGGAAACGAGAGGGGGAGGCGTCGTCGGTCGCTGGAAAAGGATCGTGAAAACCCTAGATTTCTCTCGTCCGGGTCGTGAGGGGAAGCGGGAATGGGAGAGTGTCTCGGCTGCGTGAAATAGAACCGTTGTCGGTCGCACGCGTTTTATCAGGGGCATGCAGTTACTAAAAGAGACGTGAGGAGCGGGGGAAATAACTCATCCCTCCAATTTACTAAATTCGGCCATTACCCAAAGAGAAGTAACTAAATTAGTACACTACACCAGTTCAAAAAATTTGAAACGAGACACAAAAATCGGTTACGCACTATTTCTTTTTATTTCATGTGAAGCAAATTGTAAAAGGAAAAAGTTACCTTAGTCAGACGATCACGACCTCGATTTTTAAGCGCGATCGGATCATGAAGTAACTTAAATTTATTTATAAAAAAACGGATGTTACATCATTGATGTTAACAAGCCACATTTTGACAGGTCCATATGATACTAAACGCCGCATAAATTGCTTAGTAGAAGCTAAATCACATGACCACAGTTGAAGAAATCAACTTGCAATGAATACTGCACTGCAAACTTCTATGTTCAAGTACAATATAATGAGAAACTTAGACAGCAGCTTAAACTTTATTTTGTAATAGCAGCCAATAATGCATGACAAGTTTCCCAACAACTCAGTGAGAATGATTGCCTAAACCCTTCACATACATCAATTTTTCTTTACACAATGTCCTAATACCAACTATTAGCACTCCATCAAAAAGGTCATCACGATAATAAAACAAAAATTATATTTACTTTCCATGCTGCCTAGCAAGAAACTTCAAGAATCACTTCGGTAATGTGTGCAAAACATCAACATAAATCCCTATCCAACATGCATACTTAAATGTGAACTACAATATAATGAATAAGGGAACTTGGATGCCAGATTAAAACTATTTTCAAACAGCAGCATATAATGCATGACAATTATCCCATATGCAACTCAGTAGGAATGTTTTGCCTAAATTCTTCACATACTTCAAATTTCTTTACAAAATATCCTAATATCAATTCTTAGCGCTTCATTGAAAAGGCTACAATGATAATAAAATGAAATTTATATTTACTTTCCACGCCATTGATAGCAATAAACAAGAAACATTAGGAATCACTTTGGTAATGTGTCTGTTACATTGATTTAAAGAGATCAAACATACCACAGTTTATATTCGTGAGAAAAAGATCAACATTTGTGTTGAAAAACTGTATGTAAATCCCTATCTCACAGGCTCGCCATCTCGGCAGTAATGGACAATGCAGTTGCAAAAATGTTGTGGTGAATAAATTTGTCCTTCAAGTGACACGCCCAATAACGAAATAGTGAGAAAACCAACTGAAAGAAAATTACCAAAAATAAGAGAAGATTTTCATGATTTGATGAGAAGCACAAACGTCCACAGTTGCCCAGAGAGATGCTTTCTCACTTGTTAGTTATGGACATCACTAGATCATATCCAAGTACAACATACGATTTTGCACATCAAAATTTTCTCTTTATAGGACAGGTAATTACTATTGTCATGATTTTGTGGAAAGCTTCAGGTTCATTTGATTTTTAGTGTGATAAAGTGTAAAATATTATTACCATTGGGTTCTATTTCTAGCAAAATTAAATTTTTTGTTGTTTAAGTTTAAGTACTTTATAGCAATACTTGTTTTTAATAAAAGCTATATTGTTAAGATCTCTAGTTGCACCAGTAGAAAATAAATGAAAGGAAAGTACCACTCGGATGCCCGCAATACCCATGTACACTGGTAAAATCGCCTAGACACTTGTACAATTCACTACACCATAGCACAAGCACTAAGATGAGAAATGTAACATAGCATGTTAACACTTATTTGCCCAACAAGGAAGTTCCTACCACAAGGTCCAACATTATGCAATCTTTTCTTCATTCCGTTGTTCCTAATTTATCTAATATATTCATGATTTTCTAATTTCTAGCAATACAAAAAATGGTAATCTAATGCATTCAATGTACCTTAGTAATGATAATATGACTAACTGTATCAAATGAAAAGGTGGAACAGAACTGAACAAATAGCCAAAATACCATTATAACCATCTGACAAAGTTTGATGTAACCTATTTGACGAAGAATAGGCTAGGTGCGTGAACTCTAAATATGTGAATCCTAGGTGCGGCGTCGAGAAAACAATTGCTATCTAACCCTATGATGATTTATGCATACAACAAGTAATCCGACGGTAAATTACAAATAATAATTGAAACATAAATCCCACGCAATTAATATAAGTAGTTGCAAACAATTTAAAAGGCTAGCAAATTAGGTTTTCATCCGCTTGGAGAGCCAAAAGCTAACACGTTGTTATGGGCCACGGGTAACGGGCTTAATTATTGTATTGTTAGTGTTTTTTATTATTATTACTTGTGCTTAGTTGTTAGATGGTTAGAGTTTAAATAGTCTTGTAGCCTATTTAAAGACAAGTAGGGTTTGTATGAAGGTATCAAAAAAGTTATTTCTTATTCCCTTGTCTTGAGTAAGAGACTCTTTTAGCTCTCTCCTCCCGAGCAAGCCCCGCCTAGGCAGCCGCGGATCCGGCTCCAAAGTATCCCCTCCGGCCACTACTTCGGCGAGCACACAACAACTTGGTATCAGAGCGCTTTTCGATCCTCCTCGTACGCTGAATCCTGCTCCGCACGGGACGTCGCCTTCAGACACCGCTGCCTGCACTCTGGTGTCGAGCCCAGATGCCACTCTTTAGATGTCGCTACCTGCACTCTGGTTTCGAGCCCAGACGCCATCCTTCGAGCCCAGCGACGTCCAGCCGAAAAAAAACATGTACCTCCAGACGAGTCACCGCCCCTTCCAGCCAAATCGATGCCGACTTCGTCGAGCCCTGTGACGTCCGTCGCCCGTCTCTTTCACCCGTCGTCGATCGACGTCGTTTTCGTCGAGCCCAACGATGCCCAGTCGAAACCACTTCCCCCATCGCAGACGACATTCCATCTCCCGCCTCGGCTTCATCAGGGTCACCTGACACTTCCCTCAGTGCTTCGACACATCCCCCTCGAACAACAAATAGAAACAGTGCAGTGCCTCCTTCCTGTTTGAGCCCTCACAACAACCACGGAATCCCGTTGACGCCTTCGACATTTCCCACAGCGCAACACCTTTTCCTTCCTGCACGTGCTCTCCTCCCTGCTTCGAGCCCAAAGCAAGCCTTATCGAGCTAGCGTTGCTTTCACCTCGAGCCCATCACCTAGCAGATGAAATCTCGATTAAGTCACTGATTAATTTATCTGTTGAATTATGGGGGACTCGTCCGATCAAATGAGTACACTAAGGAACATTATGCAAACATTCCTGACATCCCTAGAAGCACGATTTCTAAAAATCGACGCACGTTGTCGGGAAGCCATTGTCACAATCTTCAATAAGCTCAATGATCTTACAACCGCCATTGTTCTAATCCATGAACAAGCTAGTAGAAGTCAAGCGCATCCACCGCCACTTATACGCATCGATCCACCGTACCCAGTTGATATCCTGGCTAGTCCAACAGTCCTCCAGCAACTGACGTTTAGTGTGGTGCTCATTCAGACGTACTCCATGTTGCCATACTTTGACTGCGCAAAGATCGTTGTGGACACTCCCCTCACTCGTATGAAATTTGCGACGAGTCGGAGTAGTTTTCGGGCATCAGCGGATTATTCTCCACCACTACTTTGATCATTTCAAAATCATGTTGCGGGCAACTCTTTGGTCCTATCTCCACCCACGATACGACCTGCCGACACCATCATCCTCGACGTCGGTGAGTACGAAGAAGGCTTAGCGCTCTCTGCAGTCACCGCTACAACGACGCACTACAAGGAGCTATTTTGGCGTGAAATAAAATAGCTCGATGATCAATTTGGTCGATTTTCGTTCGAGGTTGAGGACAAGATCAATTTGTGCATAGTTGTTAGATGGTTAGGGTTTGCATTTTTAAATAGTCTTGTAGCCTATTTAAAGGCAAGTAGGGTTTGTATGAAGGTATCAAAGAAGTTATTTCTTATTCACTTGTCTTGAGTGAGAGATTTTGGTAGCTCTCTCCTCCCGAGCAAGCCCCGCCTAGGAAGTCACGGTTACGACTTCAAAATATCTCCTCCGCCTCCGTCCACTACTCTGACGAGCATACAACACACGCACAAGCAACAAAGATCTTGCAAGGGTGAACAAACATAGAACGAATATACTAGCAATGTCAAGCATCCATAATGATAGAAGAGTCCAAATCCGTACAACAATGATGAAATAAATAACACAATATAACTAAGAAACTCACGAGTGAGGGGCCAAAGGAGGAGCGGAGATCAGCGGCGGTGGCTATCCGAAGAGGGAAAGGATGTTGTATGGTTGTTGTATGAGGGGATTTGTGGTTGTGGGAATGGTTGTTGTAGGATCCGGATGCAGGGAGACGTAGCTGGAGCAATATGGCAGCAAGAGAAGTTGGTTGGAAAGGTTTGGTTGCAAGTGGAGATGGTTGGGAGGGCTCTGGGAGGGTTTTGAAGTGGTCTGGTTGTAAGAAAAGGCAGTACAATGGCTGTGTTGTTGAAGTAGGCCGACAGTGTTGCTGAAGTGAATGGAGGGTTCAACTATTTTGGAAAGGATCTCCAGGAGATTGGCTGAAATGGGGAAGCCTTGGATGGGGTCGGTTTAGGTGTGGGAGGGACCCAGACTCCTACGGGAGGCAGCAGTGGGGAATTTTCCGCAATGGGCAAAAGCCTGACGGAGCAATGTCGCATGGAGGTAGAAGGCCCATGGGTCGTGAACTTCTTTTCTCGGAGAAGAAGCAATGACGGTATTTGAGGAATAAGCATCGGCTAACTCTGTGCCAGCAGGTGCAGTAAGACAGAGGATACAAGCGTTATTCAGAATGATTGGGTGTAAAGTGTTTGTAGGTAGATTTTCAAGTTCGCCGTCAAATCCTAGGGCTCAACCATGGACAGGATGTGAAAACTACCAAGCTGGAGTGCGGTATGGGAAGAGGGAATTTTTGGTGGAGCGGTGAAATGCGTGGAGATCAGAAAGAACACCAACAGTGAAAGCACTCAGAAAGGCTCAAATGCTACGATCCCTCGGTCACCCCAGAATAAAAGGGGTGATCCCATAGTTCTTGATCTGTGAAGAAGCGTTGTTAGGTGCTCCATTTTCCCATTGAGGCCGAACTTCAATATGTGCTCGAGAGATAGCTATCCATACACTCATAAGGGCGTATGGATTCTCGAAAAGGGTGGAGTTGTGGGGTCCGCCTCCACCCTCACCCACCCACCCCCCCCCCCCCGGCCTGCATGGATCCCACGAGTGAATAGAAAATTTGAACTCCATTGGATCTCACCTGAACCGCCCCATCTATCTTCCTGAGGAGAAATTTGGTTTCAGACTCTGATTCAAAAGGAGTACGTCATGCTAATGTCCCTTGGATGATCCACATTTTTCCCATATTTGCAAATTCTTCAATTATATATTTTCCCTCGTAAGGGAAATAAGGTGTACAGGTGATATACTCTTGTATATGTATCCTAAAGCTCTTTCTAATGACTTTTGTCTTATGTTATCATTTTTAATTGGACGATCCATAAACCCAATTGAATGTCAGCATGAGTAACTCGCTACCGAAGCTATGGGATGTACAAGTGCATTTGGTAGGGGAATTTTCCACCTTATAGGGAAGCACCCGCGTAAGAAGGTGTGGATAAAGTAGAAGCGAGAATGTCGGACTGAGTAATGCAAATATTGGTGAGAATCCAACTCCCTGAAAACCTAGGGTTCCCCGAAAACCAAGGGTTCCCCGAAAACCAAGGGTTCCTCCGCAAGGTTCGCCCACGAAGGGTGAGTTAGGGCCTAATATCAGGCCGAAAGGCGTAGTCGATGGACAACAGGTATTCATGTATGTTAGAGTTGTTATATTTAGGTATTTGTTGGGAAAATGATTTCTCTTAACCCCTGAAAATGAGTCAAATATGAATTCCAAGAATGAAAAACAAAGCTAAGTAAATATGCGTCGAATAGTGTTCGACGCAACGTCGAAATGTAGTCGACGTCTCTTTCAGATTAAGTCGAAGTAACTCTAGGAAGATTTCGACGTATGTGTTGTCGACGTAACTCTGATTTCTAGTCGACGCAACTAGTGAAGTCGACGCACCTTAGTCGACGCACCTTCCTTATTCACCTCTCGACGTCCAGACAGGATGTACTCGACGCTTGCGTCGAATGGCAATCGACGCACGTCGATTTATTTGACAGACTTAAATATGCGCCAGATCTCTTTCCTTCTTTCAGTAAATCTGATTTGTATGGAATAATGTTAATATTTTATATCCGTTCTGAATCATTCTTTCCTTCTATTTGATTCTTGGCTAATCTGATTAACTCTATTTTGGATATTATTTGAAATCAGAATTCATTCTTTCCTTCTACAGAAATAAACATTATGGAAACATTTTTTCTTTCTATTCTCTCTAACTGCTAATTGATTATCCTCCTATAGTATTATGTTGAATTAACAGAGCTATAAATAAAGAGGAGGTCGGCAGAAAATAAAGAAGAGTGATCTACCACACACATTTGAAATAGAGGAAAAGCTCCCAAGAGAAAAGAGAGAAATTGAGAAAAAGCTCTGCAGCAACATTCAAGCACTTCTTCTTCTTCTGCTTCTGAAGTCATACTGCTGCAAAATCTGATAGCTCTCACAAAGAGAGAAAGGCTGCAAATATTCTTCTCTCTATAGAAAAAAGATTCAATTCACTTCTTGTGCTTCCAATCTTCTTGCTAGGAAGAAGATTCTTTCTTGTTTTTATTTCTTCTCCTTTCTTTCTTTCTCACTTAAACATTGTAAAAGAGTTTTTAGAATCTCTCTCCAAAAAATTCAGTGTACTGGTTCTAAGAGTCTCCTTGTCAAAAGATTCAGTTGGTTCTAAGAGTCTCCTTGTCAAAAGACTCAGGGTGGTTCTAAGAGTCTCCTTATCAAAAGACTCAGTGCAAGATAGTGAATTCCTACCAAGGGGGTAGAAGAGTGGACTACCCAAAGTTTGGGGAACCACTATATTTTCTTGTGTTGTGATGTGATTTATTTTCTTGCATTTACTTTATTTTCTTGCTTAATTCTTGTTGGTGTGTGGGAAGCTCTAATCTGTGATCATACACATATATATATTAACTTTGCACAAAATAATTTTTAAATCTCTATTCACCCCCCCTCTAGAGAATTCTAGTGAGGTTAATTGTGCACTTTCAGTATTTAATATGTTTGAGGTTTAGTCCCACACTGTGGGTTAAGTTTGTGTCTTATTGTACTCCTATAAAGTGTCCCCCTATATGGATGAATAAAATTGCACCAAGTATTTCTTTTCTCCTGATTTCTAACATGGTATCAGAGCATTTCGATCTGAAAACCTTAAAAAAACAATTCCGCTCTGCTCATCCCGCGACCTAGCCCCCCCCCCCCCCCGACCTCTCTTCCGTTTCCGCATGCGCTGCTAGGTCTCCTGCGACTCCTCCCCCTCGCTCCCGTCGATGGGATCGTTCCGTGATTCCAAGAACGGGAGCGGGGCTGTTTCCCGTCGACTGCGTGCGGACCTCTTCTGCTACTTCTTCATCGACCCGCTGTTGTGATGCGACCAACGACGATGTCGTCGCCTGCGACGCCCTGCTCGACGTCTTGCTCGATGTCGATCCCGTCGCCTGCACTGTTGGAGCTTCTCCCGTCGTCCGGCTGTTGTCTGTGGGTGCGTCGCTCTAATCCTCTCCTCGATCCCGTCGCCAGAGGGAACGGATCTTCTCGTCTGCTGCTTCGTCTCCGACCTAGCAGTCCTCTTGCTGTTGTTGCTGCTTCGCCTTCCCCTGATCTGTCGCTGCTTCTTCTCTCGATCTTCTTGCCGCTGGAACTTCTCCTCCCTACTGCTGTGTCGTTGATGCTTCTGTCTTCTCTTCCAGTTGAGTTTCCTGTCCCTGCTCCCGCCGATGTTGGTTGTTCTTGCTTGTGCCGGTGCGCATACTCCTCTCCACGGAATCCTGGATCCAGCTTCCTGTAATCGGGTCGAGCTCTTCTGTCGCTACTGTTTTCCTGTTACTGTGCTTCCAGTTGCTTGCTACTATGGACGATGGTTTCCGTGCTGCTGCTCTTTGGGTGTCGAGCTCTTCTCTTCCTCCCTTCTCACTCGCCGCTGCTTGAGCCTTTTTTGCTCGCAGCCGCTTGAGCCTTCTGCTCGCAGCTGGCTTGTGCTTTGCTCGCTGCATCTCGGATCGTGGTCTTGCCGGCAACCGTTATCCATAGTTGTTTTATGTTATGTTTTTTATGTATGTTGTTGTGGTTGTCTTAGTTTGTGTCTCCATGCGACTTATGCCTTCATGCACGTGTTCTACGTGAGGGGGAGTGTACGTCACGGCCTCCAAGCATAGTTTATGCCTTCATGCACGTATTCCACATGAGGGGGAGTGTTTGTGATAACGGCGACTCGGATGCCTCTTTTCTCGACTCCTGCCTTAGTCACACACGGCCTCCAGACATATTTCGTATGTTGTTTGTGTCTCCTCATCTTTTTCTTCAATGTTAGGTAAGGTGGTTTGGCCTTTGTTGGTTGACCTGGTTTCAACACCGAGAGCATCCAGCGTGATCATAGTCGGTTTGTGGACCAACGTCGTGTGGCTTATGACCGGTTGAAGTATCCCCGGTGACACGCGGTTGGGCCTCGGTGGCTGTTGTTTTGTCCCACATTGTCAACCACCTTTTACCTCTCCTTTTATGTTGTGTTCAAGCTGAAGGTTTCACCTCCAGCTTGAGGGGGAGTGTTAGAGTTATTATATTTAGGTATTTAATATGTTTGAGGTTTAGTCACACACCGTGGGTTAAGTTTGTGTGTTTTATTGTACTCCTATAAAGTGTCCCCTATATGGATGAATAAAATTGCACCAAGTATTTCTTTTCTCCTGATTTCTAACAATGTACTACCCCTAGTTGGTCCCAAAGGATGGAGGAGGCTAGGTTAGCCGAAAGATGCCTTTACTGAATGATTTTGGGCTAATGGAAGGGGTGGCTACTAAGTATGGCGGGCGATTGATGGCTTTAGGGTTGCAGTTGGGGTTTGGAAAGGAAGGGGAGGGGTAGGCAACACAAGATAAATAAAGAAACAAAGAAAGCAAACCAAGGAGTTGGAACCTTATGGTTTCGGTGGAGTCGGCACCACGAGAGATCGCCAGATTCCAGAAGAAGACTCTAAAATCTGGATGCCTCATAACGGCTATCCTACCTCTTATTTATAATAAAATATGACTTAGAGCAACCATCTTGGACGGTTATGATTGTCCGTACACGATGGTTGTCCAATCTCACTAAATAAAATACTAAAAAAATAAAGCACACACATGAAAATATTGAAACGTCGATCCGAACACAACCGTGGACTCGGATCATCCATAGGGCGATGTCAAATATGACAGGTGACTAATCAGCCACGAACGGGCCCAAAACTTGCTCCACCGTCTCATCGATCCCCACTAGTAGTCATAAATTTTATAAAGTACATAGAATTATTAAATTAGCTACCTTTAAGAAGACATTTGATGCTCGTTCAAGCGCGTCATTGGCAATCTCTCTACCACCCTTAACATCCACAAAATCCACATAACGAATCCAGAACTCCGAGTAATTAGCACAAGGAATTAAGCATCTCTCATAAATTTTAACGGTCTGCAATAAAAAAGAAATGAACTTTTCAAAAGATAACCAAATGAAACGCCAAAATGAACAGTATCAAGACAGTTATTACCCAGTCAAAATTTCCTTGCTCCTCAACGTACGTAAGATATTTATGCCAATTCTCAAGCTGCAACTCATCGAGTGGCTTCACATGGAAATGATGTCTCTTGATATGAGCCTCAAAACAACTAATGTTTTTATCTAATTGACTTGATTGGTGGTACAAAATCTCCCCCATAGATAAAAATTTCTTCAGAATTTCTGGACCTGCAAGGTTTCGACTAAGGAGATCCACAACATTTGAGATGTCTGCATACCCGCAGCCTTTCATATATGTCATTTCACAGTCAGGTACAGCTTCTGGTGGTTTACCCATTGCCATTTGGAATCCCATCTCTTCTTCCAGTAAAGCGACCAACTTCTTAAAGCTGAAAGCAATTAAGAACTACCACTGAGCACATGCCAAAACAAAGAATAGCATCAAAGGAATGAAAGGATTCAACAGAGTCAACGACAAAAGCCAAATCTACAATCAACCTCACCTTTACATTTCATCTTTACTGATCAGCTCAATTGCCAATAAAATACCAAAATGAAGAATTGAATGATGAAACAAAAGCACATGAGTGTTGGGGATAAGTGTGTCACACAAGCAATGACAATACAAGAATAAAGGGAGAAAGTAAATGCAGGGAAAACATTAGAATAATTGGAAACATATTATGCCAGTAGGTGAGGAGATATGTTCAGAATAGACAACAACATCATTCTCACCCAGAATAAGGCTCTTCTATACCACTTTATTGCTCTGAATGCCATGAATTTTTTGGAAATGTAAAAGAGAAATAATCAAATGTTTATCATTTTTATAGAAGGAATGAGTGTACAGGAACCCATCATGTATGGAAAGCAATCATGGGTAACAAGTTCCAGATTACTTCATCCATGCATGACTTCCCAATGAAAGGCGACCTAAATCTGCTTGTAAACTATAACCATGCCATCCATGTTGAACCACTGTTGTTGGTAGATATGTGGATGGGTGGACAACCCTACTTATCTACCAAATGTTGTAGAGGCCACAAGTGTGGAACTGTTATCATCAATAATCACATCACAATTCTTTCCATGCACAGTGCCACGAATCAAGTTATGCCTCTACACTCCGTCCACCAGCAATTGGGCACTCAGCAATCTCCGAATCATCATTAAATTGCCCTCATCGGCTTACTCAATATTTGACGCAGGACGAATCTACGGGTGACGGAAGCGCAATGCCCTTACCCTAAAAGAAAATTCAAACAACCACGATGAATGGAACGGAGCCAACGACAACCCTAAAGATGCGAGAGAAATGCAAGCACACACAATCCAATGAACATAATACCTACTGTTAGAGATACGCAACCTTCAGCAGGAGGTGTACATGCTTCCTCCTCCCGGACTCTCCTCTCCTCCGGGTCTTGTATGCCGCTTACGGCGAGCTCTTTATGGGCTCAAGAAGGCGCCCCGCGCGTGGTTTGCACATTTCAGCTCAGCCTACAACCGCTGGTTTTCACCCGAGGTGAGCCTGAGCTATATCTACCATATACAGTATCTCTAACACATATATAGTATCTCTAACGCATATACAGTATCTCTAACACCTACGACATAAACCGCCAAATGTGAATGCAAAACTTCAGTCAAGCAATTGATTCAAATGAGAGATTAATTAAACAATAAAGTTTAAAACTCATGTCTCTAACCACAAGTAGCCGTGTATGTTCAAATTAAGTAATCAAAGACCATTGCAAATTAATTGAGAGTGCATCAGAATTCAAGTACATGACGAATAAGAAATACACGTCTTCGAAAAGTGAAATAATCAAATTAATTTGGGAAAAATATTACTAACAATTCAAGGAACACGTACAATGCCAAGAAATGAAAACTAGAAGTAAAAACTCACCAAGAAATCGATGTTGGTGGTGATGGGGGAAATTTGATGGTGGTGGTGGCTATTCGGAGGTGTATACATTGTTGTTTAGGGGACTGCCGAAGGGCGGAATGGGCTGTTGTGGGATGATATTGACAGGGACGGGCCTTGGAGGGGATCAGTTTTGAGGTGGGAATGATAGGGATGGCTTGGGGATGTTGTTGGAAGAGGTAAGAGGGTCTAAGCTGTTGTTGGCGGGCTGAATGTGGGCTGGAAGGGGATAGAAGAGGTCTGGAGAAGAAAGATAAGCGGCAACTAGGTGGGGTGGGGTCGCTGGAGGAACTGGTGGGGGATCAATTTTGAGGTGGAAATGATAGGGATGGCTTGGTGATGTTGTTGGAGGAGGTAGGAGGGGCTAGGCTGTTGTTGGCGGGCTGAATGTAGGTTGGAATGGGGCTAGAAGAGGGTTGGAGGAGGGAGATAGGTGTAAGTTGGGTAGGCTGGGGTCGCCGGAGGCACTGGTAGCTAGGAATGGCGGTGGCGCTGAGGAAAAGGGAAGCCGGCGGCGGCACTGGAGGCAAGGGAAGGCGGCGACGGCATCATTGGACTCTGTCGAAGGAGGCGGTGGTTGTCGGTGTTGGGGAAGACGGGGAGAGTGTGTTGGGGAAGACGGGGAGAGTGGTGGATGGCTCGGACATGGGCGATGGAGGTAAAAGAGGCGGCGGACAGGGGATTCGACACCTCCGGAGGTATAAACCTTTGGCGTCGCACCACAGGCGACTCTCGGCAAGGATGACCGAGCGGTTCTTCTTTCGAAACCTAACTTCTCGATCCCAGTAACTGAAGGTTGCACGCAAAATATAAAAAAGGGGAGGTGAATTAAGTTAAGTGATCTGATGGTCCAAATCGGTCGATCACATGACTTGACCTAATTTCTAAAATATATGACCGAAAAATAAAAACAAATACATGAAAAAATGCAAAAAAATGAGTCTGACGTGAGCACTGGCCCCGATAGTCCGCTGACAATCCAAAAATATCGATAAAGATAAATCTCCAAATAAAGCGCGATCAATCCGATCGATCCCCATCAATCTCCCGGGCTCAAAAATATTCATCTCCAGTGAATGGAGACTGCATGCTTCCAGTGCAAACCAGGTAAGACTCTCTGACGCTCCAAGCAGGAAGTGTCTCCGTAAAAGGTCATCGTGCCTCTGAAATCCCCGAGGGTCCCGCGCACCAAGAAAGTTGTCATAAGGAAGATGGGTAGGAATACAACGGTGACGGGTAGGGTTGTAGTGGAGGTCGGGGGTATATGAGAAGCTATAGTGATGGTGGAAACTAAAGCAAAAAGTGAAGGCTGGAGGTCCAAAATTATGTGGCTCCACATCTACAGTCAAATTCACAACATTAAGTACAAGATGAGCGCCGGTATTCCTATTAATACCAAGCCCGAAGAAATTTGACTCGGACTTTCATGACAGTGTATAGAATTATTCGTCTAGCACTCAGATTCATAGCTGCCCTCAACGGGGATCTCTCAAATAATGTGCAAATCATCACTCAATCACATTCATCGAACATTTGCTCTCATGTAATTACCGGCTACAGGTCCTAAAATGTTCATTATTCAATATAACTTTAGATCAGAATATGACATGCAAATCATGCAGCAAATGCAAATGATGAACCCAATAGACACACTAAATGCAGACTTTATGTAGCGGTGGAAGTCCCTAAAGATGGGTGGTTTATCCGAGGTTCCTTGGGCGGGGTGTAGAAATACTCGTCAAGTGTACGGCGAGTCCCCAAATGAGTGACTGAGAAATCAGTAGTGAGACATAATATCATGAAATGCGAAATGTTTCTCCAGGGGAGTGAATCATCGGGGGGTGCTGACTGAGAAATCTAAAATGGCAGAAAATAATGCCACATTTTTATAAAAAAAAAACTTAAACTTCAGTCGGCCCTCTTTAACTTAATCTCGTGTGTCCCTCTTCATTTCATCGCACTCGCATTCTCTGCCATATCTTACTGCGAGTCTCTCGTCTTCTCCATTTCAGTGTTATAGTTGTGTGGTCGACGGTCCTAGCTCCGACAATGATCTATTCTGCCATTGTTTCGATAGTTCTTTCTCTTCCCTAGCGTCGACACTTCTGTCTTTGTCAGTCTGCCACTCTGCCCTAGCTCCTTCTCTTACGATACAGCACTGTGAGATTATTTGTGTAAAGAGCCTTACCTTTCGCCTTAATTGCTCTAAGATATCTAGGTTTTCATTTTTTCGGGCATTATTTTCACTTTCTCTGGCATTTTAGGTATTTTTTGGTTCATGAATTTCTAGGTTTTAGTTTTCCTGACATTAATCTGGTCTATTGGTGTTCTTCTCTACTTCTATTCTCTCTTATCTTCTTCTGGCATTACCGCAATATTCTGTTCCTGACATTTTAGGTATTACTGCAATCTTCTGTTTTCTGGATATATAGGTGCTCTTTTCATTTTGCTGGCATTATTTTTATTTTCCTGGCATTTTAGGTATTTTGCTGGCATTTTCGGCTGGCATTTTCGGTTGGCATTTTTTGCATTTGGCCGATGTTGTAGCCTGGCATTTTGCCAGATGGTATTCGGCTGGCATTTTAGGTATTCGGCTGGCATTTTTTTAATTGTGCTCAACTAATCATGTCGTAGCATTATTCTGGAAGGGATTATGATTTATGCAATAGCATTAATATTATTCTGCCGACATTTGCTCATGCCCTATCAATTTGTATTGCATTAATATTATTGTACTGCATTAATAGCAATTTGCATTGCATTAATATTATGGTCTTACATTTATAGCAATTTGTATTGCCTTATATTT
Source organism: Dactylorhiza incarnata (assembly GCA_033032865.1). Lineage (NCBI taxonomy): Eukaryota > Viridiplantae > Streptophyta > Magnoliopsida > Asparagales > Orchidaceae > Dactylorhiza > Dactylorhiza incarnata. The sequence goes on from JAWHQI010000260.1 coordinate 545,070, forward strand.
ATTGTTGTTGCAACATATGATGTAATCATGAATATCATTTGTAAATAATCCAAGATTTTACAAGACTTTGCAACATATGATGCATGCGGCGCTTCTTCGTGCGAGATTGGGTGGATTTATGAGTTCATGAGGACATGGCATGGTGGTACTTATTATTTTTGTAACATTTTATTAATTTGTTAATGAAATATGAATATATAATTGTTACTCATGTTGCAAAATTTGTAGAATTTCTTGGTTGATGATTGATGACTTTACGAGGCTTTAAAAATTAAAAGTCACACCAACAAAAGAACAAACTATTTCTGATGTTGCAAATATTTTATTTATATCAATTTTGCTCTCTGTGTTTTGGTTTTAATTTGTTATTCTGTTCATTCACATTATTTTGTTGTTATTGAATCATAGAATGGCTCCTCTCAGGCTTTTAGTAAAGCCCCCAGTGCGTCGGTGACTGCCGGTAGAGATGTTTTTGGGCATTTGGAGAGAAAATGGTTGCAATGGATACCAATATAATTCGTTGCAATTACTGCAAGCAAGTCGTAAATGGGGGCATAACAAGGTTCAAACATCATTTGGTGGTGCTTAAGGGCAAGTAAAGTCATGCCCTCATGTTCCAACTGATGTCAGAGCAAAAGCCGAAGCAACCCTTGCAGAAGCACAAACTAGTAAGTTGATGAAAAGTACTAGGTTACAGAGTAGCTTGGATGAGGTCATTGTTGGAGAGGATGTAGATCCCGATTGTTCACAAAGGAATTTGTTTGTAGGAGTTGGGAGTAAAGGTCCAATGGATTAAACGATTAAATAATCTTGTCTTCATGAAGTTTAATGTTATGTTCAAGTCTAAGCATGCGGATATCTCTCAAGATCCAATATCTGCAAAACGTTTAGATGAAGGAAAGGTTGCAGAGTGGCTCGTAGGTTCAAGTGAAGGTGATAATGATAACGAAGAGGAAGTGCTTTCTGGAGAAGGACTGACTTGGGAACAACTTGGAAATATTGTGGATGTTGAATTGGGACCAAGAAGGAGCACCAGACCTTATAACCAACAATCACAAAATGAAAGTTTAAAGTGAAAGTACGTTGTAACACAGACATTGGAGAAAGATTATGAAGATGAGGGGCTTTCAGATGAGGATATGCAAGTTCCACTGTTAGACACAATTTTTGAAGACTATGAAATAGAAGAGTTATGAAATTATGAAATGTAAGTCTTTACTAGAGAATAAAATTATAAATCAATAAAAATAATATGACTTTACTCATTAATAATTAATCTAATTATATGGGTGATGATGTTTCTCTTTATGCAGGCATACGTATGAAAGTAATGCGTTGGGAGATTTATTTCCATTTTGAGATGCAATTATAATTTTTATTTTTATATAAGCTCACAGACATTATAATAGGGGCCAAGTATTATTTAACTTTCAATTACTACTTTTGAACTTATGATAGTTTTTATTTTATATATATATATATTAGTCTATTAGATATATAGTTTGATGTTATTTACTTAGGTATCAAAAGTTGGCAAAGTAATGTTTGGAATCTTTCAAAAGTTGACAAAGTAAACAAAAATGTCAATATTCTTATTTTTTTCATTAACATCTTGTTAACAACAAAACTTTGATTTATTTATTTTTTGGATATATTTACTTTTTATGACAAGGAGAAGTCGAGAAGATGAGGGTACCTATTAGAAGCTTTCATGTCATGGAACTATTGGATGGTGATAGTTGATCTAGAAACAAGCATACAAATAAAGACAAGTTACTTTCTTCAATATTTACCATTTATTAATATGCAAAATTGTGTTTATTGTGTTTCATACTTAATTAGTTCATTATAATCATATTATTACATGTTTATTGCATAGTTTATCAATATACATTGTGTGTACATTTTTACTTATTTACAAAAAATGTGTTTATATACTATTAAATTTATTTAAATAATAAAATACGACATTGTAAAATATCTCTGATATATCCCCCTCAATCCGGCATACGACATTTCAAACCCAAACCGACATGAACCTAACGTCCGACATCTGAAACCTTGAACTAAAGAGACTCGCCAGGCAGTAAGTAAATTTATTGTGAATGCAACGATCACCCGAACGAGGACCTAAGTCATTCATACCAGGGCAAAAGCATCCCGGGGAAAGAGGCTCATAAAATGGATCTCCTCGGGTCTCAAGTAAGGACTCATCGCAGAGGTCAACAAAAGTGGGATGATCCCCCAGAGTCGTCGACAATGATAAAGTCATCAGGAACAGAATGACCCTGAACAGCAGAAGCAACTACCACAAAGTCAATATTATGCTCACAAATCTCACTCATAACGTGATTCGACACTACTACGTCGAGAAGTTCTGATGAACAAGTACTCGAGGGTGAGCCGACGGTCGGGGCAGTAACTAAATCAACACATTGGATGGGAGAAGAATGTGTGACTGCAGGATCAATGGGTCGCTCGTACTCACTCTCATCCGGGGTCGCGATAAATGAGTCAGAATCAATGACAGACCACTCATCGAACAATGAATCTCACTGGAGTGGGATAGCTTTGTACCATCAGTCCATCATACATGTCATTCATGTGCAATGGGGCATGAGTAGGCAGGGTGGTTGCGCGGGCTAGGGAGGACTCATGGAGGGATGGTCAGGCTGCGAGTCCTCTCGACTAACTCTAGCGGATCTCAAGGATTGCTCATAGTGAAGAACTAGTTGGTATGTCAACTCAGTACGTATCTCAGATCAAAGTCCAAACCGAAATCAAGAAGTGGTCATAGATGGCTTCTCTCGGATGTCGCTCCTCACTACTAACTCAATAAAATAATCATTATACTCAGCGACGATCACGGGTCCTTGTTGAAGGGTAAATAAATGCTCGAGCAGGCAACTCTGATATGACGCGAATAAATACCTCTGACACAACTTACGCTTCATCTCCGCCCAACTAGTAATGCGGTGAAGACGATCCCGCTCACGGGTCATCTCAATGCTAGACCAATATGTTCTCACTTGATCTAGAAGTCTAAGTTTCGCAAATTTAATGTGAAGCTCACCGAATAGTTCAAAATAATTAAAATAATATTCTATGCCCACGAGCCAATAACTAAAAGACTCGAGACTCGATGAACCGTAAAACGATGGGGCAAAAACACTAAACCTCGTTCGAGATCTCTCTCGAAATGATGATCCTCGTAGTAATCATTCCTAATATAATCAAGTCGTGTTGAAGGCTCAACAAGGTCCGCTCGTGCTCGGGAAAGAGGGCAGTGATAATCATCGTGGTGATTATCACTAGAATAGTGGAATCGTGTCAAAGAGTCAACACGATCTCTGGAAGGGGTGTGCGACGAACGAGAATAATCTTCATGATAATATGAAGACCTCTCAAGTGAAGCTCTACTGGGTCGAGTATAAATGACACGAATTTCTCAAATAAAGGCGAGGGGTAGCAACGATAACATGTCATATGACGGAACTTAAACACTAAATGACTGCGTATCAAAATAAAGCACGAACCTGGAGCTCTAATACCAATCAGACGCAGGATGAATCTACAGATGAACGTGCAATGCCCTAACCCTAAATGAAAATGCAAGCAACCACGATGAATGGAATGGAGCCAAGGACAACTCTAAATATGCGAGAGAAATACAAGCACACACAGTCTAATGAACGGGATACCTACGCATAAACCCTAAAAATAATGCGAGTGCAAAACTTCAATCAAACAATTAATTCCGACGAGAGATTAATTAAACAATAAAATTTAAAACTTGTGTTTCTATTCACAAGTAACCGTGTATGTTCAAATTAAGGTGGCGTTTGGTTCGGCTTTTTGCCTGTGGTGCGGCTGAACCGCACCGCAACTTATGGCATAAGCGGCGTTTGGTTCGGCTTATTCCTAAAACGCCGGTTAATAATATCCGTTGTTTCCTTATACCTCCCAACCGCGCTGATTTTTTGCGTCTCGCCGCAACATCGACCCGCAGACGACTCCTCTCCCTTTCGCGACCTAGCGGCGATCTCCCTTACCTAGCGGCGATTTCCAGTCTCCGACGGCAAGCCCTCAGCGACGACAAGCCCTCTCCCTGTCGACGACGTCCTCCGCTCGATCTGCCGCTGCCAGCGTTCTCGACGACGTCCTCCGCTCTCCCTCCTGTCGACGACGAGCCCTCTCCCTGCCAGCGCTCTCCATCATAGGGGTAAATTTCTGCTTCTGTTTTTTATTTCTGTTTTCGATTTCTGTTTTGGAGTTGAGCTTGTTGTGGATTTCTGTTTTTGATTTCTGCTTCTGTGTGTGTTGTGTGTGCTGTGTGTGTGCTGTGTGTGCTGTGTGTGTGCTGTGTGTGCTGTGTGTGTGTGTATATGTGTGATATGTGTGTGTGTGTTCGTGTTTGTGTATGTATGATATGTGGCTGTTTTTGTGTGTTTGTGTGTGCTGTGTGTAGTGTGTGTTTGTGTGATGTGTGTATGTGTTGTGTGTGTGTATTTGTATGTTGTGGTGTGTTTATGTTGTGTTGTGCTGTGTAGTGTGTATGTTGTGGTATGTGTGTGTATGTTGTGGTGTGTGTGTGTGTATGTTGTGGTGTGTGTGTTGTGTGTTGATATGTATACGTGTGTGTGTGTTCATATACATGTGTGTGTGTGTTTTATTTCATATACATGTGTGTGTGTTTTATTTCATATACATGTGTGTGTGTGTGTGTGGGTGGGTGTGTTTATGTGTGTGTGTGTATGTTGTGGTGTGTGTATGTTGTGGTGTGTATGTGTTCTGGTGGTGGTGTGTGTGTGTATGTGTGTGTATGTGAATGTATGTGTGTATGTGAATGTGTGTGTATGTGTGTGTGTTGATGTGTGTGTATGTATTTGTGTTGTGTGTATTTGTTGATGTGTGTGTGTGTTCATATGGGCTGTTGAGTTTGGATATGTATTGGGGCTGTGTGTGTATGTGTTCATATGGGCTGTTGATGTGTGTGTGTGTGTATTTGGGCTGTTGATGTGTGTGTGTGTGTTCATGTGTATGTGCTTGGTGTTCATGTGTGTGTGTGTGTTCATGTGTGTGTGTGTGTTCATATACATGTGTGTGTGTGTGTTCATATACATGTGGGTGGGTGTGTGTGTGTGTTCATATACATGTGTGTGTGTGTTGATATGTATATGTGTTTGTGTGGTAATATACATGTTTAGGTTAAATCTTGTTTAATTTTTTAAGGATGGGCAAAATCAAAGATGGTGGGGTGGTCGCTATGTGGGACAACAATGATGTGCCGTTATTCTGTGATATCTGCATAAAAGAGATAGAGCTTGGGAATCGACCCACCACGCATTTTAATAAACAGGGGTGGATAAATGTTATGAACAAATTTGAAATGCAAACCGGGAAAAAATATGATAAAGTCCAACTTAAGAATAAATGGGATCATTTGAAGAAAGAGTGGAAATTATGGACAGAGTTGAAGCGTGGTGAGACCGGTTTGGGTTGGAATGCATCAAGAAAGACTATAGACGCCTCAGACGAGTGGTGGGACGAAAGATTGAAGGTATTTTTTACTTAAATTCATTTGCAAAGAAATTTCTTAACTTAAAATTCCTCAATGTCTAATTTTAAAATACTTTATTTTGTAGGTTGTCCCGACGGCAAAGAAATTTCGGTATGCCGGAATCCCCCCAGAGTTAGAGGATAAACTGAACTTGATGTTTAGTTCGGTTGTCGCTACAGGACATCATTCTTGCACCCCTCACACCGCAAATCTTGGTACGGAGTCTATTGATGAAAGAGAAATGTCAGCGGATGAACATGATGACATTGAGGTTATCGGAGCTCCTCAACCAGCTGAGACCGCAAACAGGCGATAAATGGGTCGGAGAGCTACTTCGTGGGACTCGAGTTAGATTTCATGACTCGTTCATGATGAGTCAAGAAATTTTTATAGATCTATTGCATGCTCTCGAAGAGAAGTGTGGTTTTCAGGGAACAAGAAGAACTGCAGCCAGAGAAGTCCTAGCATTGACTATATATATATTGTCTCGACAAACAGGCACATATTGTCATGGCCACGATGACTTTACATAATTTCATTCGTCGCCACCCTTCGCGCGAGGATTTTGATTTCAGTGAGTCCGAGCAGAGGGGTAGAGATGATGGACTGGTCACACAAGAGCGACAAGATACATGCACTGACACTGCAGGTGGTGTGGAGGAGATGATCGCGCTACGTGATAGTATAGCAGATCAGTTGTATGAATCTAGATCGTAGGAGATATCATGATATATGGTTAATGTGGACATTATTTTTGTGTGTTTGGTATTATATTATGAAAAATATATATCTTTTTTTGATATTTGGTGAGAAAAAAAAATTTCACTCAAAACTCCGTTTTGTTTCCAAACAACTTTTTCAAAACTCCGTTTTACAAACTCCATTTCACCCAAACAGTTTTTTAACAAAACTCTGTTTTCTAGAATCAGCAATTTTCCATCAGCAACAGCCCAACCAAACAGAGCTTAAGTAATCAAAGACCATTGTAAATTAATTGAGAGTGCATCAGAATTCAAATTACATGCTGATTAAGAAAAACATGTCTTTGGAAAGTGAAATAATCAAATTTAATTGGGCAAAATATTACTACCAATACAAGGAACTCGTAAAATGCGAAAAAATAAAAACTGAAAGTAAAAAACTCACCAAGTAATCGATGTCGGAGGTGGTGGGGGAGAATTGATGGCGGTGGTGGCTGTCCGGAGGTGTAGACGTTGTTTTTTGGGGCTGTCGGAGGGGAGAATGGTCTTTTATGGGATGGTATTGGTAGGGACGGGGCTTGGTGGGATCAGTTTTGAGGTGGGAATGATAGGGGTGGCTTGGGGATGTTGTTGGAGGAGGTAGGAGGGGCAAGGCTGTTGTTCGCGGGCTGAATGTGGGATGGAAGGGGGCTAGAAAAGGGTTGGAGGAGATAGGCGGCAGCTGGATGGGGTGGTGTCGTCGGAGGCACTGGTAGCTAGGAATAGCGACGGCGGAGCTGGGAGCAAAGGAAGGCGGCGGCGCTGGAGGTAAGGGAAGGCGGCGGCGGCACGGGAGGTAAGGGAAGTCATCGGCGGTGCTGGAGGCAAGGGAAGGCAGCTGCGGCAGCAGAGTACTCTGTCGAAGGGGGAGGCGGTGGTCGGTGTTGGGGAAGACGGGGAGAGCGGGGGATGGATCTAACATGGGCGATGGAGGTAGGAGAGGCGACGGACGGGGGAGTCGGCACCCACGGAGGTAAAAACCTTTGGCGTTGCACCGCAGGCAGCTCTCGGCGTTGCACCGAGAGCGAGGATGACCAAGCGGTTCTCCTTTTAAAACCAAATTTCTTGATCCCTGTAATTGAAGACTGCATGCATAATATAAAGGGGGAAGGGGAATTAGGTTAGGTGATATGATAGCCCAAATCGGTCGATCGAATTATTTGACCTAATTCCCAAAACATACATCCGAAAAATAAAACCAAATACATGAAAAAAAAATGCAGAGAAATGAGCCTGACGCGAACACTGACCTGGATCGTCCGTCTGACGATCCAAAAAAATCGGCAAAGATAAATCTCCAAATATAGCGTGATTGATCCCCATCAATCTTCCCGGCTCAGAAACATTCATCTCTCATCAGAGTAAGGAGAAAACCGGCAGCAAGGTAGACTGGGGTCGTCGGAGGCACTGGTGGCTAGGAATGGCGGCGGCGGCGTTGGGAGTAAGGGAAAGCGGAAGTAGCACTGGATGTAACGGAAGACAGCGATGGCGATGGCGTTGGAGGTAAGGGAAGGCGGTGGCGACAGAGAAGGACTTTGACGAAGGGGGAGGTAGTTGTCGATGTTGGAGAAGACGGGGAGAGCAGTGGATGGCTCGGACCTGGGCTCCGGAGGTAGGAGAGGCGGCAGATGGGGGTGTCAGCACCCTCGGAGATAGAAACCCGCAGCGTCGCACCGCAGGAGACTCGGTGTCGCACCAATAGCAAGGATGATTGGGTGGTTCTCCTTTCAAAACCTAACTTCTCGATCCTAACGTAGTTGTTAAAGACGAGTTTCAGGCCCGCCTAAGGCTCAATGCTCACCAGGCTCAGAGGTTTACGCCTTCGTGCGCCTTATTTGCACCTTTGGGCGCGCCTGAATGAGATTTTTGTTGTATTTTTTTTCAAAAATAAAGCAAAAAAATAATGTAAGAACTCAATAATTTTTTATTGATTTAGTGTTTGTGAAAGATAATTATGCATTGAGACTTAGATATGACGCAAGTGATTACATTGATTTTATTTTTTAAGAGATATAAACGATAGTAATGAATGATTAATTAGTAGAATATATGAAGAATATGATCGAGAAGATGAAATGATGTTTGGTGCTGAATATTTAAAATGGATGTGGTTGCGCCTTGCCTTCGTCAGGCGCGCGTCTGCGCCTTGAGCCTTGCGCCTAGGCTTCAAGACCCCTTTGCGCCTTGCGCTTTTAATAACTAAGGATCCTAGTAACTGAAATCTACACACATAATAAAAGGGAGGAGGGTGAAATTAGGTTAAGTGATCTGATGGCCCAAATCAGTCGATCGCATGGCTTGACCTAATGCCCAAAATTTGTCTGAAAAATAAAAACAAATACATGAAAATGCAAAAAAAATGAGCCCGGCGTGATCACAGACCTCAATCGTCCGTTTGACGATCCAAAAATGTCGATAAAGACAAATCTCCAAATATAGCGTGATCAATCCCCGTCAATAATAGCATCATAACTAGAAATATGATTCAACTCCGCAGCTAGATGGGATCCTCTCCAAACAAACATTTGGGTCATCATGATATTGTGACTGGGGCACTCAAACAGACACTTGAAACACTTGATAGTGCTCAATCTATGTGGAGGCTTTGGGATTTTAGTCTTCTCCTTCCTCTTTCGTGGCCTCCTTGGGAGGCTCCATACTAGCAGTGCTCGGTCGAATCTGCCCCATTGCTTTCTCCACAGCCCTGGAAGGGATTTTCTTGTTCCTTGGTAATTGTCTCTCTACTTTCCACTCATACTACATTTCAGCATCATTATCTCAAACACAAGCACATAATCTTTCACAATAAGGCTAGCTGCCTGAGTCCATGTAATCTCAGGTATAAATCCAAAATGAAACCGTGGAGAACAAATCATTTCGCAATGAGAAGCTTCATCTTGGTCCAACCTTTCACCTCCCTATTTATATCACATATTCATGGACATTTCCCACAATAACTTTGCATATTCTTTCAACATCAATATTGTCATCCTATAATTCTTCTCATCGGAATAGGCCCTTAGAATCGATAATTAAACCCAGAGCTTGGAGCCACTCAATGAACTCATTTGAAGACAATCTACCAATGAATTGGGTAGCGCAACAAGCATGTCATCTTCATATACGCCTTCCTACCTAAGAGGTTAGGACCGACTCTAGTGGTGTCCATTGCCTTGCGATCATGCTACTTAGAATAGTCATTGCATAGATTGTCATGATCAACTGTCAGGTCTCTTTTCCTTAGCCTAACTACAATTTGTTCTCGGTCAGGTAAGAGTTAGGCCACTTGTTTCCGCTACTCCTCGAGCTTGCTCCAACATGGCATTCAGCGCACGAAGAACGAAAAAAATGGCATTGAATAAGCCCTGCAACTCTTCACAAGGCTTTCTAAACCTTAACATGCCTAACCTGGAGCATTGATACCAACTGATGCACGCCTGGTTGGTTATGAGAAAGATATACTTGCAGAAATCTGTCCAACAAATATTAATCACTTGGGGAAATAAAGCCACATCAAATAGGTAATGCATATCCAACAATTTCTGGACAGCAAACTTCTACAAATATTATCTTCGACATTCCACAAACATTTCACCCAATAAATATGTGAGAAAACTTCAAATATTTCAGAAAACAGACTGCAAGAGGTCCAAAGGTGATCCGTCAATTTCTGGACAACAAACTTCTACAAAAACTGGGAGCAAATTAGCCCAAAAGCAATGTAGATTCAACCCTAAATCAATACAACATCCACACAACTTCCAATAAGTAAACGATCTTTGCATAACATGGAAAGGTCTGATCTAAATCATCAAAAAATAGTAGCTCAAAAGATTCAAACAAAAGAAAATACCTATGCATTGCATGATCCAATGCCCCCTTGAGACTGTTGCCCCCATTTGAAAATAGATATACCCCCTCCTCCTCCCATCTCTCCACCTCCTCTTTTTAAGGTTTAAAAAAACTAAAATTTTAGCGCCCCTTCGATAACCATAGGTGTTGGGAACCTCCAACTCTACGGTGTTGGGAACCTCCAAATCCGAGCTCGGTGAAGAGCTCCGGTGCCCCTCATTCCATCCTCCCATGTCAAAGAGCGCTCCTTGACTCCTTCCACCTTGATCCTCTATTCTAGAGCTTCTTTGATTCTTCCCTATTCCCAAGTTGGGACAATCCATTCAGATATGCATTAAAGAGTCATCTTTATGTGGCACCTTGATGGCGATCAATTATGCCTCGTTCAGCTTTTGATCGTCGTATTGATGATCAGAAACCATCATTGCGTTCGTCGCGATTTTTCATTTCTTTTTTTTCTGTGAATTGTATTTTGAGGGTTAGGGTAACTGTTTAGTGTGTGCGATCGGAGCCATCGGATTCATTTATCCTAATTTCCCTCATATATATATATATGAGCACTCGGTGTTCATTCTACTAAAAAGAAACCGCGAGGTCTCTGCATTCGGATGTTGAATCCTGATGCCCCCTCTAGTGTCGTCGAATTCATTTACCCTAAGGCCCCATTCGTTTGGGCGGAATTGGAGGATAGGAGTTGGAATTGGACACCCAATTCCAATTTTATTGTCTGGCGGCCAAACATTTTGGTAGGAAATGGAATTAGACTCAATTCCATAAGAATTGATACTAGCCTAAATCCCCCCCCCCCCCCTTCTGACCTAAGGAGGTCAGACTTTGCGATTCAGCCAGCCCTTCCACTCCCGCCCCTGTTCTAGCGCTAAGGCAAAGAACAGATTGCGATCTCCATTTCGCTGGCGATATAGCTCCTCCATCTGACAGTTTTTCTTCTCAGGCGACTGGAAACCCTCATCCTTCTCCATTGGTGATGCCTAATGTAAGTTTTCCATGTGCTTGTGTGTGTGTGTACTTTTATGGGTGTGTATGTGTGTGTGGTCATATGTGGATGAAATTGTGTGTGTTCATGTGCTTGTGTGTATGTGTGTATGTGTTTATGGGTATGTGTTTTATGTGTGTGTGGGGGGGGGTGTGGGGGGGTGGGTGGGGGGGTATGCGGTTATATGTGGATGAAATTGTGTGTTCATGTGCTTGTGTATATGTGTTTATGGATGTATGTGTTTATGTGTATATTTTATAGGGTGTTTGTGTATGTATGTGGTCATATGTGGATGAAATTGTGGTGTATGTGTTCATGTGCTTGTGTGTATGTGGTCATGGGTGTATGTGCTTATGTGTGTATGTAATTATGTATTTATTATCTATCTCTGCACAGATTTAAGTTTTAAATTTCAATTCCTACCACTGAATTCTTACATACAGTCGAACAACGGAATTGTTAATTCCAATTCATGTGGCAAAATGTTTGTCATCAGTCGAACATCAAAATTGGAATTGACTTCAATTCCAATTCATGCAAAATTGGAATTGAGTCAATTCCTACCTCTGATTTTCTTCCAAACGAATGGAGCTTAATTTCTCTCCCCTATGTATATATTTGTATCTATGTATACTTATGTATATATGTATACCTATGTATATATGTATGTGTGTGTAGATATATATGTATGTGTAGATATATATGTGTGTGTAGATATATATATATGTGTGTGTAGATATATATGTGTGTAGATATATATGTCCGTACTGTAGCTATACGTGTGTGTAACTATACGTGTGTGTAGCTATATGTGTGTAGCTATATATGTGTGTGTAGCTATATATGTGTGTAGCTATATATGTGTGTGTAGCTATATGTGTGTGTAGCTATATGTGTGTGTAGCTATATGTGTGTGTGGCTATGTGTGTGTAGCTATGTGTGTGTAGCTATGTGTGTAGCTATGTGTGTGGGTAGCTTGTGTACTGTAGCAATAGGTGTGTGTAGCTATATGTGTGTGTAGCTATATGTGTGTAGCTATATATGTGTGTAGCTATATATGTGTGTGTAGCTATATGTATGTGGGTAGCTATATGTGTGTGGGTAGCTATATGTGTGTAGCTATATGTGTGGGTAGCTATATGTGTGTGTGTGTGTGTGTGCGTGTAGCTATATGTGTGTGTGTGTGTGCGTGCGTGCGTGTGTAGCTATATGTGTGTGTGTGTGTGCGTGTGTAGCTATATGTGTGTGTGCGTGTAGCTATATGTGTGCGTAGTTATATGTGTGTAGCTATATGTGTGTGTTGTTAATTATATGTCTCGAATCCTAACTCAAAGACGACGATTGATTCTGATCACAATCTGAGGGATCCGTGGTCTGGGCCAAAAAATTTTGGGGTAGTTATCATGGGTATTTTTGGGTATTTTGAAGTGTGCATAGTGCTATATAACTCTTTGTCGTTCTAGAATTTTGATTCATTCGAAAATCCGCCCAATTTCTATAACCGTCTCTATTTTTTATAGTGAAAATTTGACTTCTGCTGCCCGTAGACGTAAGCACGTAGACCATCTTGGGGTGAACCACGTAAATCTGTGTCATCTTTGTTGTAGCATTTTCTTGTTTGTTTTTCATTCTACCTCGTTTCCGTAACACACACATATATATACATATATAATGATTTAGAAGGGGGTCGGTGTTTATTCTATAGAAAAGAAATCGCCCGGTCACTGCATTCGGGTGGTGTTGAAGCCTGATGCCCTGTGGTGCCGATTTCTGTGGTTGCCTGTGCAGCCGCCACCAATTTCCACCACCCCTCCGACCTTCGGCGACCTCCCGACCGTACCCTCAAGGTTGTCCCTCCCCAATCGATCTGATTGATTCCAATACAACACAGTTGATGCATCCTGCTGTCCGAAAACCGCCTCCAACCGCCTCCCACCGCAGCTTTTTATCTGGCAACCTCATCGAAACCCCCTGCCAGTTCCGATGACCTCTCCTGACTCCATTATCGCCTCCCTCCCCCTTCCCAGCCCCCATGCCACCCGCCATCCTTTACCTAGTCAATCCAGCCATCTGTCTCCCCTTTCTCGGTTACAGTCTTGTTCCCCCTTCCCTTCTCTTCCCCTCACGTCCAGGCCCCTCCTTCCTTAACCATAATCCGCAGCACTCTCGGACCCTCCTTCCTCCACCATAGCATCTCCAAGCCCTTTCCCCTGCCTCGAAGCCCCCAAAATTTCTAAAATCCACAAGCCCTAGAATCTTCGTTCCATATTTCCCCACTAACTGCACATCGGAACCAACGTACAACTCCTACAGTGGTCCCGTTGCCGCCTACAACGTCCTCTCCGCATCTAATCCAATTATTTTGTGAATTTGTAATTTTGATTTCATTTTCTCGCATTTGTAAGGATGCACTTGTGATGGGGAGCAGCCCATCCGACCCGTTCGGGTCTACTCACGACGACCACGAGCATAGTGACGATCGGGACCGCTCATTTCGAGCGGCTCGACGACCTTTGTATTTTTGTCTCTTGTCATTTTTTATTTCGAGTTGTAATTTTATATTTTATTTGAGTCAGAGTGTTCGGACAATCATAGCTTCGAATATTTTTGCTTCTTTATAGTTATATTTTGCTTCTTTATAGTTATATTTTGATTATAGTTATATTTTGATTCTTTATGGTTATTTTGATTCTTTATAGTTATATTTTGCTTCGAATACTTTAGCTTATTTAACTGCAATATGTGCGCAAAATTTATCTGTAATGTATTTAAGTTTAGTGCAGTCTCAATCAATTTGAAATTATTAATTGCTAACCTAAAGTAGAATTATTTGTGATTAACTATGATATGATTTTTAAGATCAATATTGTTTAATAAATTGTGAGTCAAAATGCTTGCATAATTGAATTATTTGCATTTCCATTAGGGTTAGGGTTTAAGTAGTGATTACATTCTTTATTGGATTGTGTTGTTGCATTCCTTCGCATCTTTATCATAATCGATCAATTGTTACATTTGCATTTGTCGCATACCTGCTCACATTCATATAGAGTTAGGGTATCATGTCGGTCTCCTACATATTCGTCATGCGTCACAACTCTTCTTAGTTGTTCATGAAGGTCGACTGAGACTTTATCGTATCTCGAGTCATCAATGGTAAACTTATCAGAAGTAACGCTAGGGCTATCTTCATTTGTTTGCACACCCTAAAATTTTCTCTTGCTCTTTACAATTCCGCTCTACATTTTCACCCTTGGTATTTCCCTCATCTTTTTCTCAAAACACATAAACCCGAGTAGAAAACCGACTCAGCTATAATGACAACTCAAGCTGAATCAACTCACTACCTTCACATGAGCCCTAAACCCTAAGTCTCACAAGAGCTTAATCCACTCTGATCAACTTGAATGTGACCATTCTCTCAAGTTTGATGGCATGGTTGTCTTCAAAAATCAAAATATAATACCTCAATTTCATGCATTTTGGTTGCCCTAGGATACCTTGCAGCCATCATGAGCTTAATGTCATGCAAAGCTACACATGCACTCAGGTATATCGCATGTTGTCTTCTCTGCTTATTATATTACCGCACGCACACACCACATGTATGTTGCGACTTGTTGCTTCTATATTTTATTTGAACCTAAAAAAATTTATCTTTTGAAATTGATTTCGTTAATCTAAATCACCACCATCATGCCTTAATTAAGAAAAACAAAGTCTAACAACCTCTTATTTAAAGTTGGCAATATTTCGGTAAAAATTTGAAATTTATGCAATAAACTTTGAATTTAAGAAATAAAACAACTCAAAATATGAACCAATTTAAATATAAGCTTTCCTCATCCTAAATTAGGATTTAAAATCTCGGGAAACACTCTTTACATCTCAATACATAACTGAAAGTAGCACTGGCGTTAACTACTCGAAGAATAAATTTTGTCATACCATAAAAATAAAATGCTCTTATGCTTGAAAATGCAACTTAAGACCGGTTGAATACCTTTCATAATAGTTGCGCAATTTTCTGGAAGGAAAACTCAAAGTGCTAACATAAATATGAGCTAGTCGACTCCACTGCTTTTGGGAATACTCAAATTGAATATATTTATCCCATAGGAGATGGCTAAAGTAATCCTTAGCAACGTAAGATAAGCCTCTCCCAAATAGTCTGCATAATGGACTTGACTGTTAAAAAGAGTCGCTCAAAAGGCTATCTGGCTATTTCACAAGCAATAAAAGACATCAGGAATCTGAATCACCTTCTAACATCTGCAGGATCCTCAAACGATAATATACCAAAGCTACAATAGCTAACCCAAAGATGAACAGAGTGTGATACTGCTTTCACTGCCCGTTCATAGACTTCCTCCACTTCATTCAAAGGGCAGAGACGTACCTTGTGCCCTGCATATCTTGTCCAATAACTGTAACATAAGGGAAATTCTAACAAAAAAGAATCATACACGAGGCAGATCTTTTGCATGTCATCCTGTTACCATAGAAAAATATCATGTGTTTATACATCACTAAACTTGTCATGTTGTTTATGAATTGTGATACAGAAATAAAGTGGAATATTAGCATGAGCGATCAACAAGTAAATACTAGGCCATGCTAATTAGTTTTCATTATGTATGAAATTACCAAAATGAGTATCTAACAAAAAAAAAGCATTCATGCAAATCAAAGTGACACAAATATTTGAAACTACCAATTTTTTTAATTGAATTAGTGGAAATCAGATACTTAGTTACGTGATAGCCCAAACCATATAGGAGGTACCATGCGCACTTTCTCAAAGCACCTGAATCCCATCTTATCCTCTCCTCTCCACCTTTACCACAACATGATATGATGTAGTTGTATAGTCGTATCAAGAAATGTAACACGGAACTTGCATTGCATTAAACCAACATGAAGATACAATCGAGAGGCAAGCTGATGAAGGACGGGCGTCACACCCGCCTACCACCCTGCAGCCTGGCGTCGCACCAGCCCAAGGGGGCCACCTTGGCGTCGCACCAAGGCGTCTTTAATCAAGTCTGTGGCCCGTACACCCCAACACATCCCCGGACCCACCACAGGGCCGATAGGTTGTTGAGGTCGGGGCTCGATCCCCCGACCTCCTTGATAAGAATCCTTCAGCGGAAGACTTATCACCAATTGGGCCGCGGACCTGATTAAAGACGCCTTGGTGCGACACCAAGGTGGGCCCCTGGGCTGGTGCGACGCCAGGCTGCAGGGTGGCAGGCGGGTGTTACGCTCGTCCTGCATCAAAAAAGTGCACTTTTATGATGCAGGACAGGCGTCCCACTTGTCTGCCACCTTGCGACCTGGCATCACACCCCGGCCCAGGGGTCCCACCGGGCGTCTCACCCGATAGGCCTTATCAGGTTCGCGGCCCGTACACCCCAACCCATCCCCGGCCCCACCACAGGGTCGATAGGTTGTTGAGGTCGGGGCTTGATCCCCCGACCTCCTTGATAAAGAGCTCTCAGGCAAGCTCTCATCACCAACTGAGTCGCGGCCTGAGAGCCTCAGTTGGTGATGAGAGCTTGCCTGAGAGCTCTTTATCAAGGAGGTCGGGGGATCAAGCCCCGGCCTCAACAACCTATCGACCCTGTGGTGGGGCCGGGGATGGGTTGGGGTGTACGGGCCGCGAACCTGATAAGGCCTATCGGGTGAGACGCCCGGTGGGACCCCTGGGCTGGGGTGTGATGTCAGGTCGCAGGGTGGCAGGCAGGTGGGACGCCTGTCCTGCATCACAAGCTCTCGCCAAGCATCCAGAGGTTGGGTCCTCCTTGACACTCCACTCCCCAAGAGAGATCAAAACCTAAGACTCAAAAGATAAAGAACAAGGAGACACTACCACTCATATATATAAGGGAGTGGGGAAATACACAGTACAATAATGCACATGGGCTACACAGAATAATAGAGGCGTGTGGTGGCCCTCATCTTATCAACACACCCCGCCCGAAAAACGACCTTGTCCTTAAGGTCGAGGTCTGTAGGGGTCGTCAGAGAGCGTCAGCGGATCCAAATCACCGAAGTCTGGACCATCATCTTCATACCCAGCAACACACATAGATTTTTGAGAGGGCAGGCGTGGGTGGGCGAGTATGGATGCTCGCAGCGAAAGCAGAGGCCCTTGCGGCAAAGCTCGAGGTGTTGTTGGTGAAACAAACATTGGGGTCGTCGGGGTGCTTGTGGAAGCAGAACTGGTGGCCCAGGTGGGGGCAGAGGATCCAAGCGCGAAAGAAGTGGCGGCAGTGGCAGCGGCTGGTGGGGAGGCCGGATCGAGGAGGATGGTGGAGCTGGGTAGAGTTCCTCATCAAGATACTGAGGCTGCTTTATTGCGTGGAAAGATTAGGTGGGTTGTGGACCCGAAGGCGCGCCCAGAGGTGGGGGTGCAGACCCGCCAAAAAATACCTCAAGTAGTCGTCGGGGCGACGTCGGGTACGTGCGTAACTACGGCGATGAACTCATCGATGTAGGTGGCCACGGAGTCAGACTAACGGACGGAGTTGAGGAGCTCAAAGGCATTACTCGCGTGGCTGGTCGTAGTGGCGGAGGAGTTCCTTCTTTAATGTCGGTCAGGTGATGTCAGGAACCTGCTGGCGCATCCAACACACCCAATGGAGCGTCAAACCCTCCATATAGATAGTTGCGAGGGGGACCTTTTGGTTGGCATGGGTGTACTGCAGGTCGAAGAACTGCTCGACGCGGGAGAGCCACCCAAGAGGGTCGGTGTCGTCGAACACAGGAATCTCACTTCGGCGAAGATGGGTCGGTGAGATGTCTGCAGCAGGGTGCAGAAACCCCATGTGGTCCGGGACGGGCTGAAGTGGTGATGGTGGTGGAGTAGTCGGAGGGCGATTTACCATCGTGGTCGTAAGCACTCGAAGGATGAGAGTGAGATCCGCAAATTGGGCTTCGATCTGATCCATGCGCTAGGAGTCAGTGGAGGCGGTAGAGGAGGCGTTCTCGTCGGCGTGGAGGAGCATTGAACGAGTCGTGGGCATAAAACAGCGGCTGGGTGTAGCAGCGAGGAGCGCCAGGACACTGCAAGAAGTGTAGGAAAGCGGCAAGGATGAGAAGCGGCCGCTGGAATGCTGCAGAAGGCGTCGGAGGGCCTCCGAACTGCGGATGATAGTGTATGTTGCCGGAAGGTAGCAGGAGCCGCTGTAAGGTGGCAAGGGGCATAGGAACCGGCGAAGACGCACTGGAGAAGAAGGAAAGAAGCACACTGGAATCGCTAGAGAAGATGAAGAGTCACTGCACAAGTTGGCAGATGTCGGGTTCGTCGTTAGGCGCCTCTGGAATCGTCGGTAGGTGCGGCAGAAGTCGTGGAAGTCGAAGAGGGTGCGCAGAGAAAAAATAACAGGCGTTGGAATCCTTTCCGTCGGCGGTCGAGGCCGAGGATAAGGAATAACGGTGTTGGAATCCTTTCTGTCGGTGATCGAGGCGTGGAGAAGGAATAACGGGCGAGCTGGAATCATTGTCGGCAGCGATCTGGGCGAGGGAAGCATCGTTGGAATCGGCGAGCGACGGACTCGTCGGACATGCGTCGTCCAGCATGGATCGGGCGCGAGGAGGAGACACGAGCTCGTGCGTTGATTGTCGGTGATCATTAGGGATCAAATTAGGGTTCGTCAAAACCCTAATTGAGCGGCAGGTCGGACCAGGTGATACGATGTAGTCGTATCAAGAACGGTAACACGGAACTTGCATTGCATTAAACCAACATGAAGATACAATCAAGAGGCAAGCTCTCACCAAACATCCGGAGGTTGAGTCCTCCTTGACACTCCACTCTCCAAGAGAGCTCAAAACTTAGGACTCAAAAGATAAAGAACAAGGTGACACTACCACTCCTATATATAAGAGAGTGGGGAAATACAAAGTACAATAATGCTCACGGGCTACATAGACTAATAGAGGCGCGTGGTAACCCTCATCGTATCACAACGACTACCATCACACCACATTGTTATGGATGCAATCGAGATGACAAACTAACTTAATTTATGCTTGTACTTTGTATTTGTACTTTTGAGTATTTCTACAGAGTGTTCACTTGTTTGAAAATTTGCGCAAAATGGCTCTTGTGTGAGTTGTATTTAAAAGACCTTAAGGGTGGAATAAAAGTAAGAAAATCCCTAGAGACCTGGGCGCTCTTTCCTCAACCATTTCGCATCCAGACGCGGTAAATACTTCATAGCATCCTCGATGGCTATCATCCCTCCCAAGGCCAATCTTTGTCTCTACTCCGACTAGGGTTCATAATACACACCCCACCCTGCCCTGAAAAAGAAAATCACCCTCAAAGTAACAGAACCTCGTCATTTTATCCTCCCATTCCCCACTCATTATTCATACACAACGCAAGCCTTTTTATGTTATCTTGTTATCGGAGAAAAACTGAACAGCAGTTGAGGATAAACAGCATTAACTGTTAAACATAAGCTTACGCATAAGTTAAAATCCCATGCTTTGGTGAATTGTGATATACAAATATATCATGTATGTTCAATGAATAAACATTAGGTTGTACAAATTACTTTTCATTATAGATGAAAAGTCCTAAACAAACATTTTACAAAAAAAGACGGGTATAAATTAGATTGTCACAATATCTAAAAGTAACTGTTTATTTTGCACTAAATTAGTGAAAAAATATATAATTTAGTCACTGAATTTGTAAGGATTGCAAAGTCATACCAGGAGAAAGTTTGACAACGCAACATAGACTAGTGGTGCTGGATGTGCAAATTAAATATAGTAACTTTAAGAGAAAGACAAAAGTGTTGCCAAAAATTCGGTGGTGGAACTTGATGAAGGAAAAACAGGTTGCTTTCAAGGCAGCAGTTATAGAACGACTAGTTGATGATCCTTATGTTGATCCTAGTGTCGCATGGGAAGTTATGTCTTCTCATTTAAGGATAAGTGGAAAGAACGTACTTGGAGAGTCAAAAGGTCGCGCGCCCCCACAAAAAGAATCTTGGTGGTGGAAAAAGGAAGTGCAAGACAAAGTGAGGGCCAAGAGGGTCAGCTACAAAACATTATATGCTTGTAGGAATGATGAAAATTTGACAAAGTATAAAGTCGCCAAGAAAGAAACTAAAAATGCAGTAAGTAAAGCAAGAAGTCAAGCTTATGAAGAATTTTACAAACGACTAGATACCAAAGATGGAGAGCGCGATATATATAAAATTGCTCGAACTAGAGAGAGGAAGACAAGAGATTTAAGCCAAATTAAATGCATAAAAGATGAAACAGATACGGTTTTGACGGATGATGTGGCTATCAAGGAGCGATGGAAAAGATACTTTTATCAACTATACAATGAAGGAAAAGATAATGAACTGAACTTGGAAGAGTTAAGTAAATCGGAGGAGTATAGAGACATAACTTTTTATCGTAAAATTCAAGCATCAGAGATAGATGACGCTCTGAAGAAGATGAAAAATGGAAAGGCGGTTGGACCAGACGATATACTCATTGAAGTATGGAAATGCTTAGAGAGGGAAGGAATTGTATGGCTTACAAGTTTCTTCAATAAGATACTGAAGACAAAAAGGATGTCAGACCAATGGAGAGAAAGTATTTTGGTACCTTTGTATAAGAACAAAGGAGATATACAAAATTGTGTCAATTACAGGGGAATTAAATTAATGAGTCATACTATGAAACTATGGGAACGAGTAATAGAGAGACGAGTTAGACGAGAGACTAGCATTTCAGAGAATCAATTTGGATTCATGCCAGGGAGGTTGATGAGTCCTGATCATATACACATTTATGGACTCATCTGGGCCGATTTCCTAGTTTATGCACTACATTTTAGGCATGTTTTCGCTCATATTTGTTATTCCATGTTATGTGCACTTCTAAGCCCGTTTTTGGTGTTATATCATGTTTTTCATCTTTAGTAGTTTTCATGCGCTGTTAAGTGCCACTTTCAGTGGCTGGATTTGTGGTTATGCTGGAACAGGAGTCGTGCAGGTGTTCCCGGTACAATTCTGTACAGGAACACTGCGCACGATCACTGGTTCTATTGCGCACGACCACTGGTCGTGCGCACTTAACGCCTTTTTTATGAGTTCTGTCTGGCTTATCGCACGACCACTTACGACAGTGCGCACGACCACTGGTCGTGCGCCATTGGTCGTGCGAACATTGTATTTTATAATTTCTGACCTTGCAGGCTCCGCCCAGGCAGAGCGCACGATCACCAAATTCTAATGCGCACGACCACTGGTCGTGCGCCACTGATCGTGCGCACTGTTTATTCCAGCGCCTATAAATAGCCCTGCTCGCGATTTAGGTCGATCCTCGCCGTTTTTCCGCCCCGCTCCGCCGTTTTCGCCCCTTCCGCAGGTTTTTCGCCCCATCCATCGCCGCCCACCATATGGAGGTGCTCCGGGCTTGTTCTTCACGCCAACCTTGAGCCGGAGCTTCCTCTCGGCCTCCTCCTTCATCCTTAGCGCTCCAAGGGAAGACCTAGCCGCCATCACCATCAAGCAAGAGGAAGTTTGCAACCTCTACCGGATCGTGACACGAAGAAGACGGGCTCATTGGAGAGTAGTGACAGCTCTCTCTACCCCGGACGTAGTTGCGGACCGAGCTTGGACGCGGATTGACAACCCGGCGATTCCAACCGTGAATCTACAACGAGACTTCGGATTCGGTCGATTTCTTGCCTTATTCTCCTCTTATTGATGTGTATGTAGTTAGATCTGTGTATTAAGATGAAGTTGCACTTAAACTAGTTTGTATTTCTATATATTTCATTTCTATGTGGAATACTTTTGTGGTTTATGTGACTTGAGGAGCGCCCCATTCCATCCTCCATCCCGCCGTCACGTTCGTGTGCCGCACTAGCAATTGCTAGTGGCGTGCTTGTCGAAGAGGTGCCGGCGACCCTCATTCTGTTAGCCTACTCGTCCATCCGCCCTTGCGACGCAGCGCGCTCAAGGTCTGCCTAGTCCCCATCCCGCCAAGCGAAGCATTGCATAGCGGCATTGCATAGGAGTAGTCGATAGCTTTTATTTTACTTTGCAAAACCAATCCTCCCACCTTCGTGAACATCGACCTAAGGACTTCAATCTCAAGTCCTTCCTCGATAAAAAACTCCACCTTACTGCGTTCCTTTGAGATTCGATACTTGGGGATTCATTCCCATTTTATATTACTTGAACGATCGGTACACTGCCGTTTCGTGTCGCAGTCGAGCTACCGCCTATAGCGGTGTGTGAGATTTGCGCCATCAGAGGTCAACCATGGAAGCTATACATCTCTTGAGGAGACTCATTGACAACTATCGGGAAAGACAAAAAGATTTGCATATGTTGTTTATCGATCTGGAGAAGGCGTATGATAGGGTTCCAAGAGAGGTCTTGTGGAGAGTCTTAGAAAAGAAAGGTGTAAATGTAACATACATTGACGTAATCAAAGATATGTATACAAATTCAGTGACCAGGGTGAGGACATCTGGAGGATTAACACAGGAATTCCCTATCGCTGTTGGCTTACATCAAGGGTCAGCTTTAAGCCCTTACCTCTTTACCCTTATCTTAGATGAGCTCACCGGACATATCCAGCAAGCAATACCTTGGTGTTTATTATTTGCAGGTGATATTGTTTTGGTCGATGAGACGCGCGAGGGTGTAAACGCGAAACTGGAATCTTGGCGAGACACTTTAGAAAAGAAGGGTTTTAGGTTGAGCAGGACAAAGACAGAGTATATAGAGCTTAAATTTAGTAGTGCAAGAAGGTCAGATGACTCCGTCATTAAATTGGGTGACCAAGATATTTCCCGCAGTGAGTGCTTTAAATATCTGGGATCGATAATTCAAAAAGATGGAGGTGTAGATAAAGATGTGATTCATAGAATCCAAGCAGGTTGGTTGAAGTGGAGAGGCGCGTCTGGGATCCTATGTGATCGTAAAGTACCACTAAAACTTAAAGGCAAGTTTTACCGTACTGCAATTAGGCCTGCAATGCTCTACGGTTCTGAGTGTTGGGCAGTGAATGGTGTACACGAGCAAAAATGGGAGTCGCGGAGATGAGAATGCTTAGGTGGATGTGTGGTCACACGAGACTGGATAAAATTAGGAATGAATGTATCAGGGATAAGATAGGAGTGGCGCCAATTGTAGAGAAGATGCGAGAAGCTCGTTTAAGATGGTTTGGACATGTACATAGGAGACCATTAGAGGCACCTGTTAGGCGTTGTGAGAGTTTAGTCACTAGACATGTTAAACGGGGGAGGGGTAGACCAAAAAAGACTTGGAATGAAACTATAAAGAAAGACATGATGTACTTAGGCATTAATGAGACTATGCTTAAAGATAGGGCGCAATGGCGACAGAGGATCCATATAGCCGACCCCACTATGGTGGGATAAAGGCTTGAGTGTTGTTGTTGTTGTTGTTGTTGTACATGTGAGCTAAGACTGAAAAGGCACCATCTACTCCTTATAGAAAGAAAACCTTCATATCTTATCCTCCCCACCCCTACCCCCGCCATTTCGGAGCCACCATCGTCCACAATTCTACACACCACAAAAAAGAGCCTTTGCCCACATTCATGCATAAATCAGAACTAAAGAAGGCATCGTCAGTCTAAAATGGTAAGACCATGTGCAAATTTATCACATGCAATGTCCGTCGTCATCTAATCCTAAATGCAAGCCATATTGGAAGTGACAAAATTAAATAACTTAGTAGGACAATAGAGGGGATTTCACAGAGGACTTCTAGTTAGTCACTCATAGTATCTTGATCTAATTTGAGGAACAATTTGCAATAACATGAAAATATGTTCCCAAACAAAATATGAGCAAAATCCATGAGTTTGCAAACATACTAGAGAACTAACACTTACTGGCGATGTATTCTCAACCTCTGTTATAAGAAGTATCCAAGCACTGAAGTTAGCCTCATTACATTCTAGTAATGATTGAACTCTATCTTTAATGGAGTCAACTGCATAAAAAGAAACAATGACATGACACAAAAGTAACATTTTGACTATGTACTTTTAAGGAGTTGCTCAAAGATCTCAAATTTGTGTGAGCCATGATATGCAGTTTGTTAGCTTAAATAAAAATTAATTGCTCTCTAAATTAAGACTACAATTTGCAGAAACTCTTAAAGAAGGAATAAATTTAAGCACACTTGTTCTTAAAGTTTGATCTGAGTTTTTGCATTGTGCTTTTTGAGAGTCAAAAATACCCATTTCCCACTTCAAATCTTTACATACATTACAAATTAACCTTATTTCAATATCAAAGCATAATTATGAGCACACATAGAGAAACATGTCCACTGCAACATAACAGTTTTTGAAATGTTAACCAAACAATAACATTGGCAGCAATTGCAATCAAATCCAAATCAACAAACCCAAAAAGGCCAGGAATTGCTGAATTTAAACATTCTAGGAAGTGGTGGGGACAACTTCTTCAACGAAGTAATCATGTGACGACGACTTGCTTAGCTAAAATCCTAAAATCAAGTTTAGGATATTCACTTATTTTGAGTCGTTCTTACATGGCACCTTCCAGTCAGAACAACTCTTCTTATGCGATTCTTTCTGCAATGATGGGGTGGTAATCTGCCGAGCTGGTACCTTAAGCCCCCAATCCAGAGTTCCTCTTCTACCGAGTTACTCTGACGAGATACATTTCCCGTCTGAGCAGCTCTAAACAGGTCCCAGTAGGGACAGGAGTGCTCTTCAATGGATTGACACAATTACAACTGTGGTCCGAAAGACATTTATCTTTTAATTTATTTTTGTTATCATTTGCAGTTTATGTAGCATGCGGAGGAAGTCTCACGACGTAATTACAAATAAGAATATAATAAGATGGAAACAGCATGCATTCTAACCCTAAACCTTAATCATTTTGTTTGTGTTCTCCTTGCTACTTCATGAGTAGTGGCTAGAGGTCCAATTTGGACTACGTGGGGATGATGATTGCTAAAATTCCAGTGATCAGCTTCAGAAGCTTATCCGCTAGTGATCAGCCCAACTTTTATTACTCTGCTGCCGGAGTTTATAAGAAAAGACTTGCAAAAATCTCGAGTAGATATATTCTGCAGCTCGGAGTTCATCCTTAGGAGAAGAAGAAAAAACTCAAGTTACTGTCATCATTGTTTTTTTATTGCGACGAGACAAACCAAGACAACCCCGCTAAAGCATTTTACCCTAAACCCCTAAACGTGGAAAGTAGAAGCAACAAGAAGACACTATCAAATTCTCATTCGTACACCAGTCCACCGAGGAAGCCGATTTCAGGGGTTCCCGATCTTAGCTGATTTTATCGTTACAAAGAAAATAAGAAATTAGGGCCGGCATGAGAGAGCAGCAGCGTACCGTGATCCAGAGGTGTGTACTCCTGTGCTCCGTTTTCCTGTATCTGCCGTCCCTCATTCTTCTCCATTTCCTCCAGCTGCCCGCGTCTACGCAAACTACGAGCAACGGATTTAGCTCCCGACGGCTTTCATCCGCTGTGTGCAGTTTATGGAAGAAGAAGAAGAATGGTACTAAATCCTCCGTTCCCGAACCCAACAAGTCCCAAATGCTCTCTATCGCGATAGCCTCCACCTTTTATACAACGATTATTGTGAAGAACTTTTGTGCCATAATCTTCGTCTCTTCCGAGCTAGACCGATGAGAATGTTTGTTCTCGCATCGAAATAAAACTTTTTGCTCCGGTGAGTTCGGTCGACAAAACGCTGTTATAGAATGTATGTTCGGCGTGATGACGTTTACGACCGCCATCAAAAAAAAGAAAACCAGCAGTGAACATAAAAATGAACGAAGTTCTAAAGGCTATGGGTCTCTTTGGGACAGTGGCTGCGGATTGAAAAGTTATTGATTTAGCAGAGCTTTTTAAACAGAGCTTTTTTAGAAGCTGTTTTGAGAAACTGCAGACTGTTTGGGGAGTCTGGGAAGAACTGTTGATTGAACAAAGCTTTTTCAATTGAGCTGTTTGGAAGAACAGCTGTTGAGGGCTATTTTTTTAACTTCCAAAATTAAAAATATTTAAATTAAAATATTTAAATATATAAACATATCACAACAAATACAAATTGTTTTCTAATTTTTTAATCAAAATAGTACAAGTTTTCAAACTATTCATTAATAAAAGTACAAGATCATTGTTCAATAAACAGAAATATGCTTCCTCGTCTGCTTCCTTTTCTTCAATATTTCTTCATCTGCGTAAGAAATACATTTGATATCAATAAGAATTTCAATCTTTTTTTCTTTTTCAAATTTGAAATGTGATATTAACAACTTAATACATGCGAGCATTGTACACTTCTTCGGCAATACTATCTCGCACTGCAGGCATTTAATCTGCAGTCCCAGCATCAAACATATATGTCTCAATTTCACCCTCAACTCCTGCGTCAGCACCCTCTGGGGTATGAATGAGTCATCAGCATCACATGCATTAAATTCTGGGTCTCATCGAGATGAATGTCTACGAATGAAGTTATGCAATGTCATGGTCGCTAGCACAATTGAACGTTGTTTCTTGAAATTGTACTGAGACATTTTTTTAAGAATGTGCCACTTTTTCTTCCAAACTCCGAACGTCCTCTCTATCACACTTCGAAGAGATGAATGTGCATTATTAAAATGCTCATGTCTGCCATGAATGGGACGAGTCCCGCGTGCAAAATCAGTCAAATGATATCTTGTTTCTAGATATGATTTTAAATAGCCCGTCTGTAATGGATATCTGGCATCCACTAAATAATATTTACCTGTAATAAGTTGATATGTTAAACATTAATCTTATGATAGCGAATTAATAAATCATATACGATCATTTATTGAACAATTTACCTTTAGGAGGATGCGGAAAATGTAGTCTATCGTCTGACAATGCGCGCGCGAAGATACGACTATCATGAGCAGATCCTTCTCACCCAACCAGTGCAAATGTGAAGCACATATTAAAGTCGCAAACAGCCATCACATTTTGCGTTGTTGTTCCATGACGTCCAATATATCTAACTTGATCATCAACGTGTATCCTCGCATCTACATGTGTACTGTCAATTGCACCAATGCAATCCTTAAAGAATGGCATATAACGGGCATCATACCTTATTTCCGCAGGTATTTCTCTAAAATGACGATCAATTGGTTTTATAATATCAACTGACAGTAGCAATAGTGATTTGAGACATTTCGAAAAATATCTACTTAGAGTTTCAGTCGAGTGTTGAAATCGCTCTTTTGTTAATCTCATAGAGCCTCCATGTGCTAGAATGTACAATGTAATTCCTAGGATTTCTCTTATGGTTGTGCGTTGTGATCCTTGTAATTCATGATCGTTTTCTAGCTTTCGAAGTAAATCAATAAATATTCTCTTTGACATTCGAAATGCGTCATGAATTCTATTTGGGTGCCCTTCTAGCAACTCTTTCAATCATTTCTCCCTTGTTTGAGTAGACGTCACGTAAGGTCTCTTCTCCCGTATGCAATTATTAATCTCATCAATTGTTGAGATAACTAACTATATTGCAGTATTCAACATATTGCACCCGTTATGGAGAAAGACATGTATCTTCTCCTGAATCTTCACTTATAGAGTCATGTGCTTCCATTACCTAAAGAAGCAAAAAAAATTACATCATATCATAGAAACAACACAAAACCTGAATTTAATTTCATCAATGTAAGAAATATCACAGAAGGTAATAACCGCAGATTATAGTCAAACATAATACACACAACAAAGTCTGGATAAAATAATATAGAAACATCTCACAAACATAACACAGTAAAGGCTAAATAATATAGAAACAACAAATATCACTGCTGTCTGTTCTCAAAGGCACTTCTGATCCACCATACTCTATCCTCCTCTGGAATATTAATGAAAATCTCTCTGTTAATTTTGTCTTTGATATGGTTCAAAGCAAAATAATATAATTTTTGATCATCACGTATCTCTTGCATCTTGCAGATCAACTCCACTGCCTCCTTGATTGTGACAATTGGTGGTGGCTTCTCAGCTAATGCAGATGCACACAACTCAATCATATAGGAAAGAGCCACACCTTTATTCTTTCCCATTCTTCTTCGTTTACTCGTGGAGGTGGAGGTATTGTCAATATTGGTTGATGAATCAACTCGCGGAACCTCCAAGTTTTCTGCTGCATTGTCTTCTTCCTCAGAAATGTGCTCCATATCAGGTGGTAGGCTGCCAATTGATGGTGCCCAAGAATCTTCACCTGTGGCCACAACTTGACTGAACATAATATTCAGTTTCTCCTCTAACTCGGGTGCAATACTAGCATATCGAAACTTTTTGGCAGCAGGAACAACCTATGCATAACAATTATAATAATATAAGAAAATATTTAAAAGACATAATTTTGTTTAAATTTATTGAAAATCTCTCTGTTACCTTGATTTTATCCTCCCACCACTGATCAGAAGCTGCAATGGTTTTCTTTTCCTGATCCCATCCCAAACCGGTCTCTCCATATTTTAGTTATTTCCACAACTTTCAATCTTTCTTTAGATGATCCCACTTATTCTTCATTTGCATTCGTCGTAGTTTTTCCCAGTACGTTGTTTAAATGACCCGATCAAAATTTTCCAATCGTCCTTGCTAAAGTGGGTGGTAGGCCGATTTCCCAACCCGGTCTCTATAATGCAAATATTGCAGAAGATCAAAACTTTATTTGACTCCCAGGTTGCTGGGATTCATCCCACCTTCAGGTTTCCCATATAACTGTATACCCCAAAAAACATTCACACAAATAAAACATAAATACACACAAATAAAACATAAATACAAACATACAAACACATACACACACACACACACAAATAAATACACACACACAAACATACACACACACACAAACACATACACACACCCAAACGCATACATACACACACACCCAAACACATACATACACACCCAAACACATACACACACAAACACATACATACACACACACATGCATAAATGCAAACACACACACAAACATACACACACACACAAACATACACACACATCCAAACACATACATACACACAAACATACACATACACACACAAACATACACAAACATACATACACACCCAAACATACACACCCAAACACATACATACACACAAACATACACACACATATACACACAAACATACACACACATATACACACAAACATACACAAATACGCAAACATACACATACACAAAAACACAAACGCACACACAAACACAAACACACACACAAACATACACACACACCCAAACACAAACATACACACACACACAAACATACAAACACACCCAAACATACACACCCAAACACATACATACACACAAACATACACACAAACACACACACATATACACACAAGCATACACAAACACGCAAACATACACATACACAAACATACACACACACAAACACACACACAAACATACACACACACCCAAACACAAACACACACACACACACACCGTAACATCCCGACTTTTATTGTGTCACTAGACCCTAGTGAGCCCAATAAAAGTAGGCCCGAGCGATAGAGAAAACAACCATTTTGAGTATCGTTGTGCGCCGCTACCACACTATTGTGGGATAGTAGCCAAACGAACTCCGATCTGACTTCCGTCAGTTCCGTTAGACTCGTATGACCAATACGAGTGCAACGGAATTCGTCGAACCTCAATCTGAGGCCGTTTAGAGAAAACGACCATTTTGAGTATCGTTTTGCGCCGCTACCACACTATTGTGGGATGGTGGCCAAACGAACTCCGATCTGACTTCCGTCAGTTCTGTTGGACTCGTATGACCAATACGAGTGCAACGGAACTCGTTGCACCCCGATCCGAGGTCGTTTAGAGAAAACGACCATTTTGAGTATCGTTATGCACCGCTAACACACTATTGTGGGATAGTAGCCAAACGAACTCCAATCTGACTTCCGTCAGTTCTGTTAGACTCGTATGACCAATACGAGTGCAACGGAATTCGTTGAACCTCGATCCGAGGTCGTTTATAGAAAACGATCATTTTGAGTATCGTTGTGCGTCGCTACCACACTATTGTGAGATAATGGCCAAACGAACTCCGATCTGACTTCAGTCAGTTCCGTTAGACTCGTATGACCAATACGAGTGCTATGGAATTCGTTGCACCCCGATTCGAGGTCGTTTAGAGAAAATGACCATTTTGAGTATCGTGGTGCTCCGCTACCACACTAATGTGGGATAGTGGCCAAACGAACTCCGATCTGACTTCCGTCAGTTCCGTTAGACTCGTACGACAGATACAAGTGTAATAGAACTCGTTCCATTTCAATCCGAGGTCATACAAAGAATATGCGCGTTTTGGATTATGCAGACCGCCTCGGCACGACGCACGGAATACGAAGCGCACAAACTCGGAATCAGCCCTAGTAAGTCCCGATGGACCCCCGGAGCCATGGAGGACCCCACCCTAAGTTGACCTTGGTCAACACCCCTCCCCCCAAGCATGAATCTTTTTGGGGAAACGAAAAGAAAAAGGGGGGAGAGGAGAGAGAGTCTCTCCCCCAAGAGGGAGGGGCTGCCCATGAATAGGCAGCCTCCTGTTAGGGCAAGGGCAGGGGAGAAAATATCTCCCCCCACCCATCCCTCCCTTTTTCCCACGTGGGGTAAAGGGAGGGAGAGGGGAGGCCTCCCTCCTCCCCTATAAAAAGAGGGCCCAACCCCCCTTCCTGATGCACGAACCCCCCTCCCTCTCAGCCCTTCCCTTCCCCTGCCGGCCAGCCTCCCCAGCTCCCTGCCGGAGCTCATCCCAACCAAACCGCTGCCACCCTTTCCCCCATGGAAAGCCGCCCCTCCACCTCCTGAGCTCCACCTCCACTACAGGTAGAAACCCTACCCTCCCCCTTCCCACTCCTCTGGAAGCACCCCTGCCGCCCTCTCCCGTCGCCGGAGCGCCGCCAGCGCCACCCGAGCCATGCCTGGGCTCGGGTGGAGGCTTGGCCGAGAGCACACCCCCCACCCCAGCGCCGGTGGTGGCGCTGGGGGAGCAGGTTCCCCCTCGGGGGCCTCTGCCCCGGCGAGGGGAGGCGGCAGAGCCGCTGAGGACGCGCCTCCGGCGGCACCCGCACGTCTCCCCTCCCTCTCTATTTTCCATGTACGGGAAAAGGACCTCCCCCGGCGGCGGCCGACGGCGCCAGGCCGCCGGACCCCCGCCGGAGGATTGTCCCCTCCCCGGCGCCCCATCCATGGGTGGCAAAGGAGGTTCCCCCAGTAGGGGCGGCGGCGCAGCAAGCTTGCATGGCGCATGCAAGCTGCGCCCCGCCCCGTCTCCCCCTCCTCTCGGTCCTCCCGGCGGTATCCGACGGCGCCAGGCCGCCGGACCACTGTCGGAGTGCTCGCCCCCCCCCCCCCCCCCCCCCCCGGCGCAGCGACCGGGGGCGGTCTCGGCACTCTCCCAGCGGAGACGGCGGTGCAGCAAGCCTGCATGGCGCATGCAGGCTACGCCACCGCCCCCTCTCTTTCCTCATTCCGGCAGTGTCCGGCGGCGCCAGGCCGCCGGACCACCACCGGGATACTCGTCGGCCCCCGACGCATCGACCGTGGGCGGCACCGGCACCAGTCGGCCACTACCCGGCGGCGGCAACAGCCACCTCCTGGCTCCCCTCTCCTTAATTCCCGCCCCCGCCTCCAATTACGTGCCCCCCACAGTGGATCCGTCGCAGATCCGCTGTGGGGGCCCCAGGATGGCGCGCGATGCAGCACCCGCAGCCCCCCTCTCCTTCCTGCTATCCGCACCCCAAAAGCCCCTTCCCTATTTTATTTTCCTGAGGGCAAATAGGGCATTTTTGGCTAAAACCTCCAAAATGAAAAGTGTGCCCCATTCTGAGGGGCAGCTCCTGTAAATTTTTGGGTTTTTTAGGAGCACATTTGCTATTTTTAAACCCCTATACAAAGTTTATATAAAATAATTAAAGGCCCAAATAAGCTTGGAAAAATCCCCAAAAATTATAGGCTCTCTATTATGGTGTTTTGCAATTTCTATCAAAATTTGGAGGTATGACCTTTTATTTTGGTCCTCGAAAAGTCTTTTACGAACAAATTAAATACCTGAAAACGAACAGAATTAATTGGGGTAAATTGGCAAACTCGCGACGCGTATTTTCGTGACATAACGAAATAATGCGTATCAATCTCAGGAATCGAATAAGTTAAAAGTAACGACGCACAAATCGGGTCGCAATCGCGGGGCGATACCGCCAATTCAATAACATCGAGATAATTAAAAATGTGAAATTAAGGCACACAGAAATACGAAACTTCCTCCTAAGAACGGAGTCGACTTGAAGCCTCCTGTATGGAGTGATTGTACTACTAACCCTTTATTTTATGTTTTCCAGTCTTGTACTGGTCCTGCTTTTACTTTCATCATTTATTCTTTAAATCCAGTGTCGCACTGGTCCTGCTTTTACTTTCAGCATTTATTCTTTAAATCCAGTCTCGCACTGGTCCCCCTGCTTTTACTTTCAGTATTTATTCTTTAAATCCAGTCTCGCACTGGTCCCCCTGCTTTTACTTTCAGCATTTATTCTTTAAATCCAGTCTCGCACTGGTCCCCTGCTTTTACTTTCGGCATTTACTCTTTAAATCCAGTCCCACACTGGTCCCCTTACTTATTTCTGTTCGTTCATTTCCAGTAATCCAGTCTCGCACTGGTCCTTTATTTACTGCTTTCTGTACTTTCAATTCTCCAGTCTCGTACTGGTCCTGATATTTCGGCCCCTGCTTCCGACCTTTCTTACTGCTTATGTTGCACTTTTAGATTTTAGTGCTAACCGCAGTTCTACGCTGGCAAGCGGTGCTTCTCCTCCTTACTGTGAGGCCTTAGTTGGGGAAGACTCGGAGTTGAGTCCCTCCTCCCGAGTCAGCCCCAAATAAGGAGCCCTCCTACCGCCGAGCCTCCTGATCACGAGTCGAGTGACCGATCGAGTAAGAATGTCGCGTTAAGTTTTAAAGCTCTTGCTCTGTGATAAAGCTTGCTTTCGAAGATTGTTTGTGGAAGTGGCGGGTCGGTCACGCCCGCAGACCGTTCGTACCAGTGCGGAAGGGTTGACGACTCACGGCGACAGGGAGATGTGCACAGCGGTGATCACCACTCCGAACCCGCAGTTTTGCCTCCGCTGGTCGGCCTAAACCTTGGAATCGCCGGATGTCGCTCACATCCAGTTAGTACACCTTGTTGTACGAGAGGGCCTGAGTTATACGATACGACTACATTCAGAAGTGGCAGGACTGGCCACTGTCACCGACAGCCACATCGGTGAGGCCCACGGGGTTCGCTACCCTGCTTGAAGCAAAGCGG
Organism: Dactylorhiza incarnata; assembly: GCA_033032865.1. NCBI lineage: Eukaryota > Viridiplantae > Streptophyta > Magnoliopsida > Asparagales > Orchidaceae > Dactylorhiza > Dactylorhiza incarnata. The sequence goes on from JAWHQI010000260.1 coordinate 578,605, forward strand.
TCCAAGCTGTGTGGACTTAGAGTTTTTGTGTGTACAGGTTTGAATACCTGGTTGTGGGTACTCGCGAGTTAGTATTGTTTGTCGTTTCGTACCGCACGTCGGTATTACCTCGCAGAAGTTTTGATGGATAGGCCCTATAAATATGTTGGGTTTTCTACAACCATACATCATATGTAGGCGCAACGGAAATAAAGAGAACAACCCAAAAGAGTTTGGATCGGGCCATGAACATTGAATCAAGAAGTTAATCAAAACTACTAGGTATGAAAATTACCTTTGCGGGATTGGATCAAATCCAACCTAGATGCTCCAAGAGAAATCTGAAATCTGCTTTGAGTTCTTCAAGGATCGAAATAGATCGATCCCTCTACAGAAGTCCACACAAGCGATGAAGAACCCTAGCTTCTTGTCGCACAAGAACTAGGTCGGAGAAGGAAGCTCCCAACGTCCTCACGGACTGCTAGGTCCGATCCAGAGGAGGCGGCGACCGGCGGCGACGTCTATCGGCGGCGGAACGACGATCGGCGGACGGAACGAGAACAGCCGGAATGCTTCCGTCGTTTCTCTCTCGCGAAAAAGGCTCGATCTGAAAAACCGTCGTTGCCGAAGCCCTAATCATGTCCTTTTATACGCAAGGCATAAAATCGACTATCCGCAGACCAGAGGGAAAAACAGAAAATCTGTCCAGATTTACATTCGCCTAATTCGACTAATGATATTCGCCGAATTCGACTAATGACATTCGCCGAATTCGACTAATGACATTCGCCGAATTCGACTAATGACATTCGCCGAATTCGACTAATCATTCGGCTATAGAAATTCGGCGAAACCATTTCGTCGAACTGACCAGATTCGGCTAAACCCTTTAGTCGAATCTGTAATAAATTCGATTAATCATATTAGCCGAATTTCATTAGTCGAATCAACATAATTCGGTTAATCACATTAGCCGAATTTGACATAATTCGGTTAAACCCTTTAGCCGAATTTGTCATGAATGAATCCATTCGTTTAAACCCTTTAAACGATTTCCCGTTGAGACATTCTCAACTTAATTCCAAGCAGTCACAGGATTGGTCCTCCACTCATATCCAATATGAGTAAGGCCAACACAATCCTTTCTCCAATTTTTCCAAACGCTTTTATGTGCGACCATATAGGATCATATTGCGTTGGCAGCAAGACTAACTGTTGATTGCTTTGAGATCACCTCAGAAACTCCAACAGTCTCCCACTTGATCACAAAGTATCAACAAAAGTCTCACAAACAATGAGCGGCATCTAGCAATACATCATTGCTACCCAAGCAATAAGAGTTCATAACTCATATAAGCCTGTCATGACCAATGTATCAGTGTTGTCATGTCCCTTTGTCCTTTACATCCGGATAGAACTAGAGGCATGGACCGTGTCACCCTCATAATCGTTCAATCCTAGTTTCCTGATCTAGAATAGACTGTCTGAAATTGGTGAGCTCAATATCATATATTGACTCAACCAAGCATGGCCATGCATTTCTCAATCTCATTCCATCAAGGGGCCCATGGATGTAACTCCTGTCATATAGGAGGACAAATCCTATATCTGCTCACACCCAAACACCCAAATGATTCGTAACGTACCCAACGACCACCCTTATCATCAACCTTCTTCAAGGAAGACTTTAGATGACATCAAAGCACGCTCTTCCTCACTCGATGAATGTTGTGACTTCGGGTCAAAGGACCACAACACCATAGTCAAATGAGACCTACTTGTGACATATTTAAGTAACAATCCACAAAGTAGTCTCAGGTTGGGTCTGTCCAGTACAACTTGTTCACTAACAAGTACCCACGTGATGAATTGATATCACAATATCATGACCTGTGAGAACCGGTCATCAGTCAACACACATGCTAGTCTTAATGTATCATCATCACCCTTAGCTTCTACGATGATACCTCGACCAGGGACCTTTTAAGAATGAAGCTTCGAAATCATAGGCTCTCACATTCAAGTCACGTACTTGATGTCCTATGGAAGCGAACATTCTAAGGGTATTTATCACGAATTTTATTCTATCATATAGAAACAGTATATCATAATAAAAGAACTTGCCATTAATTGTAAAAAGAAATAATTGGTACACAATTCATCATATGAATAAATAATAAACAGCCAACAGAATATATATTTTACATGCAACCCACAAGACTCCCACTAGAGTTGATCATTCAGGTATCGTATACCCATTGATCTAGTATGACCATCATGCTTTCTCTGCGCGAGAGGCTTTGTCAGTGGATCTACAATATTCTCCTCAGTCGGCACTCTGCAAATGTTCACATCTCCTCGTTCGACAATCTCACGAATAAGATGGAACCGCCGAAGTATGTGCTTGGAGCGCTGATGGGATCTAGGTTCCTTAGATTGTGCAATTGCACCATTGTTATCACAGTAGAGAACTACGGGACCAACAATGCTAGGAACTACATCTAGCTCGCCGATGAATTTCCTAATCCATACAGCCTCCTTCGCTGCATTTGCCGCAGCGATATACTCGGCCTCAGTTGTAGAATCAGCAACTGTCTCTTGCTTGGAACTCTTCCAGCTCACAGCTCCTCCATTCAGGCAAAACACAAACCCTAACTGAGACTTCGAATCATCCCTATCAGTTTGGAAGCTGACATCCGTGTAACCACTTACAACGAGCTCTTCATCTCCACCATACACCAAGAATACATCCTTAGTCCTTCTCAAGTACTTCAGGATATTCTTCACGGCTATCCAGTGACATTGACCGGGATCAGACTGATACCTGCTAGTCATGCTCAAAGCAAAAGAGACATCAGGTCGAGTACATAACATTGCATACATGATTGACCCAATTGCCGAAGCATATGGAATCAACTTCATGCGGTCCTTATCTTCACAAGATTTTGGACACTGGTCCTTAGAGAGATTCACACCATGAGACATGGGCAAAAATCCTTTCTTGGACTCAAGCATGTTGAACCGCTTCAACACCTTCTCAATGTACGTACTCTTGGTCAAACCCAGCAACTTCTTCAATCTATCTCTATAGATTTTAATACCGAGTATGTAAGTCGCTTCACCCAAGTCCTTCTTAGAAAAGCAGTTCCCCAGGTTGTTCTTAACAACTTTCAGGGTAAGTACGTCATTCCCGATCAACAGTATGTCATCTACATACAATATCAGGAAGACAACAATGCTCCCACTGATTCGCTTGTAAACACACGGTTCATCTTCATTCTTGACAAAACCAAACTCTTTGATCTTCTCATCAAAACGAAGATTCCAACTTCTAGAGGCCTGTTTCAATCCATAGATGGACTTATTCAGCTTGCATATTTTAGTGGCTTCATTTGGGGATACAAAACCCTCGGGTTGTGTCATGTACACTTCCTCAAGGAGGTTTCCATTTAGGAAAGCCGTTTTGACATCCATATGCCAGATCTCGTAGTCATAATACGCAGCAATAACAAGCAATATCCTAATGGACTTTACCATGGCAACAGGGGAAAAGGTCTCATCATAGACAACACCATGAATTTGCTTGAAACCCTTAGCCACAAGTCGCCCTTTGAATGTCTGCACATTCCCATCCATGTCGGTCTTCTTCTTGAAGACCCACTTGCACCCTATGGGTCATACCCCTTCAGGTGGTTCCACCAAGTTCCAAACTTGGTTTGTATACATGGAGTCCATTTCGGATTTCATAGCCTCAAGCCATTTGTCGGAGTCCGGTCCATTCATAGCCTCTTGGTAGGTCACTGGTTCATCATCATGATCCATAAGCAACACATTACCTATTTGAGACACGAGAAATCCATATCTCTCAGGCTCAAACCTTGTTCTACCAGATCTACGTAGGACTTGTGTCTCTTGAGCAGGTTCTCTAGCTACAACATCTTGTAGTCCTGGCTCAGAATCCAATTCTGGTTCATTCACTACTTGTGGTTCTTGAACTTCTTCAAGTTCTATCTTTTGCGTCTTTCTTGATAAGAACTCTTTCTCCAAGAAGACACCCGTCCTTGCGACAAATACTTTGCCCTCAGACGGCAGGTAAAAGTAATATCCTTTCGTTTCCTTAGGATATCCCACCAGATAACACTTATCTGATTTGGGTTCCAGCTTGTCAGGCATTTGACGTCGTACGTATGCCTCACAGCCCCAAATTTTAATGAATGACATACTAGGACGCTTCCCAGTCCATATCTCATATGGTGTCTTTAGAACCGTTTTCGTCGGAGCGCGATTCAGTGTCATTGCAGCAGTCTCTAAAGCAAAACCCCAAAAGGAAACAGGCAAGTCTGCATGACTCATCATCGACCGTACCATGTCTAACAGAGTATGATTTCTCCTCTCAGACACACCATTATGCTGCGGTGTCCTAGGTGGAGTGAGCTGTGATACAATACCACACTCTTTCAGATGATCACGGAACTCATGACTCAGGTATTCGCCACCTCGATCAGATCAGAGTGCTTTAACCTTTTTACCCAATTGGTTCTCCACTTCATTCTTAAACTCTTTGAACTTTTCAAAAGTTTCGGATTTGCACTTCATAAGATACACGTATCCATATCTACTGAAATCATCAGTAAATGTAACGAAGTAGAAATACCCACCCCTAGCCATAGAACTCATGGGTCTGCATACATCACTATGTACTATACCCAAAAGATCCTCAACCCTCTCAGTATAACCAGTGAAAGGGGCTTTAGTCATCTTGCCTAATAAACAAGACTCGTATCGCTCAAATGATTCACAATCAAATGAGTCCAAAAGTCCATCTTTATGGAGCTTGGATATGCGCTTCTCGTTTATATGGCCCAAACGACAATGCCAGAGATATACCCAATCATCTTGAGTACGTGAGTACCAACCGAGTCTCGAGCTCCCATTTTGCACTGAAATAATGCCTTCGTGACATCGAACCTCTCTTGATGAGCTTGCCCTTGAAACATTTTCTTTAGGTGCTCGTCAATCTCCTTGCACCCCATGTTCTCGTGTTGCTTCTGAAGCTCAGAGTTCATGGTGATAAGGATAAGGCACTCGACGTCTAAGGCATCATCGGTATACTTCTTATAAGCATCCTTATCAACATGGGACGAGTTCCCGGTCGGCACCTCGGGGGCTTCTTCTTCCAAGACGTAGAGCTTTCGCTCTTGCCTGAGAACAATTCTCAGGTTCCTGTACCAGTCCATGTAGTTCGTCCCACTTAGCTTGTCCTTCTCAAGGATAGCTCTCAGTGACAAGGTGGAATGTGATCCACTTGCCATGGAATTCTACAAGAATTCATGCAGAATTTAATCAGTACCAAAATTTCAAAATACAATTTATTTTAATTTGGACTTCAATTAAATACTCCCACTATTTTATTCAAATTGATAGCCCTCACTATCAATTCGGAGAGTCCATGCGAGCTACTCTCTTAGTGGACAAGACCCGTATTTCACCAACACAATGAGTCAGCTTTGGCTTTTCTCTCACTATGCAGTTATTTAGGTAGGCTACGCTTGCCAATTGCATCCTCATGCAACTCTTGTATGGTTGGTGAATAACTCCTTATACGCATCCATCATATGGTGCAAGCCAACCCTATGCCTCTAGGCACTCAACCTTTGAGGTCACCTAGTTAAGTTAGACCCGATGTCGACAGTGGGATATCACAATTATCTGCTCGCACCCTTACCAAGATAGATTAATGCACCTTGCTTTGGCAAGCTCACATTTCATCGATCGAGGCAGGAAGAGTGTCATCCATCGGAAGGCATCCGAACACTTAATATTCGATGAAGGGATTTTTAATAATAGGTTAACACTTAACCATGATCAACATTTGATCAGTGTGCACATCCACAGAAAAACAGGCTTGCTAAAAATCCACATGCATCCCTTATGTGCACAACATAAGACTATCAACCTTTGATAGACGAAAGGGCTAAATCTGGACATTTAGAACTCTTCCAAATCTTCAGATTTACATGCATTGGACAAAGGCAAAGACAACTCGACTTAAAGCAGTAGACAAGCTCGTCTCTCATTGTTGGATTCAAAATCCAAAACAGTACAAGGGTTAATTAACCACTTGAGGGACGGTTACTGCTAAGGAGACAACAATTTCTAACAATTAGAAATTACCAAGAAATCTCAGACGTTCCTGGCGGGGTTCCAAGGGGCCGCGCCCCTGCGGGGTGCGGGGCAGAGCCCCGTCTAAATTTTTCAAAATCACCACCGAATTCCCTTGGAAAAATCATCAACTTTGATGTTCCAGGAAGAAATCTTGACATTTAGAACGCTTCCAAATACCTAGATTTGCACGTACTGGAATAACCTAATTTCTGAAACAACATTCATGGTCGTAACCTCGCTCTGATACCACTATTGGGTTTTCTACAACCATACATCATATGTAGGCGCAGCGAAAATAAGGAGAACAACCCAAAAGAGTTTGGATCGGGCCATGAACATTGAATCAAGAAGTTAATCAAAACTACTAGGTATGAAAATTACCTTTGCGGGATTGGATCAAATCCAACCTAGATGCTCCAAGAGAAATCTGAAATCTGCTTTGAGTTCTTCAAGGATCGAAATAGATCGATCCCTCTACAGAAGTCCACACAAGCGATGAAGAACCCTAGCTTCTTGTCGCACAAGAACTAGGTCGGAGAAGGAAGCTCCCAACGTCCTCACGGACTGCTAGGTCCGATCCAGAGGAGGCGGCGACCGGCGGCGACGTCTATCGGCGGCGGAACGACGATCGGCGGACGGAACGAGAACAGCCGGAATGCTTCCGTCGTTTCTCTCTCGCGAAAAAGGCTCGATCTGAAAAACCGTCGTTGCCGAAGCCCTAATCATGTCCTTTTATACGCAAGGCATAAAATCGACTATCCGCAGACCAGAGGGAAAAACAGAAAATCTGTCCAGATTTACATTCGCCTAATTCGACTAATGATATTCGCCGAATTCGACTAATGACATTCGCCGAATTCGACTAATGACATTCGCCGAATTCGACTAATGACATTCGCCGAATTCGACTAATCATTCGGCTATAGAAATTCGGCGAAACCATTTCGTCGAACTGACCAGATTCGGCTAAACCCTTTAGTCGAATCTGTAATAAATTCGATTAATCATATTAGCCGAATTTCATTAGTCGAATCAACATAATTCGGTTAATCACATTAGCCGAATTTGACATAATTCGGTTAAACCCTTTAGCCGAATTTGTCATGAATGAATCCATTCGTTTAAACCCTTTAAACGATTTCCCGTTGAGACATTCTCAACTTAATTCCAAGCAGTCACAGGATTGGTCCTCCACTCATATCCAATATGAGTAAGGCCAACACAATCCTTTCTCCAATTTTTCCAAACGCTTTTATGTGCGACCATATAGGATCATATTGCGTTGGCAGCAAGACTAACTGTTGATTGCTTTGAGATCACCTCAGAAACTCCAACAGTCTCCCACTTGATCACAAAGTATCAACAAAAGTCTCACAAACAATGAGCGGCATCTAGCAATACATCATTGCTACCCAAGCAATAAGAGTTCATAACTCATATAAGCCTGTCATGACCAATGTATCAGTGTTGTCATGTCCCTTTGTCCTTTACATCCGGATAGAACTAGAGGCATGGACCGTGTCACCCTCATAATCGTTCAATCCTAGTTTCCTGATCTAGAATAGACTGTCTGAAATTGGTGAGCTCAATATCATATATTGACTCAACCAAGCATGGCCATGCATTTCTCAATCTCATTCCATCAAGGGGCCCATGGATGTAACTCCTGTCATATAGGAGGACAAATCCTATATCTGCTCACACCCAAACACCCAAATGATTCGTAACGTACCCAACGACCACCCTTATCATCAACCTTCTTCAAGGAAGACTTTAGATGACATCAAAGCACGCTCTTCCTCACTCGATGAATGTTGTGACTTCGGGTCAAAGGACCACAACACCATAGTCAAATGAGACCTACTTGTGACATATTTAAGTAACAATCCACAAAGTAGTTTCAGGTTGGGTCTGTCCAGTACAACTTGTTCACTAACAAGTACCCACGTGATGAATTGATATCACAATATCATGACCTGTGAGAACCGGTCATCAGTCAACACACATGCTAGTCTTAATGTATCATCATCACCCTTAGCTTCTACGATGATACCTCGACCAGGGACCTTTTAAGAATGAAGCTTCGAAATCATAGGCTCTCACATTCAAGTCACGTACTTGATGTCCTATGGAAGCGAACATTCTAAGGGTATTTATCACGAATTTTATTCTATCATATAGAAACAGTATATCATAATAAAAGAACTTGCCATTAATTGTAAAAAGAAATAATTGGTACACAATTCATCATATGAATAAATAATAAACAGCCAACAGAATATATATTTTACATGCAACCCACAAGACTCCCACTAGAGTTGATCATTCAGGTATCGTATACCCATTGATCTAGTATGACCATCATGCTTTCTCTGCGCGAGAGGCTTTGTCAGTGGATCTACAATATTCTCCTCAGTCGGCACTCTGCAAATGTTCACATCTCCTCGTTCGACAATCTCACGAATAAGATGGAACCGCCGAAGTATGTGCTTGGAGCGCTGATGGGATCTAGGTTCCTTAGATTGTGCAATTGCACCATTGTTATCACAGTAGAGAACTACGGGACCAACAATGCTAGGAACTACATCTAGCTCGCCGATGAATTTCCTAATCCATACAGCCTCCTTCGCTGCATTTGCCGCAGCGATATACTCGGCCTCAGTTGTAGAATCAGCAACTGTCTCTTGCTTGGAACTCTTCCAGCTCACAGCTCCTCCATTCAGGCAAAACACAAACCCTGACTGAGACTTCGAATCATCCCTATCAGTTTGGAAGCTGGCATCCGTGTAACCACTTACAACGAGCTCTTCCTCTCCACCATACACCAAGAATACATCCTTAGTCCTTCTCAAGTACTTCAGGATATTCTTCACGGCTATCCAGTGACATTGACCGGGATCAGACTGATACCTGCTAGTCATGCTCAAAGCAAAAGAGACATCAGGTCGAGTACATAACATTGCATACATGATTGACCCAATTGCCGAAGCATATGGAATCAACTTCATGCGGTCCTTATCTTCACAAGATTTTGGACACTGGTCCTTAGAGAGATTCACACCATGAGACATGGGCAAAAATCCTTTCTTGGACTCAAGCATGTTGAACCGCTTCAACACCTTCTCAATGTACGTACTCTGGGTCAAACCCAGCAACTTCTTCAATCTATCTCTATAGATTTTAATACCGAGTATGTAAGTCGCTTCACCCAAGTCCTTCTTAGAAAAGCAGTTCCCCAGGTTGTTCTTAACAACTTTCAGGGTAAGTACGTCATTCCCGATCAACAGTATGTCATCTACATACAATATCAGGAAGACAACAATGCTCCCACTGATTCGCTTGTAAACACACGGTTCATCTTCATTCTTGACAAAACCAAACTCTTTGATCTTCTCATCAAAACGAAGATTCCAACTTCTAGAGGCCTGTTTCAATCCATAGATGGACTTATTCAGCTTGCATATTTTAGTGGCTTCATTTGGGGATACAAAACCCTCGGGTTGTGTCATGTACACTTCCTCAAGGAGGTTTCCATTTAGGAAAGCCGTTTTGACATCCATATGCCAGATCTCGTAGTCATAATACGCAGCAATAACAAGCAATATCCTAATGGACTTTACCATGGCAACAGGGGAAAAGGTCTCATCATAGACAACACCATGAATTTGCTTGAAACCCTTAGCCACAAGTCGCCCTTTGAATGTCTGCACATTCCCATCCATGTCGGTCTTCTTCTTGAAGACCCACTTGCACCCTATGGGTCATACCCCTTCAGGTGGTTCCACCAAGTTCCAAACTTGGTTTGTATACATGGAGTCCATTTCGGATTTCATAGCCTCAAGCCATTTGTCGGAGTCCGGTCCATTCATAGCCTCTTGGTAGGTCACTGGTTCATCATCATGATCCATAAGCAACACATTACCTATTTGAGACACGAGAAATCCATATCTCTCAGGCTCAAACCTTGTTCTACCAGATCTACGTAGGACTTGTGTCTCTTGAGCAGGTTCTCTAGCTACAACATCTTGTAGTCCTGGCTCAGAATCCAATTCTGGTTCATTCACTACTTGTGGTTCTTGAACTTCTTCAAGTTCTATCTTTTGCGTCTTTCTTGATAAGAACTCTTTCTCCAAGAAGACACCCGTCCTTGCGACAAATACTTTGCCCTCAGACGGCAGGTAAAAGTAATATCCTTTCGTTTCCTTAGGATATCCCACCAGATAACACTTATCTGATTTGGGTTCCAGCTTGTCAGGCATTTGACGTCGTACGTATGCCTCACAGCCCCAAATTTTAATGAATGACATACTAGGACGCTTCCCAGTCCATATCTCATATGGTGTCTTTAGAACCGTTTTCGTCGGAGCGCGATTCAGTGTCATTGCAGCAGTCTCTAAAGCAAAACCCCAAAAGGAAACAGGCAAGTCTGCATGACTCATCATCGACCGTACCATGTCTAACAGAGTATGATTTCTCCTCTCAGACACACCATTATGCTGCGGTGTCCTAGGTGGAGTGAGCTGTGATACAATACCACACTCTTTCAGATGATCACGGAACTCATGACTCAGGTATTCGCCACCTCGATCAGATCAGAGTGCTTTAACCTTTTTACCCAATTGGTTCTCCACTTCATTCTTAAACTCTTTGAACTTTTCAAAAGTTTCGGATTTGCACTTCATAAGATACACGTATCCATATCTACTGAAATCATCAGTAAATGTAACGAAGTAGAAATACCCACCCCTAGCCATAGAACTCATGGGTCTGCATACATCACTATGTACTATACCCAAAAGATCCTCAGCCCTCTCAGTATAACCAGTGAAAGGGGCTTTAGTCATCTTGCCTAATAAACAAGACTCGTATCGCTCAAATGATTCACAATCAAATGAGTCCAAAAGTCCATCTTTATGGAGCTTGGATATGCGCTTCTCGTTTATATGGCCCAAACGACAATGCCAGAGATATACCCAATCATCTTGAGTACGTGAGTACCAACCGAGTCTCGAGCTCCCATTTTGCACTGAAATAATGCCTTCGTGACATCGAACCTCTCTTGATGAGCTTGCCCTTGAAACATTTTCTTTAGGTGCTCGTCAATCTCCTTGCACCCCATGTTCTCGTGTTGCTTCTGAAGCTCAGAGTTCATGGTGACAAGGATAAGGCACTCGACGTCTAAGGCATCATCGGTATACTTCTTATAAGCATCCTTATCAACATGGGACGAGTTCCCGGTCGGCACCTCGGGGGCTTCTTCTTCCAAGACGTAGAGCTTTCGCTCTTGCCTGAGAACAATTCTCAGGTTCCTGTACCAGTCCATGTAGTTCGTCCCACTTAGCTTGTCCTTCTCAAGGATAGCTCTCAGTGACAAGGTGGAATGTGATCCACTTGCCATGGAATTCTACAAGAATTCATGCAGAATTTAATCAGTACCAAAATTTCAAAATACAATTTATTTTAATTTGGACTTCAATTAAATACTCCCACTATTTTATTCAAATTGATAGCCCTCACTATCAATTCGGAGAGTCCATGCGAGCTACTCTCTTAGTGGACAAGACCCGTATTTCACCAACACAATGAGTCAGCTTTGGCTTTTCTCTCACTATGCAGTTATTTAGGTAGGCTACGCTTGCCAATTGCATCCTCATGCAACTCTTGTATGGTTGGTGAATAACTCCTTATACGCATCCATCATATGGTGCAAGCCAACCCTATGCCTCTAGGCACTCAACCTTTGAGGTCACCTAGTTAAGTTAGACCCGATGTCGACAGTGGGATATCACAATTATCTGCTCGCACCCTTACCAAGATAGATTAATGCACCTTGCTTTGGCAAGCTCACATTTCATCGATCGAGGCAGGAAGAGTGTCATCCATCGGAAGGCATCCGAACACTTAATATTCGATGAAGGGATTTTTAATAATAGGTTAACACTTAACCATGATCAACATTTGATCAGTGTGCACATCCACAGAAAAACAGGCTTGCTAAAAATCCACATGCATCCCTTATGTGCACAACATAAGACTATCAACCTTTGATAGACGAAAGGGCTAAATCTGGACATTTAGAACTCTTCCAAATCTTCAGATTTACATGCATTGGACAAAGGCAAAGACAACTCGACTTAAAGCAGTAGACAAGCTCGTCTCTCATTGTTGGATTCAAAATCCAAAACAGTACAAGGGTTAATTAACCACTTGAGGGACGGTTACTGCTAAGGAGACAACAATTTCTAACAATTAGAAATTACCAAGAAATCTCAGACGTTCCTGGCGGGGTTCCAAGGGGCCGCGCCCCTGCGGGGTGCGGGGCAGAGCCCCGTCTAAATTTTTCAAAATCACCACCGAATTCCCTTGGAAAAATCATCAACTTTGATGTTCCAGGAAGAAATCTTGACATTTAGAACGCTTCCAAATACCTAGATTTGCACGTACTGGAATAACCTAATTTCTGAAACAACATTCATGGTCGTAACCTCGCTCTGATACCACTATTGGGTTTTCTACAACCATACATCATATGTAGGCGCAGCGAAAATAAGGAGAACAACCCAAAAGAGTTTGGATCGGGCCATGAACATTGAATCAAGAAGTTAATCAAAACTACTAGGTATGAAAATTACCTTTGCGGGATTGGATCAAATCCAACCTAGATGCTCCAAGAGAAATCTGAAATCTGCTTTGAGTTCTTCAAGGATCGAAATAGATCGATCCCTCTACAGAAGTCCACACAAGCGATGAAGAACCCTAGCTTCTTGTCGCACAAGAACTAGGTCGGAGAAGGAAGCTCCCAACGTCCTCACGGACTGCTAGGTCCGATCCAGAGGAGGCGGCGACGTCTATCGGCGGCGGAACGACGATCGGCGGACGGAACGAGAACAGCCGGAATGCTTCCGTCGTTTCTCTCTCGCGAAAAAGGCTCGATCTGAAAAACCGTCGTTGCCGAAGCCCTAATCATGTCCTTTTATACGCAAGGCATAAAATCGACTATCCGCAGACCAGAGGGAAAAACAGAAAATCTGTCCAGATTTACATTCGCCTAATTCGACTAATGATATTCGCCGAATTCGACTAATGACATTCGCCGAATTCGACTAATGACATTCGCCGAATTCGACTAATGACATTCGCCGAATTCGACTAATCATTCGGCTATAGAAATTCGGCGAAACCATTTCGTCGAACTGACCAGATTCGGCTAAACCCTTTAGTCGAATCTGTAATAAATTCGATTAATCATATTAGCCGAATTTCATTAGTCGAATCAACATAATTCGGTTAATCACATTAGCCGAATTTGACATAATTCGGTTAAACCCTTTAGCCGAATTTGTCATGAATGAATCCATTCGTTTAAACCCTTTAAACGATTTCCCGTTGAGACATTCTCAACTTAATTCCAAGCAGTCACAGGATTGGTCCTCCACTCATATCCAATATGAGTAAGGCCAACACAATCCTTTCTCCAATTTTTCCAAACGCTTTTATGTGCGACCATATAGGATCATATTGCGTTGGCAGCAAGACTAACTGTTGATTGCTTTGAGATCACCTCAGAAACTCCAACAGTCTCCCACTTGATCACAAAGTATCAACAAAAGTCTCACAAACAATGAGCGGCATCTAGCAATACATCATTGCTACCCAAGCAATAAGAGTTCATAACTCATATAAGCCTGTCATGACCAATGTATCAGTGTTGTCATGTCCCTTTGTCCTTTACATCCGGATAGAACTAGAGGCATGGACCGTGTCACCCTCATAATCGTTCAATCCTAGTTTCCTGATCTAGAATAGACTGTCTGAAATTGGTGAGCTCAATATCATATATTGACTCAACCAAGCATGGCCATGCATTTCTCAATCTCATTCCATCAAGGGGCCCATGGATGTAACTCCTGTCATATAGGAGGACAAATCCTATATCTGCTCACACCCAAACACCCAAATGATTCGTAACGTACCCAACGACCACCCTTATCATCAACCTTCTTCAAGGAAGACTTTAGATGACATCAAAGCACGCTCTTCCTCACTCGATGAATGTTGTGACTTCGGGTCAAAGGACCACAACACCATAGTCAAATGAGACCTACTTGTGACATATTTAAGTAACAATCCACAAAGTAGTCTCAGGTTGGGTCTGTCCAGTACAACTTGTTCACTAACAAGTACCCACGTGATGAATTGATATCACAATATCATGACCTGTGAGAACCGGTCATCAGTCAACACACATGCTAGTCTTAATGTATCATCATCACCCTTAGCTTCTACGATGATACCTCGACCAGGGACCTTTTAAGAATGAAGCTTCGAAATCATAGGCTCTCACATTCAAGTCACGTACTTGATGTCCTATGGAAGCGAACATTCTAAGGGTATTTATCACGAATTTTATTCTATCATATAGAAACAGTATATCATAATAAAAGAACTTGCCATTAATTGTAAAAAGAAATAATTGGTACACAATTCATCATATGAATAAATAATAAACAGCCAACAGAATATATATTTTACATGCAACCCACAAGACTCCCACTAGAGTTGATCATTCAGGTATCGTATACCCATTGATCTAGTATGACCATCATGCTTTCTCTGCGCGAGAGGCTTTGTCAGTGGATCTACAATATTCTCCTCAGTCGGCACTCTGCAAATGTTCACATCTCCTCGTTCGACAATCTCACGAATAAGATGGAACCGCCGAAGTATGTGCTTGGAGCGCTGATGGGATCTAGGTTCCTTAGATTGTGCAATTGCACCATTGTTATCACAGTAGAGAACTACGGGACCAACAATGCTAGGAACTACATCTAGCTCGCCGATGAATTTCCTAATCCATACAGCCTCCTTCGCTGCATTTGCCGCAGCGATATACTCGGCCTCAGTTGTAGAATCAGCAACTGTCTCTTGCTTGGAACTCTTCCAGCTCACAGCTCCTCCATTCAGGCAAAACACAAACCCTGACTGAGACTTCGAATCATCCCTATCAGTTTGGAAGCTGGCATCCGTGTAACCACTTACAACGAGCTCTTCCTCTCCACCATACACCAAGAATACATCCTTAGTCCTTCTCAAGTACTTCAGGATATTCTTCACGGCTATCCAGTGACATTGACCGGGATCAGACTGATACCTGCTAGTCATGCTCAAAGCAAAAGAGACATCAGGTCGAGTACATAACATTGCATACATGATTGACCCAATTGCCGAAGCATATGGAATCAACTTCATGCGGTCCTTATCTTCACAAGATTTTGGACACTGGTCCTTAGAGAGATTCACACCATGAGACATGGGCAAAAATCCTTTCTTGGACTCAAGCATGTTGAACCGCTTCAACACCTTCTCAATGTACGTACTCTGGGTCAAACCCAGCAACTTCTTCAATCTATCTCTATAGATTTTAATACCGAGTATGTAAGTCGCTTCACCCAAGTCCTTCTTAGAAAAGCAGTTCCCCAGGTTGTTCTTAACAACTTTCAGGGTAAGTACGTCATTCCCGATCAACAGTATGTCATCTACATACAATATCAGGAAGACAACAATGCTCCCACTGATTCGCTTGTAAACACACGGTTCATCTTCATTCTTGACAAAACCAAACTCTTTGATCTTCTCATCAAAACGAAGATTCCAACTTCTAGAGGCCTGTTTCAATCCATAGATGGACTTATTCAGCTTGCATATTTTAGTGGCTTCATTTGGGGATACAAAACCCTCGGGTTGTGTCATGTACACTTCCTCAAGGAGGTTTCCATTTAGGAAAGCCGTTTTGACATCCATATGCCAGATCTCGTAGTCATAATACGCAGCAATAACAAGCAATATCCTAATGGACTTTACCATGGCAACAGGGGAAAAGGTCTCATCATAGACAACACCATGAATTTGCTTGAAACCCTTAGCCACAAGTCGCCCTTTGAATGTCTGCACATTCCCATCCATGTCGGTCTTCTTCTTGAAGACCCACTTGCACCCTATGGGTCATACCCCTTCAGGTGGTTCCACCAAGTTCCAAACTTGGTTTGTATACATGGAGTCCATTTCGGATTTCATAGCCTCAAGCCATTTGTCGGAGTCCGGTCCATTCATAGCCTCTTGGTAGGTCACTGGTTCATCATCATGATCCATAAGCAACACATTACCTATTTGAGACACGAGAAATCCATATCTCTCAGGCTCAAACCTTGTTCTACCAGATCTACGTAGGACTTGTGTCTCTTGAGCAGGTTCTCTAGCTACAACATCTTGTAGTCCTGGCTCAGAATCCAATTCTGGTTCATTCACTACTTGTGGTTCTTGAACTTCTTCAAGTTCTATCTTTTGCGTCTTTCTTGATAAGAACTCTTTCTCCAAGAAGACACCCGTCCTTGCGACAAATACTTTGCCCTCAGACGGCAGGTAAAAGTAATATCCTTTCGTTTCCTTAGGATATCCCACCAGATAACACTTATCTGATTTGGGTTCCAGCTTGTCAGGCATTTGACGTCGTACGTATGCCTCACAGCCCCAAATTTTAATGAATGACATACTAGGACGCTTCCCAGTCCATATCTCATATGGTGTCTTTAGAACCGTTTTCGTCGGAGCGCGATTCAGTGTCATTGCAGCAGTCTCTAAAGCAAAACCCCAAAAGGAAACAGGCAAGTCTGCATGACTCATCATCGACCGTACCATGTCTAACAGAGTATGATTTCTCCTCTCAGACACACCATTATGCTGCGGTGTCCTAGGTGGAGTGAGCTGTGATACAATACCACACTCTTTCAGATGATCACGGAACTCATGACTCAGGTATTCGCCACCTCGATCAGATCAGAGTGCTTTAACCTTTTTACCCAATTGGTTCTCCACTTCATTCTTAAACTCTTTGAACTTTTCAAAAGTTTCGGATTTGCACTTCATAAGATACACGTATCCATATCTACTGAAATCATCAGTAAATGTAACGAAGTAGAAATACCCACCCCTAGCCATAGAACTCATGGGTCTGCATACATCACTATGTACTATACCCAAAAGATCCTCAGCCCTCTCAGTATAACCAGTGAAAGGGGCTTTAGTCATCTTGCCTAATAAACAAGACTCGTATCGCTCAAATGATTCACAATCAAATGAGTCCAAAAGTCCATCTTTATGGAGCTTGGATATGCGCTTCTCGTTTATATGGCCCAAACGACAATGCCAGAGATATACCCAATCATCTTGAGTACGTGAGTACCAACCGAGTCTCGAGCTCCCATTTTGCACTGAAATAATGCCTTCGTGACATCGAACCTCTCTTGATGAGCTTGCCCTTGAAACATTTTCTTTAGGTGCTCGTCAATCTCCTTGCACCCCATGTTCTCGTGTTGCTTCTGAAGCTCAGAGTTCATGGTGACAAGGATAAGGCACTCGACGTCTAAGGCATCATCGGTATACTTCTTATAAGCATCCTTATCAACATGGGACGAGTTCCCGGTCGGCACCTCGGGGGCTTCTTCTTCCAAGACGTAGAGCTTTCGCTCTTGCCTGAGAACAATTCTCAGGTTCCTGTACCAGTCCATGTAGTTCATCCCACTTAGCTTGTCCTTCTCAAGGATAGCTCTCAGTGACAAGGTGGAATGTGATCCACTTGCCATGGAATTCTACAAGAATTCATGCAGAATTTAATCAGTACCAAAATTTCAAAATACAATTTATTTTAATTTGGACTTCAATTAAATACTCCCACTATTTTATTCAAATTGATAGCCCTCACTATCAATTCGGAGAGTCCATGCGAGCTACTCTCTTAGTGGACAAGACCCGTATTTCACCAACACAATGAGTCAGCTTTGGCTTTTCTCTCACTATGCAGTTATTTAGGTAGGCTACGCTTGCCAATTGCATCCTCATGCAACTCTTGTATGGTTGGTGAATAACTCCTTATACGCATCCATCATATGGTGCAAGCCAACCCTATGCCTCTAGGCACTCAACCTTTGAGGTCACCTAGTTAAGTTAGACCCGATGTCGACAGTGGGATATCACAATTATTTGCTCGCACCCTTACCAAGATAGATTAATGCACCTTGCTTTGGCAAGCTCACATTTCATCGATCGAGGCAGGAAGAGTGTCATCCATCGGAAGGCATCCGAACACTTAATATTCGATGAAGGGATTTTTAATAATAGGTTAACACTTAACCATGATCAACATTTGATCAGTGTGCACATCCACAGAAAAACAGGCTTGCTAAAAATCCACATGCATCCCTTATGTGCACAACATAAGACTATCAATCTTTGATAGACGAAAGGGCTAAATCTGGACATTTAGAACTCTTCCAAATCTTCAGATTTACATGCATTGGACAAAGGCAAAGACAACTCGACTTAAAGCAGTAGACAAGCTCGTCTCTCATTGTTGGATTCAAAATCCAAAACAGTACAAGGGTTCATTAACCACTTGAGGGACGGTTACTGCTAAGGAGACAACAATTTCTAACAATTAGAAATTACCAAGAAATCTCAGACGTTCCTGGCGGGGTTCCAAGGGGCCGCGCCCCTGCGGGGTGCGGGGCAGAGCCCCGTCTAAATTTTTCAAAATCACCACCGAATTCCCTTGGAAAAATCATCAACTTTGATGTTCCAGGAAGAAATCTTGACATTTAGAACGCTTCCAAATACCTAGATTTGCACGTACTGGAATAACCTAATTTCTGAAACAACATTCATGGTCGTAACCTCGCTCTGATACCACTATTGGGTTTTCTACAACCATACATCATATGTAGGCGCAGCGAAAATAAGGAGAACAACCCAAAAGAGTTTGGATCGGGCCATGAACATTGAATCAAGAAGTTAATCAAAACTACTAGGTATGAAAATTACCTTTGCGGGATTGGATCAAATCCAACCTAGATGCTCCAAGAGAAATCCGAAATCTGCTTTGAGTTCTTCAAGGATCGAAATAGATCGATCCCTCTACAGAAGTCCACACAAGCGATGAAGAACCCTAGCTTCTTGTCGCACAAGAACTAGGTCGGAGAAAGAAGCTCCCAACGTCCTCACGGACTGCTAGATCCGATCCAGAGGAGGCGGCGACCGACGTCGACGTCTATCGGCGACGGAACGACGATCGGCGGACGGAACGCTTCCGTTGTTTCTCTCTCGCGAAAAAGGCTCGATCTGAAAAACCGTCGTTGCCGAAGCCCTAATCATGTCCTTTTATACGCAAGGCATAAAATCGACTATCCGCAGACTAGAGGGAAAAACAGAAAATCTGTCCAGATTTACATTCGCCTAATTCGACTAATGATAATCGCCGAATTCGACTAATGACATTCGCCGAATTCGACTAATGACATTCGCCGAATTCGACTAATCATTCGGCTATAGAAATTCGGCGAAACCATTTCGTCGAACTGACCGGATTCGGCTAAACCCTTTAGTCGAATCTGTAATAAATTCGGTTAATCATATTAGCCGAATTTCATTAGTCGAATCAACATAATTCGGTTAATCACATTAGCCGAATTTGACATAATTCGGTTAAACCCTTTAGCTGAATTTGTCATGAATGAATCCATTCGTTTAAAACCCTTTAAACGATTTCCCGTTGAGACATTCTCAACTTAATTCCAAGCAGTCACAGGATTGGTCCTCCACTCATATCCAATATGAGTAAGGCCAACACAATCCTTTCTCCAATTTCTACAAACGCTTTTATGTGCGACCCTATAGGCTCATATTGCGTTGGCAGCATGACTAACTGTTGATTGCTTTGAGATCACCTCAGAAACTCCAACAAAATATATGTATATATGTGTATATGCATACCTGCTGCTAACTCTCTACTGTGCTTCGGTAATTTAAATTCTTGTACTCTAGCCCGCCCTAGGATACAGATCCGGGGAAGGGATGTGTTTTCTACTTAGCTCTCTGACTAACGGTTATTTTTATAACCAATCACAGGAGATGGGACAGCGCGAAGCCCCCGCACCGCAGGATGAGATACCAGCCTTAGAGATGGCCCGACCGGATACTCCAGTCTCGCCCCTTGTCTTCCGCGACGTGAGTCCTAGAGTGTAAGACTAGTTTAAGAGCACTTTGTATTAGTCATGTGTAGCCCCCGAAGCAGATGTACTAAACAATGGGCTTCGACCCCTTTTGTTATGTAATTATAAGTTATGTGCTAGTTTTCCTATTTCTAATACTTCCGTTGTGTGAATCTGATGTGATGTTGTGATTCTTGTGCCTGACAAGGCGACCACTCAGCGCTTGAGAGGGTGGACCGTTGCCACCCGGGAAGTGCTAGTGGCCGTCCTTGGGCAGTAAGATCCCCCCTCCCTGAACCTGGTTCAGTTTGGGGAGGGGGGGTCTTACAAATGGATCAGAGCTACCACGATCCGACCACATGGGGCAGTCTTTAGATCCTCCCTTCCCGGTTTCCGTTCCTTAGTTCGGGACGAACCATGCAGTGGAAGCCTGGTAGACCCTTAGGTTTAAGGTTTAAGGATCCTAGATTGCACGGTAGTACACCATGCGTTTTCCGCTTCTTTTCAGTCAGTTCTGCAAAATTCCCTTATTTTTGCAAATACTGATGTTCGGCTGTTACTCCAGATACCGGAGTCCAGTAACGGAAGGTCCTCCTCTAGGGATCAATACCATCCTACCACTCCACCACCAGGCCCGACCGCCCCAGCTGCAGTCCCGTTCGTTGATACAGATCTAGGACGGACACTGACAGCCCTACTAGCCACCTTCCAGACGGCCATCCTACGGCCACCCCAGCAGACCACCGTGCCTACCGACCTTCTAACGACGTTCCGGGGGTTAAGGGCCCCTACCTTCCGAGGCACCGAGTCTGCCATACAAGCAGAAGAGTGGGTGGAGAGAGTAGAGGAGTTCTTGGTTGGGATGATGTGCCCCTCCGTGGCCGCAGTATCCTTGGTGGTGACCTTGCTAGAGGGTTATGCCCGAGATTGGTGGAGGGCAGCCAGCCGCTCCACATTTAGGGGGAGACCACTCATCACGGTCCTCTAGGGAGAGTTCTCAGAGGCCTTCCTATAGCACTTTATCTCAGACGCAGATAAGATTGCACTTCAAGAGCGTTTCCTGCAGATCCGGCAAGGAGAGAGGACGGTACCGGAGTACCAGCGAGAGTTCATCCATCTAGCCCGTTTTGCCGGGACCTTGGCAGTCACCGACAAGGATAGAGCGTCTAGATTCTATCGAGGTCTACGAGACGATCTTCGACAGGCTTTGATCATGATCTCCCAGTCGACCTTTCACACGATCGCCTCTCACGCCGCAGCTTTAGAGATGGATCAGAGGATGGTGGCCCAGCAGCATATGGGACATACAGATGTTCCCCGGGCTCAGGGCCAAGGGAGAGGAGTAGGCCCTCGCCGACAGGACCGGGATAGGAGAGCGTCAGCGCTACCAGCCATATAGGCAGGCACCTCGGCCCCGACCAGCACCTCCAGCCCCAGCACCTCAGCCCGCCCCAGCCGCACGACGAGATGCCCCCTTTGCAGGGAACTGCTACCTTTGCCAGCAGCCCGGGCACATACGAGCTTTCTGCTCTCAGGCTATAGGTAGGCTCGGCCTAGGAGCAGTACAGGGAGCCGCAGAGAGAGGACGAGGACGAGGTGGACGCAGAGGATGACCTGCAGGCAGGAGAGGCCAGGGCAGGCAGGGCAGAGCAACACCGCTCGAGGCATACACTTTAGATGTCCAGCACGGCCCTGCACCAGATGTGGTGATAGCTATCTATTTTCATTAGCCACGATATCCTAGGAGGATGATATAGTAGAGATCTATGATGTAGTCTTTTGTTTAACTAGTGTAATTACTACTCATGTATATCTGTAAAAAGCTTATGATCGTAGTACATATATATATTATCAGGTTTACTTCTGGTAGAAGGTCACCCCGCTAAAACGTTGTTCGATACCGGTGTCACGCATTCCTTCGCCGCACAAAACTTCATCGCAGACAAAGGAAACATCATACGATCATCTGGAATGTCGATACGAATACGACTCCCGGATGGGTCCGACATGACATCCACGGAGAAGTGCTCCTTCCAAGCAGCTAGGAGGCGTAGAATTTGAAATCAACGCAACCATTCTGGCGATAACCGGATTCGACATCATTTTAGGAATGGATTGGTTGGCCGAGCATAGCGCCCAAATCAATTATTCGACTCGAGAGATCCACCTCCGGAGCCCAAATGAGCAGTCAATCTCACTAACAGGTATACCCTCTGTCACCCGCATCATCTTAACATCCGCTCAAACAGTCAAAGCAGTCCGACGAAAGGACGAGGTGTACCTAATCTACTTCGAGATGGAAGACAAGACGCAAGTTCTCTCTACAGTACCCGTAATTCGAGACTTCCCAGATGTCTTTCCGGAATCCCTTCCCGGGTTGCCCCCGCAACGGGAAGTGGACTTCCAGATCATACTTGCTCAGGGAGCTCGACCAATGTCCCGAGCACCTTACCGGATGGCCCCAAGGAAACTAGCCGAGCTCAAGATGCCACTACAAGAGCTAATTGACGCAGGTTTCGTTCGTCCGAGTACCTCGCCCTGGGGAGCTCCAGTATAATTCGTCAAGAAGAAGGATGGATCCCTGCGACTGTGCATCGATTACCGAGATCTAAACAAACTCACCATCCGAAATACCTATCCCCTACCCAGGATAGATGAATTATTCGATCAATTACAAGGCGCATCCGTCTTCTCCAAGATGGATCTAAGGTCCGACTATTATCAACTCAGAGTGCGGGAAGAAGACATCCCCAAGACTGCTTTCAGTTCCCGCTATGGACTCTACGAATTTATGGTAATGCTGTTTGGGCTGACCAATGCCCCGTCCGCCTTCATGGCCCTAATGAATAAAGTGTTTGAACCCTTCCTAGACCACTTTGTGATCATCTTTATAGACGATATACTCATCTACTCGAAGAGTAAGACCGACCATTCTAGGCACCTCCAAATGGTTTTGCTCAAGTTAAGAGAACACGCGCTTTTCGCAAAGTTTAGCAAGTGTGAATTCTGGATGGAGGAAGTTGGTTTTCTTGGACATACGGTCAACAAGAACGGGATAGCGGTGGACCAAGCCAAGATACAAGCAGTACGAGACTGGCCGCCACTTAGGTCAGCAGCAGATATCAGGAGCTTCCTTGGCCTCGCCAGCTACTACCGCAAGTTTGTAGAAGGCTTCTCTAAAATTGTCTTGCCCCTCACCTCCCTCACCAAAAAGGATGTAACGTTCCAGTGGACTCCTGAATGCGAAGCAGCATTCGTAGAACTAAAGAACCGACTAATATCGGCTCCAATTCTGACACTCCCCTCAGGCACTGAGGGCTTTCAAAACTTTCCTGACGCATCGCTGAAAGGGTTAGGAGCTGTACTGATGCAACACGGCAGGGTGGTCGCATACGCCTCACGAACTAAACTACGCAACCGATGACATGGAACTGGGTGCGGTACTGTTCACACTAAAAGTCTGGAGACATTACCTCTACGGGGTAAGATGCGAGATCTTCTCCGACCACAAGAGCCTCAAATATATCTTCACCCAGAAAGAGCTAAACCTCCGACAACGCCGATGGCTGGAATTCCTGTGTGATTATGACTTCGCTCTCCAATACCACCCGGGCAAAGCCAATAAAGTTGCAGATGCCCTAAGTCGGCAACCTCCGATGGCCGGGAATTGGCTGGAGACGATACCGGAAGAATTAGTCAGGTCCTTGGCAGACCTAGATATCATCCTCATCACCCGCAAAAACCCGATGGATTACCAGGCCCAGCTTTACTGGATGGAGATACAGTGCGACATCAGAGACAGAATACGAGAGTCACAGAAAATCGACGTAGAAGCAGCCCCAATCATTCAGACTCTACAACACGATGCTCAGGAAGACTACAATCTATACGACGGCATCCTGCAGTACAAGCACCACATATTCATCCCCTCTGCCGAGGGAATCCGGGAAGAAATACTTCGCGAAGCACATCAATCCAGGTATTCAATACATCCAGGAGTAGTGAAAATGTACACAGATCTACGAAGAACGTTATATTGGCCATGTGTGAAGAAGGACGTAACCAATTATGTAGCACACTGCCAGACTGTCAAATGGTCAAGGCAGAATGTCGTAGCCCAGGAGGTTTACTACAACCTCTGCCCATACCATAATGGAAGTTCGAAGATATTTCCATGGACTTCGTTCACGGCTTACCCCGATCTCGTGCAGGGAACGACTCCATATGGGTCGTAGTTGATCGTCTCACCAAAGCGGCCCGTTTTATCCTAAACAGACAAGTCGACGGTGTCGACATATTAGCCCGGCTATTCATAGAACAGGTGGTCCGATTTCACGGGATACCCAAGTCAATCGTGTCTGACCGCGATAAGCGCTTTACATCAAAGGAATGGAGGAGAGTGCAAGCTTATCTGGGAACCAGATTGGCTTTTAGCACCGCCTTCCACCCCCAGACCGACGGGCAAACCGAAAGGACGAACCGGACGATGGAAGACCTCCTCTTATTGTACATAGTAGAACACAATGAGCCTTGGGAACAATTACTACCTTAGGTAGAATTCTCATACAATAACAGCTTCCAGGCAAGCATCAAGATGGCACCGTACGAGGCCCTCTACGGGAGACGCTGTCGAACACCGCTATCATGGGCACAGGATGAGGACCCCGAAGCTTTAGGAGTCACCTACATAGATGATACCACAACAGCTATAAGGTTAATTCGAGAATGAATGCTAGAGGCAAAGAGCCGTCAGGCCAAATATTACGATGCACGTCATCGACTGGTGGAATTCCAGGTAGGAGACATGGTATTCTTGAAGATTAAACCAATGCATGGTATATCTCGAATAAAGAAGCAGAAAAAGTTGGATCCCCGCTATCTGGGCCCCTATCTAGTCATAGAAAGGGTTGGCCCTGTTGCCTATAGGCTAGCTCTGCCAGCAGAGTTGGGAAATCTCCACGAATTTCACGTCTCCTCGCTAAGACGTGTCCTTCGCCAACCAGAACAACATCTTCCCGTGCCACCAACGTCGGTATAATCTGACCAATCTGTCCAACTCGAACCAGTGAAGATAGTAGATTCCAAGCTCAAGGAATTGCGGAACAAAACCATCACGATGGTCAAGATTTTGTGGTCAAACTGTGGACGTGAGGAGTTTACCTGGGAAAAATACCCGGCACTATTTCCCCAGGTATGCCCCATTAACCCCCTACTTTAGGCAATTTTCGGGGACGAAAATCCCTTTATTTTTATTGGATTGTAACATCCCGACTTTTATTGGGTCACTAGACCCTAGTGAGCCCAATAAAAGTAGGCCAAAACGATAGAGAAAACAACCATTTTGAGTATCGTTGTGCGCCGCTACCACACTATTGTGGGATAGTAGCCAAACGAACTCCGATCTGACTTCCGTCAGTTTCGTTAGACTCGTATGACCAATACGAGTGCAACGGAATTCGTTGCACCTCGATCCGAGGTCGTTTAGAGAAAACGACCATTTTGAGTATCGTTGTGCGCCGCTACCACACTATTGTGGGATGGTGGCCAAACGAACTCTGATCTGACTTCCGTCAGTTCCATTGGACTCGTATGACCAATACGAGTGTAATGGAATTCGTTGCACCCCGATCCGAGGTCATTTAGAGAAAACGACCATTTTGAGTATCGTTGTGCGTCGCTACCACACTATTGTGGGATAGTAGCCAAACGAACTCCGATCTGACTTTCGTCAGTTTCGTTAGACTCGTATGACCAATACGAGTGCAACGGAATTCGTTTCACCTCGATCCGAGGTCGTTTACAGAAAACAACCATTTTGAGTATCGTTGTGCGCCGCTACCACACTATTGTGGGATAGTGGCCAAACAAACTCCGATCTAACTTCCGTCAGTTCTGTTAGACTCATATGACCAATACGAGTGCAACGGAATTCGTTGCACCCCGATTCGAGGTCGTTTAGAGAAAACGACCATTTTGAGTATCGTGGTGCGTCGCTACCACACGTGGGATAGTGGCCAAACGAACTCCGATCTGACTTCCGTCAGTCCCGTTAGACTCGTACGACCGATACAAGTGTAATAGAACTCGTTCCGTTTCAATCCAAGGTCATACGGAGAATATGCCCATTTTGGATTATGCAGACCGCCTCGGCACAAAGCACGGAATACGAAGCGCACAAACTCGGAATCGGCCCTAGTATGTCCTGATGGACCCCCGGAGCCATGGAGGACCCCAACCTAAGTTGACCTTGGTCACCCCCCCCCCCCACCAAAGCATGAATATTTTTGGGGAAAAGAAAAGAAAAAGGGAGGGGGAGAGGAGAGCGAGTCTCTCCCCCCAGAGGGAGGGGGCTGCCCATGAATAGGCAGCCCCCTGTTAGGGCAAGGGCAGGGGGAGAAAATATCTCCCCCCACCAATCCCTCCCTTTTTCCCACGTGGTGTAAAGGGAGGGAGAGGGGAGGCCTCCCTCCTCCCCTATAAAAGGAGGACCCAGCCCTCCTTCCTGATGCACGAACCCCCCTCCCTCTCAGCCCTTCCCTTCCCATGCCGGCCAGCCTCCCCAGCTCACTGCCGGAGCTCCTCCCAACCAAACCGCCGCCACCCTTTCCCTCATGGCAAACCGCCCCTCCACCTCCCGAGCTCCACCTCCACTACAGGTAGAAACCCTACCCTCCCGCTTCCCACTCCTCTGGAAGCACCCATGCCGCCCCTCCCGTCGCCGGAGCGCCGCCAGCGCCACCCGAGCCATGCCTGGGCTCGGGTGGAGGCTTGGCCGAGATCACCCCCCACCCACCCCAACGCCGGTGGTGGCGTTGGGGGAGCAGGTTCCCCCTCGGGGGCCTCTGCCCCGGCGAGGAGAGGCGGCAGAGCCTCGGAGGACGCGCCTTCGGCGGCACCCGCACGTCTCCCCTCCCTCTCTATTTTCCATGTACGAGAAAAGGACCTCCCCCGGCGGCGGCCGATGGTGCCAGACCGCCGGACCCCTGCCGGAGGATTGTCCCCTCCCCGGCGCCCCAGCCGGGGGTGGCAGAGGAGGTTCCCCCAGTAGGGGCGGCGGCGCAGCAAGCTTGCATGGCGCATGCAAGCTGCGCCCCACCCCGTCTCCCCTACTCCCGGTCCTCCCGGCGGTATCCGACGGCGCCAGGCCGCCGAACCACCGCCGGAGTGCTCGCCGCCCCCCCCCCCCCCCCCCCCCCCCCGGCGCAACAACCGAGGGCAGTCTCGACACTCTCCCAGCGGAGGTGGCGGTGCAGCAAGCCTGCATGGCGCATGCAGGCTACGCCACCGCCTCCCGCCCCCTCTCTTTCCTCATTCCGGCGGTGTCCGGCAGCGCCAGGCCGCCGGACCACCACCGGGATACTCGCCGGCCCCCGACGCATCGCCCGGGGGCGGCACCGGCACCAGCCGACCACTACCCGGCGGCGACAACAGCCACCTCCTGGCTCCCCTCTCCTTAATTCCCGCCCTTGTTGGACATGTGTGTCACATCCCTTTATTTAAGAATAACAAATCCCATATTGTATTTGATCTAGTCTTTTGTGTGTTTATAGTGTCCAGGTTGTACAGGTTCAATGAGGAGACAAGTCCTCGTTCATGGGCATAATCCGAGAGTGTGTACACATTAGAAAAAGCAAAAGCCTGAGTTTTGTGTGCTGATCTTAAAATGGCCATAACTTTCAATCCAGGAAGAGTTACAGAATGTGCCACCCCATTTCGGAGATGAGAATGACTCAATCTACAGTCTGGAGAAGTTTCGGACTCAATCTCCTGCTACCGCCAGCGCTATCGCTACCGCCATGCGCTATCTCCAGTTCGTGCACAGCGCCACGCCGCCGACGGTTTCGCAACCGCTCCACACGAATGCTACCGCCGGCGCTAGCCACTACCGCAGGCGCTAGCTCCAAGTTCTATAAAATGGTGGGCTCTCTCTCGTTTTGGTTAGAGATCCCAGAGAGGTTGCTTGTGCCACAACTCCAGTGCTGTTATGCTGCCGAAGATGGATCTCCCACAAAAAGCTTAAGGAGAATTCTGGAGGAGGACTACGTCACGCTACATTCGAAGGACGATCGCTTCTACCTCGCTCACACTACAACGATCCTTCATCCTCATCTTCAGAAATCTCATATAGGGAGTTTTACTATTGTTATCTTTATTTTCATTCCATACTTTCTTTGTAACCGTTTTGTTAATTCGCCTTGTGTTGGCGACTAGGTCTGGGTAGGACTTAGGGGGTAATTCGCCTTGTGTTGGCGACTAGTTCTAGGTGATTAGATATAGGGAGACTCGAGGCCATTTCCGGGGAAGGATTGGCTAGACGGCTTGAGGCCTTATCCGGGGAAGGATAGGCTAAAGCCAACCGGTTTGTGGGGATACAAGTCGGTATAGAAAAGGAAAATAAATTTACTTTTGTACGCCTTCGATTTCTAGCGATATTGAAATCAAATTTATGTAAACACTTTTCTTTTATATAAATACAATCATGTCTCTATTTGTGTTTACTTGATTTCTCTCCTTTGGCGTTATCTCTAAAATATTGCTTACAAAGTCTTAAATCCAAATTACTTTATCTAAATTGTTTATTTCAATCTCTTAATCATAAAACAATTTAGTACTTATTTCTAAACTTGAAAATTATGATATTCTCACAAATTGGCTAAATTGTCATTTTGCATTTCTCATATTATAAAACAATTTAGTATTTTCCATAAAATTATAAAAAGATTTTTATTCCCTTATTCACCCCCCCTCTAAGGGCGCCGTAAGATCCAACAAGTGGTATCAGAGGTAGGTTATTCCAAACGGTTTAAAAACCAGGAATAATGGCGTCTCATGATCTCGCTTCTATTAATGGGGAAAACTTTCTTATAAATGAAAAATCTTTAGCACCACCTTTAAATGAAGGCAAAAATTATAATGGGTGGAAATTTCTTATGGAAAAATTTCTTAAATCTTTGGATATGGAAGTATGGAATATTACAATTAAAATGCCCCCAAGTATTTTAAATTAAAATGAAATGTTTTTAAATGCCAAATCTATGAATAGTCTATATTGTGCATTAGATCAAAATATTTTCAAACTTATTTATACATTTCCTACTGCTTATGAAGTTTGGAAATTTCTTGAGAATACTTATAGTCTTCCTTCTACAGATGATGAACAAGAGGAATTCCTTATGGATCCAAGAGAAGAAATCGACGAGGAATTCCTTATGGATCCAAGAGAAGAAATCGACGAGGAATTTCTTATGGATCCAAGAGAAGAAATCGATGAGGACTCATGCTTGGAGGAAGAAAAATACAACGTCACAATGTTGGACTCATTTGTTGGCAACACATCAAGCAAAAGAGAAGACAGAAACTATAGCAAGGTAAGAAAATCTAAATCTTCTCTTTTTGTAACGAATTCTATTTCTACTTCTCGTATGCTTAAAATTGCTAAACGTAAAATTTTAAAGTAAAAAATTGCTAATTCCAAATTACGTTTACAAAATAAATCTTTAAAAGCAAACGTTAACGTAGTATCAAATATTGATGTGATAAATTCTCTTTCTTGCTCTTTAGTTAAAATTCCTACTCCTTGTTTGAATTGCAATATATTAAAAGAAAAATTCAAGGAAATTGAAAAAGGGCTCTTAATTTCTAAAAAGCATAATGAAAAATTGATAATTGAAAATGATGCTTTATCTTGTAAGTTAATAACAATTAAAATCTTTTGTTGAAAAATTCCAAATGTCATGTAATGATTTTCATCATAAGATTTTGAATAACAAGGATAAATTAACTTACAAAATCATTTCTAAAAAGGACCATTTTCACAAATTAAATCAAAAGGAGTTTAGTTTCAAAAAGAATTATGATCCTCATAAAATTCTTAAGAGTCACTATTATAAGTCTCAATATATTTTCAATCATAACTCAAATTTAAAAACTCCTTTTCATGAAAATCAAAGTACAAAATATTATCCTTCATATTATAAGAGTATGTCTATAAGAAAGAGTAGAAATGAAAATCATCAAAATAATAATCAATCTTTTAAAATATATTGTAATCCACTCTTTCAACAATCACTTCTAAAGAAAGACACTCACTCTTATAAACTTTCAAAGAATCCATGTAATAAAATTCATTATGATTATCAACATCAATCTATTTTGAAAAATAATTTGAATAAACTTAAATCACAAATGAATTATTTTTCAAACAAATATAATCATATAAAGATGTCACATAATCATAATATGAATTTAAAATGTAAACCACCAAGATATGAATGGAGACCCTTAAAGAAAAATGACATGTCAACGTTAATTAAAAATGCTCATTCATCATTATCTTCTCAAAAGCCATCACGACATATTTGGGTGCCCAAAGGAACCATTACACATGGTCAACTTTGGATACCTAAATCTCTTATCATTTAGTTATTTCATTTGCATGAAGTAGAAATAATTAAAAATGAAATATCAATACTCTACTTCATGATGTGCTTTATTTCTTTTTCTTTTGCTTGTTTTTGTATTTATTGATCCAAAATGCTTATGGTCCCTCTATATTTTATGAAATATGACTTTCACATATTAAGCCTAATGTTTATCAAATCAAATTAAATTAAAATTGAACATAAAGTCATATGATTTTAAAAGAGACCTACCTATCATTTTTTTTAATTGTTATATATATCCTTTTAAATCTTTTACTCTTAATTGTCTTGAATTATCATTAGAAATTGAATATTGAAATTATTATCAAGACTAGTGAAACTATTTTAAAGATTGGATTTAAATGCTTTATTTAAGGGCTTAAACTAAAAATTAAAATGCGCAACGTTTTTTATTCCTTTCTATTTGTTGCATTTGATAGCCCTTATAATGAAAAATATTATCAAATAAAATTGAAAACAAAAATTCATCTAAACGTATGTTTAATCTTTCAAAAATGCGAGTTTACGATCAAAACTTCAAACATCCATATCTTTTGATCCGCTCGCCTGATTTTCGCGTTTGATATATTTTCGGAAAGAGCACAAAAATCTCCATCCAACGACAAACTAGGCTTGCTCATTTGAGTTCTTTTGGTGCTGTCAATTTGTCCAATTTCAACTCCGTTTTTAAAATACTATCTTAGTTCGCTTGATTTGGAAATTTTTTGTGTTTATGGATTTTTCGTCACGTGATATCCTATGTATAATTATTTCATATATTAATTTAGGTATTATGTGTGATGTGTGTCACCATTGTTTGCATGTAATTTAGACCTTAGAATCATCTTATATCATTAAGATCAAATCAAAAGTTTAATCATTTCATTATAGGTCTAAAGAAAATTGATTTGTAAACTTCTCATATTACATGCAACATTAACTCCATTAATTCTTTGTAATAACATTGCACTCAAACATATCATTCTAGCATCACTTCTTAATTTGTGCTTAAATTTATATGCTAGGTATAACACTTACAATGTTATTTAAATTTGATGATAACTATGTGATTTGAAATTATATAGAATACTAAAATTCCAACAAACACATAGTTTTTGGATTAATCATTAGAATATATTTGTGAATATTGTTTCATGAATCATATATTATCATGCAAAACCAAAGTTCAATAAATTTAATTATTGAAAGCAATCTTATAAAATTCAAAAACTTTATATATATGATCTTTGTCTTTTATATGATTGGATGATCATCATTTTTCTAGACTTACAAATCAATCATGTTCTTTCAAAAGAAAATCACTATATCACTATATCATAAGTCTAGAAGAATTAGAATTTACATACATCATGATGATCTAACATTTTATTTTATGCAAAAATTCTCTTTAATCATATATCATAATTCATGTTCTATCAAGACTTGTCTCAAATAGATAATAGGAATTATGAATCTTATGATAAAAATTATGAATAATGTTTTCTTTACATTATTTGATGTATTGATTTGCTTTG
The DNA here is from genome assembly GCA_033032865.1 of Dactylorhiza incarnata. NCBI lineage: Eukaryota > Viridiplantae > Streptophyta > Magnoliopsida > Asparagales > Orchidaceae > Dactylorhiza > Dactylorhiza incarnata. The sequence goes on from JAWHQI010000260.1 coordinate 610,744, forward strand.
CTAGTGATTGCATGTATCTCTCATATTTGTAGACTCTAGAATCAACTTTGTAATGAAATCATCACTCCATTCTAGATCTATAATTTGAAATTCTATTTTTGGAATACATACAATATTAATATTAAACTTATGACATGACTTTAAACCCAAAACTTATCATACTAGCATTACCATTTATCTCATATTAGTAATTGCGCTAGTTATCTCATATCGTCATCTCATAAGAATAGAAAAACTATGTGGCTTTATATAACTCTTCACATTAAACAAAAACCCATAGTTTATAAATCAACCCAAAGTTTGAAAGGCATAGGTTGTCCAAAAGATTATTTCACCTATGACTTCATATCTCACAATAGCGGGGGCGTAGGGTTGTATGCATTAGAGACCTAACCTCTAAGTCATGTCTTGTCCTTAACCGGGGAGGGTTCCAGTGGGGCCTTGCGAGGCACTAGGGGGAAAGAGTGCTAGGTTGTGTGTTCTCTAGTGTGTGCATATGTGATTAACACCCCAACCTACGGCATACGTGCAACTTCTCATGCCTATCCGTCACTTAGTACGGGGCTAGGGTGTAGACATTTAGTCGGGGTAGTTTCTAATCTTAGGACATACCTATATTTCGTATTGCATGATCACTTTATTTACTTATCACTTAAATCATGCATATTTTGGGTTGTTTAATAAAAATGTCCTCATGTGTTTGCATAATTTATCTTTTTGAGCTTAAATGTTTTTGTAAAACACATGTATTTGAAAAAGCTAAAGTTTTATGCAAATTTGAGCAATCAAGACATCTCTGAAAATTCTGAAATTTCAGCATGGAACTACTCTAAGGACACATAATCAAAATAAAAAATCTGATTTTTAAAATTCTCAAAAAATCGAGTACTGTTTCCAGCGCTAGCGTCGGCGCTAGCGTGGGTGTTGGAATTTTCTGATTTTTAAAATTTATGAAACTCCATAAAAATATGTTGGTTCATATTTTCTACTTATTTGTTGTGTTTTTGACTTTTGTTATTTTTGTTTTATTTATATTATGAAAAATCAACTACAAAAGATCAAAATTCAAAAATACAAAAATAAATTTTTTTGCTATTTGTGTTTTTAATCATATTATGAAAAATCAACTACAAAAGTTCAAAATTAAAAAAATATACAAAAATATGTTTTTGTTATTTATGTTTTTTTTTCTTCTTATTATGAAAAATCTACTACAAAAATTCAAAATTCAAAAATTACAAAAATATGTTTTTGTGATTTTCTGTTTTTATTTGATTTAAAAAATGATAAAACTTAAAAAAACTGTATGATCTTTATTGTCAATATCAAGCGTGTATGAATTCTATTATTTAGAATTATTTACAATGTTAAAATTTATTTCTTGAAATTTCTATGAACATTGTTTTGATTATCATGCTTTGATATATCTATTTAAGTGCATCAATTGTATTGAAAAATGTGTAGAACCAAGCTTAGCATGCCTCTAAGTATGTGTAAATGTTTTATGATTGATAATGATACATTTCACTCACTTATTTTGGTAATCAACATGTGTGTCTAAATTTAAAATGCTTGCTTGTGTATCGTATTTGTACAATGAATTAAAACTTGCATAAGTTTTTTACCTACACCACATTTGAATTGCACTTATGAAATTTAGAAAAGTGGTTAAAAGTTAAAAAAAAAATTTGGGTTTGCAAAACAAGTGTATTCGGAGAATGTTGTCTCACAACTGTGAACAAAAAATATATATGTAGACAAATATAACTCCACCAAGCACTACTTGAACCTCCTGATAAGTCTTCATAAGCATTGTGAGGTTGAGCACCTTGGAAAGAATAGTAAAGTGGCTTGTGCAAACCTTAGTTATTACACCACTTTGTTAAAAAATTATGTGCATTAAAAGTGTGTGAAAGTAATTTACTTGTGTTTTATTGTGCACTTTACTTTACATATGTCTTGTATTTTGACGATTTAAATCAATTGTTAACATTGCCCAAAATACACTTATGTGCACATCATTATCTTTCATAACACTTCTTATCATGAGTATTGGATTCTAATGCTTTATCTATACTACTCTTTATATAAAAATGCACTAGATAACCTAGCATGATCTCTACAATGTTTTGGTATCTCTTGAACTTAAAATTAAGTAACATTGTAGTATAATATCTCTTTGATATATTCATTTCATGCTTGGTATCTTTATGAAAAACTTTGAGATTTCAAAAAGGTTAAAACATCTTTCAATTTTGAACTTAAACTCATATTTATAATTATGATCTTCATGCTTACAAAAAGATGTTTATTATAATCTTCCGTTTGCTTACAACTCTTATCTTTTTATTTGAAATCTCTTATATATATTATGCTTCAACTCTTTATCATTTCATATATTCAAAAGCTCGATCATGCTTTATTATTCAAATGCCTCCTTACTACCCTCACCCCACCTTCTTTTGATAATACCAAAAGGGGGAGATTAATTCAAGAAATCTAGAAGATTAAGGGGAGAATAATTAAATCATGCAATCTATCATTTAGGGGGAGTAAAAACATAAACTGCATTTATATAAGGGGAGCATTAATTTAGGGGGAGTATGCACAATTTCGTCATGCTTATCATATATACTATAAACACTAATGTTGATTTCTTGATAAGAGGATTTGTTATTATCAAAATGGGGAGATTATTGGAAATGTGTGTCACATCCCTTTATTTGAGAATAACAAATTCCATATTGTATTTGATCTAGTCTTTTGTGTGTTTATAGTGTCCAGGCTGTACAGGTTCAATGAGGAGACAAGTCCTCGTTCATGGGCATAATCCGAGAGTGTGTACACATTAGAAAAAGCAAAAGCACGAGTTTTGTGTGCTGATCTTAAAATGGCCATAACTTTCAATCCAGGAAGAGTTACAGAACGTGCCACCCCATTTCAGAGATGAGAACGACTCAATCTACAGTTTGGAGAAGTTTCGGACTCAATCTCCTGCTACCGCCAGCGCTATCGCTACCGCCAGGCGCTATCTCCAGTTCGTGCACAGCGCCACGCCGCCGACGGTTTCGCAACCGCTCCACACGAACGCTACCGCCGGCGCTAGCCACTACCACGGGCGCTAGCTCCAAGTTCTATAAAATGGTGGGCTCTCTCTCGTTTTGGTTAGAGATCCCAGAGAGGTTGCTTGTGCCACAACTCCAGTGTTGTTATGCTGCCGAAGATGGATCTCCCACAAAAAGCTTAAGGAGAATTCTGGAGGACTACATCACGCTACATTCGAAGGACGATCGCTTCTACCTCGCTCACACTACAGCGATCCTTCATCCTCATCTTCAGAAATCTCATATAGGGAGTTTTACTATTGTTATCTTTATTTTCATTCCATACTTTCTTTGTAACCGTTTTGTTAATTTGCCTTTTGTTGGCGACTAGGTCTGGGTAGGACTTAGGGGGTAATTCGCCTTGTGTTGGCGACTAGTTCTAGGTGATTAGATCTAGGGGGCTCGAGGTCATTTCCGGGGAAGGATTGGCTAGAGCGGCTTGAGGCCTTATCCGGGGAAGGATAGACTAAAGCCAACCGGTTTGTGAGGATACAAGTCGGTATAGAAAAGGAAAAGAAATTTACTTTTGCACGCCTTCGATTTCTAGCGATATTGAAATCAAATTTATGTAAACACTTTTCTTTTATATAAATACAATCATGTCTCTATTTGTGTTTACTTGATTTCTCTCCTTTGGCGTTATCTCTAAAATATTGGTTACAAAGTCTTAAATCCAAATTACTTTATCTAAATTGTTTATTTCAATCTCTTAATCATAAAACAATTTAGTACTTATTTCTAAACTTGAAAATTATGATATTCTCACAAATTGGCTAAATTGTCATTTTGTCTTTCTCATATTATAAAACAATTTAGTATTTTCCATAAAATTATAAAAAGATTTTTATTCCCTTATTCACCCCCCCCCCCCCCCTCTAAGGGCGCCGTAAGATCCAACAGCCCTCGCCTGCAATTACGTGCCCCCCCCCCCCCACAGCGGATCCGCCGCAGATCCTCTGTGGGGTCCACATGATGGCACGCGGTGCAGCACCCGCAGCCCCCTCTCCTTCATGCTATCCGCACCCCAAAAGCCCTTTCCTATTTTATTTTCCTGAGGGCAAATAGGGTATTTTTGGCTAAAACCTCCAAAATGAAAAGTGTACCCCACTCTGAGGGGCAACTCCTGTAAATATTTGGGAATTTTAGGAGCACATTTGCTATTTTTAAACCCCTATACAAAGTTTATATAAAATAATTAAAGGCCCAAATAAGCTTGGAAAAATCCCCAAAAATTATTGGCTCTCTATTAGGGTGTTTTACAATTTCTATCAAAATTTGGAGGTGTGACCTTTTATTTTGGTCCTCGAAAAGTCTTTTACGAGCAAATTAAATACCCAAAAACGAACAGAATTAATTTGGGTAAATTGGCAAACTCGTGACGCGTATTTTCGCGACGTAACGAAATAATGCGTATCAATCTCAGGAATCGAATAAGTTAAAAGTAACGACAAGCAAGTCGGGTCGTAATCGCGGGGCGACACCGCAATTCACTAACATCAAGATAATTAAAAATGTGAAATTAAGGCACACAGAAATACGGAACTTCCTCCTAAGAACGGAGTCGACATGAAGCCTCCTGTATGGAGTGATTGGACTACTAACCCTTTATTTTATGCTTTTCAGTCTCGTACTGCTCCTGCTTTTACTTTCAGCATTTATTCTTTAAATTCAGTTCGCACTGGTCCCCCTGCTTTTACTTTCAGCATTTATTCTTTAAATCCAGCCTCGCACTGGTCCCCCTACTTTTACTTTCAGCATTTATTCTTTAAATCCAGTCTCGCACTGGTCCCCTGCTTTTACTTTCGACATTTACTCTTTAAATCCAGTCCCGCACTGGTCCCCTTACTTATATTTCTGTTCGTTCGTTTCCAGTAATCCAGTCTCGCACTGGTCCTTTATTTACTGCTTTCTGTACTTTCAATTCTCCAGTCTCATATTGGTCCAGATATTTCGGCCCCTGCTTCCGACCTTTCTTACTGCTTATGCTGCACTTTTAGATTTTAGTGCTAACCGCAGTTCTACGCTGGCAAGCGGTGCTTCTCCTCCTTTCTGTGAGGCCTTAGTTGGGGAAGACTCGGAGTTGAGTCCCTCCTCCCGAGTCAGCCCCAAATAAGGAGCCCTCCTACCGCCGAGCCTCCCGGTCACGAGTCGAGTGACCTGTCAAGTAAGAATGTCGCGTTAAGTTTTAAAGTGATTGCTCTGTAATAAAGCTTGCTTTCGAAGATTGTTTGTGGAAGTGGCGGGTCGGTAACGCCCGCAGACCGTTCGTACCGGTGCGGGAGGGTTGACGACTCACGGCGACAGGGAGATGTGCACAGTGGTGATCACCACTCCGAACCCGCAGTTTTGCCTCCGCTGGTCGGCCTAAACCTCGGAATCGCCGGATATCGCTCACATCCAGTTAGTACACCTTGCTGTACGAGAGGGCCTGAGTGATACTGTACGACTACATTCAGAAGTGGCAGGACTGGCCACTGTCACCGACAGCCACATCGGTGAGGCCCGCGGGGTTCGCTACCCTGCTTGAAGCAAAGCGGTCCAAGCTGTGTGGACACAGAGTTTTTGTGTGTACAGGTTTGAATACCTGGTTGCGGGTACGTGCGAGTTAGTATTGTTTGTCGTTTCGTACCGCACGTCGGTATTACCTCGCGGAAGTTTTGATGGATAGGCCCTATAAATATATGTGTATATGCATACCTGCTGCTAACTCTCTACTGTGCTTCGGCTATTTAAATTCCTGTACTCTAGCCCCCCCCCAGGATACGGATTCGGGAGGGGATGTGTTTTCTACTTAGCTCTGTGACTAACGGTTATTTTTATAACCAATCACAGGAGATGGGACAGCACGAAGCCCCCGCACCGCAGGATGAGATACCAGCCTTAGAGATGGCCCGACCGGATACTCCAGTCTCGCCCCTTGTCTTCCGCAACGTGAGTCCTAGAGTGTAGGACTAGTTTAAGAGCACTTTGTATTAGTCATGTGTAGCCCCCGAGGCAGATGTACTAAACAATGTGCTTCGACCCCTTTTGTTATGTAATTATAAGTTGTGTGCTAGTTTTCCTATTTCTAATACTTCCGCTGTGTGAATCTGATGTGATGTTGTGATTCTTGTGCCTGAAAAGGCGACCACTCGGCGCTTGAGAGGGTGGACCGTTGCCACCCGGGAAGTGCTAGTGGCCGTCCTTCGGCAGTAAGATCCCCCTCCCTGAACCCGGTGCAGTTTGGGGAGGGGGGGGGGGGGGGGGGGGGGGGGGGGGGGGGGGGGGGGGGGGGGGGAGGGTCTTACACACACAAACATACACAAACATACATACACACCCAAACATACACACCCAAACACATACATACACACAAACATACACACACACAAACATACACACAAACATACACACACATATACACACAAACATACACACACATATACACACAAACATACACATACACACAAACACAAACATACACACACACACAAATATACACAAACACACAAACATATACATACACACAAACACACAAACACACATACACAAAAACATACATACACAAAAACATACATAAACATACAACACATACATATTCACACACACACAAACATACAAACACACATACACAAACACACACACACACACAAACATACATATTCACATTCACATACACAAAAACACAGATCTGTACACAAACACACACATAGATCTGTACACAACTACACATGTAACCAAAATTGGAGGCAACCAAATACACAATCACATGGATATGTACACAAATACACAATCACATAGATCTGTACACAAAATCGAAGCATTCACACTGAAGAGGAGGGCTGAATATGGAAGTTTACCTAAAACTGGAAGAAGATCGAGGAAGAAGACGGCTGATTTGCAGATCTCGGTCGAGGAGGAAGAGGACTGGGGTGTTAGGGCTAGTCGACGAGGAGGAAGAAGACGGATCTGCGTTGAGGAAGAGAAGGCTCGTCGAGGATCTGCTGTGGAGAAGATGGCCGCTGTGGGGGAAGGCGTGTCGAGGAGGGAATTGCGTCGAGGAGGAAGAATATGGCGTTGTGGGGGAGCAGAATGCCCGTCGAGGAGGGATCGCCGTCGAGGATCGCTGTCGAGGAGGAGAAGGCGCGTCGAGGATCGGCGTCGACGAGAGGGATCGCGAGAAGAGGCGCGTCTTTTTTCTCCAGACGGGAGCGATTTTGGGAGAGCCGAGAGCGGGAGTGTTGCGGCTTACCAAAATAGGGCTAAAACGTGGTTTTAGCAAAGAGCGATTTTGAAAAATTTGTCCTCCAAACAGGCACAAACCAGCTCCAGCGGTTGGAAAATAGGTTTTTCATCCGCTGAAGCTGTCCCAAACAGACCCTATATTTGTTTCAGTTGTTGCTGATCGAGAAACTGTTAGAGATGGAGTTTAAAAAATTAGCTATTTTTGGAAAATAGAGTTTGCAGCAGAAATTTTATTTGTGTAAAATAGAGTTTGCAGAGTTGTTAGAAAAGCAGTGTATAAAAATTCTTTGTTAAAAATGGAGTTTTGTAAAAAAAAAAAATTTAATGAAAAAATACGAACAGTTCATGAAATAAAACAAAATAACAAAGTTTTTAAGTTGTACGACATAAAAAATAACAAAGTTATTCCTCGGTACAGGTCCACTATCAGCTAATCACGCGCCGTTTGTTTCACCTGAAATAGTTAATACGTAAATAGTTTAGATTCATCAATTATCGTCAAAATTATACGAACAAATACTCCTGCTTGTTTTCCCATCTAAAAAAATTGTGGATTCATAAATAGATAAACAACACAAATTACAGAAGTTTGTATCAAAAAACTTGTTAATTCATAAAAAATTGTGAATTCATAAACAATGTATGAATTTCTCAAATTGTATTAAGAAATTCCAAAATTTCTTCCACATAAACAACACAAATTTGCATTTGCAAAACTGTAATTACATGATAATAATATGGCATTACAAACTGTTATTGCAGAAATAAACAATTTCAGATCTGAAAAAAACTAGAAATATAAAGAAAGGAAAAATTCTGGCATCAAGCAGCAGATAATAAAACAGCATGAAAAAAAGTGCAAAGAGCGAGTTCACAAACGACAATTCATAACCACCACACTCACAAGTCACAACACTAACGACATGCCAAACGGAGCCTAAAACGCTTAAACAAACAAAATCTTAAATACCGTCCTCCCATATGTGTTCATAATAGACCAACAAAAATGTCATGCTTCTAACTTCTAAGCGCTCGCTAGTCATGCACATTACTTTTGAACCACTAATATACATGTCCAACAACATTCAAGCATTTATCCCATTATAATGAGGTCGGCTATATGAATCATTTATCGTCACTATGCCCTATCTTTAGTCATAATCTCACTAATGCGTAAGTACAAATCTTAATCCAACAATCCAACAAATTTTGTTTAATATTAAAAATAGTTATAAATTGATAATTTTAAAATCATAATAAATTTACAATATAATATCTGAACATTGAGTCCCTGCTTTTTTGTATTATTTATAAAATGCTTTAAAGATGTTAAAAATATGTTTATAATAATATAATTCTAACTTGTGAGATATTTATCAAGCAAAAACTTAGACCAAGAGACATATAATTTTAATAGTATTTAATAATAATTTTAAATAAAAAAAATCATCATTCAATTAAATTAACTAAACACTTAAAAACGAGGGGATGCTATGGAGAAATTTATCCCTAATTTAAAATATGAGTGATTGTCAAGGGGCTCCGCCCCTACAGCCAAACATGATAGTATCATGACCGCGACAGGCCCCGCCCCAATGTTGGAATTTTTTTTTGGTAGAGCTCGAGACACTAATAATAAAATAAACATACTAATATTTGTTAATTAATTATATAATCAATTTTATTCCAGAGGAAACTATATTAATTAATTAATGCAGCTTAAAATTAGGGGATTGTTATCCGCACTACAGTTTTGGCTATCTGCACTCTTTTTGTATGAGTTATCACGCGCCTTTTGGAAATACGTCTTGTACATGCATTTTTAGAAAAAGTGACCAACACAAAAGTTATAGATCTCAATGAGATCTCGACCATGTTATCATAAATTAAGGCTCCGGTGAGTTTGGACAAAAATGACACCGTCATAGAATGCATGTTTGGCATGACAATAGTTACGACCACCACCAAGAAAAGAAAACTAATTTTGAACATGAAAGCGGATGAGGTTTCTCAGGTGAGGTCGGGCATTCACGAATGATGGTTCATAACCCGCCGCCGCTGTGCCAAATGGAGCTTAAGTAGTTAAACACAGGTTAGAAAGTTAAATAAACATGATATTTATTTTTTTTCACCAAATTATTTAAAAATCAATGGAAGAGCCCTTAAAGGAAGCGGTGCATGGGCCAGAAGTTCCATAGGAAGTCCCACTTGATCCTTCAACAGGAGCCTGATTCAGTTTTTCCAGGATCAACGATCTGCGCCTGCGGAGCTTCAATGAGAATGTATTGGCTTCCAGGATGACTGGAACCTGCATTTTTCAGCTTAATAGTAATAATAATGCATCATCTTCTAAGCTAAATAGATTATTTTTCTGAATTTTACATAGATTTTTTATGCTTTTTTTGTCAATTTAAACATCATCTTTTGAAAAATTTAAATCTGTGATGATGGTTTATAGTTCCTGAGCACTTGTAATACTCTCGGAGGCACCCAAGAGCATGAATTTAGTCTCATCTTGGAGAGGAAAATACTATTGTGATTGACCCTCCTCGCTCGCTGGCTTAAACTGTTGTGTTGAATATAAGTTCGACAATTGGTTTATCTCGTTTAACTTTAGTTTTCTCTTCGGGTTGCCACTCTCTAACAAGTGGTAGCCTAGCCGATGGTTTGGCCGAGATGAAGTATGTTCACGCGGTTTGTGGCTCCCACGGGGTTTTGAAGCTTCAACCACACTCCTCACAGCCGTCCTAGCAAACCCTGAGAAACCACATCACCCTGCAAGTCAACACTTTGCATAATAATAATATGCACATTATATGCAATATGCAATAATAGGATGTCTCAAGCATCGATCGGGTTCTCCACAGGTTGAGCGTACAAAATAAGTGTCCACTATGTATGTTCTCGTTATCCTAACTCTAGGTGGCAAGTTCTAAAGACTCCCTCTATCCATAGAGAATTAGAGTCATACTCAAATCTAATACCCAAGATAGCCTCATTCTCCAACTATGGGCTCCTTATATAAGATGGAGATTTTGCTCCAAAGACAAATCACATTAAAAGACAAAACACAATTAAATACGAAGACAATATTATCCATAGAAGGCAACCGCGTCTCTGAGAGAAATCTCGAATAATGAGGTTGGTCGTCTACACTAGTCCTGAAACTCAACCTTGTCCCTAAGGCCGAGCAAGGCCGAGCGTGGGGAGACCAGATTTGAAGGCCTCTATTGCAGTGGAAGCATGTTAGTTGGGCCAAGGCTTCCGCCGGAGTCGAAACGAGATGAAGAATGACGGAGCAAATTTGTCGGGGGTCCTTTACGATATTATGGGCGGAAATAATTTTTGCAAAAGACATGATTTGATGGTTGTTAAGTGGTCATAACGAATGCGGAGAGGACGCCCGTGGAGGAAAGAGGTAGTTACATGAAACCCAGAAGGAGATATGATTGGCCTGCGACGTCGTGATGAGTGGAAAAGTATGAGATTTGAAGATGGAATCATCTATGGTGAGAAGGAATTGACGGGGTCCACTAAGTTTGCGAAAGGGGAGACTGTGAGTGTGAAAGTGTTTAGTAGACAAAATAATAGGGGAAAGATTTTATTATAGTTGTAGTGGGGCCATGGGAGAAGTAATTAAAGGCCTGTTTGGCGGGGCGGCACAGTTGCGGCATGCAGCAGTTTTTTCTGCGGCCGCAACTGTGCCGCGGCAGTTTAGTAGAAGAGAAAAAACAAAAATTTGGGGGAGGCGGTGGCAAGAAGCCACCGCCGATATTCCTGCCGCGGCAGGTAGAAGAGAAAATGGATAGGAGATGAGCATGAGGGGGTCCTCGTCTCAAAAAAGTGCATGTAGTGCATTGGGCTCCATGCGGAAAGATGGAAAGTAAAAAACTTCTTTTGAGGTTCCGCAGACTGGGCAAAATATTATGTTGAGGACGAGCGAGGGTAATGGGGATCACGACACGCGTAGGCCTACACGACGATCGGAGCCATCCATTTTGTTTGGATCAACAATCGATGAATTTTAGTTTTTTTTTTAATGTGACGGTCATCATGATCGGAGAATCACGATCGTCCATGGTGGGCCCTTAGTCTATAAATATGAATAGAAGGTTCATTTAAAAGGTATTGAAAGTTTGAGTGAAAAAAATTCTCCTTTCGATCACCCGGTGCCGAAGCCGAAAACTCAAGTGTGAAGCTTAGGACCTCGTCTCCCCCCCCCCCCCCCCCATCCCCATGTTCTCCAACTAGCAGGCCATCCCTCTCCCCCACCACATTCTTGGCCGGCCTCCCTCCCCTCCCTCAAGCCGCCACCACCACTTCCAGCAACCTCTCCATCAAGTCATCATCACCTCCTCAAAACCCTCCACCACTACCACTTAAATTCCTCTCATTTTCAGTTTTTAAGCGGTCACCAGAAATCACCTTCGGCAAGCTTCCCCACCTGCTCAAAACTCCATCCCCACTTAAATTCCCTTCATTTTCGGTGATTGCCGAAAATCACCTTCGGTCCACTCCCCCCACATCCCAACCGAGTCCCCCACTCAATCCCACTCAGTCGCCATTACCACCCCCACTCCCACAACTCCCTTTCCTCAGCCAGGGCCCTATCCAGGAAAGGAAAAGCTGCTGCCAGCCCCATTGGAACACTTCCCCAACCGCCCAGCACTCCCTTTCTTCAGCCCCCAATCACCCAGGAACCCTCCTGGTTTCAATTACAACCCCTGGGAATAATTGCAATTGTTCAGGAACCCTCCCAACTGCAGACTCCAGCCACTGTAACCCATTCCAGCAGTCCAAATTCCCTGCTCCTCACTCCCAAACATCCAGAACTTCTCCCAGCACTGATAACCAGCCTCTGGAGTTAAATACAGCACACGTTTATTTGGTTCTACAGCCATTCAGCACCTCAAAACAGCCCCTACCATCCACCCAGCGGCTGTCCCCTGTCACCCAGTCCTGCAGCTGCCCAATTTCAGAAAATTGAGTTTCCCTCCGGAGGTCTTAAACCTGTTTATTGCTTCATTCCCACTCACCAGACATTCACCAAACCTTCTAATCCCATAAGCATTGTAAGTTTATTGATTGGTTGTCATTTCTTTTGTGTCGAACCGTGTGTTTATTTCATATTTTGGAAAATATTATTTTCTAATCTTTGTGGCAGCGTTATCCCGTGACTTGCCGGGATGTGTTGTCCAAACACTTGTTTTCTAGCACTCTTGCATGTGTATTACTTGTTCCCTTAATCGAAACTCTACTTCATTGTGATAGTTGTGTATATTTATAATTTCAACTGTTGCAAATATAGTCGGTGGATACGTGTCTAATTCATTCAGTCATTCATAGAGTCAAAATACACTTATACTCACATCCGTCCTGCGTCAGAGGGTCTAGGGAGAGTGTTGAAACCTCAGTTTTTTTAAATGGCTACTGACAGTGATCGTGAGTGTAAACAGAGGAGTGAAGTCGTACGGGGCATGGAGCAAGTTGTGTTTTGTCAAAGACAAAGCCGGGGATTGGAGCAATTGATTTGGACTGAAGACTAGACTGACAGTCGTCGGGTCTTCTGCGACGGACAGCTCGAGGGATAGAAACGATAGAAGACAAGGGGAGATCACAATGGAGGCTTCTGGTGTTGGGAAGGAAGGACGTGCATGGTCTATGCAGAGGAAGGAGAAGGTCGCTCGAAAAAGCAATGGAAAGGCAGGGGTGGTCGAGTACTCGAAAGCAGGAGTTGGCTGGGATGCGGGGTGGCACTAGGTGTCCCGAGCAGGAGATGGAATGTGAGATTATCCTAGGTGCTTGCTTCGGCTAGCAGATTGAAGAACAAAACCAGGTCGGTTGAGAGCCAAGGGCAGAGCCAGCATCTTCTTATCGAGTCTGATCAGAGATGGTTGTGTTGGAACGAGGATTAGAGTGGGGGGATGATCACCTATGTGCGGTGTCGGTCCGAGCATCTCTTTATCGACATATAACAGCGCAGTAACAGGGCAACGAATTTCCAAACAAATTTGGCAGATTTCAGTGTGAATGGTGGTCATCTTGTGTGCGGGAATTCGGCGGTGAGAGAGATCCATCACGAGGGAGGAAAATGATGCAGTGAGATGACTGATTCCCAGCGGACAAAGGGAAGAAGGTCGGACTAATTTTAATAAATGACTATCGATGAATGAAATACATTATATTAAAGAAAAACGATGATTACAAAATAACCAGACATACTCGTTATCCCAACTCTTGCGGGCTGGTCCCTCTAGTCCCTCTCTCGGTAAAGGGCCATACTCAAGACTAATACCGAAGATAACTTCATTCTCCAACTAGGAACTCCTTACATATGATGGAGACCTCACTGCAAGACAAATCACACTAAAAGACAAAATGCATAATTATATACAAATACAATATTATCCATAAAAGGTAATTGAGTCCTTAAGAAAACTTCCGCAAAATGAGGTCGATCGTCCGAGCACGTTGTCACTTGTCCCCAAGGGTGTATATGTATCACATGGTTGATTAAATGTTCAAGAGCGTGTGACTGCCACGACAGCTCCACATGGTCCAATGTGCTTTTGGTGCATGATATGTTGAAAATGCTTCTGTTTGAAGAGTGATGGCAGATGTGGAGAGCTCTCACTAGAGTGGGGGATGGGGTGATTGGTATGACATCGAATAAGGGAAATATATATCAGTAGGAAGTCCCAAGCGGTTGACCATCGCTCATATAGAGATTTAGCTTCACTACGCAGGCCAAGAATGACATCTTTTTTGAAAGAATACTAACATTTACAAGAAATAAGCTTAAGAGGTGTCCTAGCAGTTGACCAGACCTTAGAGCAAGAGGCAAGGGACCAACGAAAAAAGCAGGTTTAACCAGAATGATTTGAGGCACAGTGCGTTGACCTATCTCGTACAAAATTGGTATAGTTTTAGACCAACTTCCATATTGATTGGAACACTCTGAACATCCTCAAGAAATACATATTGGTCAAGCTTGGGATTCACCTGGGGGCCAAGAGTATGCCACTAAGTAACCAATTATGTTAAGGAGAATGAACATCGTTGACAAGCACTGTCTAAACATTTGCTGCACTGAAAGGACGCATTTCCCTAGCCTTACTTTTTTGCATTAGTGATAATGATTGCTAATACCAGTCTCGTGGAGGATTGGGTAATTATGAAGCTTTGGGTTTATCATTAAGGTTCCGGACAGCCAATTTCATATGACGCTATTATGAAACATTCATGATCATCGCAAAATCTACACGCTACCATCCATATCACACATTCACCTCATATTTTCACTAATTGTCCCTCAAACATTTCAACTGCAATCCAGTATTGCTCACTTCCTTAAAATGTTTTGCTTCCTTACGATGTTTTGCTTCTGTTAAGAGCGAACTAAGAGCAAGAAGAAATCTAGGAGAAGAAGGAAGAACAGCTAGGGTTTGAGAGAAGAAGAAGAGGAAAATACCTTGGAATAATCTTGCATAACCCCATTCAGAGAGGGGTCCGGGTTATATATAACCCCGGACCCAAGGCCGGCCAACCAAGGGGGTCGGCCGGCCCCTATGGGGCTGAACCAAGTGTGGTTCAGCCCCCTTGGGCCGATCTTTTAAGAAGAGGGGGCTGAACCAATTGGTTCAGCCCCGTTGTCGCCTTTAATACGCCTTGGCCGCCGATTGTAATGTTGCCCAAATAGCCTCGCCTCGTCCGGGGGCGTAACATTCCCTTCCCCATCAAAAGCCACCTTGTCCTTAAGGTGGTAATCGGGGTAAAGCTCCCGAAACTCCAGCAAATCCACCCATGTATTGTGCTCCGCTGAGATATCTTTCCATTTGACCAACAGCTCTGGACAGTATGCCGTGCCACGACGTTTTCCACTTGATCAACAGTATATTTTCCGGAATAGGGCGCAGTTCGCCTCCACGAGTAGCCTCGGGTAGAACCGGAAAGACTTGAACAGCATCACCAAGCTTCCGCTTTAACAAGGAGACATGAAAGGTAGGATGAATCCTTGAACCCTCGGGTAACGCCAAAGTATAAGCAACTGGCCCGACCCGCCGCGTGATCCGAAATGGCCCATAGTAGCGGGGTGCCAGCTTCTGATTGGTCCTCTGCGCCACAGACAATTGCCGATAAGGGCGAAGTTTGAGGAAAACCTCCTCGCCCACCTGAAACTCTCTCTCAGTGCGATGTCGATCTGCCTGTGCCTTCATACGATCCTGTGCCGCTCGAAGATTCTCGCGCAAGGTGGCGAGGGTCCGGTCACGATCACGGAGTGCTCTATCCACGGCTGCCACGGCGGTGCTGCCTGGTTCATAACTGCTCAATGAAGGAGGTGGCCGACCATACACGACCTCAAAAGGAGTGAGCTTGCTAGCTGAGTGATACGAAGTGTTGAAGCAGTACTCCGCCCAATGTAGCCAGCTGGTCCACGTCCTCGGCTCATCCATGACAAAGCAACGCAGGTAAGTTTCCACGCCGCGATTTAAGACCTCCGTCTATCCATCGATCTGAGGATGGTGAGCCGTGCTGAAACGTAAGGAAGTCCCTTGCAATCGGAAGAGTTCCTTCCAAAATCTTCCCACAAATGTAGGGTCCCGATCGGAAATGATCGCCCGGGGAATCCCATGTAGTCGAACAATCTCCTGAACAAACAAGGCGGCCACAGACTCGCCGGTGTAAGGGTGGCTCAGAGCAAGGAAGTGCCCATACTTGGACAACTTGTCCACCACTACCATGATAATTGATTTACCCTTCGACTTTGGCAACCCATCGATGAAGTCCATAGAAACCGTATCCCAGATCTGATGCGGAATCTCCAAGGGGGTGAGTAGCCCGGCTGGGGAAGTAGTCTCATATTTCTGCCTCTGGCACACATCACATTTCTGCACAAAGTCCTGAATGTCGCGGCGCATCCCCTTCCAAAACACATTTGCCCGGGCCCGCTGGAGAGTGCGAAGAATGCCGGCGTGACCTCCCGTCGGCGACGAATGGAACTCATGCATCATCACTGTCCTCCAAGCTGACTGAGCAGGAATGACCACGCGTCCTTGATAATATAGCCGGTCATTTTGTAAGTGATAACCTGGGGCTGCCTCCCGAGCCTGCCGCAGGGCCTCCACAATAGCCTGTAACTCGGGATCTCGCTGCACCTCGTCCTGAATCTCATCCAATGACTCCAACTGTGGCATAGAAATATGCGCCAAGGCACCTTCAGGTAAGCGGGAGAGGGCATCAGCCACCCGATTATCCTTCCCAGGACGATACACAATCTCATAATCATATCCCAACAACTTTGTGACCCACTTCTGTTGAAGGGGAGAAGAGATCCGCTGCTCCATAAAATGTTTCAAGCTCTGATGATCTGTCCGTATTTTAAAATGACGTCACAGCAGGTATGGGCGCCATAAAGCCACCGCATGAACAACGGCCAGCATTTCCTTTTCATACACCGAAAGCCCTAGCGTCCGTGGGGCCAAAGCCTTACTGTAGAAGGCGATCGGACGTCCGTCCTGCATCAAGACCGCACCCAATCCCACTCCGGAGGCATCCGTCTCCACCACAAACTCCTTAGAGAAATCCGGAAGTGCCAGCACTGGAGTAGTCGTCATTGCCCGCTTCAACGCCTGAAAAGCGGTCTCTGCCTCATCCTGCCACGAGAAGGCATCCTTCTGTAGCAGTTGTGTAAGTGGCCGAGCGATCTTCCCATAGTCCCGTACAAAGCGCCTGTAATAACCAGTGAGGCCCAAGAACCCCCGTAGCGCCCGAATGGTTTGAGGTCGTGGCCAAGAAGTCATGCTCTCGATCTTCCGTGGGTCGGCCTTCACCCCCTCAGCTGAAACCAGATGGCCCAAGTACTCCACTTCCTGTTGTCCAAATGAACACTTGGACCTCTTAGCATATAACTTGTGGTGTCGAAGAATAGAAAAGACCTGAGCCACATGACGTAAATGATCCTCCCACGTGGCGCTGTAGATCAGAATGTCATCAAAGAAGATCAAGACAAAGTGCCGCAGAAGTGGGCGAAAGATCTCGTTCATGTTGGCCTGGAAAGTAGACGGTCCACCCGTCAACCCATTTGCCATCACTAAGAACTCATAGTGGTCGTCATGAGTCCTGAAAGTTGTCTTATGAATGTCCTCCCCCTTCATAAGAATCTGATAATAGCCAGATCGCAAATCCAGCTTCGTGAACCGAGTCGCCCCATTCAACTCGTCCAACAGCTCCTCAATCACGGGAATCGGAAACTTGTCCTTCACGGTAACGCTGTTCAAGGCACGGTAATCCACACAAAATCGCTAGGATCCGTCCTTCTTTTTAACCAGAATAATCGGTGCCGAGAAGGAACTGGTACTAGGGCGTATGATGCCCGCATCAAGCATCTCCTTCACACTGCGCTCGATCTCTGCCTTCTGCATGTGGGGATATCTGTAGGGACGAATATTGGGCGGTTCTGCCCCAGTCTTTAGCACAATCTGATGATCACGGAATCGTGATGGTGGAAGTGTACTCGGCTCCTGAAAGATGTCATCATACTCCTCGACCAACGCACGCATCTGGACAGGGACCTCAGTCGGTCCTTCCTCATTAGACCTTACTCCCAATAGGACTGCCATCAGACTACTGGACTCCTCAAGCTGCTGTAAGCTGCGAACGAAAATCTCTTTGACCGGAGAAGAGCGGAGCCCCTTCAAACAGAACTGTCGCTCCCCTTGCAAGAACTCCATCGTCATCTGGTCCCAATCAAAAGTAACCCTCCTCAACTGCTGCAACCACTGCACTCCCAACACCATATCTGAGCCCCGGATCGGTAAGAGATAGACATCCGTGCACCCCACATATCCTTGCATCCGAAGCTCCATCGCCTTCAGCATGCCCTGGCACTGTATTTTGCTGCCGTCCGCGACCATAACCGGGAACGCAGCTCCTGTATCAATCACGTGCCCCACCTTCTGTGCGACATCTGGATGAATAAAATTGTGAGTACTCCCGCTGTTGACCAGAATAGTCACCCTCTCCTGCCGAATCCGTCCCTCCAGCCGCATAGTGAGCGGAGGGGGATTGCACCCTTCCATGGCATGTACGGACACACCCAACTCCGTCAAGTCCAAGCCCCCCTCAGACTCCAACTCCTCCTCCAGACACACATCCCCCTCAAGCTGATCCTCCTGGTGCAACATAAAGACTTGAACCTTTTGGCACTTGTGACCTGGCGTGAACTTCTCATCACAATTAAAGCAAAGGTCTTTCTCCTTCCGTGCTTGTAACTCGTTCCACGACAATCGTGTCACCGTCGGTCGGCCGGCCACTGGAGGGTCCCTCCTGGGAGCGGCCGGTGTCGTACTATGCTTCGCTGTACTACGGGCTCGCTGCCTGTTAAACCGTTCTTCTTGGATGCGCGCCAAACTGATCGCGTGGTTCAGACTACGGGGCATGTAGGCATGAACCTCATCGCGTAAGTGTTCCTTCAGTCCCAATACAAAACAGCTGAGGAGTGTCTTCTCTTCCCACTGCACACGGTTGGCCAACTTCTCAAATTCCGTCTGGTACTCCATCACCGTACCCTTTTGACGTAGCTTCTGCAGAAGAGCCTCAAAGTCCTCAAATTCCAGAGGCCCGAACCGGGCCGTGAACCCTTCAACAAACTCCTCCCACGGCACATAATCCCGTCCCCGCAAGAACCACTGGGTCCACTGAAAAGCGTCATCCTCCAGATGGAAGGATGCGAGCTGCACCCACTGAGCTTCCGGCACCTCCTGATAACTGAAAAACAACTCAGCTTTTTGTACCCACTCCAAGGCGTCGCCACCATTGTACCAAGGGAAATTCATCCGAGTCAATTTTGGAGGCATGTACGGCCTATACGGCCTATAGCCGGCCTGTCCACGCCACCCGGCCTCTTGTCTTCGTGGATCAGCGCGTTCCCCCGCCATGCCTGGGAACTGTTGGAACTGTCCCGCCATCGGAGCCCCCTGGTGGAGAGGTACCCCTTCTCCCCACTGCACCCTCTTCCAAAGCCCGGCGGCTGCCCACGTCCTATCGGTGGAGGCAACAACCCATTCCGATCTTGCCTCCAAGGAACGTGCTCGGTAAAATCCCCACCCCTTCCATCAACACCATTTCCGGCCATCCCCATACTTGCCGGCACAAATCCAGCCCTCACCACGCTTGCGTGAAGAGGTTCCGCCCTTTCGACGCCGCCCCCGACCATACCGAAGCCGCCGGTGCTGAATCCGCCCCCCCCCCCCCCCCCCCCCCCCCCCCCCCAGCCCCTGCGCCCGATCCGACCCCGCCGTAGCCCCCTGCGAAGGGCCCTCCGTTTCCGTAGCCTCCCGCGCCCGATCCGGCCCAGCCGTGGCTCGCCGCCCCTGATCCGACCAAGCCGCCGCCGCCAGAGGTCGATCCGACCCTCACGGGGTTCGCCGCACCCGATCCAGCCAAGCCGCAGGCGTCCGTGGCCCCTCCGTAGCCTCCCGCGCCCGATCCGGCGCTACCCGCACCCGATCCGCCGTTTCCCGGTAGTTCCGACCTCACTCCTGCAGATCCGCCCGGATCCTCCTCCGCCACCACTTTCCCTTTCAAATTCTGTGCCAATAGGGTCATGATATCGTTCAAGCGGCCATCGATTCGCTCTTCCAGCCGTTAAGCGGATGTTTTGACATTTTCTTCGATGGCGGCCACCGAATTGGTAAGCCCCGCCAGATTCTCCTCTAGGGTTTCCAAACGGCCATTCTCGTCTTGCAAGCGTGTAGTCACCATGATGGAGGAAGGAATGCTTTGATACCAAATGTTAAGAGCGAACTAAGAGCAAGAAGAAATCTAGGAGAAGAAGGAAGAACAGCTAGGGTTTGAGAGAAGAAGAAGAGGAAAATACCTTGGAATAATCTTGCATAACCCCATTCAGAGAGGGGTCCGGGTTATATATAACCCCGGACCCAAGGCCGGCCAACCAAGGGGGTCGGCCGGCCCCTATGGGGCTGAACCAAGTGTGGTTCAGCCCCCTTGGGCCGATCTTTTAAGAAGAGGGGGCTGAACCAATGGGTTCAGCCCCGTTGTCGCCTTTAATACGCCTTGGCCGCCGATTGTAATGTTGCCCAAATAGCCTCGCCTCGTCCGGGGGCGTAACAGCTTCCTTAAGATGTTTTGCTTCCTTAAGATGTTGTGCTTCCTTAAGATGTTTTATGCCAACAGGCTAGAGCATTGGGGACAAAGTTCTCCTGATGGGGAGGGTGATGATACATTCACTGCACTAACGTCTTACCCAAGATCTGATCAACCTGCTCACCATGTTCAACACTATGGTCATCCCTACAGAGCCCCATAACATACACCAAAGGTATAGAGATTGCTACATACGCATGGCCTATCACCGACAGTGCAGACCTGAATTTCCATGTGTCTGTCAAAAATGACGAAGGTATTGAGACCTTGGCGTCTACCTCCTACAATGCCACCCATTTTAACAAATTTGCCCCTATTCCCATAAGCAAATCCAAGCAGAGTTGACTACCCGTGACGCCCCAGCCTCTGGCCACTCCGTTCATGGCAAGAAAAATAACTACTCGGTTTTAGGATTTTGCCATGAACCTTGTTTATAAATACTAGAATCCCTAGACAGGATAATATGCAAACTTGTAATTCCTCAGTTTTTGTTTTCATCCCCTCATCTCCCTCAATTTTTGTGATTCGCTTTCTAAAGGTATCTCATAATGTTATGTAAGCTCAATACTGTGAATCACCGAGATCTATAAATTGTGCTTGTGCATAAGTGCTCTCTTTTCGGTGATTATCTCTACTTCTGATTATTTGAATTGACCATCTTTGTGTTGATTTTGTAGTATCTTCTTCCAAATGACTATCTCTTCGCTTCTGATTCAACTCATTCATCAGACAACATGCCCTTATCCAACAACAGTTGTATTCTTACAATCCAAGCAGCAGAAGGCCCTTCTCAAGTCATATTTTTTCCAACATAAGTCATATTCGCTCCTTCAATACAACGTATCCTCTACTTCTGCTGATCATCAACTTCTGAATTTGTCCAATTTGCAGCAATTTGTTCACCAACACCAACAGTTTACCGCAACCATCCTTTATGATGTTGAATGCAGCAGTTTTCTGTTTCGTCACAAATTTTCCTAAGTAATCCTCATCAACGTTCGAAAACCACCAATGTCATTGTCCTCTCCTATCAAGGGCCTCCTCCACAACCTTCCTCTCCTTCAATCGAGAGCTATCATTGCAGACAACATCTCCTCCGGATAACAATTGTCATCTTCCAGTAGTCGAGCTCTTGGGGTGACAACACTTCGACATCGAGTCTGAAGCTATCTTGTTGAGCTTTGTCGTCCCTTGGCATTATCCCTGACAATGGGTGCCGAGCTTGCATTGTTTTTTTCCCTTCCGTTCCTCCCCAATCTAATTGTTCAATTCCATTAATATTTCATAGTCTACTATTGCTTTCTTGCTAGAACTGTTTTTGTTGTTTCATCTGCTCTTGGCTGGCTTATTAATTTTGGTTGCTAACCACATGACAGTTGTATTATCTCTCAATGGTCATTCACGTCATCCCAAACTCATGTTTGTATAGTACATGTTTTGAATCCAATTATAGATCACAGTTCTCTTGGATATATTCTAGTCTTAATATCAATAATGTTTTATATTTTACTAAATTGTTTAAAAATTTAGCATATGTTAGTGCTCATGAACTTTAATGTCATTTTTCCCTACTCATTGTCTTTCTCAGGACCTTCACTGGAAGGGAATTTTTGGTATGGGACATGAGATTGAGAGGCTGTATTACTTTGACGGGAAGACGGCTCGGAAAATATAATGTCCATCTTCCATTTTTTTAATCTATTATTTTACCTTCTTTATCTCATATTAAAGAGGAAGGGAGGCTTGGCGCACCGGTTGAGGTGTTGTCGTGTGATCTTGAGGTCATGGGTTCAAGTCCTGGAAGCACCCTCTTGCAAAAATGCAAGGTAAGGATTGCCTACATTTCACCCTTGTGGTGGGACCCTTCCCCGGACCCTCGCTCCGCGGGGATGCCTTGTGCACCAGGCTGCCCTTATCTCATGTTAAAGAGAATGATATTTTGTTATAGTATATCGACTGGGTCATGTAAATTTTGATGCACTTTGCATTTATTTCCCTATATTCAAAACTCTATTTCCTTGTTTTAAATTGTAATATGATATTATTGCACACATCAAGCATTTTTAAAGCACTTATCCACCTCACTTGTAGTATTATTATTTTTTAACTTGTGCACTTTGATATTTGGGGGCTCTTAAAAAGTTACTTATATATAAGGATACAAAATTACAAACTATGTTTTATTGATGATTAATACAAGATGAATGGATTTTTTTTATTTAAATTCCATGAAGAAACATTTTTCATGCAAGATCTTCCATGTGATGATGAAAATACGGTATCAAGCTACTATTCAGGATATCTGTGTTGATAATGGAGAAAAAGATATTTCATTCAAATTTGAGGTGTATCTATAGGATCATGGTATTGTACATCAATTCTCATGTCCTATCATGACACAGCAAAATAGTATGGTTGAACGGAAAAATCATCTTATAGGAACTACTTGAGCACTGCTTGTTGGCCTTCACTTACTGCAATACTATTAATCCATTGTTACTCTCACCGGTTATTATACCATTGATAGATTGTTATATCATGTTTTGTGATACTTTCTGTACAACCCGTATTCGGCGAGTAAGTCTAGTATCGATCTGACTCGCCCAGGGTAGGGTGAGGCGAGTACCCCCCCCCCCCCCCCCCTTCCCCCCTTCTCGACGACACGGCCTTGCCCCGTTGACAAGACCCCGTCTCGACGACATGATTCCTCTTCTCGACGATATGAGTGTGATTCGTCTAGACGATGTGAACAGCCCGTCCCGGCGACAAAGCTCCTTCTCGCTCAGGGCGAGACGAGTCTGACCTGGCCTCAGGCGAGCTCGCCTCAGGAGAACTCTCCCTCGGCGAGTAGGATATGACCTAGTCGCCTCAGCCGCACTCGCTCAAGGAGGGAGCGAGGCGAGTTCGGGTCAACCTGACTCATCAGTCCTCCCTCACTATCCACAGACCAACGGGGGCTGCGATTAGTATTTACGAAAAGGCGCGAGGAGCAGTTCGCAGACCACTTGGGTCTGCATATAGTAACTTGGTTAAGGCGGAGGAAGCTATCCGCATGCCATTAGGAATATTTTGCCCTTAGAAGAATTTGCCTATAAATATGACTCATTATGTCTCAGATCAGCACAGATCCACCCCCAAAGAGAGTCTGAGCTTTCCTCCTTATGTTCTTGTGCTATCTGAGATGCAGGCTCAGCCTTTGGTTTTTGGAGGGGAAGTCAAGTAAGATTTCTGGGTTAGTGGTGGGACCTCCTCGCTGCAGCTAGTGGGTCTTCTCTTAGGCAACTACCTACCACTCTGAGAGGGGCAGTTCTCAGCTCGAAATACTTAGACCTATGGATCTGACGAAGAGAGAAGTAACTCAAGCTACTCCTCAAGTCTCGAACATAGTTGAACCGGTATCCGGGCTTCAACACTTTCCACTTATTCCATCTGAACCCAACACCACCAGTTTCTCTCTACTAATATATATACTGATTCAACGCAAGCTATACCTTGAATCTTATTTTTTTTACTGAGGGTATGCTGGTTTACAAATCAGACACCTATGATTCATAAGATTACAATCGTTGAAGCTCCTCATTCAAGCCAGTTGGACGCTATTCGCATAATATTTAGATATATTAGGTCTCGTTCGAGAAAAGTCTCATGTTAGTGTTCATGGAAACTTACAGATTTGTGAATTCATTGAAATTGATGGGTGGATTGTCATCTGATAGGCAATCCATGTCTAACTACGGTGCCTTTGTTTGTGGCAACTGACTCTCTTGAAGGAGCAGGAAATAATAAGTTATAGTCCGCTTTAGTGCAAGGTTGTCGGGATCGAGATCCTAGGTAGGATTGTTTTACGGGTTGGATCGGATCTTAGGATCAGATTGTAGGATCGGATCGTAGGATCGGATCGAGGATCGTAAGATCCTACTGCATTCATAAAGTAAGACCTAAAAATAAAATTGAAAATCTTAATGAAATCATCTTAATACTTCAATCAATTTATGGCTCAGAGCTGTGAACGAAAACAAAAGCTCAACAGGAATCATATTCAAGACTACTAATGCAATAAAAGTAAAGCTACAAATAACAAAAAACATTGAAACTGATCCTAAACATATCAAAATTTCAATCAACTTAAAGCTCATAAACATGCATAGAGATTAGAGACAAAAGCCCAGCAGGAAGCAAAAATTAACATTTGTTCGGACAAGAGTTAAATGAACGGCCCTTGAACATCTAGGAAATGGCAGGGAAGAAAAGAGCTTCATCATCCATTAACAAACCCAACGAGGAATAGGGAAAACGCGACTGGGAGGGGGAGGGGGGGTACATGCGCAGAACAGGGTGACGAAAACAATCGGGGCAGAGCTGCACTGGAACGACTCGACATGGTTTCTGGAAGAGAGGAGAGGGATCTTCAACATCTACTAAGTGATGAAGCAAAAACGAATCAGCGGTTCGACAGTTACCTACGCAGAAACGGTGAACAGACGGACGATCGGCGGAGGATTTCTACAGAAACAGCTCGCTGAGGGTTTCTGGAGGAGTCGAAGCCGCCTGTGCCTGCTGTCGACGACGAAGACGAGCGGAATGAGCACGCAGAGAGGACTCAGAGGAGAATAGGGTTTACGCGAGGCGAGAGTGAGAAATAAAACAGGGGGCTCGTTTTTTATTTATTTATTTAAGGCAGGATCGCTTGGAGCGCCCAAGGATCGCGATCCTAGCGATCCTACGATCCAGCACGCGATCCATCGCTGGTCACGCAGGATTTCGATCCTAGCGATCCCGAAAGCGATCCGGATCGAAATTAAGATTCCGGATCCTAGGATCGTGCGATCCTCCGATCCGGATCGCGATCCTGACAACCTTGCTTTAGTGGTGAAGCTGCATATTGACTTATCGCTCACGGAGCATGTGACATTATATGGCTTAGATCCCTAGTCATTGAGTTGAACCTTATTGTGACTTGTTGATGTTCATGTACCAGCTGGGAAGGTTTGGGATGATTGTCACTGTGCCTTCTGTCTCTTCTACTAATCAACTTGACGACCAAGCCCATTGGATCTGTTGTATTGCAAGATCTCTCTAATAAATTTGATATTGGGATAGCCGATAGCTACTATTCATACCAAGATGGACTATATGACTTACGAGGCGGTGTTAGGCTATATAGTTGCTTATAAGATGCATTCCATTTATATTCCTATGGAGCATTCTTGTAATTTCGAAGTCTCTTTCTTATATATATACGAATAATTACCAAAACTTCCCCTGAAAGATAGCATAATTACAGATTGCACCCCTCTTATTATTGAAATTACAAAAACCTCCCCTGAATGTTATAAAACATAACATTTACCTCCCCTGAAGTTCATATTTCATAACATCCATGCACAAAATACCCCCCATGAAAATGTACTCTGAAGGGGGTATTTTTGTGCATGAATGTTATGAAATGTAAACTCCAGGGGAGGTAAATGTTATGTTTTGTAACATTGAGGGGAGGTTTTTGTAATTTCAATAATAAGAGGGGTGCAATCTGTAATTTTGCAAACTTAGAGGGGAGGTCCCGGTAAATGCCCCTATATATATATATATATATATATATATATATATATAAGAATGCATGTATCTATAACATACAGCACTTCTCATGTCCAAATACACTCATTAAAGAGAAGGGGAGGCACAACATACCTGGGAACTAATCTGAGCCACTTTGTGCACATGCAAAAGACCGACCATATCATGGTATCCAGTCAGGAGCTTAGCCAAATCCTTGTCATCATCTGTTAAAGGAAAATAGTTTGTAAATAAGGAAATAAATAATAGTAATTATTTTGTCAACTGAGTCAAATATGTTGTCAGCAGAAGAAGATTATGCCTGGAATAGCTTTAACAGAGAGAAGTGTATCAGCCAAGTGTTGCCATCTCTTAGAGAAGGAATCCGGAAGAATTGAGCTTGGGAAAGTTATGATAGCAACTGCTCTAGAGGATCGCAGCATTGCCCTCAAGGATCTGACAAAGGAAACCATATCCCAGTCCTACAATCGTTTAGCCATAGAAGTGACTGAAGCATAAAAATTCATAATCATCCATAATGCCTGAGAAGGACCACTTCCAGATGAAGTTCAGGAAAAAATCAGGATGAAAAAAAATAAAAATAGTGAAATATATATATATATACCTATAATATATTGAATCTAATATATTACCCAGTTCAGTGAGTCATTATATATAATATCGAACTGTGGATGTAGAAGAAATGAATACTTACTGAGAATCCACACTGTGGAGCACATAGTGACTGTATGGCTATACGGCCAGCAAGCCCGATACTACTGTTATCCCTGCATGGAGAGAAAAAATTAACCATACACAAAGTGTGCTAGCTAGAAAATTAATTATACACAAAGTATAGTTCGGTTATCAATTTATCGTAACCTACTCATGTTCATGTTGGGCACATTAATTTGGGTGTAAATAGAAGGATGTTAGATGGCCGCCCAAGGCTTCAATTGGCATGGGGGAAGTTTTGGAAAATAAAAATGCCAGGGGAGCAATTGTTGTGGGGCCCACTGGGAGAAAAAAAACAAAAGGAAAGGGGCAAAACAAGAAGGGACACGATGGATGTTGACGAAAACAATGTGTATGATATGTGGAAAGCGACCAAGTTTCGGGTAAGGAAGTTGATGTCAACAAGTCTTGGAAAGACTTGTCATGAGTGGCTTGAGGAAGAGAAATGTTGAACTAACACGGGCTGGCATTGGGCTTGGGATATTGCAGGTGGAGAAGAACATGGAAAGTGGGCATCGTAGAGGAAGGGCGTATGAATGTGGTCTCTGAAGATGGCTCATTGGTCGACTATGATCGAGGTAGACGGCAACAAGGGACGAAGTATAGGGCTACGACAGGAATTGTGGAATCAGAGAAAAGAGGGATGTGGGAGGGGGTACGAGGGTATGGGGCTACGGATCTGAGAGCATTGGGTGACAGTGTTGCGCTGGAAGCAACAATGAGGTTGTTGGTGGAGTTGAGATGGTTGGGAGGTGTGGTTGATTGGTGTTGTTGTGGTAGACGTGGGAGTGGGAATGGAGAGTGGTTGTATGGACTATAACAAAGGGGATTGATAGTGAGGCGGTGGGAGATGGGGTGATTCGTGCACTGGGAGCACTGACTAGTGTCAAATAAACAGAGGCGGACGGCGATAGGGCAATGATTGGGAGGCTATCAGGAAAAGAGGAGTTGGGGTTGGTGGCATTGGAATTCAGGTCTAGTGTGGGGTGTAGAAACCGGTGGCTCCTTGGTAGCAATGATGGCTCAAAGCTTACGGCACGATGAGAGGATGTCTGTGAGGATGGTAGTCATATCATATGAGAGTATCCAGTGACGAGTATGGTCCATTGCAATGAAGGAAATTGGAGGAGTGATGTGAGGTGCGAGGAGTTGGATTCGGTGAAGATGGAAGGCAAAGATGGAAGGTGGGACCAGTTGTTACATGTCAAGATGAATAGTGAAGAGATTGCATTAAGAAGGCAAGATCATATTCACAATATGAAAGGTGTACTGCCGCAAAGGTATAATCAAAGGATGGTTCGGTGGTTCCCTCGCCCAGGACAAGGCCAACTTCAAAAGACCAAGGGATGAGATATACCAACTACTGCACAAGCCTCCTCTTCTGTAGAAGGGTTAAACATATATTACAAGATAAAATAATAACATATTAATATTAAGAGATAAATTAAAAAGAAGTGACTCTGAGTTCTTCCCCCGACTCAAGGTTTTTCCTTAATAGAATCCAACCTCCTCGCATCATTTGCAGTCCATCCTATTTATAAGAAAGTTGTCGGCTATAATTTCACGAATTTTTTGCAAGCAATGAAAATAATCTCAAAAGAAAAAAAATCCATTGATTTGAAATAGAATGATACACCAACTCATAGGGACTCTCAATGGGAATGTAATTGGGTATCAAAAGATCCGTCATTGATTACCTGCCATGGGTCGTCCTTCGAGCGGCATTCTACTTGAGCGGTTAAGAACTCTCGACTCAATGACTTAACGTTGGCTCTGCTTCCTCAGTAAGGCCAGCTTGCTGACTCCAACGAATTCTTTAGTAGTTAACTCATTGTAGTTGCATTGTTATCAAGTGACTTGTGTGGTTATTTAGAGTACTAGCTGTAATATTTTTGTCCTCAAATGATACTCATTCTGACTCCTTGTGGTTCTTTGCTACTAACACTGTAACACATAAAATCCTCAAGTTGATACCAAGTAGTTGAAGACACGTGAACATGAAATACCAATTAGACTGAAAATAATCTGGGAAGTGTTAACTTAAAAATTATCCACTAGGATGGTGCCCGCTCAAGACTTTATCTGTATCACTCATATCGGCTCAATCTCTGGTCATCGGCCTGCTTTTTAGGAGTCAATCTACTTTTGTGAATCAAGAAGAAGAAGATATAGATCCTCACTAAAATTTTGATCGTGTCATTAGGCAATTGATGTACCTTGCAGGGAATCGGCTTAAATTTATTTTTTGTTGATGTTTTTTTAGCTTCCTCTTGTATTTTTGTTTGCGCATGTGCCTGGTTGTGGGATGTTTTCGCACATGTTGCATTTGATTACCTGTTATATTTTTGTTTTCGCACGTGTCTGGTTGTGCGGCATTTTCACACATTGCAATTTGGTTTCGACCTATTGTCCCGACTAGCCAATACGTCCTTAAATAAATCGGTATGTCAATGCATGTGTGGGTGACTTGCGAGCAAGCAAATTAAAATATATAAATAATAACTCTTATTACCAAGAAATTTAATTCAGTCTGTAGTTACAAGATTAAGAGGTTTAATGAAAATTTTAGTAAATTCAAGAAGTGTCTTAAATTGAGTAAAGTCACCCTTTGAAACCCCCATTTTGTTTAATGAGTTTAAGTCTTATTTAAACCTTCCCCAAACATCAGAAAAGACCCTAGACATCCTATCGGAAAAGAGATCTTTGTTCGGACGAGAAGTGCCAGACCCGCAACAATCTATATGAATCTCCCTGCCAAAGTCCCAATCGGTGTCGTTGAACCCCTACTGAGGGTTGGTCGACGTTCGGCGAGCCATTCTTGGTCCTTCGCCGTCAAGATCAAGCCTTCAAAGGGTCGCTCGTCCTTATCCAAGCACTATCATGTTCATCTTCCTCGTGTGCAGCTGAATTCCCTACCTGACGATTGGTCTCCCATTCCAATTGATAACCTACTGCACCCCCCGTCCCTCTCAGCCAACCTCCCCCGCTTCCTTCCACAGTACCCTACCACACTCGAAGCCTTCCCAACTCCCTTACTGAAACCACAACCACCGTTGTTTCACAGCTCCTGATAATCTACCCGAACCCACCCACCCCCTCCAGTAATTTTCCTGAGCCCCTCTAGTTCCCTTTCACAGCCAGAGCTCGAGAGGCCGAGACCCTTTGACCATCCAAACAACTGTCGTTTACACATGATTAGGGCTTGATTTTGTGTCACAGGTGCCAGGAAAATATCAACCAAGGTAGTCTCCCGTTCATTTTTTGTTATCATAATTTTATGCAAAATATTAAGTGATCAAAACTAATGGCTGCTAGCAAATTCTCCCGTTCTCGTTGACATTATTTTGCTACACTTTATGCTCTTTATTTCACTTACTATTATGTGCAAATCCACTAGGAGAGGGCAAACAAGATTGCTATTAATTTTCTTGCTAATCAACTAATTAAATTAACGAACAGTACGAGTTTCCAACCAACGCTCGTACCTTCATCAGGAAAGTAGTCGCCATTAAAAGCGTGTTTTATTTCCTTTAATTTTGTTTTCAAAATTAGGTTACATCAACAGTCGATGCTTATTGACCCTTCTTGGCAATGAGATAAGTGACTCTGTTCCCTCTACCTCTTCTAGACACTCACCTTTCTGGCAAGGTATCATCTTTCAACTTTTTTTCTTCTCGCCCTAGTAACAAGTCTATAGAGGAGGCAACAGTATTGAATCATCAACAAGAATCGATGGTCCAAAGGGTTTTAGATTCTCAACAATTACTGCTAGGCGAGCTTGAAAGCCTGGTCACACACCAAACAAGTATATGTTTATCTCTTCATCATTTAATTGTTCTTTGTTGATAAGAAGCAATATCAAGTCACCGACAACATACTTCACTTCAACTTGATATCAATCATGTCATGCTTTTTAACTCGCATAAGTCCTCCCTAGTTGTGCATCTACCATTTGATATATTCACCAAATTTAGTCAATCAATCCTTGTGCTTGCACCTACTAGGCATAATCTTGCTCTATCAAGTTAAGAGCATCATTAGTGATTTCCAAGTCGAAAGAGCTTAGCAATAGAAATTATTGGCATACTTCAGCTTTGTTCGTAGAGTCTTGAATGGAATTGTGGAATGCAATTTTGATATAAGGAAGACTACCATCCCAAGTCTTTGGGGGTTGTGAGTTGAATCTCCTTAAGAGATGAACATATGCATATTCAGCGTTATTGTTTAGTAGTCCGTTTGCGTGTGGAAGTCATGCTCCTCTTCAAAGAGGTTCTCATCCATGGTCATAAGGTTTTACAATAGCAGTTGAAAAATCGGGAGTCTCGGTCTGAGATGATTGGTTCAGGAAGTCCAAAATGAACCCACATTTTGTTGAGGAAAAGATAGGAAGCTTCTTCTCTTGTAAGGGTTTGCTTGTTTACCATCAAATACGATCATTTTGGAGAACGACAACCTCACATGCATATCGATGATCTCATCGAGTGATTAACAGGCCCACAAGTACGTAAATGGATATCCACAGTTGTAGAAACTTATGTACGAGTGAAATGGATGCAACAAATTGGTCTTGCTTCCTCATAAACATAGTTATGATCTTCCTTGTCGAGAACCTTATGTAGGAGTGGGCATCTAGCATCCACTTCACTTGGTCTCCTTAACTCAATAAGGATACTTGTCCCCCTCTAGAGAGTAGTCTCCCTTCTGGGGTGTGCCCTTTTCTTTATGCTCCTTGCAAGTTCCTGGTAGCATCTGTAAAGTTGCCGTTCAATAGGTACACACTCCTTGAAGGTAATCACTTGGATTGCTATTATAAATGACAAGCACACTAGTGGTCGAGATAACATGTTAGACATTTGATTTGTGATTCCCTTATGTATTTGATGACAAGGTTGAATTGTTGTGGTTAGGTCATCCACTTTATCTGTCAAGGCTGATGTAGTTTGGACTTTGTTGGAGGTATTGAAGTGGCTTGTGGTAGGTGTGCACCATTGTCTGCTTCTCAAGTAGATGTTGTCACAAGTGCTACATGCAATGAGCAGCTCCAAAAGTGTACCAGAAGGTGTCGGCTTCGACTTCAAGGGTTCTATGTAAATTAGTTGAAGGATCTTTGTAAATTTATCGATGACAAGATTAATGTCTCGATAATCTTCTTTTTGAGCACGACGAAGGCGCATTAAACTGTCTTCAGGTTGCTTATCCATGTAAACTTCTAACTCTTCGACCACACATATCCATTCTGAGAAGTTGAAAGCTTGTGTGACTCTGAACTGTCAAATAGATAAAAAATGACTTTATAAGTGCTCACTCGAAATTGCTCCACCTGGCAATTGTTCATTAAAGGTTCTAATCCCTCTTTAATCTTCATGTCGACCTGATTTCTTGAACACCAACTAACCTGTAACGGTTCGGTTTGGTTGGGTTTTTGATAAAAACTGCTAACCGAACCAACCACATGTGGTTCCAAAAATCTGGAACCGCGCCGAACCGCACATACCTTTGGAACTGAACCGAACCGTATGGTTAGGTTCTGTTCGGTTTTAGTGGTTTAATAATAAAAATAAAAGAAATTTTCTCATCAATAATTAGTCATCTAACCAAGTGCCGACAAGTGATAATTAAAAAGAATCTTATATGATTCATGCAAAAAGGATGATTATGATCAAATTCAAGCTCCCAAAGGCTCGTGAATTCGTTAGGTCATGAATCGTGACCTAGAAAGGAGAAATGAAAAGTGAACGGTGAAGTGGTGAACTCGTAAGGCGTGAAGTCATAAAACTTAATAATGACTGAAGAGATAAAAAATTAAAACTTAATGTGGTCGTATGTTACTATGTTTCTTGGACTTATTAGCTTTAATAGCATAATAGAAAATAGAAAATTAAAACTTAATAAATTAAAACTTGTAACCATTTATATATCTAATATATTAAAATATTATTAAAGCTAATATGGTTCGGTTAGGTTCGACTCGGTTCGATTTGACATTCTGAACCGTGAACCGAACCGAACCACATGGTTTTTCAAAAAATGGAACCGTGACCGAACCGCGGGATACTAAAACCGAACCATGCGGTTTGGTTTGGTTCGATTTGGTTATGCGGTTCGGTTGGTTCCGACTTACACCCCAAATATTCAACTATACAAATTAACAATGGATAAAACCAATTCGATAATTAGCATTTTAATCACATAATATAATTGCTCCCAAGTTGAGTTACAAAGCATGAGAAAATCAGTTTTCACAGTTTGAAGAAGACTAGGTCTCTGATCATCAACTATACAGATTAACTATGGTACATAAAACCAATTTGATAATTATGATTTTAATCATATAAATCGGGTTTCACAATTTGAAGAAGACTCGACCTCTTGATCATCGATTATAGAAATTTTCTATGGTGCTTAAAACCAATTCGATAATTAGCATTTTAATCATATAATATAGTCATTCTCAAGGTGGGTTACACGGCTTGAGGAAATTGGGATTCACAATCTGAAGAAGACTATTTTAACGAAAAAAAATAAAATTGGAAAGTAACATGATGCAGGACACTGGGGCCCCGACCGCACCCCGTGGCATCACACCAGCTAGCGGACCACAGCCAAGCACGCCTGCCAGAAGGACTGCAGTCCAGACACCCCAACCCGTCTCCACGCCTGTTCTCAGCGCGGCGGGTTGTTGAGGCTGGGGCTCGATCCCCAGACCTCCTTGATAAGAACCACTCCTAACAGGCCTTATCACCAACTGACCTGTTCGGAGTATTGATGTAGGGGTAGGCTGTGGGTGCGCAAAACCTAGGACTCTAGTGAGAGTGCACGTGCGGAATGCTAAACCTACGCTAAATGCAATGCGACAGTCGGCAACGGCGATTGATAATTAGAGCAATGAAAATCTTGTAACACCACACAAAAATCACAAAGAGTTAAGGCCATATTTAATTTAGCGGTTAAGCGTAGCTTTCCTCCGCGTCGGAGGGCCAAATCGAGCGAGCGGCGAATTTGTCCCACCTGCAATTATAATTGTATGCAAACAAATACCCACCAGTATAATTCCAAACAAGCATAAGGAAAACACCAAGTAATAATACCGAATCAAATGTCAAAGTACAATGAAATACTCACAAAATAGCGGGCTGAACCGAGACACTGGAGAACTGGAACCCGGAGGCGTAGATCGGCGATCAAAGGAGGAACCGGAGACGTGACGGGGTGGTGGTGGCTGTCCACGGTGGAAAATGAGGAGATCCGGCCGGAAATGGATAGATTCGACCAATAGGGGATAAATTCGGCCGGTGTAAGTCGGAACCAATCGAACCGCATAACCAAACCGAACCAAACCATACCGCACAGTTCGGTTCGGTTTTAGTAGCCTGCGGTTCAGTCACGGTTCAATTTTTTGAAAAACAATGTGGTTCGGTTCGGTTCGGTTCACGGTTCGGAATGTCAAACCGAACCGAGTCGAACCGAACCATATTAGCTTTAATAATATTTTAATATATTAGAAATATAAATTGTTACAAGTTTTAATTTATTAAATTTTAATTTTTTAATCTCTGTCATGTTATTAAAGCTAATAAGTCCAAGAAACATAGTATCATACGACAATATTAAGTTTTAATTTTTTATCTCCTCAGTCACTATTAAGTTTTATGACTTCACGCCTCACGGATTCACCACTTCACAGTTCACTTTTCACTTCTCCTTTCTAGGTCACGATTCACGACCTCACGAATTCACGAGCCTTTGGGAGCTTGAATTTGATCTTGATCATCCTTTTAGCATGTATCATATAAGATTCTTTTTAATTATCACTTGTCAGCACTTGATTAGACTAATTATTGATGAGAAATTTTTTTTTCTTTTATTTTTATTATTAAACCACTAAAACCGAAGCGAACCAAACCATACGGCTCGGTTCGGTTCCAAAGGTATGTGCGGTTCGGCGCGGTTCCAGATTTTTGGAACCACATGTGGGTGGTTCGGTTAGCGGTTTTGATCAAAAACCGAACCAAACCGAACCGTTACAGCCCTAGATCCGGGTAGGGTATGGATGGATCCAGTGTATGATAGCGGATCCGGGGAGTGGGATGGCGTATGGTGGAGGAAATAACGGATCGGGGTTGGAAACTCTAGATCGGAAGTGATCTAGCGTTCGTAGGATATTTGGGAGTGGAACCACGGAGGGAAGGGAGGTGGATGGATGGCAATTTCGCAGGCGAACAGTGTTACGGTGAACAGTGATTTCGGTGAACAGCGATCGCGTTGAACAGTATTTCCGTGCGCAACGACCCCATGAAAAGTGATCCTCAAACAGTGATTCGGAGTTATGGGTTGCGGGTGGGTTTCAGAGGTGGAAGGAGGCAATGGATGGGTAGTACCTTAGGGAGAAGTTTGAGCACCTAGGAGTCGTCACATAGGGTTCCACGGCGTCGGCACCGCGGGTTGATCGCTGGAATCCGGGAATGATGTTCTCCAAATTCTGCAATGCCTCTTTCAGCCCTTACAACCTCTATTTATACAGGAAGAAAAGCCTAGGGCGTCCCCATCAACGGCTATGATTGGCCGGTGGGGATCGGCCACTAAATATATAAAAACAAACTCGAAAATAATAAACTAATATATGATTTCGACTCGCAACGGCGCGCCGGAAGCCACCGGGGAGTCGGATCGGCAATCCGATCACTTCTTCCTGCGCGAATAGATAAACGTGGGTCCCGCCTTGCGGCGAACCCCTCCGGGTGCAACAACTGATGGATCCCCGTCAACTCACCCCGACTGAAAAAGCCTTCATCTCCGATGAATGGAGATGATCGTACTGAAGTCGAAGTCCAGGGGCGATTCGATCGAGCTCCGGCGGCAATATCCAAGCATCGTCAGCATCAGGGCGGCCTCACCAGTGTACCAAGTAACGATAGCGCTGCCCATCCGTAGTAGAAACAAACTGGTGGGCTCTGATCTCAGTAATACTCTCAGCTCTCATCTCTCGAGTGGTGGAATCTGATGCGATCGTTGGTGTCGAAGGTGAGACCAAAGAAGACGAATCCCCGAGTGGGTGGGTGGCAACAGAGGGTGTGCTGTGGTGGCTATCCGTCAGTGGCGGGGTATGAGTGGGGGCAGGTAAAGAAAGTGGAGGTGGAAAAGACTGGGCATCTCCACTGCTCGGGTCCACATACTCGTAAGGTTCGTAGTACAATGTCAGATCCTCGACATTAAATACTAGATGAATGTCCATACTTGTCGGAATATCGAGCCGGTAGGCAGTTGTCCCAATACGATTTATAATAGAGTAGGGGCCCATTCGCCTGGCGCTCAACTTTTTGGCAGGTCCCGAGGGGAGCCTCTCCGGGCGGATTCGCACCATCACTTTATCGCCTATATTAAATACTTGCTCTCGCCTATGCTTATCTGCATGGGTTTTGTAATTTTCATTGCTCATTATTATTTTTCGGCGGACCGACTCATGCAACTCATGCAAATGCTGTGTGAAGGACTCAGCAGACTCACTAGGGAGAGACTCTAAAGGGCTCGGTAAGAGGTCAATGGGCTTCCTAGGGTCGTAGCCTGATACTACATGGAATGGACTTAGCCCGGTGGACCTATTGACTCAGCTATTGTAGGCGAACTCTGCAATCGGTAAATCTAAGTCCCAACTACCTACATGCTCACCAACTAGACATCTCAAAAGGTTTCCTAAGCTCCTATTTACTAACTCGGTTTGTCCGTCCGTCTGTGGATGATACGCTGAGGAGAACCTAAAAATGGTACCGGTCTTGTGCCACAGAGTTTTCCAAAAGTAACTCATAAATCTCACATCGCGGTATGACACAATCGACTTGGGTAGACCATGCAATCGAAAGACGTCCCTCATAAAGATAGGCGCTACGTGAGTCGCGTCAGCCGTCTTGCGGCAAGCGATGAAGTGTGTCATCTTTGAAAACCGATCGACCACCACGAAGATGGAATCGTGTTTCCGCAGAGTGCGGGGAAGTCCGAGAACAAAATCCATGTTAATGTCCTCCCAAGGGCGGTGCGGTACTGGTAATGGAGTGTACAGACCCGTGTTCTGTTTGGTACCCTTAGCCGTTTGGCAGATGCGGCAGTGACGGGCAACACGAGCCACATCTTTCTTGAGGCTGGGCCAATATAGGCGGTCCTCGACGA
Source organism: Dactylorhiza incarnata (assembly GCA_033032865.1). Classification (NCBI taxonomy): domain Eukaryota; kingdom Viridiplantae; phylum Streptophyta; class Magnoliopsida; order Asparagales; family Orchidaceae; genus Dactylorhiza; species Dactylorhiza incarnata. The sequence continues at coordinate 647,685 of JAWHQI010000260.1, forward strand.
TGGCTATAGACTTATCCCGACCAAAGTGCCCGCCGGCCCCGCCCGCGTGCAACTCCCAAACCAGATAGTCACGGTACGATGTCTGGGGAACGCATAAGCGGGAACCTCGGTACAGGTATCCCTCAAAGATCTGATATCCCTCAACAGGGTCGGGTGGGTCTCTGGATAGGGCGGCGTAAATCTCGCCAAAGTCAAGACACGTCGGGTAGTCCAGGATCAACCTCTCCAAGTCCATCAACGCTCGTGGTCATCGTCTGCAGCAAGGAGACACGGCGACTCAACGCATCAGCCAGTTTGTTCTCAACACTAGCTCGGTGTTTGAGAACATAGTGAAAATCCTGCAAATGCTTGACCCACTTTGCATGCCGGTGTCCCAGCTTGCACTGCGAGTCAAGATAGCGAAGCGCCTGGTGATCAGAATATAAGACAAACTCCTGGGGGAGGAGGTAGTGCCTCCAGTAGCGCAAAGACTGGACGATAACATAAAATTCTCGATCATAATTCGAGTATTTTTGCTTGGCCTCGTTCAGCTTCTCACTAAAGTAAGAAACGGGATGTCCCTCTTGGCTTAATACACCACTGATTCCAACCCCGGAGGCGTCGAAGCAACCTCAAAGGCTCGGCTAAAATCTCTCCTTAATTTCCTCGAAGGCCCTAGTGGCGGCGGGGGTCCACTGAAACTCGCCCTTCTTGAGGCAGCTCGTGAAGGGGGCCATAATCGTACTAAATCTCTGGACGAACCTCCTATAGAAGGTGGCAAGTCCGTGAAAGCTGCGAGCCTCGTGGATGTTCGCCGGCACAGGCCAATCATGAATGGATTTGACCTTATCAGGGTTCACAGATACGCCAATCGAGGATATAATAAAGCCTAGGAAATGAACGGACTCGGAAAGGAAGGAGCACTTCTTCAGATTCACATACAATTTCTCTCGGCGGAGGGTGCCAAAGAGAAGCCTCAAATGATAGAGGTGACCAGCCTGAGTCTGGCTGTAGATCAGCATATCGTCAAAATACACAACCAGAAACTTGCCCATGTAGGGCCGCAACACCTGAGTCATGACTCGCATGAATGTGCTCGGGGCATTAGATAGCCCAAATGGCATGACAAGCCACCCGTATAGACCGTCCTTGGTCTTGAAAGCGGCCGTCCACTCGTCTCCCTCACGAACTCGAATCTGATGGTACCCACTACGGAGATCGATCTTGGAGAAGATCTATGCACCGGACATAGTGTCTAGTAAGTCATCGAGTCGTGGGATTGGAAAGCGGTATTTGACTGTGATTTTATTAATAACGCAGTTATCAATGCACATACGTGATACGCCAACTGTCGTCCTTCTTAGGGGTAAGAAGGGCGGGGACCACACATGGACTCATGCTCTCACGGATGAACTGCTTCCGAAGAAGCTCATCGACCTACCTCTTGAGCTCAGCGTGCTCATCAGGGTGCATACGATAGTGGGGCAGGTTCGGAAGAGAAGCTCCCGGGATCAAGTCGATAGCATGTTGAATGTCCTGGGGGGGAGGCAACTCATCAGGGAGCTCATCAGGCATAATGTCCGCGAACTCGTCTAAAAAGGAGCGCACCGCTAGTGGGTGGTCAACTGGGGTGTCCTCAGAAGCCTGAGTGGCGGCTACAATGTAAATGACATCCGCCTCAATACTGTCTCGCAGGAACTCGCTACGTCTCAAGATGTGCAGGGGCCTTGAGGCACCTGTACTCACAGACGGCTCAACCACGCCCTTGGATCTATCCCGGGGCTGGGTGGGCGTCAACGTAATCTTCCGCCCCTTGTCATAAAAGACACGTGTTCGAGCGGCCGAAACACGTGACGTTACGATCAAATAGCCAGGGGCGGCCCAGCAACACATGGGTGACGTCCATGGGAATGACATCACACCAGACCTTGTCCTGAAATGATCCAATGGTAATCGGGACAAAGCAACGCTGGGTAACCTGAATCGCCGTCTTATCTACCCAGACGACACGATAAGGATGAGGGTGAGGCTCTGCCTTCACCTGCAAACGATCAAGCCCCTTTAGGGCTACGATGTTCACGCAACTACCGCTGTCAATGGCTAACTTACAGGGCCCACCTGCGCTAGGAAAATACGTGTAAAAGATGGTGGTGCGGCGCCAGTCCTCGTCTACACATTGGGTGGGTAGGAGGCGCCTAATCACACCCACCTCCAATGATCTCTCTGTGTCGCTCTCCCAGCCCTCCTCCACAGTGGCCTTAATCTCTCCCGCACCTTCCTCTTCCTCCTCTAACTCGCACTCACCTTCAACTAGCAGGATCCGCGTGGGGCACTGCGCTGCCACGTGTCCTCTGCCAGAACATCTATAACACAGAATACCCCCAGAACGCTGGTCATTAGTGGCGGCGGCATTGCCCTTAGTGTCTGTGGGAACACGTGAGGGCGTAGCCGAGGTGGTCAGGGGTGGAGCGGGTTTCCTGAAAGTCGAGGAATCAGTCCAAGAGGGGAACTGCCTCGTGGTAGATGACCGAAGGTACTGCTCGTACTCGAGGGCGAGCTGGAATATCTGATCGGCGGTCTCTAAACGATGGGGAATCAACTCCCTTCGAATCTCAACGCGTAGGCCTGCCTTGAAACGAGATGCAGTGGCAATGGGCTCCTCCGAAACGTCACTCCTAACGACTAACGCGTCAAAGCGAGCCATATATTCTGCGACAGTGAGTGTTCCCTATCGTAAGTTCTGCAACTGCTCAAATAACTGGTCTCGGTAAGACGTGGGGAGGTACTTCTCACTCAGCCTCTGCTTTATCTCATCCCAAGTGGCGATGGGGTAATACCCATCTCGCTCCAATGCTCTCTCTACGCTAATCCAGAACACTTTAGCCTGTCCGATCAGCTTCATCTTTGCAAGGCAGACACAACGCTCGTCACTCATATCATACCACTCGAAATAGTGGTTCATGTCCAGGAGCCAATCGCTGAAAGCTTTCGGGTCCAGACGACCATCGAACGTAGGAGCGTCGAGTCGAATACGACGAGTGATGTCCAACTGGTGGACACCTCTCCGGGGGTCGGGGTAGTCCAACTGGTGGCCACCTCTCCCTGACATTCTCTAAGTGGTCTAGGCCACTTAGAGAATGTGTTGCCTCGCCCCAGACCACTTAGAGAATGTCAGGGACACTCCTGCACAACATGATGATTCGCTTGAGGACGATCCCGATGATCCTCCACGTCCTAATCCAAACCCGAGAGATGGCCAACCTCCAGTAGACCGCCACCATCGTGAGGCCCCTCGTCGAGCCCCAGCCCCACCGGTAAGGCGAGGCCCTGACCCTATGGTGGAGCGTAGACCAGCTCCGGCACGTGATAAACCTCCACACCCACGTGATGAGTATTGTATGCCACGTCAGCCCCAGCCGGACCCCAGAGGTCGTGTACCCCCGCACGATCGCCGAGATCATCACCGAGATGAGTATTATCCCCCGGTTCGGAGAGAGCGTGGACACCCACCCGCTCGATACGATTATGCCCATGACGATTATCCTGAGGACTACCCCGACCCCCAGAGAGATGGCCACCAGTTGGACATCACTCGTCGTATTCGACTCGACGCTCCTACGTTCGATGGTCGTCTGGACCCGAAAGCTTTCAGCGATTGGCTCCTGGACATGGACCACTATTTCGAGTGGTACGATATGAGTGACGAGCGTTGTGTCCGCCTTGCAAAGATGAAGCTGATCGGACAGGCTAAAGTGTTCTGGATTAGCGTAGACTCGTAGAGAGAGCATTGGAGCGAGATGGGTATTACCCCATCGCCACTTGGGATGAGATGAAGCAGAGGCTGAGTGAGAAGTACCTCCTCACGTCTTACTGAGACCAGTTATTTGAGCAGTTGCAGAACTTACGACAGGGAACACTCATTGTCGCAGAATATATGGCTCGCTTTGAAGAGTTAGTCGTTAGGAGTGACGTTTCGCAGGAGCTCATTGCCACTGCATCTCGTTTCAAGGCAGGCCTACGCGCTGAGATTCGAAGAGAGATGATTCCCCACCGTTTAGAGACCGTCGATCAGATATTCCAGCTCGCCCTCGAGTACGAGCAGTACCTTCTGTCATCTACCACGAGGCAGTTCCTCTCTCGGACTGATTCCTCGACTTTCAGAAAACCCGCTCCACCCCAGACCACCTCGGCTACGCTCTCACGTGTTCCCACGGGCACTAAGGGCAAGGCCGCCGCCATTGATGGCCAGCGTCCTGGGGGTATTCTGTGTTATAGATGTTCTGGCAGAGGACACGTGGCAGCACAGTGCCCCACGCGGACCCTGCTAGTTGAAGGTGAGGAGTGCGAGTTAGAGGAGGAAGAGGAAGGTACGGGAGAGATTAAGGCCACCGTAGAGGAGGGTTGGGAGAGCGACGCAGAGAGATCATTGGAGGCGGGAGTGATTAGGCGCCTCCTACACACCCCGCGTGTAGACGAGGACTGGCGTCGCACCACCATCTTTTACACGTATTTTCCTAGCGCGGGTGGGACCTATAAGTTAGTCATTGACAGCGGTAGTTGCGTGAACATCGTAGCCCTAAAGGGGCTTGATCGTTTGCAGGTGAAGGCAGAGCCTCACCCTCATCCTTATCGTGTCGTCTGGGTAGATAAGACGGCGATTCAGGTTACCCAGCGTTGCCTTGTCCCGATTACCATTGCATCATTTCAGGACAAGGTCTGGTGCGATATCATTCCCATGGACGTCGCCGATGTGTTGCTGGACCGCCCCTGGCTATTTGATCGTGACATCACGTGTTTCGGCCGCTCGAACACGTGTGTCTTTTATGACAAGGGGCGGAAGATTACGTTGACGCCCACCCAGCCCCGGGATAGATCCAAGGGTGTGGTTGAGCCGTCTGTGAGTACGGGTGCCTCAAGGCCCCTGCACATCTTGAGACGTAGCGAGTTCCTGCGAGACAGTATTGAGGCGGATGTCATTTACATGGTAGCCGCCACTCAGACTTCTGAGGACACCCCGGTTGACCACCCACTAGCGGTGCGCTCCCTTTTAGACGAGTTCGCGGACATTATGCATGATGAGCTCCCTGATGAGTTGCCTCCCCCACGGGACATTCAGCATGATATCGACTTGATCCCGGGAGCTTCTCTTCCGAACCTGCCCCACTATCGTATGCACCCTGATGAGCACGCTGAGGCAGGTCGATGAGCTTCTTCGAAAGCAGTTCATCCATGAGAGCATGAGTCCATGTGCGGTCCCCGCCCTTCTTACCCCTAAGAAGGATGGCAGTTGGCGTATGTGCATTGATAATCGCGCCATTAATAAAATCACTGTGAAATATCGCTTTCCGATACCACGACTCGATGACTTACTAGACACTATGTCCGGTGCCCAGATCTTCTCCAAGATCGATCTCCGTAGTGGGTACCATCAGATTCGAGTTTGTGAGGGAGATGAGTGGAAGAACGCTTTCAAGACCAAGGACGGTCTATACGAGTGGCTAGTCATGCCATTTGGGCTATCTAATGCCCCGAGCACATTCATGCGAGTCATGACTCAGGTGTTGCGGCCCTACATGGGCAAGTTTCTGGTTGTGTATTTTGACGATATACTGACCTACAGCCAGACTCAGGCTGCTCACCTCGATCATTTGAGGCATCTCTTTGGCACCCTCCGTCGAGAGAAATTATGTGTGAATCTGAAGAAGTGCTCCATCCTTTCCGAGTCCGCTCATTTCTTAGGCTTTATTATATCCTCGACCGGCGTATCTGTGGACCCTGATAAGGTCAAATCCATTCGCGATTGGCCTGTGTCGGCGAACATCCACGAGGCTCGCAGCTTTTACGGACTTGCCACCTTCTCTAGGAGATTCGTCCGGGGATTCAGTACGATTATGGCCCCCTTCACGAGCTGCCTCAAGAAGGGCGAGTTTCAGTGGACCCCCGCCGCCACTAAGGCCTTCGAGGAAATTAAGGAGAGATTGACGACGGCTCCTGTCCTGAGACTACAGGATTTTAGCCGAGCCTTTCAGGTTGCTTGCGACGCCTCCGGAGTTGGAATCGGTGGCGTATTGAGCCAAGAGGGACATCCAGTTTCTTATTGTAGTGAGAAGCTGAACGAGGCCAAACAAAAATACTCGAATTATGATCGAGAATTTTATGCTATCGTCGAGTCTTTGCGCTACTGGAGGCACTACCACCTCCCCCGGGAGTTTGTCTTATATTCTGATCACCAGGCGCTTCGCTATCTTGACTCGCAGCGCAAGCTGGGACACCGGCATGCAAAGTGGGTCGAGTATCTGCAGGATTTTCACTATGTTCTCAAATACCGAGCTGGTGATGAGAACAAACCGGCTGATGCGTTGAGTCGTCGTATCTCCTTGCTGCAGACGATGACCGCGAGCGTAGATTGACTTGAGAGGTTGATCCTGGACTACCCGACGTGTCCTGACTTTGGCGAGATTTACGCCGCCCTATCCAGAGACCCACCCGACCCTGTTGAGGGATATCAGATCTTTGAGGGATACCTGTACCGAGGTTCCCGCTTATGCGTTCCCCAGACATCGTACCGTGACTATCTGGTTTGGGAGTTGCACGCGGGCGGGGCCGGCGGGCACTTTGGTCGGGATAAGTCTATAGACATCGTCGAGGACCGCCTATATTGGCCCAGCCTCAAGAAAGATGTGGCTCGTGTTGTCCGTCACTGCCGTATCTGCCAAACGGCTAAGGGTACCAAACAGAACACGGGTCTGTACACTCCATTACCTGTATCGCACCGCCCTTGGGAGGACATTAGCATGGATTTTATTCTCGGACTTCCCCGCACTCTGCGGAAACACGATTCCATCTTCGTGGTGGTCGATCGGTTTTCAAAGATGGCACACTTCATCGCTTGTCGCAAGACGGCAGACACGACTCACGTAGCGTCAATCTTGTGAGGGATGTCTTTCGATTGCATGGTCTACCCAAGTCGATTGTGTCAGACCGCAACGTGAGATTTATGAGTTACTTTTGAAAAACTCTGTGGCACAAGACCACCATTCTTAGGTTCTCCTCAGCGTATCATCCACAGACGGACGGACAGACCGAGGTAGTAAATAGGAGCTTAGGAAACCATTTGAGATGTCTAGTTGGTGAGCATGTAGGTAGTTGGGACTTAGATTTACCGATTGCAGAGTTCGCCTACAATAGCTCAGTCAATAGGTCCACCGGGCTAAGTCCATTCCATGTAGTATCAGGCTACGACCCTAGGAAGCCCATTGACCTCTTACCGAGCCCTTTAGAGTCTCGCCCTAGTGAGTCTGCTGAGTCCTTCACACAGCATTTGCATGAGTTGCATGAGTCGGTCCGCCGAAAAATAATAATGAGCAATGAAAATTACAAAACCCATGCAGATAAGCATAGGCGAGAGCAAGTATTTAATATAGGCGATAAAGTGATGGTGCGAATCCGCCCGGAGAGGCTCCCCTCGGGACCTGCCAAAAAGTTGAGCATCAGGCGAATGGGCCCCTACTCTATTATAAATCGTATTGGGACAAACGCCTACCGGCTCGATATTTCGACGAGTATGGGCATTCATCCAGTATTTAATGTCGAGGATCTGACACTGTACTACGAACCTTACGAGTATGTGGACCCTAGGCGGTGGAGATGCCCGGTCTTTTCCACCTCCACTTTCGTTACCTGCCCCCACTCATACCCCGCCACTGATTGATAGCCACCACAGTACACCCTATGTTTCCACCCACCCACTCGGGGATTCGTCTTCTTTGGTCTCACCTTCGGCACCACTGATCGCATCGAATTCCACCACTCGAGAGATGAGAGCTGAGAGTATTACTGAGATCAGAGCCCACCAGTTTGTTTCTACTACGGATGGGCAGCGCTGTCGTTACTTGGTACACTGGCGAGGCCGCCCTGATGCTGACGATGCTTGAATATTGCCGTAGGAGCTCGATCGACTCGCCCCTGGACTTCGACTTCAGTACGACCATCTCCAATCATCGGAGATGAAGGCTTTTTAGTCGGGGGGAGTTGATGGGGATCCATCAGTTGTTGCACCCGGAGGGGTTCGCCGCAAGGCGGGACCCACGTTTATCTATTCGCGCAGGAAGAAGTGATCGGATTGCCGATCCGACTCCCTGGTTGCGTCCGGCGCGCCGTTGCGAGTCGAAATCATATATTAGATTATTATTTTCGAGTTTGCTTTTATATATTTAGTGATCGATCCCCACCGGCCAATCATAGCCGTTGATGGGGATGCCCTAGGCTTTTCTTCTTTTATAAATAGAGATTGTAAGGGCTGGAAGAGGCATTGCAGAATTTGGAGAACATCATTCCCGGATTCCAGCGATCAACCCGCGGTGTCGACGCCGTGGAACCCTAGGTGACGACTCCTAGGTGCTCAAACATCTCCCCAAGGTACCACCCATCCATTGCCTCCTTCTTCCCCCTCTGAAACCCCACCCGCAGACCCATAACTCTGAATCACTATTCACGGATTACTGTTCATGAAATCACTGTCCACGGGAACACTGTCCACGGGAACACTGTTCACGGGAATACTGGTCACCGAAATCACTGTTCGTCGTAACACTGTTCACCCGCGAAATTGCCATCCATCCACCTCCCTTCCCTCCGTGGTTCCACTCCCAAATATCCTATGAACGCCAGATCACTTCCGATCTAGAGTTTCCAACCCCGATCCGTTATTTCCTCCACCATACGCCATCCCACTCCTCGAATCCGCTATCATACACCGGATCCACCCATACCCCACCCAGATCTATCCCCTAGGGGCCGGATCTATCCATTTCCGGACGGATCTCTTCATTTTCCACTGTGGACAGCCACCACCACCCCGTCACGCCTCCGGTTCCTCCTTTCATCGCCGATCTACGCCTCCGGGTTCCAGTTCTCCAGTGTCTCGGTTCAGCCCGCTAATTTGTGAGTATTTCGTTGTAATTTGACATTTGATTCGGTATTATTACTTGGTGTTTTTCTTGTGCTTGTTTGGAATTATACTGGTGGGTATTTGTTTGCATACAATTATAATTGCAGGTGAGACAAATTCGGCGCGCGCTCGCTTTGGCCCTCCGATGCGGAGGAAAGCCACGCTTAACCGCTAAATTAAATATGGTCTTAACTCTTTGTGATTTTGTGTGGTGTTACAAGATTTTCATTGCTCTAATTATTAATCGCCGTTGCCGACTGTCGCATTGCATTTAGCGTAGGTTTAGCATTCCGCATGTGCACTCTCACCAGAGTCCTAGGTTTTGCGCACCCACAGCCTACCCTTACATCAATAACACAATTACATTTATCCCCACCTTCTATTCCTCTATAATTATTGATATATATGTGGAAGAGAAAAAGCTAAAACCAAGTAAATAAATCCATACAGGAAACCCAGACACATCAGCAGACTCAGCAGGTTCAAGATTTATTTTAAGTAAAAAAATTACGCATGTGAAAAAAGATACTACAAGTCAGAAGAAAGAAAGGAGCAGTGATAAACACATGCTAGCATACTTCCAAAGGAACTCTGATCAACAACTAATGCATAAAACAATGCACAGTTAATAATGCTTATAATTTCGCAGAATAATCATTGCAAAGAGTTGAGTGTAGCTGCACCAAATTTACGTAAAATTTGATTATGCTAGTCATGGAGCTCTCTGCTGCAAATTATGGGGAGTGCTTACTGTGAGCACTCTCCAGTGCATTTACAAAGCATTTGTTTTCATAGCTCAACATAACACTATACTAGATACACATTCTAATTCATAATATATAGATTAAGGAATTGGCGCATACCCATTAAGTTTAGATAAAAAAGAAGAGCAGCGTTCACGAAGAGGTGCAAGATCTGAAATTTTATCAATGGAAACACAGTCAATGTTCTGTGAGCACAGCATATGTCTTTCAATAGACTTTCGCAAATCAAAAGTGTTGCTAAATTCCTGCTTAACATCTGCAAATAGCAAAAAATAATATTAGTTTCATGCAGGTTGTGAACGTCCATAAATGCACAAAATCCTGTATAATAAAGTCAAACAACTGTCAAGACAGAATTAGCAACTAAATGACTGCTTGCTAGTCTTTTACTTACAACGCAACAATAGAAACCCATTTTTAATAGAAACTACAATAAAGATCAAATACTCAAAGCAATCTTTCACCAGAATTTTTAAATTACGTTACAAATAACATCATGAGAATATGTTTCATCACTAATAGAATGTCTTGAGAAAAATAGCTTTATCCAAGTAGGAGTAGGACACCAAAAAATTAGTAATCTAAAGATCAATTTTGATATTGAAGATATTAATTGCATGAGTTAATATAGAAGGTTCTTGTTATGGTAAAAAATATCAATATTATTGTTGAAATAGCCCATAGGTTTGGCCCATTTAGTGGCCCGTTTACTTCTCTTCTATTTTTCATTAGTCCCACATTGTGTATAGGATTTCTCTCTCTCTTCTCTCTCCTATAAATATGTACTCTCCTTTTGTATACAATACATGAAATATACAAGCTTTTGTTCTTTCCTACATGGTATCAGAGGTAGGTTCCAGAATTTTCGGCCTCCTAATTTTGTGACCGCACGCTCTTTTTCTTTTCCGACCGCACGCCCTGTGCGACCTTCCTTTTTTGTGACCGCACCAGCCCCACCCCGCCCTGCCTCTCTCCAACGACGGTGGTTCTACCTCTCTTATAGCCCTCTGACAGGTGGGTCCCGCCTCTTGCAGCCAGCTCCTTCTCCGACGGTCTCTCCATCTGCGGCATTCTCTCCTCTTGATCGCAGCACGCTCGGTCTCCTCTCCTCAGCGCTATCGCCCTGCTCGCGCGGTCTCCAGCGACTAGCAAACAAGCAACACTCCCATTGGCTCGTGCGACCTCCTCAGCGCCTCCTCCTGCGACCTCCCGCTGCCGATCTCTCAGGTCGCTGCGGTCTCCTGCTGATCTCCCGCTGCGATCTCCTCTGCTGCTCGTGCGACCTCCTCAGCTCGCCATTGGCTCTCTGCCGAGTTCCTATCTTGCTATCTCCGCAGCGATCTCATAGTAGCAATCTCCAGCGCGATCTAGTAGCGATCATCGGTCTGTTTGCAGCGATCTCCAGCGGTATTCTCGCACAGTCTGCTCGCAGCGATCTCTCCGGCGGTCTCTCTTCCGCAATTGGCTCTCCAGCAGCAAGCGATCTCAGCAGCGATCTTCTCCCTGCCGCTGCCTCTACCAGCGATCTCCCTCAAGCGATCTCCAGCAGCAAGCTCTCTCCTGCGGTCTAGCTCTCCTTCCTGCCGGCTTGCTCTCTTCTCTTCAGACCGCCGCTCTCTCTAATGGGCTCATCTGCGAACTCCTCGACTTTGCCTACTGAGGCCGCCCAACAGCACACTCCCGTGAGCGGGAGTAATCTGCACACTCCTAGTGAGCTCCGTGATGAGCTGCGAATTACTACTATCTCCCTCTCCGGGAAGAAAAACTTCATTCCTTGGGGTCACTCAATCCGCCGGGTCCTCCAGGCCAAGGGTCTTCTCGCTCATCTTACCGATGATCCCCCGGCGACTACACCTCCTGAGTGGCTCAAGACTGATGGTCGGGTCCAGACCTGGATCCTTAACTCTTTGGAGGGCGAACCATATGAAATGGTCATGTACCTGCCCACGGCCAAAGGGATGTGGGACGAGCTCCACTCTTTATACTCCGACAAGGACAGTCTTCAAAGTCTCTTCGACATTATCTCTGATCTTCAGGCTCTGGACACCAGTGGACCAAACATTACCTCTGTTGTCGCTCGGGTCAAGTCACTCTCTGAAGCGTGGCTTCAACACCAGCCGCCCACCTTTGATCTAGCTACTCAGCGCGCGCAAAGAGAGGCCGTCTGCATTGCTCTGTTAATGGCCCGTGTTCCTCCACATCTTCTAAGTATTCGGGCACAAGTCCTGGCCTCGACTCCCACTCCATCCTTATCGGCTGTCTGCTCCATGCTACTCAAAGTATCACAACCTCCGGAGGCTCTTGCTCCTCCCTCACCGGCTCTTCTCCAAAATGTCCCTGCTCCTTCGTTTCCTCCTCCTTCTAGCCGAGGAGGTCGGTCTACCCACCGTGGAAGGGGCCGTGGTGGACGAGGACGGCCGAAGTGCTCCTTCTGTGGTCGTGATGGCCATTATGAGTCCACCTGCTTTCGGAAGACGGGCAATCCTCCTCCTCCACGACCGACGGCAGCAGTCGTTGAAGATAGCTCCTCGGTCTCTCGTGCTGATCTTGAGGCACTACGCCTACAGTTCCAGCAACTCCAAGGGATGATGACTCCACCTGCCTCAGTCGCCTCCGTATCCAGCCCAGGTATCGTTTGTCTCTCCACTAGTCCTCGCTGGATAGTGGATTCGGGTGCCACTCATCATATCACCTCTCTTCCGCCACCAACATATTCGGGTGCTCCTCATCCAAAATATATCACTGTGGCCAATGGAGCGACTGTCTCTGTGTCCGGCTCAGCTGACCTATCTGTCAGCCCATCCATCTCTCTCCGCTCGGCACTCCATGTTCCGGGCTCCCCGTTTAACTTACTCACTGTTAGCCGTCTAACTACTGATTTGGATTGCTCTGTCACTTTTTCACGTTCTTCTTTTCTGATACAGGATCGACGGACGGGGACTACCATTGGTAAAGGGCAGCTGCGCAACGGGCTTTACCTTCTCGACGATTCTCCCACCATCCTCGCCTCTGTCTCTTCTGCTGACTGGCATCAGCGTCTCGGCCATGCTCCCCTCCCCATCCTCAAGAAGGCACTACCCGATGTATCTTTTCATGCATTTCAATGTGAATCATGTATTTTCGGCAAACAGCCGCGTTCATCTTTTCCTGCAAATTGTACTCGGAGCTCCGCTCCTTTTGATCTTATTCATTCAGATATCTGGGGTCCCTATAAAATTTGTAGTATCTCTGGATTCCGTTATTTCATTACTTTTATTGATGATTACTCCCGCACAACATGACTATACTTACTTCGCGGACGCTCTGAATTACCTCGTGTGTTTAAGGCATTTATCCTTGAAACCCGCACTCACTTCTCCACCACCGTCAAAACGCTACGCACCGATAATGCTCGCGAATACACCGGCAATGAGTTTTCGAGCTTATGCTCGAATTCGGGATTATTCATCAAACCTCATGTGCCTACACCCCTCAACAAAACGGTGTGGCCGAACGAAAGAACCGACATCTCCTTAATATGGCCCGCTCGATCATGATTCACATGAACGTTCTGAAGATCTATTGGAACTTTGCGATCTCTACCGCCTGCTTCATTATCAACCGTCTCCCCTCCTCCGTACTCAACAATGCCAGTCCGTTCAGTCTTCTCTTTCTCTCTACTCCTGCCTTCCCTCTCACACCTCGAATCTTCGGGTGTACGTGTTACGTTCACTCCATGGGACCATCTACGGACAAACTAGATCCCAGAGCGACTAATCAAATGTTTGTTGGCTACTCCCATACACAGAAAGGTTACGTCTGTTATTCTCCTCTCACTCGGAAAATTTCGGTGTCCGCTGACGTAATCTTCCGGGAAGACCTGCCATTCTTTCCAGCTCCAGAAACACATTCTCCAGCACCTACTCTCCCACAACCTGTCATGCGGCCCATCCTCCCGGTTAACACACCTCCTCCAACACCTCTACCACAACCACTCCCTACTCCGCCTCCCTGTCGGCCACCTCTTATCCAGGTCTATTCCCGTCGCAACTCCCGCCCCGTTGCCCCTGCGCAGTCGTCCTCGTCCTCTGGTGCTCCAAGTCCTGCTGATCCGGTAACAGAGTCCACCGCTCATCCAATGGCGAGCTACGTATCCCTGCATCGTCTCTCCCCTCCACTTCATACACTGGCCACTTCTTTATCGTCGGTTGCAGTTCCTAACTCTGTGCAGGAGGCTCTTCAACATCCTGGCTGGCGTGCCGCCATGGAAGAAGAAATGGCCGCGTTGTGGGCAAACCAGACCTGGCAACTGGTGGATCTTTCCCCTGGCCAGAAAACTATTGGTTGCAAATGGGTCTTTGTCATCAAGCATGCTGCGGATGGGACCATTGACCGCTTAAAAGCTCGCCTGGTGGCTCGCGGCTACACCCAGCAACAAGGTTTGGACTACGACGAAACCTTCTCTCCCGTCGCCAAACTGAACACAGTACGGGTTCTTCTCTCCGTTGCCGTGCACCGCCAATGGACCTTACATCAACTGGATATTAAGAACGCCTTCTTAAACGGTGATCTCACTGAAACAGTGTACATGCAGCAGCCGCCCGGGTTTGAGACTACGGGGGAGTCTCGGACCCCGAAAGTCTGTCATCTTTTGCGGTCTCTCTATGGTCTCAAACAGTCTCCTCGAGCATGGTTCGACAAGCTCAGCAAGGTCCTTCGTGAAGCAGGGTTTACTCGGAGCTCGGCTGACTTCTCCCTGTTTACTCGCCACCAGGCAACAGGCACCGTTCTCCTTCTTGTCTATGTGGATGATATCATTATCACAGGCGGCGACTCAAAAGGTATCCAGGCGATCAAACAACAACTCAGCTCCGTGTTCCAAACAAAAGATCTGGGGAACCTTCATTACTTCCTGGGCCTGGAGGTAGTCAGGCGACCTGATGGCCTTATTCTATCTCAGAGAAAGTATTGCCTCGACCTTCTTCATGATGCAGGCTACTCCGGCTGCAAACCCATCAATACTCCAATGGACGCAAATCACAAGATTTGTGCTCAGTCCTCTGACTCTGATCTCTTGCTTCAGAACCAGGAATACTATCGTCGTCTGGTTGGAAAATTGATCTATCTGACTGTTACAAGACCAGATATCTCCTTCGCTGTCGGTATTGTCAGTCGTTATATGCACGCCCCTCGTTCCTCTCATCTTCAGGCTGTGGAACGGATTCTCCGATATCTAAAAGCGGCTCCTGGTCAAGGCTTGGTATACAAGACCTCATCCTCAACTCCAACACTGGTGGCATACTCTGATGCTGACTATGCCGGCTCTCTGGATGATCGTCGGTCAACCAGTGGCTTCTGTACGTACTTCGGAGGACATTTGATTACCTGGCGTAGCAAGAAACAAGCAGTGGTTGCGCGCTCCTCAGCAGAAGCAGAATACAGGGCAATGGCATCTGTGGTCTCTGAACTTACATGGCTTGAAAGCCTTCTCACGGATCTTGGGGTAAAACTTCCTGCTCCTGCTCTTCTACTTTGCGACAGTCAGGCTGCGATACATATTGCCAAGAACCCGGTCTTCCACGAAAGAACCAAGCATATCGAGGTCGACTGCCATTTTATCCGGGAGAAAGTACAAATGAAGAAGATCGAGCTAAAACATGTCCCTGGTACTGAACAAGTTGCGGATGTCCTCACAAAGGCACTGTCCAGTACCCTCTTCTATCAATGCTTATCCAAGCTTGGTGCATACGATTTGTACGCTCCAGCTTGCGGGGGAGTGTTGAAATAGCCCATAGGTTTGGCCCATTTAGTGGCCCGTTTACTTCTCTTCTACTTTTCATTAGTCCCACATTGTGTATAGGATTTCTCTCTCTCTTCTCTCTCCTATAAATATGTACTCTCCTTTTGTATACAATACATGAAATATACAAGCTTTTGTTCTTTCCTACAATTATAATGTCATGTGCTCACCAGAGTAGTGACCGGAGGCGGAGAAGATATTGTGGAGTCGGAACCATGGCTGCCTAGGCGGGGCGTGCTTGGGAGGAGAGATCTACCAATATCTCACACAAGACAAGAAAAGAGAATAGAATACTTCTTGGATGTTTCATACCAAACAAACTTTCCTTTAAATAGCATACAAAACCCTCTTAAATAAAAACATAACATCTAACAACTAGAACAAATAATAATAATAAAGACACTAAATAGATAACAATAACTAGGTCCTTGGTCCGTGACTCGTGGCAAATAACATCTCTCCCGCCATGCAAAAAAAACTTGACCCCAAGCTCAGAAAGATTGACGACGGTGCCCACTTCACCCAACCTCTTCGTCATCAGTCCTCCACATGCAGATAAAAAAGTCTTTTGCACCGATGGCCGCGAGTATACTGCTCATCGCAATTAAAACATAGCCCATGCACGCGCCTGTTGACGCCAGGAAAATCCTGACCTCAAGATTCGGATCAATGCAGCCCGAGGTTACTGATCCTGCGGTCCAACTCCACGGCTCTGATAGCTAAAATAGGAGAGAGAAAATGACTAAGCACACCCCAGGTGCTCCAGCAGGGAGGTCCCACCACATACCCGGAAGTTTGGGAGAAACTTCCCCTCCGCAACCAAAAGCTGGGCGAGGTACTAGACGGGCATGGATTTGGCGAGTATCCAACTTGGGGGGACCTCGACCACTTCCAAAAGTGTCATTTCTAGTACCCCTGGGGGTCTATTTATAGAGAAATCCTAGGGGGGGGGGGGGGGGGGGGTACAGGCGAGTATACTGCCTCTGCTCGCGAGTTACAAGGGCTACTCGCCCATACTCGCGAGATACTCGCCCATACTCGCGAGATACTCGCCCAAACTCGCCTCTGCTCACCCCTTGCTCGTCATACTCGCCTCTTGCTCACCCCTTGCTCGCCATACTCGCCCCTTGCTCGCAATACTCGCCCCTTGCTCGCCATACTCGCCTCTTGCTCGCCCAGCTCGCCTCTTGCTCGCCCAGCTCGCCTCTTGCTCGCCGTACTCGCCCCTTGCTCGCCATACTCGCCTCTTGCTCGCCCAGCTCGCCTCTTGCTCGCCCAGCTCGCCTCTTGCTCCTGCTGGCTGAGTTGCCTTGTGTCTTGGACTGCCGGCTCCTGTGCTGACCCTTTGACCTTGACTTCAGCCTACGTGGCTTTGAATGGGCCTACCTCGGAGAATGAGGGTTGTACACAATCCCCGCTCTTTGCGAGTAATGTAGTTGCTCGGAAAGAATCATCCAACCCTTATTCGACGAGCTGTCTTTCTGGCGAGAAAAGGTCGACACCTCATAGGAGCCGAGATCAACTAGAGGCGGATACAAGGTCGACACCTTCTAGGAGCCGAGCTCAACTAGAGGCGGAGAGAAGGTCGACACCTTCTAGGAGCCGAGCTCAACTAGAGGTGGAGAGAAGGTCGACACCTCGCAGGAGCCGAGCTCAACTGGAAGCGGATACAAGGTCGACACCTTCTAGGAGCCGAGCTCAACTAGAGGCGGAGAGAAGGTCGGCACCTTCTAGGAGCCGAGCTCAACTAGAGGTGAAGAGAAGGTCGACACCTTCTAGGAGCCGAGCTCAACTAGAGGTGGAGAGAAGGTCGACACCTCGCAGGAGCCGAGCTCAACTGGAAGCGGATACAAGGTCGACACCTTCTAGGAGCCGAGCTCAACTAGAGGCGGAGAGAAGGTCGACACCTTCTAGGAGCCGAGCTCAACTAGAGGTGAAGAGAAGGTCGACACCTTCTAGGAGCCGAGCTCAACTAGAGGTGGAGAGAAGGTCGACACCTTCTAGGAGCCGAGCTCAACTAGAGGTGAAGAGAAGGTCGACACCTTCTAGGAGCCGAGCTCAACTAGAGGTGGAGAGAAGATCGACACCTTCTAGGAGCCGAGCTCAACTAGAGGTGGAGAGAAGGTCGACACCTTCTAGGAGCCGAGCTCAACTAGAGGTGGAGAGGTCCAAGGGGACAAACCATCCCGAGGCCTCCATCCTAATGCGTTTGCTGAATGCTGATCGGTCAAATCGATCATCTCTTCGTCAAGTTGGGGGGTTGGCGTCCGGACTCTTCTCTGATAACCTCTCCAGTCGGATGGGAAGTGCAGTCAGGGGGTAACTCGGCCAACGTGCAAGGGGGGAGCTGATCTCGACCGTCAATGCAGAGGCTTGGTCTTAGGAGGACTCTCTCCCGAGGCGCTATCCCACCACCCGACTTGGGTTTTTACGAGAGTCGAGTCGGAGACCTATCCCCCAATCGGTCACCAGGTTGCAGAAGAGTCTTCATACTATCACTCAACAATCAGAGGGGATTAACCGCACCAACCCATATGATTGGAATAAACGACAAGAGATATTAGGCTTTGACGCAAGAGGTCAAATGACACCTTTATACAAGGGTCCCTCAGTCAGGTAAATCGATCATCGCTTCGACGAGTTGGGAGGTCGGCGTCCAGACTTTCTCCTGATAATCTCACCAGTCGGATGAGAAATGCAGTCGGTGGGAACCGCGGCCAACGTGCAAGGGGGGAGCTGATCTCGGCCGTCATTGCAGAGGCTTGGACTTAGGGGGACGTATACCGAGGCATTGTCCCATCACCCGTTCTGGGTTTTACGAGAATCAAGTCGGAGGCTCGTTTCCCAACCTGTCGTGGAGATCGGTTTCACCTACTTCAAAAAGCTCTTGCCAGAAGAGAAAAACAACTCTCGCGGCCCATGTTTCAGGGGGCGAGGAATTTTTATTTAAATGGAATAAACACAAGGAGGGGGAGAATAGACCTTCCCGCTCAGGGATAGAACCTTTTCAGGTCATTACCGCTCCAGGTATTCCCAAGCGATTCCCTTTCATGATTCTACAGGCGGTCTCTGCCAGTCTCGAATGCCTCTTGAACGATGAAAGATCCCTCCTAGTTCAGTTCGAGCTTCTCGATGACAAGTGATCTCCTTGTTGAGTCTTTAGGTACTTCTGAGCAGTTCTTCATCTCATAGAACACACCATGAAGGGGACTGACAGTCGGGGAGGTTCCAAAGGAACACACCATCCCCAGGTCTCCATCCCACTTGGGTGTTGAATGCCGACCCAACCAAGCTTGGAGGCGTCATGAGTAAGCAGTCTCATGGAACATAAGCCCTTGATGAAGATCATCGCGAGTATGAGCTCGCGGAATCTTAGCTTGAAGACGTCACGAGTAAACATCCTCGTGGAATATACGCCCTTGATGAAGATCATCGCGAGTATGAGCTCGCTGAATCCTAGCTTTGAAAATCACCGCGACTAGGAGCTCGCCGAGCATCAACTTGGAGACCTCGCGAGTAGCTTTATGTGCTTTCCCTTGGTGGCGAACTCGTCATGAATCATCCTGTTTGTTAGTCAGACAAAAGCACTCACGGGCTTTACCAAAGCACCCGTCAGTATGATCATGTGTGGAAATCATTGACATTGAAGAAGGAGGAAACTGAGGGGAGTAGTGTCCCTTTTTACATAAGACCGCCACTCTTGATCTAGGTGCCATGTTCTCACCAACTTGCGAGCAGAGAACTCACCCCCGCGAGTAGAGAACTCGCCTATGGGCGAGTATAGAAGAATCTTGCTCGCCTGCCTGAAGTCGCCTCATTTGATGCTGCTCGCCTATGGGCGAGTAAGGAAGAAGCTCGCCTATGGGCGAGTATTGAAGGAGCTCGCCTATGGCCGAGTATTGAAGAAGTTCGTCTGCCTGTACGAAGTCGCCTATGCCGAGTAACAAGGAAGCTCGCCTATGGGCGAGTAGGGATGGCGAGTAAGGAAGGATCTCGCCACTATCCAGGAAGCTCGCCTCTCTTCCGAGTAAAGTCGCTGGCCTGAACTTATCTTTGGATCTCGCCTGCAAGAACTCGCCTATGGGCGAGCATGGAACTCGCCTATGAGCGAGTAGGGATCTCGCCATCTGGAACTCGCCTTCAGGATGTCGCCTCTGGAACTCGCCCAACTTGTCGAATGCTCGCGAGTTGCTGTCTTTGGCCTCCATCTCGCCACTTTAAGCCATGAAGCCTTCTCGCAAAAATTTCTTCCTCCGACTACGATCCACGCTCACCGCACCAAAGTGTTGACGCCAGGAAAATCCTGACCTCAAGATTCGGATCAATGCAGCCCGAGGTTACTGATCCTGCGGTCCAACTCCACGGCTCTGATAGCTAAAATAGGAGAGAGAAAATGACTAAGCACACCCCAGGTGCTCCAGCAGGGAGGTCCCACCACATACCCGGAAGTTTGGGAGAAACTTCCCCTCCGCAACCAAAAGCTGGGCGAGGTACTAGACGGGCATGGAATTGGCGAGTATCCAACTTGGGGGGACCTCGACCACTTCCAAAAGTGCCATTTCTAGTACCCCTGGGGGTCTATTTATAGAGAAATCCTGGGGGGGGGGGGGGTACAGGCGAGTATACTGCCTCTGCTCGCGAGTTACAAGGGCTACTCGCCCATACTCGCGAGATACTCGCCCATACTCGCGAGATACTCGCCCAAACTCGCCTCTGCTCACCCCTTGCTCGTCATACTCGCCTCTTGCTCACCCCTTGCTCGCCATACTCGCCCCTTGCTCGCAATACTCGCCCCTTGCTCGCCATACTCGCCTCTTGCTCGCCCAGCTCGCCTCTTGCTCGCCCAGCTCGCCTCTTGCTCGCCGTACTCGCCCCTTGCTCGCCATACTCGCCTCTTGCTCGCCCAGCTCGCCTCTTGCTCGCCCAGCTCGCCTCTTGCTCCTGCTGGCTGAGTTGCCTTGTGTCTTGGACTGCCGGCTCCTGTGCTGACCCTTTGACCTTGACTTCAGCCTACGTGGCTTTGAATGGGCCTACCTCGGAGAATGAGGGTTGTACAGCGCCGATCAGACATTTTTGCACGAGACGGTCGACGGATCTACAGGGTTTGGGTGCCCTCGGCACATCCTCTGGAGTCCCGGTGTTGGTGGGGATATAAGCCTCCTGCGCCAACTGAAGTCGACGGTCGCACAATCTTGCTAAGCTCATAACAGTCACCAAGTCACGGGGAGACCCAAATTCGACGTCCAAACATAGTCAGTCGCAGAGCACGGCTGTAAAGATGGTGACCTGCATCTCAGGGGTTATCGTGACGTGCGCTAGAAGAATCTAAAATTATTCTAGATAGTCATCAATCGGCCTTGTCTGATGTAACGTCGTGAGGTCCCCCGGGGGGTTACTGCGAATCGGGAGCCAAAGCGCATGTTGCATGCCTGCTTGAAGTTGGACAGATCAGTCCAGGATTGTCCGCCTGCAAACGGACGAACCATAACTATGTGATATCAAGCATGTATAAGAAGGACAAACTGATCCATTCTGTCACCGGTGTATGTTGATGACTAAAAAATTGTTCGGATCTGGTGAGCCAGCCTAGGGGATCGTCCTTGCCATCATAAGTTGAAAAGGCCAACTTGGTGTAATGGGGCATGATGTTGCCCTCATGTGGTATCCTGGTCAGGGGATCAGGTCGAAGAAGCAGCGGTGGAGGTGCCTAGCTGCTGCATGCGTGATTAGTAGGCGGGGTAGTAACAACCGGAATGGTGGCGGTCAACTCATTAAGCTTGTTGGTGAGTGTGATCATATCTTCCTGATGACACGCTTCGGCCTCTTGAAGGCTTCCCTCTATGGATGTCATGAATGTTTTCATGAAGTCCCTCATAGTATCCATGGGCGAGTCTGGAAGTAGCACGGGCTAGAGAGCGGGTGATTGGACGGTTGTAGTCCTCGGAGACGGTTGAGTTTGAGTTGTCGCGAGAGCCGCGATGCTTCCCTATGATGAGGCACAAAAAGAACACCCTTCTTTTTGTTTGGGGGTTCGAGAAAAGGGCAATGCGGTGTTGGGGGCTCGAGAAAAACACAGGGCTCGAGGAACAGGGTCGTTTGTTGCTCGGGGGCTCGAACAAGAGGCGTTGTCGCTACTGGATTCTCTGGCTGTTGTGAGGGGCTCGAAACAGGAAGGAAGAAGGTGCAGCGCTGTTGGATTCCATGGCGCTGTTCTGGGATGTCGAAGGCATAAGCGAGAATAAAAGCGTGTGTCGAAGGTTCCGGTTGGACGTTGCTGGACTCGACAAAGACGGGTGTCTGTCCTGGGATGTCGAAGGCGTAGGCAAGAAGAAACGCGCGTGTCGAAGGTTCCGACTGGACGTCACTGGGACTGAGGAAGACGGTGTTGGACGTCGTTGGGCTCGACGAAGACGACATTGGACGTCGCTGGGCTCGACGAAGACGGATGTCGATTCGGCTGGAAGTCGAGGGAAAACCGGCGCGGATAGAGGATGCAAGAATTCCTGGCGAGGCCGAACGGCGAGGCGCAGGAAGAAGACGCCAGCAGTAACGACAACGAACGAGAGAGTGAAGCGGCTGGTCTAGTGTGCGGAATGTGCAAAAGACGTCGAAACTTTGAACCCGAGAGAGTTTGCGCGTGCGAGGAGGATCGCTATCTCTGATACCAAGTAGTTATGTGCTCGTCGGAGTAGTGGTCGGAGAGAGAGAAGATATTGTGGAGCCAAAATCGCGGTTGCCTAGGCGGGGCGTGCTCAGGAGGAGAGATCTACCAATATCTCACACAAGACAAAAAAAAAGAGAATAGAATACTTCTTGGATGCTTCATACCAACCAAACTTGTCTTTAAATAGACTACAAGACCCTCTTAAATGAAAACCTAAAAATCTAACAATTAGAACAATTAATAATAATAATAATAAAGACACTAAATAAATAACAATAACTAGGCCCTTGGTTCGTGGCCCGTGGCCCATAACATATAACATGTCGACAAAAACACTAGGATAATAATACAGAGAAGGGTCATTTGGGGGAAGGAATCACAAAATTAGTGAGCAGTGAACATAAGCCAATTACAGGTCTTAGTAATTTCACATATTAAACTTGCATCAATGCGTGCTTTTGAAAACTTTGAAAAATACTAAATAAGTTAGTGTCTTTATACTTTCGAAGAGAAATTTAAAGGCAAAATGAGGAGACCTAAATTTAGTGTTCATGGTGACACCAAAATTTGGGCCTGGACATTTATAATACAAGAGTACACGACAACATAAGAAATAATACAAATAACAATATCAAGAGATATATGTGATGTCCTTTTCCTAGAGAAGTTGAGATAATCTCAGGCAGGAGATAATTCGGGTAATAAAATAGAGATTGAACAATAGAACTCAAGTAATCTATGAATTAAAAACAAGTTCACAAAACAAGAATAGATCAATCCTAAGAGGTATACGGAATTCCCTCTGAACAGACGATCACCAGCAAGGAGACAATCTCGTCTTCCTCGCAAGCTTACACGGAAGGAACAACAAGCAATGACTGAGAAAACATGTCACTCCCGCTCCTCCCCAGCTGCTATTTATAGACACATAGTAGCCAGAAAATTACAAATGTACCCACAGCAATTTATTCTGTTTGTATTTGAATTCAGTCTTTCCCTCCCTTTCTAGCTCACAGCCTACACCCGTGTATATGTAGAAGTGGCTCGATACATTTAAATGTATCATGTCTCCCCCTTCAGCAATTCCTTGTCCTTAAAGGAACGCGATGCGGGTAACGACGCCACAATACCCACAGATCCTCCCAAGTAGCCTCCTCTGTCATCTCATTGCGCCATTGCACTAGGATTGAGTACAGACCTTGCTATTTCTCTGTGTGATCCGCCTGTCCAAGATAGCCAGGGGCTCCAACAAGGCATTGCCCTCTGTTGTCACCGACGCTGGAAGAGGTGTGATCTGCTCTGGAGGCTCGTATTTATGCTCATGCAGTTGAGAAATGGGGAAGTGTGATGAATTTTTGCATCCGTCAGCAAGTCAAGTCGGTATGCCACCGCCCCTATCTTTTCGACTACTCGGAAAGGACCAAAAAAATTGGGAGCAAGTTTGTGAGATCCATGTACTCGGAGACGGGTCTGTTTGTAAGGCGGGAGCATGATATACACCCAAGAGTTCACCTCCAAAACTCTTTCCCGCCGCTTCCTATTTGCCATCACGCGCATGCAATTCTGGGCTTGGTGGAGATTGTGCTTCAGGATTGATATCATATTCTCTCTAGCTTGTAGGGATCGGTCCACATCCTGCACGATGGGAGAGCCCTCATAGGGAGTCATCCTTGTTGCACTTTGGAATGTTGTGTTGTACCACCACTCTATCATTGTCAACAACATTGTCCAGTTCTTAGGCCGCTCAAAACACATAAACCTGAGGTAGCTTTCAAGGCAACGATTCACGACTCTCGTTTGTTCGTCAGTTTGAAGATGGTAGATTGTTGACATCATCAACTGTATTTGGAGAATTCGGAAGAGCTCTTGCCAAAATTGACTAATGAATACTACATCACGGTCGCTTACAATAGATTTGGGCAACCTGTATAGTCTCACGACTGAGTCCAGGAAGAGTTGAGCCACCATATCCGCCGTGTAAGGGTGCACGACCGCCATAAAATGAGTTTGTTTGCTTAAAATTTATCCATCACCATGGAGATAGTAGACTTCACATTGCTCTTGGGCAAGCCATCAATAAAATCCAAAGATAATCTTGCCAGATTCTCTTTGGGACTGGCAATGGTTGTAGTAATCTCATAGACTTCCTGTGATCTGATTTGCATTGTTGACATACATTACACCTCTGAATATACCTGTAAATATTTGGTTTCATTCCCTTCAAATAAAACATTTTCTTCATTTGCTAGTAAGTTGCATTGATGCCCGAAAGCCCCCCAATGGACCCATCATGGTACATTTGTAGGAGCTTGACCTTCAAGGTCTCCTCATTTCCAATTACCAACTTCCCCTTCCGCATGAGCAAACCGTGCATCCACACGTATTTTGGCTTACTTAGATTAGATGCCTCCTTCTCCTTGATGATCTTCTGAATGACAGGTTCAATGGTCCACGAAGCTTTGATCATGCAAGATATCAGAAGTGATAGAGACGGCCATATTCAACTCCTTTTTGGCCACTTCACATTGCCTAGATAGAGTATCCGCACATATGTTCTCCTTCCCCCTCTTGTATTGTATTAGGAAATCATACCCCATGAGTTTAGTCAAGTATTTTTGTTGAGCTGGTGTGGCGATTTTCTGATCCAGAATGAACCGTAGGCTTTGATGATCAGTTCTTATTATGAAGGGACACCCAATCAGGTAATGTCGCCAATGTTGAACAGACATCACAATATCTAGGAAATCTTTCTCATACACGGAAAGAAGAGTGTTCTTTTTCCCGGAGCTTTACTGAAGAAGGCGATGGGCTTTCCTTCTTGTAATAAGACCGCACCTACCCCTCTCTCTGAGGCATCTGATTCAAGAATGAAGGTCTTATGGAAGTCAGGAAGCCTCAATATTGGCGGTTCAGACACAGACCGCTTCAAATGGTTAAAAGCTTCAGCAGTTGCAGGTGTCCACTTGAAGGTCTTCTACTTCAACAACTCAGTGAGGGGTTTTTCTATAAGACCATACCCCTGAATGAAGCTCCTATAATATCATGTCAATCCCAAGAAACCCCATAATCTTTTTAATGTAGTTGGTGTTATCCAGTCGACCATTGCCTGGATTTTAAGGGGATCGGTGGCTACCCCCTTGTTGGATATAAGATGACCAAGTTAATGTACTTGCCACCGACCAAATATGCACTTCCCTTAAGAAAAAGTTGTTGAGATCAAAGCACTCCAAAGGTGAAGGTTAGATGTTGGATATGTTCATCCTAGGAACTGTGAAGACTAAAATGTCGTCAAAGAACACCAATAAGAATTTCCTTAGTTGATTCTCAAAGAGCTTGTTCATCATACCTTGGAATGTAGAGGGGCATTTCTCAAGCTAAAGGACATTACCAAGAATTCGTAATACCCTTGGTGACTTCTGAATGCAGTCTTGTGGACATCCTCTTCCGCCATTCTTACTTGATGATAGTCGGCCATTAGATCCAACCTAGAGAAGAACATGGCCCCACACAATTCATCAATGAGTTCTTCGATGATAGAAATTGGAAATTTGTCCTTCGTCGTGTGTTTGTTAAGTAGTCTATAGCAATACATAATCGTCACGTTCCATACGCCTTCTTGACCAACACCATCGGGGAGGCGTAGGGGCTACATCTATACCTGATAACTCCCGTTTCCAACATTTCTTCAATTAATCTCTCTATCTCTGTCTTCTGTAAGGGGGGATAAAGGTAGAGTCTAATGATAACATTCGCAAAGCCCTCCTTTAAAACAATATGTACATGATCTCTAGTAGGAGGCAACCAATCCCCTAGGCTCAGCAAAGATATCTCGGAATTCATGAAGTAGAGTTTGAAATTGTAGACTCTCCATGTTCGACAACGGCTTCCCTGTTAACTGGCAAGGTGCAAAAAGCACTAGGACCTCCATAACTTTAGTTGGCTTACTCTCCTGAAGATTACACATGGCCATCATTGTGAGTTAGCCCTGCTTGGAGATCAATTTGTCCATTCTCTTTTGTTTCATCCAAATTTCGGCTAAGTTCTTCGAGCCCCTCAACGAGATCTTTTTTCCCTGGTTCACAAACTTCATCTTAAGGTTATTAAAGTCCCAATTGACCACCCCCAATGTAATCAACCACTAAAATCCCAAGACGACTTCGCAACCTCAAAGAGGTAAAACCAACATTTCCGATGCAAAGTAAACTCCCTGCATACGCCATCGGAAGTAATTTACCTTGTGAGAGTTGGAGATGTTTTTCCCGTTAGCAATTGCCACATTGAACACAGGTATGGGAATTAAATGGCATTGCAATTTGTTTATCGTGTTGAGGTCCAAGAAATTATGGGTGTTGTCGGAATCAATCAGTAAACTAATTGACTGCCCATGGTGTGAAGATGTCACATGCATAGTGTGGAAGTTGGTGATACCTGTGAGAGCGTGGACAGATACCTGAGGTGATTGTGGGTCCTCCTTGTTTTCAATTGTTAATTCCAACTCCTCGTCTCCTTCATAAAAGGGTGGAGCTACCTCGTCCACCTCCGGGAGGAGTTCCAGTGAGTAAGATTGTCGTCTCTCCAAACACATGTGGCTAGGTGTGTACTTATTGTCACACCAGAAGCACAGACCCTTGTTCCTTTTCTCGTCCATTTTTGTCAACGTAAGCCGTCTGCCGACCTTGGACTACGACCATGTCTGGTGATGGTTTCCCCCTAGTGCAAAAGGTAAGGTAAACTTAGTCGCTGGCTCGCTGCATTCAGTGAAGATGACGGTCTATCCCCCTTAGGAGATGAGTCAATCGACGAATATGGATAGCGTTTTAGCCCCAACGCATCCTTATGTTCCTGCAATGACTGAGAAAATGTGTCATTCCTGCTCCTCCACAACTGCTATTTATAGACACATAGCAGCCAAGAAATCACAAGTGTAGCCCCGGCAATTTATTCTGTTTTTATTTGAATTCAGCATTTCCCGCCCTTTCCAGCTCACAGACTACACCGCCCGTTATATACTGAAGTGGCGCTATACACTTATATGTATCAATATATCAAAATAAATGAACTGTCTCAGTACAATCAAACATGATTTCAGTAAAAAAGGATGCAACTTTCTATTAATTGCTAAAGCAAACCAACCTCTATATTGAGGTTGAGAAGCTGGCTGCTCCCCGAAGTACTTCTTGTACTGCCAAGCAATCCGCAGACCCTTCCCCGGAAAAATAAACCAAACATCACATATTCGAACCAATCATATAAATTATGAAGCGTCAAAGGGGCGAAGAACTGCCCGACTCAGACCTGTTCTTGCCCCTCTCGATCAGGGCCAGGAACCAGCGGCCTCTCCTCCTTAGTGGCCGTCATGGGAGCGGGCAGGGTTCCGAGAAAAGCCCTAGGTTCTTCCGAAGGCGAGGCAAATAGAAGAGGTTGGCGATGAACTACACCCTGGGCCATGATGTTTCTAAGCAGCAGGAGGTGGTGCGGCGCCTCGGCGTCCTCCATCACCATCACCAAACTGCCAAGAAGAAAACCGCCTCCTAGTATCCCTATAAATTCATATCAAGATATGAAAGGACCATGAGGATGCTGTCGAGAATGGAAAAAAAAACAGGAAAATGAGGATGAAATGTTAACTGTCTAGATCTGGGATCCCGGATGAAACGAAGGCGGCGTTTCCTGGGCCTAGTTTGACTCCGGGAAGAGGAATAGAGGGGGTTGCAGCGGCCGACGTCGAAGGATTGCGAGAGAAGCTACTGGGTCGGGTGGCTCGCGTCGTCGCCATGGCATCGCCGGCGCAAAGCGGGCTTGCGGAGAAGTGCAGGTCACGATCGAGCCACGACTCACGAGTCACGACCCGTCCTAGGTATTAGTATATATTAGCGAAGGTGTACGGCTTTTTCGCTAGTTGCACCCCACATTTGTATTTGTTGCAAGCTTTTGAGAACCGGACCGGAGATCGAACCGGTGAGACCAAAGATTCAAGGTCCGACCGGTTGGACCGGTCGAACCGTGATGTCATATTATATTATAAAATTACTACAATTATAAAACATAGTAACAAACTATGAAACTATATAATAATTAGAGCAAAAATTTTGTTGTTTTGTCAAAACATATTACATGTCATGAAATAAAACATTAAATAATAATGTTTTGTGACATTGTCACACAAAATAATTGTCTCATAGTAATGATTGTCACACAAAATGATTCTCACTAGATGGTCATGAAGTACAAATGTTTAATTATTTATCACCAATTCAAATCATAACTTAATAAGTTAAATCCTCCGCCGAAGTCATTGCCAACACCATCAAAATCCATAATACGCTCATCTCCAAAATTCTCCAAGTCGGTGTGCTCAACAAATGGTTCATTAATACCAATTTGTTCATCATCTGCATAATTAATATATATAATTAAATTACGAAACAATCAAACAATAACCCTAGGTAATTCTCCCTTGCAGCTGCACCGTATGATGAAATCGCAGGGTCAAAAATTCGCCCGCCCGGTTACGGGGAACCGGCCACAGTTTCCGGTTTTCCGGTCAAACCGGCCGGTTCTCCGGTTCCGCGGCGGTTCACCCCATTGGCGGGCAGAACAGCTGGACCGGACCGGCTAGGGGGCCGGTCGGCGGTCGGACCGGTCCGACCGGCCGGTCCGGTCCGGTTCTCTAAAGGTTGATTGTTGGGCACTTTTCATTCAAAATTTTAAATATGTCATTTTGCATCTCTCATTTGCATTTATTTTGGCAGTTTGCATCTCAAACATAAATTTAAGGGGGGTATTTTCAGTCTGAATGAGGATAAAATCCTTTAAATTCAATGGGTTATACCTGAAGAATTTGGGGGCGCTAAGAAGGAATCAGACATATATGTCTATTGGTAAGGAAGTTGGACGAAAATACTTTTCATTACAATGTTCTAGGGTGCAAAGTACCAAAATATGTGCAAAAGGGGAGATGCAAAGTGTCAAATTTAAAATTTCAGAGTGCAAAGTGTTAAACAGAAGCAAATGGGAATGAAAAGTGCCAAAAAACCAAGGTGTATAGCTTGCATTTCGTGTGGAGCCGCAAGAATTGTTATTCGCACACTGATATTTGCTAATATTAATCATATCCATTAAATAGGTCATTATTATTAATATGGCTTTTTTGGCACTTTGCATCATTCATTTGCTCATGTTTAGCATTTTGTATTTAAAAAATTTAAATATTGCACTTTGCACCACTCATTTGCACAAATTTTGGGACTTTGCACCCTATGACATTGTAATGGGGTATTTTCGTCCAATTTCCTTACAAATAAACATATACGCATGATTCCTTCTCAGCACCCTCAAATCCTTCAGGTATAGCCCCTTGAATTTATAAAATTTTAGCCTCATTCGAACTGAAAATACCTTTATTGGTGTGCGTGTATTAGCAAAGGTGTATAGCTTGTATTCCGTGCGGAGCCGCGGGAATTGTTATTCGCACGCTGTTATTTGCTAATATTAAACATATCCATTAAATAGGTCATTATTATTAATATGGTTTTTTGGCACTTTGCATCCCCCATTTGCTCCTATTTGGTATTTTGCATCTCGAAATTCTAAATATTGCACTTTGCATCCCTCATTTACATATATTTTTGGTACTTTGCACCATAGGGCATTGTAATGAGAAGTATTTTCGTCCAACTTCCTTATCAATAGACATTTTCGTCTGATTTATTCTCAACGCCCCCAAATCCTTCAGGTGTAGCCTCTTAAATGTAAGGAATTTTGGCATCATCTTGATCGAAAATACCCATTAAATTTAAATTCGGGATGCAAACTATCAAAATAAATGCAAATGAGAATGCAAGATGTCATATTTTAAATTTTGAGATACAAAATATCAAACAATAGCAAATGGGAGGTGCAATGTACCAAAATGACTTATTAATAATACACATACTAATATATGTATCAAAATAGTTCTGTTGGGGTCCCCCTAAAAGGGTTCGGGTTGAGTCGGACCAAGTGTTTCTCATCACAGCCTCGCTCGGACCCGCTTGACGGCCCCAATTTTATGTTTGGTCTTAATCCCGCAGCTAAGCAGCTTCGCGCTTCCACTTGTTCCTTAAGAACCGCTCAAAAGCGCTTCTTCTCACTCATGTTCCGTAAGAGCGCTTTCGCTAGCTAATGGTCTGTACGAGTGCTTCCGCTCGCTCCTGATCCGTAAGAGCGCTTCCGCTCGCTCCTGCTCTGTAAGAGCATTTCCGCTCGCTCCAGCTCCGGAAGAGCGCTTCCGCTCGCTCCCGCTCCGGAAGAGCGCTTCCGCTCGCTCCCGCTCCGGAAGAGCGCTTCCGCTCGCTCCCGCTCCGGAAGAGCGCTTCCGCTCGCTCCCGCTCCGGAAGAGCGCTTCCGCTCGCTCGTGCTCCGTAAGAGCGCTTCCGCTCGCTCCCACTTCGCAGGAAACGCTCCCGCTCGCTTCCGCTCCGGAAGAGCGCTTCCGCTCGCTCCTGCTCCGTACGAGCGCTTCCGATCGCTCCCGCTCTGGAAGAGCGCTTCCGCTCGCTTCCGCTCCGGAAGAGCGCTTCCGCTCGCTTCCGCTCCGGAAGAGCGCTTCCGCTCGCTCCTGCTCCGTACGAGCGCTTCCGATCGCTCCCGCTCTGGAAGAGCGCTTCCGCTCGCTCCCGCTCCGTAAGAGCGCTTCCGCTCGTTCCCGCTCAGTAAGAGCGCTTCCGCTCGCTCCCTCTCCGGAAGAGCGCTTCCGCTCGCTCCCGCTCCGAAAGAGCGCTTCCGCTCGCTCCCGCTCCGGAAGAGCGCTTCCGCTCGCTCCCGCTCCGGAAGAGCGCTGCCTCTCGCTCCTGCTCCCTAATTGCGCTTCCGCTCGCTCCTGCTCCGGAAGAGCGCTTCCGCTCGCTCCTGCTCCGTAAGAGCGCTTCCGCTCGCTCCTGCTCCGGAAGAGCGCTTCCGCTCGCTCCTGCTCCGGAAGAGCGCTTCCGCTCGCTCCTGCTCCGGAAGAGCGCTTCCGCTCGCTCCTGCTCCGGAAGAGCGCTTCCGCTCATGCTTGTTTCGCGAAGCGCGCCGTTATCGTCCATCGCCGGCGACGATCGCCGACCACCACCACCACTAGGAAGGCTGCCCGGGCTGCCCGAGCTGCCCAGCGTGACCGAAGGGCAAACTCGTCATAAATACAAAGTTGACAATCCACGTGCCCCGAATCAAGCATCCTCATTCGCTCGTCCAAGAATCAGCATGACACAGTTACCAGAACGCCCTCCCCAAAAACTATAAAAGGAGGGTCAGGCCTCCATTTGAAGACACTTTTGGCACTCGGAGAAGAATGAGCTCTTGAGTTTTCCGGCGAGATCTCTCGGAGGATCTTCATCGACCTTCGAGCTCCCCTCAGAGATCTCCATCAACACTCCAGTTTTGCTTCAAGGACTTGGGCAGGATCTCAGGGACTTGGACCCAGGCTGCTCCGCAGCGCTCCGCTCCAGGCCATTCTGCAGCGCTCTGCTCCAGGCTGTTCCGCGGCACTCTGCTCCAGGCTGTTCCGCGGCGCTCTGCTCCAGGCTGTTCCGCGGCGCTCTGCTCCAGGCTGTTCCGCGGCGCTCTGCTCCACACTGTTCCGCAGCGCTCCGCTCCAGGCCGTTCGGAGCTACGAATATGTCATATTCTTATTTTTAAACCAAGAGGCCGTTCGGAGCTACGAATATGTCATATTCTTATTTTTTTAACCATATAATCTTTTTCTAACATGGCTTCAGGTTTAACCTGATAGCCCAAGAAGTGGTGAATCCAGAAAATTAGAAAATGAGGGTGCACAAATATATTTTTAAATAAAATAGTATTTAAAAAATTCCAAATTAATTTTGGGGGTGCACATAACTAAGATTGGTCAATGAATATATAAAATTGATCTACGAATAGCCAAAATTTTGTATGCTTATAACAAATTGCAAAAAAAAAAGAATATCAGTGTCCATTTGACCTCCCTCTAGGTCCGCCCTGAGCCCAAGTCATGTCATGGTTCCAGAAAGGCAGGATCGAAGGGAATGACCGTCAAATTATAAATATATATCTCATGTACATGGATACATGAACGATGTTACGTACCTAAAAAAACGTAGCGATAAATCCAAGAGGCATGACATCCGAACAACTATATCTAGCACCAAGAATCCGAGCTCAAAAAGAATAAATTTATAAGGCTTGGAAATTCTATGCTCTTTTCCATGAGACTAACGATGATAAGTCATGCAAATCTAACCGTGCTCCAAATTATTGATGCGCAACTTTCTAGAATTTTGACGTAAATCTTGAATCTACGTAGAAATTGATCGAAACTAAAACTTGATATTATTATCGACATAGAATTTGGCAAGCTTTTGAGAGCTTCACGACGAGCACTGGTGATTAACTTTCATGTGAGTTTATCGGTGAAGAGTGATATGACTTTTGGGTGATGCAAAGGCTAAGGTTCTGCTTGGGATATCGATGATTAAGCTCAATTTCAAAATTGTGTTTGCCAAACAACTCTCCTCTAGTTCAGCCTCATCGGACTGGAGCCAAGTCGGCTTTCTAAAAAGTGCCTATAATGAATGATTGTAAGTTGGTTGAAAAGAGTTCGGGACGTGCGAGCAAAAATACGTCGGTAGATAAATAAATGCATGCTCACATCTCATGGCTCTTAGATTCAAGTAACTTTTGAATAGCTTAACATTTATTATGGAGGTTTTGTATGTATAGCTGTAGCGGGTAGCTAGATGTTTTTGTTAATGTATATTTGGTCAAATAACGGGTTCGAAGGTATAACGGGTCAGTTGGGTACACGAATACTCATCCCCGTAGACACTCCTAGGGTTTTCCCTATAAATACCCGCTAAGGGCAACGGGGAGTGGATTCCACTTTGATCCTCCTCCAGATGCTTCGAGCAAACCTTCTCAATCTCGAATCACGCCCCTAGGTTTTCGCTCGTCCGCCCGCCGTCGTTGTTCACGCGAAGCTTTCGCGAAGTAGATCGCGCCTCCTCCAAGCTCGTGTTTCCTCGCTGGTTCTTCCCCGCAGCCTTCGTCCTCGCTCGTTCGCTGGTTCGTGGCCGCTCGTTCGCTGCCGCTCGCGAGAGAGGAGGTTTCGCGCTTCCCGCTGCTCTCGCCCAGCCGCCGTTTGCGAAAGGAGAAAAGAAGTAGGAGGTCGCCGGATCCGAGCCCTCCCGCCTCAGATCTGTCGCCGCCTCTGCCGTGTGCAGTCGCCTGAATCGCCGGATTCGCCGGATCTTGCCTCCGTCGTCCAGATCTGCCGCCGACGCCTCCGTCGTTGTGCCCTAGATCTGCCTCTCGTGCGAAGGAGACAAAGCCGCTGCGAGCAAGAAAGGGAGTTCGCGCACGACCGCTGTTCGTGCGCTCGACAGCAGCCAGTTCCCCGCACTACCGTTGATCGTGCGCTCCTTGCTCACGCTCGACCATTGATTGCGCGCGTCTCAGCGGTTCCGCCGTCGTCTCAGCGGCGCCAAGCCGTCTCAGCGGTTCCAAGGCCGTCTCAGCGGATCCCGTCTCAGCGGATCCCGTCTCAACGGTTCCAAGCCGCCGCCGTCTCCAAGCTAAAGCTAGTGTAGCCCTTGCGTTGTCGTCCGCCGACAGCGTCAGCGACAACCCCCTATCGCTACCGCCAGACGACAGTGCCGATGACAGCTCCCAGGAACCCCGTTCCTCCCTGTTTTCGTGTCGTTCTCTGACGGGCGCACAATGATGAAAGGGAATAACATGACGTCCCCCGTTCCGATGATAAAGCTGGATAAGTTCACGACGACTGAGTTCAACGATTGGAAGTTGAATACTCAGTTCGGGATGAAGTTTCTGAACGTGTTTTACACAGTTCAGTCTGATGGTGTTGAGGTCGTAGGGACTGCTGACGAGGCACGGTGAGTTTTTATGAAGACTTCTGCAGGGACTACCTGTTGAACTGCCTGTCTTCCAATCTGGCGAAGACGTACATGAAGTTGAAGACAGCTAAGGCCATCTGGGATGCGCTGCAGGAGCACTTCAGGCAGGAGGAGGACATGTCCAAGGCGCACTTAGTGGACAAGTTCCACTCATTCACCTTCGGCGAGGAGAAGGTCATTCTCCCTCAGGTATCAAACTTTGAAGTTTTAGTAGATTCCTTGCATAGCGAGAATATTGCGTTGCCAGATAGCTTTGTTGCTAGCACAATTGTGTATAAGTTGCCTTCTACGTGGTACAATTTCAAAACTGAAATGTACCGCAAGAAGATGCAGATGGGTTTGAACGAACTCAAGCGTTTTATACGCATTGAGGACAGAAATAGGACTCGACACGCTCTAGAAGTCGTTAGCAAGCAGAAGGCTGCTGCTAACATGATTTCGAACTCTAAGTGCGTGCCGAACCCTAGGAAGTCAAAACTTAACCCGAGTAACTCCCAGGTTGCAGGCCCAAGTAAACAAATCAAAAAGTTTAAGGGCAAGTGCTATAACTGCAACAAGTGGGGACACAGCGCATCTGATTGCAGGCTTCCTCGTAAGGAGAAGGGCAAGACACCACAGGAAGGCAACCATGCTAACATGGTTAGTCTCACTGAGTCATCCGACTTTGTTGTCATGGTCGGAAACGGAAAGACCAGTACAGAGTGGTTCCTTGACTCGGGGGCAACATGTCATGTTTGCAACAATCCTACTCTGATGACAGGTCTTACTGATGCAAGAGAATCTGTGACCGTTGCCAACGGTGAGACACCTGCGTGCTGAAGATGGGGAATGCAACTCTGTTGTTATCCTCAGGTAAGACTTTAACTTTAAGAATGTTAAGTTTATTTCTTCATTAGCTGCTAACTTAGTGTCTATTAGCTTACTTTGTGATGCTGGTATGTCTTTTACATTATGTAGCGGTAGAGTAACACTGTCAGTTAACTCACACTATTTTGGATGTGCCTACGTCCAAAATAGGATGTACAGATTAAGTCTAGCAAACGAAATAGTTCAACAAGTTCAAACAAACTTAGTTAGCCCTAAGACTCTACATGAGAGACTAGGACACGTAAACTATATGAAAATGTTCCAAATTGCTAGAACTCACCAGATAGCTTTAGACACTACAGTTCAAACTGATAAATGTGAAGTGTGTGCTCAGACTAAGATCACTAGGAAACCTTTTAGTGCGGTTACTAGGAGCACAACACCCTTAGAACTAATACATTCCGACATATGTGACTTCAAAAGTTTTGTCACTAGAGGAGGCAGGAAGTATTTGATCACCTTCATAAATGATTGTTCTAGGTTTTGTCACATTTATCTCCTTAAAATTAAAGATGAAGCGTTTGAAAAATTTTGTATTTTCAAAACCAGGGTAGAAAACCAATTAGGCATGAAAATCAAAAGATTTAGAAGTGATATAGGAGGAGAATATATGTCCAGTGAGTTCAAATGTTTCCCTGCCCAGCATGGAATCATTGCAAAAACCACTGCTTCTTACTCGCCACAGTCTAATGGCATAGCTGAGCGTAAAAATCGCACGTTAACAGAAATGTTAAACTCTATGCTCCTGACTGCATGCATGCCTTCCGCTTATTGGGGAGAAGCAGTCTTAACTGCAAATCACATTTTGAATAAAGTTCCTCATGCCAAGTTAGAGGTTACACCATACGAGCTTTGGTTTAAGAGACCCCCGTCTTTCACTAGACTTAAGACATGGGGCTGCATAGCCTATGTCAGGGTCCCTGACCCTAGACGATCTAAGATTGGACCTAGGACCAATACATGTGTCTACCTAGGTTGTGCTGAGGATAGTGCTGCAGATAAATTCTTAGATATTTTTAATAACGTCGTTATAAAATCTAGGGATGCAGTGTTCTTTGAAGATAAGTTCCTCAAGGATAAGAACCTGTCTCTCCCAGGTATGCAGGTAACTATTACTGAAGATGATCCTACTTCAGTACCGAGCACCTCCTATTCCGTTCTGGTAGATAACTGTAACAGTCCTGGCCCAGCCTGACCCGGGCCCCTGGCACCAGAACTGCCGGCACCGACGGTCCAGCCTGACCCGGGCCCCTGGCACCGCCGGTTAAGCCTCACCCCGAAGGGTTAACCACAAGCCTGCAGGCCGTACACCCCAACGCCTCTCTGGCCCTGTTTCTCAGGCGCAGCGCGTTGTTGGAGGGAGGTCTCGAACCCACAACCTCCCTTGATAGGAAACCTTCAACAGTTCCTATCACCAACTGAGCTGCGGCCTGCAGGCTTGTGGTTAACCCTTCGGGGTGAGGCTTAACCGGCGGTGCCAGGGGCCCGGGTCAGGCTGGACCGTCGGTGCCGGCAGTTCTGGTGCCAGGGGCCCGGGTCAGGCTGGGCCAGGACTGTTACAAAAAGTGCACTTTTTGTAACAGTACTGGCTAGCCTGACCCATTTGTAAGACCCCCCCCCCCCCCCCTCTCCGGAACACAAAACACGGCCGAGGGAAGTCTTATGCCCAGGACAGCCGCCTTGCCGAAGCGCCAGCTCACGGGCTAGCCTCCTCCACAAGACGCCTATCCTGCCGGCTAACAAATATCATCAATGCCAACCCATCATATAAAATACAACAAGAAGCCACCAGATATATATATCTGCATAAGTACAGTCCAAATACACACCAAACGAGTGTATAATATCAGAGTAACAAAAGGAAAGGCCCCAAGGGCTACAACAAAACTCGCTCACATCTGTCACTGACGGCTGTGATGGTATCGTAGTATCCTGCCCTGTCGTCCCGGCCGGACTATCCGTCTCCAGCACCGTGCGCTGCTGCTCCAGGTTGCGCTGCCGCGCCAGGATGCGCTCCTAAAAAGGGGACGTAGCAACCGTTAGTCATAAAGACTAAGTGGCTTCACATCCGCTCCCCCGGCGACTCCAAGGCACCGGGCGGAAAGGAAGAAGAGGAGCTGCAATATTAGCAATAATAAACAAGCAGGTGACAGGTAGTAGTTGTTCATATGTGTCGGTTGTTTAAGTGCCCACGCACTTTCCATAGCACTATCTAATATGTTCGTAAGCATAAAAGTAGCAGTGGTTATATATATTTGCAAGTATAAGTAGCACAGACATAAGCAGAGTATTAGAGAACTGAATTGAACTTAACTTATAAGGATGCCCATACAAGCTTATAAGCCAAGGGTCTGTGTATAAAGGTAACTCATCATATAAGGATGCTCATACAAGTTTATATGATGAGGTTCCAATGCGGTGCAATGCAATGATTATGATATGAATGCGGTGCAATGCAATGATTGTGATATGAGGACTGACTCATGCACGATTGCTATGTCGACATAGACATTTAGTTCTCACTTTTCGAGGGTAGCTAACCACTCATGCGCCCCCCGTCGTGGCCAGACGGTGGCAGTGGCACGGGCTTCGCCACTACTAGGAGGGTATGAACACTACCGGTCCTAGGTCTATGTACGCCTCGACGCTCTTGCTCATAGCGGAGTCCCTGCGTACTACCCGCATTCATGCGGGGTCTCCAAGACGCGGAGGGGATCTATTGGGTAGATGGACACCAAGACATTCCAACCCAACCGGTCTGAGTCTAACTGCCGGCTTCTGTCGGTGTCACGACTAGCGAGCCCGTAGACCCGCCACAACTTATCCTCCCACGAGGATCTATACATCATGCGCAATTATGTTTACCTACGTAGTTTGAACACACCATGCGTGTCATCGAGCACCAAGGACTCGCTCAATGAGCCTTACCACCTTCCGCCTCGCGCGACAACAATCGATGCTAATTAGCATCCAAGGCTCCCAACAACTGAGTCCTTTCCTTTTTACCACCGGCTATAACTATAACTTGTGACCCGCACTAAGTTAACCGTGCCGCCCGTTCCGAGTAGATTACTCGTGTGCAGTGGTGTGCGTATAACATGGACATTATTAAACCAACTCATAGGACTGTGGACTACTTGCACACATGAGGGCATAACATATTATTTAACTATGGAATCTATTCGAGCCAAGCTACTGGACTTCCACCATTGGACATAATTAATTAACAATCCTATCACAGAGGATTCTTCATCCTTGTTGAACATATATATAAATATATATAATTGAAATCCTATTGACAGGGAACATATACATATATATATATAGCAAAGCAAAGACCACCTTCTTCATCCTTGTTGAACATATATATAATTATATATAATTGAAATCCTATTGACAGGGAACATATACATATATATATAGCAAAGCAAAGACCACCTTCTTCATCCTTGTTGAACATATATATAATTATATATAATTGAAATCCTATTGACAGGGAACATATACATATATATATATAGCAAAGCAAAGACCACCTTCTTCATCCTTGTTGAACACACACATATATATATATATATATATAAATGAAATCCCAATTACAGGGAATTATTCATCGTCTTCCCAAATGAAATTTAGGGCGAACACCTTCTCTCCTCCCATGCTCCCTCACAAGGCCACCACGTCTCACGAAACCAACGACCCACGTTCGTATTGAAGCGGGGAGTCGATTGGGGGCATTTTCGCGGCGAACGACGCCCTACGGCGAAAACCCTAACGCGGCCTCAACCTACAGAACTTCATTTCGCTCCCAAATCGACTCAATTGAGTTCGATATCTCGCCTAGGGGGTCTAAGATACTAGCACCAAGGGAGAGGGGTCGGAAGTCACCTGAATCCGGGCCGACGATCGCGGCGGCATGACGGCGCTTGGACGAACTCAACTCTTTCCAAGCTAGCTCTTCTTCCAACGGACGTACGAGCTTCTCCACGAATTCTCTTGGCCAAAACCCTAAGTCGGGTGGGGGAGAGGTGGAGACGGAGAATGAGAAAGAGAGAGAGAAAGATGGAGAAGATAAAGAAAACTCCCGGGAGGAAAATCTCTGCCAGGAATTAAGAGTGAAAGGATTGCTATAGGATTTGATAATTAATAGCCTGGGAACCCCAACTCTGATGTCAAACCCTTATCGGACAAAATCCACTGCCTTCCCAAAGATAAAAATAAACAACAGCACTCCAGTTTTCTCGGGAAGGAGTTAGACTTTCCCGTTCGACGATCGTCGAACGGGAGCAGCTCCCCGTTCGTCGATCGTCGAACGGGAGCCTTCCCAGCGTAGCGCTCCCCGTTCGACATTCGTCGAACGGGAGCAGCTCCCCGTTCGTCGATCGACGAACGAGAGGTTCTCTAGCTGAGCGCTCCCCGTTCGACATTCGTCGAACGGGAGCAGCTCCCCGTTCGTCGAACGACGAACAGGATGATCTTAGTTGAGCGCTCCCCGTTCGACATTCGTCGAACGGGAGCAGCTCCCCGTTCGTCGAACGACGAACAGGATGATCTTAGTTGAGCGCTCCCCGTTCGACATTCGTCGAACGGGAGCGCTCCCCGTTCGTCGATCGACGAACGGGAGCGCTTTTCGCTGAACGCTCCCCGTTCGACATTCGTCGAACGGGAGCGCTCCCCGTTCGTCGAACGACGAACGGGAGCCCTTTTTGCTGAACGCTCCCCGTTCGACATTCGTCGAACGGGAGCGCTCCCCGTTCGTCGAGCGACGAACGGGAGCAGCTTGCGTTCGACGAATTCGACGAGTTCGTCGAACGGAAGCTGCTAGCCTAGAATTTTCATCAGCAACAGCCATATCTGCTCCTCCAGGATTGGGATGTTACAAATCCTATAAACGAAAAAAAATAATTTCGCCCCCGAAATTTAGGTTGGGGTCACGAGGGTCACATAAACCATAGCAGCAGGTCTATTCTGAACACAAAAATAAAATGCTAGCCTAACTTTCCTAGAGTGCAAACCCTCAAACAACACTATAATGGGGTTACTAATAACCACAGATTTCCTAGTTTATAAACCAAAACTTTTCCTGGGGCATAACAAAACCAAGAAGGGGATGGATAGCCTACAAGGCTTCTACCTGGGTTTAGCGCATATTTACACGATACTGAGTTTAGGCTATGGTATTAAATCAAGGTATGACAAACAAGTTTAGGCCATACCTGGGGAAAACAATCCCGGGTAATGCTGCCGCATAAGGTCCATCGGCTCCCAAGTGTATTCCTCCCGTCCATGGTTGGACCACAACACTTTCACCAACGGAACCCTCTTTCTCCGCAGCACTCTGGTCTCAGTGTCTACTATCCGCAAAGGCTCCAGCCGGACAGACCTGTCGGTCTCCACAGGACCAGACATAGCTACCACATGCTGATCAGGGCGAAGCAAGGCCCTCCGAAGGGAGGACACATGGAATACGTCGTGTAAATTCTCCAATTCTGGCGGTAACATCAATCGATAAGCTAAGGGGCCAATCCGCTCCAGGATGGTATAAGGCCCCATATAACGAGGGCTGAGCTTTTTCCTTCCCCGAACCCGAGACACACCATGCATCGACCTGATCTTCAAGAACACTTTGTCCCCAACATGGAACTCCACGGCCCTGTGCTTTTTGTCATAATATTTTGCCTGCCGGCTCTGCGCTTCAAGCATGCGGTCTCGTATCAGCCTGACCATCTCATCGGTATCATCGATGAATTTCACCCCTAACGCCTTCGGGTCCTCATCTTGGACCCAAGACAAAGGTGTCCTACACCTTCTTCCATACAATGTCGCATAAGGAGCCATGCCAATGCTCGCCTGGTGACTGTTATTATACGAGAACTCCACCAAGGGCAGGAGTCTCTCCCATGGCTCTCCTCGATCTAAAACACAAAGGCGCAACAAATCTTCCAGGGTCCTGATCGTCCGCTCTGACTGACCATCCGTCTGAGGGTGGAAGGCCGTGCTAAAGGTCAGACGGGAACCCAAATAAGCTTGCACCGCTTTCCACTCCCTGGAGGTAAAGCGACCGTCACGGTCCGAAACGATCGTTTTGGGCACCCCATGATAGCGAACAAACTGCTCGACGAAGAGTCTTACCAACACATCGACATGCGAATCCTTCCTCATCGGTATAAATCTTGCGACCTTCGTCAGACGGTCCACGATCACCCAAACAGAGTCACTCCCGGAGCAGGAACGAGGCAGCCCGTGAACGAAATCCATGGATATGTCTTCAAACTTCCACTCGGGAATGGACAACGGCTGCAGCAACCCCGCCGGACTCCTACACTCTGCCTTTACCTTCTGGCACGCCTCGCAGTGAGTGACGAAATAAGTGACATCCTTCTTCATCCCAGGCCAAAACATCGTCCTTCGCAGATCAGTGTACATCTTGACAATCCCGGGGTGCACCGAGTATTTTGTGCAATGAACTTCCTTCATAATGTCCTCTCGAATTCCTCCACCTGCGGGTATGTATAACCTGCCACGGAAGTGAACCAGATCCTCCTGCATGGTGTATTCCTCCGCAGAACCAGCCTCCACTGCTCGAAGAATAGGTTCCAGGGCAACATCTTTCCTCTGCTCTGCTCGAATGCGATCTCGGATATCACAAACTATGCTCATCGCGGACAGGTACTCGGCGAAAACCTCTGGATCGGCTTTAGACACGAGCGTGATCTGCATTTCCTCGAGCATCCTTACCAACTCCATGGCCATCAGCCGTGACTCCGGACTGGATGTCCTCCTGCTCAAAGCATCGGCCACCGAATTTGCCTTCCCTGGGTGATAGTTTAGCGTGTAATCATAGTCACACA
The DNA here is from genome assembly GCA_033032865.1 of Dactylorhiza incarnata. Taxonomy (NCBI): domain Eukaryota; kingdom Viridiplantae; phylum Streptophyta; class Magnoliopsida; order Asparagales; family Orchidaceae; genus Dactylorhiza; species Dactylorhiza incarnata. Next base: position 689,451 of record JAWHQI010000260.1, read on the forward strand.
GGAACTCGATCCACCGCCGCTGCCTCAAATTCAGATCCTTCTGGGTGTGTATGTACTTCAAATTCTTGTGGTCGGTGAATATCTCGCAGTGGACCCCATATAGATAGTGTCTCCAAATCTTCAAAGCAAATATCACTGCACCCAGCTCCAGATCATGCACCAGATAGTTTGCCTCGTGCTTTTTAAGCTGCCTCGACGCATAAGCAATCACGTGGTCGTACTGCATCAGTACGGCACCCATCCCCTGCAAGGACGCATCCGTGTAAATTTGAAATCCTTCTCTACCAGACGGAAGAGTAAGGACCGGGGCTGAGGTGAGGCGATCCTTCAGCTCCTGAAATGCGGCCTCACACTCAGGCGACCACTCAAACGACACCTCCTTTCTGGTCAGCTTAGTGAGTGGGAGAGCGATCTTCGAGAACCCCTCGACAAATTTGCGGTAGTACCCGGCAAGCCCCAAAAAGCTGCGCACATCTGCGGCTGACTTCAACGGCTGCCATTCCTTCACAGCACGAACCTTAGCAGGATCTACGACCAATCCCGCACCGCTGATAACGTGACCCAAGAAAGCCACCTTGCGGAGCCAGAACTCGCACTTGCCAAATTTTGCGAACAACTGATGCTCCCTCAGTTTTGCCAACACCAGCTCTAGATGCTTCCAATGGTCCAGTAATGACTTCGAATAAACCAAGATGTCGTCGATGAATACGATCACGAAGTCGTCCAAATAAGGCGCAAACACCCTGTTCATCAGGCTCATGAACGCAGAGGGCGCATTGGTGAGCCCGAAGGGCATAACCGTAAATTCATACAACCCGTACCTCGAGCTGAAAGCAGTCTTCTGGATATCCTCCTGAAGTTGGGCCCCGCCTCCATCACTTCCTCTGCGGCCTCTTATTCCTGGCCTGGACCCCCAAGTGATCCGCCTCCAACTTCTGTGCCATCTCTATAATCTGCGCGAGGCTCGAATCGGCGACGAAGAGGAGAGCCTGCCTCAGAGGATCTCGCAGGCCCTTGTAGAACCGCTTCGCGTACCCGCGATCATCTAAATCATAAGAGTCTGCGAATCTGGCTAAGTGCTGAAATTCCCGCTGGTACTCGACCACCGATCTCGACCCCTGCTTCAGCTGCAGAAATCTCTCCTCAAGCTCGTCCCTGGCCGTAGAAGAGACAAAGTGCTCCAGGAACGCGTCCGCAAACTCGTCCCAGCTTATGTCCAGGTGGTTGCGTCCTTCGAAGGTGGAGCCCATCAAGGACTTCCACCACCTCTTCGCATGTAGATCCAAGGCCGTGACTGCCAATGTGACTGCCATGTTGCTCGGGCAACGAATCCCTGCCAGTAACTCCTGCACTGTATCCAGCCACTCCTCCGTCTGAACTGCGGACTCCGTCCCATGGTAGGTGGGAGGGGAGAGAGCACGAAAGGTGCTCAACCAATTTGAGCTTGGGGCCTGCGGCTGCACCGACATCTGCTGAGACCTGAAGGCATCCAGGATTGCCGTCAGAGTCTGGCCTAGCTCTGATTGTTGAAAAGGAGTAGGTACTGGAGGCACGGGAGTGGCCGTCGCCGGTTCTGAATGTACCGGAATCTACGTGCAAGATAGATGTTGGGTTTAGGTTGGCTATTCGAAAGAAGGTAATAGACATACTTAATGCGAATCACACATGGGCACACCACTGCTTCTGCTCATTCAGTTTGTCCTCAAACTGAAGAGGCGAGAGGGGTGCACCATGCGGAAGTGGACTTCTTGACCTCAGGATCGTTGCAAGCTGATACCATGCAGCTCAGTTGGTGATAGGAACTGTTGAAGGTTTCCTATCAAGGGAGGTTGTGGGTTCGAGACCTCCCTCCAACAACGCGCTGCGCCTGAGAAACAGGGCCAGAGAGGCGTTGGTGTGTACGGCCTGCAGGCTTGTGGTTAACCCTTCGGGGTGAGGCTTAACCGGCGGTGCCAGGGGCCCGGGTCAGGCTGGACCGTCGGTGCCGGCAGTACTGGGCTAGGGGCCCGGGTCAGGCTAGCCAGTACTGTTACAAAAAGTGCAACAACGCGCTGCGCCTAAGAAATAGGGCCAGAGAGGCGTTGGGGTGTACGGCCTGCAGGCTTGTGGTTAACCCTTCGGGGTGAGGCTTAACCGGCGGTGCCAGGGGCCCGGGTCAGGCTGGACCGTCGGTGCCGGCAGTACTGGGCTAGGGGCCCGGGTCAGGCTAGCCAGTACTGTTACAAAAGGCAGCTCAGTTGGTGATAGGAACTGTTGAAGGTTTCCTATCAAGGGAGGTTGTGGGTTCGAGACCTCCCTCCAACAACGCGCTGCGCCTGAGAAACAAGGCCAGAGAGGCGTTGGGGTGTACGGCCTGCAGGCTTGTGGTTAACCCTTCGGGGTGAGGCTTAACCGGCGGTGCCAGGGGCCCGGGTCAGGCTGGACCGTCGGTGCCGGCAGTTCTGGTGCCAGGGGCCCGGGTCAGGCTGGGCCAGGACTGTTACAAAAAGTGCACTTTTTGTAACGGTACTAGCCAGCCTGACCCGGGCCCCTAGCCCAGTACCGCCGGCACCGACGGCCCAGGCCCAGCCCCCTAACAGGGACCGACTGGGACCCAGCTGGCACCGCCGGTTCAGCCTCACCCCGAAGGGTTAACCACAAGCCTGCAGGTCGTACACCCCAACGCCTCTCTGGCCCTGTTTCTCAGGCGCAGCGCGTTGTTGGAGGGAGGTCTCGAACCCACAACCTCCCTTGATAGGAAACCTTCAACAGTTCCTATCACCAACTGCAGCTCAGTTGGTGATAGGAACTGTTGAAGGTTTCCTATCAAGGGAGGTTGTGGGTTCGAGACCTCCCTCCAACAACGCGATGCGCCTGAGAAACAGGGCCAGAGAGGCGTTGGGGTGTACGGCCTGCAGGCTTGTGGTTAACCCTTCGGGGTGAGGCTGAACCGGCGGTGCCAGCTGGGTCCCAGTCGGTCCCTGTTAGGGGGCTGGGCCTGGGCCGTCGGTGTCGGCGGTACTGGGCTAGGAGCCCGGGTCAGGCTGGCCAGTACCGTTACAATAACTCTGGCCTAGAGTCTAGGAGAACTTCTCTAATTAAGAGAGCGAATTCCCAGAACCTTCGGTAGTGACTTTGTCACTTGCCACGTTGAGGCTGATCCATCCACCTATAAGGACGCAATGAGGTCCAGGGATTCCCTACTCTGGAAAGAAGCTATTGATGAAGAGATGAATTCTCTACTTCAGAATAACACCTGGACGTTGGTTGATAAGCCAAAAGGGGCTAAAACCGTAGGGTGTAAGTGGATTCTGAAAAAGAAACTAAATCTTGATGGTAGCATAGCTAAGTATAAAGCACGCCTGGTGGCTAAAGGTTTCACACAAGTAAGCGAAGTAGATTATTTTGATGTCTACTCACCCGTGTGTCACTTAGCAACGATTAGGGCCCTCCTTGTTATTGCATCTATTGAGAACTTTATTGTTTATCAAATGGATGTTAAGACTGCGTTCTTGAACGGAGATCTGACTGAAGAGATCTACATGAGTCAACCTGAAGGTTTCATTGTAGATGGTCACGAAACAAAGGTCTGTAAATTACTTAAATCTTTATACGGACTAAAGCAAACACCGAAATTATGGCATGAGAAGTTCGACTATAGTGTAAAGAACATGGGATTCATGTCGAGTTTCTCGGATAAATGTCTTTACATAAGTAATAGATCAGATAAAGTCGTCATAATATGCTTGTACGTAGATGATATGCTCATTCTAGGATCTGATCAATCCGAAGTGGATGACGTTAAGTCAGATCTAATAAAAAATTTAGCATAAAAGACCTAGGTGTAGCTAACACTATACTAGGCATGCAAGTGAGCTTTGGGCAGACTGACATCTCCCTAAGTCAAAGCCACTATATAAAGTCCATGTTGGACACATGGGGATACAGTGACAGTAGAGCATTTGAGACACCATACAACTACACTAACCGCCTAAAGCCCAATGAAGGAGCTATGGTTAGACAGTTAGATTATTCTAAACTGCTTGGTAGCCTCATTATGCTATGGTCTGTACTAGACCTGACATAGCCTTTACGGTCGGCATGTTGTGCAAATTCACTAGTAATCCTGGCCAAGACCATTAGAACGCCTTAGATAGGCTCATGAGATACTTAAAGCACACCCAAAAGTATGCTTTAGTTTACACTGGTCATCCTTCAGTTCTTGAAGGTTATTCGGATGCATCATGATGCTCGGAATTAAACGACAGCAAGTCCACTAGTGGGTTTGTATTCACACTAGGAGGAGCAGATGTAGCCTGGAAGTCCAAGAGGCAATCCTGTATTGCACTCTCTTCTATGGAATCCGAACTCTACGCTCTTGCTGCAGCAGGCGAAGAAGTAGAGTGGTTAAGAGATTTGGTGATGGACATTCCTTTGTCGAGCCTGAAAATGAGTTCTGTTGTAGTTTACTGCGACAATCAGGCTACTAAAATGATTGCTATGAACACTTTGTTCAATGGCAAAAGAAGGCATCTCAGGCTGAAACAATCCTGGTTGACCTCACTCACAAATCAATGGATAATGACCCTAATTGATGTGAGATCGAAAGATAATGTTGCAGACGCCTTGACCAAAGGCTTGAATAGAGCTCTCACAATAAAAACATTGAGGGAGATGAGACTAAAGTTCATAGAAATATGAAACTTTCCTCCGCAGTTTATGTTTTGATAGTGAGAACCTATAGTCGCAACATTTAAGCATCTAAAGAACGGACTGAAAACCCCAAATAATTTCTTGATGAAAACCCAAGATGGTTAGATGCATGTTATTCCACATTTGATAACTAAGCATCTTTCTCATTGTAAGTTAATTCGAAAATTATTCAACTGGGAATAGAAAGTCGTTGTAGTCGGTTATCTAACATTGATGATCATAACACATTATTCCACACCTGATAATGTTGCAAACGTTGTTATACCATATCATTCAACTTTTGTTGATGAAGCACATAATGATCACTAATGGATATGATAACGGTTGATTTACAAAATCAACACTAGACTGGTCCCTGCTAGACTGGATAGAGATGCTGACAGTGTTACTTCACCATTGCTACAGGTTCTAAGCTCACTTATGTAAGAGCTAGTTCTCTTTCTACGTTACTGCATATGTTCATGAATTCATTGAGTTTTCTAACTCATGAAATTTCTTGCAGGTTATGGTAGAGATGGAGGAGAGATAGTAGTATTTGACACGGATGTTGATGATCTACTAGACGAGTAGAATTGTTATTTGTTTATCCCTGTCATTTTGTTTTCAGACTTTATCTTATTGAGTAACACTTTATTCTGGATGTTATATGTAAAATCCTGCTGTTACTTATTGTGTTTACTCTCTTGTTTATGTTAAGTCGAAAACTCCTTTTTTTGTTTACTACTTTCTGCACTTCGAAACGTATACGTTATTTGTCACAAATATATGAGGAGATTGTTAATGTATATTTGGTCAAATAACGGCTTCGAATGTATAACGGGTCAGTTGGGTACACGGATACCCATCCCCGTAGACACTCCTAGGGTTTTCCCTATAAATACCCGCTAGGGGCAACGGGGAGTGGATTCCACTTTGATCCTCCTCCGGATGCTTCGAGCAAACCTCTCAGTTTTTACGATCCGGTCGAAGGGAAATGCCTTCACTCTAGAGCGAGCCGTGCTGTTGCGGGTAGTTTGGGAAGGGGAGAACCTGGCAGTTTGGGCAGGGGCGGCAGCGGTGAGTTCAGCGGCGCCGACGAGCATTATATCGTGGAGGCAAGCGGCGGCGGAAGGTGAGCGACGGGTGAAACGAAGGCAAGCGGCAAGGGCGATCCCCCGCCGGTGACACGGTCCGCGCGGGTGGTGTCGCGCGGCGGCACGCAGGGGACGGTTGACACTTCCCCCACTAAGGGGTGCGGTTATTCGCGCCCCCATGATGGAGGATTTACGCTATCCGCACCTCCATAATGGAGGAGGTGCGGCTATTCGCTCCACCAAGATGGAGGAAGCTTGATTTGCATGCATGCGCGTACATGTGTTCCGACGTCGTCCGTTTGGGAAATCAAACAGACTCAGAATTACACGAGAATGTGTTTGCTGGAGTTGTGTCGGCGAGCCGATCGAGATCTCGGCAAAAAATCTACTGTTCGACCAAACCGTGTTTTGGTGAATCCCATCTATAGCTATTGCAAAATTGTCATAACTTTTCCAAATATGTTCATACCCTTTTAACAAATAATGACCATCATAATGCGCACTCGTTCTGCTTTGCTTTGCAAATTGTTAGATTGGTCCTTCAATTCTAATTATTTTATGAAATTGGTTCAAAAATTTTATTTCTCCTCATTTTGGTCTATTAACGAAAGCTAATTTCTTGGATGCTTATGTGGCATATAACATCAATTTAGAATTTAAAATTTAAAATTTATTTACATATATATATATATTCAATATTTGATTAAATATTTGTTATATAGTCTTCCCGTGTTGTCCAAGCCACAATTCTGATATTCTCTACCTCTTTGTTAGCACCAAAACATCTCTCTCTTCTCAGATTTGGGTCCATCTCCTCACTTTGGTTAGAAAATTGCGAGCACACAGGATTCTTCTGAAACTCTCTCGGATAAATGAAGAAGTTCAAATATAGTAGCCAAGAAGAAGAAAAAACTCTAACCAACCAAGAAGCCACAAAAGAAAAACAACCAACCTTAGCAAATGCGGGAAATTTGATAGTATTTTAACTAGTTTTACTTGTTTGTGGGAAGAGGAAAAACAGAGAATGTAAGAGGTGAAATATGAACTTTTTACTTGATTTCATTCATGGGCATTCAGGCGGATATTTAAATATGAATGAGAGTAGAATACTCCAGATACATTCTTAATGACGTATTAATGCTACGGTTTAGTTTTATTAAGGGCTGTTAATTTTCTACTTTGAGTGCAGGTTTTACATTTACAAAAAAAAATTCAGGAATGAACATGGGGAAGCTATTCTTTTTTTCCCCTTATTTCCATTCAAAATGCCTGGGTAAGTGACTGGAAGCTCTCATAATACTTATTTTCTTCTTCTTTATTTCCATTCAAAATGCTTGGGCAAGCCATTGAAGCTCTCATAACACCTTTACTTTCTCCAAACGGTAAGAGAATGGTGAAAAGACGGAAAGACTCATTAATTAGAGATTCTCGACGGTTTTATCGGTTGTCAGGGCTAGGCATTTCACATGCAACATTTTCTAATTGTAACACCATCAACATTTTTAAAATGTTGCAATAGCTTTATCAAGGAACAGTTTTCTATTCTAAGGGCATAAACAATAGTTTTGGTATAGGGTTACCTAAATGTATGAAAAACGATTGTCTTTGACATTTGGTAACGCGAGTATAGGTGACACCGTATGACAACAGTTATCTATGCTTTGATAATAATTAACAATTTTAAGCAGTATTTTTCAAATATTGTTAAAATCCTTAAATGTTGTAGTGGATCAGCTCAGGACCTCTTTGGAGACGTTTGCGATGATTAGATTTGTGATCCACGTCCTCTGTCGTGAGGTCGAAAAGATTTGTTGTCGTTGTCCGCTCGAGAAAGGAATTTAGGATTCACATTTTTCGTATGTGCCTTAAGGGTTTCCAGAGTGGAGAAGCAAATTTGAGCTTAGGGGAGGCAGCTCTCTCCCATAATAAGCAAATTCTCACTCATGATCAAGCAGTGTCATATGTTTTGGTATTTCTTAAAGAAGAAAAAAATATTTGGGCCAATTCCAAGAAGTAGGTAAACATTGAGGATGAATTTAGCATTTTTGTCATTATACATGCACATACTCTAACAAAAACCTATATTAAAATTATTTACAATAACATAACTGTTGCGGGTCGCTTGAGTGCTCTGGTAGACCGGTCGAATTGAACCACCTTAGCTCGGAAGCGAACCGAACGCGCAAACAATCAATGAATGAATCGATGAGTGACACGAGGACTTTTAACGTGGAAAAGCCGAAAAGGGTGAAAACCACGCGGTCGGGGCTGTGCCGACCAAGTTCCACTATATGTTGTGGGGTTACAATTGGAAATTAAGAATTCGAGCGCGACAGACCGCGCTCGTTACAAAGGTAGAGAGAGAAAGAGAACTCTGACGGTGACAGACTACCTCTCGGAACACTAAGTACTTCTTCTTCTACGAACGAAAGTTAGATTGCTGAGTCTCCTTTCAGGACCCGAAGGATTCCCGAATCGCTTAAGAAGATGGTCTTCCGAAGCGAAGGAAATCTCCAAGTCCACGAAGGAGATCTTCGAGCGCCGAAGGAGAACTCAGAGGAAATCTTCAACGGAGCTTTCTCGGGTGCAGAAGGCAAGGTGTCTTGAAATGAAGACCCTTAGCTCCTTTTATAGCCTTGGGCAGGGGTAGTCCGGTAATTTTGTTGTCGTAACCACCATAACCACCTGACAGGCGAATCACGTTCGCCGATTCGGAGCACACAGGTCGCCATTTTTTGTAAATGACCGTTTCGCTCTTCGGGCAGGTTGGGTAGTTCGACAGTTTCGTTGAAGGTGATGAAGGCGACGAACAAGACATGCAATCTGAGAAATTAAGAAAGGTTAACTGCGCGTGTGTCGGAAACATGGAAGCGTTCTGAGCGTGCGCGGAAGCGTTCTGAGCGTGCAACGAACACGGGAGCGTTCTGAGCGCGCAACGAACACGCGATTGTTTTGAGCGCGCAACGAACTAGGGAAAAGAGAAGTCGCGTCCCCTAAGGGGAAAATGAGCTTCGGCCGCACCCGACGAGGGGGTGCAGTTTCGGTCGTATCACCCGCAAGGCGGGGGGGCTTGGCCGCACTCTGGCATGGGGGTGTGGTTTGGTCGTACCCCTATGGGGGGTGCGGCTTGGCCGCGCCCCCATTATGGGGGTGCGGTTTGGTCGCACCCCCCACTTTGGGGGGTGTGGTTTGGCCGCACTTCACCAAGGTGGGGTGTGGGCTACCAGCACCCCACTAGTGGGGTGCAGGCTAACCGCACCCCAATTGTGGTGTGCGGTCTTGACTGCGCCTGGCGCTGATAAAGCGTGAATTGCGCGTGGCAGATTTCTCCACTCTGATGATCATGGGTTGGACTTTGACCCCAATAACTTCACCTCTCCTTAGTGTAGCCTCCTCTAAATGCACCCCGGAAGTGCCTATAAATCTAAAGGTGCACATCATAAGCCCCCCAAAACCTTCGGAGTCTGTATCACTACGTCAAGGAGTGCGGAGGTTCTGATTTCTTCGCGGCAGTTCAAATCATCGTCAACTTCGTGCGACGTGATGTACCATGCCGGACATATGCAATTCTCCGCTTCTTGCGAGGAAAAAATAAAAGAGGGAAAGATCGCGTCGAGGCGGTTTCACCAGTGTGTTGACGACCGATCGTGGTGCCAACGACGTCACGCCGGGCGGTTGGGGTGTGCGCGAGGTTCCACTCGACGCGCTTGGTCGCGTGCTGGGCGGAGATCGGTCGGCGCGCTTGGTCGCGCGTCGTCAGCAACTGGCCCGCCAGCACGAGGCCAATTCCCGGCCGGTCCCCGACTGGGGACGTGCGACCAAACCCGCGCACCGAGTGGGGCGTGGCAGACTGGCAGGAATGCGGGGTCGTGCGTCGGGCGGCGCCTGGGGCGTCCCGTCAAGCGGCGCTCAGCCTTGCCCGGGTGGCACGCTCGGGCTACTTGCCGAGCGGCGCCCGTGGCTGCCTGCCGAGCGGTGCTCGGTCGTGCCGGGAGGCACGCTCACCATGCGTGGTCGTTGTTGAACCGGCCACGTGCGGTCGTGCGTCCGGTGGTGGCCGGCCGACGCGCAGATGGCGTGAATGGTCGATGCCCGTCCAGATGCGCGCGGTCATACGAGGGCGTGTGTGCTTGCTCGCGCGCCTCGTGTTATTGGTTGTGCGACATTTGCCGATCGTTCGTGGTGCGCGCGCGCGCCCGTGAGATGTCAGGTTTTGGTTACGATTTTAACGAGTTTTTTACTCAGAAATTTTTGAAAACATTTGTTTTGTTCTTTTCAGGCCCTGAAGTGGAGCGGTCAGTCGAGACCGATGTGGCTGCGCTCGACTCTTGACAACGTGTGGGTTGACATGTGGCGCAAGAGTCTGGGATTGCCCTCTAGCATTGAGGTGAAAATCCCCCTTGCGGAAGAGCGCGCCCAGAATCCTCCAACTGGCTTCATGACTCTCTCGGAGAGTTGCTTGAAATTCGGGTTTCGTTTTCCTCCCTCGGAGGAGGCGATTTAGGTGTTTCAGTTTTGCAGTGTTCCGATTACCCAGTTCACCCCAACTGGGATGGCGAGGATAATGGGGATGATAGTGTTCTCCCGAGAGCATAGCGTACGATTTTCTCTAGAGGTCTTCAAAGACTGCTGGGAGCTTTCAGTGACCCAGGTGGCCGTATTTAAGTTCGAAGCAACAAGAGTTGGTTCCATTTCGGGGAAAAGAACGACTACCGTCATGGGAATACCCTTTATGGGTATGTGCAGAACCATTAGGAACTGTCGGAGTTGTGGAGAGCGCTTCCTGGTCGTTGTCGTCGGTAGACAGGGCAGGAAGATGAGTTTTTTTCCCATTCCTGGTCGTGAGGGGCTGTCGAATGCCTTGTATTGCATTGCCAGTTGCATGGAGGAGAGTAGACTACTCTCAGTGGAACTTTCTTGGGACGCCGAGCGTGCAGCCGCTGCTCCTCTGGTTCGTGGTAAGAAGAGAAAAGTTGTCTTCAAGAACGGGAGTTCTAGTCCGGGGCTCATTCCCCCAGTGTCTAGGAGTCATGATCATGAGGCCGGTCCGAGAAGCCGCGGGGTGGAATCGATTCCGGCTGATCCTGATGTCGAGATTTTAGCGTATACTCTTGCCAGTCAGGACCCGCAGGAAGACTTGCCGCCGCCGCCTCCTTTGTCGACAACGAGGTGAGTCTCTTCCTCTCTTCAGGCGATGACTTCTGCCGTGAGTGGAACTTCTTTTTCTCCGGTTCTTGCTTTCCTCTTTTGGTATTGTTTATGCATTCTGACTGTTTACTTTCCTCTCAGGCCATTGTCCTAACTAGCATGGCGCTTACATGGAACGATTGATATGTGGGCCTCAAGGATGGTTACTTCGTCCTCTAGGAGGAGCTGCGCGTGGTGAAGAACGACTTGTCTACCTTGAAGAAGAAGAGGGATTGCGACTTCGCCTATATCCAACAGCTTGAGTCAGATATCTCTTCTTCCCGATCGGAGGTTGAGAAGCTATGAGAGGAGTGTGAGGGTGACAAGGCGCTCGCCCAGGATGCTCTTCGCCAGTTATCGGAGGCCCAAGGGGAGATATTCCGTCTGGAGGGTGAGTTGGGCTTTCTGAGGAGCGAGGTGGATATGTACTTGTCATCTGCCGAACGGAGTATTGAGGAGGCCAAGGCCGCGGGGGTCGCCGAATACAAGGACTCCTTAGCTTTTGTGGAGGAGCGGTTCTAGATGTCGGAGGAGCTTCGTGCCAAGATTATGTCCAAGGAGGTGGAGCCGTTACTGGAAGATGAGTGCAAAGTTTCCTTTTAGAGGGGCGTTCAGAAGACTCTCCGTATGGTGGAGAGGAAGTTCGGATGTGGCATCGTCGGTCTCGGTGCTGGGGACCTTTCGGAGGACAATTGCTCGGATGTTGCCGAGGACTAATATTTGTACTTACTGTTTTTCATATTGTTGCTTTCTTTCATTGTTTACTATCATTTTCTATTTATGTGCATCGTTGAGCTGATGTGATTGTATTCCTTTGAATCTATAGTATTTGTTTTTATGTGTATTTGATGATTTTATTGTCTTAACTATCTTTGGAGTGGTGATCAGGGGGACAGGCCTCAGGGTGGCCGGGGAAGAGCATATACATTCAAACCGCTGACGATCATAAGAGGGGCGGACCCTTACGATGTCGGGACTTTACTGCGGGGAGAAAGGCGGACCTTCGATCGATGGCAATGCGAAGTCCCAGGGGCAGGGCCCCATAGTAGCCGGTGAAGAGCGTATTTGTTCAAATCGTTGGCGACCATAAGAGGGGCAGACCCTTACGACGTCGGTCCTTACTACGGGTAGAAGGGCGGACCTTCAATCGACGGCAGTGCGAGGTCCCAGGGGCAGGACCCCAGGGTAGGCGGTGAAGAGTGTATTCGTTCAAACCGTTGGCGATCGTAAGAGGGGCATACCCTTACGACGTCGAGACCTTACTGCGGGGAGAAGGGCGCACCTTCAATTGGCGGCAGTGCGAAGTCGCAGGGGCAGGGCCCCATAGTAGCCGGTGAAGAGCGTATTCGTTCAAATCGTTGGCGACCGTAAGAAGGGCAGACCCCTATGACGTCAGGACCTTACTGCGGGGAGAAGGGCATACCTTCGATCGGCGACATTGCGAAGTCCCAGGGGGCAATGCCCCAGAGTCTTCCTGCAACAGCAGAGTTAAGAACAAGTAAAGTATATATTAAGTTAAATAAACATTGGCACACGCGCAAGTGTAATCTTGCGGCTTTCGAGTTAGCAATTGTCTTTAATACAAATTAAACGAGAGTGCAGATAATGTCGGGCTCCCTTGCCGGTTCTTGGTCCTCCTGAGTAGTGCTCGCACGAGTTCTGTAAGACCCCCCCTCCCCAAACTGAACCTGGTTTAGGGAGGGGGGATCTTACTGCCCAAGGATGACCACTTAGCGCTTTCCGGGTGGCAACGTCCCACCCTTTTCAAGCACCGAGTGGTCTCCTTGTCAGGCACAAGAATCATAACATCACATCAGAACGCATAGCTGAAGCAATCGAAAGGCAGAAAAACAAGCACACGGCTTATATTCACATATTGGAACAGGGTCGAAGCCTAATGTTTACAACTACTGCCTCGGGGGCTACATCGACGAAACAAAAGATCCTAGTTTAGTCCTATAATCTAGGACTCACGTCGCGGAAGATAGGGGGCGAGGCTGGGGTAATCGAACGGGCCATCTCCAAGGCTGGTATATCATCCTGTGGTGCGGGGGCTCCTCGCTGTCCCATCTCCTGTGATTGGTTATAAGAAATAACCGTTAGTCACAGAGCTAAGTAGAAAATACATCCCCTCCCCGGATCCTTATCCAGGGGGCGGCTAAAGGACAGAAATAAAATAGCCAAAGCAAGGAAGAGGGTTAGCAGCAGGTAAACATATATATATATATCTACATATATATATAGATAGGGCCTTCCGCCCTAATATCCGTAATCGCGCCGTATGGTAAATACGCAACACTATTTCGCGCATACACACACCCAGGTATTCAAACCTGTACGCACACAAAAAGACCCTGTGTCGACACAGTTTAGACCGCTTTACTTCAAGCAGGGGAGCTAACCCTGCGGGCCTCACCGATGTGGCCGTCGGTGACAGTGGTCTGTCTTGCCACTTCTGAATGTAGTCGTACCGTATCACTCAGGCCCTCCTGTACAACTTGGTGTACCAACTGGATGTGAGCGACATCCGGCGAACCGATTTGTAGGCCGACCAGCGGAGGTAAAACTGCAGGTTCGGAGTGGTGATAACCCGCTGTGCTCATCTCCCTGTCGCCATGAGTCGTCAACCCACCCGCACCGACACGAACGGTCTGCGAGCGTGACCAACCCGCCACTTCCAAACAATCTTCACCCGCTTAATAATAAAACAAGCGCTTAAAGTACGTGGCAGATTACTCGACCGGTCCCACAACCTCTGACCGGGAGGCTTAGCGGTATGAGGGCTCCTTGCTTGGGGCTAACCTGGGAGGAGGGACTCGACTCCGGGTTCTCCCCAACTAAGGCCTCGCAGAAGGGAGGATAGGCACCGCATTATAGCCACGGCAGCGCTGCATTTAGCAAGTAAATTAGGCCGGAAGGAGGGGGCCATAATACTAAGCAGAGAAGTAGGTCGAAAACAGAGGCCATAATAGTAAGCAGAAAAGTAGGCCGAAAACAGATGCCATAATGATAAACAGAAAAGTAGGCCGAAAGCAGAGGCCATAATAGTAAGCAGAAAAGTAGGCCGAAAGCAGAGGCCATAATGATAAGCAGAAAAGTAGGCCGAAAGCAGAGGCCATAATGATAAGCAGAAAAGTAGGCCGAAAGCAGAGGCCATAATGATAAGCAGAAAAGTAGGCCGAAAGCAGAGGCCATAATGACAGGACCAGTGCGAGACTGGATTTAAATGAAAGTACAGAATGTAAACGCGGGGGACCAGTGCGAGACTAGATTTAAAGGAAAGTACTGAATGTAAATGCGGGGGACCAGTGCGAGACTGGATTTAAAGGAAAGTACTTAATGTAAATGCGGGGGACCAGTGCGAGACTAGATTTAAAGGAAAGTACTGAATGTAAATGAGGGGGACCAGTGCGAGACTGGATTTAAACGAAAGTACAGAAAGTAGTAAGCATATAAAAAGGGTTAGTAGTCCAATCACTCCATAAGAGGAGGCTTCATTCGTCGACTCCGTTCGTAGGAGGAGATCCTGCTCTTCTCCCCGTTTATAGGGGTTCTACTCCATTTCTGGAGTTTATTTACGTTTCATAAGGTTTCTGTACTTATTCTTTTGTCGCGAGTTCGTTCCTTTATTATTGTCGCGGCGGTATCGAGTTCCAGCGCCGCGCCGCGATTTCATTCCGATTTTGCGTTGATATTCCGAACTTAGTCGATTCCTTAGATCGATACGTGTAATCTTTATTAAGCGTTTAAAAATATGCGTCGAGGGGACGCCGATTCATTTTGATGAATTTCGCTCTTTTCCGGGCTTTTATTTTCGCTTGTAAAAGCATTTAAAGGACCAGATGAAGAGCTTATCATTTGAGATTTTGATAGTAGGTATAAGATGCCCTAACTAGGGCTTATGAATTTTTTGTGATTTTTCCCCACTCATTTGGGCTCTAATTTCCTTAAAATAAACTTTATAATTAGGTATAAAGTAGTAAAATGACTCCTAAAATTCCCCAAAAATTACTGGAGGTGCCCCTCAGAGTGGGGCACATTTTTCATTTAGAAATTTTTTTCTGAAATGACCCCATTTTTCCTTAGAAAAATGTGGAAGGGCAGGGGGTCTTTGGGGTGCGGATAGGGGCAGGGAAGAGGCGCAAGGGTTTTGCACCCTACGCCCTCCCGCGGCCCCCACAGCGGATCTGTGGCGGATCCGCTGTGGGGGGCACATATGCTGAGGCAGGGGAGGGCGGGAAATAAGGTGCGGGAGGCCGCCCGATCTCCTGGGGGAGATCGGACGGCTCCCGAGATCCCCGCCAAAAGGCGGCCCCAGCTGCCGCCGGGCAGCGGTCGGAGGGGCCGGCGCCGCCCCCGGATGGTGCGCTGGGGGCCGGCGACTCCTCCGGTGGTGGTCCGGCGGCCTGGTGTCGCCGGCCACCGTCGGGGGAGGGAGAATGAGGAGGTGGGAGGCGGGGGCGCGGCCTGCATGGGCCATGCAGGCCCGCTGCGCCGCCGCCTCCGCTGGGAGGGCACCAGTGCCGCCACCCGGTCGGTGCGCCGGGGGTCGGCGGCCACTCCGGTGGTGGTCCGTCGACCTGGCGCCGCCGGACCCCACCGGGAACTTGAGCAGGAGGGGAGGGGAAGGCCCGACGCAGCCTGCATGGGCCATGCAGCTGGCCGCGCTGCCGTCTCCTCGAGGAAGGACCTCCCTGCCGCCCCTGGTCGGGGCGTCGGGGAGGGGGCAGACCTCCGGCGGGGGTCCGGCGGCCTGGCGCCGCCGGCCGCCGCCGGGGGAGGGGTTTTAACCCCTACAGGAAAAGGAAGAGGGGGAGGCCAAGAGGGGGAGGCCACGGGTGCCCCGCCGGGGCTGCGTCCTCCGGCGGCCCGACCGCCTCCCCTGCGCCGGCGTCGAGGCCCCTGGGAGGGGACCTACCTTCCCCAGCGCCACCACCGGCGCTGGGGGAGAGGGCTTCCACGGCCAGCTTCCTCCCCGAGCCTTGCAAGGCTCGGGGCGGCGGCCGGCGGCGCTCCGGCGACGGGGAGAGGGGTGGCCTCCTCTGGGAGATAGGAAGGAGGAGGGGGAGGTTCTACCTGTGGTGGGGCTCGAGAAGTGGAGGGGCGGTGGCCGGCCATGGAGAAGGAGGGAGGTGGCGGTGGCTTAGGCTGGCTCCGGCAGGGTGGAGGAGGAGGTGGCTGGGCTGCTGGCAGGGGAGAAGGAAGAGGAGTTGGGGGGGGGGGGGGGGGGGGGGGGTTGAGCTTCACGGAGGGGCCGAGCCCCACCTTATATAGGGAAGGGGGAGACCTCCCCCCCTCTCCTTCTTTTCGCCACATGGGAATAAGAGAGAATGAGTGGGGGGGGGGAGATATTTTCTCCCCCTCCCCTCCCTTCTCTCTCTCCTGCCCACTTTGCCCCAATAGGGGCTGCTTATTCATGGGCAGTCCCCTCCTTTGGGGGAGGGGCTTCTCTCTCTCCTCCCCCCCCTTTTCATTTTATTTTCCAATAATTTCCAGCTGGGGGGGGGGGGGGGGGGGAGTTTGACCGAGGTCAACCTAGGACGGGGTCTTCCATGGTCCCGGGGTCCATTATGATTTGCCGGGGCTGATGCCGGGTTCGTGCGCTTTATATTTCGTGCGTTGCACTGAGGTGATCTGCATAGCCCTAAAATGGCATACTCTCCATACGACTTTGAATCGAGGCCCAACGAATTCCGTTGTGCTCGTATTGTTCATACGAGTTTAACAGAACTGACAGAAGTCAATTCGGGGTTCGTACGATCACTATTCATAATAATGAGGTAGTGGCGCGCTACGACACCCGAAATAGTCGTTTTCTCCAAACGACCTCGGATCGAAGTGCAACGAATTCCGTTGCGCTCGTATTGTTCATGCAAGTCTAACGGAATTGACAGAAGTCAATTCGGGGTTCGTACGGTCATTACTCATAATAATGAGGTAGTGGCGCGCTACGACACCCGAAATAGTCGTTTTCTCCAAACGACCTTGGATCGAAGTGCAACGAATTCCGTTGCGCTCGTATTGTTCATACGAGTCTAACGGAACTGACAGAAGTCAATTCGGGGCTCGTACGGTCACTATTCATAATAATGAGGTAGTGGCGCGCTACGACACCCGAAATAGTCGTTTTCTCCAAACGACCTCGGATCGAAGTGCAACGAATTCCGTTGCGCTCGTATCGTTCATACGAGTCTAATGGAACTGACAGAAGTCAATTCGGGGCTCATTTGGTCACTATACCCCAACGACTTAGTTGCGGCGCGCAACGCCACTTAAAATGGTAGTTTTCTATTGCTCGGGCATACTTTTATTGGGCTCACTAGGGTCTAGTGGCCCAATAAAAGTCGGGATGTTACAATCCAATAAAAATAAAGAGATTTTCGTCCCCAAAAATTGGCTGAAGTAGGGGGTTTAAAGGATATACCTGGGGAAAGAGTGCCGGGTATTTTTCTCGAACAAGCGTCTCTGGTTCCCAAGTAAACTCTTCGCGTCCACAGTTTGACCACAAGATCTTGACCATCGTGATGGTTTTGTTCCGCAGTTCTTTGATCTTGGAGTCCACTATCTTCACTGGTTCGAGTTGGACGGATCGGTCGGATTGTACTGTTGTTGGGGGTGTGGGTAGATGCTGCTCCGGTTGGCGTAGAACACGTCTTAGCGAGGAGACGTGAAATACGTCGTGAAGGCTTCCCAGTTCAGCTGGCAGGGCTAACCTATAAGCCACCGGGCCAACTCTTTCTATAACTTGATATGGGCCCAGATAGCGTGGATCCAGCTTTTTCTGCCTCTTTATTCGGGATATCCCGTACATCGGTTTAATTTTTAAGAAAACCATGTCTCCCACGTTGAATTCCACCATCCGATGACGTGCATCATAATATTTGGCTTGACGACTCTGTGCCTCCAGCATACGTTCTTGAATCAACCTTATAGTTGTCGTGATATCATCGATATAGGTGACTCCCAAAGCTTCGGGGTCCTCGTCCTGTGCCCACGATAGTGGTGTTCGACAACGTCTTCCGTAAAGGGCTTCGTAAGGTGCCATTTTGATGCTCGCCTGGAAGCTATTATTGTATGAGAACTCCACTAAGGGCAGTAAATGCTCCCAAGGCTCGTTGTGTTCCACTATGCATAATCGGAGGAGGTATTCCATCGTCCGGTTCGTCCTTTCTGTTTGCCCATCGGTCTAGGGATGGAAGGCGGTACTAAAAGCTAATCTGGTTCCCAGATAAGCCTGCACTCGCCTCCATTCTTTTGACGTGAAGCGTCCATCGCGGTCAGACACGATTGACTTGGGTACCCCATGAAATCAGACCACTTGCTCAATAAATAGCCAGGCTAATATGTCGACACCGTCGCCTTGTCTGTTCGGGATAAAACGAGCCACTTTGGTGAGGCGATCTACTACGACCCATATTGAGTCGTTCCCTGCACGAGATCGTGGTAGGCCATGGACGAAGTCCATGGAGATATCCTCGAATTTCCATTCTGGTATTGGCAGGGGTTGTAGCAAACCTCCCGGGCTACGACATTCTGCCTTGACCATTTGGCAGGTCTGGCAGTGCGCTACATATTCGGTGACGTCCTTCTTCATTCCTGGCTAGTACAGTGTCCTTCGCAGGTCCGTGTACATCGTCACTACCCCCGGGTGTATGGAGTACCTCGTTTGGTGTGCTTCACGGAGGATCTCTTCCCGGATTCCCTCTGCAGCGGGAATGAATATGTGGTGTCTGTACTGCAGGATGCCATCATACAAGTTGTAGTCTTCTTGCGCACCGTGTTGCAATGCTTGAATGATCGGGGCTGCTTCTACATCGATCTTCTGGCCTTCTCGTATTCTATCCCTGATATCACACTGTATCTCCATCCAATAGAGGTGGGCCTGGTATTCCATCGGGTTCCTGCGGGTAACGAGGATGATATCCAAGTCTGCCAAGGACTTGATCAACTCCTCTGGTATCATCTCCAGCCAGTTGCTGGCCATCGATGTTTGCCTACTTAAAGCATCTGTAACCTTATTGGCCTTGTCAGGATGATATTGGAGAGCGAAGTCGTAATCGCATAAGAACTCCAGCCACCGGCGCTGTCGAAGATTTAGCTCCTTTTGGGTGAAGATGTATTTGAGGCTTTTATGATCGGAGAAGATCTCGCATCGCACTCCGTAGAGGTAGTGCCTCCAAACTTTTAATGCAAAAATTACCGCACCCAGTTCTAGATCATGGGTGGCGTAGTTTAGTTCGTGAGGCTTCAGTTGCCGGGAGGCGTATGCGATTACTTTGCCGTGTTGCATCAGTACGGCTCCCAATCCCTTCAGTGATGCGTCGACGTAGATCTGGAAGCCCTCTGTACCTGAGGGAAGTGTCAGAATCGGGGCTGATATCAGTCGGCTTTTTAGCTCTATGAACGCTGCTTCGCATTCAGGAGACCACTGGAACGTCACGTCCTTTTTGGTTAGGGCGGTAAGCGGTAATGCAATCTTAGAGAATCCTTCCACAAACTTTCGGTAGTAACCGGCGAGGCCAAGGAAACTCCTGATGTCCGCTGCTGACTTAAGTGGAGGCCAGTCTCGTACCGCTCGTACCTTAGCTTGGTCCACTGCTACTCCGTTCTTGTTAACTGTGTGTCCAAGGAAGCTGACTTCTTCCATCCAGAACTCACATTTGCTGAACTTCGCGAAGAGCGAGTGCTCCCTCAGCTTGAGCAGTACCATTTGGAGATGCCGGGATTGATCAGCTTTGCTCTTCGAGTAGATGAGTATGTCATCTATAAATACTATCACGAAGTGATCTAGGAAGGGCTTAAACACCGTATTCATTAAAGCCATGAAGGCGGATGGAGCATTGGTCAACCCAAACGGCATCACCATAAACTCGTAAATTCCATAGCGGGAGCTGAAAGCGGTCTTGGGAATATCTTCTTCTCGTACTCTGAGTTGATAATAGCCGGATCTTAAATCCATCTTGGAAAAGACGGACGCGCCTTGTAATTGATCGAGCAATTCATCTATTCGGGCCAGAGGATAAGTATTCCGGACAGTGAGCTTATTCAGTTCCCTGTAGTCCACACAGAGACGCAGGGATCCATCTTTCTTTTTAACGAACAACACTGGGGCTCCCCAGGGCGAGGTACTTGGGCGAACGAAACCGGCGTCAACTAGCTCTTGTAGTTGAATTTTGAGCTCGGCTAGTTCTCGCGGGGCCATTCGGTATGGAGCTCGGGATACGGGTCGAGCTCCATGTGTAAGTTCAATTTGGAAGTCCACCTCCCGTTGCGGGGGCAACCCGGGGAGGGATTCCGGAAAGATGTCTGGGAAGTCCCGAATTATGGGTACTCTAGAGAGCACCTGTGTCTTGTCCTCCATCTCGAAGTAAATTAGGTATACCTCGTCCTTCCGTCGGACTGCTTTCACTGTCTGTGCGGATGTTAAAATAATGCGAGTGACAGATGGTATACCTGCTAGTGTGATAATTTGCCCATTCGGATTCTGGAGGCGGATTTCTCGAGTCGAACAATCAATTTGGGCGCTGTGCTCGGTCAACCAATCCATCCCTAGAATGATGTCGAATCCGGTTATCGCCAAAATGGTCGCGTTGACTTCGAATTCCATTCCTCCTAGCATTGCTTGGAAGGAACACTTTTCTGTGGACGTCATATCTGATCCATCCGGGAGTCGTATTCGTATTGACATCCCGGATGATCGTACAATATTTCCCTTGTCAGTGATGAAGTTCTGTGCGACGAATAAATGCGTGGCACCGGTATCGAATAGCGTTTTAGCGGGATGACCTTCTACCAAAAGTAGACCTGATAACATGTATATACTATGATCATAAGTTTTTTACAGATATACCGAAATAGGGATTATACATGCTATACAAACAAAAGATCACATCATATATATATATATATATATATATATAACTATCACATCTCCCTAGGATATCGTAACTACTAAAAGTAGATACCTATTACTACGTCTGGAGTAGGACCGTGTTGGAGATCTAAGGCGTACGCCTCGAGGGGTGCTGCTCTGCCCTGCCTGGCCTGGCCTCTCCTTCCTGTAGGCTGTCCTCTGCGCCCACCTCGTCCTCGTCCTCTCTCCGCGGCTCCCTGCACTGCTCCTAGGCCGGTCCTACCTACCGCCTGCGGGCAAAAGGATCGTATGTGCCCGGGCTGCTGGCACAGGTAGCAGTTCCCTGCGAAGGGAACATCTCATCGTGCGGCGGGGGCGGCCTGAGGTGCTGGGGCTGGTGGTGCTGGGGCTGGAGGTGCTGGTCGGGGCTGAGGTGCTGGTCGGGGCTGAGGTGCCTATCTATATGGCTGGTGACGCTGACGCTGTATCCTGGCCTGATCCTGTCTACGTGGGCCTACTCCTCTCTCCCGGCCCTGAGTCCGGGGAACACCCACGTATCCCCTCTGCTGCTGGGCCACCATCCGCTGATCCATCTCTAGAGCGGTGGCATGTGAGGCAATCGTGTGGAAGGATGCCTGGGAAATCATGATCAGGGCCTGACGGAGATCGTCTCATAATCCCCGGTAAAATCTGGCTGCCCTGTCCTTATCTGTACCTGCTAAGGTCCCGGCGAAGCGGGCCAGGTGGATAAACTCTCTCTGGTAGTCTGGAACCGTCCTATCTCCCTACCGGATCTGCAGGAACCGCTCCTGGAGTGCCATCCGGTCCGCATCCGAAATGAAGTGCTCTAAAAAGGCCTCTGAGAACTCCCCCCAGAGGATCGTGCTGAGTGGTCGCTCTCTGAAGGTAGAGCGGCTGGCGGCCCTCCACCAATCTCGGGCATAGCCCTCTAGCATGGTCACCACCAAGGACACTGCGACTATGGCGGGGCACATCATCCCGACTAAGAGTTCCTCTACCCTCTCCACCCACTCTTCGGCCTGAATGGCTGACTCGGTACCTCGTAAGCTGGGGGGCCTTAGCCCACGGAATGTCGTCAGAAGATCGGTGGGTACGGTGGCCTGCTGGGGTGGCCGTAGGGTGGCTGTCTGGAAAGTGGCTAACAATGCTATCAGGGTCCGTCCTAGCTCTGTATCCCCAAACGGAACTGCAGCTGGAGTGGCCGAGGCTGGTGGTGGAGTGGTAGGGTGGTACTGATCCCTGGAGGAGGATCTGCCGTTACTCGACTCCGGTATCTGGAGAAGTAACAAAATGAACATCAGTACTTGCAAAAATAAGGGAATTTTGCAGGACTGAAACGAAAGGAAAGCGGAAAGCGTGCGGGTATACTACCGTGCAGTCTCGAATCCTTAACCTTAAACCTAAAGGGTCTACCAGGCTTCTGCTGCGTGGTTCGTCCCGAACCAAGAAACGGAACCGAGAACGGGAGGATCGAAAGACTGCCCCATGTGGTCGGATCGTGGTGGCTCTGATCCATTTGTAAGACCCCCCTCCCCAAACTGAACCTGGTTCAGGGAGGGGGGATCTTACTCCCCAAGGATGACCACTTAGCGCTTTCCGGGTGGCAACGTCCCACCTTTTTCAAGCACCGAGCGGTCTCCTTGTCAGGCACAAGAATCATAACATCACATTAGAACGCATAGCGGAAGCAATCGAAAGACAGAAAAACAAGCACACAGCTTATATTCACATATTAGAACAGGGCCGAAGCCTAATGTTTACAACTACTGCCTCGGGGGCTACATCGACGAAACAAAAAATCCTAGTCTAGTCCTATAATCTAGGACTCACGTCGCGAAAGATAGGGGGCGAAGCTGGGGTAATCGAACGGGCCATCTCCAAGGCCGGTATATCATCTTGTGGTGCGGGGGCTCCTCGCTGTCCCATCTCCTGTGATTGGTTATAAGAAATAACCGTTAGTAACAGAGCTAAGTAGAAAATACATCCCCTCCCCGGATCCATATCCAGGGGGCGGCTAAAGGACAGAAATAAAATAGTCGAAGCAAGGAAGAGGGTTAGCAGCAGGTAAACATATATATATATATAGGGCCTTCCGCCCTAATATCCGTAATCGCGCTGTATGGTAAATACGCAACACTATTTCGCGCATACACACACCCAGGTATTCAAACATGTACGCACACAAAAAGACCCTGTGTCGACACAGTTTAAACCGCTTTACTTCAAGCAGGGGAGCTAACCCCGCGGGCCTCACCGATGTGGCCGTCGGTGACAGTGGCCAGTCTTGCCACTTCTGAATGTAGTCGTACCGTATCACTCAGGCCCTCCTGTACAACTTGGTGTACCAACTGGATGTGAGCGACATCCGGCGAACTGATTTGTAGGCCGACCAGCGGAGGTAAAACTGCAGGTTCGGAGTGATGATAACCCGCTGTACTCATCTCCCTGTCGCCATGAGTCGTCAACCCACCCGCACCGGTACGAACGGTCTGCGAGCGTGACCAACCCGCCACTTCCAAACAATCTTCACCTGCTTAATAATAAAACAAGCGCTTAAAGTACGTGGCAGATTACTCGACCGGTCCCACAACCTCTGACCGGGAGGCTTAGCGGTATGAGGGCTCCTTGCTTGGGGCTAACCTGGGAGGAGGGACTCGACTCCGGGTTCTCCCCAACTAAGGCCTCGCAGAAGGGAGGATAAGCACCGCATTATAGCCACGACAGCGCTGCATTTAACAAGTAAATTAGGCCGGAAGCAGGGGGCCATAATACTAAGCAGAGAAGTAGGCCGAAAGCAGGGGCCATAATAGTAAGCAGAAAAGTAGGCCGAAAGCAGAGGCCATAATGATAAGCAGAAAAGTAGGCCGAAAGCAGAGGCCATAATAGCAAGCAGAAAAGTAGGCCGAAAGCAGAGGCCATAATGATAAGCAGAAAAGTAGGTCGAAAGCAGAGGCCATAATGATAAGCATAAAAGTAGGCCGAAAGCAGATGCCATAATGACAGGACCAGTGCGAGACTGGATTTAAATGAAAGTACAGAATGTAAACGCGGGGGACCAGTGCGAGACTGGATTTAAACGAAAGTACTGAATGTAAATGCAGGGGACCAGTGCGAGACTGGATTTAAATGAAAGTACAGAATGTAAACGCGGGGGACCAGTGCGAGACTGTATTTAAACGAAAGTACTGAATGTAAATGCAGGGGACCAGTGCGAGACTGGATTTAAAGGAAAGTACTGAATGTAAATGCGGGGGACCAGTGCGAGACTGGATTTAAAGGAAAGTACTGAATGTAAATGCGGGGGACCAGTGCGAGACTGGATTTAAACGAAAGTACAGAAAGTAGTAAGCATATAAAAAGGATTAGTAGTTCAATCACTTCATAAGAGGAGGCTTCATTCGTCGACTCCGTTCGTAGGAGGATATCCTGCTCTTCTCCCCGTTCATAGGGGTTCTACTCCATTTCTGGAGTTTATTTACGTTTCATAAAGTTTCTGCACTTATTCTTTTGTCGCGAGTTCGTTCCTTTATTATTGCCGCGGCGGTATCGAGTTCCAGCGCCGCGCCGCGATTTCATTCCGATTTTGCGTTGATATTCCGAACTTAGTCGATTCCTTAGATCGATACGCGTAATCTTTATTAAGATTTAAAAATATGCGTCGAGGGGACGCCGATTCATTTTGATGAATTTCGCTCTTTTTCGGGCGTTTATTTTCGCTTGTAAAAGCATTTAAAGGACCAAATGAAGAGCTTATCATTTGAGATTTTGATAGTAGGTATAAGATGCCCTAACTAGAGCTTATGAATTTTTGGTGATTTTTCCCCACTCATTTTGGCTCTAATTTCCTTAAAATAAACTTTATAATTAGGTTTAAAAGTAGTAAAATGACTCCTAAAATTCCCCAAAAATTACTGGAGGTGCCCCTCAGAGTGGGGCACATTTTTCATTTAGAAACATTTTTCTGAATAGGGGCGGGGGTCTTTGGGGGTGCGGATAGGGGCAGGGAAGAGGTGCAGGGGTTTTGCACCCTGCGCCCTCCCGCGGCCCCCACAGCGGATCTGCGGCGGATCCGCTGTGGGGGCACATATGCTGAGGCGGGGGAGGGCGGGAAATAAGGTGCGGGAGGCCGCCCGATCTCCTGGGGGAGATCGGACGGCTCCCGCCATCCCCGCCAAAAGGCGACCCCAGCTGCCGCCGGGCAGCGGTCGGAGGGGCCGGCGCCGCCCCCGGATGGTGCGTTGGGGGTCGGCGACTCCTCCGGTGGTGGTCCGGCGGCCTGGTGCCGTCGGCCACCGCCGGGGGAGGGCGAATGAGGAGGCGGGAGGCGGGGGCGCGGCCTGCATGGGCCATGCAGGCCCGCTGCGCCGCCGCCTCCGCTGGGAGGGTACCAGTGCCGCCACCCGGTCGGTGCGCCGGGGGTCGGCGGCCACTCCGGTGGTGGTCCGGCGACCTGGCGCCGCCGGACCCCACCGGGAACTTGAGCAGGAGGGGAGGGGAAGGCGCGGCGCAGCCTGCATGGGCCATGCAGCTGGCCGCGCCGCCGTCTCCTCGGGGAAGGACCTCCCTGCCGCCCCTGGTCGGGGCGCCGGGGAGGGGGCAGACCTCCGGCGGGGGTCCGGCGGCCTGGCACCGTCGGCCGCCGCCGGGGGAGGGGTTTTAACCCCTACAGGAAAAGGAAGAGGGGGAGGCCACGGGTGCCGCCGGGGCTGCGTCCTCCGGCGGCCCGACCGCCTCCCCTGCGCCGGCGTCGAGGCCCCTAGGAGGGGACCTACCTTCCCCAGCGCCACCACCGGCGCTGGGGGAGAGGGCTTCCACGACCAGCTTCCTCCCTGAGCCTTGCAAGGCTCGGGGCGGCGGCCGGCGGCGCTCCGGCGACGGGGAGAGGGGTGGCCTCCTCTGGGAGATAGGAAGGAGGAGGGGGAGGTTCTACCTGTGGTGGGGCTCGAGAAGTGGAGGGGCGGTGGCCGGCCATGGAGAAGCAGGGAGGCTGCGGCAGCTTGGGCTGGCTCCGGCAGGGTGGAGGAGGAGGTGGCTGGGCTGCTGGCAGGGGAGAAGGAAGAGGAGTTGGGGGGGAGGGGGGGGTGAGCTTCAGGGAGGGGTCGAGCCCCCCCTTATATAGGGAAGGGGGAGACCTCCCCCCCCCCCCCCCCCCCCCCCCCCCCCCCCTCTCCTTCTTTTCCCCACGTGGGAATAAGAGAGAATGAGTGGGGGGGTGGAAGATATTTTCTCCCCCTCCCCTCCCTTCTCTCTCTTCTGCCCATTTTGCCCCAATAGGGGTTGCCTATTCATGGGCAGCCCCCTCCTTTGGGGGAGGGGCTTCTCTCTCTCCTCCCCCCTTTTCTTTTTATTTTCCAATAATTTCCAGCTGGGAGGGGGGGGGGGGGGGGGGAGTTTGACCGAGGTCAACCTAGGACGGGGTCTTCCATGGTCCCGGGGTCCATTATGATTTGTCGGGGCTGATGCGGGTTCGTGCGCTTTATATTTCGTTCGTTGCACTGAGGTGATCTGCATAGCCCTAAAAAGGCATACTCTCCATACGACTTTGAATCGAGGCCCAATGAATTCCGTTGCGCTCGTATTGTTCATACGAGTTTAACAGAACTGACAGAAGTCAATTCGGGGTTCGTACGGTCATTATTCATAATAATGAGGTAGTGGCGCGCTACGACACCCGAAATAGTCGTTTTCTCCAAACGACCTCGGATCAAAGTGCAATGAATTTCGTTGCGCTCGTATCGTTCATACGAGTCTAATGGAACTGACAGAAGTCAATTCGGGGCTCATTTGGTCACTATACCCCAACGACTTAGTTGCGGCGCGCAACGCCACTTAAAATGGTAGTTTTCTATTGCCCGGGCCTACTTTTATTGGGCTCACTAGGGTCTAGTGGCCCAATAAAAGTTGGGATGTTACAAGTTCTCCCGATCGTCCAGCGTGAAGCGCGATAGTGGTTTAGGGGTTTATCACTTTGGGATTGGCCCCTGACTTCCTTCTCTCAAGTTGCTTGCTTCTGGGCTATTTTGTGGAAAATCTTGAGGTGTCTTGACTGGATAAAGGCGTTCGATTTCGTCCTTCAAACTGAGACATTGCCTCGTATGGTGTCCCGGGCCTTTGTGAAAATCACAGAACAGTGATTGATTCCCTGTATTTCGAGGGAGCAGTCTTGACCACTTGACGATCTTGCTGTTGTAGATTACTGATAGGATATGCTCTCAAGAGGCATTTAACGGGGAGTAGATCAGGATTTCCCGGCTCATCACCTCTCTAGAACAGTCCGACTGGCCCTGGTTATGCCGGTTGATTTCAGTGGTCGGTTGTTGTCCTTTCCCTATTCATGTTTTCGAGCTGCGACAAACTAGGCGATGCTGAGAGATCAGTTTTTACGGTTGATGTTGGGACTATGTGGCCTCCGTCTGAGTGATGCTTCTTGGGATGTAGGCTCTGTGGGGGGGGGGGGGGGGGGGGGGTTGTTGTTGACCCAAGGAATGTCGACTGTCGCGTTACTAATATGATGAATGGAGTCTTGGAGGATCTTTCCTTTGCTTGCCATACGGCCCGCCATTGAGGAGTAATGATGTAGCGTGTCGAGCAAGATACTCCCGAATAATACGTCATACGGTGAATCGGTTTCTGCGATGACGAACTGGACTTCGTATTGGACAGGGTTCGAGGGCGTCCTTACGTGTACGGGGAGGATGATGTTTCCTATGGTGGGTATTATCGTCCCGTCTGGAAGTTCCGCTTCACTTGCCTTGAGCTTGAGGTTCCCACCGAGAAGCTTAAGTCGAGTCATCGCTGTCATGAACAGGACGTTGAACGATATGTGGTGGTTTATCAGCGCCCTCCTCAGCTCAAATGTCGGGTTCCTAATGCTTGCGTGTATGGCAGAATCCAAACCTCCGTGGAGGCTCTCTTGGTGCGATCTTGCGGTGACGTCCACCCGGCGTTGGTCGTGCTCCGCTTGTTTTGAGGGGGTAAGTTCCTCCTCCTCGAGCTCCTTCATAGTTTGAGTGAGTTTTTTGACACTTTGTTCTCAAACCTCGTGTCATCCAGTGAACAACTGGGACAGCTCGGTGAAGCTGTGAATGACTCCTTCGGGCAGGGATTAATACCAGGTGAGAGC
This sequence comes from Dactylorhiza incarnata, assembly GCA_033032865.1. Taxonomy (NCBI): domain Eukaryota; kingdom Viridiplantae; phylum Streptophyta; class Magnoliopsida; order Asparagales; family Orchidaceae; genus Dactylorhiza; species Dactylorhiza incarnata. The sequence continues at coordinate 717,400 of JAWHQI010000260.1, forward strand.
GTCGCCACAGAGTGTTGCAGAGAAAATCTCGCAAGCGATCTGAAATGGGAGCCCAAATGCTTCCATTGCGGTTAGGAAGTAATTGACGTGCTCGTACAGATTCTCCACTCCGTGGAACTTCCTATACCGCGGGGGCTTAAGCCAGAGCGGAACGGGATATGTCAAAATCTATTTTGACAAGGGAGATGGACTAGCTCAGAGCATGTTGTCGTCCAGAACTTGCTCCATTGCCAGAGACAGTTGTTTGCAGGCGATGTCTGGCCGTTGAGGTAAGATTGGTGTGACGACGAGTGCGCCTCCTGTTGAGTTTGCAGGAGGAGAGGAACTACCCGTATCTGAAACAGCCGAGGGTGTATCCATCCTTGTCGATCTTTCGTGGGAGATTGCTTCTAGTTGTAACTGGGAACTTTGTTCCCACAGATGGAGCCAAACTATTGTGGGTCGCTCGGCTGCTCTGGTAGACCGGTCGAATTGAACCACCTTAGCTCGGAAGCGAACCGAGCGCACAAACAATCAATGAATGAATCGTTGAGTGGCACGAGACATTTTAACGTGGAAAACCCGGAAATGGTGAAAAACCATGCGTCCGGGGCTGTGCCGGCCAAGCTCCACTATATGTTGCGGGGTTACAATTGGAAATTATGAATTCGAGCGCGACAGACCGCGGCTCGTTACAAAGGTAGAGAGAAAGAGAATTCCGAGGGCGACAAACCACCTCTCGGAAAACTAAGTACTTCTTCTTCTGCGAACGAAAGTGATATCATTGATTCGCCTTTCGGGACCCGAAGGATTCCCAAATCGCTTAGGAAGATGGTCTTCCGGAGCGAAGGAAATCTCCAAGTCCACGAAGGAGATCTTCGAAACCCGAAGGAGATCTTCGAGCGCCGAAGGAGAACTCAGAGAAAATCTTCAACGGAGCTCTCTCGGGTGCAGAAGGCAAGGTGCATGTTTTGAAATGAAGGCTCTGAGCTCCTTTTATAGCCTTGGGCAGGGGTAGTCCGGTAATTTTGTCGTCGTAACCACTGTAACCATCTGACGGGTGAATCACGTTCGCTGATTCGGAGCACACAGATCGTCATTTTTCGTAAATGATCGTCTCGCCCTTCGAGCAGTTCGGGCAGGTTGGGTAGTTCAGGCAACTTTTTTCGTTGAAGGTAATGAAGGCGACGAACGAGACATGCAATCTGAGAAATTAAGAAAGGTTAACTGCGCGCGTGTCGGGAACGTGGAAGCGTTCTGAGCATGCGCGAAAGTGTTCTGGGCGCGCAATGAACACGAGAGCGTTCTGCGCACGCAACGAACTTGGGAAATGAGAAGTCGCATCCCCTAAGGGGAAAATGAGCTCCTGCCGCACCCGACGAGGGAGTGCGGTTTCGGCCGCATCCCCCGCAAGGCGGGGGGCTTGGCCGCACCCCTATGCGGCTTGGCCGCACCCCCCACTTTGGTGGGTGCGGTTTGGTCGCACCCCATCATGGTGGGGTGCGGGCTAACCGCACCCCAATAGTGGGGTGCGGTCTTAACTGTGCCTGGCGCAAATTGTGCGCGGCGGATTTCTCCACTCTCATGATCATGAGTTTGGACTTTGACCCCACTAACTCCACCTCTCCTTAGTGGAGCCTCCTCTAAACGCACCCCGAAAATGCCTATAAATTTACAGATGCACATCAATAATTAACCATCAAATAATTCTACAATTAATAAATTGTATAATATTGTTAATCAAATTAGATTAGGTATTTCTTCCGAAGTATACGACTTGCTAAAAAATACCAATGCATCCCGTATCTTATATAGTTTAAAATATGAAAAAAAAATTGGTGAGAAACTCCCACCTAATAATAGGTGCAGATATAAGTAGTTTCATTTTACACGGAGCGGGACCCACGCCATTTCAAAATCTTCTCGCGCACGACTCAAAAATCCTCCCCGACGACGGCGATATCGACAACGCTTCCTCTTCCTTCTGGATAAGCGACTTCATTTACTCCGGCGAAAAGTATTAAAACTCATCTCCCTAAACGGCGACGTCGAATTAAGAAGGAACATTACTAGGCGAAGGTCTCTTGGTATGTTTTCTTTGGCATTATACATTAACCTACCTACCGTGATGTGCCCTAGATGCTCTGCAACTTCTTCCTATTCAGAAAACTTTGAATCCCTCGTAATTAACTTTGTATTAGGTATATAATGCAGGAAATTACAAAATACTCCGGCTTCATTTACTCCGGCGATAAGGTAAGTTCCAAAATACTGTCGTATTGCTGCGTACTTGCAGTTAATACTGTCGTATTGTTGCCTACTTGCAGTTAATATTGTCGTATTGTTATATTGGGGTTTAACTGGTGCATAACTGAAACTGCAACCTAACAACTGGTTTTGAGATAAGGTAACTTCCAAAATACTGTCGTATTGTTGCCTACTGTTAATAAAATTCTGTCGTATTGTTGCGTACTTGCAGTTAATACTGTTGTATTGTTGCTACTGTCAATAAAATACTGTCGTATTGTTGCCTACTTGCAGTTAATACTGTCGTATTGTTATTAACTTCCAAAATAACAATTGTTAACACTAAAATTTGGTAACTTGCAAAATACTGTCAATTAAAATACTGTTAATACTGTCAATACTGCGTAAGTAACTTCATAAATATTGCCTTATTTTTGCTGATTAATCTTTGGACTTACCTCTGAATTGCAAAACATTAATAGAAAGATGTGTTAATTTTATTTGCAGATGAGTCGTTCTCAAACTCTTAATTGTATATGTGGTGTCTCTTCGTTCAAAGAACGTGTGAAGCCACTACTAGATGTAATTACTGAGAGATCTAAGACAGAACTTCGTCAAGCAGACATTTTACAATTGTTTTCCATACCAGACCTAAAGCAGAACATCCCACTACTCACCACCTTGATGAAATCCTACTCAACCAAGAACCAAGCTTTCCTTCTTGGAAAGGTTTACGTAAAGTTCAAACCAAATCATGTAGCATTGTTGTTAGGAATGCCGAATCGGGGGGTGGAGTTTGATTTTCAAAGACGTCCTTTTTCTTCCTTCGAACAGAAGGATTTAATTGAAGAGATTGATATGCTAGCTGCATAGTGTATAACCCGTAATTCGTCGAGATCAGAAATGCAAGAGGACAACACAGAAGACCTCCCCCACCTGGGTGAGCGCAGAAGACCTCCCCCACCTGGGCGAGTACAGAAGACCTCCCCCACCTGGGCGAGTACAGGAGACCTCCCCACCTGGGCGAGTACAGAAGACCTCCCCCACCTGGGTGAGTGCAGAAGACCTCCCCCACCTGGGCGAGTACAGAAGACCTCCCCCACCTGGGCGAGTACAGCAGACCTCCCCCACCTGGGCGAGTACAGGAGACCTCCCCACCTGGGCGAGTACAGAAGACCTCCCCCACCTGGGAGAGTACAGAAGACCTCCCCCACCTGGGCGAGTACAGGAGACCTCCCCACCTGGGCGAGTACAGAAGACCTCACCCACCTGGGCGAGTACAGGAGACCTCCCCCACCTGGGCGAGTACAGAAGACCTCCCCCACCTGGGCGAGTACAGGAGACCTCCCCACCTGGGCGAGTACAGAAGACCTCACCCACTTGGGCGAGTACAGGAGACCTCCCCACCTGGGCGAGTACAGAAGACCTTCCCCACCTGGGCGAGTACAGGAGACCTCCCCACCTGGGCGAGTACAGAAGACCTCCCCCACTTGGGCGAGTGCAGAAGACCTCCCCCACCTGGGCGAGTATAAGAGACCTCCCCACCTGGGCGAGTACAGAAGACCTCCCCCACCTGGGCGAGTACAGGAGACCTCCCCACCTGGGCGAGTACAGAAGACCTCCCCCACCTGGGCGAGTACAGAAGACATCCCCCACCTGGGGCGAGTACAGATTTCTACCCCGTTCAGAAGGCAAGAGCGGTTATCCGCAACTCATTTCAGAAGGCGGGAGCAGCTAATCGCAGTCCATTTGGATTTCCCTATAAATAGGACCCCAAGACATAAGTAGAAGGCACCTTCACCCCCCCCCCCCTAGGGTGGGAGAGTACACTGCCTGCCTCTCTTGTGCCAAGCTCAGCATTGGCTTTAGGAGGGGAAGTTCCTATAGACTTCCGGGTATGTGGCGGGACCTCCTCGCTGCAGCACACGGGTCTTGTTTATAGGCAGGTTGGAGTGGTTTTGTATGCTGTCTAGTTTCTTATCACCTTGTCTCGCGTGGGTCGATCACTAAACGAGTAGCCTTTGGTCACCCCCAAGTCTCGAACAGTTGGACCGGTATCCAGGTTCCAACATTTTTGGTGCGGTGAGCGTGGACTGTGACCGGAGTAAGAAACTTTAGTGTGAGACCTCACGGTGAGCCTTGATGAGAAAGGTCCTAGGCGAGTACCAGTTCAGGCGAGTACAAACTCAGGCGAGTACCAGATTAGGGGGGCTCAAACTGAGGCGAGTACCAGTTCAGGCGAGTACAAACTCAGGCGAGTACCAGATTAGGGGAGCTCAAACTGGGTCGAGTACCAGTTCAGGCGAGTACAAACTGAGGCGAATTCCAGCTCAGGCGAGCTCAATCAACTCGTAGGTGTTCCACTCGCAGATACTGCCTACAGGTGTTCCACTCACAAATACTTCCTACAGGTATTCTACTCGCAGATACTCTGCCTACAGGTGTTCTACTCGCAGATACTCTGCCTACAGGTGTTCTGCTCGCAGATATTCTGCTTGCATGTGTTCTACTCGCAAGGTGCAAGACAACTTAATATAGGTGACCCCTGTCCGCTGACCGGGCAGCGGAACCCCCGAAAACTCTGCGTAGGGGGTCATAAGGCCAAAGGTGACACTTGTATTGCCCTCGTTTTCACCTCTTTTTATTGCTAACACATTTTCATACATAGTACATATTAACACTCATGGGTGCTTTGGTAAAACCCCTGAGTGCTTTCACCTGATTTGCATATAGTGTGACTTTGACATCTTGACCACTATGACAACTGTCACAGAGGGATCCATATGACAGGGTCATGGTAGAGAGTATATTTCACGAGTCCTTTCTACTTTATTCCGCGAATTCAACTTGCGAGGTATTCACTTCAACAATTCAGGTGTTTTTCTATATATCCCGTGAGTCCGTACTCGCGAGTTCATCACTTCAGCAACTATGGTGGTCTATTAATTCCGCGAGTCCGTACTCGCGAGGTCATCACTTCAGCAACTATGGTGTTCAATTAATTCCGCGAGTCCGTACTCGCGAGGTCATCACTTCAGCAACTATGATGTTCTCTTTAGTTCTATCTTGAGAGCTGATACTCAGCGAGTTCATATTTTCATGGTATTCTCTTTGGTTCCGCGAGTTCCTACTCGCGAGAATGTATCCAACTACTCATCTCTACAAGATTCAGAAGAAATCTATATTCAGCGAATGCTTACTCGCGATGGGTGTTCTTATTTGGGATGATCTTATTCAACAGCTTATACTTCCTGATGAAAACTCAAAGGACAATTATTCATAACTCACTTTGGCGAGGAAAAGTCATCATGAATCAGGTCACGCAAAACTCATTCTTCTTCTTGTTATTCACTACATATAACAATATTGATCTATCTATTGCAAAACTCTTAAGAATTAGATCGGGCATCCACTCGAAGTAGTATGATATATTCAAAAGCATTTTAGGATGTGTGATCTCACCTCTCCCCTTGAAACTTTTGGTCGAGCAATGAGATGACGTCTCGGGTTCAGTGCGCCATCCTAAGTCCAAGCCTCTGCATTGCCGACCGAGATCAGCTCCCCCCTTGAATGTTGGCCGATCTGCCCCTCGAGTACCGACTCTCTTTGCCCGTGCACTAGTTACTAGGGGAGAGAGTGGAACTATATTCTCAGGTACTCTAAGTAAGTTGAAGTCCTCGAGATGTGTTGTTGCCGTAGACCAGGTCACTGCACGAGCTCCTCTCCTGCATACCGGCTACTTGCCCCCTCGAGTGAGTTGAAGTCCTCGAGATGTGTTGTTGCCGTAGACCAGGTCAACTGCACGAGCTCCTCTCCTGCATACCGGCTACTTGCCCCCTCGAGTGAGTTGAAGTCCTCGAGATGTGTTGTTGCCGTAGACCAGGTCACTGCACGAGCTCTTCTCCTGCATACCAGCTACTTGCCCCCTCGAGTGAGTTGAAGTCCTCGAGATGTGTTGTTGCCGTAGACCAGGTCACTGCACGAGCTCCTCTCCTGCATACCGGCTACTTGCCCCCTCGAGTGAGTTGAAGTCATCGAGAATTGTTGTTGCCGTAGACCAGGCCGTAGCACTGGGCTCCTCCCCTGCAGGCTGGCTACTTGCCCCCTCGAGTGAGTTGAAATATTTGAGCAGAGTGTTGCCGTAGACCAGGTCACTGCACGAGCTCCTCTCCTGCATACCGGCTACTTGCCCCCTTGAGTGAGATGAATGTCCTCGAGAAGAGAGTTGCCACCTAGTCAACGCTAAAAGCCTAAAATGTTTGGCACCTCCCCCAGTTGAGCTCGCTTGTCTAGCGAATGGCCTGGAGGGTGTCTAATCTTCTCCACCTCCAGTTGAGCCTCGCTCCTGGAGGGTGTCTAATCTTCTCCACCTCTAGTTGAGCCTCGCTCCTGGAAGGTGTCGACTCTTCTCTACCTTCAGTTGAGCCTTGCTCCTATAGGGTGTCGACTCTTCTCCATCTTTTTTAGTTGAATTTGCTCAGCCAGCGAAGGGCTTGAGAGGGATACTAAGTGACATATCATCTAATGCCCATCTCTCCGAACCACGGGTCCTACATTGTTTTTCTGAGCTCGTATCGAGCTCAAAAAAAGCGGGGATTGTGTATAACCCGTAATTCGTCGAGATCAGAAATGCAAGAGGACAACACAGAAGACCTCCCCCACCTGGGTGAGTGCAGAAGACCTCCCCCACCTGGGCGAGTACAGAAGACCTCCCCCACCTGGGCGAGTACAGGAGACCTCCCCACCTGGGCGAGTACAGAAGACCTCCCCACCTGGGTGAGTGCAGAAGACCTCCCCCACCTGGGCGAGTACAGAAGACCTCCCCCACCTGGGCGAGTACAGGAGACCTCCCCACCTGGGCGAGTACAGAAGACCTCCCCCACCTGGGCGAGTACAGAAGACCTCCCCCACCTGGGCGAGTACAGGAGACCTCCCCACCTGGGCGAGTACAGAAGACCTCCCCCACCTGGGCGAGTACAGGAGACCTCCCCCACCTGGGCGAGTACAGAAGACCTCCCCCACCTGGGCGAGTACAGGAGACCTCCCCACCTGGGCGAGTACAGAAGACCTCACCCACCTGGGCGAGTACAGGAGACCTCCCCACCTGGGCGAGTACAGAAGACCTTCCCCACCTGGGCGAGTACATGAGACCTCCCCACCTGGGCGAGTACAGAAGACCTCCCCCACCTGGGCGAGTGCAGAATACCTCCCCCACCTGGGCGAGTACAAGAGACCTCCCCACCTGGGCGAGTACAGAAGACCTCCCCCACCTGGGCGAGTATAGGAGACCTCCCCACCTGGGCGAGTACAGAAGACCTCCCCCACCTGGGCGAGTACAGAAGACATCCCCCACCTGGGGCGAGTACAGATTTCTACCCCGTTCAGAAGGCAAGAGCGGTTATCCGCAGCTCATTTCAGAAGACGGGAGCAGCTAATCGCAGTCCATTTGGATTTGCCTATAAATAGGACCCCAAGGCACAAGTAGAAGGCACCTCCCCCCCTAGGGTGGGAGAGTACACTGCCTGCCTCTCTTGTGCCAAGTGGCTTTAGGAGGGGAAGTTCCTATAGACTTCCGGGTATGTGGCGGGACCTCCTCGCTGCAGCACACGGGTCTTGTTTATAGGCAGGTTGGAGTGGTTTTGTATGCTGTCTAGTTTCTTATCACCTTGTCTCGCGTGGGTCGATCACTAAACGAGTAGCCTTTGGTCACCCCCAAGTCTCGAACAGTTGGACCGGTATCCGGGTTCCAACACAGAGGAATGGTCAGAAGATGTAGAGAAGAGGAGACTTGACACTTTGGTTAAGTATGTAATTTGCAAGTTCTTTTTCCGCTAAAATTTTTTAAAATACCGAGTTGTATATAAAACTTTGGTGGACTTGAACAATTTGTAAGATACAACTGGCCGAAGACAGTGCAAAAATTTATGCAAGCCCAGTTCTCACTGTTAAGTAGAAAAGCATGTACAAAAGCTACAGAAGATAGTATAGGATACTTGGAGGGATGTTCTGTGTTGCTCTTGGTATGTATTTGAATCTTGATTATTATTCAAATTTTATAAAAATGAATAATAATATCCTTATTTACAATTATTTTGGTTAGGCATGGTTCCTAGAGATAACAAAGGTTACATAAAGCTTTGATCCCTTAGCTACACCCCGACTCTCCCGGTGGTCTTCTAAGACGAGCTTTTCTACTAAGTACTATTTATCATTAAAGTTGAATCTAAGTGGTACTCGTAAGGTTAGTGTTTTCACATTTCACATTAACCTTTTTCAATAGAATTCCATTTAATTGTGACAATTTTTTGGTAGGTTTGTAGCGTATTTGAGAATATTCTGCCATCTGAGGAGAAGCTTCTTGGAGTTGAAGAAGAAGAAATATCAGATTTTGAGAGTATTTCAAAAGAAGAGGGGGCAGAGGAGGTGGAAGAGGAGGAGGTGAAAAAGAAGGATAGTATTGAGAAGCATATAATGAGGTTTGTTAGTAGTAGATTACAGAAAATTAAGGATGTGGGGGGTAGTAAATTAACCAAAAGTCGGGTAAGAAGAAAGGAAATGAATAAGAAAGAAAGTCAAGAATTAAAGAGGAAGGAAATGGAGAAGGCTTTTGATAGAGAGTCCAAGAAAACAATTTTAGAAATGGATTCTAGAATACAGCAATGCATAGTTGAAGTCCGTCAATATGTGGATGAAGAAGTGTTGAAATTGCGTCGTTACTATGATGAAAGGATTGATGCGTTGGCTTCAAAACATACCTCTCCTTTAAATCCAACATCAGGTCGTGAACCATCACCTGATGGGCAATTAGTGATTGCAACCCCATTATCATCGCTTCAATTTTTAGCATCTCCGCATACTTTGAAAAATCCAGAAACTGTTGAGAGAACTAGTTTGATTAAAGCAATTAAACAACGACCAAAAAGGCAAAAAAAGTTATATTTTCTCCATCTGTAAATGGATATCTATTTCCAGGTGTACAACCCGTATTCGGCGAGTAGAGCCGAGGGCACCTGGCGAGTAGGCCGATGCCTCTCTCGGCGAGTAGAGCCGAAGGCACCTGGCGAGTAGGCCGATGCCTCTCTCGGCGAGTAGAGCCGAAGGCACCTGGCGAGTAGGCCGATGCCTCTCTCGGCGAGTAGAGCCGAAGGCACCTGGCGAGTAGACCGGTGCCTCCCTTGGCGAGTAGAGTCAGGAGGCCTGGCGAGTAGACCGGTGCCTCCCTCGGCGAGTAGAGTCAGATTCTGGGGAATAGAATCATCCGGGCACCCTGGTGGTCTGCCTATAGCCCTTTGGGATAGCGGAGTCTGGCAACCTGCAGACCAATTTGGAGTGCGTTTAGCAAAATAGTAAGGCGGAGTTACGCTATCCGCAGGTCATCCGGACCATTCTACCCCTGGGAAGTCTTTCCCTATAAATAGGACCCATTATGTCTCAGGTCAGCACAGATCCACCCCCTTGAGAGAGCCTGTGCTTTCTTCCTTGTGCTGTCTGAGACAGGCTCAGCTTCTGGTTTTCGGGAGGGGAAATCAAGTTAGATTTCTGGGTTAGTGGCAGGACCTCCTCGCTACAGCCAGTGGGTCATTCTTAGGGAGCCACCTACCAACCAGTGAGGGTTAGTTCTTAGTTCGGGACACTTAGTTCTAGGGATCCGACGAGGAGAGAAGTAACTCAAGCTACTCCCCAAGTCTCGAACAAGTTGGACCGGTATCCGGGTTCCAACATTTTTGGTGCGGTGAGCGTGAACTGTAGCAAGAGAAGAAAATCTCATCTGACGATCCCATGACTGAACGTGACGAGCTGGGAACCGGCCAGGGGAACTCGCCGCCTTTGGGCGAGTTCGTGACCAAGAGTGTCTTCGAGCAGGGGATGAAGGCGATGGAGGATACCATCCGGAGGTTACTCACACCTCGTGCCGAGGTGGGAGTATCCCCCCTGTCGCAGTTGCCTCGCCCACTGAGGCAGGTCCTAGTCAGCGCCTCGGCAAGGAAGCGCTCCTAGGGGAGGAAGACCAGCCGCTCCGCGCGCGAGTGCTCTTTGCCAACCCGACGGAGACTCGCCAGTCAGAGGGCGAGTACGACCAAGTTCGTCCCATCCGCCAGCTCGCCTCGCGCAGTCCGTTCTGCGAGCTGGTGCTGTCTGCTCCCATTCCTGCAGGATTCACGGAGCCCGCCATGAGTTTCTATTCCAGGAAAGAAGATCCCGTCAAGCATCTGCAGTGGTTTGAAGATATGGTCTCCATCAAGCCGATGACGGATCCCTTCAAATGTCGGTTGTTCGCCATAACCTTCCAGGAAAAAGCCATAGATTGGTTCCACCAGTTACCGGCGGGAAGCGTCTACGGGTTCGATGACCTGCGCAGAAGTTATTTGCTCCGCTTCTCCACATCCAAGAAGAGGAGGAAGGGTTCAGAAGATCTTTTCCTTATCAAGCAGAGACCCCAGGAGATGCTCGGGTCGTATTTGGATCGCTTTCAGGAGGAGATCCTCCTGGTCCAAGAGGTCCCTGGACATACCCTGATCTTGGCATTCAAGCTGGGGTTGCAGCCAGGGTTTTTCAAGATGGAGATCACTCGCAATCCCCCCTATCGTTCGAGGAGTTAGTCGATCGGGCCGGAAGGCAGATCGCGGGGGAGGCAACCGGCCTAGAGTTCGTAGCCAAGTTAGCCAGATTGGAGGGAGGGGAGAAAGAAGGAGAGGGGAGCGGTCGACGCGAGTCCAAGAAGAGAGGTGAGCCGAGAAGGCGAGAAGAGGAGGGATCCCGGGAAAACAGGGATCAGCGAGAATGGGAAAGGAGGTTCCAGGCTCCGCCTCGTCGGCCGGCCTGGAGACCTGCTGGAGGAGGCTACCAAGGGAGACCGGGAGGGAGGTACTCTCCGGAACGGCGAGACCGATGTCGCTCTCCCGAGCGGAGGCAAGGGCAGTGGAGGCAGAACCAAGCGCCGCCCAGAGAAGCTAATGTGATCAGGAGGGGATGAGGACGAGGAAGAGGGGGAAGGCCGCGACAGCCCCGAGGTGAAGAAGAGCGTCGGGCGATGCCCTACTGCGACTTCCATCAGGTAGAGGGCCACGCGACGGCCACGTGCCCTGAGTTCTTGGAGTTGAGGAGAGGAGCTGGAGGAGCCCAGGAAGGGCATGAGAGGCGAGAAGGAGATATGTTAAGGATCGAAGGGGGAGGAGCCCCCGCCCCAAGGAGGTGTGAGGATAGGGGGGATCTGGGAGCCCATGGGGGGATAGGGGTCATCCACGGAGGAGCAGGGTTGGAGGCGACCCGGAAGGGGAGCCTCAACATCGTGTATCGGAAGAGCGTGGCCTCTACCTCCCAGGTTCCGCCACCGTCAGGAGAGATCACTTTCTCGGAGGAAGACATGTTGGGGAACGAAAACCCTTTCTGCGACGCGGTGGTGATCAAGGCCGCGGTGGAGAACTATACGGTCTCTCGTATCCTGGTGGATAACGAGAGCTCCGTCAATGTCGTGTTCAAGAAAGCGTTTGATGCCATGAAGGTGGAAGAGAAGAGGGTTACCTCGACGGAAGGGCCGCTCTTTGGATTTGCGGGAGAGAGAAAGGAAGTAGAGGGAGGTGTGGAGTTGGTGGTGACGCTGGGAGGAACCACCAAGTGCTGCAGGTTCGTCATCGTGGACGCCCCCAGCAGTTACAATGCCATCTTTGGCAGGCCGCTCATCAGCGCCTACAAGTGTGTGCCCTCCTCCTACCACCAGTGTCTCAAGTATAACCAAGGAGGTGTGCAGATCCGGATCCGAAGCGATCCCAAGGTGGCGAGGCAGTGTTATCTTAACGCTGTCAACATGATCAGCTGGAAGGAGGAGGCAGAGGATGTGGACCTGGTGATGGAGGAGATGGCGAGGCAGGAAGTGGCCGAAGAAGCAGAGGAGACGGCAAGGCTGGAGGCAGCCGAAGAAGTGGAAGAGAAAGAGATCCAAGCTGAAGGCGGGAGGCCGGGAAAGGTAAAGATCAGCAGGGTGCTGGAAGAGGAAAACAAGGAGGAGATCATGTCCTGCATCCAGAGGAACGCGGACATCTTTGCGTGGAGCGCGGCCGATATGCCAGGTGTCGACGCGAACGTCGCCTGCCACCATCTCAACCTAGATAAAGGAGTCCACCCCATCCAACAGAAGAAGAGAAAAACCGCCACCACCCTAGCCGAGCCCATCAGGGAGGAGGTCAAGAAGTTGCTGGAAGCAGGGTTTGTGTCGGAGATCCAGTACCCAGGCTGGGTCTCCAATGTTGTAATGGTGAGGAAGGGAGAGGGGAAGTGGCGCATGTGTATCGAATTTTCTATCCTTAATAAAGCTTGCCCCAAGGATTGTTACCCTTTGCCTAGAATCGACGAGCTAGTAGATTCGGCCGTCGGATTCCCTGTCATGAGTTTTTTAGATGCATTTTCTGGTTACCATCAAATCCGCATGCATCCACCCGACGTGAAGCGCTCCTAGGGGAGGAAGACCAGCCGCTCCGCGCGCGAGTGCTCTTTGCCAGCCCGACGGAGACTCGCCAGTCAGAGGGCGAGTACGACCAAGTTCGTCCCATCCGCCAGCTCGCCTCGCGCAGTCCGTTCTGCGAGCTGGTGCTGTCTGCTCCCATTCCTGCAGGATTCACGGAGCCCGCCATGAGTTTCTACTCCGGGAAAGAAGATCCCGTCAAGCATCTGCAGTGGTTTGAAGATATGGTCTCCATCAAGCCGATGACGGATCCCTTCAAATGTCGGTTGTTCACCATAACCTTCCAGGAAAAAGCCAGAGATTGGTTCCACCAGTTACCGGCGGGAAGCGTCTACGGGTTCGATGACCTGCGCAGAAGTTATTTGCTCCGCTTCTCCACATCCAAGAAGAGGAGGAAGGGTTCAGAAGATCTTTTCCTTATCAAGCAGAGACCCCAGGAGATGCTTGGGTCGTATTTGGATCGCTTTCAGGAGGAGATCCTCCTGGTCCAAGAGGTCCCTGGAAGAACCCTGATCTTGGCATTCAAGCTGGGGTTGCAGCCAGGGTTTTTCAAGATGGAGATCACTCGCAATCCCCCCTATCGTTCGAGGAGTTAGTCGATCGGGCCGGAAGGCAGATCGCGGGGGAGGCAACCAGCCTAGAGTTCGTAGCCAAGTTAGCCAGATTGGAGGGAGGGGAGAAAGAAGGAGAGGGGAGCGGTCGACGCGAGTCCAAGAAGAGAGGTGAGCCGAGAAGGCGAGAAGAGGAGGGATCCCGGGAAAACAGGGATCAGCGAGAATGGGAAAGGAGGTTCCAGGCTCCGCCTCGCCGGCCGGCCTGGAGACCTGCTGGAGGAGGCTACTAAGGGAGACCGGGAGGGAGGTACTCTCCGGAACGGCGAGACCGATGTCGCTCTCCCGAGCGGAGGCAAGGGCAGTGGAGGCAGAACCAAGCGCCGCCCAGAGAAGCTAATGTGATCAGGAGGGGATGAGGACGAGGAAGAGGGGGAAGGCCGCGACAGCCCCGAGGTGAAGAAGAGCGTCGGGCGATGCCCTACTGCGACTTCCATCAGGTAGAGGGCCACGCGACGGCCACGTGCCCTGAGTTCTTGGAGTTGAGGAGAGGAGCTGAAGGAGCCCAGGAAGGGCATGAGAGGCGAGAAGGAGATATGTTAAGGATCGAAGGGGGAGGAGCCCCGCCCCAAGGAGGTGTGAGGATAGGGGGGATCTGGGAGCCCATGGGGGGATAGGGGTCATCCACGGAGGAGCAGGGTTGGAGGCGACCCGGAAGGGGAGCCTCAACATCGTGTATCGGAAGAGCGTGGCCTCTACCTCCCAGGTTCCGCCACCGTTAGGAGAGATCACTTTCTCGGAAAAAGACATGTTGGGGAACGAAAACCCTTTCTGCGACGCGGTGGTGATCAAGGCCGCGGTGGAGAACTATACGGTCTCTCGTATCCTGGTGGATAATGGGAGCTCCGTCAATGTCGTGTTCAAGAAAGCGTTTGATGCCATGAAGGTGGAAGAGAAGAGGGTTACCTCGACGGAAGGGCCGCTCTTTGGATTTGCGGGAGAGAGAAAGGAAGTAGAGGGAGGTGTGGAGTTGGTGGTGACGCTGGGAGGAACCACCAAGTGCTGCAGGTTCGTCATCGTGGACGCCCCCAGCAGTTACAATGCCATCTTTGGCAGGCCGCTCATCAGCGCCTACAAGTGTGTGCCCTCCTCCTACCACCAGTGTCTCAAGTATAACCAAGGAGGTGTGCAGATCCGGATCCGAAGCGATCCCAAGGTGGCGAGGCAGTGTTATCTTAACGCTGTCAACATGATCAGCTGGAAGGAGGAGGCAGAGGCGGTGGACCTGGTGATGGAGGAGATGGCGAGGCAGGAAGTGGCCGAAGAAGCAGAGGAGACGGCAAGGCTGGAGGCAGCCGAAGAAGTGGAAGAGAAAGAGATCCAAGCTGAAGGCGGGAGGCCGGGAAAGGTAAAGATCAGCAGGGAGCTGGAAGAGGAAAACAAGGAGGAGATCATGTCCTGCATCCAGAGGAACGCGGACATCTTTGCGTGGAGCGCGGCCGATATGCCAGGTGTCGACGCGAACGTCGCCTGCCACCATCTCAACCTAGATAAAGGAGTCCACCCCATCCAACAGAAGAAGAGAAAAAACCGCCACCACCCTAGCCGAGCCCATCAGGGAGGAGGTCAAGAAGCTGCTGGAAGCAGGGTTTGTGTCGGAGATCCAGTACCCAGGCTGGGTCTCCAATGTTGTAATGGTGAGGAAGGGAGAGGGGAAGTGGCGCATGTGTATCGAATTTTCTATCCTTAATAAAGCTTGCCCCAAGGATTGTTACCCTTTGCCTAGAATCGACGAGCTAGTAGATTCGGCCGTCGGATTCCCTGTCATGAGTTTTTTAGATGCATTTTCTGGTTACCATCAAATCCGCATGCATCCACCCGACGTGAAGCACGTATCCTTCATTACCAACGACGGATGCTATTGTTATAAAATGATGCCATTCGGGCTTAAAAACGCAGGAGCAACCTATCAGCGCATGATGGACAGGGTGTTCAAAGAGCAGAAGGGGCGAAACTTGGAAGTATACGTCGATGATCTCATGGTAAAAAGCAAGAGCGTCAGGGAGCACCTCCATGACTTGGAGGAGACCTTCGCCACGCTGCGAAAGTATAAGATGAGACTAAATCCGGCCAAGTGCGTGTTTGGGGCTGGAAAGGGGAAGTTCTTGGGACACCTCTTGACTCCGGCTGGAGTAGAATCGAACCCGGACAAGGTGAAGACGATCATGGAGATGGAAGCACCCAGGAACATCAAGGAAGTTCAGCGCCTGACAGGTCGCCTAGCCGGGCTGAGCAGGTTCCTCTCCAGGGCAGGAGAGAAGTGCTCACCTTTCTTCAAAACCCTCCGAGACAATAAAAAGTTCGAGTGGTCGGCAGAGTGTCAGGGAGCCTTTGAAATCCTAAAACTCCAGTTGGCCCAGGTACCCCTGTTACAAGGGCCTAGAGAGGGAGAAGATCTCTTCCTATACATAAGGGTGGGGTCGGAAGCGGTAAGCTCGGTCCTGGTACGCGAGGAGGGGAAGCGCCAACTCCCCATTTACTACGTAAGTCGGGTCCTGCGGAAGGCAGAATTGCGATACCCCATCCTGGAAAAATTGGCGTTTGCCTTGATTGTATCGGCGCGGAGACTCCGACCTTACTTCCAGGCCCACCCGATTAAGGTAGTGACCGACCACCCTCTCCGCATTGTCCTAGAAGGAGTAGAGCATTTTGGCAGGATGGCGAAGTGGTCAGTAGAACTCAGCGAGTTTGACGTCGCCTACGTGCCCCGACTGTCCATGAAGGCCCAAGCGGTGGCAGACTTCCTAGTCGACTATACCGCAGAAGTAGGCGAGGAGGAGATACCCCAGCATGTGGCGTGGGAAGTGTTCATGGATGGAGCGTCGGGGAGGAACTCATGTGGAGGAGGCATCATCCTGATCAGCCCTCAGGGCACTAGAATTGAGCAAGCCGTCAGCATTCACTTCCCCGTTACCAACAATCAGGCAGAATATGAGGTTGTAATCGCGGGACTACGCCTAGCCCAGGAGCTGGGGATCCACGACATCAGAGTCCACTCCGACTCACTGGTGGTCACCTCCCAGATCCGAGGAGAGTATGAAGCAAGAGAGCCGGTACTGCAGCGCTATCTGGTAAAGGTCAAAGACTTGGTGGGCGCCTTTAAGTCCTTCTCCATACAACATGTACCAAGGGAGGAGAATGCCCGAGCAGATCGACTGGCCAAATATGGCCCCCTGGTCGGGGGAACGATCACCGAGTTGTTTCGGCCTTCGATCGAGGAAGGAGAAGTGATGGACATCGACCAACCCGCTTCGTGGATGGACCCCCTGATCACTTTCTTAACCACAGGATGCTTACCTGCGGAGGTTCAGGACAAGAGGCGGTTCAGGTACAAGTCCGCTTATTATTTACTAACTGACGGGGTGCTCTACAGGAAGACTCTATCCGGTCCCTTGGCCAGGTGCCTGTCCGAGGAGGATGCCTCCCGGGTCTTGGAGGAGATTCACACAGGCGAGTGCGGCAGTCATTCGGGAAGCAGAACCCTGGAGAAGAGGGTACTCCGAGCAGGATACTTTTGGCCCACCATCCGGAAGGACGCGGAGGAGTTCGCAAGAAGATGCTCAAAGTGCCAACTCTATGCTCCGCTCCAGTTACAGCCAGCCCGGCGTCTTCGGTCAATCACCACCCTCTGGCCCTTCGCCATTTGGGGAATGGATCTGGTGGGACCATTCCCCCGGCAAGTGGGCAAAGGAGATATCTCCTGGTGATGATCGATTATTTCTCCAAGTGGATGGAGGTGAAGGCCCTGGCAAAAACGACCTCCCTGGTGGTGAAGAACTTCATTTGGGGGGAGATCGTGTGCAGACATGGTCTACCCCTCGCCATCGTCACCGACAACGGTACACAATTCGCAAGCCTTGAGCTCACCGATTTCTGTAGCCAACTTGGCATCGATCTCCGCTTCGCCTCAGTTCATCACCCACGAAGCAACGACCAGGTTGAAGCAGCCAACAAAGTCATCCTCAACCTGCTCAAGAAGAAGGTGGAGAACCTGAAGGGAAATTGGGTGGAACAGCTCCCCTCGGTCCTCTGGGCCCTGAGGACTACCCCCACCACGGCAACCGGCGAAACACCGTTCAAGCTATCACACGGCTCGGAGGCTCTCATCCCGATAGAGTTCGAGGTCCGGAATCCCAGGGTGGTGGCGGCAGAAGATGGGGATGAAGGGTGGAGACTCAAGAACGAAGAGGCGCAACGACTCGCCTTCGCTTGATCTCTTCGCGACCAGGCCACGATCCGACAGGAAGAGATCAAGCGAAGGATGGCGAAGCACTTTGACAAACAGGTCTGAGTCAAGCAGTTCATCAAGGGAGACCTGGTTCTCAAGAAGGTGGATGCCGCAGGAAGATCCGCCGCGGTGGGTAAACTCCATCCCAATTGGGAAGGCCCCTACATCGTGTTCGAGGTGTTAAGGACCGGCGGGTACCGCCTGCAGAACGTTGATGGGGAACTCCTAGGAAACACTTGGAGTGGAGACGACTTGAAGCGTTTCTACTCCTAACCTTAATGTAATACTTAGTTTATTCTTGTTCTACTTAAGATAATAACACTTTCCCTGGCAAACTCGCAATGTTTCACCACCTAAGCAACTTGCCCCCTCGAGTGAGTTCTAAGTCCTCGAGATGTGTTGTTGCCATAGACCAGGTCACTGCACGAGCTCCTCTCCTACATACCGGCTACTTGCCCCCTCGAGTGAGTTCTAAGTCCTCGAGATGTGTTGTTGCCGTAGACCAGGTCACTGCACGAGCTCCTCTCCGGCATACCGGCTACTTGCCCCCTCGAGTGAGTTCTAAGTCCTCGAGATGTGTTGTTGTCGTAGACCAGGTCACTGCACGAGCTCCTCTCCTGCATACCGGTTACTTGCCCCCTCGAGTGAGTTCTAAGTCCTCGAGATGTGTTGTTGCCGTAGACCAGGTCACTGCACGAGCTCCTCTCCGGCATACCGGCTACTTGCCCCCTCGAGTGAGTTCTAAGTCCTCGAGATGAGTTGTTGTCGTAGACCAGGTCACTGCACGAGCTCCTCTCCTGCATACCGGCTACTTGCCCCCTCGAGTGAGTTCTAAGTCCTCGAGATGTGTTGTTGTCGTAGACCAGGTCACTGTACGAGCTCCTCTCTGGCATACCGGCTACTTGCCCCCTCGAGTGAGTTCTAAGTCCTCGAGATGAGTTGTTGCCGTAGACCAGGTCACTGCACGAGCTCCTCTCCTGCATACCGGCCACTTTCCCCCTCGAGTGAGTTATAAGTCCTCGAGATGTGTTGTTGCCGTAGACCAGGTCACTGCATGAGCTCCTCTCCTGCATACCGGCTACTTGCCCCCTCGAGTGAGTTCTAAGTCCTCGAGATGAGTTATTGGCGTAGACCAGGTCACTGCACGAGCTCCTCTCCTGCATACCGGCTACTTGCCCCCTCAAGTGAGTTCTAAGTCCTCGAGATGAGTTGTTGTCGTAGACCAGGTCACTGCACGAGCTCCTCTCCTGCATACCGGCTACTTGCCCCCTCGAGTGAGTTCTAAGTCCTCGAGATGTGTTGTTGCCGTAGACCAGGTCACTGCACGAGCTCCTCTCCGGCATACTGGCTACTTGCCCCCTCGAGTGAGTTCTAAGTTCTCGAGATGCGTGGTTGCTATAGACCAGGCGTAACACTAGACTCCTCCCCTGCAGGCCGGATACTTGCCCCCTCGGGTGAGCCCCAAACCCCAACGAGGGCCAACTCTAAAAAAGCGATCCCATAAGAGAAGGGGAGGCGAGACGAATATCATTAAAACCTCCCACACTCATAGATAGCGAAATTACTCATCTATTCGTCAATCATCTCGCGAAAAGCCCTAATAAGGGGAAGAAGAGCGCCCCATCCGCCTCACACGCCGGAAAGGCGTAAGTAAATGGGTGCCCGACCAAGGCGAGGAGAGCTCTCGCGCGAGCCCTCGCCACGGGCGAGTACCCCCCAGGCGCGAGTACGCCACATAGGCAAACGCGTCGCAAAAAATGTATATATAAATAATAAACGATCGTAACGAGCACGTCAGACGAGATTTGCGGCGAAGGAAGAGAAAAGATCGAGCGGATTAAAATACGGCGAACACGCTCATCCTGTCAGACAGAAAGGGCGGGTACACGGAGAATATTCCCAAGAAAGTATTATTACAGGGATTACAAAAAATAAAAACGAGCTATTCGCCCTCGTCACCCTCTTCCGATTCGCCAGATGAGCCGTCGCTTAGAGTTCTCGCCAGGGTGGGGCTCACCGCCTCGCGATATAGTTCTGGGAGAAGGTCCGCGAGATCAACTGTGGCCCCCTCCGCAGTAAGAAGAAATCGCCGCCGGAGTCGCTCCCGCGTGAACACCGCCGTCTTGATGGCCAGCTGCCTGCGCGTCTCGGCGACCTGGGCCGGGGTGAAGTGAAGGAGCTGCGGAGCTGTGGACGACTCCCCTCTGCTAGGATGTCGGAGCTCAGCTATCTCCGATTCCGCCTCGGCAAGGCGAGTCCCTAGGTAGTTGACTTCCCGCTGCGAGGCGGCCAGCTGCGCCTCCAGCTCAGAGACCCGCGTCACCAGCGCAACGGTGGACTCCTGCATTAGCGAAGGTCAAACAATAGCGTCGGCCAGCGAGTGGGAGGTAAATGGACAAGGACGCTCACCTCAGGGAGAACGACCTCCTTAGTCTTGGACCCAGCAAGCTCCTCCGCCGTTGCCGCCAGCTTCTCCTCCAACTCTTTATAGGTGGCGCCCAGTTCGCGGAGTCGCCTATTCGATTGAAGCCCCCGCCGCGCCGTCTGGTGAGCCAGCTCGGCGGTGCGGAGAGTGGAACGGCTGGTGAGGTTGGCTAGCTCGTGAATGGGAGCCTCCGCGAGAACTTCGGCGTCTTCTCGACCATATAACCCATAGAGCAGGTTATACGCCTGCTCGCCTACCTCCTCGAAATCCTCCCAGGAGGGGAGGAGCGAACTCACCAGGACCCTGTTCGCATCATGGTCCCATATCAACAACGGATTACCTTTGGAGTCCTCGCTCCTCATCCCCAACCCAAAATTTGTGTGGGACGAGGGTTCAGGAGGCGGGCTCGTTGGAGGACGAGAAGATCTCCCAGTCTTCTAATTCTTTCGCCTTGGCTCACTAGCCGAGGCGGCCTCAGGATCAACCAGACCTTTTCCCTTGTCCGTTGGCGGGGGCGTCCCTCTATCCACCGAAACTACCGCCGCTCCAAGGGCCCCCTCGGGATGAGGCTCGCTAGACTGACGTCGCGAGGCGTCGCAAGGAGGACGGGTGGGGATGACGCGCTCACCTGCAAGAAGGTGAAAATTAATTCAGATCCCTACCAAGAGCAGAGGATCGGGAGAGAGGGGAGGAAGCGCGGCGAGTATTGCCCAAGACTTACCCGCTCCAGGAGGCACGAAGGCGAGCTGATCCACGCCTCGCCGCAGGAAAACCACGTCCATAACCCTATTCTTCATGTAAGTATAGAGGGCCAGAGCGTCCCCTTTCAAGCGAGGCGGTCTGTACTCCGTCTCTGCCTTTTGAATAGGGGCGAAGGGAATGTTCCCGAAGTCGCCTCGCACCACGACAAATTTATCGGTCCAATGATGGACCTTGTTGAGTGTCTCGGCTACTTTAACGCACACGCTGGTAAAGAACAGGGTGCCGTCGCCAGTCGCCTTCAGGGTCAGGACCTTGCGGAAGACGGAAAGGTCGAATTCGATCTTCTCCTCGCGCAGGTAACAGGCGTATGCGACCAAAACGCTGATCGCGTTAGGGTTGACCTGCGCGGGGATCATCCCGAAGTATCGAAGGACCTGGCGCACCTCAGGCCATAGAGGCAGCCTCAACCCCACCTGGAAATGGGCTAGGGGGATGGCGAGTTCACCGTCGAAGAAGGAGTTAAGGAACTCACCAGGGATTGGCCGCCTCGCTGTGTAGCCCGGTGGCAGGTAACGTTTCTCGACGTCCGTCAGCTCCTCGCCCAGGGTCTGCGAGCTGGGGAAGTTGTGCGCTCGAAAATTGCGAACACAGAAGGCACGCCCGTCTTCGGATGGCTCTTTCCCCATGGCGGGTGGCGAGTAGAGGGGAAGGTCTAACAGGCGGGGTTCGGAGAAAAGCGCTTGGAGGAGAGGGGGGTGTGGGAGCATACCCATCCACTCTAGAAGGCCTGCTATTTATAGACTCCGCCTCATCCGGCCTGATCGCAAGCGAACTGGATAACCACCTATGCGAGTACGCCTAAACGAGTAGCTAGTTCAACAACGCGCAGGTAAGAGGCAGCAACCCTAACACACATAAAATACAGCGCGGGTACAAAAAACCTTTAACAAAAATTCTCTAAGCGCATGGCGCGAGTACACAAAAGACAAAAACATCGCCCGCACATTACAGGTACCCGAGAGGTCGCGAGTGCCTTTACATATCACGCGTCAAAGAAAAAATAGCGAAACGCATCAAAAGGGAGAATACAGCCTAAGGAGCTCCGCCGCGGCGCCGCGGACCGCGACCCAGGCGACGCGTGCGCTGGGGATGACGAGCTCTCCAAGTAATGCCGCGAGCTGCTCGCAGGTCTTCGCGGGCCTGCCCCAGACTCTCCTCACCTTGCCGGATGTGATCCTCGCCTCGGCGGATGTGTTCTTCCAGTAAAGAGTCCTCGCCCACGGTGCCAGCCACCTGCGAGAAGCGGTGAAGATCGTCTTCGGTAGCTTGCTGACGAGTCTCCACCTCATACAACCTCGTCTCTAGGTCAGTCACCCTGTCAAAGAGGCCGTCTTCGCCCTGCACCTGCTGTTGAAAGTCCTCCACTTCAGAGAGGCGGTCCCCGAGGTCAGCCAATCGCGCGTTCACCTCGGCGGGGGGCGTAGACATCAGAAAGGAATCATGGGCTCGAAGGACGGCCATCAAGCGAGCCCACGACCCCTCATTAAAGCCCGGTGGGTCCGCGAGTAGCTCTCTCAAAGGAGTAGACGTCACGGGCGGTGGCGACCCCAGCAGTGAATTCGTCGATGGAGGACGACTGGAAGAGGGAGATCCCCGGTTATCTGAAAGGAGATAAAGGACAAGGGTAAGCCACATAAACGAAGAAGGCAGCGAGATAAGCAAGGCGAGTACCCCCGTGAGTAGTGTCCCCTTCCTGGTGGCGAGGCGGATCTGCCTGCAACCTCCCAGTAGAGGCAGACAAGCGGAGAACCACACCGGTCCCCCCGGATAAAGGCCCTATCGTCGAGGATTTCCCTCCGGTAGTTGGGCGGGTCGGCTGGCCTACCCCAGATTGCTGAGGGGGCGACTGCAAGGGAGGAGGAGGGAGGGCCAAAATCTGCCCTGGGGCCGAGGAGGACGCGGTCCCAAGACCCGTCGACAGCGCCGCGCCGAATTGACCAGACTGAACCAGGTGGCCAGGAAGCGCTGCGGGTAACAAAAGGTCAGTACAAATTCAGCCTAGTGGGGCGAGAAGATAGCGCCCTTACCAGAGGTCACAGTGGGACGAACGGGAGGAAATATCGGGGCGCCCTGATCCGCTGGAGGCAATCTCGCATCCTCGAGCCCACCTGTTGTAATGCCGACCTCGCCCCCTCCTTGCTGGCGAGATGAGTCAGCAGCGAGCTCTTCACGAATAGGAGAGGTCGTCACCTTCCCAAGCAAGGGTCCGCACCTCGCCGTGGATTCCGGATCCGTGGAAGATCTCTCGCGTAGCTCCAGGTCAATTATCTTCCGCTTGGACTTCCTCTTCCTCGCGGAGCCGGGAGGGCGAGGCGTCAAGAACTCTCCAATGATGTCCATGACGGCCGCAGCCTCAGGCTCGTCATCAACGAGCCCCCGGTCGGCGGCTGCGGAAGACCCCCCCTTGGAAGACATTCTGGCACATGGGATGAAAGGCATACCCCCACTCTATTTATAGAGGAAGAGCCCGTGGGCTCGCCGTTCCGCCGAATAAGGGATTGGACTCTTCTTTCCGACCTCTAGCGAGCTCGCAAAGAGCGGGGATTGTGTACAACCCGTATTCGGCGAGTAGAGCCGAGGGCACCTGGCGAGTAGGCCGATGCCTCTCTCGGCGAGTAGAGCCGAAGGCACCTGGCGAGTAGGCCGATGCCTCTCTCGGCGAGTAGAGCCGAAGGCACCTGGCGAGTAGGCCGATGCCTCTCTCGGCGAGTAGAGCCGAAGGCACCTGGCGAGTAGACCGGTGCCTCCCTTGGCGAGTAGAGTCAGGAGGCCTGGCGAGTAGACCGGTGCCTCCCTCGGCGAGTAGAGTCAGATTTTGGGGAATAGAATCATTCGGGCACCCCTGGTGGTCCGCCTATAGCCCTTCGGGACAGCGGAGTCTGGCTGCCTGCAGACCAATTTGGAGTGCGTTTAGCAAAATAGTAAGGCGGAGTTACGCTATCCGCAGGACATCCAGACCATTCTACCCCTGGGAAGTCTTTCCCTATAAATAGGACCCATTATGTATCAGGTCAGCACAGATCCACCCCCTTGAGAGAGCCTGTGCTTTCTTCCTTGTGCTGTCTGAGACAGGCTCAGCTTTTGGTTTTCGGGAGGGGAAATCAAGTTAGATTTTCGGGTTAGTGGCAGGACCTCCTCGCTGCAGCCAGTGGGTCATTCTTAGGGAGCCACCTACCAACCAGTGAGGGTTAGTTCTTAGTTCGGGACACTTAGTTCTAGGGATCCGACGAGGAGAGAAGTAACTCAAGCTACTCCCCAAGTCTCGAACAAGTTGGACCGATATCCGGGTTCCAACACCAGGTAGACATATGATTTCAGCAAAGGTTCGGACAGTAATAGACCAATTTATGGTCCAATTCAAAGATAGGTATTCTTCTAGTAAATTTTTTTTAGTAAATCTAATCAATAATATATGGACAACCTAAAATTTTTTGCGATTTTTTTTGTAGTTCTGACATTGTGTTCGAGCAAGGAAATGTGACTATGCGTCGATCCGATATAGAAGAACTACTTGGTAGTGGGTGGCTCAGTGATATACATTTAGATGCATATAGTTTCGTGTTGGGCAAGCTAAATGCACTACATCCACATTTGGTGAAGTCATTTCTTTACATTTCCCCAAATCATGTCGTAAGTACATATGAATTAAACCATAGTACAATGAAATTTTGTAATGTCCTTATTTGTGTTAATAAGCAATACAGTATTTTCTCATAAATACTGTAATTTGTAACAGTATTTTCAGTAATACTATTACAAATTACAGTATTATTTCCTATTGGATTAGAAGGTTTTGGATTTATATTAGATTTGTTGCGGGTCGCTTAGGGCTCTTGGTAGACCGGTTCAACTGAACTGCCTTAGCTCGGGAGCGATCTAAGCGCGCAAACAGTCAATTTGTAATTTGCTGAGTACACTGGGACTTTTTAGCGTGGAAAACCCGGAAAGGGTAAAAAACCACGTGGCCGGAGCTGTGCCGTCCAAATTTCACTATCTCCTGAGAGGTTACAACTGGATGCTTAGAGATAGAGCGCGACAGGCAGCTGCTCGTTACAATAGTAGAGGGAGAGAGAGAGAGAGAGAGCACTCCGAGGGTGACAGGCCACCTCTCGGAAAAACTAAGTACTTTTCCTATGAGTACAGTGGTGAACGAAAGTGAGAGGACCGTGTCCGCTTTCCAGAGGACATGGGTGAGACTGCCCTGTTTGCTTTTAAGAAGGCAGAAGTGAGACTTCCTTGTCCGCTTTCCTGAGAACGGAAGCGAGACAGCCTTGTCCGCTTTCCTGAGAACGAAAGCGGGAGCCTTGTCCGCTTTCCTGAGAACGAAAGCGGGAGCCTTGTCCGCTTTCGCGAAGAAGGAAATCTCTAAGTTCACGAAGAAGATCTTCAAGCACCGAAGTAGAAATCCGTGGGAATCTTCAAGGAGCTCTCTCTGGTCCTCCAGCCGGGGATCCTCTAAATGAAGCCTTGGGGGCCTTTTTATAGCTTTGGCCGGGGGTAGCCCGGTAATTTTACCGTCGTAACTGTTGGGTTTTTCTAGAACCATACATCGAATGTAGGCGCAGCGGAAATAAACAGAAACAACCCAAAAAGGTTTGGATCGGCCATGAATGTTGAATCAAGAAGTTAACAAAATGCTAGGTATGAAATTACCTTTGCGGGATTGGATCAAATCCAACCTAGATGCTCCACGAGTTGATTCCTGTCGTCGGCTATGCAAGAGTCCTCACGTAGAATAATGTCTACGTCTCTACAGTGATCCACACGAGCCGGGAGAAGAACGACTGCACCTTGGACTTCCACGAACTGCTAGGTTCGCTCCAGGAAGAACACACACGGCGACGATCGCCGGAGAGGAGGTCGGCGGACGCGATCGAGCGACGGAACTCCTTCCGTCTAGGGTTCGGGCGAGAGCGGAACACTTCCGTCGGCCTTTTCTTTTCGTTCGTTTTTTTTTAAGAACCCTAAAACGAAGTCCTATTTATACCCAAAGGATAAACAGCTTCTAGAAGAATCGCTATCCGCAGACCACACATCAGAATAAGGGCTTCTGTTACAATTCGTCAGAATTCCACGGAAGATCATTCGTCGAGATTTCACGGGACAATCCGACGAATCCGACGAATCAGATCAGACGACAACATTTGCCGAGAAAATGATCTCTGTAACAATTCGTCGAGTCTTCACGGGACAACCCGACGAATCCCGACGAATCCCGACGAATCCAGACAGACGACAACATTTTGTCGAATGAAGGGTTTCTGTAATAATTCGTCGAGTGTTCACGGGACAATCCGACGAATCCGATGAATTCTATCCGTGTAAACCCGACGAATTCAGACAGCAACAACCTGCTGGATTTCCCCATTCTATATATGGTGATTGGTAACATTTACCAACACAGTCAATCTACCAACTTCTCCACATGCTCTTATATGCGACCCTGCAGGCTCATATCGCGTTGGCAGTGAGATTACATGTTTGACCACTTCTAGATCACAATGACAACTCCAACAGTAACCACCATAACCACCTTGGCTGACGAATCATATTTCTCGATTTGGGGCACTCGGATCACCATTTTTCGTAAATGACCAACTTGCCCTTTGAGGAAAGGAGACAAGCCGTTCCTGAAAAGTGAGAAACTGAAAAGACAAAAAGTGAGCGAGGCGAGGCGGAAAAGTGAGCAAGGCGAGGCGAAAAAGTGAGCGAAGCGAGGCGGAAAAGTGAGCGAAGTGAGGCGAAAAAGTGAGCATGCTCTGAGCGCGCTCAGAAACGTTCTAAGCGCGCGACGAACATGAAAGTGCCTTGGACACGCTTAGAGGCGTTTCGAGAGTGTGCGTGAATGTGGAGACGTTCTGGGCGAACGGCGGGACGAGGAGCTGTCCCCAAAAGGGGAAATTGGGGTCCGGCGCTCCTGACGGGTGCGCGAATACGGGAGGACCACTTGCAAGCCCCCCGGTGAAGGAAATCAGAGGAGGAGGAGGAGGCTCAACTGATCCTCACGCCAAGTGCGCGCGGCCCGGCCGCACCCGGTAAGGTGCGGTTTGGCCGCACCCCAAGGGGGTGCGGCTTGGCCGCACCCCAGGGGGGCTGCGGCTTGGCCGCACCCCAGGGGGGCTGCGGCTTGGCCGCACCCCATGAGGGGTGCGGCTTGGCCGCACCCCGTGGGGGTGCGGTGCGGCTTGGCCGCACCCCGTGGGGGTGCGGCCTGGCCGCACCCCTCTTGGGTGCGGTTTGGCCGGGGGGAGGCCGCGCCCCGTGCGGGGTGCGGGTTGGCGTGTCCCGCTCGCCGGTGGGAGTGGGTGGTTCCATTTTTAACTCCTCACTCTCTTCACTAAAGTAGTGAATGGAGCGGTTAGTGAGAGTAACCGCCGCCCGGTTCTACATAAGAAGAGAGCCTATGATGAATCCTCATCATAAGCCCCCCAAACCTTCGGAGCCCGTTCTTCCGCTCGAAGGAGTGCGAAGGTTTTCTCTTGAATTTACTCCGGTCATCTTCATCGTTGGCGGCGTGTTGGCCATGGTGGAGGTAAGTTTTACTTTTGTTTTTACCGTGAGAAAGGGAGGGGTGGCGGAGCGCGCCCGTAAGGGTGGCTCCGACCGAGGGGATGTGACGCCGGAGGTTGGCGTTCGCGCGCACGGTGGGCGGTCGTGCGCGCGGACGGCGGGCGGTCGTGCGCGTGCACAGCGGGGCCGTGGGTGGGCACGGCCCGCGCTCGTGCGTGGTGGCCGACCGCGTGCGCGCGGTGCCCGGCCGACGCGCAGCGGTGCCCGGCCGTGCGCATGTGGTGGCCGGCCGTGCGCGCGCGGCCCGTGCACAGCGGTGGCCGGTCGTGCACGCTCGGCGGCCTCCGTGTGAGCACGGGGCTGGTCGCGCGCACGGGGCTAGTCGTGCGCGCGCACGGCCGTTGGTCGTGCGCGTGTGTGCTAGCCGGCCGTGTGCGAGTGCGCCGGTTGGCTGTGTGCGTGCGGCGGCTGGCCGCGCGCCTTTTCGCGCGTGCTGGCACCGTTCTTGGCCGTGTGCGTCCGCTCACTGGTTTGTTGGCGCTAGCGTGCACTGTCGGGCTTGAATTTGCTTGGTGCGTTCATTTGGAAATATGTGTTTTGTTATGTATACACGCTTATGTGTGCGAATTTTTCTTGCAGGCTTTGAGACGAGGCGGCCAATCAAGGCCGATGCGTATGCGCTCCACTCTCGATGGGGCTCGCGTCGACTCGTGGCGCAAACGGTTCGGGCTGCCCCCCAAGTGTTGAGGTGAAGATTTCAGGAGCGGAGGATCGCGCCCAAAATCCACCGACCGACTTCATGGCTCTTTCGGAGAGCTGTTTGAAGTCCGGGTTTCGCATTCCTCCGCCCGAGGAGGTTGTTGAGATCTTTCGATTTTGTGGCATCCCGATTACCCAGTTTACACCGGCTGGGATGGCGAACATCATGGGCTTGGTGGTGTTTTTTCGAGAGCATAGCAAGCGCTTTTCACTTGAGATTTTCAAGGACTGGTGCGAGGTGTCCACCGACCCGGGCGGTCGTATAGAAATCCGGAGCAACAAGAGCTGGTTCTGCTTTGGCGCGAATGCCGATTACCGTCACGGGAATACCCTTTACAGGTATGTTCAGAATCGATGGGAGCTACCGGAGTTATGGAGATCGCTCCCTGGACGTTGCCGCCGGCAGACTGGTCGGGAGGATGAGTTTGTTCCCATCCCAGGTTTTCCTGGCCGAGAGGGGCTGTCGAAGGCCTTGCTCTCTATTTCTAGTTGCGTGGATGAACGTCGGCTGCACTCTGTGGGACTTTCCTGGGATCCGGAGCGGGAAGCTGCCGTACCATTAGACCGTGGGAGGAAGAGGAAGATCGTCTTCAAGAACCGTCCTTCTGATCCGCGCCCCACTCCGCCGACACCTACGAGTTATGACGACGAGGCCGGCCCGAGCCGTCCTAGAGGAGAGCCGATTTTGTCTGATCCGGAGGTGGAGATATTGGCGCCTCCTCCTGCCGTTCAGGTCCCACAGGAGGATTTGCCGCCACCACCTCCTCTTATGCCGGCGAAGCGCGTTTCCTCTTCTCTCCAAGCGATGGCCTTTGCAGTAAATGAAGTTCTCCTTTCATTATTTAGCCTTTCTTCTTCGTTATTATTTGTTTTTGCTAATCACTTAACTTTTGCAGGCGAAGGCTTTGACCAGTGTTGCCGTTACGTGGAACGACCATTATGTGAGTCTCAAGGACAATTATTTCGCCCTTCAGGAGGAGTTACGCGTGGCGAGATGCTAGATGTCCATCTTGCGGGAGAAAAGAGATCGAGATTCAGTCCGCGCTCAGCAGCTGGAGGCTGACATTGGGAAGATGCGCGCAGAGTGTGATGGTGACAAGGCGCTTGCACAGGATGCCCTTCGTCAATTATCGGATGCACAGGGGAAGATGTTCCGCCTGGAGGGAGAGTTGGGCTTCCTACGGGGCGAGGTGGACCGGCTGTCGTTGATTGAGCAGAGCCTTGAGGGGGCCAAGGCGACCGGGGTGGCCGAGTACAAGGACTCCCTTGCTTTCGCAGAGGAGCGTTTCCAGATGATGGAGGAGATTCGGGCTGAGGTGATGACGTCAGAGGTAGAGCCTCTGATAGCGGACGAGTGCGAGGTCTCCTTTCAGAGAGGCATTCAGAAGACCCTCCGCATGATGGGGAGGAAGTTCGGGTGCGACACTGCCGACCTTAGAGCCGGAGATCTTTCTGGAGACGACTATTCGGATGTGGCCGAGGACTGATGCTGTGTATTTTTCACTTTTCTGCTTTCAGTTTTGTTCCTCGTTTGTGTGCTTGCCGGATGTGCCTGTATCTCCTTTATTGTATTCATCGTACTTGTTCATCTGCACGATCTTGTTAATCTGATTGTTAGCACCTGCACTGTTACAGATGAGTTTGCGCGGACCTGAGCCCGCGACTTTTATATTAGTCAAAAAATTAGTTTGCACGAGTCTGGCCCGCGACTTTTACATAATAAAATAGGTGCACGAGTCTGGCCTGCGGCTTTTACATAATAAAATAGGTGCACGGGTCTGGACCGCGACTTTTACATAATAAAATAGGTGCACGAGTCTGGCCCGCGACTTTTACATAATAAAATAGGTGCACGAGTCTGGCCCGCGGCTTTTACATAATAAAATAGGTGCACGAGTCTGGCCCGCGACTTTTACATAATAAAATAGGTGCACGAGTCTGGCCCGCGGCTTTTACATAATAAAATAGGTGCACGAGTCTGGCCCGCGGCTTTTACATAATAAAATAGGTGCACGAGTCTGGCCCGCAGCTTTTACATAATAAAATAGGTGCACGAGTCTGGCCCGCGGCTTTTACATAATAAAATAGGTGCACGAGTCTGGCCCGCGGCTTTTACATAATAAAATAGGTGCACGAGTCTGGCCCGCGGCTTTTACATAATAAAATAGGTGCACGAGTCTGGCTCGCGGCTTTTTGCACGAGTCTGGCTCGCGACTTTTTTGCACGAGTCTGGCTCGCGGCTTGGCCGGTGAATAATGTTTGTATTCAAACCGAGGGTGAACGTAAGGGGGCAGGCCCCTACGACACCGGGACTGGACGGCGGAGGAGAAGGGCGGACCTTCAATCGACGGCAGTGCAAAGTCCCCGGGCAGGGCCCCGAAGTGGCCGGTGAATAGCGGGTGTATTCAAACCGGGGGCGAACGTAAGGGGGGCAGGCCCCTACGACACCAGGACTTGACGGCGGAGGAGAAGGGCAGACCTTCAATCGACGGCGGTGCAAAGTCCTTGGGGCAGGGCCCCAAAGCAGTCCTGTAGTAGAACAGTTTAGAACAAATGGGAGATAACTAGTAAATGAATGTTGATACATGCGTAAGTGCAATCTTGCGGCTTTTGAGCCAGTAGGTTTTTTGATACAAGTTTTACGAGAGGAAGAAGTAATGTTGCGTTCCCGTTGCGCTACTCTTGCCCGAGCTTGTTCAGTACGGTGGGCGGCCGTGACCCGGTGGCTGATCCTTGGTGGCACTCTTCTGTGTTTCTTTACGGAAAGCCTCCAGGTGTCCCAACTGGACGAGACGTTCAATCTCTTCCTTCAGTTTTGCACAGTGCTCCGTTCGGTGTCCTCGGCCTTTGTGAAAGTGGCAAAATTGGGATTGATCTCCCCTGTGCAGGGAGAGCGGCCTGGGCCAGTTGATGACCTTGCTGTTGCAGATTATGAACAAAATGTGCTCGCGGGAGGTGTTTAGCGGAGTGTAACTCTGGGGGCTTTGACTTAATAGCCCTTGGGAGCGGTCTGCTCGACTCTGAGTGAGCAGTTCGAGTTGTTGCTGCTGGCCCTTTCTCTTGCGACTTGCGTCGACTGGCTGCAAATTCGTCGGTGCCTGAGGTTTGGCTTTTTCTGTCAATGCGAGATTTGCGCGGTCCTTCCGTGCGCTTAGCCTTTCAGACTTTGGCTCTGGTGTCGGGTCATTGCTGACCCAAGGGAGCTTGGAGTCGGGTGTACCGAAACCGTGCATCGCATTCCTGAGGATGTTCCCTTTGCTGGTCATGCGCCCGGACATGGAGATGTCGTGGTCCAGGGCGTCTAGTATGAGACTCCCGAATATCGCGTCGTACGGGGAGTCGGCGTTTGCCACGATGAACTGAACGTCATACTGGACTGGTTCCGAGTGCGCCCCTACTTGGACCGGAAAGGTGATGACCCCTATGGTGGGTACAATAGTTCCGTTGGGGAGTTCCGCGTTGCTGGCCCTGAGCATGAGGTTCCCGCTCAGGGGTTTGAGCCGTACTACGACAGCTAGGAATAAGAGGTTGAAGGAGATGCGATGTGTTATTAACGCTCTCCTTAGCTTGCAGGGTGGACTGCCTATGCTTGCGTCTAAGGCGAAGTCCATCCATGCACAGGGTCGTTCCTGGCGAATATTTGTGCGGATCTCTTCTTGCTGGTTGCTCCATTCCGCTCCCCTTGGGTGGGGCGGTTCATCCATGACAGACTTTTCTTCTTCTTCTTGGATCCTTGGGGAGCGTGCCTCATGCCATTCGACGAACAGTTGGGAGAACTCGGTGAAGTTGTGAACTGCTCCGTTTGGCAAAGATTCATACCAGCGGAGGGCATCTCCGCGTAGAGTCTTGGTGAAGAGCTTGCAACTGATTTGGTCGGGAAGTCCGAGCGTTCGCATCGTTATTAAGAAGTGATTAACGTGCTCATACAGATCTTTTGTTCCGTGAAACTCCTTGCAATGCGAGAGCTTTAGCCACGACGGAACTGGGTATGCTAAAATTGACCTTAACAGGGGGGACTGCCTTTGCTGACGCGAGACATCATTCAGCTCCTGTCCTGCCGCGAGAGGGGTCGGTTTGTCAGTTGATCCACGCCACGTGGGCAAGACGGGAGTAGCGAGGAGCGCTCTTTTTGCGGAGTTCTCTGGGATTGAGGAACTGCATGCGTCTGATATTTCGGGGGAGGTGTCGATTTTTGCTGGTTCCGTGAACTCCGGAGAAGCGGGTGGCCGCACCCCTCTTGGGTGCGGTTTGCCCGGGGGGAGGCCGCGCCCCGTGCGGGGTGCGGGTTGGTGTGTCCCGCTCGCCGGTGGGAGTGGGTGGTTCCATTTTTAACTCTCCACTCTCTTCACTAAAGTAGTGAATGGAGCGGTTAGTGAGAGTAACCGCCGCCCGGTTCTACATAAGAAGAGAGCCTATGATGAATCCTCATCAAGATTGTTATGTGATTTTTTTCCTTATATGATATTGTTACTAATATCCTATCGAAAATACTGTAATATTAAAAAGTTTTTGAACTAGTACTGATTAAAGTGTCAATATTTATACCTATTGGATTGTAATGTTTTAGCATGCATATGAAATTGTAAAATTGCTGTCTAATATAAATTTTTCTACTTTGCTAAATACTAATAAGCCGTCGTAATATAAATTTCTATTACAACAATGTACTGTTATATGGTTTTTTGTCATAAATACTGTAATATGTAACAGTATTTTCAGTAATACTGTTATATCTAACAGTATTTATTCCAATAGGAATGGAAGGTTTTTGATTCATTATGAAATTTTTATTTTGCTTATTTCTTTCTATGATTTTGTTATTAATACTGTCGGAAACACTAATATTAAACAGTTTTTGAACTAATACTGATTAAACTGACAGTATTCATACCAAACTTGCAGCAATATAAAAAGGCTTCAGTGAAGAATACCCAAATGTTAACAGGCCACATTACACCTGATACTGTTAAATACTCGGATCTGTTGCTTATACCTATTCATGTTGATTCCCACTGGGCATTACTTGTTGGCAACATGAAGGAAGAAATTTGGGAGTTTTATGACTCGTTGCCTGACGGAAGGCATTTGAGGACCGTGGACATAGTGGTAACAATGAACTGTCTATAATTACCAATTTGGTTATTTGTAACTCTACTTTTTTTTAACAGAATAAATTTTTTTTGAAGCTTCAATTACTGTATGATGATGTTGGAGAATGCCTACCGGAAAATATTATTCATTGGCCTATCCAGCCTATCTCTGGAGTTCCAACACAAGATAATGGTAATGACTACGGAGTTTTTGTTTTGATGTATATGAAAACTATCGTTAGTAGGCGGAATATTTGCTGGAAAAGAAACAAAAGTTGGCACACAAAAATGCCAGCCTATCGGGCAGAAATAGCGGCTGATATCATCGATTCATTCTGTTAATTTGAAGATTTGTAGGGAGGTTGAAGATCTGACTTATCACTACTTCATTTTAGAATGAATTGAGACATAAATATTGTTGTTATATCTGGGTTTGTGGTTTGTCTCGAACAATTACAATTTTGCTACATATTTGAACAATGTCTTTAATGTTATGATTTTATATATTTATTAATTTTGATATAGTTAGCTTTGAACTACTGTGTTGATACTATCAACACAAATGTATCTTCTACATGAATATGATATGTGTACCAAAAATACTGTCATTTTGATGTAAATTCGGTGAAAATAGATAAAATTTATCACATTCTTCACAGTATATGGACAAATAGATTTGTTTATTACAAATACTGTCAGTATTGGTATCTTCTACACTAATATATTGACAGTATAATCCATAATTAATATGATACATTTACCATAAATAATGTTAATTTTTCGTAAATTCGGTGAAAATAGATATAATTTATCACATTTTTTACAGTATTAATAATGAGAGTATATTAGAGCTGAACAAACGAAATATACTGACAGTATATTGGACGTGATTACTAACACTGTGATGTACTGACAATTTTTCACAATCTTCACAGTATTAATTATATCACAATCTTCACAGTATAATTTATGACAGTATATAAGAGTAGGAGACACTAATATACAGACAGTATATTAGAAATACTGTCAGTATATTGGTATCAACTACACTTATATACTAAAGTATATTACAAATACTGTTAGTATATTGGTATCTTCTACACTTATTTAATTACATTATAATCCATAATTGACAGTATTACTGACAGTATTTGTGTACAATATAACTCGGGTGACTAATCTATGTCAGACCGTATTATTGCTCTATAGACAATATTATATTGACAGTATTTGTGAATCACTACCAAAAGTAGCCAACATAATAGAGATATTAATATAACATTCTTCAGTAATACTGTCTACTGCTTTAAGTACTTAAACAAAACAGTAATAAATTAAAATTGCAAAGGAATATTAATACTAAAATCATCATTAATCGAAAAATCATTAGTTTCGTCCACCAAAGCTGGTGTTGCTAGTGAATTAGAGTCCGCGAAATTTTGGTCCCCCTGTAATTCATGATCTTCAACTCTCATGGGTCCTTTATTCTTTGAATGTCGACTCCGCTCTGTATGAAAATTTAAAACGTAAGGCACCTAATCATAACATTGAATTTGAAAAAAAAATGTAGGAAAAATTACTTGTTTTTTCAAAGACGTCTCGAAAAAATTCTTCAAGCGAGTATTAGGCCTCCCTTTAGGTCGCCTAGAAGCTGGATCCTTGACAAAGTATGCACCTTGGTAATTTGAGGTAGGGATTCCCTTGTTAATCATCTCATCATGATCCACCATTTCCTCTAAAGTTTTACCCACATCATTTATCACATTAATTAGATGTTCTTTGGCAATTTGACAATTTGTAATACGATTACACAAATCATAAGTGCATCGCATAATTTGATTTGTATAAATCAAATTAGAATCACAGTCATTCAATGTAGTGTCCGGTCGTAGATACATTCCCTTCTTTGCATGTAATGTAAATCGCTTGAGTATATATTGCTGTTTAATTTCTTTCTCATTCCTGATATTATAAACTCTAAGTATATGTTTGCATTGACGGTCTGTTATTTCAAAACCTCGACACGAGCATTCGACATTATTATTCTTTGTATCAAATGTCACAAACCATTGCTTACCAACTTCAATACCATGGCAATTTTGGACACTGTATACTACATGATCTGTTCTGTAATGAGTTTCATCAGCAACCATCAAATTAACTGCTGCTTCCAAATAAGCATTCTCAAAAAGTAAATATATCTTTCGGGTGTACACTCTAGACATTTGCTTTAGTATTAAACAGTTTGGGAATTTAAGAGTAATACTTCCTTGTTTACATTTGAAGTCCTCCTCGTGTTCGTTTCTGCGCCAACCAAAAATTAAATTCTTCATTCCAAGAAAGCATTCAACAAGTGAACTTGTTGATTTAGAACATCCATGCAAACGATTATTTGCGGACTCACTTCGTTGCGTTGATAAAATACCAAGATCTAATACTTCCTTGTTATATGCGGTGGACCACTTCATCCTAATGTTGAAAAGATCATTTAGCCATCGATTATCTTGCAAGTTCCCACGCACTATCATCTCTCTCCAATGGCTTTCAAATTCCATTTCATTCTCACATTTGCTTATGCAGTTGTAAAATAAAGATCTAATATACTTATCTTTATTGAAAGTTGGTACCTTTGATGGAGCTTTTTTCGATATATGTCATTAACACAAACGATGTCGAGTTGAAGTAAATACTCGCCGAATAGCTACTGACATTGCTTGATCTTGATCTGTGAAAATCGTGATTGGTTGCTTACCACCAACATATTTTAAGAAACAGTCGAAAACCCAGCAAAATGATTCAATCGTCTCCTCTGCAACAAAAGCCGCCCAACAAAAATGTTTTGCCAATGGTGGTTCACTGCAATAAATGGGGCACATGCCAAATTATACTTGTTCATACGATATGTGGTATCAAAAATAATAACATCTCCATAACAATCATAATCTATTTTCCCATGTCCATCAATCCAAAAGAAACTCCGGAGCCTGTTGGACTCATCTAGCTTCACATCAAAAGAGAACATGTTGTCCTTGCACTGTATCTCTTTAAATATTTCCAATAACCGATTTGCATCGCCGGAGTCTATTAGTGCTCTTTTCTCTCGATGTACATAATTATATGCATCTAATTTAGAGAACCCCACATTCTGTGCACCGCCAACTTCTTCTGCTAAGAAGTTATATGCATCAACAGTTCGAATTCCTGCTCTAGTCATATTTTTAATAACAGATGCTTGATGATTAGATATATGTCGATGAGCACGCAAGAAATGTGAATCTACTTGTGGAGAAAGTGGGTGATTGTGCTCTTCCACAAACTTCGAAATCTCCCAATTATTGCCCTCTCTATCAACAGTGAAGTACATGCACGCCAAACATCTAGTTCGAGTATCAAGGTGGTGAAACTTCCTTGCCACCTCACTTGTCTGTTTTATAACCTTATGACCTGCTCTCAAGCAACAATATTCTCGTCCCCTTATGATGTTTGTATGAGTCCAATAATAAATATGTTGTTTTCGTATACCAAAAACCAAATTTCGAGCATACTCAGCGTACATTTTGTAGGCCTTTTCTTCTGAATGAACTGTGTAGAATACTGTTGCCTCTTTGGTTCCCTGCATTGAAGCAATAAAATTTATTACAGTTAGCCATTATTACAAAATTTAACAAGACTAACATAATGGTGATCGTAGATATTTTTATAAATATATGTGTACAACCCAGTATTCGTCGAGTGCTTTTCCCTTGGATAGAGAGAGGGAGGACGAGCGGTAGGAGGCGGAGACCTCCGCTCGCCCAGCATTCGGTGGAGAGGGGAGAGGCCAGCTCGACCCCCCCTCTCGCCCAGCATTCGGCGGAGAGGGGAGAGGCCAGCTCGACCCCCCTCTCGCCCAGCATTCGGCGGAGAGGGGAGAGGCCAGCTCGACCCCCCTCTCGCCCAGCATTCGGCGGAGAGGGGAGAGGCCAGCTCGACCCCCCCTCTCGCCCAGCATTCGGCGGAGAGGGGAGAGGCCAGCTCGACCCCCCCTCTCGCCCAGCATTCGGCGGAGAGGGGAGAGGCCAGCTCGACCCCTCTCTCGCCCAGCATTCGGCGGAGAGGGGAGAGGCCAGCTCGACCCCCCCCCCCCCCTCTCACCCAGCATTCGGCGGAGAGGGGAGAGGCCAGCTCGACCCCCCTCTCGCCCAGCATTCGGCGGAGAGGGGAGAGGCCAGCTCGACCCCCCCTCTCACCCAGCATTCGGCGGAGAGGGGAGAGGCCAGCTCGACCCCCACTCTCCCCAGCATTCGACGGAGAGGGGAGAGGCCAGCTCGACCCCCCCTCTCGCCCAGCATTCGGCGGAGAGGCCAACTCGGCCCCCCTCATCCAGTTTACTATTCGCAGTCCAGTTTGGCTATTCGCAGTCCAGTGGTCTGCATTTAGCATTTCAGAACAGCGGGATTCAGCTATCCGCAGCCCAATTCAGGGGTATTCTGGTAATCTGGCAGACCAGTTTTTGGCTATTTGCAGCCCAACTTCAAAAATCCTATAAATAGGACCAAGGGGGCACCATTTGGAGAGATCTCTCATCCTAGGCTAGCTCTCTCCTTCTCCCTCTCCCTCCCCAAGTCTCTCTAGGGGGTGAGGAGAGGCTCCAGTGGTGCCCAAGCTTAGTAGTGGCTTGGGAGGGGAAGTTCCAAGGGGACTTCCGGGTACGTGGCGGGACCTCCCCGCTAAGCCCTTGGTCCAGTTCTTAGTTCCGACACCTTCAACCTAGAGCTCTCCCTTGGGGGAAGTAAGGGTTGGTCGCCCCTCAGCCTCGTTGAGGGCCCCGAACTCCACAGAGACCGAGTAGTCGGTTTCAACATTTATGGTGCGGTGAGCGTGGAGAGTGACTGATTCAAGAAATCCTCAAGATGAGCTCCATGGGCGGAGGTGGAGGAAGTTCCGACCCGGGTCACTCGCAGCCCCCGGTAGATGGGGTGATGTTGGAGATGTTCGAAAATTTCAGGCAAGAGGTCCTGCAGACCTTGCAGGTAGCTTTCGCCACGATAAGCGAAGGCAGGAGAGAAAGTGGTCTGGAGGCCTCACCTCAGCAGGTTGGCGAGAACACCCTCGGCCAGCCATCCAGGAAGGAGGTGCCGGAAGGGGGCGAGTGGGGAGGTCCTCGACCCCCACTCGCCGAGACCCAAGTGGGCGAGTGGGGAGGTCCTCGACCCCCACTCGCCGAGGCACAAGGGGGCGAGCGGGGAGGCGCCATGCCCCCACTCGCCCAGCCCCAAAAGAGGGCGAGCGTGGGAAGTCCTTTTTGTGAGCAGATCCTCTCAGACCCGGTTCCGGAGGGGTTCAAGGGGGCGAAGATGTCTCACTACTTCGGCAAGAATGACCCCGTCTTACACCTACAGTGGTTTGAATACATGGCCTCCATCATGCCCATGTCGGCCGCTTTCAAATGTCGACTCTTCGCGACAACTCTGAAGGAGAAGGCTAGAGATTGGTTCCACCAGCTCCCTGCGGGATCCATCTATGCCTTCGAAGACTTACGTCGAGGTTTCCTGCTGCGCTTCTCGACGTCAAGGAAGAGGAAGAAAGATGTCGAAGCACTTTTCAAGATCAAACAAGAGCCAGAAGAGTCACTGGCTCACTATCTGGAGCGGTTCAGGGAGGAGGTTCTCCTCGTCCAAGAAGTGCCCGGGTATACCCTCAAGCTCGCCTTCACGGTGGGGCTGCGGGAGGGCTTCTTCAAGATGGACCTCAAGAGAAGAGCTCCTTTGTCCTTTGAGGAGTTGATGGAAAGGGTGGCAGAAGAAGTTGAAAGTGAGGAGGCCAACCCGGAGTTCACAAGAAGGCTGGCCAAGCTGAGTGAGCCAGAGGCAAGGCAGCATGGGAGGAAGGTAGAGGCTCCCGAGAGGAAATTCGACCAAGAGGAGGACAACTTCCAAGAAGAAGAGACTGACCTCCCAGGGTGGAGGCAGGGCCCGAAAGCACCCTCTCCACCACCCCAGCAAGCCATGGCGATCGGCCACAGAAGAAGAAGAAATCGTAGGGGAGGAAGATGGGGCGTCCGAGTGGAGTTGCCTTACTGTGACTTCCATCAGGAGGAAGGCCACGCGACATCCGCCTGCCCCGAGTTCTTGGAAATGAGGGAGGCGAGGGGCCCGAGGCCGCAGCGTCAACAACCAGAGGAGGTCGAGGAGGACCATGCCGGGGAATAGAAGTCCGAGTCCCGGTCTCCGTGCTTTGTTTTTTCTTTGAGTCCATGTAGTAGGAGAGAATGTTTCCCTACTTAGTTTTTCTTGCATGTAACCGAATGATTAATGAAATGAAAGTTTTTTGAAGTATTGTTCCCCTTGGATGGTTCCGCTGACCGGGCTCTCACTAGACGGCAGGACAGGTTGACCTCCTAGGGAGGATAAGAGATGTTCCCCTTGGATGGTTCCGCTGACTGGGCTCTCACTAGACGGCAGGACAGGTTGACCTCCTAGGGAGGATAAGAGATGTTCCCCTTGGATGGTTCCGCTGACCGGGCTCTCACTAGACGGCAGGGCAGGTTGACCTCCTAGGGAGGTTAAGTATTGTTCCCCTTGGATGGTTCCGCTGACCGGGCTCTCACTAGACGGCAGGACAGGTTGACCTCCTAGGGAGGATAAGAGATGTTCCCCTTGGATGGTTCCGCTGACCGGGCTCTCACTAGACGGCAGGACAGGTTGACCTCCTAGGGAGGATAAGAGATGTTCCCCTTGGATGGTTCCGCTGACCGGGCTCTCACTAGACGGCAGGACAGGTTGACCTCCTAGGGAGGATAAGAGATGTTCCCCTTGGATGGTTCCGCTAACCGGGCTCTTACTAGACGGCAGGACAGGTTGACCTCCTAGGGAGGTTAAGTGATGTTCCCCTTGGATGGTTCCGTTGACCGGGCTCTCACTAGACGGCAGGACAGGTTGACCTCCTAGGGAGGTTAAGTGATGTTCCCCTTGGATGGTTCCGCTGACCGGGCTCTCACTAGACGGCAGGGCAGGTTGACCTCCTAGGGAGGTTAAGTGATGTTCCCCTTAGATGGTTCCGCTGACCGGGCTCTCACTAGACGGCAGGGCAGGTTGACCTCCTAGGGAGGTTAGGTATTGTTCCCCTTGGATGGTTCCGCTGACCGGGCTCTCACTAGACGGCAGGACAGGTTGACCTCCTAGGGAGGATAAGAGATGTTCCCCTTGGATGGTTCCGCTGACCGGGCTCTCACTAGACGGCAGGACAGGTTGACCTCCTAGGGAGGATAAGAGATGTTCCCCTTGGATGGTTCCGCTGACCGGGCTCTCACTAGACGGCAGGACAGGTTGACCTCCTAGGGAGGATAAGAGATGTTCCCCTTGGATGGTTCCGCTGACCAGGCTCTCACTAGACGGCAGGGCAGGTTGACCTCCTAGGGAGGATAAGAGATGTTCCCCTTGGATGGTTCCACTGACCGGGCTCTCACTAGACGGCAGGACAGGTTGACCTCCTAGGGAGGATAAGAGATGTTCCCCTTGGATGGTTCCGCTGACCGGGCTCTCACTAGAGGACAGGACAGGTTGACCTCCTAGGGAGGTTAAGTGATGTTCCCCTTGGATGGTTCCGCTGACCGGGCTCTCACTAGACGGCAGGACAGGTTGACCTCCTAGGGAGGTTAAGTGATGTTCCCCTTGGATGGTTCCGCTGACCGGGCTCTCACTAGACGGCAGGGCAGGTTGACCTCCTAGGGAGGTTAAGTGATGTTCCCCTTGGATGGTTCCGCTGACCGGGCTCTCACTAGACGGCAGGGCAGGTTGACCTCCTAGGGAGGTTAAGTATTGTTCCCCTTGGATGGTTCCGCTGACCGGGCTCTCACTAGACGGCAGGACAGGTTGACCTCCTAGGGGGGATAAGAGATGTTCCCCTTGGATTGTTCCACTGACCGGGCTCTCACTAGACGACAGGACAGGTTGACCTCCTAGGGAGGATAAGAGATGTTCCCCTTGGATGGTTCCGCTGACCGGGCTCTCACTAGACGGCAGGACAGGTTGACCTCCTAGGGAGGATAAGAGATGTTCCCCTTGGATGGTTCCGCTGATCGGGCTCTCACTAGACGGCAGGGCAGGTTGACCTCCTAGGGAGGTTAAGAGATGTTCCCCTTGGATGGTTCCGCTGACCGGGCTCTCACTAGACGGCAGGGCAGGTTGACCTCCCAGGGAGGTTAAGTGATGTTCCCCTTGGATGGTTCCGCTGACCGGGCTCTCACTAGACGGCAGGGCAGGTTGACCTCCTAGGGAGGTTAAGTGATGTTCCCCTTGGATGGTTCCGCTGACCGGGCTCTCACTAGACGGAAGGGCAGGTTGACCTCCTAGGGAGGTTAAGTGATGTTCCCCTTGGATGGTTCCGCTGACCGGGCTCTCACTAGACGGCAGGGCAGGTTGACCTCTCAGGGAGGTTAAGTGATGTTCCCC
This sequence comes from Dactylorhiza incarnata, assembly GCA_033032865.1. Classification (NCBI taxonomy): domain Eukaryota; kingdom Viridiplantae; phylum Streptophyta; class Magnoliopsida; order Asparagales; family Orchidaceae; genus Dactylorhiza; species Dactylorhiza incarnata. The sequence goes on from JAWHQI010000260.1 coordinate 758,902, forward strand.
TTGGATGGTTCCGCTGACCGGGCTCTCACTACACGGCAGGGCAGGTTGACCTCCTAGGGAGGTTAAGTGATGTTCCCCTTGGATGGTTCCGCTGACCGGGCTCTCACTACACGGCAGGACAGGTTGACCTCCTAGGGAGGATAAGAGATGTTCCCCTTGGATGGTTTCGCTGACCGGGCTCTCACTAGACGGCAGGGCAGGTTGACCTCTTAGGGAGGTTAAGAGATGTTCCCCTTGGATGGTTTCGCTGACCGGGCTCTCACTAGACGGCAGGGCAGGTTGACCTCCCAGGGAGGTTAAGTGATGTTCCCCTTGGATGGTTCCGCTGACCGGGCTCTCACTAGACGGCAGGGCAGGTTGACCTCCTAGGGAGGTTAAGTGATGTTCCCCTTGGATGGTTCCGCTGACCGGGCTCTCACTAGACGACAGGGCAGGTTGACCTCCTAGGGAGGTTAAGTATTGTTCCCCTTGGATGGTTCCGCTGACCGGGCTCTCACTAGACGGCAGGACAGGTTGACCTCCTAGGGAGGATAAGAGATGTTCCCCTTGGATGGTTCCGCTGACCGGGCTCTCACTAGACGGCAGGACAGGTTGACCTCCTAGGGAGGATAAGAGATGTTCCCCTTGGATGGTTCCGCTGACCGGGCTCTCACTAGACGGCAGGACAGGTTGACCTCCTAGGGAGGATAAGAGATGTTCCCCTTGGATGGTTCCGCTGACCGGGCTCTCACTAGACGGTAGGACAGGTTGACCTCCTAGGGAGGATAAGAGATGTTCTCCTTGGATGGTTCCGCTGACCAGGCTCTCACTAGACGGCAGGGCAGGTTGACCTCCTAGGGAGGTTAAGAGATGTTCCCCTTGGATGGTTCCGCTGACCGGGCTCTCACTAGACGGCAGGGCAGGTTGACCTCCCAGGGAGGTTAAGTGATGTTCCCCTTGGATGGTTCCGCTGACCGGGCTCTCAGTAGACGGCAGGGCAGGTTGACCTCCTAGGGAGGTTAAGTGATGTTCCCCTTGGATGGTTCCGCTGACCGGGCTCTCACTAGACGGCAGGGCAGGTTGACCTCCTAGGGAGGTTAAGTGATGTTCCCCTTGGATGGTTCCGCTGACCGGGCTCTCACTAGACGGCAGGGCAGGTTGACCTCCCAGGGAGGTTAAGTGATGTTCCCCTTGGATGGTTCCGCTGACCGGGCTCTCACTACACGGCAGGGCAGGTTGACCTCCTAGGGAGGTTAAGTGATGTTCCCCTTGGATGGTTCTGCTAACCGAGCTCTCCCTAGACGGCAGGGCAGGTTGACCTCCTAGGGAGGTTAAGTGATGTTCCCCTTGGATGGTTCCGCTGACCGGGCTCTCACTAGACGGCAGGGCAGGTTGACCTCCTAGGGAGGTTAAGTGATGTTCCCCTTGGATGGTTCCGCTGACCGGGCTCTCACTAGACGGTAGTGCAGGTTGACCTCCTAGGGAGGATATGTGATGTTCCCCATGGATGGTTCCGCTGACCGGGCTCTCACTAGACGGCAGGGCAGGTTGACCTCCCAGGGAGGTTAAATGATTAGTTCCCCTCGTTAGCTGACAGGATAAGAAGGTCTCTCGGAGAGGTTATGTTTTTCCCCCGAGGTGGTTCCGCTAGTCGGGCTCTCGCTAGCTGGCAGGGTTGGAAGAACTCTCGGAGAGGCTAGGTGTTCTTTCCAAGTTGGCACTGTTAGCCGGATTTCCAGCGACACTCGTTGAACACTCAGGGTTGGATGATTCTTTGCGAGCTTAAGCTAACCTCGCAAAGAGCGGGGATTGTGTACAACCCAGTATTCGTCGAGTGCTTTTCCCTTGGATAGAGAGAGGGAGGACGAGCGGTAGGAGGCGGAGACCTCCGCTCGCCCAGCATTCGGTGGAGAGGGGAGAGGCCAGCTCGACCCCCCTCTCGCCCAGCATTCAGCGGAGAGGGGAGAGGCCAGCTCGACCCCCCTCTCGCCCAGCATTCGGCGGAGAGGGGAGAGGCCAGCTAGACCCCCCTCTCGCCCAGCATTTGGCGGAGAGGGGAGAGGCCAGCTCGACCCCCCCTCTCGCCCAGCATTCGGCGGAGAGGGGAGAGGCCAGCTCGACCCCCCCCCCCCCCCCCCCTCTCGCCCAGCATTCGGCGGAGAGGGGAGAGGCCAGCTCGACCCCCCCTATCACCCAGCATTCGGCGGAGAGGGGAGAGGCCAGCTCGACCCCCCTCTCGCCCAGCATTCGGCGGAGAGGGGAGAGACCAGCTCGACCCCCCCTCCCCCCTCTCACCCAGCATTCGGCGGAGAGGGGAGAGGCCAGCTCGACCCCCCTCTCGCCCAGCATTCGGCGGAGAGGGGAGAGGCCAGCTCGACCCCCCCTCTCCCCAGCATTCGGCGGAGAGGGGAGAGGCCAGCTCGACCCCCCCTCTCGCCCAGCATTCGACGGAGAGGCCAACTCGGCCCCCCTCATCCAGTTTACTATTCGCAGTCCAGTTTGGCTATTCGCAGTCCAGTGGTCTGCATTTAGCATTTCAGAACAGCGGGATTCAGCTATCCGCAGCCCAATTCAGGGGTATTCTGGTAATCTGGCAGACCAGTTTTTGGCTATTTGCAGCCCAACTTCAAAAATCCTATAAATAGGACCAAGGGGGCACCATTTGGAGAGATCTCTCATCCTAGGCTAGCTCTCTCCTTCTCCTTCTCCCTCCCCAAGTCTCTCTAGGGGGTGAGGAGAGGCTCCAGTGGTGCCCAAGCTTAGTAGTGGCTTGGGAGGGGAAGTTCCAAGGGGACTTCCGGGTACGTGGCGGGACCTCCCCGCTAAGCCCTTGGTCCAGTTCTTAGTTCCGACACCTTCAACCTAGAGCTCTCCCTTGGGGGAAGTAAGGGTTGGTCGCCCCTCAGCCTCGTTGAGGGCCCCGAACTCCACAGAGACCGAGTAGTCGGTTTCAACAATATGGTCAGAACATACTGAGTTACAAGCATCATCAACTTGCTCTGACTGTACATTTCCTGCCTCTTCATCAGACTGAATTATATTATAAATGGGTGAATCCTCTTCATCAGACTGAATTATTTTATAAATGGGTGAATCCTCGCATACATTGATTCCCTGTATTGAAGAATACATGTAAATATTTTATGCTTACAGTAATAAATAGAAAACCTATCTAAAGTTCATTAGAAAAGTGTGATAACATACCACGTTGAAAGACTGATCTACTTTGTTAGGTGGCAAATATGTTGGTTCTTCATCAGAATTAAGTATATAAAATGGGGCAGTGTTGATTTCATAGCTTTGCTACATTAAACCAACAAAATTTGCTGCAATAATACTACAGTCCAAAGACAAATGATATTTACAGAGGTAGAGAAGTATTTCTCCAAGAATACTACAATTATTACAAGGAAAGCATTTTAACATACCAAGTTAGAGACATGATCCATAATCTTAGATTTCAGATCTGAAATTCCTATAAGGCAACCTCCTCCAGTCGAACAACTTCTGCCGTCGAATACCGCCTCCCGTCGGCACGCTTTCGACTTTAAACGACTTCTCCCGTCGAATACCGCCTCCCGTCGTCACGCTTTCGACTTTGAACGCCGGAGAACTGCAATGCGACAGGTCGCCGACGTTTGGAGGAGCAGGAAACTGGTATTAGGGCGGCGGACGAGGACGACGACGTTTGGAGGAGGAGGAAACTGCTATTGCAGCGCGAGAACGACGACAGAAAGACCGCGAGGTTTGGGTTTGGCCGCGAAATATTTCGAAATGGCGTGAGTCCCGCTTCCTTGTAAAAGGAAACTACTTACACACGCACCTATTATTAGGTGGGAGTTTCTCACCAAAAAAATTTTCTTAAAAAAAAAATATATACACCACGTGTCCAATCACGGCTAAATACACAACTGAAATTGATATAAACAGTAATTGCAATAAAATATTTCTCTTGGAATATTTTCCTGTACTAGTTAATATAAGGTGATTGTTAATGGGAGCTGCTATTAGCATCGTAGTTTTGGCTAGTCGCACCGTATTTTCTACTAATTTTTCGCACCTTTTGTAAATATGTCTTATACATGCATTTTTAGGAAAATTGTCCAACACGAAAGTTGTAGATTTCGACGAGATCTACAACTTTCGTGTTGAACACTTTTCCTAAAAATGCATGTACAAGACGTACTTTGGAAATACGCCCAGATTTTACGCCTTTTAGAAATACGTCTTGTACATGCATTTTTAGGAAAAGTGTTCAACACGAAAGTTGTAGATCTCATCGAAATCTACAACTTTCGTGTTGGACAATTTTCCTAAAAACGCATGTAAAAGGCGTATTTCCAAATGGCGCAAAAAATAAGGAGAGTGCGGTGCGACTAGCCAAAATTGCGGTGCTAATAGCATCGCCCTTGTTAATAGCATCCCTATATTTAACTTGTCGCATCTCATTGTTAATCTGTACATCATTTTTTTTGCACGGAAATTTTTCTCCACTCCAAAAGTTTGAGCAAAGTGGACTTTCCCATCCCGTTGGGACCGACGAGGCCATATCCTTTTCCATGGGAGATCTTCACCCGTTCTTGAGTAGCAAGAGAAAGTGATGGGGATCCGCCAATTCGTGCACCAGGAGGGACTCGTCGCAAGGCGGGACCCACGTTCATATATTCGCGCAGGAAAGCTTGATCGGATCGCCGATCCGACTCCGCAGTTGCGTCCGGATTGTTGCCGCGAGTCGAATTCATATATTGGTTTATGTATTTGGACTTATTATTGTTTTATTTTATGGGTTTTCCATCCGGCCAATCATAGTCGTTGATCGAGATGCCCTAATTTTGGTTTTAATTATAAATAGGCTCTTATGAGGCTGATTTGAGACATTGCAGAGTTTGGAGAAGACTAATCCCGGATTCCCCCGATCATCCCACGATGCCGACTCCGTGAAACTCTAGGTGGTGATTCTTTGGCTTTGTATCTTCCTCCCCAAGGTTTGTCCTAACCCTAAGCCTCTTCCCCTTCCTTCCAAACCCCTCCTTTAGCCCCCATAGACCCCTGTCGCCCCTCCCTGTTTTCTGTCCAGCACCCAGCCGCCAACCTGCTGCGGAAGCAGTCCCTGACCGCCCCTCCACAGCGCCGCCAGCCCTCCCCCTCCAACCCCACAACTGCCGGATCTTCCCCCTCCTCCTACAGCCGCTGATCCCCCTCCTTACCCGTTGCGGTTAAACATAGAAAACAATGTTTTTTTTTAATTTGTGGTGGTGGGGGGATAGCCAAAACGATTTAAGTTAACAATCGCCTAATATAACTATTTTGTATTGCATATTTTGCGTGCTAGTTTTTGTGAGGTGATTTCTATTCACCATTGGGTTCTGTTTGTTTCGGTGGAATTCGGGGTAGGAATTGGAATTGGCCCTCCAATTCCCTTTCTGTTATTCGGCTGCCTAAAAGAGCTAGCAGCCGGTACTACTTGCCAACTCCACTTGCCCCTCCCCATTATTCCTTGTTCTCGCAAACCACACGTGAATGCATTGAGTCTCCGGTTGATGGGTACTCATAATAGAGCCTCATATTTATAAAAGAGCTTGGTAGAGATCTTCTTAGAAAGGCAACGAATATTTCCAAAGACGGATATTTTCAAAGACGGATCATTTCCAAAGACGAATTACTTCCAAAGGCGGATCATTTACAAAATCTCTCCTCCCCCAATTTGGCAGGAAAAGTAAGACGCGCAAAGCCGTCGCAAACACGACAGAGAGTCCCCCACCCATCGCGGGGGGAATTCCCACCTCCGCGCCACGTCCCGGAAGGGACGCGGCCAAGTCGCGCCCCCTTGGGGCGCGGCCTTGGCCGCACCCCCTTAGGGTGCGGCCAAGCCGCACCCCACGCGGGGTGCGGCCAAGCCGCACCCCCTCGGGGTGCGCCCGAGCCGCACCCCCTCTTGGACGCGCCTACGTCGCATTCCCTCAGGATACGGCCGCGCCCACCCCTCCTCGGGGTGCGGTCCGGCGCCCGCTCCTCGCCGAAGGATCCCGGTCCCCCTTTTAGGGGGCGACCCCCCGATTCGTCGTCCGCCCGAGGCGCCCCCGTGGTTCGTTGCGCACTTGGAGCGCTTCAGCACTAGCGCGCGCTCAGAACGTTTCTGAGCGCGATCAGGAAGCTTTCTCACTTTTTGTCTTTCTGGCTTCTCACTTTTTGGGTTTCCGGCTTCTCACTTTTTGTCTTTCTGGCTTCTCACTTTTTGGGTTTCCGGCTTCTCACTTTTTGTCTTTCCGGCTTCTCATTTTTCAGGAACAGTCAGTCGTCTTTTTTGCCTCCAACGGAACTGCCCGAACTGCCCGAGCTGCCCAAGCTGCCCGAGGGGCAAGGTGGTCATTTACGAAAAATGGCGATCCGAGGGCCCCGAACCGGAGAATATGATTCGTCCACCAAGCATTTATGGAAAACTACCAACGACAAAATTACCGGGTCACCCCCGGCCAAAGCTATAAAAGGAGCCCCAAGGCTTCATTTGAAAGGACCTTGACTTCTGGACCCGGGAGAGCTCCTTGCAGACTTTTGCGGAATTCTCCTTCGGCGCTTGAAGATCTCCTTCGTGGACTTGAAGATCTTCATCATCCCGAAAGGCGACTAGCCTTCTCACTTCCGAAAGGCGACTAGCATTCTCAGAAGAAAAATGCGACTAGCCTTCTCACTTCCGAAAGGCGACTAACATTCTCAGAAGGAAAAAACGACTAGCTGTCTCACTTCCGAAAGGCGACTAGCATTCTCAGAAGGGACAAAGACTTAATTTTTCCGAGAGGTGGCCTGTCACCCTCGGAGCTCGTTCTCTCTCTCTCCAAATATTGTAACGAGCAGCGGCCTGTCGCGCTCAAGTTCTAGTTTCCAAGTTGTAACCCCCAGAAGATAGTGAAGTTTGGTCGGCACAACTCCGACCGCATGGTTTTTTACCCTTTCCGGGTTTTCCACGTTAAAAAGTCTCTGTGTACTCAGCAAATCTCTAATTGACTGTTTGCGCGCTTAGTTCGCTCACGAGCTAAGGTGGTTCAAGTGAACCGGTCTACCACGAGCCCTAAGCGTTCCGCAACACCGGTGATCTCCTCCATTTCGCCGGCGAGATGCTGACTTCTCAACAACACTGGTGGAAGGGATGATTTGAGGCATTGCAGAAATTGGAGAAGACTAATCCCGGATTCCCCCGATCATCCCACGATGCCGACTCCGTGGAACTCTAGGTGGTGATTCTTAGGCTTTGTATCTTCCTCCCCAAGGTTTGTCCTAACCCTAAGCCTCTTCCCCTTCCTTCCAAACCCCTCCTTTAGCCCCCATAAACCCCTGTCGCCCCTCCCTGTTTTCTGTCCAGCACCCAGCCGCCAACCTGCTGCGGAAGCAGTCCCTGACCGCCCCTCCACAACGCCGCCAGCCCTCCCCCTCCAACCCCACAGCCGCCGGATCTTCCCCCTCCTCCTACAGCCGTTGATCCCCCTCCTTACCCGTTGCGGTTAAACATAGAAAACAATGTTTTTTTTAATTTGTGGTGGTGGGGGGGGGGGGGGGGGGGGGGGGGGGGATAGCCAAAACGATTTAAGTTAACAATCGCCTAATATAACTATTTTGTATTACATATTTTGCGTGCTAGTTTTTGTGAGGTGATTGCTATTCACCATTGGGTTCTGTTTGTTTCGGTGGAATTCGGGGTAGGAAATGGAATTGGCCCTCCAATTCTCTTTCTGTTATTCGGCTGCCTAAAAGAGCTAGCAGCCGGTACTACTTGCCAACTCCACTTGCCCCTCCCCATTATTCCTTGTTCTCGCAAACCACACGTGAATGCATTGAAGCTCCGTTTGGGGGGACTTATTTTCACCGGTCAAGCGGTTACGACCGCATGAACCGGACCGTAAATAAGGTCCGGTTCATGCGGTCGTAACCGCTTGACCGGTGAGAATAAGTCCTCCCAAACGAAGCCTGAGTCTCCGGTGATCTCCTCCATTTCGCCGGCGAGATGCTGGCTTCTCAACAACACTGGTGGAAGGGGTGCAAGTTGAGTTGAGCTGGCTGAAAAAAAACTTGACTCAAGCTCGAGTATATGGAGCTCGAACTCACATATTATTGTTTAACAAGCACACACGAGCTTTTTATTTGTGCATTTAAAATAACATATAAAGAAAATTCGGAGTTATAATGTTGCAATACACACGCGGATAAATAAAAGCCAATGAACAAATAAATTCAATGATAAGTAGGCGTTTACTTCAAGGAATAAAGCAAGTAATTGCCGTCCGTATTCCGTAATCGCTTCCGAGAGGTGTTAGCTGTTACTGTTAAACTTGGGCTTACAGAATAATGTATTAATTATATCGTCATTAACTTAATAATGAGATGCGTATATCATAATATAATATATATAGAGAGAGAGTTGGATGCGTGTGGAATAATAATTACCAAACCTTATATTCTAGAAGATATGAACTCCGAATATTAATTTAAAACTTCCCCGGAAGCTATGAAGTCGCTCTCTTCGTCGGGTATCAATTAAAGCAGCATCTTCTTAATCCAAAGATTAATAAAGCCTTGATCCTAATGATTGTTGGCTAAGCGTCAACTTTCTCGGGTTTAATTATGAATTAGGGATGAAATGTTTATTTAGTCAACAGAGATAATATATGACCGAATTTGTTTATTGGTACTACATTATATATTTTTACTTATACATCTATGAAGAGTACTAAAGGGAGAACATCCCCTTCCCAATCCCGAGCAATCCCTCGGGAATTTTGTAAAATGGTTAGTGTATTTAAATTATTTTTATTGAGGCAATAAATTTTGACTACTTATACGTCAAAATTAGTGGCTGGATGAGAGAGAAATCACTCTGATAAGATGTAGACATTTTGATTTTTTTTTGTTGGAGAAAGACCTTAAATTTTTTTTTTGACCCATCTTATTGAAATTCATGAATCCACACTTTATCTCATCATTTCAAAACACCTCCAAAGATCACGTCCTGCCTTCAACCCATCTAGGCCAGGTGGCATCAATACTAAGGGTTCATTTGGTTTGGCGTTTCACGCCAGACCGTTTAAGCCAAACGCACCGCTAGGTATTATTATTTTTGTTTGCTTTTTCTGCTTCTTTTTCGAATCGAGCCTAAACTCTCCGGCGTGAAAGATTTGGCATCCCCAAACCCTGCGAATTCGCTCCAGTTTGTCGCGTTTAGGGAGGAGGAAGAATTCTGGCGTCTCTCCCATCGCAAGGAGGAACTCCATCCCGCCGCATCTTCCCCGACGACATGCATCCAAGGCTCGCGACTCCGGCGGCATACACGGGTCCTCTTCTCCGCGACATGTAGGGCTCGTCTTCTCCGACGGCATCTGCGGCTCTAGGCTTCCCCGGCTTGCTTCTTCCGGGATCTACATAGACGACGGCATGTATACCCTACTCGCATCTTCCCTGCCATTAAAAGCTCAGTTTTGCATCTTCAATTTCCGGGATCTACTACGTGTGCTTTTCTTCTCGATTTTACAGAGAGCTCAATCCTCATCCCTGCTCAGTCCTTATCCCCAATTTTACAGAGAGCCTGTACACCACCTTGATCTCTGATCTGCAGCAACAACAGTCATTAGGTATATTTTCTTCCCCTTTCAAAGGTATTATTGATTTGCATTGTGTGAATATGTGAGTGAGGAGTGCGTGGATGTGAATGTGTATGTGTATGTGTTGATTTTTTTGTATGTGTTTGTGTAGATTTGTGTAGGCTTATGAGTATATGATTGTATGTGTGTGTAGTTGAGTGTGAGTGTGAGTGTATGTGATTATTTATGTGTATGTGTAATTATATGTATGTGCTTGTATGTGCGATTGTGTATATGTATTTGTGTGTGTATGTGTGATTGTATGTATTTGTGTGTGTAGTTGAGTGGTGTGTGTGTATGTGATTATTTATGTTTATGTGTAGTTGAGTGAGTGAGTGTGTGTGTTGATGTGTATGTGATTATTTGTTTTTGGTTGTACGTGATTGTACATTTGATTGTGTATGTGATTATTTATTTGTGTGTGTAGTTGTGTGTGTGTGTGTGTTGATGTGTATGTGATTATTTATGTTTGATTGTATGTGATTGTGTATGTGATTGTGTGTTGCTTGTGTATGTGAATGTGTGAGTATGTGATTATTTATTTGTATGTGTAGTTGAGTGAGTGAGTGTGTGTGTGTGTATGTTGAAGTGTGTGTGATTATTTATGTTTGGTTGCGTGTGATTGTGTATGTGAGTATGTGTTGATTTATGTGTATGTCCTTGTGTAGATTTGTGTAGGCTTATGAGTATATGCGCGTGTGTGCGTATGTGTGTGTAGTTGAGTGGTGTGTGTATGTGATTATTTATTTGTATGTGTAGTTGAGTGAGTGAGTGTGTGTGTATGTTGAAATGTATGTGATTATTTATGTTTGGTTGTGTGTAATTGTGTATTTGATTGTGTCTGTGAATATGTGTTGATTTATTATGTGTATTTGCTTGTGTAGATTTGTGTAGGCTTATGAGTATATGAGTGTGTGTGTGTGTGTGTATGTGTGTAGTTGAGTGGTGTGTGTATGTGATTATTTATTTGTATGTGTAGTTGAGTGAGTGTGTGTGTGTGTATGTTGAAGTGTATGTGATTATTTATGTTTGGTTGTGTGTGATTGTGTATGTGAATGTGTGTGAGTATGTGTTGATTTATTGTGTGTATGTGCTTGTGTAGATTTGTGTAGGCTTATGAGTATATGCATGAGTGTGTGTGTGTGTATGTGTGTGTGTGTAGTTGAGTGGTGTGTGTGTATGTGATTATTTATTTGTATGTGTAGTTGAGTGAGTGAGTGTGTGTGTGTGTGTATGTTGAAGTGTATGTGATTATTTACATTTGGTTTTATATACATACAATTTATATATTATGGGTAAAAATAAAGAAGGTGATGTTAACGCAAATTGAGAGGCCAACGATATTTTGATTTTTTGTGACTTGTACTTGAAAGAAATAGAGTTGGGTAATCGCCCAACCACACACTTTAGCAGGGATGGGTGGGTCAACCTAACAACAAATTTCTTTGCTCGCACGGGAAATATGTATGATCGAAATCAAATGAAAAACAAGTGGGATCTGTGAAATTTTTCCGAATCTTTATGGAGCGAGCAGGAGCTAGTCAACTTAGAGTTAAAAAACCAAACAACCAGAAGCAAGTGGAGGCAAACAACTGATCTTTATTGATAACAATCTTCAAAATTACAAGGCAAGGCATGCTTGACGAGACATGATTTCGCCAACACAAACACTAAAGGAAAGATACAAAGTTGAAGATAACTTGAGACCGCTCAGACCGCGCGACCTCCCTGCGATCTCAAAAAACTGCCAGACCGCAGCAACTTGACGATCACAGAACACCACCAACTCGCTGATCAAACCGCCCACTTCTTCAGACCTCCTGATTCTCCCGAACTCCAGCACCACAACTCCAAGCCGCAGACCGCCCGAACACTTTCAGAGGAAGAGGTGATCGCTGCTGTCCGCACTATCCGCAGAAGCTGCACAAGAGAAGTTCAATCAGGAGACCGCCCGGTCACATAAACTCAGACCGCAGGAAAGAAGAAAGTTTAGCTTACGCTTGGTGTGTCATTTGCTGCTACAGTGGCCTCCTATTTATAGGCGCGGGACCTGATCCAGTCACCACCCTATGAGATAGGATCACCACCCCCAGACCGCGCGACCTGACCGGTCACGCTGCGCGATCAGCAACATTACTTCTGCTTCAATTTTGGTGAACCCGCCAGCTTCAATGTCGCCATGAGAGACCGCCACTCTCACAGCAGACCGCGACTCCACAAGGAGCTCGCCAGACCGCCCGAAGCTATTCACCACCTGTGTTCGCACGAGACCGCGAACACAGTCAGTTCGCCATCAGACCGCGAACTCCTGTCCGCATGCCGATCTCCTCCTGAGACCGCGAACAACAACCAGCTCGCATACCAGTCTCCTCCTGAGACCGAGAACTGAGACCGCACGACTAAGACCCTTAGTCCGCGAATACCCCCAGAAAGCCCGGTCAGCTACCAGACCGCATTCAGGAGAGAACCTGGATCAAACTGTGCGGTCACACCAGACCGCCACAGCCTTGAAGAGGACAACACGTCACGTAGTCACGCACAGACCGCGCATACCTGAAGACGAACAGCCCGCCACGTGGTCAGAGACAGGCCGCGCGACCTCCATCTTCAGCCGCCTTGAACCCATACCAGCGATCAAGCCAGGAGACCACAGATAGGCTTAGATCAGCCAGACCGCAGATGCAGACCGCCAGGTCGTGCGGTCACGTCAGACCGCCCGACCTCCTCCCAGACCGCCCAGGTCCAAAAAACCCTCCAAACTTCCACTTCAACAATTTCAACACTCCCCCTTGAAGTGGGAAGTTGAAACTAGCCCCAGTAGGCTCCTTAGCCGTGTGAACGGCCCCTTTGCCAGCGCCTTTGTGAAGATGTCCGCGACATTGTCCGCACTCCGCACATGCCCGACCGAAAGAGATCCCTCCAGCACCTTCTCCCGTATGAAGTGATGCTCGATCTCGATATGTTTGGTCCTCGCGTGACAAACTAGATTGGTTACCAGTTTGAGAGCACTCTCATTATCACCGCATAGCAGAGTCGGCTCCCGAACCTCCTTATGGACGTCTCCCAGCAACCTCCTAAGCCAGATGGCTTCCTGAGCTGCCAAGGCCGAAGCCTTGTATTCCGCTTCCGTGGTGGAGACCGACACGGAATCCTGCTTCTTGCTGCACCATGATATAGCTGTAGGGCCCGCCATGAAGACGAATCCAGACGTCGACTTCCGATCATCCGAATCTCCACCGTAATCAGCATCCATGTATCCGTGCACCTTGAAGCCCGCATCTCTCCTATATAGGAGACTCATGTCCGAGGTTGCCTTGACATACTTAAGAATATTCTTGGCTGCTAGCAGATGAGGTACCCGTGGCTCCGCCATATACCGACTCACTCTGCCAACTGCATATGCAATATCCGGCCTCGTGATTGTCAGATAAATCAAGCTCCCAACCAGAGCTCGGAACACCAACGGATCTTGCATAATCCTCCCCTCATCTTTTCGAAGCTTCATAGCCTTCTCCAGAGGTGTGGAAGTGCACTTCCCTTCCTTCATGCCGAACCGCTCCACGATCCGCTCCGCATATCCGGCTTGGGTCACCAGCACTCCATCTTCCTTCCTCTGCACCTCGAGTCCAAGGAAATGGTGAAGCTCACCTAAGTCCTTCATCTCGAACCTGATAGACAGCTCGGCCCGTAGCTGTGCTACTTCCTCCTTCGAGTTCCCCGTCACGATCATATCGTCGACGTATAGCAGCACGATGACTTGAAGCTCCCCGCTCTTCTTGACGAACAAGCCTGAGTCTGAGTCTGAAGCACAAAACCCACAGAATAGGAGATATTCTGCGATCTTCCCGTACCACGCCCTCGGCGCTTGCTTCAACCCATACAGGGCCTTCTTCAGCTTGCAGAAATGCTCCGGAAAATCTTCAGACACAAAGCCAGGTGGCTGGACCATGAAGATGTCCTTGTCAATCTCGCCGTACAAGAAGGCGTTCTTGACGTCGAGCTGCCAAATCTCCCATCCACTAAACGCCGCCAAGGCAATGATGAACCGAACTGAAGTCATTTTTGCCACCGGACTGAAAGTCTCTTCGTAGTCTTCACCGTACTGCTGCGAGAACCCCCGAGCCACAAGGCGAGCCTTGTATCGCTCGATACTACCGTCAGCTTTCTTCTTGAGCTTGTAGACCCACTTGCATGTCACAGGAGTGATGCCCTCGGGCTTGGGCACAAGAGACCAGGTCTCATTCTTCTCGAGAGCTGTCATCTCTTCTTGCATAGCAATGTCCCACTCCTTCACGCCTCTGGCCTTTTCAAAGCTCGACGCCTCCCTCTCATCCAAGGGACCAGCGAAGAAACATGAGACGAAGCTCACTGCGTTTCCTCCTGTATAGCGATCAGGAGCAACGATTGCTCGCTTCGATCTCCTCAGCTCCTTCCCCTGAACCGCATTATCTCCAGCTGCTTCTTCCCTAGCTCCTCTTCCAGACGTGCTAGGAGCATTGCTCCCCCTGCTCCCTGAACCAGAAGCCTCCGTCTCAGAACTAGAAGGAGATGGTCCACCTGGTGACACAGGTAGCTCCAACTGAAGATCCTCCACAGCTTTTTCCGGCACCTCCACCCTGTTCTCTGGTAGCTCCACATCAGAGGACCCCTTGTAAGATGTCACCTCATCGAACATGACGTCGCGAGATACCACAAATCTCCGCGTCTCCGGGTCCATGCACTTCCATCCTTTCTTCCGCTCATCGTATCCCACGAAGACTAGCTTCCTTGCTTTCGCATCTAGCTTCGTCCGAAGAGCATCTGGAACATGCGCGTAGCAGGTGGAACCAAACACCCTAAGGTGTGCCACGCTTGGCTTCTCTTTGAACATCATCTCATGCGGAGTCAACATGTTGATGGGACTCAAAGGCATCCAGTTGATGACGTAGGCAGCACAAGACATTCCCTCCGCCCAGAAGGACTTTGGGATACTCTTGGCATGCAGCCAACACTTGCAGGTCTCCGTCAGATGACGGATCTTCCGCTCTGCAACTCCGTTCTGTTGTGGAGTATGTGCACAAGTGAGCTCCCTCTGGATACCTGCCTTCCTGCAAAAACTAGAGAACTCACCAGAGGTGAACTCCCCTCCGTTGTCAGTTCTCAGCTTCTTCACCCGCAGGCCAAGCCGGCCCTCCACAAGCTCCTTGAACTCCACAAATTTGGCAAACGCCTCCGCCTTCTCCTTCAGGAAATATACCCAGACATATCTGGTGTAATCATCGATCAACACCAGCATATATCTGCTCCCTCCGAGGCTTGGGGTACCAGTAGGTACCATCAAGTCACCGTGGATGCACTCCAACGACACACTACTCCTCGTCTGCGACTTGTCAAACGGTAGCCGATGAGACTTGCCGAACTGACATCCCTCGCAAACATGACCTTCTCCGTAGGAGGATAGACTTGGCAGACCCTTGACCAGACCTCTTACCGCCATTGCTTTCAGCTTGTCCATCCCTACGTGCCCCAACCTCTCATGCCATATAACGGCACCATCATTCATCTTCATCTTGTCAACGTAGGAACTTGTCGATAAAACGAACAAGTCCTTTGCCCGTCTCCTGACATGGACAACCTCGGCCTTTACAGCCTCAAAGTTGCGTAGAAACTTCACTTCTGTTGGGTCGAACAGAACGTGATACCCATCGTCTACATCGTTGGTCACAGAGAAGAGATTTTTCCTCATACCGGGCACATGATAGACACTCTTCAAGGTAAGTGGTCATCTATCACTGCCCAAGGAAACAACCCCCACCTTCTCCACTGGATGTACAGTATTATCAGCAGTAATGATTGCATTGTTACCTGTATAGGGCTGTGCAGAAGAAAGCTTGGTCTCATCTCCGGTGAGGTGATGACCACACCCCGAGTCCACGATCCAGTCCTCCAAATATTTGATAGGAGAAGAAGCTCCAACAGAAGCCGAGAAGGCTCCTCCCCAACCTCCTTGAATGTGCATGGCCTCAGCTTCCTCCTTCTCCGCAGCATGCCCAGCTTGGGTGACCACCTTGCAATCCTTCCTGATGTGGCCATACTTGCCACACTTGAAGCACTTCGGACCTTCACCCTTCTTCTTCCCGTCAGCCTTGGGAGCATACCCCCTTTCCTGCTGCCCAGAAGTTGAAGGCCCATAGCCTCCTCCAGCGGTCTTCTTCTTCTTATCCCACTTCTTCTTCTTTCCCGAGAAGAGCACTTCGCCATCTCCCCCAGCCACTGACACCCCCGCCATCTGCCTTGCCAAACTTTCTTGCGATGCAAGCAAGTTCTCCAGCTCCAACAGAGACGGCTGATTTGCCCATCCCTGCACCGACGTCACAAAGGCAACATATTCCTTCCGCAGGTCGCGGATGATGTGCCTCTTCAGCTTCGCCTCAGAGATAGGCTCATCAGGGTCCAATGCTGAGATTTCAGCGCACAAGTTCTTCAGCTTCAGAAAGAAAGTGGAGATAGAAAGATCGCCCTGAGCCGACCTTGCCAGCTCATTCTCCAAGAACTGCAGCCTCGCTACATTCTTCTTGTTAAACAGCCCATCCAGGGCTCTCCAGATCTCCGCAGCTGATCCACACCCCAAGATGTGATCAAATAGGTCAGGTGAGATTGCCCTCTTCAGAGTGAACTCTGCCTTCGCATTCGTCCTCCTCCAAGTTCTCACCTCAGCCCCATTATCCCTTTCCGGGACGACTTCCTGCGTCTGATCTCCTCCAACAACTTCCCAGAGGTCCTCACCTACAAGATAGCTTTGCATACACGACTTCCACTTCTTGAAGTTAGTCGATGTAAGCACCTCAATCCCAAGACCCTTTGCAAATCCACCTTCCATTGCTCTTCCACTGGTTCCTTCTTCACAAAGGTGATGGCTACTCTAAGTTACTCACTGCTCAAACACTCCAACCTCCCTCTGATACCATGTGAAATTTTTCTGAATCTTTATGGAGCGAGCAGGAGCTAGTCAACTTAGAGTTAAAAAACCAAACAACCAGAAGCAAGTGGAGGCAAACAAATGATCTTTATTGATAACAATCTTCAAAATTACAAGGCAAGGCATGCTTGACGAGACATGATTTCGCCAACACAAACACTAAAGGAAAGATACAAAGTTGAAGATAACTTGAGACCGCTCAGACCGCGCGACCTCCCTGCGATCTCAAAAAACTGCCAGACCGCAGCAACTTGACGATCACAGAACACCACCAGCTCGCTGATCAAACCGCCCACTTCTTCAGACCTCCTGATTCTCCCGAACTCCAGCACCACAACTCCAAGCCGCAGACCGCCCGAACACTTTCAGAGGAAGAGGTGATCGCTGCTGTCCGCACTATCCGTAGAAGCTGCACAAGAGAAGTTCAATCAGGAGACCGCCCGGTCACATAAACTCAGACCGCAGGAAAGAAGAAAGTTTAGCTTACGCTTGGTGTGTCATTTGCTGCTACAGTGGCCTCCTATTTATAGGCGCGGGACCTGATCCAGTCACCACCCTATGAGATAGGATCACCACCCCCAGACCGCGCGACCAGACCGGTCACACTGCGCGATCAGCAACATTACTTCTGCTTCAATTTTGGTGAACCCGCCAGCTTCAATGTCGCCATGAGAGACCGCCACTCTCACAGCAGACTGCGACTCCACAAGGAGCTCGCCAGACCGCCCGAAGCTATTCACCACCTGTGTTCGCACGAGACCGCGAACACAGTCAGTTCGCCATCAGACCGCGAACTCCTGTCCGCATGCCGATCTCCTCCTGAGACCGCGAACAGCAACCAGCTCGCATACCAGTCTCCTCCTGAGACCGCGAACTGAGACCGCGCGACTAAGACCCTTAGTCCGCGAATACCCCCAGAAAGCCCGGTCAGCTACCAGACCGTATTCAGGAGAGAACCTGGATCAAACTGTGCGGTCACACCAGACCGCCACAGCCTTGAAGAGGACAGCACGTCACGCGGTCACGCACAGACCGCGCATACCTGAAGACGAACAGCCCGCCACGCGGTCAGAGACAGGCCGCGCGACCTCCATCTTCAGCCGCCTTGAACCCATACCAGCGATCAAGCCAGGAGACCGCAGGTAGGCTTAGATCAGCCAGACCACAGATACAGACCGCCAGGTCGTGCGGTCACGTCAGACCGCCCGACCTCCTCCCAGACCGCCCAGGTCCAAAAAACCCTCCAAACTTCCACTTCAACAATTTCAACACTCCCCCTTGAAGTGGGAAGTTGAAACTAGCCCCAGTAGGCTCCTTAGCCGTGTGAACGACCCCTTTGCCAGCGCTTTTATGAAGATGTCCACGGCATTGTCCGGACTCCGCACATGCCCGACCGAAAGAGATCCCTCCAGCACCTTCTCCCGTATGAAGTGATGCTCGATCTCGATATGCTTGGTCCTCGCGTGACAAACTGGATTGGTTACCAGTTTGAGAGCACTCTCATTGTCACCGCGTAGCAGAGTCGGTTCCCGAACCTCCTTGTGGACGTCTCCCACCAACCTCCTAAGCCAGATGGCTTCCTGAGCTGCCAAGGCCGAAGCCTTGTATTCCGCTTCCGTGGTGGAGACCGACACGGAATCCTGCTTCTTGCTGCACCATGATATAGTTGTAGGGCCCGCCATGAAGACGAATCCAGACGTCGACTTCCGATCATCCGAATCTCCCCCGTAATCAGCATCCATGTATCCGTGCACCTTGAAGCCCGCATCTCTCCTATATAGGAGACCCATGTCCGAGGTCGCCTTGACATACTTCAGAATATTCTTGGCTGCTAGCAGATGAGGTACCCGTGGTTCCGTCATATACCGATTCACTCTGCCAACTGCATATGCAATATCCGGCCTCGTGATTGTCAGATAAATCAAGCTCCCAACCAGAGCTCGGAACACCAACGGATCTTGCATAATCCTCCCCTCATCTTTCCGAAGCTTCATAGCCTTCTCCAGAGGTGTGGAAGTGCACTTCCCTTCCTTCATGCCGAACCGCTCCACGATCCGCTCCGCATATCCGGCTTGGGTCACCAGCACTCCATCTTCCTTCCTCTGCACCTCGAGTCCAAGGAAATGGTGAAGCTCACCTAAGTCCTTCATCTCGAACCTGATAGACAGCTCGGCCCGTAGCTGTGCTACTTCCTCCTTCGAGTTCCCCGTCACGATCATATTGTCGACGTATAGCAACACGATGACTTGAAGCTCCCTGTTCTTCTTGACGAACAAGCTTGAGTCTGAGTCTGAAGCACAAAACCCACAGAATAGGAGATATTCTGCGATCTTCCCGTACCACGCCCTCGGCGCTTGCTTCAACCCATACAGGGCCTTCTTTAGCTTGCAGACATGCTCCGGAAAATCTTCAGACACAAAGCCAGGTGGCTGGACCATGAAGATGTCCTTGTCAATCTCGTCGTACTAGAAGGCGTTCTTGACGTCGAGCTGCCAAATCTCCCATCCACTAAACGCCGCCAAGACAATGATGAACCGAACTGAAGTCATTTTTGCCACCGGACTGAAAGTCTCTTCGTAGTCTTCACCGTACTGCTGCGAGAACCCCCCGAGCCACAAGGCGAGCCTTGTATCGCTCGATACTACCGTCAGCTTTCTTCTTGAGCTTGTAGACCCACTTGCATGTCACAGGAGTGATGCCCTCGGGCTTGGGCACAAGAGACCAGGTCTCATTCTTCTCGAGAGCTGCCATCTCTTCTTGCATAGCAATGTCCCACTCCTTCACGCCTCTGGCCTTTTCAAAGCTCGACGGCTCCCTCTCATCCAAGGGACCAGCGAAGAAACATGAGACGAAGCTCACTGCGTTTCCTCCTGTATAGCGATCAGGGGCAACGATTGCTCGCTTCGATCTCCTCAGCTCCTTCCCCTGAACCGCATTATCTCCAGCTGCTTCTTCCCTAGCTCCTCTTCCAGACGTGCTAGGAGCATTGCTCCCCCTGCTCCCTGAACCAGAAGCCTCCGTCTCAGAACTAGAAGGAGATGGTCCACCTGGTGACACAGGTAGCTCCAACAGAAGATCCTCCACAGCTTTTTTCGGCACCTCCACCCTGCTCTCTGGTAGCTCCACATCAGAGCACCCCTTGTAAGATGTCACCTCATCGAACACAACGTCGCGAGATACCACAAATCTCCGCGTCTCCGGGTCCATGCACTTCCATCCTTTCTTCCGCTCATCGTATCCCACGAAGACTAGCTTCCTTGCTTTCGCATCTAGCTTCGTCCGAAGAGCATTTGGAACATGCACGTAGCAGGTGGAACCAAACACCCTAAGGTGTGCCACGCTTGGCTTCTCTTTGAACATCATCTCATGCGGAGTCAACACGTTGATGGGACTCAAAGGCATCCGGTTGATGACGTAGGCAGCACAAGACGTTCCCTCCGCCCAGAAGGACTTTGGGATACTCTTGGCATGCAGCCAACACTTGCAGGTCTCCGTCAGATGACGGATCTTCTGCTCTGCAACTCCGTTCTGTTGTGGAGTATGTGCACAAGTGAGCTCCCTCCGGATACCTGCCTTCCTGCAAAAACTAGAGAACTCACCAGAGGTGAACTCCCCTCCGTCGTCAGTTCTCAGCTTCTTCACCCGCAGGCCAAGCCGGCCCTCCACAAGCTCCTTGAACTCCATAAATTTGGCAAACGCCTCCGCCTTCTCCTTCAGGAAATATACCCAGATATATCTGGTGTAATCATCGATCAACACCAGCATATATCTGCTCCCTCCGAGGCTTGGGGTAGCAGTAGGTCCCATCAAGTCACCGTGGATGCACTCCAACGGCACACTACTCCTCGTCTGCGACTTGTCAAACGGTAGCCGATGAGACTTGCCGAACTGACATCCCTCGCAAACATGACCTTCTCCGTAGGAGGATAGACTTGGCAGGCCCTTGACCAGACCTCTCACCGCCATTACTTTCAGCTTGTCCATCCCTACGTGCCCCAACCTCTCATGCCATATAACAGCACCATCATTCGTCTTCATCTTGTCAACGTAGGAACTTGTCGATAAAACGAACAAGTCCTTTGCCCGTCTCCCGACATGGACAACCTCGGCCTTTACAGCCTCAAAGTTGCGTAGAAACTTCACTTCTGTTGGGCCGAACAGAACGTGATACCCAGCGTCTACAGCGTTGGTCACGGAGAAGAGATTTTTCCTCATACCGGGCACATGATAGACACTCTTCAAGGTAAGTGGCCCTCTATCACTGCCCAAGGAAACAACCCCCACCTTCTCCACTGGATGTACAGTATTATCAGCAGTAATGATTGCATTGTTACCTATATAGGGCTGTGCAGAAGAAAGCTTGGTCTCGTCTCCGGTGAGGTGATGACCACACCCCGAGTCCACGATCCAGTCCTCCAGATAGTTGATAGGAGCAGAAGATCCAACAGAAGCCGAGAAGGCTCCTCCCGAACCTCCTTGAATGTGCCTGGCCTCAGCTTCCTCCTTCTCCGCAGCATGCCCAGCTTGGGTGACCACCTTGCAATCCTTCCTGTGTGGCTATACTTGCCACACTTGAAGCACTTCGGACCTTCACCCTTCTTCTTCCCGTCAGCCTTGGGAGCATACCCCCTTTCCTGCTGCCCAGAAGTTGAAGGCCCATAGCCTCCTCCAGCGGTCTTCTTCTTCTTATCCCACCTCTTTTTCTTTCCCGAGAAGAGCACTTCGCCATCTCCCCCAGCCACTGACACCCCCGCCATCTGCCTTGCCAAACTTTCTTGCGATGCAAGCAAGTTCTCCAGCTCCAACAGAGACGGCTGATTTGCCCATCCCTGCACCGACATCACAAAGGCAACATATTCCTTCCGCAGGCCGCGGATGATGTGCCTCTTCAGCTTCGCCTCAGAGATAGGCTCATCAGGGTCCAATGCTGAGATTTCAGCGCACAAGTTCTTCAGCTTCAGAAAGAAAGTGGAGATAGAAAGATCGTCCTGAGCCGACCTTGCCAGCTCATTCTCCAAGAACTGCAGCCTCGCTACATTCTTCTTGTTAAACAGCCCATCCAGGGCTCTCCAGATCTCCGCAGCTGATCCACACCCCAAGATGTGATCAAATAGGTCAGGTGAGATTGCCCTCTTCAGAGTGAACTCTGCCTTCGCATTCGTCCTCCTCCAAGTTCTCACCTTAGCCCCATTATCCCCTTCCGGGACGACTTCCTGCGTCTGATCTCCTCCAACAACTTCCCAGAGGTCCTCACCTACAAGATAGCTTTGCATACACGACTTCCACTTCTTGAAGTTAGTCGATGTAAGCACCTCAATCCCAAGACCCTTTGCAAATCCACCTTCCATTGCTCTTCCACTGGTTCCTTCTTCACAAAGACGATGGCTACTCTAAGTTACTCACTGCTCAACCACTCCAACCTCCCTCTGATACCATATGAAATTTTTCCGAATCTTTATGGAGCGAGCAGGAGCTAGTCAACTTAGAGTTAAAAAACCAAACAACCAGAAGCAAGTGGAGGCAAACAACTGATCTTTATTGATAACAATCTTCAAAATTACAAGGCAAGGCATGCTTAACGAGACATGATTTCGCCAACACAAACACTAAAGGAAAGATACAAAGTTGAAGATAACTTGAGACCGCTCAGACCGCGCGACCTCCCTGCGATCTCAAAAAACTGCCAGACCGCAGCAACTTGACGATCACAGAACACCACCAGCTCGCTGATCAAACCGCCCACTTCTTCAGACCTCCTGATTCTCCCGAACTCCAGCACCACAACTCCAAGCCGCAGACCGCCCGAACACTTTCAGAGGAAGAGGTGATCGCCGCTGTCCGCACTATCCGCAGAAGCTGCACAAGGGAAGTTCAATCAGGAGACCGCCCGGTCACATAAACTCAGACCGCAGGAAAGAAGAAAGTTTAGCTTACGCTTGGTGTGTCATTTGCTGCTACAGTGGCCTCCTATTTATAGGCGCGGGACCTGATCCAGTCACCACCCTATGAGATAGGATCACCACCCCCAGACCGCGCGACCTGACCGGTCACACTGCGCGATCAGCAACATTACTTCTGCTTCAATTTTGGTGAACCCGCCAGCTTCAATGTCGCCATGAGAGACCGCCACTCTCACAGCAGACCGCGACTCCACAAGGAGCTCGCCAGACCGCCCGAAGCTATTCACCACCTGTGTTCGCACGAGACCGCGAACACAGTCAGTTCGCCATCAGACCGCGAACTCCTGTCCGCATGCCGATCTCCTCCTGAGACCGCGAACAGCAACCAGCTCGCATACCAGTCTCCTCATGAGACCGCGAACTGAGACCGCGCGACTAAGACCCTTAGTCCGCGAATACCCCCAGAAAGCCCGGTCAGCTACCAGACCGCATTCAGGAGAGAACCTGGATCAAACTGTGCGGTCACACCAGACCGCCACAGCCTTGAAGAGGACAGCACGTCACGCGGTCACGCACAGACCGCGCATACCTGAAGACGAACAGCCCGCCACGCGGTCAGAGACAGGCCGCGCGACCTCCATCTTCAGCAGCCTTGAACCCATACCAGCGATCAAGCCAGGAGACCGCAGCTAGGCTTAGATCAGCCAGACCGCAGATGCAGACCGCCAGGTCGTGCGGTCACGTCAGACCGCCCGACCTCCTCCCAGACCGCCAGGTCCAAAAAACCCTCCAAACTTCCACTTCAACAATTTCAACAGGATCAACTAAAGAAAGATTGGAAAAGTTATGGCGAGATCTTAAGGGCCGTGAAACCGGTTTGGGCTGGGATCCAATTCGCAAAACTATTGCTGCTTCAGAAGATTGGTGGAAAGAACGCCTAAAGGTATGAATTTTTTCTAAAGATTGGTCATTTTACTATACTATTGTGTACTAATACATTTTCATTTCAATGTCAGGTTCATCCGAATGCAAGAAAGTTTCAGTTTTCTGGTATATCTCCTGAGTTAGAAGAGAAGATGGATATGATGTTTAGCCAGGTTGTAGCAACTTGAGATCTTGCATGAGCTCCAAATTCTAGAAATTTTGAGCATGAATCAATTGACGAACATGACTTGTCTGCTGGAGAAGACATGCAGAACATGAACGAGTTACCAAATTCTGCCGAAGCAAGAAGAAAATCGATGAGAAAAGGTAAGATGACAAATAAGAGGGCCCGGAGTTCCACGATAGATGAGATAGCTGAAACATCGCGCATTATTGGGCGTTGCATGGCGGAGCCGCCTCGCATTCAGATTTCTTCATCCTTGTACACTATTCCTGATGCTATTGCAGAACTCGAATCTATGACGCATGTCATGTCTGATTCAAACCATGACTTCTATGACTACTGCACCATGTTTGTGAGAGAGAAACATAATCGAGAAACCTTTATGAGCATTCGAAAGGATCAACGACTCAAATGGCTGCAAGCTCGTTATGAAAAACAATCGGAGTAGTTGTTATGTGATGAAGTTTATGTTTTATTCTTGGATGGACTTTATGTTATGTGATCGCACTTTATGTTTTATGTGATCGTTATGTGATTGACATTTTGTTGATGTTGTAATCGTGAAACTTCATGTTTTATTATATATTTGCACATGTTGGTAATTGTTAGTCTATTGTTAATACATTGTTTAAATTTAAAATGGCCGTAGATTTACAATGTCTTTCTCGGATGGAACTGACAGTTCTAATGAGGAGACTCAGCAACAAGTAGCTGGTTGGTTTTACCGTAATAGAGCACTCATGGGGCAACAATTTCTAGCATCAGTGGATTTTCAGTTATCCGGTGCCAGTGGATTATCAAATATACCTTGCATGACATCAAGTCAAACAGGGTCTAGATGGGTTGGTGATCGAACTTCTCGATGGACACCCTCATAGATTTTTCAGTTCTTTTAGAATGTCGAAGCTTATATTTGTAGATTTGTTATCACTCATCACACAACAGTATGGATTGCAAGGATTCAGGAGAACTCTACCACGAGAAATACTTGCAGTTACATTGCATATTTTAGGTGATAATATACCAATGCAAATTGCAGGCGAACGATTCCAACACTCCACAGAAACTATAAGTAGATTTTTTGCAAAGGGCATCACTGCTATTAAGAGGTTATCTTCTGATGTCATCACTCATGTAGATCACATTTTCAATGATATCCCCCCCCCCCACAATACTAAATGATGTTCGATACATGTCGTTCTTTAAAGACTGTATTGGAGCAATTGATGGAACACATGTGGATGCTCGAGTTCCTGCTGATCATCATGCTTCCTACATTTCCGATCAACTACACCGAGCTTGAACGTGTTGGTAGTATCTGTATAGTCGCTCGTCGGAGATTTCGAGTTTTCAATATTTTGAGTTTTACAAGTATTTTGGAGTTTTTTGAGTTCTTCTATGTGTTTGAAATGAGCCTCGCGATCACAGCCACCACCGGAAGTTAATTATAAAAAAAATATATTTTTCCAAATAATTATTTTCAAAAAATTTATCTACAGATAGTCTTCGAAAATAATTTTAAAAAATCTTTAATAAAAAAATTTATAATAAAAAAAAATTTACGAAACACCACCGCAGTTTTGCCAAACGGTTCTCTGTTTTGAACAGCTTTACAAACACAGAGTAACCAAACAGAACTCTATTTTCAGCAACAAGTTTCCAACAACTCCATTTACAAACCTGCATTTACAACAACTCCTTTTACAACCGCAACCGCTCAACCAAATGAAGCCTAAGCAGGTGAGTCCAAAACAGGTAAATTGTCTGTCGCATGTTCAGAGGAGGTATTCAAATTTCAAAAATTTAGGCTACTTCACCGGGTAATCTTCATCCCCTTATCTCACTCTATCCCAATCTCTATCTCTCTTTGCTGAATCTCCCTCCTCGCTCAGGGCGACCCCACGGTCCTACTTTGGCGACCTATCGTGCTTGGGATTCCTCCCGTCGTCTTGCCCCGACGAACCAGTGAAAACTTCTCTTCCACCACCTCTCACTCTCACACACTCTTGTGGTCATATCTCCATGAGTTTCCGAGATTAGCTCCGCTTCCTCCCCGGAGCATGCGAGCAAGGGCGGAGACGCTATCACTGCACGACCGAGGTATAGCACTGTCGTGACCGGAGTATTATCACAGACGCATGCATGAGAACATACCATGAGAACATACCATGAGAAGCGAAAGGCAGTCGTGGCATCAATGTATATATGCAGTACACCAAAGTCAATCCAGGAAAACCACATAAAGATGCTTCCAATATCGAACTACATAACAAATTTAAATGGGCTCGTCAAATTAGAAGATGATAATGGTTAAAGATGGCAAAGAAGATGATAATGGTTAAAGATCCAGGCGGTTTGCGATAAAATTTTGAGTGCGTGCTTTGGACGGGCAGGTTGGACGGGGAGTGGTTGAACTGCGATGGAGAGGGCTTGAGGAAGGAGAACGAAGGAGAAGCGAGGAGAACGAAGGAGAAGCATACCGGCGATGCAGAGCCTTGCGGAGAATCAGCGAGCAGCACAGGAAAATGTCGCGGAAATGAGGAAGAGAAGCGAGGCAAGGGTTCCATTATTAAGCGGACAGCGGGGAGAGCAAGCGCGCGGCGCTGGAAACACACGCGGCGACGCAAGACGCAGATGCCCACAGTGCCGCACTGCCTCGCTGCCAGCGCGTCGCGGCATGACGGAGGTCGATCGGGCGGAAGAAGCGGCGGAAGGGCGAATCGGGGAAAACGCCCCGTGATCGACGACGCGACTCAAGAACGCAGAATACGCTTATTAATAATAGATATTTAATATATTTAAAATTTTAAAATATCTGTAATTTAAAAATTATAATTTATATGATATAAACATAATATAATTTATGTATATTATATTACAAATTTTATAATATTATATATGTTTTTTTTAAAGGCGCCGCCGCTGGAGCAACCGCCGCCTGACCGGAGCCCACCGTCGAGGTCGCCGGACCCCGGCGAACCTGCCGGGGTTGGTCCGGTGCGCCGGGACACCGGCGGCGGCGGCCCTGACCGTGAGGCCCACCGGCGACCTCGACGGTGGGCTCCGGTCAGGCGGCGGTTGCTCCAGCGGCGGCGGCGGCCGGCAGGGGGGGGGGGGCGAATCCTGCCATCGGGATTTTTCTGGTTTAGGGATCGGTGGATTTGAAGTTTTGGCTATTGACAGACCTATTCAATTAGCTTTTGGCTAATTGCAGTCTAAATCGAGCGGTTCAGAAATTATGTGGTCATATCTGAACGGTCCAAATTTTTTGGTGATTTTTGATCTCATGCTATTCACAGGCCGCAGTATTTTTTTTTAAGTAGTATAGATATATATATAAACACTGTGATAATACTATAATAGTGTGCATGTTGAAATGTCATCTTCGAACTAATATTATATTTCAAAAATGTTACGCATTATCGCAAACTCACTATTTCATGTTGATCCTGAAATTACATAAATAAGTCATTTATTATTTACAACTTAATACAAAAAATTATGCATGCGATTGAAATCTAGCAACAAGCACGAGTGTAGGATGTTCGCATACGAGCGCAGCCCGCATGAGCACATCGAGCATGAGCGTAGTCCACACGAACATGCTAGTTAAACTAAAAGTAGTCTTGAAATTCAATAAACACAGCAAAAGGAGAAGCAAAATCCAAAAATATTAGAAATAAAAATAATTGCTTTTCAGAAATATAAATTGAGTAAGATATAAAGTAGAAATTACCTCGATCGAGACCATGACATTTAGTTCATTAACATTTGAAGACTACTGGATCGCCGTGTTTAAAAGGAAAAAAACGATTAATAAGGAGAAAAACTTAATAAAAGTTAAACTTTGCGCAACAAAAAATCAAATGAAAACACGAGGATCAACAATGAATCATGAGGATCCTAGTATTGTCATTATAGCTCATGATTTGAAGACAATATATATCATAATATTGTTACTTATATGAACCATGCATGAGGGCCATAAGCAAGTTAATTCACCTCACATTTTCAAAGCAACAATTGTGGCATGACATCCTTCCATTAAGACAATTCATGCAAGGGCTGATAAGACATATTGGTAGAGGATTGAGATTTATTGTTATCATTCTAAGGGCCGACAAACTTGAAAAAATAGCTAAACTTAGAGTTACTATTGGATGCGATAGATATGGAGTTGTGAGAGCAAGTCAAAATCCTAATTTCGTGAATCAAAACCTACGAAAATCTAGCTCAAAGAGATTTAATTATAAATTTTCACTTAAAGGATGTAGAGAGGAACAAAATGAACGAAAACTTACAGTTGTGTGCGAGATTCATAATCATGAGATGGTCTATTTAGAAGTGCATCCTTGTGCCAACAGATTAAGCAGTTGTGAGCAGAAAATAGTTGAGGATATGCGTAATGCCTATGCGAAACAATCATTCATCTCTTCTTCAGTTGCATTCAGCGCCACCGACATTTAGAAGGGTCATCAATATTGGTTTTGTTAACGACAACCACTTTGTTCTTCTAAAAATTCATGAAGATTGTCCACTACCATAAGTATTTCGGTATGATCGAGGTACCTTAAAGAGATAGTTGAAGAATGAGACATTCCTTACATAATACATATTCAAAATATGTGAAAGGTATGCAAATTTGTTTGTTCATGTGTGATTGATTGTCTGCATATATGTTTTTTTATTTATGATCCTAACTTTTTCTTGTAGATTTGTCATCACTATATTCAGACATATTACAATGGGCATCACAAAAAAAGAATCATATAAATATTTTGTAAGATCTTCGCAGCATAACAAATTGAATTTATGATATAAATTCAATTTTAGAATACTAAATATTAAACAATTTTTAAAATTTAGTGCAGGCTAGGGTTCATTCTGGGGAAGATGTATCGGGTTGAATGATATGTGTTCATCATTGCTATAAGGGAGTTGACTCATGACAATCCGAAATGATAAAATTTTGATTTTATTTTAATGATATGTTTGCATATTTTGATATATTAAATTTTATTAGTTAGGAGAAAAAATATTAAAAAAAATGAATTTTAAATTTTTAAATAAGAGCTGCAAATATTGGTAGGAATGATAAATATCTATTTGTGGGTTGCAAATATCCAATCGCCAAAAATTTTAAACCTACTGGAGTGGGCCAAGATGGCAATTTTAGTGACCAAAATGAGCTTAGTATATAATTTTGTTTGAAAAACCGCTAATTAATTGAACTCGGGTGGGCCGCGGGATATTATCCGGACGTGAAAAAAGGTTTAAATACGCCAGAAGCAAAAGCAGCCATGTCCGCTCTTCTCTCCTCCCATCTTCTCCAATCTCCACCCTCCCTCTCTCTCTCTCTACCTTTCGTTTTCGGCTTCTTTTTTTTGACTCAGATTCTTTCGCTCTCCTCCAATCATCTGGGCGCTCTTTCCATTTCTTCTCTTTCACGGAAAAGTGGAGGACACAAACACTTCCTTGGTTTCGAGGAGCCGAGGAAGGAGTAGCGGTTATTTACTTCTCTCTCTACACTGCAGTGTTCCGCGCTGGCGATTACTTCGGAAGATTTTTTTGGCCGATTTAGTCTGTGGATTTGCCTCCTTTTATAGGGATTTCTACTCCTGCTTCGTTTTCTAAGGCGCGCTAGAGCAACCGATTTCGTCGCTCTGTTGTAGGTGAGTGTTGCCCTAGTCTCGTGCTGTTGTTGGATTCACTCCCTTGTTTTTTCTGCTGTCGTCTCATTGATGTTACTTGGCACAAGGTTTGGTCGATATTGATTTGAAATTCTTATTTGACTAGTTCCCCTTTGATATCGGTTTCTCGTTTGCATGCCCAATTAGACTGAGTTGTTTTTAGTTTTATCTTTTTTTGGAAGAGCAAGGCATCTAATGTTGAATCGAAGGATGATCAACCTTACTTGTTTCGGATATTGGTGATCGACTTTACTCGGCAGTAGGTTATTATTTCCGTGAATAATTAAACTTTCAATTTTCTCGACTTGTCCTATTTTTTTATTTTTTGGTTACAAGACTTGTCCTATTTAGAGTATGCCCTAGTGTTACGATAACATAAAAATGAATTTTATTACCGTTCAATCTTTGAGTGATATATTCTGTTTTTGAAGGTTTTACTTTTAGACTATGAAAATATATAGTTTTTATGATTAATCTATGTTAGTAGCTTGAGAGTAGATTTAATTGGTTGCGTGCGTTCCTTGATGAGCAGCTTTAGTTGTTTTCGGGGAATATTGTTATCATTTTCATATCGACTGGTGTCTTTGCATCATATATTGCTGTTTGCACTGTAATAATGGAATAAATCTCACTTTTCATTGCTACTAGTTTAATAAACAGCTCCTCAGGGGTCATGTATTCCATGGTCTTTCCACTTGCAACAGATTTTATTTTGTTTGATTTTCTTATGCACACAAGCTTGCCACTTGTAACTTGTAAGCTTTTATATCAGCCAGCCCCCGTAGTTTACTTTGGTCATTTTGATCCTTGCTGCATGTGATTATGTCAAAGATGTGGTAGTCAATTGTATATATATATGTCAATGATGATTTATGTTTCATCTTCATTATTTGTAGGGTTCTTTCTGCCAATAGAGTTTGAGGATCTTTTATCCTGTAGTTTAAATCTTTTTAGCACATCGTAGTTGTAGTGGAGGAACCTTTCCTAAGAAGGTTCATCAGCGAAGTTATGATAATGCAATAATATCGAATGAACTTGCAGTATTATCCTATACGGACCAGGAAAAGGCTTGGTTGTTTGAGGAGGGGGCAAGTCCTTGATGAACAAACCTTACTTGAGCCTGCTTACACTCTATTTCAGTGTAAGATGTGACCCAAGTGATGGAGCTCCTACTGAGGGTACATTTCTCCTTTCGCTGAAACCCATGATCCATGACAAGCTGTAATACCATTTGAATATGTTGCATATGCTTTGCCTTAGACTTGCTATACACAAGGTTAGCGTCAAAGAAAATCAAAATGAATAGTTCTTCATTAACCAACAAACCTGAATCGTAGCTTGCTACAACGGTACACTGCAGCAGATCGAACGACTATCTACTACCAAGGAACGCATGCCCACAACTAGCTGTCCGCCCAGTTTATTAGCTGAATGGTCCATATCATCCAGGCCAGCGGTCCTCCACAAACAGAACCATAGAACATCAATAATATCCACCCAACAAGAATACACAATGTATCCAATAGATGAACGCCACTTGTAATTACACGTACATGTTTCAAACAACTATTTCATACCTGAACTGAAGTCTATATAAAGACAACCTGTAATAAGAATAAGATATAATAAAATGTTTAGTTTATTTTTATCTTTTGTCCTACCTGTTCTATGATTTCATATGAACCACAAGCTCAGTTACATTGGTGCTCTCTTTATCCCTCTTCCTTATGCCGACGAGTGGCGTACGAACACGCAGCTAGATGACTTCCACGTCAAATCAATATTTGGAAGAACGCACATGGCGCGAGTTTGATCGCCGTCAAGAGGTCTACAATGATCAAAATGAGGACACTTGTACCGAATTCCGCAACAAATTACAACTTCTTCGTTAATATGTACATCAAGAAATCGATCGCATGAACGACAATCAACAACGAACGACGGAGGCTAACAAGGATTTTTACAAAAAATTCAGCGAGTTTCGCACCTTAGTCACTGACTTCATCCACCGCGTTGCACCACCGGCTACAACCACAGAAAGATCTCCAGCTCCCCCAACGGATGACACTGGACCGTCTACTTCTTCCCACGTGAGCTCATCGGCCCAACATCTACAATTTGGATCTGTACCCGTTACCCCAGCCATCCTTATTCGGCACACTCCGATTACTATTTTGCCACCAGAACCTTCGGTACGCCCTATATTGGCAGCACCACCGCCTGCTCCATTGGCAACACTCCTCCTCTGGTCGGTAATTTTCAAGAACCTCTTCTTCCTCGCCCCCGCAATTGCTTACATTCTATTTACCATGTTCTAGTAACGACAATCCGCACGACTGCTTCTTTCAAATTGAAAAGCATTTTGATTTTAATAATATTCTACCCGACTATTATCTTTTAATTGCTTCCATGCACTTAGACCGTCCAACCTGACGTTGGTATCAGGCTCTAGTCCGCGACACACAATCTCACATGGCAAATCTTTAAACGAGGTCTGCTTAAGCTTTTTGGCCCGACGGCCTACGATGAACCAGTCAAACAATTCACCAAATTAACTCAATTAACTACCCTAGCTGCCTATCAAGACACCTTCGAAGATTTTTCTTTTCACATTCCCAATTTTACGGATGACTTCCTAATCATTGCCTTTATTTTTGGTCTTAAGCCACGTATTCGTAGTGACGCCAGGGCTCGCCAACTGACGAATCTTCCAAATGTTTTCTATTACGCCCGACTATTCGAAGGCCAATTTTTGGAAGACAATCGTGTTACTAAACAATTTACAACCCGTTAGTCCTATCAGTCCACGCTTTATAACCCCAACACATCCGGTGGTAAACCTTATCCACGACGTTTATCACCGACCGAACTTCAAATCCGCCACGATAAAGGATTATGCTATACGTGTGACGAACGATATACATATACTCCAAATCACAAGTGTCGGGGCAAGGCCACATTATTGATCATGGAGGATGATCGATCCTCCCAGCCGGATCTTGACCCTGACCATTAACAGAGGACCCTCCGCTCGAATCACCCACCGATCACACTACCATTTGTTTAAACGCCCTCCTAAATTCGGCTAGTTCTAAATCTCTGTTTTCACGGTGAACTTAACTCAACTTATGCACATATATTACTTGACTTTGGTAGTACCGATAATTTTCTTACTACACGTATCACACAACATGTAGGCCTGCCCATCACAACCGCCCGATCTTTCTCTGTTCATGTGGGAAACGATGCCAAAATGCCATGCACAGGCCTGTGCCCACAAGTTCAAGTGTCGGGGCAAGGCCATATTATGTCTTTCACTTACAATAATACTCTTCAACATTTAAAACAAAATTCACACATTGCACAACAAAATTTTAAACTTCAGGTGACCGCAAACGAACCGATATCAACTTTGCTATCCACGATTGGGTGTTGCTCAAGCTGCATCCGCAACGCCAACTCAGTCTTCACCGCCATTCCTGTACAAGACTGAGCCCCCGTTATTATGGCCATTTCAGGTTCTAGAACACTTAGGTGAAACTGCATATAAGCTAAAATTACCTCCCATTTCATGACTACACCCCGTCTTTCACGTCTCCCGCTTACGCCCTTATAAATCTGTACACTATTACTATCACTCTGTTACCTCGACAAACGACAAGTTGTTCCCCTATACACGAGCCTCTCTCATTCTGCTTGTGCAGAATAAACCCATCAGGTACTCGTGCAATGGAAAGATTTAGATCCAGCTGACAGTTCATGGGAACGCCTGGATTCTTTCGACACACAGGTACGCTAGATTCTCTCTACGCAGTTCACATCCATTGCTCTCTCCAGATCAGGATCTTAATCAACAACTTCCACCACACATCTCTCTCAGTCGGCCTATCGCTCTGCCTTCAACAACAAACACACTCCCTTTTGCAAATCTATTGTCACCCCGAGCATTAGAGAAAATGACATCCACATACCTGCGATGCAATGTGACGCCACTCCTTGCACTGGTGCTTCCAAGCTGGGGCCATCACCGTCTTCGATATACACCACCGCCTCCATGGCCCCAGTCCCGCTCCTCCAATGGCCTCTCGCCTTTCGTCGTCCTCGTTCTAAACCCTAAAAGAGCTGAAACAAATGTGTTGTCGTGCCCCTGCATTCTCTTTTATACCGCGGTCCGGAGCTCGTCAACCGTCCGCGTGGGGGACGATTGTAGCTGATCGAACGACTATCTGCTACCAAGGCACGCATCCCCACAGCCAACTGTCCACCAGTCCATTAGCTGAATGGTCCATATTATCCAGGCCAACGGTCCTCCACAAACAGAACAACAATAACATCCACCCAGCAGGAAGACACAATGTAATCAATAGATGAACGCCACTTGTAATTACACGTACACGTTTCAAACGGTTATTTTATTCCCGAAGTCTATATAAAGACAACCTGTAATAAGAATAGGATTTAATAAAGTGTTTAGTTTGTTTTTATCTTTTGTTCTACCCGTTCTATGATTTCATATCAACCACAAGGCTATTGGCAACCCACTGACGACAACCCGGTTACAAACACCCAATATGAGCTGTAACAGTTTACACTTCTAGACCTCGAGGGTGTGTAGCTTGAGTAACAATGATTGCCTCAGTTATCTTTCGAACTAGCTCATCTTGGGATATACTTGGGATTGCAAGTGCACTAACACTACTTCCTATTGCTTCCTCACCACTTCTAGCCACCGCCGCATGCCTTTTCATAGGTTCCTATCAAAATTTCATCTATATAATTAACTATCTAATCAACATATATCATTATGACTATTAATATTACTTTAAAAGCTTTGCAATCACCCATTCTACCCCCTAGTTAAGCGAAAATCTCACTATGATACCAATTTGTAACACCTCTTCAAGACTACGTAACATAGAGTGGATCTGACCAGTATCCAGAGTGCATTATATAGAATGAAGTTGTCAATACAATAAGTTTTACTGAGATATTAGAATCTACAAGTTCATGCTTTCACATATTATAACAATGGAAAGAAAAATAATAAGAGAAATATTCCTCAGTACAACGCGATCTTGGCCAGTGGATCTCACCGCGAGGGAGTCGAGACGCGCATGCACGGTGGTTAGGACAATCACGTGTTTTGCTTCGCTTGCGGCAGAGTCAATTATCACTTTCATGAGCTTTGCCTTGGTTTCTTCAAGGGGATTCGATTCAACATCCATGACAATTGACTCTGATATCAAACTGTTAGATGCTCTTGAAATGGATCTCGTCATGTGTCAGTGGAGAATTAGATCGTAGTCGAAAGTTCACTCCTTCCCTCTCCTTAGTGATATCTTTGTCAACCTATATAATAACAGGTCCATAGTTATTATTGAAATAGATGCAAAGATAAAATAATAAAATTGCGAATAAAATATTGAAGTATTAAACATAAGTCAGTCGTTCGGTGTAACACTTAGGTTACGGTTCCTAATCTCTAACAAAAGAATGACTGAGAGGGTGGCTTGAGGTCGGGAAGGCGAAACTGGAAGGGAGACTGAAAAAGCTAATTATTTTATTAATGATTCTTCAATAATCTGATTACACAAACTGTATTACATTTATAGCTAATTACTAACAATAAGACCGTTGGAAATGATTTTGTGCCGCTGATCATAATTTGGTAAAAGGAGTTTCAATCTGGGCCATTGAAGCTCTCGTTGATCTGGGACGTGGAAAATACTGTCTTGATGGGATATAAGCTGCCGCGTGGAATGAATCTGACCCGTTGGATCAAAGGTGATTGATGAAGGCCGTTGGATGACTACAAACATCTGCTCCCTTCTTTAAGAGCATTGTCCTCAACGTTCATTTCATTTCATTTCATTTCGACCCCCTTCCGCCTCCTCGCGAAACCCTAGCTGTGTTGCTTCTCCTGGAGCGGCGTGGATCCCTTAGCCGGATAATCGTGATGGTAGCCGTAATGATGGTGGGATTTGAAGAAGAAGCCAAGCCTATGCAAAGATCTTAAGATGCAACATTTGCGGCTAGAGGTGAACCGATTGCTTGGGAGTAAGTAGTGTTTTTCCTTCTCTTTTTGTTTCAAAAATTGTTGTTTTTCTTTTTAAGTCTCTTGCCCTTCCGGATCTATTGGAGTTTGTGAAGTATCTGCATCTCTAATTTGATTCGCCGATTTGTTTTGATGAAGCCCTCTCCTTTTCTTCTATGTCCAGTTTGCTGTAACATAGATGTCGTCCCTTTGTTTTTTTGTTGAAATAGTTGAAGCTTCTGGTAGTAGTAAATTTCCAGTCATTAGATTAGGGAAATCCTGAAGAGAAGCGAGGACTTACCATGTGCTGTTCGCGGGTGGAAGACCCTTCCATTAGATAAGTTTTTGTGAAAGTTCGTTTCCTTGCCGAAAGATTCGCCTTGTATCGATGACGACTAATGGTTCGTGTAACAGATTGTTTCTCCAGCTTGTTATTGGTAAATCGATTATTAATTGGTTTGGATTCTTGTTATTGGTTTGGATTCTTGTTATTGGTAAATCGATTATTAATTGGTTTGGATTTCTGACATATAGTTTTAGGAGAGAAGCATGGAACACTAGGTGCATCTTATATTCTGGAGGGAGGTCCAAGCGATAAGCTGTTTCCCCGATGATCTCCAGAATCTTATATGGGCTATAGAAGTTAAGATTTAATTTCCTTCCTGCTCGTCTGGACAATAAGAGCTGCCTGTACCGTTGCAGCTTGAGTATTATCCAGTTGTCTGCTTCTAACTTTAGCTCAGTTCTCTTTTTGTCTGCGTAATTCTTCATCCTCTGCTGTGATTTCCTGATTTATACTTGATAGTGTAATCATATCCTAACAATTTAGTTAAAAATACATGCTATTCGGGTGTATGAATATCCTGGGACAACAAATGGAACAAACTTTGATTATCTGTTACAATTGTGAATTGATGCCCCAATAGATACTGTTTCCATTTTGCGACTGCTGCTGTAACAACATGCATTTCTCTTATATAAGTTAATTTTCTCTGCATTAAGGGTGACAACTTCTTGCTGTAGTAGGCTATGGATTTATTTTGTTGAAGTAGTACTGCCTCTATACCTGTGCCAAATGCATCAGTCTCGATTATGATTGGTTCATTAAAATTGGACAAACTTAAAATTGGAGATGAAATTAATTGAGTCTTTAATTTTATGTAAGCTCTTGGGCTTTAATATTCCAACCGAAGGAATTTTTTTAGTAACTCAATTAAGGGATATGCAATCATTGCATAGTTTTGAATAAAATTTCTGTAATAACCCGTCAGTCCTAAGAAGGTTCTTACATCCTTTTGATTTTTAGGAACCTCCAAAATTTTCTATCGCTATATTATTTTTATTCAAGGTCACTACTCCCTGATCTATATTATGTCCAAGGAATTCAATCTCTAGAGTCAGAAATGAACACTTAGACAATTTTACTAATAACCTATTTTTAGTTAATTTTTCTAATGTAATCTTTAAATGTTTAGCGTTCAGTTTTAGTGGGTCTGAATACTAAAATGTCTTCAAAGAAAATTACTATGAATTTTCTTAGATAGGGCTGGAAAATAGTGTTCATCAAAGCCTGAAAAGTTGAGGGGGCATTAGATAGCCCAATGGGCATGTCTATGAATTCATAGTGCCCCTGGTGTGTTCGAAATGCGGTTTTGTGGATATCATCTTCTGCTACTCTTATTTGGTGATAACCCGATCTTAAATCAAGTTTTGAAAAGTAACGGGCTTCAAAAAGTTCATCTAGGAGATTGTTTATATTTGGTATGGAAAATTTGCCTTTAATAATTAATTTAGTGAAAGCCATATAATCTACGCAGAATCGCCAAGACCCATCTCTCTTTTTGACCAAGATTACGGGGGAACTGAAACTCGAAGTGCTGGGTCGTATTTGTCCCGCTTTTAATATTTTATGAATGAGCCATTCTATTTCATTTTTTTGTTGGCATGGGCATCAATATGGTTTTATACTGGGGTTATAGCCCCCTGAATAAGTGTGATTTTATGATCGATAGCTCGTGGTGGTGGTATCAAATCAGGTTCCTTAAATAAATTGTAATACTCGATCAGTAATTGCGAGTATTTGGAAGGTAGGCCTTCTCTGTCTACTGAATGATCTCTGGTTGTGGGCAATGAAATTTCAGTTGTTAAAAGTAAACACATCATTGAGTGTTTTTGCGGCATCATCCTATATAACTGTGATGATGAAACGTTTCCAACCGGAGCATTATTATGCCCGATGAGAGTTACAAGTCCGTTGCCACCAGTATATGACATAGTTAACTTAGTGTAATGGATGGTGACCGACCCTTTTGTAACCATCGAATGCCTTGTACTATGTCTGCGCCTTCTATATCGAGTACATATAATGTACTGTAAACTTGTTGGATTGTAAGAGCAGTTGGATATCTCTACACCCTATCCTTACAACAAGATGTTGTTCCATTGCCCGCAAATAAAGAAAAATTAATAATCACATGAATTGGGAGTTGTAAATGGGCGTCCATTCTAGTCGATATAAAGTTATGCGAGCTCCGTCCGTGTATAAAAGTTTCTAATGGCTGGTTGTTAAGATAATCAGTGAGTCTTAATCCACGTGCTGGAGGTTCCGGATAGCGGCTGTAAACAGACCGTTGTGTGCGGAAAAGCATCATCGGGTTCGAGATTGTTTATTTCATCTCCTAATTTCTTGTCGTCTTCTGATCCTTGGAAATATAGTAAGGCCCCCACGTGATTTTTTTTCTCATGATTATAACATAACCCCTTATCCCTACGTATTTGTAATTCTGATAGTGTAAGCCGTTTAATAGGAGTAGATTTATAATTATTGGTTGAGTTGTATGTTTTATGTCGTCCTTGTGATGAGAAGGTTAGTTGGGTTCTTGGGTTCGTTGGTCTGTTTCTGTGATCATCTAGTGTCTGATCCTCGTACATTCTAGCAAGATAGTAGACATCGTGAATTTCTATAGAACGTTGGGTTAACACGGACAGTTTGATATGAGGTTTCAAGCCTGACACAAACATACTGGTTAAAATTGTGGCGCTAGACCTGGAACTCTGGTAGTTAGATCTTCAAATTCTTTCTTATATGCTAGTACTATGGTTGTATGCTGTAATTTTGCTAGGGCCCTTGTGGTGTCTTCGTAGCTAGACGAACCAATCCTTTTTCTTATCGCTTCTACAAAGAATGGGAATGTGAGTGCATGGCGGTCTCTTAAAGCTGCCTGGTACCACCATGAGGCTGGTTTATTTAAGTGGAGCTACTAAAATTAAATAATTTTGCGGCCTTACATTGTTGAATTCAAAGTATAATCGTAATTCATATAACCAATCCGCGGGGTCTCCTTCGGGGAACTGCGAACATTGAACATGAACTAAATGATTAGGTTGTGTGTTTACAACTTGGATTGTCGATGCTGGTGGATTTGGTCCAAGAATTCCGTTGGATGATTGGTGGAATCTTTGAACAAGGGCGTTTTCGCCTGTGTTTACAATTTGGATTGCCGGCGCTGGGGAATTCGGTCCAAAATTTCCGTTGGACGATTGAGTTGGCGGAGGTTCTAGGAATCTTTGAACATAGGCGTTTCCTCCATTCCCCATAGATCGCTGGAGGTTGTTGAACTATGTCATCACCTCCAGTTTTAAATTTGCAATATGTTTTGCGGCTTGCTCTCGGGTGTCGATAATTTCTCAACCAAGATGTTTTCTTTGGTTTGTACTTCAACGCTGAACTTTTGATTCATATTTTTGTATTGTATGTTTTTGGATTGTTGTTCCTCTTGCAAAGTGTTCTTGTGTTCCGCCACTTGATGGAGGCCCTCCTTAGATCGTGTGCCATCGCTCATGATGATAATGATGATGGAACGATCTCTCTCAACGAGAGCACCAAATCTAACACTTAGGTTACGGTTCCTAATCTCTAACAGAAGAATGGCCGAGAGGGTGGCTTGAGGTTGGGAAGACGAAATAGGGAAGGGAGAATGAAAAAGCTAATTATTTTATTAATGATTCTTCAATAATCATACAAAAGGCATTACATTTATAGTTAATGACTAACAATAAGACCGTTGGAAATGATTTTGTGCCGCTGATCATGATTTGGGAGTTTCAATCTGGGCCGTCGAAGCTTTGCGTTGATCTGGGATGTTGAAAATCCTGTCTTGATGAGATATAAGCTGCCGTACGGAATGAATCTAACCCGTTGGATTAAAGGTGATTGATGAAGGCCGTTGGATGACTGCAACATTTGGGCTCTTTGCTCTGCTTCCCGCTAAATTTGTGCCCCTGAATGCGTTTGTAACATCTTTCATTCAAGTAAAAACATGCTGCATATTTGTTCTTTTAAATGACTCATTTATGTTATTGTGCTTGATTATTCTAAGATTTTGTGATACTAACAATTATGATGTATGAAAATAGTTGTGATTGTGATGTATTTATGTCAGTTTCCCATCAATGACACTCGTCCTCGACATAGTTAGAAAGTGATTGATGTGTGCATATACTTTTCTTGATATTGATTTTATACTATTTCTATAGTTGCCCATTTAACTTACTTTTTTTACTTCTACAATCGGCAAGTGCTGAATTCTAAACTTAACCTTTTTGGCTTAGAGCTATTTAGCTTCTACTTTTTTCTTTCCCCTGTTTTGCCTCTCAGTTTCCCCCCTCTTTGTTCTTGTTAAAGCAATAGTAGCGAAAAGTTATCTCTTCATTGGTGTATGATATATTAGTTCCAATTTTTATGTGTGATTTTCAGATCATATGATGGAGCACTCTTCAAAGGAGTTGCTGGTATCATCAGGTATATTTTTTATAGAAGCACCATCTTTTATTGATGTGCTTACATCTTCAAATTTCATTCTTGCTTTTTATCCTAATCCTAGTTTCTTAAATTCTCATCAGTGAAAGCAACTCAGAAGTTTGAAAAGTGTCTACATGGATTTAGATCCATGCTTGATTCACATCCAGGATCAAGTGATGCTAGTCTCTTCTCACACTCATTACCATCTCTTCCATGTGATGGATGTAGGTTTCTTTCTATAACCATTATGCTTTTCTATATTCCATGTGATTTTGTGTATTAAGGAATTTGATTCTTTTAACTTCATTTAGTTGGCGTTATGAGTACTGGAGGAGTTTACTCAGTGGATGATGTGTCATCAAAATTGGATGAACTTGATAAAGGCATCAAGCTTAAGGATTCATTTGAAGGGCTTGATATTCAAGAAGTTGGAGTTTTTTTGCCTGATGAGGATGAACTTTTTGATAGCATAATGAATAATTTTAACCAAGCTGAGTTTCTCAGCCATGTAGATCCAGTGGAAGATTGCGATCTTTTTAGCAGTGGAGGCGGCATTGAGTTGGATGTTGATCCCATAGACGATGTTTTTACTAGTATGAGTTGGTCAAATATTGCTGATGGTTACATTGGGAATTTGAATTTTCCGCATAGTCTTCCAAATGGTGTTGGGGCAATTGCTGGGGAACACCCTTATGGCGAACACCCTTCCAGGACATTGTTTGTACGAAACATCAACAGTAATGTTGAAGATTCAGAACTGAGATCTCTTTTCGAGGTGAGTTAATTTTATTACTTTCTTTCTTTGATAGTCTTATGGCCTTGTTTGATTGTTCGTTGTTTCCCTTACCTGCTCAACTCCAAAACTTTAAATTGAGGAATCCGCTTCTAAAAAGTAAAAAAGAGTGTTTGTTGCCCAACATGGAAGTAGGGAATGCATTTCCTATTTCTTATAATTTGGTTGAGGAAGTGGTATTGTCTAATAATCTTAACGACGTAACAAAATATAGTAGATAATATCATATATATATCAATTTATTATATTATTTATTAATTTGCACGATAAGTATATTAAAAATGAAGCATATAAAATATAGTAGATAATAACATATTTGTGTGTATATATACATATTTGTGTGTGTATATCAATGCACATATATACATATAATTTTCTATATATATACACACACATATTTGTGTGTGTGTATATATCAATGCATATATATACATATTTGTGTGTGTGTGTATATCAATGCACATATATACATATAATTTTCTATATACACACATATTTGTGTGTGTGTAATTGTGTATATATCAATGCATATATATACATATAATTTTCTAATAATATTTATTTGTTTGCACAAATTACAATATTAAAAATGAAGGATATAAAATGTGAAAGATAATAACTTATTATTTTCTTAAATACCTTATTCCAATATATTTGTATAATTTGTATGAATTACTTTTTGATATATTAGAAGTAAAATTTACTTTAATATTATGTTTGCATAGTATTTGTTATTACTTTCTTCCAATGGTAGATCCAAAAAATGAACACAAAATACAAGAAACCAAACTATCAATGAGGCGCAACACCCTCTTTGGTCCGGCACAAGGCTCTGTTCTCATTAGGTAATTCCATATCCGCCTTTTTACACAATTCCCCGTTAAATAGAAAGAAAACATCACTCTTAATATAATATCAATATACATATGATAATATATTTAAATGGCTACACCCTCATTTAAAGATAAAACCTGTCTTTATCCTTATGGAACATGTACGCATGCTTGCTCAATTCTTTACTCGATCACAACATCGTTACCCAAGTCCCATGGATGGGATTCCTCGTATGCATGACTGCGCTGCGATTGGTCTTCCATTCATAGTTTTCTATTGTGCTTGTACGCATGCCTGCTGTCGTTAGCTCCATGTTTGGCTTCTTAGTACACATGCCTCTTGGGATTCCTCGTAAGCACACATGCCGTCTCCAATTTGCGATTAGACTTACCCGTACACACCTACCTCCATCAATACTTGCTATTTTTTGTGCTGGCTTCTTCTGGCGTAGGAATGATGAAAATTTGACAAAGTATAAAGTCGCCAAAAAGAAGTTAAAAATGCAGTAAGTAAAGCAAGAAGTCAAGCTTATGATTTTTTTTACAAACGACTAGATACCAAAGATGGAGAGTGTGATATATATAAAATTGCTCGAGCTAGAGAGAGGAAGACAAAAGATTTAAGCCAAGTTAAATGCATAAAAGATGAATCAAATACGGTTTTGACGGATGATGTGGCTATTAAGGAGCGATGGAAAAGATACTTTTATCAACTATACAATGAAGGAAAAGACAATGAACTGAACTTGGAAGAGTTAAGTAAATCGGAGGAGTATAAAAACATAATTTTTTATCGTAAAATTCAAGCATTAGAGATAGACGACGCTCTGAAGAAGATGAAAAATGGAAAGACGGTTGGGCCAGACGATATACCCATTGAAGTATGAAAATGCTTAGGGAGAGAAGGAATTTTATGACTTACAAGTTTCTTCAATAAGATACTGAAGACAAAGAAGATGCCAGACCAATAGCGAGAAAGTATTTTGGTACCTTTGTATAAGAACAAAGGAGATATACAAAATTGTGTCAATTACAGGAGAATTAAATTAATGAGTCATATTATAACACAATGTGAACGAGTAATAGAGAGAAGAGTTAGATGAGAGACTAGTATCTCGGAGAATCAATTTGGATTAATGCCAGGGAGATCAACCATGGAAGCTATACATCTGCTGAGGAGACTCATTGACAACTATCGAGAAAGACAAAAAGATTTGCATATGTTGTTTATCGATCTGGAGAAGGCTTATGATAGGATTCCAAGAGAGGTCTTGTGGAGAGTCTTAGAAAAGAAAGGTGTAAATGTATCATACATTGCCGTAATCAAAGACAGGTATGCAAACTCAGTGACCAGGGTGAGGACTTCTGGAGGATTAACACAGGAATTCCCTATCGCTGTTGGCTTACATCAAGGGTCAACTTTAAGCCCTTATCTCTTTACCCTTATCTTAGATGAGCTCACTGGACATATCCAACAAGCAATACCTTGGTGTTTATTATTTGCAGATGATAATTGTTTTGGTCGATCAGACGCGCGAGGGTGTAAACGCGAAACTTGAATCTTGGCGAGACACTTTAGAAAAGAAGGGTTTTAAGTTGAGCAGAACAAAGACGGAGTATATAGAGCTTAAATTTAGTAGTGCAAGAAGGTCGGATGACTCCGTCGTTAAATTGGGTGACCAAGATATTTCCCTCAGTGAGTGCTTTAAATATCTGGGATCGATAATTCAAAAAGATGGAGGTGTAGATAAAGATGTGATACATAGAATCCAAGCAGGTTGGTTGAAGTGGAGAGGCGCGTCTGGGATCTTATGTGATCGTAAAGTACCATTAAAACTTAAAGACAAGTTTTACTGTACTGCAATTAGGCCAGCAATGCTCTACGGTTCTGAGTGTTGGGCCGTGAATGGTGTACATGAGCAAAAAATGGGAGTTGCGGAGATGAGAATGCTCAGGTGGATGTGGTCACACGAGACTGGATAAAATTAGGAATGATTGTATCAGGAATAAGACAGGAGTGACACCAATTGTAGAGAAGATGCGAGAAGCTCAATTAAGATGGTTCAGACATGTACATAAGAGACCATTAGAGGCACTTGTTAGGCGTTGTGAGAGTTTAGTCACTAGACATGTTAAACGGGGGGAG
The DNA here is from genome assembly GCA_033032865.1 of Dactylorhiza incarnata. NCBI lineage: Eukaryota > Viridiplantae > Streptophyta > Magnoliopsida > Asparagales > Orchidaceae > Dactylorhiza > Dactylorhiza incarnata. The sequence continues at coordinate 802,770 of JAWHQI010000260.1, forward strand.
GGGTAGACCAAAAAGACTTGGAATGAAACTATAAGGAAAGATATGATGTACTTAGGCATTAGTGAGGCTATGATTAAAGATAGGGCACAATGGCGACAAAGGATCCATATAGCCGACCCCACTATAGTGGGATAAAGGCTTGAGTGTTGTTGTTGTTGGCTTCTTCTGGCGTACACCATCCTTTGGTTGGTTGGGGGGCTGTGTATGCTCATTATATAATCATAATTCGTATGACTACATACTCGTATATGTTTATGTTACATATATCTATTTATATGCATTTATAAATTTCTATAGTTTGGTGAAAATATTTTATAGATAATAGTATATTTACATGCAAAAAATAGTTCATTTGTATATATAGTTTAATAATGTATTTATATTGTTATTGCAAAATCTAATGAGAAGAACCATGCACTTATAAAAAATGGGTGCAATATGGAAGGAGTCCCTCCTAATGTAGGACTAAATATAAAATATAATTATGTCTATTTAGTATTTAAGCACTCTCCCTAAAGCTGGAAAAGGGTAGCAGATACTTGATATGTGACCTGGAAATGGATCTCTTTATGTGGTAATGGAGGATGGGGTAGATTCTCTCCCCTTTTCTTCATTCCTCAAGAGTTTTTGCGATCTCCTATGATGGAAATCCGAGAGAAAATGGAGAATGAGAAATAATGAGGGGAGATCGATCATCTTGGCTGACGGTTTCAATGGGAGAAAAGGAGGAGAGATTATATTAGTGTAAATGCTTGTTTCCCTCATTCATCACATAATTTTAAATAGTCATGGTCATCGACAACAACAACAACAACCACAACACTCAAGCCTTTATCCCATCATAGTGGGGTCGGCTATATGGATCCTTTGTCGCCATTGCGCCCTATCTTTAATCATAGCCTCATTAATACCTAACTACATCATATCTTTCCTTATAGTTTCATTCCAAGTCTTTTTTGGTCCACCCCTCCCCAGTTTAACATGTCTAGTGACTAAACTCTCACAACGCGTAACAGGTGCCTCTAATGGTCTCCTATGTACATGTCTGAACCATCTTGAACGAGCTTCTCACATCTTCTCTACAATTGGCGCCACTCCTGTCTTACCCTGATACATTCATTCCTAATTTTATCTAGTCTTAAATAGTCATGGTCATACATACAAAAAATGTGAATGTATAAGTATATGGATGGATAAAAGTAGTCCCCTTTTAGGTTTAAAACCCCCTTTTCTTGTGAAGTTGTGGCCCCGAAATTCATCTCTAACAATAACACATTTGGACTGCTCAGGTTGTCTCTGATAGTAGAAATTCATGCCCCTGACAGTGCTTTGATGAGGATGTTGATCAATTGGTTATTAATCATAATAAATTTAGGTGATTGTTATGTGCATAACCCATTTTGGCTATGTGCAACCATTTTAATAATAAAAAATTATTATAAAATTAATTAACAAGATGCTATAAACTAGATATGTGCTAATCAAATAAAAGCTGTCGACATATTCATTTCTCGCCCGCTCCTTCACTCCAGTTCTCACGCTACTCGCTGCCGAACAAATTTGGTCCGCTCCGTCGCTCCGTCACTCCAGTTCTTCTCCCTCCTCTCTCTGTCGCTGACTTCTGGAAAACAGAGAAAATTTCCTCTCCTCTCTGCTTCGCAACACTAAGCGAGAGCTCTCTGCATGTCGGCGAGAGAGATCGATCAGCCCTTCTCCTCCGGTGCCCGCCAGTCTCGTCGCAGACTTTGGCTTGTTCCGAAGAGCACCCATCCACTTCCACTGCTCAAACCTCCAACCAGCTACCTTCCAGTTCGACCGATGAGATCTCTTCCATTACCCCATTGGTTACTTTCCTCTCATTGCCTTCCATCCTTCTCCGCCCTAAGTTTCAAAAATCCAGTTCTCTTGCCCGCCTCCTTCCCGAGCCAGAGCAGAATCAAATACTGTGAAGACCTGTGTAATTATTCCCTTGCCCCCTTTCAGTTTGTTCAGGTTTGTTGGCTTGATCAGACGTCTCTCCCTCTCTTCCTCCCCTTCTCTCTTGTGCTCACCCCCCCGCATGATGCTGTCGCTATTAGTTAACGAGCAGAGGCTCAAGCTGTGATTGGCGGTTAGGGTCGACGGCGGTGCAAGAATCCAATTTAATTTTGGTTTGCACATAACAATTTTGGTCTGCACTTATAATTTTTTGGTCTGTACTTATAATTTTTCGGTCTGCACTTATAATTTTTCGGTCTGTATGCAAAATTGTTCTGCATGTATCCAAAGATTGTTTGCACATGACAATCACCTAAATTTAGTACATCCGTCTTATTTAAGAAATTCTCTCTAAAACAATGATAATTTACCTCAATATACTTAATTATCTCTTGAAACAATGAGTTGGATGAGTTGAACATGTTTATCTCGGTTGTCACAACATAATTGTGCCAATCTCTTGATTTCTTCCCCGAATTCCTTCAACAATTGTTTCTCCGCACTAGAGCATGAAATAAATTTTTTGTTTCTCATTATTCTGCACTAGAGCATGACAAAATTTTCTTATTTCTAGATCTTCTAAGAGACCATATTACAACCAGGGAAGATGTAGAACTCTATCGTAGATCTCCCGCCAAACAGAGTTCTTACCTAATTAATATTCGAGACAGCCTTTTGTTTCAAAATGTTCCCTCTTTTCATATGATGTACCAATACCCGAAGTTCCTTTTAGGTAATTGGGAATTTAAACTACTGCATCTAACATGTCATTATGATAGAATCCATTAATTAAATTGCTACACTGTTTCAAAAATGCAATATCTGGACGAGAGGTGGTTAAGTAACCAAGCCTTCCCCACTAGCCTTATTTATCTACTTGCATCGTAATACAACAGTCCTGCTTCCTTATACATTATTTTTCTTTGAGTTTGGATCCATTGGGTTTTCTGTTGGCTTCTTCCCAACATACCTGTATCACTCAGCAAATATACAATATACATCTTCTGTGTGAGATACATTTTCTTAAAGCTCTTCATAACCTCAACAATAACAACAACAACAACCATATAGTCCCCAATCATTGGGGGTATGGGCTTCGGAAGATTAGAAATAGACCTAACCTTTGGCACTATGCACAAAGTGGCTTCTCTCAGAGGAGAAAGACCTAACCTTTGACAATAAATGCACAAAGTGGCTGCTCACAAAGTACACTGAAATAGTGGCCCCATATACCGTTGCGTTTATTGCGGAATCATGCCCTCAAATCAAAGCCAAAGACATCAGAGAGGGCAGACCCAAGAATACATTTTGATTTATGTGCACATAACCATGCTTCCAAATCCTTATTCTGAAGTTGAATATTTAGAACGATCTTCATACCACAAAGGCTCATACTATCTTTTCCTATGTTTACAATATCGCCCACATACGCGCCCAATAAGATACTCATTCGACAATATGTTTGTATAAGACTGAGCGTTCAATATGGCATATAGAACTCACCAAACCAAACTTGAGGTAATTGCTTTAAACCGTATGGGGATTTCTTCAACATGCACGATAATTCTTTCAGAGTAATATACCTCAACATTTACTCCATATATATTTCCCCATATGATTCTCCATTCAAGAAAGCATTAGTGACATCTAATTGAAAAAAGGGTCATCTCTTGTTGGTATCCATAGAGAGAGAATCAAATCAATGTCATCTTTGCAACTAGAGAATAATGTTCCCCTCACAATCTACCTCATATGTTTACCATACATTTTAACCACAAGCCGAGCTTTGTATACCAAATGTCCCATTTGGATTTGTTTTGAAGGCGTGTAACTATTGACAACCATGACATTCTTGCATTGAAGTAACAAGACCAATATCCGGGTGCCATTTTTCTCCAATGTATCCATTTAATCACGTATAGCAGATTTCCATTCAGACTAAGCAGTGCTCCATTTAATCCGAAATGTTGATGTTGAAGACTCAAATGAGAAGACAACTTGAAAACAAATACTTGAAATGAGGATGATGAAGACTCACGTGAAATATAATTGGCAATGAGATAGTTTGGATTGGGACAAGTTTGGTGTTTACCTTTGCAAACGGCAATTGGAACATCAAAATTGTTAGAAGTAACAACTTTTTAGGGGATCTTTGGTCATTTAGATTGTACTATGATTCAACTTTGGGAGGGAGCTTGATGATGGTATGTATTGTTGATGGGCGCTCATTTTGGATTGGATATCAGGGTCGCACTCGCTACATCATGGATCACATATGAAGTAATTTGTTCTTCTACAATTACCAATTCTGTTTCAGATTCACACTAGGAATAGGCGATCCATATTGGAGTTTATTCATCTCAATTATTGGCGGAGGTGATTTCAAAGAATGTAACGTGCTAACATCTCTATCGCTAATGTTTTTTTTTCAATCGATGATTATAATACTTGTACCAATTCTAAGTTTGAGAGTACCCCATGACCATGCATTTGGTAGCTTTTGGATGGTTGAATCTAATTAACTTCTCCTTTAACCTAACTTATCGACTGAACATGCACTTCCAAATTTTTTTGGTAGAATTCAAAATGTGGGTTACTAGGAAAGAGGTTGTGATGCAGGACGAATTTATAGGTGGCGGATAAATGATGCCCTAACCCTTCATGCAATGCGAAAATTTATGCAACGACTGCAATGAACCTAAACGCCGTCTAATGAAGGGTGGGACACGTGGTCCCTAAGGCCTCACAGAGTCTTCACCGCGAGAGGATCGTCGGAATCCGAGATGAGGAACTCTCCAAAATTCAGCAGTGGCTATGGCGGCTTCCCTTACCCTCTTGTTTATAATAAAACATGACTTAGGACAACCATCTTGTACGTCTATGATTGGCCGTACTCGATGGTTGTCCGATTTCACTAAATAAAACATTAAAAAAATAAAATAAATACATGAAGATATCGAAACGTCGATCTGGATGCATTCACAGAGTCGGCTTGTCGATCCGGAGACGCCATATATGCCTTTGGCCAATTGGCCCCGAACAACTCCAAAACTCGTGCTTCAGCGCGGGTTCGCGACGCTGATCCTCATCAGGATGTAGTGAGATGAAAAATACTCCTAATGCAATTTCTATTAAATGATTTTTTTTTGCCCAGTAACCTTATTTTGAGCATTAATAGAGCACATGAAGCATTACGAATAATGGCATTGACAATATGGTATGTACTTCTTATGGCAAGGATGTATGTATACAAGGGAGCCGGGCTCACTGAAAGGAGACGAATGAGAATGAGGAGAACCTTGCTCAGTCCTAACCCTAGCTTGAAGAAGGGGAGAGACGAGATAACTAAGAGAGAGAGAGAGATTTATAATTCTTTCATTGCTTGCTTCATTCCATGACCCAATGGGTCTATATATAGAATTACAAAATTGCATACTTGTAATAAGTCCGAAAAATCGGACTTATATAAAATAACATATGGTAGACTCGATGACATGATAATTAAAAGGCGTGACATGCGTTGACACAAACACAAATAAAAATATACATAAATTAAATGGATAACTGATCGTGTGGGGCTTTAACACAATCATGAAATATATTATTGAAAATGAATTTTGCATATAGAGACATTGTCACTTCTAACAAATTTAATGTTTTCCTAAACCATGTTTTGATTTCAACAAAAAAGATAGTACATATATTAGATAACTCTATTTTTCATTGAATATAACCAGGTGCAATGTAACTAAATAACAATATCCTCTAAAAGAAGTGGTGGCGTCGCATACCTCACTATGAATCAATGTAAAATGACTACCATCCCTTTTATACTCCTTTGGTGCATAAGATATCCATCAATGTTTCCCAAACTCGTAATATTTACATACCCAGTATAAAAGGGCAGCTCGGTGCACAAAGGCATCCCCGCGCAGCGAGGGTCCGAGAAAGGGTCCCACCGCAAGGGTGAAATGTAGGCAAAACTTACCATTTATTTTTGCATGAGACTGCTTCCAGGACTCGAACCCGTGACCTCAAGGTCACACGGCAACACCTCAACCGGTGCACCAAGGCTCCCCTTCTATTTACATACCCAATATGATTTAAAAAAATAATAATAATTATACAACATGTTTCATTCGAGATAATAGAGGATGCCTTAATATGCAATATAATTGTAATAAAGAAGAAGTTGAAACAATGCCTAGGCCGCATTCAAGTAGTACAATCGACTCAATGTCGACCCAAAAAATCCTCTTCAGCCTTCAATCCTAAAAACAAGAATTTGAAGGAAACAGGATGATGCAATTAAATTGTTTTGTTGGTTCGCCAACAGAATGTAACTCAAATGAAAATTTGTGATACATATAAGATCAAAGTTTAAGTGGGGAGACAACACCAACTCCTTGTGTAATGGATATTAAGCCATTAGCTAAAGTGACGCTAGGTAAAGATTTGGAGGAAGTAAGGGATGTAAATATACCTACACCTTCGGTCATGTGATCACATACTGTTGAGTCATCGATTCAGGTCCGATGAGTGAAAATAGAGAAGCAGGCAGTTGGAGTATCTGAAGACTGCACAAAAGAAGCTGTGGATGTGGGTGAATACATTGACTGAGAACATACCAGAGAGTTGATCAATTGAGTATATTCTTCTTTTGATGATGTCATTGTTCCTTGTTCTTCATGTACATCATCCATGTCCTTGGTCACTGCTACATTTGCTCCCTTATAAAGCTTTTAAATTTCACTATCACCTGACCAGGGACCACCATGTGAGAACATAATAGAGCTTTACGAAAGATGAGGGTTAGTTGTTGTTTCCTTAGTGGTCTCTCATTTTTAGTACGATGCCAAAGGTTTATTTCATGGTTGTGATAAAAACATTTTGTAGAATCTTGTAATTGATTGTCCTAAATTTAAGACCCAAATTTGTCAAATAAGTGATCAAATTCAGCATCTCTCTTTATTCTATCATTTTCTTCATAACTGATGAGATGAGAAGAAAAAAATCCATGTCTTCATTCAAGTTTGAGACATCAGTGGAACGATTAATTATATTTTGATTATCTCCCATAACATAGTGATTGTTGGCATGAGATACCTCATATACATTGCTAGCATTATTACGTCCAGGACATAGTAATCTTTGATAGATCCAAATTTCCTTTATTGTTTTTGCAATGACACTGTATCGAACACCTAAGATTCATACAAATCCAAAATAGATTAACCAAATTAGCTTCATCAGAGTGCCAATTTAACTCATTAGGAGCAGTTTTATTTGGAAGGTCCTTCAAATGCCCTGCATTCCTTGGTCCTTTCAAATTCATCATTACATCATTTTGCCATTGATTATAGTTTTCCAGTTGTTTCAATTCATGTTTGTTTATTGCATGGAGACCACATTGATTAATATGATTCTATTTATTTTAGTGAAATTTGGAGGAATCAACTATACCACAAATCATAGATATAAACAAACACTCCTCAGTAGGTCACACAATTATCAACCCCACAAATAATTTCACACAATTAAAATAATCAAATCAAACAAAAAACGCATGCATGCCACAACAGTACCATGATTTTGTTCTGAAGTTTGAAGCCCTAACAAAGAACAATGATAAATCCCTAACAGGTTATGGAGGCATTAAAATTCCCTACATCTTTATTTCAGCTGCAAGATCGGGAAATTTTTTGGATCTTGCATATGACTGCGAAAGTGCAAAGAAAGGCAAGCCTGTCGGGAGTGAGTGATGGAGATGACTTGGGGTGCCCATTTGGGCGAGGTAGACGCCAGGATTTGTTATGGAAGGGATCCAAAATCAAGTGACTACTGCTGGGGAAGAGGCCAGAAGCCAATTTCCACATCTCCCTTTACCTTAATAGCCTTACTGACCACTTTTCGCACTTATAACAAATCACGTTCTACATCTTACATGAAGCTAAACAAGCCCTTCTTTTATTGTTCCAGCATATTCTTGTTATGTTCTGAATTCTTATTTGCCAACATTCATGTTTTGTACTTGTATCTGTCAACATTCATGTTTTGTACTTGTATTTGCCAACATTCATGTTTCATTGCGAGATAAGTGTGTCTATTTCTGACTAACTATTGTATGTAGAATGCTGTTTTTGAATTGAGGCTCTAGTTCAGTAGTAGATTTAACTTTTATGATTATTCATTTGATGTTTTAATTATCATTGGCTTACCCCACAGTAGGGGCTATATATCATCATAAAAACTTTGTATTATCAATAGATTTAACTTTTATGCCTGTTTAAGATTTTTTCTTCTTAAACAGCTTTTATACTTTGATGTTTAATGGAGTTCATCCTTGCATTCTTTCCCTTGTTTGATATCTACTGATGTGCTACTTCTTCATTATTTTACTGTTATAGCAATATGGAGACATTCGAAGTATGTATACTCATTGCAAACATAGAGGGTTTGTTATGATATCTTACTATGATATCCGACATGCACGGAATGCCATGCGCGCATTACAAAACAAACCTTTACGCCGAAGAAAACTTGATATTCACTTTTCTATTCCAAAGGTATGCATGAAGTGTCTTAACTATGTTAAAAGTTGATGCTTTCAGTATATAACTGCTGAATATTGATTCTTTCCTTCGATTTGTTCAAGGATAACCCATCCGACAAAGACCTAAACCAAGGAACTCTAGTTGTTTTTAATCTGGATCCATCGGTCTCTATTGATGATCTCCGTCAAATATTTGGGGCTTTTGGGGAAGTCAAGGAGGTATGCATATTTTTTTTACTCTGTACTAGTTAGATTCAAATAATCCAGAGTAGTCGCAGATTTATTGAAAAATTATGATGTTAGGTAAGTTCATACATGAAAATTATGCAGATTAGGGAGACACCACACAAGAAGCACCATAAGTTCATCGAATATTATGATGTCAGAGCGGCAGAAGATGCCCTGCGTTCCTTGAACAGGTGTGACATTGCTGGGAAGAAAATAAAACTTGAACCTAGTCGTCCAGGTGGTGCTCGCAGGAGGTAAGGATGCCTTTCTTGTATTTTCTAGTTTTCTTGACTTATAATCCATATTTTATGCTCATAATTTGTGTTTCTGCGTATTTATCTTTCCCTAATTTGCATAATCCAGCATTTAATGCTGCATATTTGTATATTACTGTGTACTAGGAAATGCATCCCAGTAAATGTTGCTTCGTTGGCATGCTATAAGTATAGCTGGTCCACATACATACAAATCTAAAATCCTTTGGTGTATTATTTGCATACTGACAGCTCACATATGTTTCTTTATTGGGGGCAATTAATGATTATTTGACCGGAGGATAGTCTATTTATTTGACAAAGTTGCAAGATATAAACCCAGTTTTGCAAAGTTACTTAGAAAAGCACTCATTAAGCGGAGCCTAAATATTGATACTTATTAAGAGAGCGCACAAATTTGTTAACCATCAACTCTAACAGCGCACCGTCCCAATTCAGTGAATTATTGGGAGAAACACTTGAGGGATAAAACTGAAAATGAGAAGGAGAATCGGGGGATTAGAGGAGGTGGAGATAGAGAATGAATAGAGGGAATTGAGAAGAAGAGAACCTGAGTTTGTGATAGCGTGTGTTCTTCTCTTTTATTACATTTTACTATTATTGACAGGGATCTACCTTACATTTTTTTTGATATTGCATGGCTTCATTGTACCTTGGTCTTGCTGCAAATCATTGCACCTCGTTCCTTTTTATTCACTAAGTTGAGCTGTTGGTATAACATGGTCTAGGCTTCTACATGGCTTTGGTCATGAGGGGATCTGACTGTATATTTTGTCCAATTTAGAGCCTAATCCATCTCCTGTTGACCTCATTTACTTAAGCATACTAAGGTTTCCTTTCTGGTTACCTAAATCGAGTCAACTTTGTGACGCAGGATGAATCTATAGGCGGCGAGATAATCGGCGACCTAACCCTACATGCTATGCAAAGCCCGACGGGTTAAATCACAATTGAATAATAAATAATGGCATCCCACACAGTTAATTCACAGCAAGGCACAATAATTAATTAAGGCGAAACAAACTTAGGCTTTCCTCCACGTGGAGGGCCAAAGCAAGAGCGTGCGGCACAAGGCACTGAAGATTCCAGAGCAAACCACCACAGTACAATATATCCAAGCAAATATAGAGAGTCCAAGCCAATATAGATATGCTGAAAATAATAATCAAATACAACAAAATCTCACCAAATAGTGGGCTGACCAAGGCACTGAAGATTCCATAGTCGGACGCGTTTTGACAGCGATCTAATGTGTAACCGTCGGCGTGGAAATAGCGTAGGTGGCTGTCCTCGGCTGTGGAAGGTCGAAACGGACCGAAAATGAATAGAGTTGGCGATGTATGGGTAGATCTGGGGGAGGGAAGGATGGATCGGATGTTTAGGAGCGGATCCGGGCTGAGCAGTCCGGATCTGAACTGTTTTGGGAGGGAGGAATGTGAGGGTGGCTCCACGGGATGGGGGAAGGTTGGCGACAAAGAGGGGGAGGGGGGCTTGTAGGGGCGGCGGCTGCTTGTCCGGTTGTGGCTTCAGGTGGGGGAGTAGGCGGCTGGGGCTTCAGGTGGGGGAGTAGGCGGCTGGGGCTTCAGGAAAAGGGGAGTAGGCGGCGGTGGTCAAGGGGGGCTGACAGTGGAATAGGGAGGGGAAAACTATAAGGATGAATAGTAAATTTCATTTTTGAACAGTGCAATGAAAATGAACAGGGGGATGGAATCTGGGCAGCAATGCGAACTGGAATTGGGGGGCTGGTAGGTTGCGGGAAGGGGGAATTGGAGGGGGGAAAGGTGGCCTAGGGTTAGGGCAAACCTTGGGGAGGGAGATACAAGCCTAGGAGTCGTCACCTAGGGTTCCACTGAGTCGGCACCGTGGCGGGATCGCGGGAATCCGGGACCAGCTTTCTCCAAATTCTGCAATGCTTCCATCAGCCCACTACCTATCTATTTATAATAAAATAAAGGCTAAGGCATCCCACCTTCAACGACTATGATTGGCCGGAGGTGGGGCCACCCAAATACATCACAGCAAATGCAAAAATAATAAACTAATATATCAAATTGATTCGCAACACGAATCCGAACACATCTGCGGAGTCCGATCGTCGATCCGGGCACGCCATATATGGAAAGTTGCCAAATTAGCCCCGAATGGGCCCAAAACTCGTCATCCACTGCAGGTCCTCGTCTATTTTCGAGGAGCTCTAACCAGTTTGATGTAGGACAAGTTGTACGGTATTCCAGCATTTACAGTATTCTAGTATTTAGTTCAGTTTAGGAGTTTATTTTTTATTTAATTATTAATTTGTACCTATTTATTTATTTTAAAATTGGTGATATATTTGTTTTTTATTTACATTTTGTTTTTATCTTGAACCTTATTCATTAATAAGGTGTTTTTATTGATCTTGAACCTTGTATAGTTTTCTCTCTTTCCTTAAACCCTAGATCCTAAACTCTAAACCATAAAGCCATAATTTTGAATTATCAATAATCTCATTTATTCTCTCCTTTATTTTTCAAAGATCTCCTTCAGTTGTGTGCCACATGTTTTTTTTCTTTGTACTCCGTGTAACTGTGCAAATCAGGGTTAGTTGGATGGTTCATATTAAATATGTATTTAATATTTTATTCGCACATTAGACATTATTATTACCTTATAATACATTTCTTTTTCTTTATATATATCCTCCTTGATAGGAAGAATCTATTGATTATTACGCTTCAAACTCTTATCATGGATTCATGGTATCTTAGCTCTAAACTTGTTGTGCTACTCTCTTCCCTTCGCTCGATGCCATTGACACTTCACCATCAATATTTGTTACTTGGTCGACCTCTCTGTCGACCTCTTATGTTACTCGACCGATCTCTTCGTTGATCTCTCTTACCGTGAGATTGATAACTTTTTGTGATTGTGGTTTTGAAATAAGATCGTCGACTTCGGCAACCTCCCTTGATCTCTCTTTTGCTGCAAGATTGTTGAACCGCTAGACTAACTTCGAAACAAAATTGTTTATTTCTGTGTGACTGCACTATACTTCTCTAAATTGATCTAGTGCTTGCTCCACCGAATTGGTTGCCTACGGCATATGCTCTATTCTTCTAGTACAAAGCCTTCATCTCTTTGACTCTTAAGCAGTTAAAGCTATGTCAGCCATTGTCAACACCATCATTAAGGCTCCTCTCAACGTCATATTGGAGGGTTCAAACTATCATATTTGGACACTTGTGGTTAGAGTCATTTAAGTTATCAACGACTTTAGAGCCATATCGATGGTATGACTCCTCAACCTAATCCTGCCTCCGTGGAAAATGTAACAATCACAAACTATCAAACATGACACATGAACTTACGATGAACATCAAGTAATTGATGTCATTCTTCAGTCTATTTCTTTGACATGATGCTCTAAGCCTCTAATTGAAGCCTTATGACACAACTATTTTTACGTGGACTCACCGAGCCAATATTTTACTTAGACCGACAGTGCCTGTGAATTTTAGCTTTTATAAAATATTCATTCTGCTCATCGGGGAGATTACAATGTTTGATAGTTTTATGCATACATTATAGATCTACATAATCAACTCACTGTCATGAAGCCTACTTTCTAGCTAGGTGTAAAAGGCTCATTCTGCAATCAATACCTTGCTTTATATGATCGTGGACATCTGTTATAGTTTCTCATGCACCAACATCCTGGGTTCATACCTTTACTGGAATTCTCTTTCAGCCTTCTCCGATTTTGGCTCCAGAGTCTCAAGAATAAACTCACAACTCAGGAGGATTGTCGCATTGCTCTTGAGGTATTTTCGTCTGCCACTTTTAAGAGCTATGTTTTTGTGGCTAATTCTATTCTAACCGTGGTACATGCTGGACTTGTTTTTCTTGGGCCTTGATCACCTTGTTCCAATCGTTAGGTGGTGCGCGCTGTGCAAGCATTATGCCATTCACAATACTCACGAGTACCAAGCCCTTACTTGCACACAACCTAGGAGACTGCATCTGGCAGATTTTATGTGCATCCTCAACTTAGACAGATTGTGATTGTAGATGCCACATCTACTAGATAGACACAACAACCCACCTTCAATCCGGATCCGATTAATCAATTCATGAGCATGCTACAGATGAGTAGTTAGCCATCCGATTCTGAGAGCTTCTCCTTAAGTGCCTCATCATATATATCTTCTTCCTCAAGGAATCTTGACTCAAGATTTCTATAATATAATTAGTGATTCCTCATGTTTTAGTAGATGTCCCCATTCAATCATTTGCCTTCATTCGGTCGGCTGATGGGACCATCTTACCAATTTTTGGCTGTGGTCATCTTGCCATCTTCCATTACTTTACTATCCTTGATGTCTATGAGTCTATCACATTTTTTGTTTGACTATGAGTTGTTTGCCAGTCTCTTAGTCGACTGACATGTGTTTTATTATATCATTCACTACTAATACTAACATACCTGATCTTCATATGGAGAATATTTTTCGAATCATTCCTAGATGTGATGATATCTGCTATATGAATCATCACTCTTTCACAACTCTCTGATGCTATCACCACCTGCCTTGATCTTACTACTTTACCTTCTGCTAACGACATCATACATAAGAGATTAGCGTATATGTATCTCTTCCTCACTGTAGTATTTGTTATCTTCACATGTATCTAGAAAATTTGCTACAAAGTCCGTTGCACCTTGTATTGGTTGTTTCCATGATTTTCATGTTGCTAGTTACTTTCTATTAGTCGGTATGTATGTGTTTCTTCTTTTGTTCTTGAACACACTTATGTATAGGGACTCTCCTCTCACTTTCAAAAGGTGTAAATACAAATTGTGATATTTTTTAATGATTATTATCATTTTACCTGAATATATTTGATCTCTAGAAAATCAAATATTTTTTAAAGTATATTTAGTTTGCAAAAAATGATTGAGACGCAATTTACTCGTCAAATCAAAGTGATTTATATTCAGGGGGAGTATATGTTTAATTTTTTACTTCTGAGGGGACGCTTAAGTAGTTCTCTTCTCCACATGTTTAATAGCAGAATGGGCTGCTGAGCGTCATCATCACGAAGATACTTGATGTTACTAGATCTGCTCTTTTGTCAGTTCCTATCTATTTTCAATTTTTGGTAGAAGTTGTTCTCATCGTTGTGTTAATGATCAACAGGATCCCAATCCTAATTCTTGATGGCACGTCTCCTTAACATAAATATTTTGTAAACGTGTTTCTGATTGCACTCTTCTCGGGATTTTTTGTTCCACTTGTTTTGTTTAGTTCCCTTCATTTGAGCGGCATAAGTTGTCATAATGATCTGGTGTGTGTTTATTTAGCTAGGTCTCTCAGCATAAGAGGCATATATGTTATGATTAAAGGTGCAACTCAGGTGCGATCAGATTGATTTGACCCAAAATCTAGAATCAATTTATATAGGTTATGTTCCAACTTTTCGGAATAGGAACCGAACCATGTACCCGAAGTCTAGAATCATACCCAAATCGAAAGTTCAGCTTGGTTCCTGGTTCTCCTCGATGCATAATTATGACTTTAATATGAAATTTTTTTATTAAAAAATTATAAAAAAATTATTAGAAATCTCATTTTGCTACATGTTTCTTAACACAAATCTTATTTCCATGTGCTCCTCATGTTTAACAATAGATTTGTAAAATATTGCACAAACTTCAATTTTTTTTGCATTATCCTTTTGGACTTGGGCTTTGTTTGGCGTGGCTTATTTGCTCCGGTGAGTGGACTAAAACGTCATTGCCATATCAAACATTTTATGCTCAAAACTAGCTTCTTTTCTTGGTAACAGTAGTAACATTTGTCATACGAAACATACATTCTATGACAATGACATTTTTGTCCAAACTCACCGGAGCAAATAAGCCGAGCCAAACGAAGCCTTAATATTATGTGATAATTATTAGAAATTCGGTTTTCGGGTATCCGGCCCCAAGGATCAAGAACCGACCCAAAAGTTCAGTTCTTAATTTTTTTTGGAATCATACCCAAATTGAGAGTCATCAAAACTGGCCCAAGTTAAGCGGTTCAGTTCAATTTTGAGTCGGGTATCCAGTTTTTTGCCCACCCCTAGTTATGATTATGTTGCCGAATGTTTCCGTGTATCTTGTCATAACATTTTTATGGAAAGCATACCTTATTATGCTCTTCCTCGGCCACCTGTCCCCTTACCTCTGTTCGCTCTTAAGGAGCTTATTTTTTTAACGTCGTGACACTTGCCCTATTTACTTCACATGCTTCATTTACTTCACCCGCTTCACATTCTTCATCCGATCCATCTTGACCACTTGATTTCGCCATTCTCTCTGATCCTCTAGTAACACGCTTTTCTCCCTTCTGCCGTGTTTGTTAACACACTACTATAACTTCCATTTTTCCACCTGATTTTACGGATCTTGTTTCGTCCATTGTTCCACCTTCACGTCTCTTGACTCATTAGCATTAACAACCTGATCGCTTGACCCTACTCACTTCTTTCAATTCCGTTCTTCAAATTTTTTTTGGCTATTACTTCTAATCATCAGGGGCTCCACAGATACCAAAAGGCTGCTAATATACCTGAGTGACATGATGCTATGGTTGAGGAGTTGAGAGACTTGACACATCATACATGGATCTTCTAAACCTTACCCGCTGGAAAGTCTGTAATATATCCCATAAGTTGCAAGTAGGTTTACAGGAGCAAGATTTTGACCGATGGTACTATTGACATATATAAGATTGACTAGTAGATTTCTTTAGCAGTATGGTGTTGATTGTGATTAGACCTTCTCGCATATTGGAAAGATGTCTACTGTACCGAGCATGCTTGTTTCCTTTGTTCGTTCATGACCTATTTTTCAGATGAACTTGAAGAATTCATTTTTTCCATGGTTAGTTGTTTGAGGATGTCTACATGACGCCTTCTGGGGTGACCTACTCTACTAGATATGTTTGCCATCTTTGTAAAACTCTTTATGTCCTCGAGCATTATTTTTCAAATTCATTGTTGCTGTCTTCACTATAAGCTCTTATGATCCGACCATATTCACCCACCTCTCAACGAATCTACTCTTGTTATATACTGATGATATGATTATTACTGGAGAGATTCTACACATTATAGAGGTAAGACAACACTTGTGCCCTCAGTTTGAGATGAAGGACCTTGGTTATCTCTGCTATTTCCATGGATATATCACTCTCATCGTGGATACCTTTTCTCTCAACAAAAATTTATTGGTGAGATATTTTATAGTGCAAACCTCATTGATATCCGCACTCTAACAAAATCTCTAGAGTTAAATCTTAAGATGCCTCCTTAAGGGTGGTGATAATCTTTTGTACCTTTCTAGATACATACAATTGGTTGAAATACTCATTTTCGATCATCTGGACATCACTCATGCAGTATGTATAGTTAGCCAATTCATTTCTTAGCCTCGTACCACTCATCATGTTGCCATATTGAGAATATTTTGCTATATACTAGGCAACCGATCTCAATCAATTTCCTCCAATCAGCCTTGAGGTTAGAGTGTTACTGATAGGCGATCCACTATTGGGTATTACCTGTTTCTTGAAGATTTGTTGATTTCTTCGAAGAAGCAACATGTGATCTCCTGATCTAGTGTCGAGTCAAAATATTGAGTGATGAATGTCACTGTTGATGATGTCACTTGATGTCTTTGGCTCCTTACTGATACACATGTACCAATTTTTTTTCCTCTATTCCCCTACATTGCGTTGTCCAAATTGCATTCAATCCTTCCTTTCATGACAGGACGAAACTTATAGGTTGATTGTTATTATGTCATATAGGAGTATCTTAGTAAGATTATCCCTCGACTTTTTGTTTAGCAAGGTTCACACGAGAGGGTGTCAGGATGGCAAAAACGTCACACACTCTGTCAAGTTGAAATTTTTCTTATCCGACGATAGGGATGATCCATTGGTGTGGGTAAGGAGATGTAAACAATTTTACATTATGTGATTCGGCCCATCTTTGCAGTGGAATCCATTGAGCTAGTTGATATCATTGACGCAAACAAAATCAATGGAAGAGTACTTTGAGACATTTGAAAGCTTTCTAGTGCGCAACTTCAGTAAGATTGGAGCAACAAAGTACAAAATGATCACTAATTCACTGTGGATATACCTAATTCAGCACTGAGGAGCCCAAAGACGAATCCTCCAAGCCTACTTTCATTAAGCGACTATCATTAGAGGACATATCTGGTCGAGTCATGTTCGGACATGATCTTCCACGACTTCTTTCCTATGTCTCACAATTTGCTAAGGCTGAAGTGGTAAATCAAGCATTGCAACAACGAGATTAGATAATAGAGACCTAACACTGTTAGATCCTCCAAGCACAAAATTGTACGAGGCATTACTACAACAGTGATGTAGGGTAGGCTACGTAGGTGCGCGACTAACATGCAACCCTAAGTGAAATGTCGTGAAAACAACTTGACAACCCTAAACTACTATATGTAAGATGCAAGATCCGACGATGAGATCAAATTAAGCAATAAATATTTAAATCGCAAGAGATAATTTAAGGAAACGCAAAATAATTCTTTAGGGCAAAGCAAGCTTAGGTTTTCCTCCGCGTGGAGGGCCAAAGCAAGAGCGCGCAGCGAATAATTCCTGCAAATCACAAAATAATCTAGAACCAAAGTACTACGATGTTATTTATCCATACGTGTACAAGCTCACAACACAATATTTAAATGATGAAAACAAAAGTTCGTACAACAAGAAAAACTCACAAAAATATGAGGTCTGTTGTAGGAGAGTAGATCCGGGAAGGTGCGATGAGGCGGTGGCTGAAATCTGAAGTTATTTGGCTTGGTCTAGAAGGGGGAAGGCTTGATCTGAATGTGGGAAGCGGGATCGGGCCGAGGGGAGGTATATCCGGCTGTATGGAGGCGGATCCGGGCTGTGGGAAGGTAGATCCGGCTGTACGGAGGCGGATCCGGGCTGTGGGAGGCTAGATCTGGCTGTAGGGAGGCTTGTGGTGTTGGCGGATGGTGGATGAGGTCTGGAAGGGGCTGGTGGCAGCAGGACAGCAAGTGGGAGGCGGCGACGGTAGCAGGACAGCGGGAAGTTGGCGGCGGTGGTAGCAAAACGACGGCAGATTTGCTGGACAACAGTGAAAGGAGGGGGTGTCTGGCTGTTGGAGACATGTGGGGGAGGCGGTAGGGGGATTTGGAGGTGGAGGAAGGTGGCTAGGGGTTAGGGTTACCTTTGGGGAGCAGGAGAGGGCCTAAGAGTCATCACCTAGGGTTCCACGGAGTCGGCACCGTGGAGTGATCGCTGGAATCCGGGATTCACAATTTCCAAATTCTGCAATGAAGAAGACGGCTGCCCTCTTACTCCTATTTATAATAAAAAGACACTAAGACATCCCACCATCAACGACTATGATTGGTCGGAGATGGGGTAGCCCAATTACATCAAAATAAAAGCCCAAATAACAATATAATATATGAAATCGTGTCGGAATGACGGGCCGGACGCATTCGTGAAGTCGGATCATCGATCCGGATCATCGATCCGGGTACGCCATATGTGGTAAGTAGCCAATCGTCCCCGAACGGGCCCAAAACTCGTCCTCCGATGCGGGTCCGCGTCTCCATTCCAAATCAAACAGGCTTCACTGGGAGTTGTAATGGGAAAACGTTTAGGCCGCTTACCCCTCGTTGGAGCTTGAGGACAACCTCATTGTGGAGGAAGTGAGATTGCAGACTTATTGTGGGCACCACGTACATGAGGACAAAACTTAACCCCGATTTGGTGAACTAACCGAGCGGCTATTGGGGGAGCCATTTTGATTGTTTTTATTAAAATTCTTTTATTTCTGCAATTTTATGTTTGTTAGGGTGTTGTTTTCAATTATCATTTTTGGTTGTATGGTACTTTGGACTTGGAAATGAATTAGGTCATCAAGCCTTACATCTCTAATTTCTATCTCATAGTATTTTGGAAGCTTCCATAGCAGATGACTGACGATGAGCATCCATGCACCATGGATGATGCAGTAAGAGCTCCATTGTCACCATTGGGAATTTTGGGGGTTCTGAAGTTTTGAAGAAGTTGATATATCCTTTGATCCTACTCTCCATCGACCCGTGACTAGATCTTTACATGGAGCCATTATAACAACTCTCCGGCCTTCTCTTTTTTGCTTATATTTATCGTATGACTATTTACATTTTCTTTCCCTTTAATAATTGATTATTTTACTGTTCTTTAATACGCACAGTTTGATGCAACAACTGAGCCAAGATCTGGAGCATGATGAAGTGAGAAACTATAGACAACAAGTCGGTTCTCCTTTAGCCAACTCTCCTCCTGGTATGGTCTGCTACGATTATATGTTCCATTGTCTTTGAAATGTTGAATCCAGAACCTGCTATTATATTAAGATGTCGTGCCTATTATTTCAGTTTCCCTTGTGATAATTTAATCTTCTTGCTAATAGCAGGTACCTGGACACATTTCAGCAGCCCTGCTGATAATAGTCCATTAAAATCTTTTAGCCATTCGCCAGTCTTGAGTGGTTGTAACCATATTACCAATAATCATTTACCTGAATTGACTTCTATGCTTTCACCCATGGTTTCAAACTCTGTGAAGATTGCCCCAATTGGGAAAGAGCATAACAAATTGAATCGCATTGAACCCTTGACATCTAACTTGATTCATGGTGTTCCATTTCATCATTCTCACTCATTTCCAGAGCGTGCTAGTGAGCTAATACCAAATTTGAGTTTTAGTCCTTGCACCATGGCTTCTTCTGGTTCTCCAGCTTCAAGTGCATCTGAAATTGGAACATTAACTGGACCCCAGTTCCTATGGGGAAGTCCACATCATCTAACTGAGCATGACCAGACATGTGCTTGGTCAAGGACATCTCTGGGTCATTCATCAATATCTAATGGACCGGTGCATGGCTTCCCGTATTCAACTCATCACGGACTTCTTCTTTCTGCTCCACACCATCATGTTGGATCTGCCCCTTCTGGTGTTCCTTTTGAACGGCACTTTGATCAACTAAACGAGGCATCTGAATCATCTTTCGTGAGACCAGTTCCTTTTGGAAAGATAGGTATTTGTGGTAATGAGGGAAGCTTAATGGTGAATTCTGTCCCACCAAGAGGATCGGTTAGTTCATCGAGCTCTTTGTTTGGGAGTTTTTCTGAGAATGCTTCACCTGGGTTCAGACTGACAGGCCATATCTTCCCCGCGAGCTTCCAATATACTGGGCATGGATGCAATTCTCTCGAAGGATTTACTGAACGTGGCAGGACACATCGAGCTGACAATAATGGGAAC
The DNA here is from genome assembly GCA_033032865.1 of Dactylorhiza incarnata. Classification (NCBI taxonomy): domain Eukaryota; kingdom Viridiplantae; phylum Streptophyta; class Magnoliopsida; order Asparagales; family Orchidaceae; genus Dactylorhiza; species Dactylorhiza incarnata. Next base: position 823,160 of record JAWHQI010000260.1, read on the forward strand.
CAACTTGATGGAAAAAAGCAGTTTCAGCTTGATCTTGACAGAATTATCAGTGGCGAAGATACCAGGACAACATTGATGATAAAAAATATCCCAAATAAGTATATTCCCTTTTGATATTAAGTCCTTTGGATATTTTTTTGGCCTTAAATCGTTTGCCCTTTATTCTATATACTTCAGGTACACCTCGAAGATGCTTTTGGCAGCTATTAATGAAAATTATAGGGGTGCTTACGACTTTCTTTACTTGCCAATTGACTTTAAGGTAATTTGCATTTCAACAAGAAAATGAATTTTTAGTTTATTTCTTGATGAATCTGACTCTTAAGTATCAATGCAGAACAAGTGTAATGTCGGTTATGCTTTCATAAATATGGCATCTCCATCACACATCATCTCATTCTATCAGGTTTCAATTTTCCCTTTTAATGACTTTAATTGTAGTTACAGTGAATGTACACATCCAAAATTCAGAAGTTGGTTGCTATTTTATTGTTATATATATATTCTATATAAGAGAATACTATCCTTTTAGTGTGTAAATGTGTGGTTATACAGCGAGGAGAGATAGTACTATCCTTTTAGAATGATAATAAGAGGTCAGAAAATAAGTGAATGATTGAGGACACCCCTATCTATGGATGCGGAGACCTTGCTGTGACTCCTTCCCTTTCGTTACGCTCTGTTCTTCATGTCCATGACTCTGCCTTTAATCTCATCTTTGTCAGTTGTCTTACTCAAGAGCACGACTGTTCCATTACTTTTTCCTCATCTTTTGTGGTGCAGGATAGACAAACTGCTCTTGTCATTGGTGTCGGTCGGCTGTCAAATGGGCTCTACACTTTGGACATTCCCACTTCTGTGTTATCCTCAGTTACTTCCGTTGACTGGCATCGTCGACTTGGCCATGCTCCTCTCCCTATCCTTCGCAAAGCACTTCTTGATTTTCCGTTTGCTGAGTTTCAATGTGAAACTTGTATTTACGCAAGCAACATCGATCTACTTCCCCCCCCCCCCCCCCCCCCCCCCTCATTGCTCTCGGAGCTCCGCTCCCTTTGACTTGGTCCACTCGGATTTATGTGGTTCGTATAAAACTATCAGTTTATCTGGTTATCGATATTTTTGACCTTTATTGATGATCATTCTTGCGTCACCTGGTTATACTTACTGCGTGATCGCTCTGAGGTACTGTGATACTTCCGCTCCTTCCTCGCCGAAACTCGTACTCAGTTTTCACACACCATTAAAATTCTTCGCACTGGTAATACTTGTGAGTATATCAACCACGAATTCCAGGACACATGTAATCTCCTCGGCATTCTCCATCAGACATCTTGTGTCTATACGCCACAACAAAATGATGTCGCTGAGCGAAAGAACCACCATCTTCTGGAGGTTGCTCGCTCCATTATGTTCCAGATGAACGTTCCAACTCATTATTGACACTTTGTTGTTTCCACCGCATGCTATTTAATTAATCATGTAATAGAAGTAAATGAACAATGACCGACATAATAGACTGACTAAGCGCATAATCTAGATAGCGGTGTAAGTCCCTAAGAATGGGTGGCTTATCCGTAGATTCTTTGGGAGGGGTGTAAAAATACTCGTCAAGTGCACATGCACCCAAATAACTACCTAGGATAATGGCACTGAGCTGTATTATCATGACATAACAAATGTCTCATAAGGGATGCAAATCATCGGGAGGCTCACTGAGTGATCGATAGAAAAATTCATCATGGAGACAATCTCCGTATATTGGCCATCCAATAGTTCAAAGTTTTCAGGGCTCAATTTTTCTCATTTGGCGTCAACTATCCATCTTTGCCTTTTGGAATCTTAACAATTTCCCTTTCAATCGAATCAAGGATATTGGAAGCTTCCATCTATTTTTTGATATAATTGTAGGATGACCAGATCAATCTAATTTATTCACGATGGTGTCATATGTAAAAGCATATAATGAGAACCAGAGAGGTAAATACTAGACTAATATTTTCCTCGGAATGAGAAAATAGTGTGTTAATGATTAAGTAGTGCCCTCGAGTGCATGGGCTCTGCCTGTCCTTTGTTGTGTGTGTGCACGGGTTGTGCATGGGGCTTCGCCCGTGCCCTCGAGCGCACGGACTCCACCTATGCTTTGTTGTGTGTATGGGGTGTGCACGGGGCTTCGCCCATGCCCATGAGCGCATGGGCTCCGCCTGTGCTTTGTTATTTCTTGTAAATACAAAAATTAAGAGGGATAAAATTGTTATAATGAATGTTACACCAAATATTCCTCTTCCCATATATTAGTAGATATATATGTACGCATTGTAAATATATACATCTGTGCATTGCCGATATATCTATATTTTTTATTTTTATGTTAGCCCTCGAATTTCTTCAGGGAGACTAAATTTGAAGGGATGAGATTATTTTGATGGTCAAAATTGAGGACTATGGTGAATGATTGAGATTGTTTTGACGATCCATGTTTTTTTACTGGGTAGATTGTCTCTCTCTCGCTTAACACACAAGCGCATGCTCGCACGCACGCACGCACGAGTGATAGGTTCAGGACTCCGCCCGTACAGCCGACCGCGACAGGCACGGGGCTCCGCCCCTATCAATTAATTAATGCGGCTTTAAATAAACACCATGTCAATTAATTAATGAAGCTTAAAATAAACACTATCAATTATTGCACCTCCTTGAAAATACCGCTGAAAGGCCTAATGACAGTCTTTCCTCAAAAATACCGTTGACATGCCTTGCCAGTCTACCATAGTAGGTATAGGAGCTCTACTAAAAACTTTTCGAATTTATGGGTTTCCATCATTACTTTTAATTTGGGGATAGAGTCTAATTAATTGAATGACATTTTATTTTATTTTAAAATAAATTATAATATATATTAAGTCATTAGATTAAAATAATAAGACTATATTCGGCAATTGACTGTTGCACCAAAGGCAACTTCTTTCTTTTAATATTGTAAATATATATATATTGTTGGATGGAAAAAGACAATCTCACTTTAGAATAAGGAGCCTCTCCTTTATATATAGGAGAGAGCAAAATACAAGCTTGTCCTACATATTATCCTAAATATTAAATCAACATCTAACACTCCCCCTCAAGTTGTGCTTGTGATATCTGTCAAGCACAACTTGGACATAATGTTCCAAAACACCCTATGAGACAAAGCCTTTGTAAGCACATCTGTCAGTTGTTGATCGGAGGGAACAAAAGGAGTGCTAACAACTCTCCCTTACAATGTTTTCCTTGATGAAATGCCTATCGACTTCAACATGTTTAGTGTGATCATGCTGGACGGGATTGTGAGCGAAGCTAATGGCCGCCTTGTTATTACAGTATAGGCGGATGGGTCCTTTGCCGTGAATCTCAAGTTCAAGTAGAAGAGATCGAATCCACATTCCTTCACATATACCTTGGGCCATAGCCCTAAACTCCGCTTCGGTACTGGATCTAGCCACGACATGTTTTTTGCTTCTCCACGTTACTAGATTGCCTCCAACTAAAGTGCAATACCCAGAAGTGGATCTCCGGTCATCGACAGATCCTGCCCAATCTGCATCTGTGAAGACTTCAATGGTTAGATCTTTGTTTGGAGAGAATAGGATCCCACGTTCAGGAGAGGTCTTGAGATATCTGAGAATCCGATTGGCCGCATCCAAGTGATGAGTTTTAGGAGCGTGCATGAACTGGCTAATGACTCTGACAACGTACGAGATATCTTGGCGAGTATGAGATGGGTATATAAGTCTCCCTACTAGCCGTTGAAAGGCATTGATATCAGCCACCAGTTCTCCTTCGTCTCTTCCCAATCTATGGTTTGTTTCTATGGGTGTGTCTGCAGGGCGACACCCACTCATCCCCGTATTTTCCAGAAGGTCAAGAATGTCCTTTCTCTGGGAGATGAAGATACCATGCCTGGATCTGGCAACTTCAATGTCAAGGAAGTACTTGAGGTTCCCTAGATCCTTAACCTCAAATTCACTAGCCAGTCTGACCTTCAAGTGTTTTATTTCCTCAATGTCATCGCCAGTTATTATAATATCATCCACATACACAATCAATGCCGTCAGTTTTCCATGTCTGTGCTTTACAAATAGAGTATGATCCGCGTTACTCTGTTTGAATCTTTCAAACTAAGCCCTCGGGGATTGCCATATAGAGCTTTCTTTAGCCTGCAGACTTTCCCTTCAGATCCCTCAACAGTAAGGCCAGGGGGACAAGACATGTATACTTCCTCTTCCAGGTCTCCATGGAGGAAGGCATTTTTCACATCAAGCTGACTCAGAGTCCAATTTTAACAGGCGGCACACGAGAGCAGAATACAGATGAAATTCATCTATGCAACAGGAGCAAAGGTCTCATGATAATCAATCCCTGCCGTTTGGGTGTATCCCCTGGCCACCAATCTAGCCTTGTAGCGGTCCACCAACCCTTGGGAGTTTTGTTTAACAGAAAAGATCCACTTACATCCAACCACTGTCTTGCCTTGAGGAAGGGAGACAAGGTCCCACGTGCAATTCTTCTCAAGAGCACCCATCTCTTCCTCCATAGTCGTTCTCCACTTCTGATGCCTCAGAGCTTCCTGCCACGAGGAAGAGATGGAAAAGGAAGACAGAGAGGTGACAAAGGCTCTATGTCGAGAAGACAAGGAGTCACAAGTCACATACAGAGATAAGGGGTGGTGAGTAGAAGCACGGTTACCTTGAGGACCAGTTAACGGGCCAGGCGTGGATTATGGTATATTGTGCAGGAGCTGACCATTTGTGCCCCCTCGTCGATGACGAGTATATACCTGTAAGGGAGGAGTAATAGACGACGGAACAACAGGGATGGATGGCTGATGAGGAGTGGGGATGGGTGGCTGATGAGGAGTGGGGATGGGTGGCTGATGAGGAGGAGAGATTGGTAAAGGGGTAGCAGGGAAGCTCTCTTCCACGGTTGCATTCTCCCCCTGAAGAGGGCTCCCGTAATAGGGTTCGAACTTATGGAAGGTAACATCCATGGAGATGAAGGTCTTGCGAGTCTTCGGATGAAAACACTTATACCCTTTTTGAGTGCTTGAGTAGCCAATAAAGACGCACCGAAGCGCACAAGGATCAAGTTTGGATGTGTGGTGCACATGGACAAAACACACAACCAAAGATACGAGGAGGAAGCTCAGTAGGAGTAATATTGAGAGCTGCAAGCGGGGTTTTATGGTGAAGGATACGAGTGGGGAGACGGTCAATAAGATACGTAGCCGTGAGGACAGTATCACCCCAGTAGTATTTGGGAAGATGCATTTTGAGTAACAAGCAACGAGCAACCTCAAGGTGTCGATTTTTCCGCTCTGCAACCCCATTTTGGGCAGGGGTGTAGGCACAGGAAGTTTGGTGGAGGATATCCAAGTCACACAGGTACCGTTGAAATTAAGAGTCAATGTACTCTCGACCACTGTCACTTCGCAAAATTTTCACAGTAGCGTTGAATTGAGTGGTAATTATTTTATGAAAATGTTGAAATAAAGGAAAAACCTCAGATTTACTTTTCATAAGGTAGACCCAGGTGCAGCGAGAAGAACAATCTATAAAAATAACGAACCTTTTGAACCCAGAAATAAAAGCAATAGGGCTAGGGCCCCAAACATCAGAGTGAATAATCTCAAAAGGAGTAGCACACAGGGGGGACATTTGTGGTAGAGAAGCCCGTTTGTGCTTACCCAGTTCACATACATCACATGTAAAAGTTTTTAGAGTAGAAATAGACATAGTAGGTAACAATAATTTCATAACATGGAGGATGTCCAAGCCGACAGTGCCAGGAATCCAGAGCGGACAGAGAAGCGACATGAAGAGCACGCGGAGGAGGAGATGCCGAACTGGAGGGGTCAAATAGGTACAAGCCATCACACAATCTACCAGATCCAATCACCTTCCCCGTCGTCAGATCCTGAAAAACACAAGAAGAAGGGAAAAAGGTCACGGAGCAATGCATGGAGTTAGTCAACTGACTAATAGAAAGCAGGTTTCGAGTAAATTTAGGAACATGAAGGACGGAGGAGAGCGTGAGGGACGAGCAGGGTATGGTTCCTTTGCCAGCAATGGAGGAAAAAGAACCATCAACAATACTCACCTTGTCACGTCCAGACAGAGGGGAGTAGGAGACAAAACCTGAAGCAGTGCCGGTCATATGATCGGTGGCGCCGCTGTCGATGATCCACTGGGTGGAGGAATGACTGGTAGCGGAGTGAGCTCCTGGAGGCCCCTAATGGGCATATGAGGAGGAAGTAGGCACCTCTGAGGATTGTCCATGCATCAGACGGTGAAACGCAAGAATCTCGTCGAAGGAGAGAGCCGAAGGGGCTGAAAGAAAGGACTGATCATCAGTAGCATCAGAGAGATGAGCCGATGGTCCATGAGAAGCACGCCCCTGAGAACGGCCATGACCGCGACCACCACGGGTAGCTGGTCCACCCCTAGGTGAAGGGAAACCGTGAAGCTTGAAACAAGTGTCCCTGGTGTGGCGAGCCTTTCCGCAATAGTCACAAATCAGATGATCCTTGTCACCAGACTTAGGCGGGTAGTCCCGAGTAGGTCGCCCACTGGGAAGAAAGTGAGCAGCAAGAGCGGATCCATCAGAAGAAGGCTCGGGATGAAGAGTCTGACGACGATCAAATTCGTGTTGGACAAGACTGTAAACCTCTGGCAAGGACGGGAGAGGTGATCTCCCAAGAATTTGGACACTGATCTGGTCAAAGTCACGGTGCAACCCATGGAGAAACTCAAAGATCCGATTGCGATCGTCACGAGCCCGAACCTGAGCAGCATCTTTAGGCGAGACAAAGGTGATCACATCGAAGTGATCATATTCTTGATATAACTGGGTGAACTCCAAATAATAGGAGGAAGGGGAGCGATCGCCTCTGCGCAACATAAAGATCCTACGACGAAGCTGAAAGATCTGGGCAGCATTGTTACAGCTGGAATAGGTGGCTGCAACACGTTTCCAGATGTTGGCAGCAGTGTCAAGGAAGAGATGATTCCGGGCAATGGACTCCTGCATGGAGTTGAGCATCCATGACATCACGAGAGAGTTTTCAGATTCCCACTGAGGCCACTCGGGAGAGGTCGACACTAGAGCAACAGTAGTCTCGGTGACATAGCCATACATACACCAACTCTTGAGGGCAAGAGTGATGGAACGAGCCCACAACAAGTAATTGAGGCCGTCAAGTTTCATGGTTGTGATCTGAGGAGTCCCATGATCATGAATAGGGCGGTTGGAGCCCATGTTGGAAGCTGGAGAGGAACCGGAGGACAGCGGGGTGGAGTCAATACTTCCCGACATTAGAACCCGAGGATAGAAACCACGGGAGGAAGAAACAACACCCACAAAGAGAATCTTCAAGCCCCGCTCATAGAAAGAGACAAGGACGCGCAAGCCCGACGAAGCTCCGAGCCAAGTAGACCATCGGAAGAAGGGTTGGACGCCGGAATCGAGCTCACCGGGACATACAGCCGGCGTTCAGGGCACGGACGAGAAAAACGTCCGGAGGGCGCCGCTGGACGGACGTTGGGGGCGCCGCTGGACGGACGCTGCTGGACGGAGACGCTGTGGAAGACGCGCTGGAAGATGCGCTGGACGCTGAGGAAGACGCGCTGCACGTCGTGGAAGACGCGCTGGACGCTGTGGAAGACGCGCTGGACGGACGTCGATCGAAGCAGAAAGATCGAAGGGACGATTGCTCGAAGCGGCCGCTGGAGACGTTGTTGATCGAATGGCCGGCGGAATGAATCGAGCGCGTTAGGTCACCCCCGTTGCCTCTGATACCATGTTGGATGGAAAAAGACAATCTCACTTTAGAATAAGGGGCCTCTCCTTTATATATAGGAGAGGGCAAAATACAAGCTTGTCCTACATATTAACCTAAATATTAAACCAACATCTAACACACACATATATATATAAATATATATATATATATAAATATATATATATATATATAGGGCCATTTACCGGGTCCTCCCCTCTAACTTTGCTAAATTACTGAGAGCACCCCTCTTAGTTTCGAAATTACAATAACCTCCCCTTAAATTTTCATTTCATTACAAAAACCTCACCTGAAGTTTTCATTTCATAACATGCATGCACAAAGATACCCCCCTCGGTGAACAATGTCCAGGGGGGGTATTTTTGTTCATGGATGTAATGCAATGAAAACTTAAGGGGAGGTTTTTGTAATGCAATGAAAACTTAAGGGGAGATTTTTGTAATTTTGAAATTAAGAGGGGTGCTCTCAGTAATTATGCTAACTTACAGGGGAGGTTTGGGTAATTATTTATATATATATATATTAAAAGGATTCTGTGTTGTATTACATCTGTGTCGAGGGGGCAACTAGAATTTACTATTATTTTTTCTACTGAACTGAATCTGATATTTAAACGGATTCGATGCATCCCAGGCATTCAATGGAAAAAGATGGGAGAAGTTCAATAGCGAAAAGGTTGCATCTCTTGCATATGCTCGGATCCAAGGAAGAGCCGCACTTGTTTCCCATTTTCAGAATTCAAGCTTGATGAATGAAGACAGAAGATGTCGTCCCATTCTCTTTAATTCCGACGGAGTCCAGGGCTCAGATCAGGTATCTATATATATATATATATATACATTTTCTTGAAACTGCTAGTTTCTCCCCTCTCTTGAAACCTTTACTCACAAGATACAAAATCATGAAAGCCTTTTAAAAGCAAGAAATAATTACGCTGCCAGATGTTCCTCTAATCCATTCCTCCCGCAGGATCTTCTATCGGCAAATGGCTTGAATCCCGGCTCTCCTCAGCAGGAGGTAACTTTTACCGGAGATTTCCTCGAAAATGGTGAGAATCTGGACACGAACCCTGATAACAGCGGCGTACTTAGGAATGGATTTGGAGAACGATAACCTCTGGGGGCGCCGAGAATTGGCATTCGAGACTCTTCCACGATTAAAGTGTAAAAAGCCACCATAATGATCTGAACTGAAGATATCAGTGGTCATCTTAGGGGCTACGAGTACGTATTTGGTGACAGAAATCAACACAATCCTAGTAAAATGTATAGTTGGGGGAAATTGGTTGGCAAGTGTATATATGAAGTTAAGGTTGAACTGCCGGTATGGATAACAAACCAGACCGGCGATTGCTGTTCTTCGTCTTCTATCTGCACATATTTTGTACAGCCTCGCTGTTTTTTAATTTCAGATATGATCGGCCTGTAAATGTGCGTCGTGCTTAATTCCTTGCTCAATGTAAATATTTCTCTGAATTGCCTTCCTATCAAATCTGTGTAACGTTTGCAATTGCTGTTAGCAGTTTCTTTGGCGTTGGCATGAAATTGAATTGCCTTCCTATCAAATCTGTGTAACTTTTGTAATTGTTATTTGCAGTTTCTTTGGCGTTGGCGCGAAATCAAAGCGAAATATGTTTCTCATGATTTGGGTAGTTCGTAAGGGATTAACCTGGGTCTTCAAGGCTCTGTTTGTCTCGGCGGTGTCGGTCCAATCATTAAAAAGCCTAAGTTTCTTGATTCTTCGCAAAATTCTCAAAAAATAATGTAGGTTAATTGACAAAAGGGATGGGCAAAAATAAAATCATTAATTTTAGAATCTATTTTCTTAAGATAATAACAGTATTAACACAATATGTTTGAATTGGATGGTTTTGCTTTGAAATTAATTAGTAGCCCTAACCATTGCTCGTGAGCCTGCAGGTTTTTTCATAGCATCACCCTAACAATTAATGTTAAATCATAAATGTTAAGATCACACTAATTTTTTATCAGTTTAATACAAAAAATCTATGAACATGATGGTCAACATTTTCTTCTCCCGCATACTATTGAATATATTGGCTCTGTTGGGATATTGATGTCGTTTTAAAATTAAGATTATTTTTAAAATTGAGAAAAATGTTTGGATAATTTTGAACTGGACGAGTTAATATTAAATCAAATGATGAAAATATTAATTATGCAGAGTATTAATTAATTTATTAACATATTAATTACTCTGGTAGCAATCAGTATTAATGGCAGCTATTTTAATTAATTTATCAACATTTTAAATAGTATTAATGACAACAGTATTAATAATTTTAAATTAATAAATAGTATTAATACGTTTTAAAAGAAGCAGTTAATTAATTAAGAGCAATGTCATAAGCAGTTCTATTTTAGCTATTCGCAGTCTATTGATATTTGTAGTCCAAAAAAAAATATTTTGATAAACTATTGTCATTAATACTAATTAAAATGGTACGAGAGAACGTCCGGTTCCAAATATTCATATGCAAATGCAACTCTGGTGGCCTTTTTGAAATGAGCCTGGTTTCAAAACGGGGTGTCAAACAAGGGAGATTCTTGCGTCCGATGCCCGTTCCGAAATCCCTATCCGGGATTACTGCCCGCGTGCCGCGTAGAACATCGAACGGAGGCGAGCAAAACTAAAAATCTATCGGGATTAGCGAACTCGTTCACGCAGGGGAGCAAAGAAGGAATCGGACTCCGGAGATCGGATTCAAAAATTTCGCGTCAAACAAAGCCATAATTTCACTCAAAATTATATATATATCTATATTATATAAAGCAAAACATTTAGGCTCAAAAAATACAACCACAAATTCAATCTCAACCGTTGGATCGCGATAATCTGAGCTGCAAATAGCCATATTCGAATTTACCTGGCCTGCGAATAGCCGTATAAGACTTTTCTGAATCCCCTCCTCCCGATCAAATCCCGATCTCAAAGGAACTGATAGGTCGAATTTAGGTATCATTCACTCTTATAGCCCGTTTGGCACGGCGCTTTTGCTCCGGTGAGTTCGGAAAAAAACTCCATAAAATGCGTGTTTGGCATGACAATGATTACGACCACTATACAAAAGCACTAATTTTGACCATAAAAGTGAATGGAATTTCTTAAGCGTGATCAGCGCTCACGAACGACGGTTCATAACCACCGCGTTCACGACCGCGACCGCCGTGCCAAACTAGCCCTTATTGTTGAAGTTAAGAGTAACTTTTTGGGCTTTTAATAGTTCCTCGAAACAAAATCAAAAAATATTATAGGTCTAGTTTGCCACCGGGTAGGTCATAGGTGTCTTGCTGGGTTTGGACTTAAATAGTTGACACAAATTGGCAACTTGCTTGTTGGTTGCTGCCTACTAGTGGCCTCTTGGGTTATAGTCTGGTTATATTTTTTTTTCTTGAAGTTGATAGTAGTAGTGTATTTACACTTAGAAAAATCTCAATCACCCAGGATTTGTTCGGTTGGACGAAATTTGGGCTTCAAAATTAGAATTTGAGGCCAAATTTGAATGAAAATGCACCTACAATTCTATCTCTTCGATTCCATCCAACCGAACAGACCTAATATATGATATCCGACTTTTTATTTGATCCTCATAACTCTAATGCATCGCGCAAGAAGATGGTTCTTTGCACTAAAACTGAACTCATGATCTTTAAGCTGCTGCAACAGCCCTGTGGCTGCTTTTCTTATCTAAAATCCTGGTTTTTTCTAAATCATTCGACAAATACATTAACCCGTAGATAACAAACTATTCATATCGTGGCGAACCATTTGGAGACCATATGTTTCCGCTACCTTGTAAAACATATACAGTGGGAGAGAAGCACCATGATTGTTAAGAATCTGTTCAAAGGTGACGACTCAATTTGGTTTGATGTCTTTTCTTAGCGAAGATCTTTTTGTTGGTTATTTTAAACAACTATGTTTCTGCTTTTCCGAGTTCTAATTCTTTTTGTTTGTTGTGATCTTCGGATATGATGCTTGGCTCTCTTTAATTTGCGGTAATCTTTTCTCTGCTTTGTAATGAGAAAAATCTATCAACCAACAACAACAATACTCAAGCCTTTATCTCACTATAGTGGGGTCGGCTATATGGATCCTTTGTCGCCATTGTGCGCCTATCTTTAGTCATAATCTAACTAATGCCTAAGTACATCATGTCTTTCCTATCTAACTAATGCCTAAGCACATCATGTCTTTCCTTATAGTCTCATTCCAAGTCATTATTGGTCTACCCCTCCCCCGTTTAAAATGCCTATTGACTAAATAGTTCATCGCCGTAGGGATGGAAAAGTGATATGATGGTACTAGAGCTGAGGGTGCAGTGGTTAATGCAAAATTTCCAAGAATCATTTTTTTTTACCAAGGGATTGGGGAACTAAAAGGGTTGGTACTTGAGAGAAGTGTCATCCACCAAAATTGAGGTTATCCATTTTTCATTTATTTTTGGGAGTGAGGGTAGCAGTTTTTTTTGTTTGGGGGAGGGGGGATCGAGTTTAAGGTGGAAATGTTGTTAACAGGTACTGAAGTATTTATTGAGAGTGTGAAAGACTGAAGGGAAAGGAGCAATGATGCTAGTAGTGCTATGGTGGAGATCTGATCCGGCTCAACCGTCTTACCGCGGTTTCCGCTGTTTGGCGGGGGCACGGTCGGGCGGTCTGTGAAATATTTGCAGTCAAAGGAACACAACAATCAACACCGGAACAAGAACACCAAGGATGAACATGAAAACTTCACACTTTATTGCTTGGCAAATAGTTACAAGTAAGCACGACTGAATACAAGTTGCATACAACTCGATTTACAACAGCCAGAATAGAAGAAAAATAACTTGTCGCGGACAGTGTCCGCTTCTCCTCCACAGCACCCACACCAGGTGCTTCTCACTACCGCCCCGCGCTAACTCTCAGATCGCGAGCTCGCTGCTCGCGCACTCCACTGAAGTGACCGCAGCTTGCAGACCGCCAGACCGCAGAAGCACTACCGCTGGCGCTACCTCTTACCGCCGACGCTATCTCGCGATCACCCTCACTCAAGTAACCTGCTCTAGGTCGTTTGGCGAACTCGCTCCAAGTTCAACTACTTTCTCAGACCGCCAAAAAGAGACCGCTCCTCGATTTCCGAACTTCTGTGTCATTCAGCAGGGGAATGGACCCACTATTTATAGGAGGGGGAGAGACCATCTAGAAGCGAGCTAGCTCCCGACGGTAGCCCACTTTACAATTTTACCCCCCCCCCCCCCCCCCCCTGAAGTGAGCTTCGGGAACAACTCCAAGCAGCGAGTGAAGCCTCTTGAACGGCCCCGCAGAAAGAGGCTTCGTGAATATATCTGCAAGATTGTCTTCGCTCCGCACATGCTCCACCGTAAGCAAGCCACCCAACACCTTCTCCCGGATGAAGTGATGCTCGATCTCTATGTGCATTGTTCTTGCGTGACAAACTGGGTTGGTTGCCAATTTCAAAACACTCTCATTGTCACCGCGAAGCACAGTAAGTCCACTGACCTTCTCGTCCACATCTTCCAACAGCCTCCACAGCCAGACACACTCCTGAGCTATTAAGGACGACACATAGTACTCAACCTCAGTGGTGGAAAGAGAAATAGAGTCCTACTTCTTGCTACACCACGAGATGGCAGCATCTCCACACATAAACATGTAACCTGATGTCGATTTGCGAACATCAACGTCACCTCCGTAGTCTGCATCCGTGTAGCCATGCAGCTTGAAGTCAGACTTCTCTTCATAGAACAATCCCACCTCAAGGATCCCCTTCACATACTTCAGTATCACTTTGGCTGCCTCCAGATGAGGCTTTCGCGGCTCCTGCATATACCAACTAACTCGGCCGACGACAAAAACAATGTCTGGCCTCGTGAGAGTCAGGTAAATAAGACTCCCTATCAGTGCCCGGAAGATCTTCGGATCAGGAAGAATCCTCCCTTCTTCCTTCCGAATCTTCAGCTCAGCCTCCAGTGGAACAAAACTGCTCTTCCCCTCCTTCATGCCAAATCTCTTGACGATCTTCTCAGCATACGTCATTTGGGAAACAAGCAGCCCGCCCCTTCTCTTCTCTACTTGAAGGCCAAGAAAATGGTGCAGTTCACGAAGATCCTTCATCTCGAATCAGATGGATAATTGTTGTCTCAGCATCGCGACCTCCTCACTGTTGTTCCCGGTCACGATCATATCATCGACGTATAGCAGCACCAACACATGAAAATCTTCACTCTTCTTCACGTACATGCTGGAGTCTGAGCTTGAGGCATCATAACCACAAAACTGCTGGCACTCCACAATCTTCCGGTACCAAACTCTCGGCACCTGTTTCAACCCATAGAGGACCTTCTTCAGCTTGCACACATGATGTGGTAGTGACTTGGACACATATCCAGGTGGTTGCACCATGAATATGTCCTTGTCAATCTCTCCATAAAGGAATGCATTTTTCACATCAAGCTGCCACAACTTCCAACCTCGGCACGCGTCCAGAGCAATGACTGTCCCCACCGACGTCATCTTCGCCACAAGACTAAACGTCTCCTCGTAGTCCTCTCCATAGGTTTGCGAGAAACCCCGAGCTGTTAGAATTCAGACCTAACACTCTTTTGGTTTATTTAACACAAGAATTATAGTGGGGGGAGAAGAGGATGAGAAACGGGAGCAAAACATTCAACTTCTCATTCGTACTTTCACTAATACAATGCTTGTTTTTATAGGCACTCCTACGGGAATACAAAACAACATAAGACAGTAATAAGAATTGATTACATGAAGTTAAACAGGTTCATTAATCACTTAGTCTTCTCGGCCATTAACTAATAGTCGGCTGGTTCAATTTCCAATACGAGCGACAAGCCTAGCCTTGTACCGCTTTACTCCTCCATCAGCTCTCTACTTTACCGTGCACACCTACTTGCAGGTGACAGGTTTAATGCCCTCAACCATGAAAACAAGATCACATGTCTCATTTTTCTCCAAGGCCTCCATCACTTCATCCATTGTCGCGTCCCACTCCTTAATTCCCACAACATCTTCAAAGCGGGCAGGTTTCCTCTGGTCGAGTGGTCCTGCAAAGAAGCAAGAGAGAATACTCACGAAGTTCCCCTCCTTATAGCGAGAAGGCGGGACGATGGTCCGCTTCGACCTCCTCAAGGCTTGGCCACTTTCTACCACTCCAGTAGACTCCTCCACTTTAACTCTTCCCTCAACATCTCTTGAAGCAGCGCTCCCCCTGCATCCAGAGCTCGAAGCTCCCCCTGAGCCAGATGGTGACGGGGCACTGGGAGATAGCTCCAACTCCACAGTAGAGTCCATAGTGACTATCTCTTCTCTCCTGCTTGGATCTCTACTCTCTGGCAGCACCACAGAAGAGACTCCCTGATACGAGATCAGTTCGTCAAACACCACATCGCGCGAGACGACGAGCTTGTGGGTCTGCGGATCCATGCACTTCCACCTCTTCTTCCGCTCATCGTAGCCGACGAAGACACACTTCCGTGCTTTCGGCTCCAACTTAGTTCACTGAGCATCCGGGACGTGCACGAAGCAGGTAGAACCAAACACCCTCGTGTGAGCCACGTTTGGCTTCTCCCCGAACATGAGCTGATGTGAGACACCATCCTGTTGGGACTGAACGGTAGCATGTTGATCACATGGGTTGCACATGTCATTCCCTCCGTCCATAAGGCCTTGGGAATCCACTTGGCATGTAACCAGCTCCTGGTTATCTCCACCAGATGACGGATCTTCCTCTCTGCAACTCCATTTTGCTGAGGGGTGTGGGCGCAAGAGAGTTCCCGCCAAATGTCGAACCTCCTGCAAAAAGAAGCAAATTCCTTAGAGGTAAACTCCCCTCCATTGTCACTTCTCAGCTTCTTCACCCTCAGGTTCAGCCTCCCCTCCACAAGTTCCTTCCACTCCTGGAACTTCTCGAATACTTCTGACTTCTCCTTCAGAAAGTATACCCACGTATAACGGGTGTAATCGTCCACCAAAACCAAAGCATACTTATTGCCTCCATAGGTAAAGGTGGCGCACGGCCCCATAACATCAGCATGTACACACTCAAGAGGTGCCTTACACCTGGACTCCAACTTGTCAAATGGAAGTCGATGTGACTTTCCATATTGACAGCCCTCACACACATGATCGTCGCCGTAGGAAAAGAGATTAGGCAGGCCACACACTAGACCCTTCGCAGCCATCATCTCCAGCTTATTCATCCCCACATGGCCCAGCCTCTCATGTCAGACCGCAACGATGTCATTTGTCTTGAGCTTGTCCACATAGGCATTTGCAGACAACACATACAAATCCTTCACCCTCCTCCCGGTGAGCGTGATATCAGCATCGACTGATGACAGATTCTTCAAGAACTTCACATCCTTTGGTCCAAACAGGACGTTGTATCCAACATCAACTGCGTTAGCAACCGAGAAAAGATTCTTCTTCATGCCCGACACATGATACACACTCTTCAGTGTCACGGACTTCTCTTCACTCCCAAGGGATACCATCCCTTCTCGCTCTACTGGATGCATCGTATCATCCGCAGTGATGATGGCATTCGTCCCTCGATATGTCGTCAAGGAGGCAAACTTAGACACATCTCCAGTGAGATGGTGCCCGCAACCGAAATCCACAATCCAATCATTCTCGAAGTTGATGGAGGCTAAGACATCGACTGACGTTGTCGTCATCTCTGTTGGAGCTTGTGTTCCATTTCTCTTAGTTTGAGAAATAACAAATCACACTATGTATTTGATCTTGCTTGTGTTTATAGTGTGCAGGTGCTATAGTTATATAACCCTATGAACAGGATGCTGATTGATGACGATTCTCTGAAAAGAGAGCTAACGCCCGCGTTAGTTGTTAACGCCCCGCGTTAACTTCCGTTGAGAAGAAATCCGTCGAGAAGAAATGCCGTCGAGAAAGAATCCGTCGAGAAGCCAGAGACAACGCCAGGTGTTAGGTCTTAACGCTGAGCGCTGGCCGTTCGACGAAATGTGATGCCGGTCGACGAAACTGCGTTCGACGAAATTTGAAGACGTTCGACAAAATTTGAAGACGTTCGAAGAAATTTGATGTCGCACGACGAAACTTCGTTCGACGAAATTTGAAGACATTCAATGAAATTTGAAGACGTTCGACGAAATTTGAAGACGTTCGACGAAATTTGATGCCGCACGACGAAATGGCGTTCGACGAAATGAGGGTCTGGTCGACGAAAATTGCGGTTGACGAAATGGGATTCCGTTCGACGAAAGCGCGTTCGACGAAATGAGTTTCGTTCGACGAAATTAGTTTCTGCCACGATCCCGACGGTTTGCACGATCTCAGCAACTGCCGTACACGATGCTTAACGCTGTCATTAACTCTTAACGCCGCGCGTTAGCTCCCTTGTCTATTTAAAAAGACATGATTTCGTTTGCTCAATTGAGATGCATTGAAGCCTTCATTCCAGAGATCTAAGAGAGCATTTCATTCCGAATTCAGAGAGAACTTCCAACACCAACATTGAGGAACAAGAGTGAGAAAGAGATTTCCAACAGCAAATTTGAAGAAGGACGCTCGCTTTAACTCCGACGTGGTCATGGCGTATCTTCAACATCTCCTTCAGCGGTCTTCATTCTAGGGAGTCATTTGTTCTGATTTTATCTTTATTCTTTTATATTTTCTTGTAACGGTAGTAATTCGCCACCTTGCGTGTGGCGACTAGGTCCTTGTGCGGCTTAGGAGGTAATTCGCCACCTTGTGCGTGGCGATTAGGTCAAGGGTAGATCTAGGGGGTGGCTAGAGGCCTTATCTGGGGATAGATAGGCTATAGCCAACCGGTCCTTGGGAGAAGGACCGGTGAAGGAACAAAAAGTGATTTTCAAGTTGTCGCCTCCAATTTCAAGCGTTATTGAAATTTTATCCTTGTAATCATTCTTGTGATATATAAAATTCTTTTTCAGCATATCTATTTTTTTCTGAAATTATATTTCAAAAAAAAAATCATTTTGAATATTTCTGTTTTGTAAAATCTGTAAGTTTATTCCAAAAAAAACAGTAAACCCCTTACTCACCCCCCCCCCCTCTAAGGGCGTCATCAGATCCAACAATCTCTGCCAGGAAACAGTTGTCTCCGCTCTCACCACCCTGGTGACCTCCACCTCTCGCCTCACCTCTCCAGTGACCTACCTACTTCTCAGGGACATGACCGGCCTTCAGATTGGTCTGACAGTCCTTTGTCATGTGCCCATACTTCTTACAGGCAAAGCATAAAGTTCTCCCTTTTTCGTCGCGTGCAGGAAGGAACTTCCTCCTATCTCCTTGAGAGGATGTTGATGGTCCATCTCCGGAGTTCTTCGTCTTCTTGTCCCAGGACTTCCTCTTACCTGAGAATAACACCTCGTTATTCTCCTCCAGAGACAGATACTCGGGCCATCTGCTTCGTCAAGCTCTCCTGTGACGACAGCAGGTTCTCTAGCTTCAGTAAGGAAGACTGAGTAGCTCATCCTTGCACAAAAGTAACAAATGAAACATACCCCTCCGCAGGCCTCGGAGTATGTGCCTCTTCAACTTCGCCTCAGAGATCGACACATCAGGATCCAAAGCCGAGATCTCTGCACACAGGTTCTTCACCTTTAGGAAGAAGGTGGATATTGACATCTCTTCTTGAGTGGTCTGCGCCAACTCATTCTACAGAAATTGTAGTCGCGCTACATTCTTTTTGTTAAATAGCCCATCGAGGGCTTTTCAGATCCCAGACGCTGACTTGCAACCCATGATGTGGTCGAACAAGTCAGGTGAAATAACTCTCTTCAAAAATAACTCCGCATTAGCGTTAGTCATCCTCCAAGCCCTCACTGCTTGACCATTATTTTTGGTCGCCTGAACTTTCTCCTGTTCATCTCCACCAACAACCTCTTATAGGTCCTCTCCAAGTAAGTAGCTCTCCATACAAGACTTCCACTTCTTATAGTTGGTATGGGTAAGCAACTCAATGTCGAGTCCTCTTGCATAACCTACTCCGTTGTCCATCTTGGTTACTCAGTCCTTGTTCCAACCTACCTCTGATACCATGTGAAATATTTGCAGTCGAAAGAACACAACAACCAACACAGGAACAAGAACACCAAGGATGAACAGGAAAACTTCACTCTTTATTGCTTGACAAATAGTTACAAGTAAACATAGCTGAATACAAGTTGCATACAACTCGATTTACAACCGCCAGAATAGAAGAA
The DNA here is from genome assembly GCA_033032865.1 of Dactylorhiza incarnata. Classification (NCBI taxonomy): domain Eukaryota; kingdom Viridiplantae; phylum Streptophyta; class Magnoliopsida; order Asparagales; family Orchidaceae; genus Dactylorhiza; species Dactylorhiza incarnata. The sequence continues at coordinate 842,242 of JAWHQI010000260.1, forward strand.
AAATAATTTGTCGCGGACAGTGTCCGCTTCTCCTCCACAGCACCCACACCAAGTGCTTCTCACTACCGTTGGCGTTAGCACTACTGCCCCGCGCTAACTCTCAGACCGCAAGCTCGCTGCTCGCGCACTCCACTGAAGTGAACTTGCAGACCGCCAGACCGCATAAGCACTACTGTTGGCGCTACCTCCTACTGTCAGCGCTATCTCATGATCACCCTCACTCAAGTAACCTGCTCTAGGCCGCTTACCGAACTCGCTCCAAGTTCAACTGCTTTGTTAGACCGCCAAAAAGAGACCGCTCCTCAATTTCCGAACTTCTCTGTCACTTAGCAGGGGAATGGACCCCCTATTTATAGGAGGGGGAGAGACCATCTAGAAGCGAGCTAGTGCCCGGCGGTAGCGCTAGCGCCTGACGGTAGCTCATTTCACAATTTTAACATGGGGCTCCGCCCCGCCGCAGGAAACTGCAGGTTTCCCACGGATTTCATCCGCGCCACGCTTCCCGTGGTTGCGGTCCAGCGACGCGGATGAAATCCGCGCCCGCCCGACCACCACGCCAAACGAGGTCGGAGTAAGGTGTGAGTCATTATCTAGAGTGACTACTAATTTATATGCCAAGGATGTAATTGTTGAACTGAGAGGGGATGTGAAGCAGAACGAATGTGATGTGAGAATGTGCAATTGTGCCCCGATGGAACTCTAATACATGATTGTTAGTGTGATAATGTAGTAAATCCTAAATCGACGTGATGCGCATACGATAGTCCAACATTTAATCGCAATACATTCTGAAATTAATAGAAAAACCCACGAGCAAGATCTAAAAACACAAACATGCATAATAGATATTAGATTTAAAAACACAAGCAAGATCTAATTAAAAAAAAGAGTGCTTCCATTAATTAACCGGGCGAATGAACAAGTGAAATTAAAATTAGAGAAACTTTACAAATTAAGATCACAACTCATATGTATTTTCACTAAATAATCAACCCAAAGTAATTTAGGCTTCAAATTTGAACTTACACAAATAATCGGAGTGCGAAGAGGCGGTAAAAGGGTAATTTGAATAGCTGGACAGCAGGTTTACTGAAATTCTGCACAGTTTGGATTCCAAGAGTGAATTGATGCAAGTGGGAAAGCAATGGAGCTGTGGGGAATGTGATGGGGATTGTCAGATAAATGGTATGGTTGTTGGAATGAAGTGTAGAGGTTGGCCGGCAGGTTCAGGAACCCCATAACAGGGCTGGATCTCACTGGAATGTGGCTGGCAGCAGAGTCGTACAGGGCGGAGAGGGGCTGTGCGGAAGAATTGACGAAGGATTCAGGCCCTGGATTTAGAGTTTGGGAAAGAGGGGTGTTGCGCTGGGCCTAGAAAGGAGGCAAACCATCAATAACCGCCTCGGTAGTGGGTGTTAATATCAGTTCCAGGTGGTTTTCAGTGGAGTTATTTGGTAGCTGCAAGGAGCTATGCGTAGTTGGGTGGGTGATTGGGGAAAATGGTATGGTGGCTGACCGGTCCCTTTTTGGGTGTTTTCCGGCGCCTGGAAGGAGAGGGAATTATGGGAATGGCCAGCCAATGCGAGGGACGAGCGGGATCTAGGCTTCGGCACCTAGATTCCATGGCTTCAACATTGTGGAGAGAAAGCGGAAACTTGCAAATTCTGTCCGAATTCTGCAATGCCCCAAAAGAGCCCATAAAATGCTATTTATGTGATAAGATACCACTACGAACGGCTATGACTGGTCGATATAAAACATACGTACAATGTGCATAAATAAAATACATACAAAAACATAAAGAATCTTGTTGCTGCTCTGAACCAGACTACGGGCTTAGATCATCCATACAACGATCATAATTTGCCTCCTATACATGTAGACTCGTGCAAGTTCCACTAAGTGTCGGTTCACCCTCAATCTGTGATCCTCATCGGGATGAGTTGATGGTAAGAAGAGGGGTATAGTCCCCTGAGATGACAATATATACTCATATGTGGGAAATATTTGCAGTCTTAAGTGATGGGTTCAAATTATTGGTTCCATTACACCTAAAATGAAATAGACACCGTGGAGTGGTAGGACGTAGAGATCAACAGGAATCACTGGGAAAAGAGAGAAACATGCAAAACCAAAAACAACCACTACATGTATAGAGTCATATAATGGAGGTGGTATATCTAGTGGTTTAGGATCAATTGTCTAAATATGGAAAATCATCAAATACAAGTAAATGAAATTTGGGCTAATAGCAGTTGGTTTGTGAATTTTTTGGTCACAATTAAACATAAGGGATAGACGACAAAAGGAAAAGTGTGGAGAGTGGTTCTGTAGACGCGGGTATTGCAGCTGGGTTTTTTGGAGTGTAGGAAGTAGTGGTAGTTGGGTATTAGAGAGGGATGATTGGTAGGGCCAATATGACCTGATGAGTTTGTGTTCTCGGTGTTTTGCAAGTCTCAGGGCTTTCTAGAGGGAGGTTGGTTGAAAGATTTGTACATCGTGGAGGACGATAGATTTAAGGCTCAAAATGTAACAGTTGAATATGAATGACGAGCGGAGAGAATCTTGAATTTAGTAGTGTAAGAGAGACGCAAATGATTAAATTTGGAAATAACACCTTGATGGGCGATGGATTGCAAGGGGCCAAAGCATGTTTCCAGTACAAAGATGAATTCAGCCGCACATGCGAATCGACAATTGTTATAGGTTCACATTCCGCGCAGGTGAATCAACCATTGTTATAGGTTCACTAAAATCAAGAAAAGATGATACATCTATATGAAAAGATGCAATGTGAAGCGTTGATGAGTGTGATATGCGATAACAAAGATTTTAGTAGCTTTGCAAAACCATCCGGATCAGTTGGACGGATGATGATTTTTAGTTATGGCGGGTAGTTGGGGAAAGGTGTGGTCGAGGAGGTGTCAGGGGGTTTAAAGGTGTGGTCGTCGTTGAGGATAAGTTGGTGGAAACCTTCAATGGTAGAATGAGTGTGGCAACTGTGTTGAGTTGGTCGAAGATAGGATACTATCAATATTGTTGTTTGCATGGCGATGAGGATGGAGATCGCTTCGTCAAGTATGTTGCCTTGTCCAATTTACAGAGACAGGTACCTTCATACATGGTGAGAAAACAAGGTCATGGAGGTGGCCAGTTGGGTAAGTGATTGTTGGCAAGACTACGAGGGGAGTTAGTGAGCTTAGAGCCAAGAAGCTGAGACCCGAAATTGGTGGCCGTCAACGATGGAGAGTAGTCGTGGATGAAAGGGACGTTACTAAAGATCAAGAAAATGAGTGGTCTCAGTGGGAATCAAACATGAGGTAGCAGTGAGAAATGACAAAGTGAGCTAAGGGTTGCAATTGATAACAAAAAGTAATGAAAATCAATGGGATCTTCTCATTAATACGAACTAAAAATTGAAAGCCTTGATACAATATGACCAAAACCGAAAACTACAAACTAGGGCAACAGAAACTGAAGAGATGAGTAGGTGTAACCAAGAGAGTACTTTATTACAGTTTGCTTGCTTACACCATGATGGGGATCATACGCTGCACTTGGTTCGTGGCACGGTGGGATGCACATTGGTCTATTTGCACGGCAGGACTTGACCGGATCGATGATCCGACTTCACAGATGCGTTCGGATTTCTGTTTACATATTTTTGCATATATTGTATTTGTAGAATAAAAGCAGGAGCGCCAGTGTCTGGAGTTGGGGAGAGAGACGATGGAGAGAAACATAGTTCGCCATCGGATGAGCGGTTGATTCTGTTACCGGATCAGCCAGACGCTGAGTACCCGAGGTCGAGGCCGACTGCGTAGGGGCAACGGGAGTGGGAGTGCGGCGAGAGTAGACACGGATGAGAGGCGGCTTGGAGGGGGTAGGAGCAAAACTCGGGGAAGGAAGAGCCGGTGTGTGAATGAGAATGATAGGTCGGATGATAGGCAGTGGGGTAGGTATTGGTGTTGGTGTGGGTACTGGAGCAGAGAAGAATGGCTGATCCTCCCGGAAGGTAACATCCGGCGACACAGAGACTTTGCGAGTAGTAGGAGAATAACAAACGTAGCCCTTCTGTGTACGGGAGTAGCCAACGAAAATTTGTTTGGCCGCCCGGGGGTCCAGCTTGTCCGTAGACGGTCCCAGGATATGAACGTAGCACGTACACCCGAAGATTCGAGGTGTGTGGGGAAAGGCCGGAGTAGAAGGAAAAAGGAGGCTGAAAGGAGTGGCGTTGTTGAGGACAGAGGATGGAAGACGGTTAATAAGAAAGCGGGCCGTGGAGACCGCAAAGTTCCAATAGGCTTTGGGAACGTTCATGTGAAGCATGAGAGAGCGGGCAACATCAAGCAAGTGTCGGTTCTTCCGTTCAGCCACACCATTTTGCTGTGGGGTGTAGGGACATGAAGTCTGGTAGATAATTCCAAATTCAGAGCATAAATTTGCAAACTCGTTGCCTGTGTATTCCCGAGCATTATCGGTTCGTAGAGTTTTGAGGGTGGTGGAGAATTGTGTGCGAGTTTCAAGGATAAACGCCCGAAAGATACGAGGGAGCTCCGAGCGATCGCGAAGTAAGTATAACCAAGTAACCCGAGAGTAGTCATCAATAAACGTAAGAAAATATCGAAACCCAGAAATACTCGTAATTTTATAAGGTCCCCATATATCAGAATGTACTAGATCAAAAGGATCAGAGCTCCGAGTACAATGTGCGGGAAAAGAAGAACGCGGCTGTTTGCCCAAAATACACGAATCACATTTAAAAGCAGGAAAAGATACATCAGGAAGTGCCTTCTGGAGGACTGGGAGGGGAGCATGTCCAAGACGCTGATGCCACTCAGCAGAGGAGACCGAGGAGAGGATATTGGGAGAGTCATCGAGAAGGTAGAGCCCGTTACGCAGTCGCCCCTTACCAATGGTAGTCCGCGTCCGCCGATCCTGTATCAGAAAAGAAGAGGATGTAAATGTTAGGGAGCAATCCAAGTCCGAAGTAAGACGGCTAACAGAAAGTAAATTGAACGGGGATCCCGGAACATGAAGAGCCGAACGGAGAGAGATGGAGGGGCTAAGAGAGAGGACAGTCGAGCCGGAGACCGGAACCGTCTCCCCATTGGCAACAGTGATACACTTCGGATGAGGAGCATTCAAATACTTTGGTGGTTGTCGCGAGGTGATATGATGAGTAGCACCAGAGTCCACTATCCAGTGTGAACTTGTTGAGAGACAGGTTATACCTGAATTGGAGACGGAGGCAACGGAGGCAGGTGGGGACATCATCCCTTGAAGCTGTTGGAACTGTAGGCGGAGAGCGTCAAGATCGGCGCGGGAGACCGAGGGGCTGTCATCAGCAACAGCGGCAATCGAACGAGGAGGATTCCTAGGCTTTCGATAGCAGGTCGTCTCAAAGTGGCCATCTCGCCCACATAATGAACATTTTGGTCGAGAACGACCACCACGTCCCCTTCCCCGAGAGGCAAAACGTCCACCGCGAGCTGAAGGAGGCACAGAGAGTAAGGAAGCTGGAGTGTGCTGAAGAAGGGCCGGTGAGGGAAGAGGAGGAGCCGTCATAGGTGCTGAGGTTTTGAGGAGCATGGAGCACACATCTGAGAGGGAAGGAGTGATGGCTGAGGCCAGAACCTGATTTCGGATGCTTTGCAAGTGTGGCGGAACACAAGCCATGATCATCGCAATGATGACAGCTTCCTTCTGAGCTCGTTGAGCAGCGTGATCATTGGTGGACGGTTGATGCTGGATCCATGCCTCGACAAGAGTCTTGGTGCGAGCAACGAAGGAGATCATGTTAGCAGCCCCAGCCGTATCTAAAGCCTGGAGATCTGTGATGATGTCGTATAAGAGTCTTGTTTTTGCAGCCAGCGCGATTGTTATATGACATAAAAGATTCACGTCTACACATTTATCTCCCCTTATATGGATCCCTCTGGAATGCTAAGCATAAGATCTTCACTAATTATTTTAAAAAAATTAAATTTAATGATGAAATGAGCTCAATAATATGAATAACTGTTAGGAAGTGTGAACCAAAAGGGAAATACAGTTAAAACTTGATACACCTATATTAAAACCATTTCAATCCGAAAACTAATTCTATAGGTGAAGGCCAGCTAACCACTTTATACACCACCGTATTTCTCAACTATTCAACGTGGGACTAAACAATATATTTTCATGTGGTTTAACATCAACTAAATAAACACTTTGCAATTAAAGATGTGAAAATTTTCAAAAGGGTTCAAAATTTTCCCAGCTGCAAAGATCTAGGCAAATGAAATGCACATATAATCAGAACTTATAATCTCTCAAACAAGATTCCAGAAGACACTTGAATCTTGAAGCAAGTAGGCTGCTAGTTTATTGCCAACATATAACATGTCCTTTGATATGAAAGGATAAGTTTCCATAATGTTAATTCAGAAAACCTTGCTGCAGTTTACTGTTACATGCATTACCATTATTTTATTATGCAAGAGGGCAGCTTATTCTTACCAGAATCTTCCAGATTAGTTTTTATGTTCTCAAATCTGCGAAGGCTCCTTGAATTTTACATGATCAAAGCAACAATAAGCAGTTTACAGAAACTATGCAGATGATGGCCGAGGTAGCAATGAAGGATGCTTGATCAAATGCTCTCTGCAAGCTCCCCAATTTTGAGAAATGTTGGAATGCCAAATACACAGCAACAGCCAAAGAAATGATCACACCAGCTTGACTTCCTCTGTTCACAGCAACAGCCAAAGAAATGTTGGAATGCCAAATACACAGCAACAATAGAAATGATCACACCAGCTTGACAAACTTTTAATTTGAAATTTTATCTTCGTGAGAGGACAATAATTATTTATGATTAAATTCAGTTTGGATAGGATTACTTTTAACTTAGAATTGTAATCATAAATCTATACATAGAGGGATAATGGGGTATTATATTATCAGGCATTTAACTTAAAAAGTTATTCCTGCGCTTTCTCTCCCTCTGGTTTTCTCCTCGAGGTTCATCTTCTTTCGGTCATAGAATTAGTATCGTTCCATTTTCAGTTGTTTTCAATAGAAGATATTAATGACTAAGTTGTGCTGCTGCTGGAGAAACCATTGAACAGAATTTCATTTGAAACCAGTATGATGTGAATATATCAGAAACAAAGATTGGAGAAACCTCCTATAGATCAAGCCAGAAACATTTTATCTTTTCCAGTTGATAGGAAATCAACTGAACTCTGCAGTGAAAGCAGCTTACCGGAGGTTTATCGCTTCATAAGGAGCAGAAATCACAAGTAGCATTGTTAGGAATGGTAATTCCAGTTCACCTACAAATCAATATGCTTTTCTATGAGTCATCTAACTTTACTGAGAAGTACAAAAAAATGAAAGTTAAACTAAATAATATAAATTGATCCTTAGAAGGAGCCTGTCCCCGGGGCTGAAACCAATGGGAAGTTTCTGAAATGCAAACTTACCTGGTATTAAATAAAATAGACGAATTAACAATGCTAGGAAAGCTGTCCAAGTACCATACTGACCCCTGCAAAGTTAACCCCCCCAAAAAATCAAAGATATCAACTCAAAAAGCATTATATAGTAATTTTTTTATATTCAAAGTTATCATATTATGCAGAGGATCAATTATTGTCAAATAGTACATAAATGAATTTGTGTAACCCAGGTGCAGTTTAATGAAAAAGCTTACTTGACCCATGAGATCACGGTAGGAGGAGCTAGCAAAACAAATAGAGGAACAAGAAAAGATTTTTGAATAACTGTGCCCTTTGTGACCATTAAAACCCTGAAAAGCATGGATTTTAGTTAAGGAGAGCTTAAAGATAAATTAACAAGTAAAAGAAGTCTAGTGTCGCAAAAAGTTGAAACCCCATGTTTCCCTCTACTTAGACAGGGAGGAACATTATAAAATTATGAGACCAGTAAAACATGAAACAGGGGTCCTCTAATCAGATCCTAATTGTCAGCAAAAACATATATTATCCTTTCTAAGAAACAAGGATATTGATGAAATTGAGGATTTTTGTATTGACTTGTATAGAAAGTATAACATTATACAATGAACAAACTTCCGCAAATAATAATTAGTTCTTGAATATGAAAGGTATTGCTGGAAATTAAACAATAGAAATTTGACTGTGAGGAACAAATATTACTAGGGACTCTTTCTTTCAAAGACTCCACCTGATCCTTAAAATGTAGCAGTGTTCGATGGGTGACTGAGCATGCGGAGGTACAGGCAAATGTAGGGGTAATTTTCTTTGCAGGCCTCCTTATTTTGTGAAGCTAGAGCTTTCTTAAGGATTTGATGGAAGACTTTCTTTACACATTGCCTTCTAAAGGGGCACTACTTATTGATCCATTCTCTAAATGTGACTGCCCTCCATGGTTCATGTTATCAGTTGTTGGTTGATCAGGCGCCAATAAAGGAATGGTGGCCTTGCTCCCTTTGTCCTGCAATGTGGAGGCAGCATAGAATTCAGACTTCTTGGAGTCATCGCCAAAGTATTAACCCTTACAAGGCATGTCAGAGGAGACTGGTATATGCGGCAAGGACCTGATTGAAGCTGTCAGTCATCGAGCCTCTTCCTCTCGTGAAAATCAAGCAATTGTGGCAAAGTGCCCACGGAGAGTAGGGATAATGTAGAAGAGGTTTGGCCGGTAAAACAACCAACATAATGTTGCATAGGCGTGGGCCGATGCTCGCAAGGTGTAATTGAGCGGGAGCGTCATACTCTTACGTTATCACCAATGATATGCCTAGTCTAAGAGATGATAAAAGTGATCCTCGACTTCTTGTGCAGGACGTGCCTAGCCACATGCATAAATTGCGCACCTACAAGGGTAAAAAAAGAGAAAAGAATGGTTCCTGCAAAAAATAAGTGCACTAGGAATTGTTTTCTCAACAAAGGAACAAAGCATCGCCTCGCAGGGAGTGTTGATCTCACCATAGAGCAAATTGGTCAATGCCACAACCATGCCTAAGGCAAAGGATGACAATACAATGCGAGGGAACAAGGAGAATTCTTTCAAGATGTGAAGACTAAGTCGAAGGCAAACTAGTGAGCTAATACTATCCCTATGTAAGGTACGAGCCTAGCATCTTATCCAGAGATTTATAGTGAAGGGGTGCCACAAATAATGAAATACCTCGTAAGGGCTATCAAACTATTAGCTGTATAAAACCACAGAACATTGGTCTTGAGTGGCAAAGCCTAGGTCGAAGACCTGTTTAAAAGCAATATTGCCCCTTTTAAGCTGCAAGTTAGGGCTTCAGTTTATAACCATAAGCTAAAGGCATAAATATCAAAGACGAAGCGGGCTAATATCTCCAGATAGAGATAGAAACCTTCAGTAGAGGAGTCGATATAAACTTGTTAGTGCAGTTTCGTCCAACATGGGCCTTTCGGAATGCTCAATGGCCATCGATGCAGTTGAAACAACAAACAAGAAGAAGCGGGCCCTGTTGAGATAGTTAGAATTTAGTTTGATTTGGGAGCAGGGAGCAAGCTTTCCCGCGACGCAAAACCTTGCGGTTAACCACATATTAACCAAAGGTGAAGAGAACTCTCATTAAATACTTTGGTACTTCATATATGTCTACAAGGCATGGCCAAGTATAGAAGGGGGAAAGGGAATGGAGACCAACCTGATCCAAATCCCACAATTTCATCATCTCCCGTTGGTAGACCAAGTCAACTTAAGGTGGAGAAAACAATATCGTAGCTTCCGGGGGATACAATTAGCAATTATAGGTTACGGTGTCATATGTACCCCAAATTGATTACAGTGTAAGGGTGATCATTGTCAAGACGGGGTTGCCACATGGTTGTGTAAACCGAGCAGCAAGATTAGGAGTCTACGGAAAGAAATAAGGTCATTTAACAAAATTTGGGGCTAATAGCGATTCATCTCAAAAGTAGTTTAGGGCACGTGATCTTGGCACTGCACAGCCTCAGGGAGCCTTGCACGACATGTGGTTGAGAGGAGTCAACATGAGTGGGAGGGCAGTTGACATAGAGGTCAAATGGCCGTGACTTGAAGATCAAGCCGACTTGGACTTAACTCGGGAGACATGATGCTGGAACCCGAGAAGAAATGTGGTATTCCCTCAAGAGAGCACTACCACATACTCAGGTACTTGAAATCTTTTCGAGATGAAAAGAAGGTGCCAACAAGTGACCAGGGGAGACAACTGGCTTGGATACAAAACAAAGTTGAAGAATGGTCAATTGGTGATACATTTTAAATAGGAGCGGATTACTCGGACCACGCCGGGTTTGGAGCATCGCAACCAAGCGGAAATGTTGTATCCTCTAGGTGGAACATCGTTACTCAAGGATTACATTTCATTGACGATTTCCCAATCGTATATGCTAGTGTATGTTGAAGGAAAAAAATTATCATGCCTTTAGCTAGCAATGTGGATGTTAAAAATGAGCAGAAACTTAGTTTTCTCAAGCTGAGCATCACTAACCGGGCTTATCCATCTTCGTGTGTATAAAATGTTCAAGGTTTTGGGGATTACTATCCAAAGCTGATGATCTAATTGTCACTTAATCTCTCGATTGGATGTAATACCATATTGTACTTGTATTTAAGCACAAATTTTTGCAAGCACATGAGTAGAACGCTTATTTTAACAAGTATGAGTGATGTTAGTCTTTACACATCCACAACTCACAAAAAGGGAAAAGGAAATTGAAAACTCCGATTCAAACTTCCACACCAGCACATGTATATCATAAAAGTATATGGTAACATTCAACAAATTTCATCCGTTTTATTTTTCAATAGTTACGAAACAAGTATTTAAAAATGATTTTTTTTTGTACAGCATCTAAATTTTTTACAAAATAGTGTCCGCAAATCTTATCAGTTAGCTGTATTCCGGTCCTAATGGGAATTTAAATAGACTTTAAATGGTTTAAACAAGGAAATAAATAAAAATAAAACAAATAAGAAAGGAAACAACTTTAATGAAATCTTTATGTACAAGGATTCTACAAATCTGTAAATAAGCAATACAAACCTAATATACTCCTTATTTTCAAGGTTTCAAACAAACTGGAAATTCCCCTTGCTTTTTGAACAACCCCTTGAACTGGAATGATAAACCATAATCCCCACAGATCATGTGGCAATCAATTGCAATAGATAGAAAGACATGCTCGATTGATAGATTTTTCATGTCATAGATCCATTATCTAATAGACTAATACTATTGTACTACTTAAAAGTAGTAGCTTGTATATTGATGATATTAATATGATTAGTAGAGAGAAGTTTACACAGTTTATTGGAAAAGGAAGCTGCTACGTTCCCGGGTTTGCGAGCAAGTAAAAGGGCGTTGGAGAGGGAAGTCCTGGAGGGAAGAGGAGGATCCCTTCCTTGAGCCCTTGGGAGCAATGGTGGAGATGAAGCGGAGGAGCTCCTCCGGCGGCGGCGTCGAGCGCAAGGCGCGATGCGGCAGAGACTAAGGTTGGCGGAAGGGGGGAGGCGCTGATTTGATCGGGAGAATAGAGAGAGAACGAGAGGAAAAGTTAAGAGAGAGAGAGAGAGAGATTTCAAGTAATTTCCTTCTTACCCATTTCATTCCAATCCCACCACATAAAGTCCAACCATCAAAAGTAAAAGACCAACTTGCCCCCTCAATAAGGCTTAAACAACTATTGAGGTTAAAACGTACTAAATGAAATAAAAATAGCATGCGAAATAGAAATGATAGATCAAGCGCGCATTGTCCATGGTTCATGACGCTTGTAAGTGATTCCCCAATGCGGATCTGTAACATCTCCGCCCGGCTCGACATCAAGCTTGTCCTATGGTGGTGGTGGGCCTGGTGGCAATGGGATCAACATTGCGGCGGGGGGTTCGCCAACAAAGAGCTTCAGCTAGGACACACGAAAGACGTCGTGAATTCGCGCGTCGTCATCAAGGCGGAGACGGTAAGCCACGTCCCCGATGCAGTGGAGGATCTCAAAAGGACCGAAGAATTTGGGCCCCAACTTCTGATATGCCCCTTTGGAGAGGGTTGTTTTACGGTAGGGCCGGCGTTTAAGCCAAACCCAATCTCCTGGAGCAAAGAATAATTCCCGATGGCTGTCGTTGTAGGTAGCCTCCATTCGTGCTTGGGACTGAATGAGCTGGTCCCGTGCGAGGCGAAGAACCTCGTCACGCGAGCGGAGCTCCGTGTCGACAGTGGGAGAGCGGGTCGATGCAGCAATGTACGTGAGGAGGCGGGGAGGCTCCCGACCGTAAATGTGGTGGAAGGGGGTGGTCTGGAGGGCGGTGTGGTAGGAAGTATTGTAACAATACTCCACCCAGGGTAGCCAGCGGGCCCAATCCTTGGGCCGATCCCCCGTAAGGCAGCGCAAGTACATCTCGAGGGTCCTGTTGACCACCTCGGTCTGGCCATCGGACTGTGGATGGTATGCTGAGGAGAGGGCCAGTTCTGTGCCACAAAGAGAGAATAGCTCCTGCCAAAACTCGGAAGTGAAGACTTTGTTCCTGTCGGACACGATGCTTTCCGATATCCCGTGCTGACGAAACACCCGGTCGAAGAAAATACGGGCCACAGCGGGACCTGTGATGGGTCGCCTCGTGGCAATGAAGTGGCTCCCCTTGGAGAAACGGTCCACCACGACAATGATGACATTGAACCCGCGAGATGGAGGTAAACCCTCAATGAAATCCATGGAGATGTCGACCCATATCTGTGTCGGCACTGGTAACGGCTGTAGTAGACCGGCTGGGGAGAGAGCCTCCGCTGGTAGCTGATGCACTCCGCAATGTAGGTCTGAACGCTGTGTTTGAGCCCTGGCCAGAAGAACTCGGCGCGCACACGTTGAAGCGTCTTGTGGATCCCTTCATGAGTGCGGTCATGGATGGCAGCAAGGATGTCGCGAATCAGAGGTGAGGTCGCTGCCAAATAGAGGCGATCTTTGTAGAGGATAAGGGCATCACTGATCGTCCAACTCGGCGGTAGGTGCCCCTCCTGGATACGGAGCCGCATCTCGCGAAGAGAGGGAGAGCCATCAATCTCCTGACTGAGGAGGGAAAGAACTCGTGAGGAGGGCTCAAACATAGCATAGAGGAGAGCATCCGGGGAGTCGCAGCGAGAGAGAGAGAGTCGGCCGCACGATTCAAGTGGCCGGCCTTGTATTCCACTCGAAAATCATACCCCAAAAGGCGGCTCACCCAACGTTGTTGGGGCACCGTAGTCAATCTCTGTTCCAACAAATACTTAAGGCTAAAGTGATCGGTCCAGATAAAAAAGAAACGCCCCCACAAATAGGGCCGCCAGTGGTGAACTGCCTTTGCGGAGCCAATAAGCTCTTGCTCGTAGGAGGGTAGCTTCTGGTGGTGAAGGGCCGTCTTGCGGCTAAAGTAAACAATTGGGTGCCTGTCCTGCTGAAGCACCGCCCCACAGCCATGCTCTGAAGCATCGCATTCCACCTGGAACTCCTTCTCAAAATCTGGCAGCTGTAGAACTGAGGCGGAGACTAGAGCTTGCTGTAAGGCTCGAAAAGCCTCCCTGGCCGAGTCGTCCCATGTAAAGCTCTGGCGCCTCAAGAGCGATAACAAGGGGGCTGCGATGACCGTGTACCCCTGGATGAAACGCCGGTAATAGCCGGTCAGGCCTAAGAATCCGCGCAGTTCCCGCCGTGACTGGGGAAGGGGCCAGTCGAGAACCCCCTGAATCTTGACTGGATCAGCAGCAACCCCGGTGTGATCCACGATATGCCCCAAGTAGGCGACTCGGTTAGTGCCAAATGAGCACTTGGAGCCCTTCAAGTAGAGCCGTTGAGACCGTACTAGCTGAAGAACCTGACTGAGGTGGTCGAGGGGCGCCTCCTAAGAGTTGTTGTATACCAAAATATCATCGAAGAAAACAAGGACACAACGGCGTAGAAGAGTATGGAATACCTCGTTCATGAGGGCTTGAAATGTGGATGGGGCATTGGTGAGCCCAAAAGGCATCACCAGAAACTCGAAGTGGCCATGATGTGTTTGGAAGGCGGTCTTCTCCACGTCCCCCGGGTGCATACGGACCTGATGATAGCCCGAGCGAAGATCCATCTTGGAGAAGAAGCGTGCTCCATGCAACTCGTCCAATAGCTCTTCCACAACTGGAATAGGGAACTTGTCCTTGACGGTCTGAGCATTCAAGGCGCGGTAATCCACGCAAAAGCGCCACGAGCCGTCCATCTTGCCGACTAAGAGGACGGGCGAGGAGAAGGGGGAAATGTTGTGTCGGATGATGCCATGCTGGAGCATCTCGGTGCACCGCCTCTCAATCTCATCCTTTTGTAGAAAGGGATAGCGGTATGGCCGGACGACCACCGGGGCCGTGTTCGGCAGGAGGCGGATACGGTGGTCTGGCGGTGCGAGGGTGGAAGCACGGTCGGTGCGGCCAAGGTGTCGTTGTACTCCTACAGGAGGTCGGAGAGGCCGGGATGCTCGGTTGAAGCAGACTGGAGCAAGAAGGCATGACTAGTCTTCACCATCAGTTGGCCCTGCCATACTATCGAGGTAGGCCCATGTCCCCACGACATAGTGAGGGCCTCCAAATCCCACAGAATCGGTCCCAGCGTGCATAACCAATGCGTCCCTAGAACGACCTCGAAGCCCCGCACAGCTATGACAAAGAAGTCCACCCGAGAGTGATAATCCGACACCCTAATCGGAACGTCCCGACAAACTCCGGTGCATATCATCGCGGCGCCATTTGGCAGGGCGACACGTAAACGGTTGCGGTGAGTAATAGGAAGCTGGAGGCGCTGAGCGGTGTGGTCGTTGATGAAACTGTGGGTACTGCCCGTATCCATGAGGGCAAGGAGCTCATGGACCGCCACAGAAATAGACATATGTACTGTGTCCCCCGAATGTGGACCTGACATGGTGTTGATTGATAGTGCGGGGTCCCCTGGCTCGTCATCCCCTTCGTCTGCATCTGAGGGGTCGTCGACCTCAAGACAAAAGAGACGCTTGCACTTGTGTCCCCAAGTGTATGCCTCATCACAGTTAAAACAAAGGCCCTTGGCGCGGCGCTCGGACATCTCCTGATTGGACAAGCGCCGAATATGAGTCGGTCGCTCCCCCTCTTTTGGTCTGGTCGGGACACCTCCTGGCGGCGATGGGGAATGCGCGGGGTGCCGGAAGGAGACATCGCTGCTGCGACGCCCCATGTGGGGACGATCAAGTAAGATGCGGTGCTCGCAAATACGTGCGAGACTCATGGAGGTCGAGAGATCCTGCGGATTTTGGAACTCCACGTTCATTCGGAGTCGCTCATGCAATCCCGCAGTAAAGAAGGCCACTTGGTGGGCCGTGGGGACCTGCGGTGCACGGGCCAAGAGAAGATGAAATTTCTCCAAGCAATCATCAATCGACCCCGACTGCTTCAGAGAGATCAACTCGCCGATGGGGTTGCTGCGGAGTGGGGGCCCGAAACGTAAGTTGCACTGAGTCTTGAAGTCATCCCACATGAGAAGGGGCTTCTCTCGTTAAAGATGAGAGAACCACAGTTGAGCCGAGCCCATCAAGTGGAAGGAGGCAACGCCCAACCATCCTCCAATGGACTGCGCTGTGCCGCAAAGAAATGCTCGCACCGGGTCAGCCAGGTAAGGGGATCCTCTTTGCCTTCGAAGATCGGAAAGTCCAGTTGGACAAACCGTGGTACCGTCGGGTTGTCCGAGCGGTTCGGCAACTCCGCCTGCGGTGTATGAGGGTGTTGTTCGTGAACGGAGGGAGAGGAGGCAGAAGTCGTCCGTGTCGGCAAGGGCGTGTCGTCGGGTCAGAGCGCGGCGAGGAGTGTTTGGTGGTTGTCGGCCATCATGGTCTTGAAGGATTCCAGGATTTGGGTCAATGTTTGGGCCCCTTGAGCGTCGTCGGCCATAATGGAGGAGGGTCGGAGCGGTGGAAAATCTGGAAGAGGAAGTAAACCGGCGGAGGGAGCGAGGAGCGAACCCCCGTTAAGAGAGGATCCGAGGAGAATAGGCGGCGGACAGCAAGGTGCGGCCTGGAGGAGTAGGACCGGGGTGGGCTGCGGCCGATCGGAGGGATGGGGCGTCGGATCGGAGCGGCCGGCATCCTCGGCGTGCAGCAGCGGTGGAGCGGCGACGATAGCGGCTGGAGGGAGGACCGGTGGCTCTGATACCAAGTTGTTACGGTCCCGGGTTTGCGAGCTAGTAAAAGGGTGTTGGAGAGGGAAGTCCTGGAGGGAAGAGGAGGATCCCTTCCTTGAGCCCTTGGGAGCAATGGTGGAGATGAAGCGGAGGAGCTCCTCCGGCGTCGTCGTCGAGCGCAAGGCGCGATGCGGTAGAGGCTAGGGTTGGCGGAAGGGGGGAGGCGCTGATTTGATCGGGAGAATAGAGAGAGAACGAGAGGAAAAGTTAAGAGAGAGAGAGAGAGAGAGAGATTTCAAGTAATTTCCTTCTTACCCATTTCATTCCAATCCCACCACATAAAGTCTAACCATCAAAAGTAAAAGACCAACTTGCCCCCTCAATAAGGCTTAAACAACTATTGAGATTAAAACGTACTAAATGAAATAAAAATAGCATGCAAAATAGAAATGATAGATCAAGCGCGCATTGTCCGTGGTTCACGACGCTTGTAAGTGATTCCCCAATGCGGATCCGTAACAGAAGCTAACTGAACAAAATGCTAAATGCTTAATCAATACTACTGTAAAAGGGAAAACATCGTTTAGTGTGTCATCACTTATCATTACATTATAATTTTAAGCTAAAATAAAATAAAAAATATTTAAAATATTTTCAAATTGGAGACAATGCGGCGGTCAAAGGTGTTGATGCCGTCGGACTGTGCGACGATCCATCATTTTGCTGCCGCCTGCTGAGGGTAGTTTGTAGGATAATGTGCATGTAGAGATTATCGCTGATAAATACTGTGCATGAGAGACATTGTATCCCTGGCGTTACTTTATTGTAAAGACAAGGTAACAGACCAAATAAGCTTAACATTAGGTACAACATGACGAATCACATCATTAAACAGTACATGATACATGAACCATTAATCGTCCAACTATTTTAAAACAATTCCATTTGGTACATTATCTCAAAGCATGCTAGAAAATCATAAATGAAAAATCTAATCACTCAACGATATGGTCCAACGACTAAATACCTAATTCATATGAATTGTCTTCATGTAAAGGTTGCAATCTGACATACATGATAAGTGCAAGAACTAAATGACATACTGCTAACACCCTAAATTGACTGACCTACTCGAGCCAGGTTTATTGACCAGATTGGGAGACAACTTGGTTCAAGTCATAGTCGGCCTACTTGGATCTCCTGACCACACTGGGCAACAAATTCAATTCCAAATGCCATATTCGCTCAGGTTGGGCTTGTCGAGCACATTGGGCCGATTGATTTAGAACAAAATCGGCAGGCCTAATCACTCGGATCTTCCGGTCGCACGATATGAACTCCCCTTAAAAGAGCGAGTGGCCTGCCACCTGGACGTTATCTGTCCGACCATCCACGTGATAGCAATCACCTTGGAATATGGATGTTTTCATCTGAGAAATTCCTGAGGTTTCAAGGCGATTGACTCCTTCGTAGATGGGCACCTCCGACCTCTGAAAGGGGGCCTATGATTCACTTCTAAACTCAAAGCCTCCTAGAGCTAGCAGAGACAAAAACTTTAACTAAATTTTCTTCCAATAAATAGCCCAAATATCCCTTAGCTTGATTGGCTCTCTTTAATTCTCTACCTACTATACTTTCAATATCTGTATGGGTCTCTTCATGTACTTCAACCTGAGACAGGATAAATATTTTCCGTCTTTCTTCTACCCACATATTTCTTGACCATTCTTGATTTCATGTGTGTTACGATCTCTGGCATGGGTGGCGGTGGCGCCCCCTTCGTCGGAGATGATAACCTCCTGATCTAAACTAATCAAGCAATTCTATGGCTATCTGTCTAAAAATTAACTAATTCATCATTAATATTCATTGCCTTCTTAAGTGTTGTACAAAGAGTATTTATAAGTCCCTTAATTGGGACCGTTACATTTAATCTAAAGAAATAGTTAAGTTCTAATTTATCGTGGCCGTTGATTGTCTTGGATGCTTCTGGAAATGGTTTGATGTCGTCGGCTTTCGTCGCTACTCTTCCACCGTTGGATGAACTGGTGCTGCTTTAGAGGAGATATGAGATCCGTTGGATTTAAAGCCGACATTTAAACTGTGAAGCGTGATCTGGATGTGGCGTGGTAGCACCTGCTACATTTTGCCCTTGAATAATTCAGCAGTCGTGATCTAGCAGACTAGACTTGGTTTCAAGAAAATTCACATGAATAATGCTCGCATTGCGATTATGGAAATCAGACCAGGATGCTAGAGCGAACAATTTGAAATCAGACCAGGATGCCTAAAAGCTACAATCCTTTCGGTTTGCCCATTTTCCCCCAAAAGCCTTCTTTAGGAAAGATAACCCTAACTCCCATGTGCAGATTTCTCAGAGATTCACAGTTTTGGGAGTTAATACAAGGCTATTTGTCCGATGATTAAAGAAAACTACAGAGAAACCCGAGTGGACTCACGCAGAAGAAGCAGTGGAGACCCACTGCAGCGTGTGAGGGCTGAAGGCAGCGGCGTAGCACCGGCATTGATTCTGCTTCCTCAAATCTCTTGCATACCGCCTAAATCTGTAAGCAGATTACCATCAACCCATGTACCAAATTCCGTAAAGAACCGAATGAATGGAGAGATGATCCTCTCCGTTCTCCGCGTCGAAATCATCTCAGTTCTGGAGTACCTGAGTGAAGAGGCATTGCGTGCGAAGTTGATGCCTCTACGTAGAGAGAGAGCGGGAACTCCATGGGTGGCGTTATTGGGAAGAAGAGCAAAAGTGTGGAGCTGAGATTGCAGGAGCACCATTTCCCCTCTCGCTGCTGGTTGAAGAAGAAGAAGAGCTTACTCCGCGCTTGAGATCGTAGATGCCCGGATGAATTTTGGCCCCCCCAGGGCGTTCGTCTTTTGATCTATTTTGTAGCGTATTCATTTTATTGCTTTTTTAATTAACGGGAGAGAATGCACGGCAGCTGCGATAATGCCAAGTCCGTGACAGTGCAGCGCCACAGCGCTCCCGTGCTTTCAGCCCCCACAGAGCATTAGAAAACTGAGTGACAGGTCCTGGGGTTGTTGGCGAGCTGCAGCTGGGGAAAAAAACTTAGGTGTGTTTTTTCCACCTAGTTTTAAGCAATTTAGCTTTACGATCTTCTATTTTATGACGGTGTTGTTCTTGAGGTGTTGAAACTGTCAACTGGTGTCTTGAGTTTGGATTCACAGGGGTGTAGTCTACACCTACTTCTCCCTCACTGACACTCTGATTGTGGATGAAGAAAATTGAATAGACTCAAAGCTGCAGCGAGAAGGTCCCGCCACACACCCGGAAGTTTTTAGAGAGCTTCCCCTCTCAAACCAATGCTCAACTGGACACCATAAAGGGCATGTTACAAATAAGCAAAACAGGTATTGCAATATATTCACTAGTACTCAAATTGGACCAATGGGTCTTACATATATAGGAGAGAAGGGGAGGAGGAAATCCCAATAGACAATGTGGGACTAAAAGAGCACAACAATAAATACAATAAATACATATTTTAACACGCCCTCTCAAACTCAAGGTGGATCATGAACCGAGAGTTTGCTAATGAGATATCTGAATCTTGCAGCAGTGAGTGACTTGGTGAGAAAGTCCGCAACTTGTTCTTCAGAAGCAATGAAAGGTAGAGAGATAGTGTTGGCGAGGAATTCCTGACGAGTGAAGTGACAATCAATCTCAATGTGTTTTGTTCGTTCATGGAACACCGGATTCGAGGCAATTTGAATGACACTTCGATTGTCACAAAATAGAGGAGTGGGTCCTGTTATCTGTACACCAAGATCGTGTAGGAGACGGCGGAGCCAGATGATTTCAGCTGTAGTGGAGGCCATGGCACGATACTCAGCCTCCGTGCTGGAGCGTGCAATAGATTCGTGTTTCTTACTACGCCAGGAGATCAGAGAGTCGCCCAGGAAAATGCAAAAACCGGTAGTTGAGCGACGAGTCGTAACATCCCCCGCCCAATCAGCATCCGAAAATGCTCGGAGGGTGAATGGAGTAGTTGCAGAGAAAAATAGCGAGCGGTTGACGAAGGTGCGAAGATAGCGGAGAATCCGGAGGACCGCGGCGTAGTGAGCTGAGCGAGGTGCTTGAACAAACTGACTGACAAAGCTAACAGCGTAGGCAATGTCAGGTCTAGTCATAGTGAGATAGACCAGCATCCCAACAAGACGCCGATAGCGGGAGACATCTGAGAGTGGTTCGCCGTCTGTTGGGAGGAGTTTCAGATTGAGCTCGATGGGGGTGTCAACAGTGCGGTCGTCAGTAAGAGCGGCGACTGAGAGAATATCAGAGATGTATTTCTGCTGAGAAACCAGGATGTCGCGTTTGGAGCGGGAGATCTCTAACCCAAGGAAGTAGCGAAGGGGGCCCATGTCCTTCATCTCGAACTGACTGCGGAGATGTTTTTGAAGGGAAGCAATTGTGACATGATCATCGCCAGTGATAATCATATCGTCCACATATAAGAGAAGTATGGCGCATCCCTGAGCGGAGGTGCGAGTAAACAGGGCATGATCTGTCTGTCGTTCAATGAAGCCAGCTTTTAGAACAGCAGTGCGGAAACGCTCAAACCAGGCACGGGGGGCCTGTTTGAGACCATAGAGGGCCCGGCGGAGGTGGCAGACGTGGCCAGGGGGAACGGAGAGACCCGGAGGAGGGGCCATGTACACCACTTCTGTGAGATCGCCATGCAAAAAGGCATTGGTGACATCCATCTGATGGAGGGGCCAGTTCCGGGCAGCAGCGACTGCAAGTAAGGTGCGAACGGTTGTCATCCGGGCAACTGGCGCAAAGGTTTCGTCGTAGTCGATCCCATGTGCCTGAGAAAACCCTCGGGCAACTAAACGAGCTTTGTGGCATTCATTGGAGCCGTCCGGGCGAGTCTTAACTTTGAATATCCATTTGCAACTGACAGGAGTGACGCCAGGAGGACAGGGGACGAGGTCCCAGGTGTGAGTTCTGCGGAAGGCCTGAAGTTCAACTTCCATGGCTTGCTGCCATTCGGGTTTTCCAACTGCCTCTTGGTATGACTGGGGCTCCCGGTGGGAGTGGAGAGCCGTGAGGAAGGCTTGAAAAGCAGGGGAATAGGAGGTAGCTGTGGTGAGAGCCGAAGCGGTAGACCGATCAGGGCTTTGGTTGTAGCGAGCTGGCGGGTTGCGCTGGCGAGCAGGGTTGCGCCGAGGAGGAGCAGGATCCACGGGTGCAGAGGCGGACGGAGCGTCAGACATAGCCGGATCAGAGGGAGCAGGAGCGGGAGGAGGGATTGTGAGCAGCGGAGGAGGAGTTGAGGTGGAGGGGGAATCTTCGACTGGAGGACGGGCTGGTAACAGGAGGGGATGAGTAATGGGAGTTCTGGGACGAGTAAGAATAGGGGGGAGTAGTGGAGGAGAAAGGGGTGGAGAGACAAAAGGTTGGGTGGAAAGTGGTGGTGTTGTGGAGGAGAAAAACATTTCATGTTCGACGAAGGAGACATGTCGAGAGATGCGAATGCGACGAGTGGACGGATCGTAGCACCGATAGCCTTTGTGATGAGGGCTAAGGCCTAGATGAACACAACGGGACGAGCGAGCAGAGAGTTTATTGCGTTCAGTGGTAGGCAGGAGAACAAAGCAGGTGCACCCAAATGTACGAAGAGGGGCATAGGTTGGTGGACGGCAGTATAGGCGTTCATAAGGAGTTACTCCAGAGAGAACTGAGGAGGGAGTTATGTTGATGAGGTGAACAGCAGTGAGGACAGCTTCGGCCCAGAAGGAATGAGGGGCGGAGGCAGAGATGAGTAGGGCCCGAGCAGTTTCGATGATGTGACGATGTTTACGTTCAGCGACTCCGTTTTGTTCATGGGTGTGCGGACAAGACTGTTGATGGATGGTACCATGTGATTGGAGGAGATCGCGCATGGTGGAGGAGAGAAACTCCTGAGCACAGTCAGATCGAAAAGTTTTAATGCGACGGTCAAACTGAGTGTGAAGCATGGTTGTGAACGTGCGGTACACATCAGGTATTTCAGAGCGATTGCGAAGGAGATAAACTCAAACACAACGAGAGAAATCATCAATAAAGCTAACATAGTAAAGGTATCCAGAATGTGAAGCAATGGGCGCTGGTCCCCAAATATCAGAATGAACTAATTCAAAGGGGGCTGTTGTTTGGGAAGCACTGCTTGTAAATGGTAGAGCAAGATGCTTTGACAAACGACAGCCGGTACATATAGAAGGGGGGGGGGGGGGGAAGGAGACACGACCCAAAGCTCCAGAACGGATAACACTTCGAAGTCAGTCAGAAGATAAATGTCCTAGACGTCTGTGCCACAGGTCGGCATCAGATACAACGGAAAAAGCAGAAGCTGACGAAGCTGGTGATGGGGGAACATGGAGATGCTCCATCTGATACAGACCACCAGTCCTATGGCCCTGTCCAATCCTCTGAGCTGTCCGTGAATCCTGCACAACACAATCAGAAGAAGAGAATGAAACAGTTAATCCGAGATCACAGAGAGAGCTAACAGAAATAAGGTTCATGTGTAGCCGAGGAGCATGATGAACGTTGGAGAGGGTAAGATGACTAGTAGGGGCAGAAGTCGGGGTGATGGAGCCAGATCGCAAAATGGGGACAGAACCCCCATCAGCAGTGGTGACTTGAAGGGTAGTTGGGGTGGAAGTACAGTTGGTGAGGATGGTGGAGTTGGAGGTGAGATGGCAGGAGGCCCCGGAGTCGAAGTACCAAGGTGCAGTTGGAGTAACCCGAGCAGCAGTAGTACCAGGGGCAGCTAAGAGGCTCTGTTCCGCAGGGGAGCTGGCAGAGGAGGCAGAGGGAAACAGTGGTGAGTTGCGAAATAACTCCTCTAGTCGTTGCAGACGGTCAGTAGCAGCAGCAGCAGCAGTAGGATGGGGTCCAGGGTCACGACCGCGTCCCTTACCACGATCATCACGGCGATTGTCAGGAGGTTTGTGCTGAGCAGGGCGAGGGGGCCGAGTAGGACACTCATATTTCATATGTCCTACCTTCTTGCAGTAGTGACAAGTAACAGGACTGCTGCGGGGATGCAACGCAAGCGCAGTGTCGGGCCGGGGAGCGGCGGAGACAATCACAGGAGGTCGAAGACGGGTTTCTTCATCGAGGAGAGCAATGAGGGCGTCATCCAGAGAGGGAAGGGGGACCCGGTGAAGGAGCTGAGCTGCAAGTAAAGAGAACTCGGGACGTAGGGCAGCAAGGAACTGATGGAGATGACCCTCGGAAAGATGGCGTTGAAAGTCCAGAGAGCGAGGACAGCCGCAGGGCAGGGGAATCATTGAGTCCAGTTCGTGCCAGTAGGCACTCATCATGGTGAAGAAATCCTGAATAGAGCGCCCTTCCTGGCGAGCAGATTGAGAGTCGCAGATGAGACGGTGACGCCGAGCACCACCACGGGGGACAAAGCGGTCTCGGAGGTATTCCCACATGGCACGGGCCGAAGGGAGACGGCCGATGGAAGTGAGGAGTGGACGAGCAACAGATTCCAAAAGATAGGCCCGGATGGCTTGATCGCGACGGCGCCAAAGAGTGGTGTCATCTGTAGAGGTGACGGCTTCAGGAGTTTTGTCTGAGCTGGGAGTGACAGTCTTGGCGGCGGCAGAGCTTGCAGGTGCGGGAGGAGTACCAATGATGTGGTCCCAAAGATCACGGGAGCAGAGAGCGGCTTCAACAGTCAGGGCCCAGTCAGGCCAGTCGCTGGCTACGGCGAGGTGAAAGGAGGTTGCTTTCAGTGGTGGGGAGATCAGAGGGGCCGCCATGGACGCGTGTCGAAGAGAAAGAGCCGGCTCGAAGCTGGGGTAGGGGAGGGGCGATCAGGAGATAAGAACGGGGGGGGGGGGGGGGCTGGTAGCTGGCGGTCTAAGGGGGGGGGGGGGGGGGAGGACTCAGGTAGGAGGGAGGGAGGCGGTCTGGGTGTGGCGGGCTGAGGGGGGGAGCGGGTTTTGCGAGTGGACAGAGGGGGGGGGGGAGCTGGGTTTGCGAGTGGACAGAGGGGGGCGAGCTGGGGCGCGAGTGGAGGAGGGGGCGAGTGGACAAAGGGGGAGGGGGGCGATCTGGTGCGTGAGGGGACAGAGGGGGGGGGGGGCTGGTGTGCGAGTGCAGAGGGGTGGGGGCAAGACAGAGCAGGGGGGGCTGGTGGTCGGGTGGACCGGTGGAAGGGCGAGTGGTCAGAGGGGGGGGGGTGCTGTGGTGCGAGTGGTCAGAGGGGGGGGGGGCTGGTTTGCGAGTGGACAGAAGTGGGGGGGGGGGGGGGGGGGGGGCGAGTGGTCAGAGGGGGGTGGGGGGGGCTGGGGTGCGAGTGGACAGAGGGGGGGCGAGTGGTCAGAGAGGGGGGGGGGCTGGTTTGCGAGTGGACAGAAGTGTGGGGGGGGGGGGGGGGGGTCGAGAGAGAGCAGGGGGGCAGAGCGCAAAGGCGCGAGCAGGGTAGGGGGGGGGGCAGAAAAAATAATCGGAGGACAGGAGAAGGAGCAGGAGCAGGCTCGGGCGGACACGCGAGCACGAAGGCGAGCGGCTAAAAAAAATTTTGGCTCTGATATCATGTTACAAATAAGCAAAACAGGTATTGCAATATATTCACTAGTACTCAAATTGGACCAATGGGTCTTACATATATAGGAGAGAAGGGGAGGAGGAAATCCCAATAGACAATGTGGGACTAAAAGAGCACAACAATAAATACAATAAATACATATTTTAACAGGGCAATACGAGCCAATTAAAACTAGTCAGGAGGAGAGAGCTCAAAAGATCGGATCTCCTCCAAGGTATACTTAAGGGTCTATTTATAGATTTTCTAGTCTGATCTACAAATAGTGTAAATCCGCTTCTTAGTTTTACTAATTGCACCCCAAACTGGTCTGCTAACAGTCTAATTCCGCTGTTCTGAAGACTATTGGCAGCCCACAAAGGGTGTTTAGGTAATTTCCTGACTAAATTCTTTTGGGTGAGTGATCTGTGAAGACACCACTCGTCAGACTTCTCGCGCATTAAACTCTCTAAGTTCCACTGGGTGAGTGGTCCATAGGGGCACCACTCGCCAGATGTTTGGTTCGTTGGGCGAGTGGGGTTCTTCCCTCACTCGCCTGACCTCTCGCGCATTCACACTCCTAAGCGAGCGAGTGCTTTGCGGATGAGGCTTGCACTACTCG
Organism: Dactylorhiza incarnata; assembly: GCA_033032865.1. Classification (NCBI taxonomy): domain Eukaryota; kingdom Viridiplantae; phylum Streptophyta; class Magnoliopsida; order Asparagales; family Orchidaceae; genus Dactylorhiza; species Dactylorhiza incarnata. Next base: position 867,570 of record JAWHQI010000260.1, read on the forward strand.
CCCTGAGGCTTCCCTGCCTCCCCTGACCTGGGCGAATGCTCTTCCTGACCTACCTTGCATGTCCCTTGACAATTTGGGACACGCGGGGACCCGTTCGACGAATACGGGGTTGTACACGTGGAATACTGCAGCATTCTAAAAATACTGTCAGTATTTCGATCAATCATGTTGTTTTTGCAGGAACAAATAGTTTGATGCGCCCGAGCACCGTGATCTTAGGTGGGAAAACGCACCTAAAATATCTTCACGGCTTGGGCATTGTCATGCGTTAAAAAAACTCGCGCTTGTGTGACCCGTCCACAACCATTTCCTGTTCAACATGCTAATTTCCTTATTAAGTTTGAGTGGTGTTATATACTTATAAGCACATCAATACCGGCTATGTGCACACCTTAAAACAACCTAAAATACACTTAAAACCTCATATTTCTAATTTCTAAAGACATATACATGAACGCCCGCCCGATCCCGTGACCCCTCCCATTCTCGACGCGCTAGGGCCCGGTCTGCCGGATTCTCGCCGCTCGACCTCCTTCGCAACCGACATTTCGGCGCCGAAATCCTCCTCCAGAGCCGAAAGAACTCCATTTTCTCTGTCCGCCCCTTCCCCGATGATGACAATGTCGCATTTGGACGGGGATTTCTCATTTTGGGGGTTGCAGGAATGCCTTTTTCGCAATCCGCACCCCTTTTGTCGTGGACGACATATTTCCGGTCCTTCTGCGTGTAGTCGAGAGGTACAAAGTACTTCTTGTGATCCAGTGATTTCTATTATCCCGTCTGCTGCTAAGGTGCAGCTAGACACGACCAAAAGCCAGAATATCATGGCTCCGGATCAAAAGAAAGCTATCAGCCAAATTCTAGCAACTTGCAACTAGCTATGAGAGGGCAATTTGGGTGAAGATCCTCCACTGTTTAAGAGATCATCGTCGGAAATGGCAAACAATTCAGTTCACGTTGTGAAGTGCGAATATAAAAAATTGTATTTGGTGTGCCATTAGCATATTGGTGTGTAAATATATAAATTTGAGCTACAAATATAGTTTGATCGCACATAACGAATATCGTTGTGCTTAGATTATACACACGCACATACACACACGAGGCCATGGCATTGCCCTGGCGTGACGACGCTCCCGCCGCTTGCAAACCCCAGTGTGTTGTGTTTCGCGCGTCGCTCGATTTTGTCGTGAGCACGTGGGTTTGCGAGCAGCGGTAGCGTTGTCGCGTCCGAACAATGTCGTGGTCGGGATACTGTTGTGTGGGACCCGGGAGGCTCCCCGTGCACTGTCAGAGGCATAAACATGCATAATTTAATTGTTTTATAGACGTTGGTGCAAAGACTTTGCAATACATTGGACGCTTGGGGCAATGGATGACAACATAAGTTGACCTCAAGACGACATGAAGCAAAGAACCTTGATATGAAGACTTGATGTCCAAGCTTAGTGCATGAATGATAAATATGAATTCATATTATATGAATTACATTAATAAGCGAGGATCACACTGAATGCCATACTTTGCATGGAAAGCGTGGGCAACCGCCCACACTAAAAAAATCGAACTCGTATTATATTTTCTCCTGCACGCGCCACAGAAGAACTGTATTTCTCCCGTGCTTGATGCCTCCGCCTCCTCGGTGGACGAAGACGAACCGTGCTCCGTGCTTCCGCTTCTTGCTGGACGAAGAGGAACACGACTCTCCTCTCTCGGACAAACGTGAATCTGTTCTTCTCCTCTCTGCCCTTTGGGTTCTGCTTCTACTGCTATGCATCGTAGCCCAGTCGGCAGTCGCCCTTGTCCTCTCCAACGGCCAAAAGGCAACAAAGACCAGAGGTCCAGCCATCCAGAACTCCAGATCCATTCGATTTTAGGTATTTCATTGTCGTTTTTCATTCAGTTTTAGAACTCCAGATTCATTATCATTTTTCATTCAATTTTAGAACTCCAGATTCATTATCGTTTTTCATTCAGTTTTAGAACTCCAGATTCATTATCGGTTTTTCATTCGATCTCATTCCTGTTTTCAGTCTTTCAGAGGAATTTCATACTCGTTTTCATTGGATTTGATCCATTGGTTTTTCATTTTCACTCAATTTCAGTCGATGATATCCTTCATATTTCAGTCCATTTCAGTTTTGAACTAAAAATTGTATGTGATTGGTTAGCAAATGGTTGGATCCTCCATTTGATTTCAGCTTCAGCAATATTTAGCAATTTTTCAAATTAATGTCTCGGTTAATGCACGAAAACACAAGTGGTTAGCAATGTTTCAATTATTTAGTTATTTTGTACATTCAAAATGTCCAAATTTTGACAAATTCTGGTATAAAAATATTTTTTTTATATTTATAAAAAAATTGCCATTATGTTATTGAACGCCCAAACAGAAAAATCCTTCTGGGTCCGCCACTGTATGACGAGGTATTCACCGATAACATGCCATGCACGACATTTCCAAGGCAAGTCAAAGGTGAAGACTCTCGCAAGTACTTGAGCAAACATCTCGAAGCCCAACTTATCCCAGAAAGATATGGTCTCGCCGACGCCTCATCATATTCGCATGTGTTATACTTCTCGCGCAGACACACCTTCTGATCTCGCCGACGCCCGGCCTCACTCGCTGGCATCTTCTAGCTCCCACGCAACATACATGTATTTACTTAGTTTTTCCCTTTATCCGACCGCTCGAGCAGCTCTTTCTCTCCATATAACTACCCGCAGGTAGGTCTCATACTAGAATAAATAGGGTGAAGAGTACCTTGAGGGACCAATGACATCCTCTACCACTCGCGTGACACCAACATCTCTAAAAACAGTGTTCGAGAGTTCAATTTGTAACTGAACCCTAAATCAATAAAAACACGCAAATCTTTAGCTCATCTCGACATTTCCGAGCCTTTCATATCCGACCATTCCTGACCCAAAATATGCCACCAACTATATTTTAAGTAGCAATGTTCTGATTTTTGTCTTATTCATGAGAGATTATGCCTGGTTCCGAGATTTAATGCATTAGTGAAAGACACTTTGCCTCGTGAAACAATGCACGATCATTTTCTTTGAAGGTTAACAATGCACGATCATTTTCGGTCACCCGTTAGTTACCAGGTAACAAATAACTTTATCTTATTCAAAGAAAATCTTATCATGCGCTCAATGCACCCTGTGCGTGCGGAAAGAAATCTACCCGTTTATCTGTCCTTGTCCTATTTTTAATGCAGTGTATTTTATTATAACAAACGGCGTGATATTCAAGAACATGCTTGGACCGTGAGATTTGGCTTCGGAGGATGGATGGGTAATACACGGTAAAGAAGGTGTATTATGTAGGTAGCTCTTTAATAACTGTTAAATATTTAGTGTTTCTTAATTTAAATTAAAAATTAATTCAGTTCAAAAATCAAAACAGATTATTATGTATAATTTGCAATTTGAAATCAAACGATGAACAAAAGTTAAATTTCAATAAGAAAAATATTTCAAGACCGACGGCAATCACCGAACAATTTCATCACACATTCTTCGCAATTTTTTTTTCACATTCCGAAAGTCAGATCCTCACTTTCCGGGGACGAAGTTGGTGGCGTAGGCCCAGGCATTGTTGTTCACGGGGTCGGCGAGGTGATCGGCGAGGTTCTCTATCGGGCCTTTTCCGGTGACGATGGCTTGCACGAAGAATCCAAACATAGAGAACATGGCGAGCCTGCCGTTCTTCAGCTCCTTCACCTTCAGCTCCGCGAAAGCCTCCGGATCGTCGGCCAGACCCAGGGGATCGAAGCTGCCGCCGGGGTACAGGGGATCGGTGATCTCGCCGAGCGGCCCGCCGGCAATCCGGTAGCCCTCGACGGCACCCATGAGGACGACCTGGACGGCCCAGATGGCGAGAATGCTCTGGGCATGGACCAAGCTAGGGTTGCCCAAATAGTCCAGCCCGCCGTCGCTGAAGATTTGTGAACCGGCTTTAAACCAGACGGCTTCGCCGAACTTAACCCCATTTCGAGCCAAGAGCTCCGGGAACACGCAGCCCAAAGCCCCCAGCATGGCCCAACGAGAGTGAATCACCTCGAGTTCCCGGTTCTTCGCGAAGGTTTCGGGGTCCGCCGATAACCCTGCGGTGTCCCACCCGTAGTCCCCGGGGAATTCGCCGGTGAGATAAGACGGGGCCTCTCCCGAAAAGGGGCCGAGATACTTGACACGATCTGGGCCGTACCAGGGACTCCCGGAAGGAGCCTTGGGCCTTCCGACGGTCTTTCCCCTCATGCTAACACGGCCCTCTCCGAAGACTTGGGCGGCGGAGGGGGGACTCTTCACGGCCTTGCCGGCGAGGGAGGGGGAAGAGAGGGCCATTGTGGCTGCTGCGGCGGCCATCTTAATTAGTGCAGCAGTAGTGCTGATAAATGAGAGTGCTAAAACTGGATCCGGCTTGAGGAGAGAATTTATAGGGAGGAGGAGAGGAAGAGGATGAGGGGCCTTATCCAGTGCAAAATCTGAAGCATAATTTTCAATTGGCCGAGGGCTTCTACGGCCATGGTTTGAGTACAGCTGGGGACGCCAGCCACCACTAGTTATCTTGTGTGGCTATGGCTTCGGTTCTGTGGATCTGACGCTTGCAAATTTATTTGGATAAGGGGCAGTATTTGATTTGTTGCATGGGATCTATTCGATTTCTTATTGATAAAATTGTAGATAGCGCGAGGAGCTATAATTCCCCATGTATTAAATTAGTCTATTTTATGCTAAACTATTAGGCTATGGTTTAAGGGCAATTCAAATTTGGTAATTCATGGCCTTTGTTAGCTGCAACATATAGATTTTGAAAATTTTACTTGCAAATGAATTTGTTAACTGCAACTCAGAGATTTTGAAATTTTCATATGCAAATGAATTTGTAGAAAGCAATCCGTAGAGTTTGAAAATTTCATCGCACACAATTTAAATTTATCTTCTTCGTCGTCAAATTCATCACGTTCGCCTGGATTGCCCAGTTGTAGCTACAAGAGGAGCATAAACCACTTCCTTAATATTAGAGATGCAAATTTGCCTCAGGCCCGGTTGCCTGGTCCAGATCTGCCCAGACCCGAGCCCGATTAGGTCCGGTCCAGACCCAGGCTGGGCCTAAGGGGGCTCACCAAGCCCCCTTATTTTTCCAGAGCCCGGGCCGGGCCCAGGCACGCTTGAAATCCCGCTTAAATGCTAGGCAGATTCTGGGCTATCCGCCCAGCATTTAAGCTAGGCTTGTTCTTTGGGGCCTGCTTGGGACCGGTAGCAAAAAAGCCCGTGCCCGGCCTGGGCCAGGCGGGCCTTTTCTGCACGCCTACTTAATATATAACTGAAGAGGATCGGCAGAGATATCTGAAGCTTCGTATTCATTGAGAATGAAATAAATGAACCAGCGAGCCTCTATTGAGCACACACTGCTGAAAGTATTAAGAATAGGCTCTTTCTATTCTCCCATGTCTCATCAGAAGACATTTCAAATTCTTCAACTTTGCAATTATCTGGATTGAAGCTATGCAAACCTTAATGGTATCCTTAATAGGTCTCATGGTACATCCGCCAAGAAACACCAACAATGCGAAGAGAAGAATCTAATCCTAAATACGACGAATGTGGCAAGAACTCTCTAGAGGAGGGGAATTGATAGGCGTGCTTCCTATCATCAATTCCTAATGAATTTACAAATTTACGAAATGGTTCTGATGCAGGACAGGCTTCGCGTCTTCCTGCCACCCTGGAGTCCTACCAGGGGGAACCACTCGGGAGTACACCCGAGCGGCTTTCATCAGGGTTGCAACCAAAACACCCCAACCCATGGAGTCACCACCATGCGGCGGGTTGTTGAGGCTCGGGATCGAACACCCGACCTTCTTGATAAGAGGCTTTCACCAACGCTCTCATCACCAACTGACCTGCAGCTTTGATGAAAGCCGCTCTGGTGGACTCCCGGGTGGACCCCCTGGTGAGACTCCAGGATGGCAGGAAGGCGTGACGTCTGTCCTGCATCAGGTTCTAGCACACCTTATTCACCGTCTGCCTCCAAAAACTCCAGCTCCTCCCAATCACCGTAAATGGAGGCTTCCAGCCACATCTCCGACAAGCTGAGTGGGAAAAGCTAGAGCTCTCGGCGGATTACAATTTGAAAGTGAGGGAATACACAGATTAGCGTAGGAGGAGGATATTGGAGATGATAGTTTCTATTACGCACATGGAAGAGGGTTTCAGTTGTGGGTTGCAAGCCAAGAAACAAAAATAGAAAATATTGAGAGTTTTTTTAAGGTTGCCAATAATCAAAACTGAGCTACAATTAACAATCACCAATTATTATAATGTCGCGGACAACCATTTTGAACCATATTATGTATAATTTTGATAACATTTTTCAATCCTAACCCTTGAAAGAATCTTGATTTAGGCTCTGTTTGGGTGGGTGACTGCGGTTGGATGAGATGGAGCAGTTGGAGATAAAGATAAGATGATGTTTTTGAATGAAGCTCCTACAATGCGTCTGGAATCAGTCATAAAATGATGTTTTGAGGGATCAATGGTACTAAATAAAGATTAGGCCTTGTTTGGGGGGGGGGGGGGGGGGGGGGACTTATTTTCACCGGTCAAGCGGTTACGACCGCATGAACCGGACCATAATTAAGATCCGATTCATGCGGTCGTAACCGCTTGACCGGTGAAAATAAGTCCCCTCAAACGGAGCCTTAGTCAAACTGACAAAAAATGGCTTGTAGGCAATGGAAAATACTCCCAAACAATCATAGCCTTAATTTGATCAAACACATGGAATCTAGGTATTTGTAGGCAATTTAAACCTCAAACCTCAAATTGGAGTCGTCCACATATGGCCTTGAGGATAGAAAACAACGTTGCTAGTCGCCCTTGCCTATGTCAAAGAGGACCTCTTGTGAACAACTAATCAACACCTCATGGAGCTCTTCGACGTCCTACAACAAATAAAACTTTTGCATAACCACTCAACATAGTACATTAACAATAAAACATTAATTAGGCAATGTCTTTCAACAAAGAAGTTCGCCCTAACATGATTGACATCTAATAAGTCATGAATAGAAAAAAATCATGGAATAAAAGCTTCTTTAGACGACATACCAATATGGGCATGACAAATATAAAGTTTGGTAATGCGATCTTATACGACTCATCTTTGTGTTCTGTTATCAGTTCAGATCTGAGTCCACCTGGGATTGAGGAGGAGGCTCTAGTAGCTTGGGCTCGAGAGGAGCAGGTTGTGCGGGTGTTGTAGAGGGAGGACAACGAAGGTGCTGCGGATCTAAGTTGCGGTTGTGTGGAAAGGCAACGATCAGCGCGACACATGTGCGGGGAGATTTAGATCCAGCTTGAACTTCTTCTTCGGCGGTGGAGGGCGCTTGGTCGTACGACGACGATCAAAGGTTCGTGCGTACTTTGTGCGTCTGAAGTCCTATGGATTGCAGTAAGTCTTAGAGTTTCTCTGCGAGTGGATGTGTTTGATTCCACCCGTGATGCCCTTTTATCATGTATTTTTCCTATCATCGCGTGGTTGTGCATTTCATTGATATTAAATAAACTATATTATTGTGATTATATATCAGTAGAATTGTCGATTGTTTGCTACTCCATAGTTTCTTGTTGACCTTTATTTGTAGCTGTTCCCGTAAAAGCCATTTGAGTTTCCTAACACTTAAAGGGGTTATAAAAATAGGTAAAATATATTTTAATGGTCATAATTTAGAATGAGTCACCCCAACTCTGTAGAGCAGTGCGTTATTGATATCTACGTTCTCTTTAGAGTGCATCATTCCTTGTTCAATTATCTTTTTCATTGAACATGGAAGGTGAGTAACAAAAAAAAAAGTTCTCTCATATTATTCTTCACTATTTTTGTTAGTTTTGTTTTAAGTTAACTCAATTTTCTTATCAACAACATCAGTGAATACTCAATTGATTAGTCACCCCAACTCTGTAAGGCAATTCCACTGTGAACTCGTCTAGCCTACTTGATGGAATAGTCACCCGAAGAACCTAATCGACAATTCGTTGATCTGTTCTGATTAACTATCTTTGCAAATATAATGTAATTGTACCGCAAAGTGTAACAAAAGTTCTTATTCCTTCATTCATTGGAATTGTGGAGAAAGATGGTCAAGTACAACACATGCATTGTGTTAAAATTTTGTGCATGTGACAATGTGCTATGCCCATTCATGATAATATTGGATCACTATGAATAGTCGTACATATACAACAACAATAATGCATATGGATGCTAGCTCATAGGCATTTTGTTTAGCCATATCAACAATTCTTCATACATTAATCAGATTTCTCCAAAGAGGTGGATCTTCATCAAACCAATAATGAGCAAGCCTCCTCTCATAGCCAATCAACACACAAACAAAATGTTGTTCTATGTTCAAAGAGTGGATACATGATGCAAAAATGGGAATAAGTATATCCCGGCCAAAAATTTTTTTGAATCAGCAATTATTCCCACTTCAAAATATGTTGGGAGCCATCAGGCGTGGATTAATCTTTATGACACTGGATGAGAGAAGATAACATTGGTTATGGAATCATCCCATGAGATTCATTTAAGTGAATTTAAGCGACGACTAATGAGGCTTTTCGCTAACACAAAGAAGAAAGCAAGTGACGTCTTTGACTTGAAGCAAATTAAGTCCTATCGAACCCTTTTTTGAGTCCATTGTTTGCGGAGTGCTTCTTGCATGAAGGAACACAAGAGTGGTTGAAGCCATGATTAAAGCATTATGAAATATGAATCGAAAAATCCGTAATGAAAAACTGAAATAGCTGGACATCAATTAGGCTCAAGAAGAAAATGCAAGCACTAGTGCATTTCACTTGTTGATGAATAAATCATTGTTCGTCGTGTGGAGAAGAGAGAACGACGGAAGCTAATGAACAAAAATAAAAGTACGAGACTTAAGAGAGTAGAAAGAAGGGAAATCTTATTCCAAATTTGATTCTTACAATGAACTATCCGGTTTTTTTATATATGACACTACCTAATATTTTAAAATACATATGCATCCTATATCCATTATTTTAATACACATGCATATCACATATCTAATATTTTAATGCATATAGAAATCACACACATAACATTTCAATACGCATGCATATATATCACACTCTTATTATTTTAGACAATTGTTATTCGTAGATCATAAATGTCGATCCGTAGAACACCTTTTTTCCACTTTATTTGAGTTTACAAATTAATATTTGCAGACCAATTTTAAACTTGAGCAGTCGATATCTTCGTTCTCCTGAGCAGAGCCCGACAATGAAGTAACATCTCTGACGACCTTCTGAGCACTTCATTGTGTGCACGAATCATGATTCATAAAATGAATGCGCGGATAGAGACCGAGTTGAGGAAGAAAGACGATTTCTTCGATGTTCATGCGATTTCGGTTTGATTGAGAAGATTTAGATACTAGAGTTACTCTCTCCTTGTGGTGAGGAAGACGAAGATGACGACTGTTGCGGATCACTCAAGGCTCCGGTAGATCGGACTAGATTGAACCGTCTTAGCCCGGGAGCGTTTGAGCGCGCAAACAGTCACAAAAAAAGAGAAAGCTAACAAGACAATTTTTTTAACGTGGAAAACTCGTCAACTGGGTGAAAAACCACGCGGCCGGGTCTGTGCCGGCTGAAACCTCAACTATTTGTTGGTTGTTGTACAAAGCTACTTTAAAGAACTCGAGGGCGACAGACCGCCCCTCGTTACAATTGTTGAGAGAGAGATACTCAGAGGGTGACAAGCCACCACTCCTGGAGCTAAGACTTTTGTCTGATGCAGAGGGGGATGCTGCGCTCTAAGCGCTCTAGAGGTTTTGACTGCAGCTTGAAGGTTGGATCGATGTGCTCTATGCGTCTTTGTCTCTGTCGGTTGTCTCCTGCTGCGCGAGAGGAGTTTGGAGTGCTGTTCTTGCTGGAGGCTGGAGCGTTTGTTCTTGAGTGCGCGGAGTGCTTGTTGCTGAGTACGCGGGGTTATGCTTGGACGGTCTTGAGAGCAGAGAGCGCAGAGGCGCTCTTGGAGCAGTCTTCAGAGCGGAGTGCACGGAGGCGCGCTTGAAGCGGTCTTGAGAGCGGAGCGCGCGGAGGCGCGGTTGGAGTGTTCTTGAGAGCGGAGCACACGGTGGCGCGCTTGGAGCAGTCTTCAGAGAGGAGCGCACAGAGGCGCGCTTGGAGCGGTCTTGAGAGCGGAGCGCGCGGAGGCGCGCTTGGAGCAGTCTTGAGAGCGGAGCGCGGAGGCGCGCTTGGAGCGGTCTTGAAATCGGAGCGCACGGAGGCGCGCTTGGAGCGGTCTTGAGAGCGGAGCGCACGGAGGCGCGCTTGTGAGCGCGCAAGAAGGAGGTGCGCTTGTGAGCGCGCAAGGAGGACGCACGCTGGTGAGCGCGCAAGGAGGAGGCGCGCTTGTGAGCGCGCAAGGAGGAGGCGCGCTTGTGAGCGCGCAAGGAGGAGGCGCGCTGGTGAGCGCGCAAGGAGGAGGCGCGCTGGTGAGCGCGCAAGGAGGAGGCGCGCTGGTGAGCGCGCAAGGAGGAGGCGCGCTGGTGAGCGCGCAAGGAGGAGGCGCGCTGGTGAGCGCGCAAGGAGGAGGCGCGCTGGTGAGCGCGCAAGGAGGAGGCGCGCTGGTGAGCGCGCAAGGAGGACGCGCGCTTGTGAGCGCGCAAGGAGGACGCGCGCTTGTGAGCGCGCAAGGAGGACGCGCGCTTGTGAGCGCGCAAGGAGGACGCGCGCTTGTGAGCGCGCAAGGAGGACGCGCGCTTGTGAGCGCGCAAGGAGGACGCGCGCTTGTGAGCGCGCAAGGAGGAGGCGCGCTTGTGAGCGCGCAAGGAGGACGCGCGCTTGTGAGCGCGCAAGGAGGACGCGCGCTTGTGAGCGCGCAAGGAGGACGCACACTTGTGAGCGTGCAAGGAGGACGCGCTGGCGAGTGCGCAAGGAGGAGACGCGCTTGTGAGCGCGCAAGGAAGAAGGAGGAGAGAGAAAATCCGTAGGAGGATTTTCCCGGCTGGAGAGAGAGAAAGTCTCCAAAGAGGGGAGAGATGGAGGAGGAGAAGATCCTCCAAAAAAGAGAAGCATTGGGGTTCTATTTATAGTTTTTGAGGGTGGCACTTTCGTAATTAAATGGGTGGTTAGGGTAGTTATGGTGGTTATGCGGCTACCCGCACACCATAACCAATTTATGTGTTATACGCACACTTATCATGAATGTAGCTACGCGCACACCAGTTTGTATAGTTTTGCGGTGATATGTATTCATATGACGAATATGGTTATGCGCACACCATAACCATATTATTTTCTATACGCAGACCGTATTGAAGGATTTTACTATTTGCACCCCCATGTTAGAGGATTTTACTATTTACACCCACATGTTGAAGAATTTTACTATTTGCACCCCCATGTTGGAGGATTTTACTATTTGCATTCCATGATGGAGGAATTTACTATTTGCACCCCCATGTTGGAGGATTTTACTATTTGCACCCCATGATGTAGAATTTTACTATTTGCACCCCCCATGTTGAAGGATTTTACTATTTGCACCCACATGTTGGGTGGTTACGGGGCTAGTGGGGTTTCTTTGGATAACCGCACACCCATGAATGAGGTGCAGTTAGCGCCTTGAAGGAAACCCTATCAACGACAATTTTTTTTTAATTTTCTTTACTAATATGTAGATAACAAAAATATCTACGAATAACAAATTTGACTTCTTTTAGAGCTGCGAATAGACAAAATCTTAGAATATTCAAAAGTGATTTGCGAATAATAACCGTCTTATTTTAATATATATGTATTACATAACCCGAAATTCATCGAGATCAGAAATGCCTAAGAAGATAACTATTCGCAGACCATTAAGCTCGAGAGACTGGCGGCTATTCGTAGACCTCACCAGAAGAGTACTGGTCATCGTCAAGGAAGAGAATAAAGGCGAGAATCCAGGATGACGGGCATCCAGCATGGCGGGCATCCATCATGGCGGGCATCCAGGATGGCGGGCATCCAGGATGGCGGGCATCCAGGATGGCGGGCATCCAGCATGGCGCGCATCCAGCATGGCGGGCATCCAGCATGGCGGGCATCCATGATGACACACATCCAGCATGGCGCGCATCCAGCATGGCGGGCATCCAGGATGGCAGGCATCCAGGATGGCGGGCATCCAGCATGGAGAGCATCCAGCATGGCGGGCATCCAGCATGGCGGGCATCCAGTTGAGCTCCTACTAGGTGTCGACTTTTCTCCACCTCCAGTTGAGCTCGGCTCCTGCTAGGTGCTGTCTTCCTCTCCACAACCAGTTGAGTTTGGCTCCTGCTAGGTGTCTACTTCTTCTCCACCTCCAGTTGAGCTTCGCTACTGCTAGGTGTTGACTTTCTCTCCACCTCCAGTTGAGCTTCGCTCATGCTATGTGTCGACTACCTCTCCACCTCTAGTTGAGCTTCACTCATACTAGGTGTCGACTATTCTCCACCTCCAGTAGAGCTCGACTCCTGCTAGATGTTGACTTCTTCTCCACCTCCAGTTGAGTTTCACTACTGCTAGACCTCGACTTCCTCTCCACCTCCAATTGAGCTCGGCTCCTGCTAGGTATCGAATCTTCTCCACCTCCAATTGAGCTTCGCTCCTACTAGGTGCCGACTCTTCTCCACCTCCACTTGAGTTCGGTTCCTGCTATGTGTTGACTTCTTCTCCACCACCAGTTGAGCTTGGCTTCTACTAGGTGTCGACTTCTTCTCCACCTCCAGTTGAGCTTTGCTCCTGCCAGGTGTCGACTTTCTCTTCACCTCCAGATGAGCTTTGCTCCTGCTAGGTGTCGATTGCCTCTCCACCTCCAGTTGAGCTTTGATTCTACTAGGTGTCGACTCTTCTCCACCTCCAGTTGAGCTCGACTCCTGCTAGGTGTCAACTTCTTCTCCACCTCTAGTTGATCTCGTCTCTTGCTAGGTATGGACTTCTTCTCCACCTCCAGTTGAGCTTCGCTCTTGTTAGGTGTCGACTTTTTCTCCACCACCAGTTGAGCTTGGCTCCTGCTAGGTGTTGACTTCTTATCCACCTCCAGTTGAGCTTCTCTCCTGCTAGGCGTCGACTTCCTCTCCACCTCTAGTTGAGCTAGGTTCCTGCTACATGTCGACTCTTCTCCACCTCCAGTCGAGCTTCTCTCCTACTAGGTGTTGACTCTTCTCCACCTCCAGTTGAGCTCGGCTCCTGCTAGGTGTTGTCTTCCTCTCCACAACCAGTTGAGTTTGGCTCCTGCTAGGTGTCGACTTCTTCTCCACCTCCAGTTGAGCTTCGTTCCTGCTAGGTGTCGACTTTCTCTCCACCTCCAGCTGAGCTTCGCTCCTACTTGGTGTGACTTTCTCTCCACCTCTAGTTGAGCTTCGCTCCTACTAGGTGTCGAAGCTTCTCCACCTCCAGTTGAGCTCGGATCCTGTTAGGTGTCGACTTCTTCACCACCTTAAGTTGAGCTTCGCTCCTGCTAGGCGTCGACTTCCTCTCCACCTCCAGTTGAGCTCGGCTTCTGCTAGGTGTCGACTCTTCTCCACCTCCAGTTAAGCTTCGCTCATACTAGGTGTCGAAACTTTTTCACCTCTAGTTGAGCTCAGCTCCTGCTAGGTGTTGACTTTCTCTCCGCCACTAATTGAGCTTGGCTCCTGCTAGGTGTCGACTTCTTCTCCACCTCCGTTTGAGCTTCGCTCCTGCTAGGTGTCGACTTTCTCACCACCTCCAGTTGAGCTTCGCTCCTGCTAGGTGTCGACTTCCTCTCCACCTCCAGTTGAGCTTCATTCATACTAGGTGTTAACTCTTCTCCACCTCCAGTTGAGCTCGGCTCCTGCTATGTGTCGACTCTTCTCCACCTCCAGTTGAGCTTCACTCATACTAGGTGTTGACTCTTCTCCACCTCCAGTTGAGCTCGACTCCTGCTAGGTGTTGACTTCCTCTCCACCACCAGTTGAGCTTGGCTCCTGCTAGGTGTCAACTTCTTCTCCACCTCCAGTTGAGCTTCGCTCTTACTAGGCGTCGACTTCCTCTCCACCTCTAGTTGAGCTTCGCTTCTACTAGGTATCGACTCTTCTCCACCTCCAGTTGAGCTCGACTCCTACAGTGTCGAATCTTCTCCACCTCCAGTTGAGTTTCGCTCCTACTAGGCGTTGACTTCCTCTCCACCACCAGTTGAGCTTGGTTCCTACTAGGTGTCGACTTCTTCTCCACCTCTAGTTGAGCCTCGCTCCTGCTAGGTGTCGACTTTCTCTCCACCTCCAGTTGAGCTTCGCTCCTGCTAGGTGTCGACTTCCTCTCCACCTCCAGTTGAGCTTCGCTCCTACTAGATGTCGACTCTTCTCCACCTCCAGTTGAGCTCGACTCTAGCTAGGTGTCGACTCTTCTCCACTTCCAGTTGAGCTTCGCTCCTACCAAGCGTCGACTCTTCTCCACCTCCAGTTGAGCTCGACTCCTGCTAGGTGTTGACTTCCCCTCCACCACCAGTTGAGCTTGGCTCCTGCTAGGTGTCGACTTCTTCTCCACCTCAAGTTGAGCTTTACTCCTACTAGGCGCCGACTACCTCTCCACCTCCAGTTGAGCTTCGCTTATGCTAGGTGTCTACTCTTCTCCACTTTTATTTGAGCTTCGCTCCTGCTAGGTGACGACTCGTCTCCACCACCAGTTGAGCTTCGCTCGTGCTAGGTGTCGACTTCTTCCCCACCTCCAGTTGAGCTTCGCTCCAGCTAGGTGTCGACTTTCTCTCCACCTTTAGTTGAGCTTCGCTCCTGCTAGATGTTGACTTGCTCTCCACCTCCAGTTGAGCTTTGCTCCTGCTAGGTGTCGACACTTCTCCACCTCCAGTTGAGCTCAGCTCCTGCTAGGTGTTGACTCTTCCCCACCCCCAGTTGAGCTTCACTCCTACTAGGTGTCGACTCTTCTCCACCTCCAGTTGAGCTCGGCTCCTGCTAGGTGTTGACTTCCTCTCCACCATCGGTTGAGCTTTGCTCCTGTTAGGTGCCGACTTCTTCTCCACCTCCAGTTGAGTTTCGCTCTTGCTAGGCGTCGACTTTCTCTCCACCTCCAGTTGAGCTTCGCTTCTGCTAGGTGCCGACTCGTCTCCACCTCCAGTTGAGCTTCGCTCCTGCTAGGTGTCGACTCGTCTCCACCTCTAGTTGAGCTTCGCTCCTGCTAGGTGTCGACTTCCTCTCCACCTCCAGTTGAACTTCGCTCATGCCAGGTGTCGACTCTTCTCCACCTCCAGTTGAACTTGGCTCCTGAGAGATGTCGACTATTCTCCTCCTCCAATTGAGCTCCACTCATGGAAGGACCTCGCGTGATCCAGCATGGCGGGCATCCAGTATGACAAGCATCCTGCATGGCGGGCATCCATCATGATGGGCATCCAGGATGGCGGGCATCCAGCATGGCGGGCATCCAGCATGGCGAGCATCCACCATGACGGGCATCCAGCATGAAAACAATCTCAAAGGCGAATGACAACAAATTATTATTTACTGCAAAGACCTTCCATATCTATCAACACAATCTCCATGAAAACAAATTATTATACAATTTCATCATGATTCATTAGAAGGTGTTCATGTCACAACAATATTTGTGTTGTTGTTGTAAAGAGCAAGTTCATGTCAAAAATTATGTAACAAATTGTTAATTGTATGTCTCGAATCCTAACTCAAAGGCGACGAACGATGCTTAACACGACCCACATGGTCCTGGACCGCGGCCTTGGCCAAAAAATTTTCTTGCAGACGACCTGAGGCACCCCAGAGAATGTGGTTGTAACCGTTCTAGAAGTCAGTAGACGCATCCAGAAGGCGGGGACACAACGTTTCAGGACACACATCCCGAGGCACATTTGCGTGTGCCCAGGGCATGCACGATTCTGATAGTTTCATAGCGGTTGTTACACATCTGTTAATAAAAGAACATGTTGTTTTAAAGTCTGAAATTGTAATTGTACGGAATGTTATATAACCTCTTGGTTGTACTTGACACTGGGTAGTGAGAATTCTGAATTATGAAATCCTTCACCCATTGCAACTGCCTCTGTTTTTTATAGTAAAGATCTGATTGGTGTTGCCTGTGGACGTAGTCCATCTTGGGGTGAACCACGTATAAATTTGTGTCGTCTGTGATTGTTTATTTCTATTTTATTTTTTATTCTTCTCATTTTCCGCAACACAAATTGTGACTTGTCAAAAAGAGTAAACCCTCCATCCAGCCACTTAATCTCTGAAGCCTCATGCTTATTTATAAAGCTAATACATTGATTATCCTTAATTAATAAAATGTTGATGTCAACTGGCAGATGGAAGAGAGGCATTTAATCCATCAGTGGTTCATTTACTTTGGACGACTGGATTTGTTTTCCAACACTATCGGCGAGATCACCTACCCGCTATACCCATAAGGCAGCTTTGACCCGTTGGGGCTGGCTGATGATCCGGAGCTGAAGGTGAAGGAGCGCAAGAATGTCAATCTCGCAATGTTCTCTATATTTTTGTTCTTCGTGCAAGCCAAATTCGGGTCTGTTTGGGGCAGCTCTGGCGGATGGAAAAACTATGTTCCAACTGCTAGAGCTGTCCCTAGAATATTTTCGGCCTTTGACAACACTTGAAAACTGTTGCTTAATACTGTCAAGTGTTGCCAAAACAATAAAAACTGTTGCCATAGAGGTATTGTGTATACACGTGCTACCAAAAGTCTAAGCCAACATGTATTTTAAGTGCTTGTGACAGCTCTGTGTGCCCAACTCTTTAGAAACCGGAATTGATAGAGCCAGGTTTTTGGTGTTAGTGCGCTCGAAGCATCCCGTGTGGCCGTCAATTTTGGAAAGACCTCTACGTTGCCCCAAGCAGGAGTATTTATAAGCGTAACCCTAAATCTCCAACGGGTTATTGGATTCCTATCGGATCCAAACCAAACCATTAAGTATCCTATATCATTATATAAATATACCTCAACATTTGGGCCTATTCCGGAAGCTGTGAAGGATCTGATTTCGCGGTTCATAAATCGTGCTTCGTCATTTTTTCCGTCGCCCGTAACCCCGATAGGCGGAGGCAGAGTTTTTTCTTCCTCGATCGATCGACATTCGCGCTTCTTCTTCCTCGATCGATCCGTTGGATTTCCGCTTTCCGATCCTCGCGCCTCTTTCGATCCCAGGCGAGAAGGTATCGTCTTCCTCGATCGTCAAGTTTTTCTTCCTCGATTGATCCACTCGATTTCCGCTTTCCGATCCTCGCGCCTCTTTAATTTCAATCCCGGGCGAGAAGGTCTTGTCTTTCTCGATCGTACAGCTTTTGGTCCTCTGGTTATCGGCCATTTGTAGACCGAACTGCTCGTCGATCCATCAACAACTTTTTCATCCGCCAGAGCTGTCCCAAACAGAGCATTCGTCCCATAAAAGCAAGGATCTGATAAGTAGTACCTGACTTTGGGGATAGTACGTGGACGTGCACTTGAGTTCGGGGATAAAAAAATGTGAAGACTTTGTGTAGTAAGATTGTTTCTCTATCGCCGAATGAAATTATTTTCTTCTTGATATTTCATATTGCAAATTATAAAAATGAATGACAAGCAAACACAAGATTATATAGTTTACCCTAAGAATGGATAAATTTCCGACAATCTTTCTGTTCTTTAACTATACTATTCGTACTGTTACGAAAATCTTTTCTCTATATGCTCTCTCTCGGGTTATATTCTTTCGATTTTATTTTTCTATTTTGAGTTTGCTTCACTAAGTAAAAGTTTGTGGGTTCTATGATTCTTTGGTGTCCGCATAAATCGGAATTTCAAAATCTAGCTGAGTATTGTACTTTAGAGAAATGAGCACCATATGAAAGTTTATATCTTATCGAGACTCTCGACTACTATTTTTTATTTTTTACTTCTCGTTTTGCATTCTCACTATTTTCTTCAAAGCAGAAAAATTATATACTTACTATATTGTAAATATTAACTCCGACAAGTTACAGCTCAAAGTTCAGTTAATTTTGTTAAATGTTCTTGAATAATATAATGAATGCAAAATAAGAAAAAATAGATGTGTATTCCCAGAAAAAGATAAAGTGATTAGGTTGGACTAACAAGACCACGAGTCCGGACGGTTCGCCGAGACGGTTTCAACCGGCCCAATTAACTTCATGCGATTTCAAGTCTGTTTTGACTCTTAAACTGGCTGCTGAGAGTGTCTCACGAGGCCCCCGAGCAGATCATCCCTACCCAATGCTAGGGCTCGCTCCCTAGTGTCCGGGCGTGTCCGGGCACGAGCTCCCTCTTCTGCTTATTCCTCGTGGATCCTCTCCAAACTCTGAGCTTGAGATCCGAATCTTTTGAAACTCATATATATCTCCATAACTACTTTACGAAATTTCAATCTCAAAGTGCGCCGTATTGCTCTAAAAAAACTCTACAAGATATGATATTCAATTGAGGATTTTGGTGGAGTTTTAGCGGGGCAGACATTTCACCTAAACCCCCCTTTCACAGACGATTTTCAGAGCTCCAGAACTCCGATTGAGAAACCGTTGTCATTAATGGACTCGTGGAGAGACAAATTTAACCTGAAATGTTCATCAAGTCTTAAACATTTTCATTTTTTCAGCGAGGCACCGACAACCAGTACTACTCCGACGAACCTGACCAGGCGGGTTCGCCCGGGAGCAAAGTTGTCCGACCAAGTTGATAATTCGATGAACATACACTGTGCATCTCTATTCGTCCGCCAAATAATTAAAATGACAAAATTCCTTATCTGCCTCTCTTGAAATATATAAAAGAGGGTCTACCTCTTCATTTGAAGGGGCCGACAATCGGAGAAAGAGTAAGGATCCAGTGCATGCCTTGTGCATCGTGACACCGAAAAACCTCCGACGGAAGCCCACAAGCATCCTCGTGCGTCGCTTTCCCGAGTGCGCTCATAAGCCCAATTCTCCATTGAGCACCATGTTCCCCAGTGCGCTCCCCTGCACTACGCTCTCCATTTCGCTCAAGTGAACGCTCCTCTATCCAATGCACAACCTCGCACTCCGCTCCACAATCCACGTCTCTGCGCTCTGCTCTCTAGTGTGTGCCTCTGCACTCCGCTCTAAAGCACCCACAGTCTCCACTTGCTAGAGAACACTCCATTCCCCAGCGCGCACCCCCGCACTCTGCTCTGTAGTTCGCTCCAGTGAATGCTTTGCTCTCCAGTATGCAACCCTGCACTCCGCTCTCCAGTGCGCGCCACCGCACTCCGCTCCCAAGTACGCCTCAAGCTCCGCTCTCCAGTGCTCCCCCTCGCGCTTCACTCTCAAGCGCACCTTTGTGCTCCACTCTTCAGTGCACCCCTCTCCGCAGGGCGTGCCCCTGCGCTCTGCTTTCCAATGCACGCCCTCGGGCCACAAAATACACACCTCTCCAAAAATCGCATTGCTCTCCAGAAGGCGCTTTGTGCTCCAGAAGGCGCTTTGCGCTCCAGAATGCGTTCCGTTCTCCAGTACGCGTGTTGCTCCCTGAAAACACGCCACTCTCCAGGGCGCGCTCTGCTCTTTAGAATACGCTATGTTCTTTAGAGCACGCTATGCAAATGCGCTCTGCTTTCAGGAACGCACTTCGCTCCACATCATCGCAGGCTGACCTCCGGGACGCACTCTGACACAGAGCGATTCAAAGGGTGTCTTTGACATGCATAACAATCTAAAGACTCTTTGCTAACATTGTAGAACGAGTTGTGGCCCATCACCCTCGCTAAAATAACTTTGTACTTGACGATATTGCTACTGGATTTCATGAACAATGTTAACCATGTGGTTTTTTCCCTTTCATGTTTTTCCACATAAAACACTATTATCGACTATAATTTGACTTTGTGAGCATTCGACTGACTTTCGAGCTAAGACAAACTCAATCTTCCGAATTCAAGGAGCTAGCATTGATCGATGCTCAACAATATTTTATCTATCTATCATACATCGACACTTCTTCATTTATCAAGTTATGCTTATATACGAATTAGTTGCTTAGTGTTGAATTTTTTTGGGTCTGCTATCGATCAAGAGAACCAACGATGGACAAAGAAGGTTTTATATCTCAACTAGGCAATCAATTACAAATTCACACGGCTGAATACAAGTTGCATCCAACTTGAATCACAACAGCCAATAGAAAGTAAAACTCTGGTCACGGACAAGGTCCGCTTCTCCTTCGGAGCACACCGCGTAGGTGATACTCGCTCCTCGTTATCGCCGGCGGTATCGCTAGCGCCAGACGTTAGCTCTCCAACTCGCAAGCTCGCTGCTCGCACTCCAGGCTACTCGCACACTCGCCGTGCGACGCTTCCTCCAATACTCGCTAGCGCGAGCGCTATCACTAGCGCCAGGCGCTATCTCCCGAGTAGGTACTCGCACTTCTCGCTGCTCGCAAGCTCGCTGCTCGCCTCTTCGCCTCTTGTCGCTACCGCGCGCGCTAGCACTAGCGCCGGCGGTATCTCCACTGCTCTCTACTCGCTCTAGGGAGCAGGCCGAACTTACTCCAAGTCCGATGCTCGCCTGGTGGCGCTCTGGTATCTCTAACTCGCTCAAAGTTGATGATACTCGCCAGTTCCAGAATCGATAATCATTAGAGGGGGGTACCCCTCTATTTATAGGCAAAACAAGGGGGGTGGCGAGTAGGAGCTAGCGCTAGCGCTGGCGCTAGCTCACTTCAATTCTAACACTCCCCCTTGAAGTGAGCTCCAGGAACAACTCCAAGCAATGAGCGAAGCCTCCGGAACGGCCCCGCAGATAGGGGCTTCGTGAATATATCCGCCAGGTTCTCTTCACTTCGCACATGCTCCACAGCGATCAAGCCACCCAGCACCTTCTCTCTGATGAAGTGATGCTCGATCTCTATGTGCTTGGTCCTTGCATGACAAACTGGATTGGTTACCAGTTTCAATGCGCTCTCGTTGTCCCCGCGTAACACAGTAGGTCCGCTGACCTCCTCGTCCACATCCTCCACTAGTCTCCTTAGCCAGACACACTCCTGAGCTGCTAAGGACGACGCCTTGTACTCGGTGTTGAAACCAGCAACTGGTCTCTTGAGTTCGGACCCACTGGGGGTGTAGTCGATGCTTATTTCTCCCTCACTAGACTCTCTTGACGGTGGATGCTGGAAACGGAATAGACCCAAGGCTGAAGCGAGGAGGTCCCGCCACACACCCGGAAGATCTTAGAGAGCTTCCCCTCCCAAACCAAAGCTCAACCGGGCACCTTGGAGGGCACTGGATGCCCACCAAAACTAGCCTAGAGGAGAGGATTCTCTAAAAATCGGATCCCCTCCAAGGTGCCCTTAAGGGTCTATTTATAGTTTTCCTAGGCTGGTCTGTAAATAGCCTGGACCCGCCTTTTAATTTTACTAACCGCACCCCAAATTGGTCTGCTAACAGCCAAATTCCGCTGTTCCGAAGGGCTATTTGCAGCCCACCAGGGGTATCCTGGTCATTTTCCCCTCACACCCATTTGGGCGAATGGTCCGTGAGGGCACCATTCGCTGGGCACCCGCCTGTCTGGGCGAATGCCCACGCTTCTGGGCGAGTGGTCCCCTGGCTGGGCGAATGCTCTCACTTCTGGGCGAGTGGTCCGTGAGGGCACCACTCGCCTAGCGTCTTCTTTCCTATAGCTTACCTCCACCATCTTGAGGGCATTTTTACCTCACTTAGCCTGGGCTAGTGACCCGGCGAATGATCCGGACGACCCAGGTTTCGCCAGTTGGCTGGAGGGGGCCCACTCGGCGAATACAGGTTGTACACAATCCCCGCTCTTTACGAGCGATTCCTACGATCGTAAAGAACAGTCCAACCCTGTATTCGGTGAGTGCCTGCTGACTGGATCCATAAGATTCCGTGGGTCCCACCGCCACCTTATATATATATCCTCATGTCAGGTTTTTCTGGACCACTCTCTCATCTCGGCTCGGAGTTCCTCCACTTCCCAATGTCTTTCCACAAACCTTCTGCGAAACCCCTCTCGCGAGAGATGATCGACCGCCTAGCTGCGGCCCAAGCTGCGACTGCCCCCAGAGCATCCAAATTTGCTCCCTGGCTAATGTCTAAACGGGATTCGAGCGCCCCCTATGTCTCGCGTCGAGCCAAGACGATTCGGCTGAATCGTCAGAGAGGCGAGACTGCTTCGGAGTCTCCGGCGGATACTCCACCGACGGATACGCTGGCGGATGCCCTTCCGGACCCCGCGGTGCTGGTACGAGGATTCTTCTTGTCTCCATTTGGTTCCTGTTCCTTACCCCGCACTTATTCCGACCATTCGCAGGGGGCTTTGGTACCTGAGGACGGCCATGGGGCCGTTCTGAGCAGTGTGGTGGTGCCACCTCCCGCGGACGAGATACCTCCTCCCGATTCGGATCTTGCTCCTCCGCCTCCTCCCGGGGAGACTGTACCCCAATCTCGTGAGTTGTGAACCTTCTCGCTACTCCCTTTTATGTTGTCGGCTACTAACCACTATCTTTTCGCAGCCCTCAACACTAGCGTCCCGCTGCGGGACTCCATTCCTCCCAGTCCCCCTGCTCAGGTGAACCTTTCTGCCACCGCGAATGAACGGAGGGTCTCCCCTGAGCGAGAGCTGGATCAGCATCTCTGTGCTGATGACCGTGCGGAGGCTCCGACCCCTTCTTCACAGCCTTACCGTCCAGGAAAGGGAAAGGTCTTACCCCCCGCCTGGCTGTTTGGGACGCACCCGCATTCGTCTCGTCCTTCGGGTCACCCGGATCCCATCCCAGGTCAGTTCACTCACCCGCCTCTATTGCACTCGCATACTTTATCACCGCTAATCCTAGTTGTGATTCCGCAGGCTATCGAGAAGCCTCCCCCTTCGACTCCTACTACGAGGGGGGAGAGGGAATGCTCTCGCCTCTCCCTTCCCCTGGGGATCTCGCTGACTTCCTGGGTGATTCCTCGGATCACGCGGCCCTGAAGGATCGGATCTCGGAGGTCCTGGGGAAGCTTATCCATATCCAGCGAAACGTCGCCGGTCAGGTGGATGAGGTGCGGCTGGGAGTCACACGGGAGCTGAAGGACCTTCGACGAAGTCACTCGCATCTTCTCGCGGCGGTGGAGCGGCTGGGGGGTGAAGGAGGGGACAAGGCATGCCGCGCGAGCCCGGGACCAACTCCACATTGCTTCCCAGGAGATCACCAGTATGCTCGCGCACTACCGCCCGCGAGTGCCCACGGAAGCCGGGTCGCGAAAGCGAGGTCGGTGGATCTGGGAGGAGATCTGACCTACCCAACGTCCATCCCTCTTGTTGTTTTCTTTTCTTACCTTGTGCTGCGAACGTTGAACATTGTTTTTATCTGTAATAATTTTTCTATGCTTTGCGAATGCTTCTTTATTCATTTTTCATATCTCATAACTCTGCTTGGGTTTTGCCGAGTGACAACCTTTAGCCGGATGCTCTTCCTATTTCGTTGCGTAGCCGCGGAATGAATAGACATAGGGCATTTGCCATTAATGGGCGAGAGGGCCCGGCTCGGGCTTCGAGGCGTCGGGAGGGCGCGATGGCTATCCGCACACCCGAGGTCTCGAAAGTCCAAACGCCGTTTAGTCCCTCTATAAATAGGTCTTTCAACCACCGTATTAAATACCTAACCATCCGCTTTCCTTCCCTGCGCCAGCACTCGTGCTTCTTCCTCGTCTGCTGCTCCTCTTTTCTTCTTCATTCGCAAAAATGGGCGGCGATGCGGAAGGCAGAGCCAAGTGCGCCAGCGCATTCGCCAACCACGTCTTCGATTCCTGCGACCTCTCTAAGGAGGCTTACCTGTCTGCCGTCGCCGACTACGTCCCGCCGGGTTTCGAGGCGCGAAAGCCCAGACCGGATGAGCGCCTGAATTCCCCCTCGCCTTGTGCTCTTGCGATCCCGCTAGAGCACTTCGAGGTGGGGTTTCGCCTCCCGATCTGGCCGAAACTCCGCCAGACCTTCAGATACTATGGGGTCGTGCCCGGCCAGCTCAACCCCAACTCCATCGCTATGCTGGTCGGGTACGCGAGCTACCTGCGAGAAGAGGGGATCGAGTTCTCGCTGCCCGTCTTCCGCAAGCTCTATACCTTCCGCTGCACCCATGGTATCTCGTTCTTCTCGGGACAGAGCCCCCTAAAGCACTACGGGCTCCCGAACAAGAACCATGACTGGGTTCGCCGCTTTATTTTCGTAAGCGGGAACCTAGGGAACACCCTCCTCGCGCCGGTGCAGGAGGAGGAGTCAACCTTCCGCCCCCCGACCCTAGGGGGGCACGAGGCCAAACTCCACCAATACATCCTGGAGCACGGGATGGATCTCGTCCATCTCCGGCGGAATGTCAACTCGCTTCCACCTATTCCGCAAGGCGAGGGTAAGTGTTCGAGACTTCATTCGCTTTCGCTTTGTAATTTTTACATCATTCGCTAGAACCGTTCGTTATATTGTACAGGTGTGCGCCATTTCCCTCTCCATCCGCCGCGTCCTTCCGGATCTACCCTCTCTCTCGCACAGGCCGCCGCGGATGCCTGCCGGGAGGAACCTTCTTCCTCCAAGCCTGGCGGGAAGAAGCGCAAGCCAGCGGCGCCGACCCCTTCCACCTCCAAGAAATCGAAAAACCCCCCTTCCGCCAAGGGGAAGGGGGTCCTGGGCGAGACCCTCGCGGCGAGTGCTCAGATCCAAGCGCTGGGGACGAGTGCGCCAGGAGAGACCACCCCTCGCGCGGGACCGTCGTTGCCCCCGCCCCCACTTCCCAGGGACCATCGGAACTTCCCCAGCGGCGAGAAGTACATGGACCCCTCGGGGGCTCCCTTGGTCAAGTGGGACAGGAATGCGAACCGGGTCTCGCTCTCTACCCTCCATCCGTCGTGGATAGAGAGCGATCTTGCTAGCGGGGAGGCTTACGCCATTGCGTATGCCCTCTATGGCCGAGAAGACGCCGAAGTATACGATGCCGAGACGACCCAGATTCTCGCCCACGAGAGTGCCAGGGCTATGCTGCGGGCGCTCGAGCTCGCGCACATGTCTTCGCGCCGGAGCATCAAACTGGCGCGGGACTTGGCGGCGGTGGAGGAGTCCCGGTCCGTTGCCTCTACTGAGGCGATGGAGCTTAGGACCAAGCTAACGGCTGCGGAGACCCTTCTCGCCAACCGCCCTGTCGCAGAGGTATGTATGCTTTCGCCTTTCTCGCGAATGACTTGTTGCCGATCGACGACTTTATTCTCACTACCCTTGTTATTAATTTCAGGATACCACGGTTGCCGAGATGCTCCGTGCTCGGGTGGCCGGCCTTGAGGATGAAATCCTTCTGGCCAAAGCCGAGGTCCAGCGATTGCGAGAGGCTGGTGCGTCAGCACTCGACCCGGGGAGCGGGGGCCATTTTTATCCCCATCACGAGTTGGAGCAGCTGATGCAAGAGAACGCGCAGAATGCCGTCAAGCATGCGCTGCAGGTGCTGAGGCGAGCGGGATACCTAAAGGCGGAGGCCGAACGCCTTTCCGCTCGTCAAGTCGTCCCCGAGCTTTACATCCCGATTCCCTTTCCTGAGGATGACCACGTCGAGCCGCGAGAAGACGCCCTCATCCCAGACTCTGGCGAGAGCGGCGGATCTTCAAGCGAGAAGTCTGTTGATCCTTGAGAAGGGCCTCCTGTATTTTCTCTTTTTGCCTTTACCATTTTGGCTGTAATCTTGAACGGGCGAGTGCCTTTGAAAGATGTATATATTGACTACAATTTGTGTTATTCTAAGCTTTACCCTCATTCGCCGCTATACCTCGTTAGGCTCATTAGGACGCCGATTCTTCTTATTCGCTGCCACATCTCGCTAGGCTCATTAGGACGTCGATTCTTCTTATTCGCTGCCACATCTCGCTAGGCTCATTAGGACGCCGATTCTTCTTATTCGCTGCCACATCTCGCTAGGCTCATTAGGACGTCGATTCTTCTTATTCGCTGCCACATCTCGCTAGGCTCATTAGGACGTCGATTCTTCTTATTCGCTGCCATATCTCGCTAGGCTCATTAGGACGCCGATTCTTCTTATTCGCTGCCACATCTCGCTAGGCTCATTAGGACGTCGATTCTTCTTATTCGCTGCCACATCTCGCTAGGCTCATTAGGACGTCGGGTTGTGACGCGACTGTCTTGGCCACCCCGCGAATGTTCGAAGATGACTTAGGTCGGTCGCTCCCCTTCGATCTCTCGCTACCAAGTGAACCTTACCATTCGCGTATCACGGGGTTTCGCTTAAGTAGTCAAGAGAGTGGGGCGTGATCCTCTCTCCGGCGCGTGGTCTATGCGAATGCTCTTGAGATCATCTCTTGAGAACTGAGAAACAGCCACCGAGTGAGCCTTCGGACCTGCCAGCTAGATGAGAGCCTGGACAGCGGGTCTGCTCGGGGCCAACCTCTGGAACATAGAACCTGCCACCGAGTGAGCCTTCGGACCTGCCAGCTAGATGAGAGCCTGGACAGCGGGTCTGCTCGGGGCCAACCTCTGGAACATAGAACCTGCCACCGAGTGAGCCTTCGGACCTGCCAGCTAGATGAGAGCCTGGACAGCGGGTCTGCTCGGGGCCAACCTCTGGAACATAGAACCTGCCACTGAGTGAGCCTTCGGACCTGCCAGCTAGATGAGAGCCTGGACAGCGGGTCTGCTCGGGGCCAACCTCTGGAACATAGAACCTGCCACCGAGTGAGCCTTCGGACCTGCCAGCTAGATGAGAGCCTGGACAGCGGGTCTACTCGAAGCCAACCTCTGGAACATAGAACCTGCCACCGAGTGAGCCTTCGGACCTGCCAGCTAGATGAGAGCCTGGACAGCGGGTCTGCTCGGGGCCAACCTCTGGAACATAGAACCTGCCACCGAGTGAGCCTTCGGACCTGCCAGCTAGATGAGAGCCTGGACAGCGGGTCTGCTCGGGGCCAACCTCTGGAACATAGAACCTGCCACCGAGTGAGCCTTCGGACCTGCCAGCTAGATGAGAGCCTGGACAGCGGGTCTGCTCGGGGCCAACCTCTGGAACATAGAACCTGCCACCGAGTGAGCCTTCGGACCTGCCAGCTAGATGAGAGCCTAGACAGCGGGTCTGCTCGGGGCCAACCTCTGGAACATAGAACCTGCCACCGAGTGAGCCTTCGGACCTGCCAGCTAGATGAGAGCCTGGACAGCGGGTCTGCTCGGGGCCAACCTCTGGAACATAGAACCTGCCACCGAGTGAGCCTTCGGACCTGCCAGCTAGATGAGAGCCTGGACAGCGGGTCTGCTCGGGGCCAACCTCTGGAACATAGAACCTGCCACCGAGTGAGCCTTCGGACCTGCCAGCTAGATGAGAGCCTGGACAGCGGGTCTGCTCGGGGCCAACCTCTGGAACATAGAACCTGCCACCGAGTGAGCCTTCGGACCTGCCAGCTAGATGGGAGCCTGGACAGCGGGTCTGCTCGGGGCCAACCTCTGGAACATAGAACCTGCCACCGAGTGAGCCTTCGGACCTGCCAGCTAGATGAGAGCCTGGACAGCGGGTCTGCTCGGGGCCAACCTCTGGAACATAGAACCTGCCACCGAGTGAGCCTTCGGACTTCCCAGCTAGATGAGAGCCTGGACAGCGGGTCTGCTCGGGGCCAACCTCTGGAACATCCAGGGTCTCTCCTGCGAGCTGTAGCATCATTTTCTTACACATAGTTTAAACAAAATGCTTTCATTCAAAAAACATCATTTATTACATGGTACTAAGGATAAAAGCGTTTAAGGTCGTCGCCACTCCATGTGTGGCTGAGGAGTTGGCCCTCCACATTCTGAAGGCGATATCCCCCAGACTTTAGTGCTTCTTCCACGACATAGGGGCCTTCCCAGTTGGGGTTAAGTTTTCCCACCGCGGCGGATCTCCCAGCCGCGTCGACCTTCTTGAGTACCAGATCTCCCTTCTCGAACTGTTTGATCCTGACGTGCCTGTCAAAATACTTGGCCATCCGCCGCTTGACCTCCTCTTGATGGATGGCTGCTCGATCCCGAGCTTCTTCGATGAGGTCGAGGGAGAGCCGCAACTCCTCCTCGTTCTCGGCTCTCCAATCTTCCTCTCCATTTGCGGCGACCGTTACCCGTGGTGTCGTAATCTCGAACTCTATGGGGATGACCGCCTCGCAGCCGTAAGAGAGCCTGAAAGGGGTCTCTCCCGTGGCGGTGTTGGGGGTGGTTCTTAAAGCCCATAGGACCGAAGGGAGCTGTTCCACCAAATTGCCTTTGAGATTTTCCACCTTCTTCTTGAGCAAGTTCACGATGACCTTGTTCGCTGCCTCTACCTGCCCGTTGCTCCTGGGATGGTGGACGGACGCAAACCTAAGGTCTATCCCCAGCTGGCCACAGAAGCTGATGAATTCCTCGCTTGCGAACTGCGGTCCATTATCCGTGACTATGGCCTGCGGAAGCCCATGTCGACAAATGATCTCCCCCTATACGAAGTTGCGGATTACCTGGGAGGTGACCTTAGCCAACGCCTTGACCTCCAGCCACTTTGTGAAGTAGTCAATCATGACTAGGAGAAATCTCCTCTGCCCACTAGCCTGGGGAAAGGGTCCTATCAGATCCATTCCCCATATGGCGAATGGCCAGGGCGCCGTGATACTCTTCAGCCTCTGAGCTGGCATGAGCTGAAGCGGGGCGAACATTTGGCACTTCTGGCATCTCTTGGCGAAGGCTGCCGCGTCTTTACTTAGGGTTGGCCAGAAGTACCCCTGCCTCACTATTCTTGCCTCCAACATCCTGCTCCCCGAGTGGCTGCCGCACTCGCCGGAGTGGACTTCTTCCAAGATCCTTGGGACCTCTTCCTCCGAGATGCATCGGGCCAGGAGGCCCGAGAGGGTCTTCCGATACAAGTCACCCTCATGGAGCACGTAGTAGGCAGACTTATACCGGAAGCGCCTCTGGTCCGGAACTTCTTCCGGAAATTTTCCCGTTGCAAGGAAGGTGACGAAGGGATCCTTCCAGGAGGGCCGCTGTTCTACTTCCATGAGCTCTCCCTCTTCAATCGAAGGACGGAATAGGTCCGTCAGGGTCCCTCCGGCTCGAGGACCAGATTTTGCCAACCGATCTGCCGGGGTGCTCTCCTCTCGAGGGACATGCCGGATGGAGAAAGTTTTGAACGTCCCCACGAGACCTTTGACTTTTGCTAAGTACTTCATGAGCACAGGTTCCCTTGTTTCGAACTCTCCCCTTATCTGAGAAGCTATTATCATGGAATCAGTGAGGACCTCCACGTCATGGACCCCGAGCTCCCGGGCCAACCGCAGGCCGGCGATTACAGCCTCATACTCCGCCTGGTTGTTGGTGATTGGGAAGTGTATCACTAGCGTCTGCTCTATCTTTACTCCGTGGGGACTCTCCAGCACCACCCCTCCTCCGAGAGAATTCTTGCCCGAAGCCCCGTCCACCAGCAGCTTCCATGGAACGTGACGAGGGGCTCCGTCTTCTCTCATCTCGGCCACGAAATCTGTCATGAAATCAGCCACCACCTGCGCCTTCATAGATAATCGAGGGACAAAGGTAATGTTGAATTCACTTAGCTCGATTGACCATTTTGCGAGTCTTCCCGAGTGCTCCACTCCTTCGAAGATCTGGCGGAGTGGATGGTCCGTCACTACTTGGATCGAATGGGCCTGGAAGTATGGCCTGAGCTTCCTCGCTGCGATGACCAGGGCAAAGGCCAACTTCTCTAAAATTGGGTACCTGAGCTCCGCTTCCCTCAGGACCCTGCTTACGTAGTAGACTGGCAGCTGCTTCTTACCTTCCTCCCGAACCAGGACGGAGCTTACGGCCTCCGCCCCGACCCCGAGATATAGGTGTAGATCCTCCCCCTCTTTGGGACTTTGCAGTAGCGGAGCCTTGGTGAGTTGGCTCTTCAAGGCCTGAAAGGCCTCCTCGCATTCTCTTGTCCACTCAAACTTCCGATTGTCTCGTAGCGCTTTGAAGAAGAGGGAGCATTTTTCCCCTGCCCGGGAGAGAAACCTGTTCAGCCCGGTGAGTCTTCCGGTCAAGCGCTGAACTTCCTTGGCGTTCCGTGGCGACCCCAGCTCCATTATAGCCCTAACCTTGTCCGGGTTAGGTTCTACCCCCCAGGGGGTGAGAAGGTGCCCGAGGAACTTCCCTTTGCTGGCCCCGAACACACACTTCAGGGGGTTCAGACGCATCTTGTACTTGCGCAGGGTGGCGAAGGTCTCCTCGAGGTCCCGGATGTGAGAGCTCACACACTTGCTCTTTATCATAAGGTCATCCACGTAGACCTCCAGGTTCCTTCCCCTTTGCTTCTTAAATACCCGATCCATCATCTTCTGGTAGGTTGCTCCTGCATTTTTCAGCCCGAAGGGCATCATCTTATAGCAGTATCATCCCTCCCTGGTGATGAACGAGACATCTTTGACGTCTGGGGGGTGCATTCTTATTTGGTGATAACCTGAAAAAGCATCCAAAAAACTCATCACAGAAAAACCGACGGCTGAGTCAACCAGCGCGTCGATCCGAGGCAAGGGATAACAATCCTTAGGGCAGGCCTTATTTAACAATGAAAAGTCCACACACATACGCCAGCGGCCATCGGCCTTTTTTACCATTACGACATTGGAGACCCAGCCTGGGTACTGGATCTCCGTTACAAAACCTGCTTCGAGGAGTTTCGCCACCTCCTCGCGGATCGGTCCTTCGAGCTTGTCAGCTATAGTCCTTCTCTTCTGCCGGATGGGGCGGGCTTCTGGATCGAGGTTGAGACGATGGCAAGCCACGTCCGCCTCGATGCCTGGCATGTCCGCTGCGCTCCATGCGAAGATGTCCATGTTCTTCTGGATGCACTCCAGCATCCTTCTCTGGTCCTCCGGGCCGAGGCCCCCGCTGATCCGTACCTTCTCCACCTTTCCTGCCTGGGTGGTAACCTCCATCTCTATCACCTCTTCTGCCGCCTCGAGCCGGGCTGGCTCTTCCCACTGGCCCTTTGCTTCTCTCCCCTCCTCCCGGGCCTTTTTCCCTGCAGCTCCTTCCGCCTCCCTCGGCTCGACCTCCTGCTCCTCATGAGCGACCTCCAACACCTCGACCTCCTGCTCCTCACGAGCAACCTCCATCAACTCCTCTCGGGCATCGCCCTCTCCTCCTACTTCTCCCTTCTCCACTTCCTCTCCTGGCCCCTCCGGCCTCACCATCTCTTCATCCATCTTTTCGGCATCCGCCATCCATGAAATGGTGTTGACGGCAGTCATGTAGCACTGCCTCGCCACCTTAGCATCTCCTCGGACGCGGATCTGGACTCCTCCACTATGGAGCTTTAAGCACTGATGGTACGATGAGGGCATGCACCGGAAGGCGCTGATGAGGGGTCGGCCGAAGATGGCGTTATAGCTGCTCGGAGCGTCCACGATGACGAACCGGCAGTTTCTTGGGACTCCTCCTAGCGTCACCTGGAGACCTACGCCTCCCTCGACCTCCTTCCGCTCTCCCGAGAAACCAAACAGTGGTCCGTCGGAGGCCTGCACTCTCTTCTTCTCTACCTCCATCGCGTCGAAAGCTTTTTTGAAGATCACATTCACCGAGCTCCCGTTGTCCACCAGGATCCGAGAGACCGTGAAGTTTTCTATCGCCGTCTGGATCACCAGGGCGTCGCAGAATGGGTCTTCGTAGTATGGCATATCCTCTGAGGTGAAGGTGAGCTTCTCGGAGGGGGGTGGGGTCTGGGAAGTCGACGCGACGTCCCTTCGGAACATGGCCTGGAAGCTTCTCTTGCGAGAGGCCTCTATCCCAACCCCACCGTGAATCACCCCGATTCCCCCCTGGTTCCCGTATCTGCCCTATCCTCGCACCGGTCCTCTTCTGCATCTGGGAGCACTTCCTCAATTCTGGCCTGCTGCCGCCGTGGCTGTCCTCTTTCCCTCATTTCCAAGAACTCTGGGCAGGTGGCGATCGCGTGACCTTCTTCCTGATGAAAGTCACAGTAAGGCAACGCCACCCTGTCCCCTCTTCCAGCTCTTCCTCTTCCTCCTCTCGCTCCTCTACCTCTTCTCCCTCGGCCTACCGCCATGGCTTGCTCCCTCGGGGGGTGAGGGGGTCTGGGACCCTGCCTCCACCCCTGATTCACTCCTCCTGCCTCCCTTCCTTGGTACCTTTCATCCTGACCTCGCGCGGGTCCTTCCTGGTTCCTCCAGCCCAACCTGTTGTTGGGTTCTTGGTTCCTCCAAACCCGAGGTGGTCTTTCGAACCCCTGGCCCCTGGGCTCCTCTCGCCTTCTTCCCTCTGGCTGCCTCGCCTCGGGCTCGCTCATCTTTGCCAACCTTTTGTAGAATTCGGGGTTGGCTGCCTCTCCTTCAATCTCCTCCGCGGCTCTCTCCATCAACTCCTCGAAGGATACAGGAGGTCTTCTCTTCAGGTCCATCTTGAAGAACCCCTCTCGCAGCCCTACGATGAATGCCATCTGGAGGGCGAATCCCGGCACCTCCTGCACTAGGTGTATCTCCTCCTGGAACCTGTCCACATACTTAGCCAGGGATTCCCCCTCCCTCTGTCTGATCTTGAAGAGAGCCTCCGCATCCTTCTTCCTCTTTTTTGACGCCGAGAAACGCAGTCGGAAGCTTCAGCGCAGATCATCGAACGCGTAGATGGAACCTGTGGGAAGCTGGTGGAACCAGTCCCTTGCTTTCTCCTTCAGGGTGGTCGCGAAGAGTCGGCATTGGAAAGAATCCGACATGGGAAGGATTGAAGTCATGTCCTCGAACCACTGCAGGTGCACAACTGGATCCTCCTTGCCGGTGTAGTAAGACATCTCCGGTCCACGAAACCCTTCTGGCACTGGGGCCGAGAGGATCATCTCACAAAAGGGGCTCCCTTCCCCTGCTCGGCGAGTGGTCCTCTCGCGCGGGACCAACTCACACACCTCAGCACTCGCCGGACTGCTGAACAGCTGCCGTCCGGGGAGATCTCGCGCGCTTCCTTCTGCTGGCACCTCCTTCCCCGGCCGCTGCCCTGGTGCGTTCTCGCCAATCTGCAAAGGCGGGACCACTGGGACCGCCAGGGTCTCGCACTCGGTCCTTGTTGCGAGAACTGTCTGCAGGACCTCTCGCTTAAACTTCTCAAACATCTCCAGCCACTCCCCTGCCGCCGGTGGCTGCGAGTGACCTGAGTCAGAACCATTTCCTCCATCTCCCGTCATCGAAACTAGCTTGGGATTTTCTTTCACCGGTTACGGTCCACGCTCACCGCACCAAAAATGTTGAAACCAGCAACTGGTCTCTTGAGTTCGGACCCACTGGGGGTGTAGTCGATGCTTATTTCTCCCTCACTAGACTCTCTTGACGGTGGATGCTGGAAACGGAATAGACCCAAGGCTGAAGCGAGGAGGTCCCGCCACACACCCGGAAGATCTTAGAGAGCTTCCCCTCCCAAACCAAAGCTCAACCGGGCACCTTGGAGGGCACTGGCTGCCCACCAAAACTAGCCTAGAGGAGAGGATTCTCTAAAAATCGGATCCCCTCCAAGGTGCCCTTAAGGGTCTATTTATAGTTTTCCTAGGCTGGTCTGTAAATAGCATGGATCCGCCTTTTAATTTTACTAACCGCACCCCAAATTGGTCTGCTAACAGCCAAATTCCGCTGTTCCGAAGGGCTATTTGCAGCCCACCAGGGGTATCCTGGTCATTTTCCCCTCACACCCATTTGGGCGAATGGTCCGTGAGGGCACCATTCGCTGGGCACCCGCCTGTCTGGGCGAATGCCCACGCTTCTGGGCGAGTGGTCCCCTGGCTGGGCGAATGCTCTCACTTCTGGGCGAGTGGTCCGTGAGGGCACCACTCGCCTAGCGTCTTCTTTCCTATAGCTTACCTCCACCATCTTGAGGGCATTTTTACCTCACTTAGCCTGGGCGAGTGACCCGGCGAATGATCCGGACGACCCAGGTTTCGCCAGTTGGCTGGAGGGGGCCCACTCGGCGAATACGGGTTGTACACTCGGCCTCCGTGGTAGAAAGGGAAATGGAGTCCTGCTTCTTGCTACACCACGAGATAGCAGCTGCTCCACACAAGAACACATACCCTGATGTCGACCTGCGATCATCAGCGTCACCTCCATAGTCTGCATCCGTGTATCCGTGCAGCTTGAAGTTAGACTTCTCCTCATAGGACAACCCCATCTCAAGGGTGCCCTTCACATACTTCAGAATCCCCTTGGCTGCCTCCAGATGAGGCTTCCGTGGCTCCTGCATATACCGACTAACTCGGCCGACAGCAAAGGCGATGTCCGGCCTCGTGATAGTCAAGTATATAAGACTCCCCACCAGTGCCCGAAAGATCTTCGGATCAGGAAGAATTCTCCCTTCTTCCTTCCGAAGCTTCAGCCCCGCCTCCAGAGGAACGGAACTGCTCTTCCCCTCCTTCATGCCAAATCTTTCGACGATCCTCTCGGCATATGCCCTATGGGAAACATCCAGTCCGCCTCTTCTCTTCTCTACTTGGAGACCAAGGAAATGGTGCAGTTCACCAAGATCCTTCATCTCGAAGCGTATGGAAAGCTGCTCTCTCAGCGTCGCGACCTCCTCAGGGTTGTTCCCTGTCACGATCATGTCGTCGACGTATAGCAGCACTAGCACGTGAAGACCTCCATCCTTCTTCACGAACATGCTGGAGTCCGAGTCTGAGGCATCGTAGCCGCAGAACTGCAAGTACTCCGCAATCTTCCCATACCAGGCTCTCGGCGCCTGTTTCAGACCATAGAGGGCCTTCTTCAGCTTGCAGACGTGACGCGGATGGGACTTGGACACGTATCCAGGTGGTTGCACCATGAATATGTCTTTGTCGATCTCTCCATATAAGAACGCGTTCTTCACGTCCAGCTGCCATAGCTTCCAACCTCGGCACGCTGCCAAAGCAATGATCGTCCTCACCGACGTCATCTTCGCTACAGGACTGAAGGTCTCCTCGTAGTCCTCTCCGTAGGTCTGTGAGAAGCCTCGAGCGACAAGCCTCGCCTTGTACCGCTCCACTTCTCCATCAGCCCTCTTCTTCACCTTGTACACCCACTTGCAGGTGACAGGTTTGATGCCCTCCACCATGGGAACCAGGTCCCATGTCTCGTTCTTCTTCAGGGCCTCCATCTCTTCCTCCATGGCCTCATCCCACTCCTTGATGCCAGCTGCATCCTCAAAGCAGGCAGGTTCCCTCTCATCGAGTGGTCCTGCGAAGAAGCAGGAAACCAGACTCACGAAGTTCCCCTCCTTATAGCGAGCAGGCGGGACGATGGTCCTCTTCGACCTCCTCAAGACTTGGCCACTATCTACCACTCCGGTAGACTCCTCTGCTTGAGCTCCTCTCAGAACTCCTCCTGTAGCGGTGCTCTCCCTGCTACTTGAGTTCGTAGCTCCCCCTGAGCCAGAAGCTCCTCCTGAGCCAGATGGCAATGGAGCACTTGGAGATAACTCCAACTCCACAGTAGGGTCCTCAGCGACCCACTCCTCTTCCCTGCTAGCTTCTCCACTCTCCGGCAGCTCCACAGAAGAGACTCCCTGGTATGAGACTAGTTCGTCAAACACAACGTCGCGCGAGATGACCAACCTGTGAGTCTGCGGATCCATGCACTTCCACCCCTTCTTCCGCTCATCGTAGCCGATGAAGATACACTTCCTCGCCTTCGGCTCCAACTTTGTTCTCTGAGCGTCCGGGACGTGCACGAAGCAGGTAGAACCGAACACCTTCATGTAACCCACATTCGGCTTCTCTCCAAACATGAGCTGGTGCGGAGACACCATCCTGTTGGGACTCAATGGTAGCCGGTTGATCACATGGGTGGCACACGCCATTCCCTCCGCCCATAAGGCCTTGGGAATGCTCTTGGCATGTAGCCAACTCCTGGTAGTCTCCACCAGATGGCGGAACTTCCTCTCTGCCACCCCATTCTGCTGAGGGGTGTGAGCGCAAGAGAGCTCCCGCCGAATGCCGAACCTTCTGTAGAAGGAAGCAAACTCATTGGAGGTAAACTCCCCTCCATTGTCGCTCCTCAGCTTCTTGACTCTGCGGTTCAGCCTCCCCTCCACAAGTTCCTTCCACTCTTGGAACTTCTTGAATACTTCTGACTTCTCTCTCAGAAAATATACCCAGGTATAGCGGGTGTAGTCATCCACCAGAACCAGCGCATACTTATTGCCTCCATAAGTAAGGGTGGCGCACGGCCCCATAACATCAGCATGTATGCACTCAAGAGGTGCCCTACACCTGGTCTCGGACTTGTCAAATGGAAGTCGATGTGACTTTCCATATTGGCATCCGTTGCACACATGGCCGTCGCCGTAGGAAGAGAGATGAGGCAGGCCACTCACTAGGCCCTTTGCCGCCATCATCTTCAACTTGTCCATCCCCACATGACCCAGCCTCTCATGCCAGATCACAACGCTGTCGTTTGTCTTCAGCTTGTCCACGTAGGCACTTGCAGATAGAACATACAAGTCCTTCACCCTTCTCCCGGTGAGCGTGACGTCAGCATCGACAGACGAGAGGTTCTTCAAGAACTTTACCTCCTTTGGTCCAAACAGCACGTGGTATCCAGCATCCACGGCGTTCGCCACTGAGAAAAAGGTTCTTCTTCATGCCAGGCACGTGATAGACACTCTTCAGTGTCACTGGCTTCTCTCTACTCCCAAGGGACACCTTCCCTTCTCGCTCCACTGGATGCACCGTATCATCCGCAGTGATGATCGCATCCGATCCTTCATATGCTGCCGAGGAGGCAAACTTCGACATATCTCCAGTGAGATGATGCCCGCAACCGGAATCCACTATCCAGTCGTCCTCGAGGTTGATGGAGGCTAAGACATCGACTGACGTTGCCGTCATCTCTGCCAGGAAACAATTGTCCCCCCTCTCACCG
Organism: Dactylorhiza incarnata; assembly: GCA_033032865.1. NCBI lineage: Eukaryota > Viridiplantae > Streptophyta > Magnoliopsida > Asparagales > Orchidaceae > Dactylorhiza > Dactylorhiza incarnata. Next base: position 904,492 of record JAWHQI010000260.1, read on the forward strand.
CCCTGGTGACCTCCACCTCTTCGATGGTCTTCACCTCTCTGATGGTCTCCACCTTTCTCAGCAACATGACCGGCCTGGAGATTAGACCGACAATCCTTTGCCATATGCCCGTACTTCTTACAGGCAAAGCAAAGGTATCTCCCCTTCTCGTCACGGGCAGGAAGGAAGTTCCCCTCATCTCCCTGAGATGACGTTGAAGGTCCCTCTCGGGGGTTCTTCTTCCTCTTGTCCCAGGATCTCCTCTTTCTTGAGAACAAGGCCTCGCCATCTCCTCCTGAGATGGATACTCCCGCCATCTGCTTCGCCAAACTCTCCTGTGACGATAGCAGGTTCTCTAGCTCCAGAAGGGAGGGCTGAATAGCCCATCCTTGCACGGAAGTAACGAAGGGGACATACTCCCTCCTTAAGCCTCGGAGTATGTGTCGCTTCAACTTCGCCTCTGAGATTGGCTCTTCAGGATCCAAGGCCGAGATCTCCCCACATAGGTTCTTCACCTTCAGGAAGAAGGTGGATATCGCCATCTCGCCTTGAGTCGACTTCGCCAACTCATTCTCCAGGAATTGTAGCCGCGCCACATTCTTCTTGTTGAATAACCCATCGAGGGCTATCCAGATCGCAGACGCTGACTTGCAACCAATGATGTGGTCGAACAAGTCAGGTGATATGGCTCTCTTCAAGGTGAACTCCGCCTTGGCGTTGGTCTTCCTCCAAGCTCTCACAACTGGACCATTATCGCCGGCAGCTACAACTTCCTCTTCCTCCCCACCACCAACAACCTCCCAGAGATCCTCTCCAAGAAGGTAGCTCTCCATACAAGACATCCACTTCTTGTAGTTGGTTTGAGTAAGCAGCTCAATGCCTAGTCCTCTCGCAAAACCTCCTCCACCGTCCATCTTGGATGACAACCTTGAACTACGATAGCAGGCGCTGCTTCAGCAACCTCCCTCTGATACCATGTTGAATTTTTTTGGGTCTGCTATCGATCAAGAGAACCAACGATGGACAAAGAAGGTTTTATATCTCAACTAGGCAATCAATTACAAATTCACACGGCTGAATACAAGTTGCATCCAACTTGATTCACAACAGCCAATAGAAAGTAAAACTCTGGTCACGGACAAGGTCCGCTTCTCCTTCGGAGCACACCGCGTAGGTGATACTCGCTCCTCGCTATCGCCGGCGGTATCGCTAGCGCCAGGCGTTAGCTCTCCAACTCGCAAGCTCGCTGCTCGCACTCCAGGCTACTCGCACACTCGCCGTGCGACGCTTCCTCCAATACTCGCTAGCGCGAGCGCTATCACTAGCACCAGGCGCTATCACTAGCGCCAGGCGCTATCTCCCGAGTAGGTACTCGCACTTCTCGCTGCTCGCAAGCTCGCTGCTCGCCTCTTCGCCTCTTGTCGCTACCGCGCGCGCTAGCACTAGCGCCGGCGGTATCTCCACTGCTCTCTACTCGCTCTAGGGAGCATGCCGAACTTACTCCAAGTCCGATGCTCACCTGGTGGCGCTCTGGTATCTCTAACTCGCTCAAAGTTGATGATACTCGCCAGTTCCAGAATCGATAATCATTAGAGGGGGGTACCCCTCTATTTATAGGCAAAACAAGGGGGGGTGGCGAGTAGGAGCTAGCGCTGGCGCTAGCGCTAGCGCTGGCGCTAGCTCACTTCAATTCTAACACTTAGTTCATGCATCATCACTTTTTCATTGATCAAGTTAGGCTTATATACAAATTACTACAATATTGTTTCAATTTATTACATTCACAATTCTTACTGACATGCCTTATATATATCACACTCGGAGTTTGTTTAATTATCCAGTTATCTATAGTACACAAGAACTATACAATCAACTTCGTTGTCTACGCTCGGCCTGGTTCCCTTATGCTAGCTTCATGGCCAACTTTAGTCACGAGATTCAAGATCATTGCGAGATTGATGCTAAGAATACGTTCTTTGATAGTGAGGCTTACATGATGGAATTTTTGCTTCTTTTGAGTGATATAGAATAGAAGAGATTTTAGAGATAAGGATACCGCCGTATATATCAATTAATAGCTGGAAAAAATGTTCAGGTAGGGTAGGTTCGGACTCAAAAGTCCTATCTTTCCCAACCAAACTAATACTTTTGCAAAGTTCATCTTCCCGCGATCAAAACGACACTTGCGGATAACAATCATACCTTCCCAGGAACATGGACCGGACTATAGAGCCTAACGAAAATGAAAGAGAATTCACGCTTGCTTTCTCAATTCACATATACGAGCAATGATTCATGTATCTCTTGCTGGCTTCGATCGGACACAGTATTAACCCAACTTAGGGAAGAATGATGGGTCGCTAACCATACACATTGGCGACGGTTGCAGTGGAGGGAACAATTTGGGTACAATATGATCTTATCTCCAAGTTTTTTTTCCTCTACATCCCTAAATCCTAAGTTTCTTAAGATCTCTTCTTAACCTTACCCAATTTTTCTCTTCTCATCACTCCCAATGATCATCATAAAGTTACTGGATATATTTGCAGCATGATTCAGGAACTCCAAATATTATTATCGATAAAAATAAGCCTCGGTTTGGCATGGTGGCTGCGGTCGCGAACATGATGATTATGAACCGTCGTTCGTGACCGCTCGACCTCACCCAAGTAATTTCGTCCATTTTTATGTTTAAAACTAGTTTAACATACATGTTATAATGATGGTGTTTTTGTCCAAACTCATCGGAGCAAAAATACCACCCAAACAGGGCCTAAGGACAAAATTGTTTGTGCGAGTAGCGTACCTAAAATCATGGTGTGTAACCTCCAATCCCGCTGTCTATTTTCGCCAGCACGATTTTTCGTGCATGATTGATCTAAAATACGATCAGTATTTAATATAATCGTAGTATACATATACGGCCGTATATTTTCACAGATAATCTCCACAATTGGAATCACGATCAATCGGCTCTATTTGTTCCCGCACGGGATGTTTTTTTTATCACCGTTTGTCACACGAACATACGTAAGTATAGAGCCTAAGGCTCCATTTGGCGCATCTTTTTGGCTCCGGTGAGTTTGAAAAAATTGCCACCATCATAGATTGCATGTTTGGCAAGACAATCTACCAAGAACGAATATAAAAGTGAATGAAGTTACTTAGGGCTTCGTTTGGCGCGGTGGTGACTGTCGTCTGTCGTGAACGCCGTGGTTAGGAATCGTCGTTCGTGAACGCCTGACCTCACCTAAAAAAATTCATGCATTTTATGCTCAAAACTAGTTTCTTTTCTTCACAGTGGCCATTACTTTTTGTTTTGCCAAACGTACATTCTATGATAATGACGTTTTTGACCAAACTCATCGGTGAGGTCAGGCGTTCACGAACAGTAGCTCATAGCCACCACATTCAAGACCGCCACCGCCGTGCCAAACGGAGCCTAAGTAAGTGCGGTAGATTGAAAGGATATTTCGCAGCCAATCAAATAAACAGAGAATTCCGTTAACCATAGCCACACAAGAGAACTTGTGGAGGTAGGCGAAATCAAACTATAGCACAGAAGCCCTCCGCCAATGGAAAATCAAGCTTCAGATTTTCCGGTGGATAAGGACGCTCATCCTCTTCCTCCCCCTCCTCCCTATAAATCCTCTCCGACGACTCACTCTCTCCTCAAGCCGGATCCACTTTTAGCACTCTCATCAGCACTACTGCTGCACTAAGATGGCCGCCGCCGCCGCCACAATGGCTCTCTCTTCCCCCTCCCTCGCCGGCAAGGCCGTGAAGAGTTCCCCCTCCGCCGCCCAAGTCTTCGGAGAGGGCCGTGTTAGCATGAGGGGAAAGACCGTCGGAAGGCCCAAGGCTCCTTCCGGGAGTCCCTGGTACGGCCCAGATCGTGTCAAGTATCTCGGCCCCTTTTCGGGCGAGGCCCCGTCTTATCTCACCGGCGAGTTCCCCGGCGACTACGGGTGGGACACCGCCGGGCTGTCGGCGGACCCCGAAACCTTCGCGAAGAATCGGGAACTCGAGGTGATTCACTCTCGTTGGGCCATGCTGGGGGCTTTGGGCTGCGTGTTCCCGGAGCTCTTGGCTCGAAATGGGGTTAAGTTCGGCGAAGCCGTCTGGTTTAAGGCCGGTTCACAAATCTTCAGCGACGGCGGGCTGGACTATTTGGGCAACCCTAGCTTGGTCCATGCCCAGAGCATTCTCGCCATCTGGGCCGTCCAGGTCGTCCTCATGGGTGCCGTCGAGGGCTACCGGATTGCCGGCGGGCCGCTCGGCGAGATCACCGATCCCCTGTATCCCGGCGGCAGCTTCGATCCCCTGGGTCTGGCAGACGATCCGGAGGCTTTCGCGGAGCTGAAGGTGAAGGAGCTGAAGAACGGCAGGCTCGCCATGTTCTCGATGTTTGGATTCTTCGTGCAAGCCATCGTCACCGGAAAAGGCCCGATAGAGAACCTCGCCGATCACCTCGCCGATCCCGTGAACAACAATGCTTGGGCCTACGCCACCAACTTCGTCCCAGGAAAGTGAGGATCAAATAAGCAGCAGCAGCTGACTCTGAGCTTGGATCCAGAGTGAATTGTGACTAAAATCCCCCCCAAAATTGTGAAAATTGGATGAAATTAAATGAATATGTCAGTTGCTGAAATGAGAATGAAATGCATTTTGTTTAATATATAATTCAACGAGGCAATTCAAATAATTGAATGCATAGATAACCCTCCGCCGGTCGGGCCTCAATCTGGTAGACTGAATCCGACTGAATACTATTATTATATTCAGCGCCACAATAAAAAAATATAAAATATAACGATTTTCATCGCTTCAATCCCGCGCCCCTTCATTTCTCCTCTCCGTACTCCGCTCTCCTCGCTGATTTCTCTCTCGCATTTCCGCGTTCTAGGGTTTGATTCCGGCAAAGCCCCCCCCCCCCCATCGTCTCCGGCCGTAATCACACAGCTCTCCGGCGCTCCATCTCCAATCCGATTATACACAAGAGCTCTCCGGCACAGCCTACCCATCCTCCTCTCCGCAAGGTATGTATCGCATCCACCATTATCATGTTCGAACCCAAGAGATAAACGACTCTACCCAGAGCCAGTGGCTATCCGAGGAGAGTAAAATGGCTCTCCGCGTAGAGAAGGATGTCTATCCGAGGAGAGTAGAATGACTCTCCGCGTATCGCATCTGTTTGGCTCCCCGCTGATGGCTATCCGTTGTAAGGATAGAATGGCTCTCCGCGTAGAGCTAAACGACTCTCCCGCTGAGATCCACTGGCTCTCCGAGGAGAGCCATTTGTCTCTCCGCGGAGAGCCGGAGAGCGGTTTGGCTCTCCGCGGAGAGCCGTTTGGCACTCCGCGGAGAGGAGAGCCGTTTGGCTCTCCGCGGAGAGCGGTTTGGCTCTCCGCGGAGAGCCGTTTGGCTCTCCGCGGAGAGCCGTTTGCTCTCCGCGGAGAGCCCAAAATTTTTAATTTCTGTTTTTAGGAAATACGTTTGTTTGTTCATTCTTCTATGACAATCCTTGAAAATAAATTATAATTAGCATATAATTTGGAAGGTGAGGTAGGAAATAACCTAGACAAGCTACTATAACCAATTATAGTTACTCAAAATAGAATCCTAGTATTATGGCTACTAATCTAACCTTTGGGTTTGGTGACTAGATTATTTGACTATTTGTCTTTATCGGCAATGAATGGTATTGACATTGTGCTGCGGGACATTGCGAAAACACAACGATCAGTAGAGACCCTCGTTCATCGCTGCCCTGAAATTCTACCCGAATCGATTCCGACGCAAACGCCTCCATTCTATTCGTCAGCCTTCGACCGCCCCACTACTGAGCCGTGCATTTGTGGGAAGCAATCAGACACGTTGAACAAAATTCAGGAAGATTGGATCAAGATCCAAGTGAAAATGATGGAGGATGACATTCGCCTTCCCATCCGAATCGATCCGCCCGTGCTACTGTGGAACAAGCGACCTGACCTGAATGCGTATCTTTTGAAACCGTTGTTCGTGATTGATCCGGAACGGCAGTACGACGTCAATGTGACAGCGGGTGCATGTCCATCTTGCAACAAAGTCAGCTTTCTTTCCCGCAAGCAATTAAGTGCCCCGCGAGTTGTCGATTGCATCGACACCACTGCATTCTCTATCAGTGCTAGATACATGTGCAAGAAGTCGAACACCTCCGGCGGCTGTGGTGCCACGTTCCAGGTCATGGACGAGGCAAAAAAACGAGAAGTTGATCCCGACAGCCATCATCCTTAACTATCCTGTGCAGCTTTTCGAACAGAGCGCACACGACGTCGGTCTTGTTCAAATGGCATACGACTTGTACACGTCCCGTTCTGGCATTGCTGATGCAGCCAAGGTGATTCGTTGTGCACGAACGACTCGATACATGCGTCAAGCCGCACTATATCGTGGTCACATGTCGTGGTATTTGGATATGCGCTTATGGGATGCAGCAATTGGGCAAACGTCATGGCAGAAGGATCCAGCAGTGTTCCCTGATTTCCCATCATTTTTTCAGCATTGTAACGGGTACAATGACACTCTTGGTCCAGTGGAATCAACGCTATCATGCCTAATCAATGACTGCATTGCTCGCCAACTTTCTTTCTTCACTACATTGGAGAAGACGAAGCACTACCGCTAAACCATACTGATATAAGCAACACGCCCCATTCTATTCAGTCCAGTCGCAAGCGCAGAAAACCCGGACCAACATCGCATGGGCAAAGCTCTTCTTCAAATCACCATAAAAAATCTCGCAGCCTCAACGCGTTGGGCAATGAACGTCAATCGGCATTAGAATGCCTTAATCTCTGGGAAAAAGTGATGAGCACTTCACCAATGATCAACCCCTTCGAACGGCGCTTACTCAGAATGGTGGCTCTCAAATTTCTTCAACCCGATGAACTGCTTGATCTAAAAGATTTTCCAATTGAATCCTTGCATATTCCACAATTGCATCGAATTTGGTCTGTTCTTGTCTCGGCTTTACATAGCACCAATTACGCTTTCAAACAGTTCATTCGGCCAAAAACAGAACAGGTTCTTAAACAGCACTTGGAGGATATGGTTGCCCAGTCTCGTTTCAGATTGCCCATTCAATGAGCAGCGCCAAAACGCAGCATCATTATTGCACTAAATCTGGCCGCGTCATTGATTGCTCCAACGCAGGCGGGCCGTGAGGATAGTTTCATCCAGTTAGAAGAGACTGTCACCACAACAGTAACTCGAAGCGTCACTTTTACAACCGGCGCCCCAAGTCACAGTTCAAGTCAGCCCCTTGCAACAGATCTGCAAACGTCCCCGCCCGATCTAGTAATTGAAGGATCAGCGGACGATATCATTGATCGACTTGTTCAAAACGAGATTGATGCTGGGCATGCCGGCAACATTCACTGGACCAAAGTGGTCGCCCCAGCTTACGCCCGCATTGATGCACGCCGTGAGGATCTAGTTCAGATGACCCACAAGGAGATTCAAAATCGTTGGGATTATCTTAGACGTCTCAAAAGGAAAAGGACATCAAACACTTTGCAGTCGCATACCGAAGCGCAAAAGGAGCTCGGTGATCAAGACGCCATCTACATTCAACCATCGCCGGTTGTTACACAATCATTGCCAGCCGAAACTCCGTCCACAAATAATTTAACTCAACCAGCGTCTTCTGCAGTCATCACGACGACGGAGGAACCTAATGTGGGCATCTCGTCCGCTGTCAGCGAGATTGGTTCCCGTCCTCCATTCATGGTAAATCAACAATTGCCGACTTTCAATCAGATAATGGAGGCCATCGTCCCCGCCCCAGCTACAGGAGAGCCGTTCTCCCAATCGGAGAAGGAGCTGCTCAATTACTTGCTAACTAGTTCAGCAGAGCGCTCCCATGTGAAATCGTCGACTGGTGATCAAATGTCTTGGAAGAGCCTAGCCAAGCGTTTCTTGTACTGGGGGCGAGTCGCACGGGTGTTGGGGATGAACCAGTTTCGGGTTCGATCCGATGTGCAGCTCAAGCAAAAGGTTAAGGATATTAACAAAAAAAAGAGCTTGCAACAGTATGTGTGAAACCCTGAAAGGTATGTTTTTTATATGTATTATAGTAAAAAAATGATTTGGAAATAACACAATAATTTGCACTTATTATTCCATGATTCAATTGTACCTCATTTAGGCCATTACCCAATTGGATCTCCATGGAGAGCCAATTGGATCTAAACGGAGAGCCAAATGGCTCTCCATGGAGAGCCAATTGGATCTAAACGGAGAGCCAAATGGCTCTCCATGGAGAGCCAATTGGATCTAAACAGAGAGCCAAATGGCACTCCATGGAGAGCCAAATGGCTCTCCACGGAGAGCCAATTGGATCTCAACGGAGATACAAATGGCTCTCCGGAGAGCAAATGGCTCTCCCCGGAGAGCCAAATGGCTCTCCGCGGAGAGCCATCTCCGCGGAGAGCTACATAGCTCTCCGCGGAGAGCCGTTTGCTCTCCGCGGAGAGCCGTTTGCTTCCTCTTTTTCTCTCTCCAATTTATTCTTCTTGTCCCTCTATTGTAACATATGTTTATAAATTTTGCAGATCAATGGGGCAGAAAAAGATCCATTTTTTGAGCTCGAGGTGCTATTTAAACTCATTTGTTGGCCTAAGTTCAGCAATACTAGAACGATTGGAGGAGGAATAGAAGAAGATGCTGATGGATGCCAACATCTGGCATATCTTGTAACACCCTGCCAGTAAGAAAAGTATAACAGCAGGTCCGGCCGGGACCCCACGCCATACAAACCACACTAGCTAGGAGTTAAAAGGTGATAACCAGAAAGTAACAACTACACGAGAGTACAAAACGTAAGAGGAAGCATTAATTAAACCATTTCATTTAAAACTGTCCACTATCATATGAATGAAACCTGAATAAAGAGTTACGGCCTTAAGGCCTTACATTTACCCAATGCACAAAGCTCCATAAAGCATACATCGGCACGCAGGCCGGCAATACATGAAAAATAGGAAAAAGGCTGGCCTTCGAGGGCCAACGCAGCAAAAGGGCCATCGCCCGCTATTTCCCGCTAGGCTCACCTGCACCTGCATAAGAACATTCCACCAAGCGGTGGCAAACAAAGTAACGGTCAGCACAGCTGACCAAATTATAATGACCCCACCCCTTTCCCGGGGTGGCGGAGCTTCTACCCTGCAAGCAAGCCATACTAGCACAAGTACTAATATAAAGAAAGTGCAACTACACAAGGTGAGGTTTCAAGCACAATCAATCTTCTAGGTTGAGCATCAAGAGAAGGGAACCTAGGTATGCACATGATGTTGGTTGGGTTCACCCGAAGGTTCCCCACAACCGCCTAAGCAATCGCATGAGGCTAACATAACATCCATTTCACAAAACACTCCACCGTAAGGGCCATCGCCTTAGGTGGGGAATAGAGCTTTTGGTCGGACTAGGTAAGACACCTTCCACGACCTCTCCCATGATCACACGGCTCTCATGAGGTAGGGACCTCATACCGATCTGCATGGAAACGGGTTCGGTTTAGCTTTGCCCGTGCTCTAATCGTCGCGATCTATCGCACGACGCGGGTACGGCTTCACCTCGGCCCGTAAGGGTTTAGCACTTTCAAGTGCTACACTAGAAATACGCTACGCACCTAACCCCCTTCACAAGGATCTAGGCTTCACGAATACTCAACAAGGGAGGTACATACGCTTCGCATCAATTTCGTGGTGAAGGTTTGCCTTCGTCCAAATCTCAAAGCATGGGGCTTTCGTTAGGATCTTCACAAGACGCCTACACATAATTCCCGCAATACTAAAGATGATTTCACGGAGTCATTCTCCGGCACGCATTCTAGGCCTAACCTAAATGCAACGTCGCAAATCAAGCATCACCGATTCGGGCTCGCGGCCACGAATAGGCTTCACACAAAATGCCTAGATCCGCACGACTACCGGATTTTCTACATGCAATAATGTCGGGGACAGACACAATCTACCCGGAGTTCCGAAGAACTTGAGGGAATCCTACACTTCACCCATTTGGTGAAAGAGACACCTCATGCAAGCATAGAAAGAGGAATGAAAGGAAAAATACAAGTCCAAAGTTCGGGAGGAAGAATCGTTACCCTAGACGCATTCTTTTTCGCCATGGATCCGAGATTCTATACGGAGAGAAACGACCGCACCAGGCTGCACTATCCAAATCTGGAAACGGCTCGCGAAACGGAGCTCCGAAGCTCCGTCAATGGCGGGATTTTCCTTCTTCTTCCTTGGCTCCTTCTTCTTTCTCTAGGGTTGGAGAGAGAAAGGCTATGGAATTATGAGGGTTTAATCCCTCTCCAAAGCCCTAAGACCCCCCAGCAACAAATCCCAGCCGTTGGATCAATTTCCAAGAAATTTGATCGGTCGGATCGGCTTCTCCGCTCAAAATCACGGAGCAGAATAAACAGGGCGCACGATCACAGGCGCACGATCACTGGTCGTGCGCTAAGAGGAGAAATGGTCGTGCGTTAAGAGGAGACAGAACTCCGATTTCTTGCGAATATGCGCACGATTGCTGGCGCACGATCACTGGTCGTGCGCGAAGAGGCCACTGATCGTGCGCTAAGAGCAGACAGGGAAAATTTAGCCTGCTTCAAGCGCAGCACTACCACTCCGCCTACTTCGCTGAACTACTATTTTTGGGGTGTTACAACTCCACCCCCCTTAAAAGAATTTCGTCCCGAAATTCAGAAAACAGTATTAGCATGAATTACAGTTATATTTTACCTGAGAGAAATAGCTCGGGGTACTCCGCAAGCATCGTTTGCTCTCTCTCCCAAGAGAGCTCCTCTCGGCCACAATTATCCCACCGGACTTTTACCATCCGAATGTACTTGTTCCGCAGCTGCTTTACTTCAGTATCTTCGATGCGTAAGGGCTTGACTTTCGTCGACAACCCACTATCAACCGACACTTTGCCGACCGCAACGATATGAGTAGGCTCTTGCACTGCCTTCCTCAACACTGAAATGTGAAACACGTCGTGCAGACCGCTCAGCTCTGCAGATAGTGCAAGCCGATAAGCCGCATCACCAACACGTTCCACGATCTCAAACGGTCCTAAGTACCTTGGAATGAGCTTTTTCAAACGTCGGATCCTTGATACCCCTTTGAACGGTTTGATCTTCAAGTAAACCCGGTCACCGACGGCGAACTCTAGGTTCCTATGCTTGGCGTTGAAATATTTCGCTTGCCTATCCTGGGCAATCAATAGCCTTTCACGTATAGTTCGGATCGTCGAAGTTGCTTCTTCAACATCCTTTCGCTTCAATAGCTTAGCATCGCCCGTTTCCGCCCAAGACAACGACGTACGACACTTCTTACCATAGAGGGCCTCGAAGGGAGCCATCTTTATACTGGCTTGGTAGCTATTATTGTAGGCGAACTCGATCAAATAGAGATGATCTTCCCACTTCTTCCAAAAGTCTAGAGCGCACATTCGGAGCATATCCTCCATAGTCCTGTTGGTTCTCTCGGTCTGTCCATCCGTTTGCGGGTGGAAGTCCGTGCTGAACTTCAATTTCGTGCCCAACAGTTCATGGATAAGCCTCCAATCTTTCGATGTGAAACGCCCGTCACGATCGCTGACGATGCTACGAGGGACACCGTGCAGTCTCACAATATTATCAACATAGAGCTTCGCTAGCTTTTCTACAGAATCATCCTTCCGGTTCGGAATGAAGTGTGATACCTTTGTCAAACGGTCCACGATCACCCAGATGGCGTCGTTTCCATGTTGCGATCTCGGCAATCCGTGCACGAAATCCATCGAAATATCATCAAACTTCCATTCCGGAATCGGCAAGGACTTCAGAAACCCACCAGGACGTTGACATTCCGCTTTCACCAACGCGCAAGTATGACACTTGGCCACGTAAAGGGCAATGTCTTTCTTCATACCCGGCCACCAGAAAAGTTTCTTCATATCCATATACATTTTAGTGCTCCCCGGGTGGATCGAGTACTTGGTATGATGAGCCTCGTACATCAATTCCGCCCGTAGAGTGCCAACGTTTGGGATGCACAACCTTTCCTGTTTCCACATAAGGTCGTCTTCGAAGGAGAAATCAGCGTTTAACCCCTCAACGGTTTCCGCTTAATAGCGTTTCATGCTCTCGTCCAGCTCCAAAGTTTGTCGAACTCGGTCGGCAAGGTCGTATCGAACCTCCGTCCAGTTCAAGCATGCTGAAGTAGACGTTCTCCTATCAATGCAAATGATCTCCATTTCTTCCAGCTCACGGATTAGACGCTCATCATGCATCAAAATCCAATTTGCTTGTGAAGGAGCCCGGCGACTCAACGCGTCCGCAACTACATTTCCTTTACCGGGAGTATATTTGATGTCAAAGGTGTAGTCCCCAAGGAACTCCATCCACCTCCTTTGACGCATATTCAACTCCCTTTGATCTAGCAAGTACTTGAGGCTCTTGTGGTCGGAAAAGATATCGATCTTCACGCCATATAGATAGTGCCTCCAAAGTTTGAGGGCGAAAACTACGGCCGCTAGCTCCAAATCATGGACCGGGTAATTCCTCTCATGAACCTTCAGTTGCCGGGAGCCGTAGGCAATTACCTTCCCGAACTGCACTAGGACACAACCCAAACCACTTCCTGAGGCGTCGCTATAAATTTCGTAGCCTTCCGTACCTTGTGGCGAGCATAGAATGGGCGCCGTGGTCAGTCGGCTCTTCAGCTCTTCAAAATCTCGTACGCACTCGGGCGACCAAACGAACTTATGATCCTTCCTAGTCAGTTTTGTGAGAGGAAGTGCGATCCTCGAGAAGTTTTCCACAAAGCGCCTATAATAGCCGGCAAGTCCGAAGAAACTTCGGACTTCCGCTACGTTTTTCAACAAAGGTCACGCTCGGATCGCTTCTATCTTCGACGGATCAACAACAATTCCTTCTCCACTAACGACATGACCAAGGAATGCTACTGACGGTAACCAAAACTCGCACTTGGAGAATTTGGCATATAGCTGACTCCTCCTCAAGGTGCTCAGAACTGCGTGCAGATGCCCTACATGCTCCTCTTCCGACTGAGAGTATACCAAAATGTCGTCGATGAAGACGATCACAAATTGATCCAAATACTCTCGGAACGTCCTGCTCATTAAGTCCATGAATACCGACGGTGCATTAGACAGACCGAACGGCATCACCGTGAACTCATAGTGCCCAAAACGGGTACTGAACGCTGTTTTTGGAATGTCACATTCCCTTATTCGCAGTTGATAATAGCCGGACCTTAGGTCCATCTTGGAGTAAACCGTCGACCCAACCAGTTGGTCGAATAAATCATCGATTCTTGGAATCGGATATCGGTTCTTCTCGGTCAACATGTTTAGCTCTCGATAATCGATACATAGACGCAAGCTCCCGTCCTTCTTTTTCACAAAGAGGACCGGTGCACTCCAAGGCGATGAGCTTGAACGTACGTAGCCTTGCTCTAACAGCTCTTGCAATTGGACCTTCAACTCTGCCAATTCCCTTGGCGCTATTCGGTACGGTGAGCGGGCCACAGGTTTGGCACCTGGCACCAACTCGATACAGAAATCGATCTCTCGCTGAGGCGGAGCCCCAGGGAGTTCGTTAGGAAACACGTCGGCGTACTCCGCTACAACTGGGACATCACATAACCTGGGCTTTGGCTCCGAAGCCTCCAACAAGGTGAAGAACAACTCGGCGCCTTTTCTCACCGCCTTAACCACCTGGAGAGCAGACATCAGCGTCTTGCTCGCTCCTCGCATACCGACGAACGTGGTTTCACCTTCGGTGTTCCTTCCCAGAGTGATCTCCTTTGTACTGCAATCTATGCATGCTCGCTGCTCCGAGAGCCAGTCCATGCCAAAGATCACATCGAATTCGGCTAGCGGTAATAACGATGCTTCCAAATCGAAATCCTGATTTCCGATCCGCACCTTCACACGGCTCTTCCTATCTGCACTCATTCGGATCCATTGGGTAGCACTACTTCCAATCTATCCTCTATGAAGGTAGACGGCACTCCGATTCGCACCACGAAGTCCTCAGACAGAAAAGAGTGCGATGCACCCGTATCAAATAGAGCTCTCGTCGGATAGTTGAAAATTAGGACGAAACCTAATTGTACACAAATAAAGCATATAGTCGTACAATAGTATGAATTATATATATAGCTGTAAAAGCTAACTTCTAATTCGTACCTGTGACGACATCAGTTTGTCGTATAGCTTCTTGTTGGCCAAGCGAATAGACTCTCGGCTGAGTCGGAATGTGCTGGGAAGCCGAAGACTCCGCAGCTTTGCCCTTTTCCACAGCACGAGGATAATCCACCGCTCGATTTCCAGCCTTCGGGGGACCACTTCGACACACCGCAGCGTTGTGTCCCACCTTCCCGCAGGTGAAACACGTAATAGTACCCCGCGCGGTCGTGGCTCCCGAAATATTTGAAGGAGCTGGTTCCGCCTGTTTGAACTTCCTTTTGTTCCTTCTGAACTCCGACTTGGACTGAGAGGCCGGCGCATGAAACTCAGGTTTCTTTACAACACCCCTTGCATGTACCCTCTTCATGTCCAACTCCAAAGACCTGACAGTTTGCACCATCACTTGGAAGCCAAACGTCATAGGGCCTGCGAGGAGCAGCCTCAACTCGTCCCGAAGCCCTTCATAGAACTTATTTGTCTTTGTCTCCTCATCCTCCACCAAGGACCCCGCATAGCGACTCAGTCTGGTAAACTCATGCAAGTAATCGTCAACGGAGCGATCACCTTGTGTCAACCTCAAAAACTGGTTTTGTAACGCAATGCGCTGGGCAGAGGGGATAAACCTCTGGAGGAACGACTTTGAAAACTCAGCCATTGTGATTTCAGTAATATCTCTACCGCAGAACTTATGCAGCTCCTGCTCTTCCCACCACAGCACAGCCTCTCCATCAAGAAGGAAAGTGGCTAAGGTGACCATCATGGCTTCGTCCGTCGCTGTCGCCCTCAGAGTTCTTCTAACTCTTGACAACCAGTCTTCTGCCTCCGTTGGGGACTCAGATCCCAAGAAGGTAGGATGATTAAAGCTCAGGAAGTGCTTTAATTGTTGGTCACGCGCTCGCTCCACAGCTACTTGCGCAACTTGACGTTCCACCCTCGGCGCTACCGCAGGTTCCACTGCAGCTACTGGCACAGGGGCCTCAACCCTCGGTTCCACCGCAGGTTCCACTGCAGGTTCGATCACCGGGGCCGCATCTATAGTAGGCGTAGCAGGCTGCGCATGCCTTTGCGGTTGAGCATTGATCATCGCGAAGACCGCTTCTGCGACCATTCTGATCATCTCAGCCGAAGGAGTGGTCGCTGGCACTTCAGCCGACCCACTACTTTCAGCGGTGTTACGGGGTCGAGACTGCCCCGCAACACTTCTAGTCACCTATAATCATGCAAGGCACAATTTAGTGACCCACAACATATCAAACATCAATCATGGAACGCTCAGGTTCCGCAAACAAGTATGTTTTTTCATTCCTAAATGGACATTCTTATTAGTTTTTATCGTTTTAGGTGAATGCACAACCCGTGCGCACCACCCCTTAAAAGGAATTCGTCCCGAATTCGCTAAATTACGGATCGACGCCTTAAGTCCGATACCAAATTGTAACACCCTGCCAATAAGAAAAGTATAACAGCAGGTCCGGCCGGGACCCCACGCCATACAAACCACACTAGCTAGGAGTTAAAAGGTGATAACCAGAAAGTAACAACTACACGAGAGTACAAAACGTAAGCGGAAGCATTAATTAAACCATTTCATTTAGAACTGTCCACTATCATAGGAATGAAACCTGAATAAAGAGTTACGGCCTTAAGGCCTTATATTTACCCAATGCACAAAGCTCCATAAAGCATACATCGGCACGCAGGCCGGCAATACATGAAAAACAGGAAAAAGGCTGGCCTTCGAGGGCCAACGCAGCAAAAGGGCCATCGCCCGCTATTTCCCGCTAGGCTCACCTGCACCTGCATAAGAACATTCCACCAAGCGGTGGCAAACAAAGTAACGGTCAGCACAGCTGACCAAATTATAACGACCCCACCCCTTTCCCGGGGTGGCGGAGCTTCTACCCTGCAAGCAAGCCATACTAGCACAAGTACTAATATAAAGAAAGTGCAACTACACAAGGTGAGGTTTCAAGCACAATCAATCTTCTAGGTTGAGCATCAAGAGAAGGGAACCTAGGTATGCACATGATGTTGGTTGGGTTCACCCGAAGGTTCCCCACAACCGCCTAAGCAATCGCATGAGGCTAACATAACATCCATTTCACAAAACACTCCACCGTAAGGGCCATCGCCTTAGGTGGGGAATAGAGCTTTTGGTCGGACTAGGTAAGACACCTTCCACGACCTCTCCCATGATCACACGACTCTCATGAGGTAGGGACCTCATACTGATCTGCATGGAAACGGGTTCGGTTTAGCTTTGCCCGTGCTCTAATCGTCGCGATCTATCGCACGACGCGGGTACGGCTTCACCTCGGCCCGTAAGGGTTTAGCACTTTCAAGTGCTACACTAGAAATACACTACACACCTAACCCCCTTCACAAGGATCTAGGCTTCACGAATACTCAACAAGGGAGGTACATACGCTCCGCATCAATTTCGTGGTGAAGGTTTGCCTTCGTCCAAATCTCAAAGCATGGGGCTTTCGTTAGGATCTTCACAAGACGCCTACACATAATTCCCGCAATACTAAAGATGATTTCACGGAGTCATTCTCCGGCACGCATTCTAGGCCTAACCTAAATGCAACGTCGCAAATCAAGCATCACCGATTCGGGCTCGCGGCCACGAATAGGCTTCACACAAAATGCCTAGATCCGCACGACTACCGGATTTTCTACATGCAATAATGCCGGGGACGGACACAATCTACCCGGAGTTCCGAAGAACTTGAGGGAATCCTACACTTCACCCATTTAGTGAAAGAGACACCTCATGCAAGCATAGAAAGAGGAATGAAAGGAAAAATACAAATCCAAAATTCGGGAGGAAGAATCGTTACCCTAGACGCATTCTTTTTCGACATGGATCCGAGATTCTATACGGAGAGAAACGACCGCACCGGGCTGCACTATCCAAATCTGGAAACGGCTCGCGAAACGGAGCTCCGGAGCTCCGTCAATGGCGGGATTTTCCTTCTTCTTCCTTGGCTCCTTCTTCTTTCTCTAGGGTTGGAGAGAGAAAGGCTATGGAATTATGAGGGTTTAATCCCTCTCCAAAGCCCTAAGACCCCCCAGCAACAAATCCCCGCCGTTGGATCAATTTCCAAGAAATTTGATCGGTCGGATCGGCTTCTCCGCTCAAAATCGCGGAGCAGAATAAACAGGGCGCACGATCACAGGCGCACGATCACTGGTCGTGCGCTAAGAGGAGAAATGGTCGTGCATTAAGAGGAGACAAAACTCCGATTTCTTGCGAATATGCGCACGATTGCTGGCGCACGATCACTGATCGTGCGCGAAGAGGCCACTGATCGTGCGCTAAGAGCAGACAGGGAAAATTTAGCCTGCTTTAAGCGCAGCACTACTACTCCGCCTACTTCGCTGAACTACTATTTTTGGGGTGTTACATATCTTCCATGCACCAAAGGTACCGCAGAACACTCCCCTTCTTTACGGTCTACTAAACTGGTATGATATAGAGAAGGATGTCTTCGTCATTGGATCGAGGGAGCTAACCTTCTCCCCCAATGATGTGGCAATGATATTGGGTCTGCCGAACCATGGGGAGGAAGTCATCCTGACTACCAAGCCATTTGGACCGCTAACGAAGTCCGATTTTAAGACGGAACTTCAATCGATGGAGAAATGGTCGTCCCCTGTGATGATGAAGATATTGATTTTGCACCTTCTGTGCAATTTCTTCTTCCCCTCGAGCGCGGAGAGGATGCCAATGTTCTTCGAGGAGGTCTCCAGCTTGGAGAAATTTCAAAAGTTCAATTGGCCAGAAGCGATCTATACCTTCGTTATGAGGTCGTTCAGGTCGATGGTGGAGAAGCTGCCACCTGTTGCAAAAGAAGGCCAACTGCAACATTTGCCAGAGTCTTCAATGGGATACATCTATGGATGCACCCATGTTCTCGTTGTAAGTATCTATATTTCTAATTCCTAAAATGAAATTTGTTTAATATGTTCTAAACTATTGCAATGTTTGATATAGATTTGGTTCCTCGAGCACACCACCACCTTCGCTCCGCACTATCCATCATTGAGGCCACGAATATTAAGATGGTCGGAGAAGGTCTCATTTTCAATGAAAGAGATGGGGACTGTTGCAAAACTCTTGGATGAGCAGGTAAATAATTTAGTTTATTCGATTAACAACCACTTTTGAACTATCCAATACAATAGTTGTGTTTCTTCTTTTTAGGTGTTGGAAGTACTAGATGAAATATCACCGGCAGAGAAGTTGTTATGTTCAGACGTGACAACACAGTGGACACCACCACCTCCCACATTTAAGAGAAAACCAATAATCTCGCCATCTAGGGTAGTAAAAAAAATGAAGTTTGCACCACCACCTCCCACATCATTACCACCTCCCTCATCATCATCACCTCCCCCATCACCCAGCACATCATCTCCTCCCCCACCACCTAGCACACCATCTATCCCTCCGGCACAGTTTTGGATTGATTTCCAGCATAGGATGTTAGATCAATTTGCATTATTAGATAGCAAGACAGATAGTTCTGTAGATAGATTAGACAAAAAAATAGATAGAGTACATAGTGATTTAATTAGTTTTAGTCACAGTGTAGGTGAACGTCTTGAATCCATGAGTGCTGATATAGACACACTCATTCATCATTCCTCGCCATCATCTAGCCCGAGTATCTCTAGATCCCCCACCCACCAAAACGCTACCACCCTCACTACCCCTCACGATACTTCCATTACTGATATTCTAGACTCCCCATTGGGAGAAAGAGACATTAAAACTACAAAGGCGGATGAAATTGATGTGTACCCCGTTGATTATCCGGGGAGACCGCTAATAGCTGAAGAAGATAGAGATATCATCCATCAGCGTATGAGCGTCATACCATCGAGGTGCCCTTTTGACATTATACACTTTTATATTTTCAAAATTTTGATCTATGCACATTGATATTGACGATGGCTTTCTAATGTTTCAGGAACGACCAAGCATTCAATAAATGGAATATAGTCGGATTTCGAGATGGCATGGATGCTCTTCTGACGGACAAATACGTCGAAGATTGTCACATTGATGCCTACGCAAAGATCTTGACTTTGCGTAGAGATCGGGATAAAGAACCGTATCATCCGTTTATGTACATCAGTCCGAACTTTTTGGTATGATCTCTCTATCAGTGTTTTATACATTAATAATTCTGTTTGCATTGCTAAAAAATGTTACAAATTATGTAGTTGCACTTCCCAAGGTCCAATGACGGAGAATCTAAGCTTGTAGCTGCATTCCTTGAGGGCATTACCAAGGAGAATCTCGCCAATATCAAAATGATTCTAATGCCAGTATGTTATAGTCAACACTGGTATTTATTGGTGGGTATGGTTAAAGAGAAGAAGTGGCTTATACATGACTCTCTGCGTAATGCCCAACGAAAAGTTTCCGCTAAAGAAGCTGTAAGTACAGTTCATTGACATGCAATGTAGTATTGTACATTACGAGTTACTAATGTACGAACAAATTTGTGTTAATGCAGATTTCTGCGCTCCAGAAGGCGACCGTTAAAAAAGTCCACGCAGGATTTTCCAATTGGAAACTCGACTTGACTGCTGGTATACCACAGCAGGACAACTCCGTGGACTGCGGTGTCTTCGTTATGAAGTATATGGATCACATAGCGAAAGAAGGGCTGATGAGCTGGGAGAGTTGCGTAGACTGGCAGAAATATGCCTATGTTTAGAGCCCAGATCTGTGCAGACATCTTTAAAAATTTTGTGGTTGATTGATGTAAATTAAGAAACATTATTCGTGTACATTTGTAATGTTTGTCTATAATAACAATTGTTTCATGGATGAATACCGTTTTCAAATGGGTCAAAATTATAGCTTTAAATGAAATCAGTGAAGATACAGAAGGCTCTCCGCGGAGATCCAAAAGGCTCTCCGCGGAGAGCAAAAAGATCTCCGCGGAGAGCAAAAAGCTCTCCGCGGAGAGCACAAAGTTCTCCGCGGAGAGCAAAAAGTTCTCCGCGGAGATCCAAATGGCTCTCCGCGGAGATCCATTTAGATATCCGTGGAGAGCCATTTGGCTCTCCGCGGAGAGCCATTTGGCTCTCCGCGGAGAGCCATTTGGATCTCCGCGGAGAGCCATTTGGATCTCCGCGGAGAGCCAAATGTCTATCTTTCGCAAATTGTGGCCGCGTTCTCTCCCTCCCTCCCTTCATTTTTTCTTCCTTTCCCTCTTTTTTCTTTCTCCCTCCCCCTTTCCCTCTCCTCCCCCTCTTTTTTCTCCTCCCCCTCTTTTTCTTTTTTCTCCCCCCCTCCCCCCTTTTTTCCCCCTCATACCAGAGTGGAACCCGGCGCCCCCCCCAAATTAGCTTTAGGCGCCTGTAGCTTGCGAAATTCAGCCAAATAACAACCTAATAACAGCCAAACAACATTATAATAGTATTTCAGCAGAATAAACAGCAGAATCCAACAGTCAAATTACAATTCCCGTTAAATTACACTTCTCATCTCATTAGCATTAAAACAAATTAAACAGCAGAATAATTTAACAGCAGTCAAATTACAGTCAAACAACACTATAATTGTACAACCTCATATTTGCCGAGTGGGTCCTCGAGGCCCCAGGAATCAAAAGGCAAGATATGGGTCAGAGAATCTTTTGGGCGAGTGAGGCCCCACTCGCGGAGCACTCGCGTGGTGTCAAAGCAGACAAGCGAGAGTTGGTAGTCCGGACTTCACCCGCCGAGTGAGCCGAGTGCCTGGCGAGTGGTGCCCTCACGGACCACTCGCCCGGTGGAAAGCAACGAGCAAGGAGCCTGGCGAGTGGTGCCTGCACAGACCACTCGCCCAGAATGCTTTAGGGGTAAATTACCTGGATACCCCTTGTGGGCTGCCAATAGCCCTTCAGAACAGCGGAGTTAGGTTGTTAACATACCAATTTGGGGTGCGATTAGTAAAACCAAAAGATGGATTCATGCTATTTGCAAACCAGCCTAGAGAATCTATAAATAGACCCTTAAGGGCACCTTGGAGGAGGGCAGATCTTTTGAGTTCTCTCTTCCAGACTAGTTTCGGAGTTGGCTGCTAGCGCCCTCCAAGGTGCCCGACTGAGCTTTGGTTTGGGAGGGGAAGCTCTCTAAGATCTTCCCGGTGTGTGGCGGGATCTCCTCGCTACAGCCTTGGGTCTGTTCCAGATTTTCCATCCACGGTCAAAAGAGTTTAGTAAGGGAGAAGTAAGCACGGGCTACACCCCCTTGTGGGTCCGAACTCAAGAGACCGATTGACGGTTTCAACATTTTTGGTACAGTGAGAGTGGACCGTAGCCAGTGCAAGAAAACCTCAATCTGAGCTTGATGGCAGGAGATGGAAGCGATGGTTCCGACCCAGGTCACTCGCAGCCACCGGCAGCAATGGAGTGGCTGGAGATGTTCGAGAATTTTAAGCGGGAGGTCATGCAGACCATGCAGATGGCTCTCACTGGGAGAGACGAGTGCGAGACGCCTGTGGTTCCGGTGATTCCGCCCCAGCAGATTGACGAGAATGCTCCAGGCCAGTGACCTGGAAGGAGGTAACGGCGGAAGCGAGCGCGCGAGATCTCCCCGAGCGGCAGCTGTTCAGCTGCCCGGCGAGTCCAAAGGTGTGCGAGCTGACTCCGCGCGAGAGGGCCACTCGCCGAGCAGGGGAAGGGATCCCCTTCTGTGAGTTGATCCTCTCGACCCCGGTACCAGAGGGGTACCGAGGGCCGGAGATGTCTTACTATACCGACAAAGATGACCCAGTCCTGCACTTGCAGTGGTTCGAGGACATGGTCTCGATCCTTCCAATGACAAATGCCTTCCAGTGTCGGCTCTTTGCCACCACTCTGAAGGAGAAGACGAGGGACTGGTTCCACCAACTCCCCATAGGTTCCATCTATGCCTTCGAGAATCTGCGTCGGAGCTTCAGGTTGCATTTCTCAACGTCAAAGAAGAGGAAGAAGGACGCGGATGCGCTCTTCAAGATCAAGCAAGGGCCTGGGGAATCGCTGACCCATCACGTGGGCAGGTTCCAAGAGGAGGTCCTACAAGTCCAGGAGGTGTCAGGGTTCACCCTCCAGCTAGCCTTTATAGTGGGTCTGCGGGAGGGGTTCTTCAAAATAGACCTGAAGCGAAAGGCCCCTCAATCCTTCGAGGAGCTGATGGAGCGGGCGGCGGAAGAGATTGAGGGAGAGGCCGCCAACTCAGAGTTTGCAAAGAGGTTGACGAGGCTGAGCGAGCCAGAGGTGAGGCAGCAGGAGGGCAGATCTTTTGAGTTCTCTCCTCCAGGCTAGTTTCGGAGTTGGCTGCTAGCGCCCTCCAAGGTGCCCGACTGAGCTTTGGTTTGGGAGGGGAAGCTCTCTAAGATCTTCCGGGTGTGTGGCGGGACCTCCTCGCTACAGCCTTGGGTCTGTTCCAGATTTTCCATCCATGGTCAAGAGAGTTTAGTAAGGGAGAAGTAAGCACGGGCTACACCCACTTGTGGGTCCGAACTCAAGGGACAGATTGACGGTTTCAACTATAATAGTATCAAAATAGCTGGAAAACAACACACTAATAGTCCCAAAATAGTAGACATACAGATTACATAATTCTCATACAAAGAGCTTACATTGTTCTAACAACACAATACAACAATATGACAATATAACAACACCACTAAGATAAATAAACTGAAATTCACGATCATCCTCCCACGAGCTCCAAAATGATAGATATCTTCCAACGAGCTTCACACTTCATGAGTTCCTACGCAGCTACATTTCAATGTAAATTAAATATTATCACTGAGATTATAAGAGACCTTGCAAAATAAACATAAAAGAAAATTAATGTTTACCGAAATTTTTGATCTTCTTGTAGACGTTGAAGGTATTGTTGATTGGGATGCTTCCGTACAACCTTTTTCATTATGCCCTCGTGCTCCACAGTTGGAGCATGTGCACTTTTGGCCGCGCCTCTTAATTCCATATTTTTATGCCTCTAATTCTTCAACTTATTTTCTTTTACCTTGTTGTGACGGCCTTCCGGGCTTTTTATGTATGTTAGTCCAAGGAACGATGAGATTCAAATTGGCTAAGGGCCACTTCTTGCTTGAATTTATAGGATTTAATAAGTACTCGTAAGACCTCCTGAACATCTCTTTTATACCAATGTTCAACGTAGTCCTCAACATTTTTCCTACGATAAAGAGACATGATGTTGCATGCACACAAGGTATACCAGTGAGATCCCAACGCCTACAACTACAACTTTTCAAAGTCAAATCTACCGTCCATTTATCTCCATTCTATCCTTGAACTTCGAATTTGTCTTAACCATTCCATACTAAAATGTAGTCGTGTGCCTCTTTCTTGTTGTTTTCCAAGATTTTGTATTGAACGGCATACCTCTCCATTAAATTTGATCACTTTGTCTCGTTGAGTATGGAGTCTTCTCATTAGAATTGTCCTTATTGTCTCCAACATTGTGATTATATGCTTATCACTAGCCTTTAAGATTAATTACATTGTTAAAACTTTCACAAAAATTATTTAACAACATATCACACTTAGGCCAAACATTAAAAATGAGACTTTGCCCAATGAGCATTCTCATTAGAATCTGCATAAAATAAGCACAAAAGCCATCAAAAACCCTAAAAACTGCAAATCCAAAACAAAAAATTAAAATAGGAACATTGCCACTAACCTAGAATCATGTGTTGGAGCTTATTAATGAACAAGATCTATCGTCGGAACTTTAGCAGCTATCGTCAGAAGTGCCGAAAAGGAAGTGATGGGGCTGTCGTCGGAAGTGTAGCAGCACAGGTCGACATCGCCGGTGTCGAAAAAGGAGGTCCCTGAATCCTTTAGCAATGGCGTCGCGGGAGCAAGATCGGCCGTCGGAAACAGAGGGAGATCGTTGTCGCCGGTGTCAAAAAGGAGGAGAGCATGGTAGCGGCGGGCTCGTCGAACAGGGTGCGATGTCAAACAGTGAAAGTGAAAACCTAATTTCACGGTAAAAAAAACCACACCGAAATTTATGCCCAAAATAACCTTCTTATTAGCACACCACGGTGCATGCTGCCAGAATTCTCCAATTAAGGGGTGCATTATGCCAATTTTAAACATTGAGGGTGCACTCTGCCAAAAATAGATAATTCCAGGGTGCGATGTGCCAATTGCCCAATAAAATATCATGAATGGTCATGATCTGGATTTGAATCATGCTCTCCTGATCCTGCAAATCATTTTTTTTTGCATTCATATTAGCAGATCTATTGTTGCTATTCATATTTCTAATATTTAAAACATTTTACATTTCAGTCATGAGAACCGCAATGGGAGCCGTCGATGCGTTGTTGGTCTCGTCGTCGATGCAGAGAGTGAGTTACCGCGAGCGCCAAGTCTCCTCATGCGGTTTTAGAAGGTTAGAGATTTGCCACGAGAGATGGCTTGGGCGTAGACTCTCGGAATTGTGTTGCATGCAAAGCTATCGAGAATGAGATAGGTGCGGAGGAGGTGGCCATGGATTTGGAGGAGACAGAAACCTAGAGGAATCGGCGTCAACAGGGAGAGTGTTTCGAACTAGAGTTGGCTGGGTGCGGAAACATGGGAGGCGGACATGGATAAAGGAAGGAGCTTTCAGGCGCGGAACGTTCCCGCCTCAAGATGAGTTGAACACCCTGCGTTCGGCCAAATTCTCTCTCACACTGTTATAATCAGATGACTGTCTACAAAGAAGAGAATTACTCAATATAGTGAATAAACTAATTAGTTCAATCACTTTAAATTAAAAAAAAAAGTATAAGAATATCGTCTTGGGTACAGTATCCTTCAACTTATCATCGGGGGGATAATAAAGGATCCAGATCCTCTCCATTTCTGACGACTGACGAAATGGAGGGGATCCATTTCATCATCTAATGGACAAAAACTCTTTCACACATATCCAATGATGCAGATTTTTTGGGATTAAAAAAACTATAAAAATTTGGGAAAAAGTGAACCCGTCGGATCAAGTGATATTAAATCAGGACCGTGAAATGGATCCCCTCCATTTCTCCTATTTCGATAATAAAAACAATGTGGATGCAAAATTGAACGGCAAGGATGATAGCACCATAACATAATTACGCTCCTATTTGCCCTCACTCACAAGTCGCATCCAAAATTGGGCGATCGCAGCTACCTGGAGAAACCAGATCTGCTCAATCTGGTTGTACTCCGACGTCCCCGGAATCGGAAGGAATGATGAAACGGAGTTCCACGGTTGGAGATGTCTCCGGCGAGATGGCCGGCGTGAATACAGGTGGCAGTTGGAGTGATATTCTTGAGAAGGATTTCTGAGCTGGCACCATCAATAAGATATACAATTCACATGTGTTGCAAATGATTTCTTCAGGTTTACCGGCGTTTTCACAGTGAGTCCTAAGGTGTCCCCCTCGCGGCCTCGCCACAGCCGGTCCACTGACCGTACCGTAATTTGCCGTTCCCAAATTGGAGAGCCGACGTCGGGGAAGATGATTCAGGCGATTTTGATATTCCGGCGGTCTTCGCTGCGGGGAAAATAGTGACAGACATGCCATCCTTTACCTGGAGAGCGGCTAGGTCATATGGAGAATCGCGGATTCCGGCGGTGTTCAGGACAGGATCGCGGATCTCCAAGGAGAATCGATCCCATTGCCGCTTCCGCACGCAGACAAATTTTTTTCGATTGGGAGGCAACGGTGGGCGTGCAGCCGGCGGTTTCCTCCGAGCGGGCTTCCGATCAGGGGGCTGTGCGGTCGTCTCCGTCCCTATCTCGTGGATGCGTCTCTTCATCACTCTGGGATCGGCTGCCGCATCGTCCTCGCTGCTCGAGGAGTCAGTTGCATCGGCATCCGTCCAGACGACGCGGAAGATTCTAGTCCTCTCGGACGCTTTCCCGGATTTCTTTCCGGCGGAAGGCGAAATCTTCTTCCTCGCATCGCCGGCGGCTATGTTGGGTGGATTCATTGCCCGCATCGCATCCGCGGCTTAATGATTGCTGTAGATTTATCTCGGCGTCTTCTTTCGGTAATGAAAGCGGTGGAGAAGAGGAAGCGTTGGGGGGGGGGGGGGGGGGGGGGGGGGGGGAAGAGAAGAAGTGGAGGGTATCTGAGAGTCGCGCGCGCATTCCGGAAGTTTGAACGAGTCGCCCACCGGAGACGGAGATCCGGATTGGCCCAAGTGTAGATCCCCCTATGGTTGGTGCACACTCATTTCTTGGTCCGAAAACTTTCTACACGTGCAACCGCAACGTGCGAAAATTTCATGCGTGAATAAATAGCGTGAGACTCACCATTTGCTTTATTCAATTTTTTTCGCCCTTTCCATCTACTATTCCCGCCTGCTGAAAAGTAAAACCCTCGCCATTGCCAAGCTGGGAAGCTCCACACCATCTGCTTCTACTTGTCCATCCCTCGGGCTCGAACCGAAAACCTCGAGGTCTGGAACTAGCAAGAACAACTCCCATCGAAGCTTCACCCTCTTCGACCTCTGAAATCTCTTTTGCATGGAAGTTCGTTGCCTAAAACATGGGTAGAAACATAAGGAAAAAAAATTAGAATCAGACTGCATAAAAATCAGCAAAAATTAGAATGTAAGATGCACCAAAAAAGAATTGTATAAGAATTAACAGAAATTTGACCGTAAAACTGATAAAAAAAGAATTGTATAAAAACAGCATAAATCCGACTGTAAAATTGCTCAAAAAAGGAACTGTATAAGAACGGGGAAGGAACTTTGGCATGGGGCTGAGATGGGAGCGAAGGGGCCGAAAATTTTGAACGAAAGCAAATGAGAAGGTAGGCCTCACACTATTTATTCACGCAGAATTTTCCATACGTTACAGGTATAGAAAATTCTCCCTTTTGGGTGATGGGGTCAAGCCCATTATTTAGGAGATCCCCACTTATGAAATCCTCCCCGCAAGGAAAACCCGCCACTCATGGAATCCTCCCCGCAAGGAAAGTCCGCCCCGCACGCACGATCGGCGCACCGAATCGCACGCGCAGGCCGCGATCCCCGCGCGGCCCCTCACGCTCGTGGCCGGCCACACAAGGGCCGACAGCCCGGAGCGTCGCCGCCCAAGGCCGCGCCGGAACTGGTCGCAGCCGCCCAAGCCCCCCCCCCCCCCCCCCCCCCCCCCCCCCCCCCCCCCCGTCCTGGAGCGCGGCCGCCCAAGGCCGCGCCGAAATCGGCCTTGGGCGCGGCCGCCCCGACCTTGGGCGCGACCGCCCAAGGCCGCGGCCGTCAAGGCCGCGAGTGCCTTCGGCGCGACCTCCCATGGCCGCGGCCACCAAGGGCGTCGCCGCCCTTGGCCGCGGCCGCCAAGGGCGCCGCCTCCCATGGTCGCGCCCGCCATGGGCGCCGCCTCCCATGGCCGCGTCCGCCAAGGGCGCCGCCCTAGGCCAAACCGGTCGCCCTCCTTCCGACCGTCGTCTCCTCCTCCTTCCGGCTACACCCGTTTAGGGTTTGGGGGTAGGGCCGTCTTTTCCGGAAATTCGGTGATCCGCGTGATAGAATCCGAGCGATCCTATTAGCCGGTACAGTAATTAACGGGTGTAATTACCGAACCGCCCCTTCAAAAGCCTATAAATAGACCCATTTATTCTTTCATTTGGATACCTTTTGGGAGGGAGGAGGAATACTCTCTCTCTCTCTCTCTCTCTCTCTCTCTCTCCCTTTCTCTCCCTTTCTTTCTCTACAGATTAGAGACTTGAAGCCTGCTATCCGCAGACCGCAGGGAGACTTGGAGCCTGCTATCCGCAGACTGCAGGGAGACTTGGAGCCTGCTATCCGCAGACCGCTTGGAGACTTGGAACTCGCTATCAGCAGACCACTTGGAGGCTTGGAACTCACTATCAGCAGACTGCTTGGAGGCTTGGAACTCGCTATCAGCAGACCGCTTGGAGGCTTGGAACTCGCTATAAGCAGACCGCTTGGAGGCTTGGAACTCGCTATCAGCATACCGCTTGGAGGTTTGGAACTCGCTATAAGCAGACCGCTTGGAGGCTTGGAACCTGCTATCAGCAGACCGCTTGGAGGCTTGGAACTCGCTATCAGCAGACCGCTTGGAGGCTTGGAACTCGCTATCAGCAGACCGCTTGGAGGCTTAAAACTCGTTATCAGCAGACCGCTTGGAGGCTTGGAACTTGCTATCAGCAGACCGCTTGGAGGCTTAGAGCTCGCAATCAGCAGACCGCTTGGAGGCTTGGAGCTCGTTATTGGCAGACCAATCAATGAGCTGAAGGCCCGCAGTGGCATGGACGAAGCTTGGACCCGGGGGCAAACCCATATTGGAGCAAGGCAGCATACTCTCTCTCTCTCACCTCCATCGTTGTAACGAGGCACGTCCTGTCGCCCTCACTCTCTCAAGGACGAATCTGTAGAAGAACTCAAAGCATAGTGGAGGTTAGGCCGGCACAGCTCCGCCCGCGTGGTTTTTCACCCCGATTGCGGGTTTTCCACGTCATCAACTTTTGGACTCGGTCTCCCCGAAGACTCCCTTATCTGTTTGCACGTTCGGGCGCTAGCGGGCTAAGACGGACGATTTGCCCGATCTACCGAAGGCCACGAGCGATCCGCATCATTGGCTTAGTAAGAAAATGAATACTTCCATTCAGCAAACTCCCACATGTGCAAACTTATGAGTGAATTGCAAAAAAAAAAAATACCTCGCTCAATAAGCGACTTCCACAAATACACACAAACACAAATAGAGAAAGAGTGACAATTATTAAACATCACCGAGAGAGAAGAACCAACAAATCAAAGAGAGATCATCATGCATATCTCAAAAACAAAGAAGGCAAATGTTCATGGATTACAATATCATATTAAATATTAAAGCTGGAATGTGGAGCCTTGATATGAAGGGATCGGAGCGTGACAGAATTTCGACTCCAAGTCGTTTGTTGTCTTGAACTCAGCTTGGGCCTGGTTTATATGTGCCTCACACCGGATGTGCTCCGCGATCCGCACCAAGCCGTCTGGCCCATAGAAGATTCGAACTATCCCATGCAAATCATCCTCCAAGAGGTTCTACCGACACTCGGTGACTCTGCGCTCCACGCTCAGGATATCGAAGTAGCAGACCTCGGTCCCTTCAAAAGCCTGCATCTTAATCATCCTATCCTCAAGCGAGGCCACGTGTCGTTGTAGATCACAACCCTCCAATGCCTTCACCCGAGATTTCAGAGCAGCAATGTAGGTGTGCAGGCAGGACCGGTACACGCGCGAAGGCGCCTCTAGATCCCCAAGGTGCTCAACGCTTCCGACGATCGGAGAGTTACAAGCAGAACCTAAGGAGATAGAAGGTTCCACACTTGCATGATAACTGGCGTTTGTGAGTTTGAAAATATTCCTCATCACGTGGTGGATACGTGTGACAACGACTTACCAGGGCCGCGTGAGTCCCTGTCGGGTCTGTCGCGACGCGTGATGTCCGACGCCAAGGGACCCTTGGCAAGATGGGGAGCGATGACCTATACACATCGACGTGAGCAAGGGATCGTTAACAAAACGGGACAAAGTTGTGAAGGTCAACTTACCATGATCATTGTGTCCATGTCAATCGCGCGGTCCGGAGTAATCCACCGATGAAGACCTCCCTCAAGAGCCAAGTACATGCTCACTCCAGATCTGCGTGTGCGACAGAGAGTAAATGACCTTTCACACGGGAAGGTGGCCTATGAAGCGCCTAGTCTGGAACGTGCTCCTGCCCTTTTTCGGACGACGCAACCTGTGTTACACCCAGAGGAGGGTCTCCCGAGGGGGGAGGCGCAAAGTCGCCTCCAACGGCGGAGTCTGCTCCGCCGGTTCTCTTCAGCAAGATGTGTCATCACTACAGCAGGCTTCGACAGAAGCTCAGTCCCTGTCGCTACCACGACATCCGAAGCTATAGCGAAACAAAAAGGGCAAGGATCATTAATTCGCTGGCAATACATAAGCATGTTGTCTATTTTCAGAAGAAAAGTCGCCTTCACAGAGAAGAAACACGCGTCTCAGTCTCACCCCTTGAAATGTGGGGCACCTTTGGAAACGTCCTTGGAGAGGAGGTAATCGTTGGTAAAGTAACGTTGTTATTGGCAAAATATTGTGCATAGAAACACATTCGCTGTGTTAACCTATAGTATGTTATTTATATATGTCCTAAAATACCCTTGATAATTTAGTCGATCAACGACAAAACAAATAGCAGCGCTGGTCATTTTTTTTTAATATATAATAAAAGTTTAGACGTATTCTTTGACAAAAAAATCATAATAATAATTGAATATTACTACTTATATTTTATAAAACCAATTCCAAATAAACAATATACGAGTATTAATGATGATTCTTGATACTTGATTAGTATAATTAAACGGTGCGTATTAATAAAGATGCATGGAGTAAACCATTAAACCATCTAATCCAAGTATCCAACACTTAGTTTTTTTTTTTCATTTATTCTCTAATCCAATCATCAGGAAACTAGATTTTATTTGCAAACTATACATCTAGATTTCTGGAAAATTAAATCACATTTTTGGCGGGCTGCGAAATAATTCTAGAAGCTTCCGAAAATCTTCCTCGTGTCCCACAACATAATCAAGAATGTCATGTCTCCCTTATTTCTGCTCGAGAAATCGAGAGTATTTGCGAGAATGTCAAAGCACTGGTGCGAGATTAGCTGCTGCTCTCGCTTTGATCACAGCCTTCTCATACAATTCTTCGTATTGCTGGGCTGAAGAGTCCCAGCTGAAGTCCAGTCTCATGATATTCTGAACGAGCTTTCGCCAGTTCTCCGGATTTCTCGTGTAGTACTCGAACGCACGCTTCATGGCATTGTTTAGCTCCTACAAAAACATTATTTTTAATCAGTGAAAATACGAAAAAGTCTGAGCTACGCAGACGCGAACCTCCTCACCTGCTCATCGGGCTTCGAAAATGAAAATCCATTGCGAAATTGCACGGGAATTGTCTCGTCGTCGACGTCAAAGACACTGGAAAAAATTTAATGGAGAAAAAAGTAACATCTAGAATATATATAAAAAATGTGGGATTGAAAACTTAAGGTCCGCTTGTTTGGGCGGTGGGTGATGGAGGGAGGTGGTTGTGGTCTCAGAAAAGGCTTAAAATGGAATTTTTGAGCGGCGGCGGTGAGAATGGGAGCTAAACAAACGGATTTAAAAGAGCGGTGACGTTTTTCTTCCAACGGAGATGAAGCAAAAACACCCAAACAAACAGACATTAAATAGATCACTCAGGAGTCAAGACAACACGAACCTATCGTTCAGCCCGCCAGTTCTTCTCACAATGGGCACAGAACCATATCTCATAGCTATCATCTGCAAATACCCAAACAATCAAGCACCATAAAACAATATAAATGATGGAATTAAAAATTAAACTCTCTATAATAGTAAATACAGCGGGAGTTGGTACAAGTGAGGGTCATACCTGAGTGAGTCCACAAGGTTCGAAGAGTGACGGAATAATGAACATGTCAGATGCTGCGTATATCATGCGTGAAAGAGCTTCATCGTATTTCAGAAGCAACCGAGCATCGGGATGGTTCTTGAAATGGCTCGCTAGACCCTCAAACTCCCTCTGTAACACAAAATTCTTGTCAGATATTTTCCATATTCGGGTACTAAATTCATAAATTTTATCATTCCCAAACAGAAATCTGCATGTAAGGTGTTGGGACAAATGCGACTCGGATGATCTTTCCCGACTTTTCGCTTTCGTTCCACACGGCCTCTAGGCATGTTGTATGTGTGTATGTGTCTCCCCATTTGTCTTTCGATTGGTCATGTGTTAGGGAGCGATTATGTTGGTGTTCTTGTCTCATCGAGTTGTGTCGTGTGGGACTGTGTCGTGTGGGACCGCCCTTCTTGCGGATTATCCCCGACAGATTATCTCCGACGGATTATCCCCGATCACTCGTTTGATGATTTGCTCCACATCTTTTGTTCTCTTCGCATGTTGTGTGTGTAGGTCATGTTGGTTGACCGTTTCCAGCGAGTCCGCGTCGTGTGTGGGTCCTGCGCCATGTGTGGGTCAGCGTCGTGTGTGGCTATGTCCCCGGCTTGATTCCCCGGTTTGGAATTTCCCCCGGTGGCTCGTCTGATGTTTTGTCCCGCATCATCTACCTCTATTGCCGTTATTTGTGGTGTCCAAGATGAAGGGTCCCCCCTTCAGCTTGAGGGGGAGTGTTGAAATTATCGAGTCAATGTCGGTATATTATAGACTTTAGGTGTATTTGAGTTTAGTCCCACATCGCAGTTTTAATTTTGTGAGTCCATGTAAGTCCTATTTAAATGCCCCTATGTGGATGAATAAGATTGCACCAGTTATTTCTAATTTCCCCTCTTTCAACATGGTATCAGAGCTTTTCGATCTGAAAACCTAAAGTTTTTTTGGCTTCCTGTCTCATCCCGACCTAGACCCCCCCCCCCCCGACCCGTTCGTCTTCCGCTTCCGGCTCGGTTGCTAGGGATTCAGCGACTCCCTCTCCCCCTCGCTCCCGTCGATGGGATCGTATCTTGATTCCAAAGACGGGAGCGGTGCCATTTCTTGTCGACGCGTCCTGCTGCTTCGTCGGTCCTGCGCTCGATCCCGTTGCCAAGGGAAGCGGCCTCCCGTCGGTCCTGCTTTGTCGGCCATCTTCTCCAGCCTGCTTCATCAGCCATCTTCTCCAGCCTGCTTCATCGGCCATCTTCTCCAGCCTGCTTCGTCGGCCATCTTCTCCAGCCTGCTTCATCGGTCCTGCGCTCGATCCCGTCGCTGGCTTCTCCCGTAGCCATCTTCTTCGTCGTTTTTTCATCGACGACATTGGCGTCGACCGCTGCATCCATTAAAGCCACGGCTACTTCTCCAAGCTCTGGCTGCTCTCCTGTGCCGCTGCTGTTCTGCCGTTGCCCCTCTCGATCCAGTCTGCTCCAGTTCGCCTCCATGCCCGAGCTGCTTCTGATCTGTGTCACACATCCTTCGACGATTTTGATGATCCCGCTGCTGCCTCGTCGATCACTGCACGCCTGCGCTCTTTGCCGACAACCATGCCGGCTGCTTCTCTCACCATGCCGGCTGAAGATGTCCCCACCGACGATCCCGTTGCTGCTCCAACTGACATCTCCTCCACTTCAGCTGCTTGCCGCTGCTACCCCTTCCGGGGTGTGCTGATCTCTCGCCGTTGCTGAAGTTTTGTGCTGTTTATTTATCGTTTTATGTCTTTATTTGTTGTTTATATTTGCTTATGGTCATGTTATGCCTATATGCACGTGTTATCCACGTGAGGGGGAGTGTTGGGACAAATGCGACTCGGATGATCTTTCCCGACTTTTCGCTTTCGTTCCACACGGCCTCTAGGCATGTTGTATGTGTGTATGTGTCTCCCCATTTGTCTTTCGATTGGTCATGTGTTAGGGAGCAATTATGTTGGTGTTCTTGTCTCATCGAGTTGTGTCGTGTGGGACTGTGTCGTGTGGGACCGCCCTTCTTGCGGATTATCCCCGACAGATTATCCCCGACGGATTATCCCCGATCACTCGTTTGATGATTTGCTCCACATCTTTTGTTCTCTTCGCATGTTGTGTGTGTAGGTGATGTTGGTTGACCGTTTTCAGTGAGTCTGCGTCGTGTGTGGGTCCTGCGCCGTGTGTGGGTCAGCGTCGTGTGTGGCTATGTCCCCGGCTTGATTCCCCGGTTTGGAATTTCCCCCGGTGGCTCGTCTGATGTTTTGTCCCGCATCATCTACCTCCATTGCCGTTATTTGTGGTGTTCAAGCTGAAGGGTCCCCCCTTCAGCTTGAGGGGGAGTGTTGAAATTATCGAGTCAATGTCGGTATATTATAGACTTTAGGTGTATTTGAGTTTAGTCCCACATCGCAGTTTTAATTTTGTGAGTCCATGTAAGTCCTATTTAAATGCCCCTATGTGAATGAATAAGATTGCACCAGTTATTTCTAATTTCCCCTCTTTCAACATAAGGATTTAAGAGATATTGATATATTTGTTAAAAATTGGGAACTCAGAAGAAGGCGGGGGAGCAGAGGAAGAGAGTTGCATGGGCGTTGTGTTATATGGTAGTATTGATATCTGGCTATCTGCTTAGTTTATGGCCTTTAAGGGCTAATTTGCTTCAGTATAAACATCCGCAAGTGAGTTCGAGGATTTTTTAGGCTAAAATTGGACATGAGTCCATCTATTCAACTCGCCATCCAAAAGACGACGAGTGAGTTTCTGGGCATGTTTGGGAGGGTGGTGGCGGTAGGAGATGGAGATAAAATTGTTGGAAGCGTCGTATAGGCACGCGAGCACTTCTCCGTCCGAGCGAGCACCACCAAACTCTATGCGAGCACCTCCACTTTCACTTCACGGCGAGCACAACCACAACCTCCACTCACACCGCCGAGCCCCTCTCGTTGCGACTCCAACTCAGGGCGAGCACCTCCAAGCTCACCCCCACTACGAGTACGACTTCCACTCTCACTGCCGAGTACAACTTCCACACGCGCCGGCGAGCTCCGACTTCTACTCCGGCGAGATCTCCCACTTCAACACACACTGGCGGCGGGAGTTCTGCTGCGAGCAACTTCCAGCAGCGAGTGGGCTACTCCACTCCTCTTCCTCGTCCACGCGAGATGCTCCGGCGAGTGGGCTAGCGAGACCCGTTGCTCTGCGAGACAGCTGCAGCTCCTCTTCCACGTCCGTGCGAGGCGAGCTGGACAGGCGAGTGAGCCGTACGGCTGGCGAGATGTCGGGGTGGCGAGAGGGGTGGTCCTGGCGAGATGAGGTGAGCTGGCGAGAACTATATTTATTCCTGCGGGAATAATACTTTCTCCCTCTCTCTCTCTCTCTACACTCCCTCTCTCTCTCTCTCTAGTTCTGTACGGGGGAAGAAAACAAAAGGCTCAATTTCTATTCACAAACAAAGCCTATTTATAGGCAAACAAAACAAGTTTTCTCTCTCCCCAATAAATGCCACATTCTCTCTCCTCTTTTTCAAAAATAAAATACATATATAAAAAACTTTGAAAAGTTGAGCAGGTCAACCAATCAAAACTCCAACAAAAATGACGTTCTTGAAAGTGGCTCACTCCCTACGATTAGAATCATGCATAAAATGGACATTGTTTTGGGAATTCACGGTTCTAAATGGAGGTTATCCAAACTTACAAAAGCAAAAAAAAAATTGTTTGCATTTTTTTTTCAAAACCGCGATGGAAAAAGGACGCCCAAACAAAGGTTGAGGGTTAGGAAGGCACTTTCAATTTTTTTAACGGCATGATGTGTTAGAATATCAATTTTACATATAATGGTAATAGACTAATAGAGTATCATAGAACTAATGGAAGGGTGACTAAATGTGAAACTCGCTGCAGCCTAAGAACTGAGCTCATAAAAAGGGAGATCGCCCGGAAAATCATATCTGCATGCCAAGCACAACATTCACTTATACGAATACAATTAAAATATAATTTGAATGCAATGGCATATAACAGGTAAATAAACTAGGCATGATTATGTGAAGCACGATTTGGTAGATGTTCTAAAAGAGCGGTGTTGCCTTTGAGAATACAAAACGTAATGAGGTGCCGCCTTTGAGAATACAAAACGTAATGAGGTGCCGACAGCAACATAATCCGGAGCACTTGAGAACACAAAATGCATTGCAACAAGTTGCAAGTAGAGTAGATAAACTGATAAATTGTGATAGTCAATCTGAGGATAAATATTTTGAGTTTTTTATGTAAAATTTCAGCAATCCATCACAAAAGTGAAAATATCGAAAATAAACAAGTAAACATAAAAAGCAAAGTGTTAAACATATATATATACACACAAAATCACACTTCATCCAACTTTATCTTATGCAACGAGTACAAGTGAACTGCATTGATGTTATAATTTATAGAAAGACACTAATATGTGAAAGGACTTAAATTAGGTACTTGTAACCAGTAAACTAAATCTATGCACACAACATTGATATTTTATTGGGCTAGGGGGGGGGGGGGGGGGGGGGGGGGGGGGGGTATGGCTATGAGTTAAACAATTTCATGGAAATTTTTAGGGTTCAGTCCAGATCCCACAGTAGCGACCTCTCGAAAACCCCCATATAGGCGGTGCCTCTAAAACTACTTCAGGATACAGTATGATATAATACCCTCGAGCGTACCTTTTCCACACAATATCCACGAGCGGACCTTTTCCGTTGATACAATACCCGCGAGCGGACCTTCTCTGCAACGGCAAGTGACACTACAACAACAACAACAACATAACCCATATAGTCCCCAATCATTGGGGGTATGGGCGGGGGAAGATTGGAAACAGACCTAACCTTTGGCACTATGCACAAAGTGGCTTCTCTCAGAGGAGAAAGACCTAACCTTTGACAATAAATGCACAAAGTGGCTGCTCACAGAGTACCACTGAAATAGTGGCCCCCTATACCGTCGCGTTTGCTGCGAAATCATGCCCTCAAATCAAAGCCAAAGACATCAGAGAGGGCAGACCCAAGAATCCATTTTGATTTATGTGCACATAACCATGCTTCCTTCATTCAGCATCCAGAGCATTGGTGAAGCACAATAACGGCAAGTGACACTAATAGATATTAATTATATTAGTTAATATTAATGGTTATCTTAGTGTGCGTGCTATCTCCATCTATATAAGGAGTGGATTAGGATGGTGTTGATATTTTTGGGGTCTTAGGTGTTCTCTCTTGTTGGAGAGGGGCTCATTGGGGGACAAAATCCTAAAGGGTTAGGTGAGAGCTTGCCAATCGAAATGAGTTCTCTCTCTCTCTCTCTCTCTCTCTCTCTCTCTCTCTCTCTCTCTCTCTCGCGCGCGCGCGCGCGCGCGCGCGCGTCACGCAATCGCAGACATTTCTTGTCGGTAACAATGGTTCGACTTGTTGCTCTCCGACCGATGCCCTCACAATCGCTGGTAACAGCACACCAATCAACGAGACACCTTCAGAAAATTCGTGCCACCCTCAGCCGTCTCCATGCCCAGATCGACCATCTCAATGTGTTAGACATACTTGCCTCACTGCTTCACAAACCAACAACAACCCCCTCCCTGCAATCCTTGTACTGACACCTCCTGCCGTTCCAATGCCCACCAAACCCAGGCTCAACCCCTTCACCACAGCATCACCACCTCCCTCTTCCACATTCCATGATACAATCGCCCTAGGTTCATCTGCAATCCCGACAGGACACCACACCCATCAGTCTGTGATCTCCAAATCCCTCCGGGATGAAGTCCATATTGTCGATGAAACTCACATCTAGCCGACAACGCCCTCACAAGGATCAATGACCGCCGCTTTTATTACAGTATGCCAATCGAGCACATCACTCTCTGTTTTCCCGTCAGATGCCTCAACATCGGTGGCTCGATGCATGATGTCCAGATTGCCGACGTTACTCCCTGCCTCATACCCATCCACAAAGCCGCCACTTTCTCCATGTGTAGTCATCTAATGATGAATCCAACACTTCTAGTGGTGACTGCATCAACCAAGAGCCTCGTCCTCATCGACCTAGTACTCACCCAGGGAATCCCGTGATCTTCGCTGGTTCAGGTACTAGTCATATGCCCTCCACCATTCTGTACTTTCCTCTCTGACACCCTAGCTGCCTCGGCACAACCTTCGCCAACTAAGCCACTCACGGCCATCCTCGCCTTCGCTCGCAGACTCTCCCTTAATGTCGACTTCGAGTTATTTTTCCCTGCCACGCTTCCAACCCCTCAACCCGAGTGCTTTGTACCGCCCATGTTATCCCTAGTAGACACGGACAATGCCCATTTCTGGCCTAGACTCCCCACTCTCCACGAATCCGACAAAAATACTCTAGGGCACATGCTCAATACTTACCATCCCAAAATTCACTCACCCACCCTCACCCAGCTACACCCATTACAATCCCAATTCAACTTACCACCCACACTAATTTTATATTATAGAATCGTGGCCCCCACTTTCGCACCCATGAACACACCCAAGTTCGCCCATAAATATTATAGCCGTCATTACGTCTTGGCACTTGCACACCCATATCGCCCTCCTTCGCATCCCTCAAATTTTACTTGGAAAATCACTCACTCCATTCTTACTTCACCACTTCATCTGACTTTCAACTCTCCTTCCACTCCCAGTATGATGTTGCAACATCGACCGAGGTTTTTCATACAG
This sequence comes from Dactylorhiza incarnata, assembly GCA_033032865.1. Taxonomy (NCBI): domain Eukaryota; kingdom Viridiplantae; phylum Streptophyta; class Magnoliopsida; order Asparagales; family Orchidaceae; genus Dactylorhiza; species Dactylorhiza incarnata. The sequence goes on from JAWHQI010000260.1 coordinate 942,936, forward strand.
GTTATCTACGTCACCAAAATTCTTGAAGACCCGGACAAAAATATTCGACTCGCCCTTGGGAGAAAAGTCAATTTTCAAGGGTAGGTTATTATGACACCCTCGAGCGGACCTTTTCCGTAACGATAAATGAAGAGAACAGAGCCACCACCTCGGCATAGTAGATCCCGCTGCAATAATTATGGGTTATACGTAGTTTGCATTTAAAAGTTTAAATTGATATTAATTAATGAATATTAATTATTGTAGAAACTTGTATGTATTACACGTATTATAAAATACAAGGAGGGAATACATATTTATAGGAGAGAAGAGAGAAGAGAAAATCCTATACACAATGTGGGACTAAAGGATGAGAGAAATAAATACACTCCTAAATGCAATAATGGGCCTAACTATGGGCCTTTGATATGGGCTTTTCTAACACTCCCCCGCAAGATGGAGCGTACAAATCGTAGGCGCCAAGCTTGGATAAGCACTGATGATAGAGAGTACTGGACAGTGCCTTTGTGAGGACATCCGCAACCTGTTCAGTACCCGGAACATGCTTCAATTCAATCTTCTTCATCTGGACTTTCTCTCGAATGAAGTGGCAGTCTACCTCAATATGTTTTGTTCTCTCGTGAAAGACGGGATTCTTGGCTATGTGTATTGCAGCTTGGCTGTCACAGAGAAGGAGAGCAGGTGAGGGAAGCTTCATACCAAGATCCGTGAGAAGGCTTTCAAGCCACGTTAGTTCTGATACTACTGATGCCATTGCCCGATATTCTGCTTCAGCTGAAGATCGTGCAACTACTGCTTGTTTCTTGCTCCGCCGGGTGATCAAGTGTCCTCCAAAGTAAGTGCAAAAACCACTTGTTGATCTCCGATCATCTATGGACCCAGCATAGTCAGCATCTGAATATGCGACTAGATTTGGAGTTGAAGATGAGGTTTTGTACACAAGGCCTTGACCAGGAGCTGTCTTAAGATATCGGAGGATTCGTTCAACAGCCTATAAGTGAGAACTCCGAGGGGTATGCATGTATCGGCTGACAATACCTACAACAAATGATATATCTGGTCGTGTCACTGTGAGGTAGATCAATTTTCCGACCAGACAGCGATAATACTCCGGATTTTGCAGCAGAAGATCAGTGTCAGATGCCTGAGCAGAAATCTTGTGATTTACATCCATTGGAGTGTTGACTGGCTTGCATCCAGAGTAACCTGCATCGTGGAGAAGGTCGAGGCAGTATTTCCGCTGAGAGAGGACGAGACCATCAGATCGTCTGACGACTTCTAAACCCAGGAAGTAGTTGAGATTTCCTAGATCTTTTGTATGAAAGGCAGTGCTGAGATGTTGTTTGACCTTCTGTATCCCTGTGACGTCATCTCCAGTAATGACGATGTCATCCACATAAACTAGTAGGATGACTATTCCAGTTGGCTGATGGCGAATGAACAGAGAGGAATCTGTCGAGCTCTGTTTGAAACCAAGTACCCGAAGTTCCTTACTGAACTTGTTGAACTAATTCCGCGGGGATTGTTTGAGACCATACAGAGATTGCAACAGTAGGCAGACCAGTGACTCCCCCGTGGTCTCAAACCCGGGAGGTTATTCCATGTACACCGTCTCCTGTAGATCGCCATTGAGGAACGCGTTTTTGATGTCCAATTGATAGAGGGGCCACCGTCGATGTACAACAACAGAGATGAGCACACGAACGGTATTCAGTTTCGCCACCGAAGAAAAGGTTTCCTCATAGTCAATGCCATGTTGTTGAGTATATCCACGAGCGACCAAGCGAGCTTTCAGCCGATCAATAGTGCCATTGGGAGCATGTTTGATAACAAAGACCCATTTACAGCCAACTGTTTTCTGACCCGGAGGGCGGGGGTACCAGAGTCCAGGTTTTGTTTGCCCAGAGAGCTGTCATTTCCTCTTCCATGGCAGCGCGCCAGCCAGGGTGTTGGAGAGCCTCCTGTACTGAGTGAGGAATAGCCACAGTAGACAATGAAGTAGCAAGAGTTTTAAGTGGAGGGGAGAGACGATGCAGGGATACATAGCTTGCCATTGGATGAGCGGTGGACTCTGTTACCTGATCAGCAGGACTTGGAGCACCAGAGGACGAGGACGACCGCGCAGGGGCAACGGGGCGGGAAGTGCGTCGGGAATAGACCTGGATAAGAGGCGGACGGTAGGGAGGCGGAGTAGGGAGTTGTTGTGGCAGAGGTGGTGGAGGAGGCATGTTAACCGGGACGATGGGTCGCATGACGGGTTGTGGGAGAGAAGGTGATGGAGAAGGTGTTGCTGGAGCTGGAAAGAATGACAGGTCTTCTCGGAAGGTTACGTCAGCGGACACGGAAATTTTCCGAGTGAGGAGAATAACAGACGTAGCCTTTCTGTGTATGGGAGTAGCCAACAAACATTTGCTTAGTCGCTCTGGGATCTAGTTTGTCCGTAGATGGTCCCATGGAGTGGACGTAACACGTACAACCGAAGATTCGAGGTGTGAGAGGGAAGGCCGGAGTAGAGGGAAAGAGTAGACTGAACGGACTGACATTGTTGAGTACAGAGGAGGGAAGGCGGTTTATAATGAAGCATGCGGTAGATATCGCAAAGTTCCAATAGACCTTAGGAACGTTCATGTGAATCATGATTGAGCGGGCCATATCAAGGAGATGTCGGTTCTTTCGTTCGGCCACACCGTTTTGTTGAGGGGTGTACGCACATGAGGTTTGATGAATAATCCCGAATTCAGAGCATAAGCTCGAAAACTCATTGCCGGTGTATTCGCGAGCATTATCGGTGCGCAGCGTTTTGACGGTGGTGGAGAAGTGAGTGCGGGTTTCAAGGATAAACGCCTTAAACACACGAGGTAACTCAGAGCGTTCGCGAAGTAAGTATAGCCATGTTGTGCGGGAGTAATCATCAATAAAAGTAATAAAGTAACGTAATCCAGAGATACTACAAATTTTATAGGGACCCCAGATATCGGAATGAATAAGATCAAAAGGAGCGGAGCTCCGAGTACAAGTTGCAGGAAAGGATGAACGCGGCTGTTTGCCGAAAATACATGATTCACATTGAAATATAGGAAAAGATACATCGGGGAGTGCCTTCTTGAGGATAGGGAGGGGAGCATGGCCAAGACGCTGATGCCAGTCAGCTGAAGAGACAGAGGAGAGGATGGTGGGAGAGTCGTCGAGAAGGTAGAGCCCGTTGCGCAGCTGCCCTTTACCAATGGTAGTCCCCGTCCGTCGATCCTGTATCAGAAAAGAAGAACGTGAAAAAGTGACGGAGCAATCCAAATCAGTAGTGAGACGGCTAACAGAGAGTAAGTTAAACGGGGAGCTCGGAACATGGAGTGCCGAGCGGAGAGAAATGGATGGGCTGAGAGATAGGTCAGCTGAGCCGGACACAGAGACAGTCGCTCCATTGGCCACAGTGATACACTTCGGATAAGGAGCACCCGAATACGTTGGCGGTTGAAGAGAGGTGATATGATGAGTGACACCCGAATCCACTATCCAGCGAGGACTAGTGGAGAGACAAACGATACCTGGGCTGGAGACGGAGGCGACCGAGGCAGGTGGAGTCATCATCCCTTGGAGTTGCTGGAACTGTAGGCGGAGAGCCTCAAGATCGGCACGAGAGGCCGAGGAGCTATCGTCAACGACTGCAGCAGTCGGTCGTGGAGGAGGAGGAGGGTTGCTAGTCTTCCAAAAGCAGGTGGACTCATAATGGCCATCACGACCACAGAACGAGCACTTCGGCCGTCCTCGTCCACCACGGCCCCTTCCACGGTAGGCCGACCTACCTCCTCGGCTAGAAGGAGGAGGAAATGAAGGAGCAGGGACATTTTGGAGAAGAGCCGGTGAGGGAGGAGCAAGAGCCTCCGGAGGTTGTGATACTTTGAGTAGCATGGAGCAGACATCCGATAAGGAGGGAGTGGGAGTCGAGGCCAAGACTTGTGCCAGAATACTCAGAAGATGTGGAGGGACACGGGCCATTAGCATAGCAATGCAGACGGCCTCCCTTTGCGCGCGCTGAGTGGCAAGATCAGAGGTGGGCGGCTGGTGTTGAAGCCATGCTTCGGAGAGTGACTTGACCCGAGCGACAACAGAGGTAATGTTTGGTCCACTGGTGTCCAGAGCCTGAAGATCAGAGATAATGTCGAAGAGACTTTGAAGTCTGTCCTTGCCGGAGTATAAGGAGTGGAGCTCGTCCCACATCCATTTGGCCGTGGGCAGGTACATGACCATTTCATATGGTTCGCCCTCCAAAGAGTTAAGGATCCAGGTCTGGACCCGACCATCAGTCTTGAGCCACTCAGGAGGAGTAGGAGCCGGGGGATCATCGGTAAGATGAGCGAGAAGACCCTTGGCCTGGAGGACCCGGCGGATTGAGTGACCCCAAGGAATGAAGTTTTTCTTCCCGGAGAGGGAGAGAGTAGTAATTTGCAGCTCATCACGGAGCTCACTAGGAGGGTGTTGTTGGACGGTCTCAGTAGGCAAAGGCGAGGAGTTCTCAGAGGAGCCCATTATATCAGAGAAAGCAGCAGACTGCAGGGAAGAGAGCAAGCCGGCAGAACGGATATCTAGACCGCACGGTCACGGTGAGCACGCTGGACTGGAGCTCGCAGAGGGAGATCGCTGGACAGGAGAGCGTGCTGGACGAGCTCGCTGGAGACCGCTGCTGGACTGGAGACCGCTGCTGGACTGGAGACCGCTGCTGGACTGGAGCGTGCTGGACTGGAGCGTGCTGGACTGGAGATCATTGGAGCTCGCTGGACTGGAGAGACAGGGCTCGCTGGCAGACCGCTGGAGGCGAGCAGGAGAGAGCTCGGGGAGATTGCCGCTGGCAGGGAGAGAGCTCGGCAGAAGGCGAGCAGGAGCGGACCGCTGGGAAGGCCGCTGGCAGACTGCGGGGAAGACCGTAACAGGAGCGGCGGGCAGGAGAGCTCGCTGAGAAGCACGCAGGAGCCGCTGGCAGACCGCTGAGAAGCGCGCGGGGAGGAGGAGATCGCTGGTGCGGAATCGAAGGCGAGATCGGGATCGAGTCGCAGCTAGATTGTGAGATCAGAACACTGATCGAGACCGCGGGAGTTCTGCGGGATCGATTGCGAGATCGCTGATTGAGACCGCGTGAGTTCTGCGGTTGGAGATCGCGTGAGCTTCTGCGGGCAGAGCAGAGAAGCGGAAGGAGGAGATGGGTCCCACACGCCAAAGGAAGCAGGCTATAAAAGCCAAGAAGAGAGGGATGCGTGGGAGGCTGGGAGCACTGCTGGAAGCAGCAACAGGAGGAGCGGTCTCAGAAAATGAGACCGCCAGAAGTCGACGGGGAGGGTGGGCGGTCAGAACACGGGAGACCGGAAATTTTGGACCGATCGCTCTGATACCATGTAGAAACTTGTATGTATTACACTTATTATAAAATACAAGGAGGGAATACATATTTATAGGAGAGAAGAGAGGAGAGAAAATCCTATACACAATGTGGGACTAAAGGAGAGAGAAATAAATACACTCATAAATGCAATAATGGGCCTAACTATGGGCCTTTGATATGGGCTTTTCTAACAATTATATTAGTTGTTAATGGTTATCTTAGTGCACATGTCATCTCCCATCTATATAAGGAGTGGCTTAGGATGGTGTGAATATCTTTGGATTCTTGGGTGTTCTTTTGTTGAAAAGGACTGATGCAGGACGAATGTGTTGAGTGCCATCGTGTCCTAATGAACTCTAGTGAATGAGTGTTAGTGTAATGTCGTGGGAAAATTTAAATGATGTGATGCAAAACAATTGTCCAATAATTAATGAGCAATGAAGTCCGAAATTAATAAAGAAATGTGCAGACAATTACAACTGAGGTTAAAACACGAGATAAACAAACAAGTTCAAATTTAATTGGAGTAAGAGTGCTTCAATTAAATGGTAAACAAATAAGCCAAACAAATAGAACAAGTCATGGGCATAACACAAGACATACAAACTAACAACCAAAATAACATGATTGTTCACCAATTAAGTAACAATGAGTAAAATCGATTTTAACTATGAACTTACACAAGAAATAAGAGACACGGGGTTGAATAAGTGTTGATTTCAGGGGCTCGACAGCAGATTTGGTGTAATTATGCACAAATTTCAGATTTCCGGGTAAAATTATGATGCAGCGGAGAACCTTGGTTGGAGTGGTAAGCTGTTGGAAAGGTGAGGAGGGCTGTTTAGGCTGATGGAATGGAGTCCGAGAAGGCAGAGAATGGTTCCGGGTGGGTAATTGGGACAGAAAGGGGACTGCCTGAGTTGAATTCAAGGGTTGCAGGAATTGAATTTTGGATTTCCCTCCTGCCAGTATTAGAATGTCTCCTGCCTTAGGAGAGTATTAGCAATGTCTCCTGCCTTAGGAGAGTATTAGCAATGTCTCCTGCCTTAGGCGAGTATTAGGAATGTCGCTGGTAATGATTTCCTGGACTTCTTTGGACGGAAATAACTGAATTGCAATTCTATGGAAGGAATGGGTTGTGATCGTGAATGGAGAGGGAAGGGTGTTCGATTATGTGGGAGTAGGGGAATAGTGTAGGTAATTACTATAGAAATTAATGAATTGGGAGTGGTTATGAGTGGTTTTTAGTGGGGGTAGTGGGTGGTTATTAAGTGGTTGTGTGGGTTTGGGATAGTAATGGAAGTTATGGGTGGGGATGGGTAGTTAATGCAGTGGTTATGAGTGGGAAGGTTGTTATTGACAGTGGGAACTTGGCTTCGGTACCAAGTGTAGAAGAACAGAGTTGGAGATTACTCTTTGGAATATTCAACCACTAAATATGTTCTCTAACTTAATACAAGAAGAATAAGTCCTTAAATAGGACAAGGGAGAAAGGAAGAAAAGAGGTAGGCAATGCGGGACTAAAGGAGCCTAAGGAGGAAAGGGCCAAAAGGGTCTTTATACATGGGCTTTCTATACATGGATTTTTATATGTTCTAAAACTCCCCCGCAAGCTGGAGCATACAAGTCGTAGGCACCAAGCTTGGAAAGGCACTTCTGGTGCAAAGAGCGAGGTAGAGCTTTTGTAAGAACATCAGAGACTTGATCAGCAACATGAACATGGTGAAAACAAACTTTCTGAAGTCGAACCTTTTCCCGGACAAAGTGACAGTCAACCTCGATATGTTTGGTGCGTTCGTGGAACACTGTATTTTCAGCATTATGTATAGCCGCTTGACTATTACAAAAGAGTATTGCCGGAGCCGGAAGCTGGACTCTTAAATCAGTGAGGAGACTCTCAAGCCAGGTGAGTTCAGAGACGACAACGGCCATGGAACGATACTCAGCTTCAGCGGAGGAGCGAGCAACCACCTTTTGCTTCTTGCTTCGCCAGGTAACTAGATTTCCACCAAAGTATGCGCAGTAACCGCTGGTCGAGCGACGATCATCGAGAGACCCAGCATAATCAGCATCACAGTATGCCACAAGGGATAGAGAGGTGGGAGGCTTGTATACCAGGCATTGTCCAGGAGCATTCTTAAAGTATCTGAGAATCCGTTCGACGGCCTGAAGGTGGGAAGTCCGGGGAGCGTGCATGAAGCGGCTGACCACACCAACCGCAAAGGAGATATCTGGACGTGTGACAGTCAGGTAGATAAGCTTGCCAACGAGGCGTCGATAGTAATCTGGATTAGGAAGGAGCATATCAGATTTCGATCTGTGAGAACACAGTTGATGGTTTGTATTTATGAGTGTGTCCACAGGTTTACACCCCGAGTAGCCAGCATCATAGAGGAGATCAAGACAATATTTCCGCAAGATGCTTCTTGATGTGAACAATGCCAGCAAGGTCATCTCCCGTAACAAGAATGTCATCAACATAGACCAAGAGAATAACAGTTCCGGAGGGACGTCGACGGGTAAACAATGAGAAAACTGCTGAGCTTTGGGTAAAGCCACACTCACGAACCACTCGACTAAATTTCTCAAACCATGCCCGAGGAGACTGTTTGAGGCCGTATAAAGATTTCTTTAGGTGACATACTAGGGACTCCCCCGTGGTTGCATAACCAGGAGGTTGTTGCATATAAACTGTTTCCAGCAGATCACCATTGAAAAAGACATTCTTGATGTCAAGCTGGTGTAGCGGCCAATGTCGATGTACCGCAAGAGATATGAGCAGGCGAACAGTGTTGAGCTTGGCAACCGGAGAGAAGGTTTCCTCATAATCAATACCATGTTGTTGAGTGAATCCACGAGCGACAAGACGAGCCTTAAGGCGATCAACCCGGACATCGGGATAATATTTGACAGTAAAGATCCACTTGCAGCTAACCAAGGACTGATCAGGAGGAGGGGGAACAAGGTCCCATGTGTTGTTCGCCCAGAGAGCCGTCATTTCTTCATCCATGGCGGCCCGCCACCCGGGATGTTGAAGAGCTTCCTGCACAGAAGAGGGAAGGGAAATAGAGGACAAAGAAGCCGCAAACCTCTGCAAGTCAGGAGACAGCCGGTGTAAGGAGACATAGTTGGAAAGAGGATGCGCAGTGGAAGGTGCGCGAGGATCAGCAGGCAGCGGAGCATCCGTGGTTGGCAGGGGCTGTTGCGAGGCACTATTTCGAGGGGAGCGACGAGAATAGACACGGAGAGGAGGTGGAACAACAGGATGTGGGAGATCACGAGGGGAAGACGGTGCCATGGGGGGCGGTGTCATGAAAGGACTGTTGTTCAAAGAAAGTGACGTCCGCAGACGTAGTCAGTTTTCGAGTTGAGGGAGAATAACAAACGTAGCCTTTTGTGCCCGTGTGTACTCAACGAACATGGAGCGAGTTGCACGTGGAGCTAATTTGTCAATAGGAGGTCCAAGATGATGGACGAAGCAGACGCAGCCAAAGACCCGTGGAGTTAAGGGAAATGGTTCGTGCTCAAGGAATAAGAGAGAGAAGGGGGTGGAGAAGTTGAGGACCGAGGAGGGCATGCAGTTGATAAGGTAGCATGCAGTGGAGATAGCAAAATTCCAGTAGTAAGTAGGGACGTGCATATGAAAAAGGAGAGATCGGGCTACTTCGAGAAGGTGACGATTCTTTCGTTCAGCGACGCCATTTTGTTGCGGCGTATAAGAACAGGAGGTTTGGTGAATAGTCCCCATAGACCTGCAGAACTGTTGGAAGTCATGACTACTATATTCACGGGCATTGTCAGAGCGAAGTATTTTAATGTTGGGAGAAAATTGGGTGGTGGTTTCAGCGGCAAAGGAACGAAAAATAGACAGGAGTTCAGAGCGACCATGCATCATATATAACCATGTCATGCGCGAGTAGTCATCAATAAAAGTAACGAAGTAACGATAACCAAAAAGACTTGGAGTTTTGTAAGGTCCTCAAATATCAGAATGCACTAAATCAAATGAGGCAATACTTCGAGTACAACTAGGAGGAAAAACAGAGCGATGCTGTTTTCCATAAATACAAGATTCACAATCGAAAGAGGAGAAACGATAGTTCGGCAGAGCCTTATGAAGGATTGGAAGAGGAGCATGACCAAGGCGACGGTGCCAGTCAACAGAACTAATGGAAGATAGTGCAGGAGCAGGTGGATCCAAGATATAGAGCCCGTTAGACAGCCGCCCGCTACCAATGATATTCCGAAATTTGGCGATCCTGCATAAGAAAAGTAGAGGAAGAAAAAGTAATAAGACAATCATTATCATTGGTGAGACGACTGACAAAAAGCAGATTAAAGTGAGAGCCTGGAACATGAAGAACAGATTTCAACGGGATAGTTGGAGTAAGCATCATACCGTCACCACCAGTAACAGGAGTAGTGTCTCCATTGGCCACGATAATAAACTTTGGACACGGAGAGTCCAAATACAGAGCCAGCTTCTGAGGAGTTATGTGATTGGTTGCACCGGAATCCAAAATCCAGGAGGGGCTATGGGTGAAACAGGAGATACCTGTATGGGAGACAGAAGAACCAGAGGAAGATGGCAGGGATAGCAGACCACGCAGCTGCTGCAGTTCTCCCCTTAGGGCATCAATGTCAGGGGGAGTAGAGGCAGTCTCACGGGCAGTGGAGGCATGGGATAGAGAGGAACCATGTTGTGGTGAAAACCCATGTTTCCTATAACATACTGCTTCAGTGTGACCCTCCCGGCCACAAAAGGTGCACTGACGGGTGTTCGGACCTTTAGGGCGATGGCGGTTGTCACGACCACTCCCTCGTGTATTAGAGCGGCCACCTCGAGAGGGAACAGGTGGGGGTTTGTTATCTGAACTGTGATGAAGGAGCACAGGAGACGGGGTTAGAAGGGTAGTAGATGGCGTCACCTTAAGCAACATGGAGCAAACATCTGAGAGAGAGGGTATATTAGGAGAGGAGAGGATGTTTGCTCGAACACTGTGGAGATGAGGAGGAACGCGGGCCATCATTAAGGCAATACCAACAGCTTCCTTCTGAGCCCGTTGAGTTGCGAGGTACGGAGTAGAGGGTTGATGTTGTATCCAGGCCTCCACAAGAGTCTTGGACTGGGCAACATAAGAGGTAAGATCCCCATCGGGCTCGGGGTCAAGTTGTTGTAGACCAAGAAAGATGTCAAACAGGTGTTGGAGACTATCTTTTCCAGAGTATAGGGAATGAAGCTCATTCCACATAGCTTTGGCACTGTCTTGATACATAGCCATCCGGTACGGTTCACCCTCCATGGAATTTAGAAGCCAGGATTGGACGCAGCCATCATCGCGAAGCCAAGTCTCGGTAGGGTCAGTAGAAGGGTTGCGGGTAAGATGGTGAAGGAGACCTTTAGTCTGAAGGACCCGACGAACGGAATGAACCCATTCCACAAAGTTCTTATTCCAAGCAAGAGAGATGGTAGTAATCCTGAGTTCATCCCGAGGATCAGAAACGAGGGGGGGGGGGGGGGGGGGGGGGGTAGCAAGAGCCGGAAGAGTGGAAGAAGTGGGGGCAGCAGTGCCCATTGCATAGAGGGAGTCGGCGAGTGGGGGGGGGGGGGGGGGGGGGGGGCTGGCTAGTGGGAGAGGGGCCTGCCGAGTGGGAGCGGGGGGCTGCCGAGTGGGAGAGGGGGGTTGCCGAGTGGGAGAGGGGGCTGGCGGGTGGGAGAGGGGGCTGCCGGGTGGGAGAGGGGGCTTCCGGGTTGGAGAGGGGGGCTGCCGAGTGGGAGAGGGGGGTTGGCGAGTGGGAGAGGTGGCTGCCGAGTGGGAGAGGGGGCTGCTGAGTGGTAGAGGGGGCTGCCGAGTGGTAGAGGGGGCTGCGAGTGAGAGAGGGGGCTGTCGAGTGGGAGAGGGGGCTGCTGAGTGGGAGAGGTGGCTGCCGGGAGCAAAGCATCAACCGGAAATAACAGGATCGTAACCTAGCTCTGATACCATGTAGAAGAACAGAGTTGGAGACCACTCTTTGGAATATTCAACCACTAAATATGTTCTATAACTTAATATAAGAAGAATAAGTCCTTAAATAGGACAAGGGAGAAAGGAAGAAAAGAGGATAGGTAATGTGGGACTAAAGGATCCTAAGGAGAAAAGGGCCAAAAGGACCTTTATACATGGGCTTTCTATACATGGGTTTTCTATACATGGGCTTTCTATACATGGGCTTTTATATGTTCTAACACCAAGGATTCACGAAATCGGCGCCGTGAGGTGACCACGAAAATCCAAAATTTGCTCAAAATCTGCGATCTCTGAAAATCAGCCCTTAGGCTTCTATTTATAGATCTAGAGGCCACTATGGACGGCCTACATCGTCCGGAACTTCAACTCCTAATAATAAATGGAATAAAAATACAAAAAATAATAAAAGTACATATAAATATCTCATCGCCATTGTGAACATGACCACGGGCTTGGATCATCCATACGATGAACCTCTGCCTCCTGCTCACCGAGTAAATAATGGAGAGATATATAGTTAATGGGAAAAATGGAAAATCAATGAAAGGTGTGTTGATTCGTCGTACCAAGGCGTCCCCATTAAATACATCAAATGATATGAAAAGGGTGGTAGTAGTCGTCATGATAAGTAGTCCTTATTACTACTTGTTAACATAACTTGTTCAAAAACCCATACAACAGCCCATTTAGAGCCCATTTTATCCTTAGGGATTAGTCCCACATCTCGGTGCGCCGTGTTCTCCAGACCAAAGGGCTTCTTCATCATCTCTCTCAGGCACCACTTGCTGAGCCCCCCGAGCAATGGCTCTGCGATGATGCGTGCGTCCAATCGTGAATTCTGAATTCTATGGACACTAAACCATATCATATGGCCATGTATCATGAGACGACCAAAATCATATGGGATGAACTTCACTCCCTTTATTCTGGCAAGGACAATCTGCAACACCTGTTCGACATTTTCACGGACCTCCAGTCTCTTGAACCGGGGGTGGATGGAGACTTGACCTCCTTTGTTGCGAGGTCCAAAACTCTCGTCGAGGTCTGGATTCAACATCATCCTCCCACGTTGGATCTAGCCACCCAACGTGCTCAGAAAGAAGTTGTTGGCATTGTCATGATGATGGCCCGTGTTCCTCCACATTTCGACAGCATCTGAGCTAATATATTTTCTTTCTCCACCTCTCCCTCCCTCTCGGATGTGTGCTCCATGCTTTTGAAGGTGACAATGTCCCCTGATGCTCCCGGGGTTGTCTCTCTGGCCCTTAATCCAACACTCTTCTGAAGCTCACCCCGCCCCTCCGCCGGCTCGTGGGTGTCGCACCGGCTCTCGAGGCAGGGGTCGTGATGGTCGTAATCTCTCCAAGGGGACTGACACTCGTGTTTGTCCTTATTGTGGGCGGGGTGGTCATCTTGAAGTCACTTGCTATCGTAAGAAGGGTGTGCATCCACAACAACATGCCTCCATTACGATTGATGCTCCTTACACCACCCACACAAACATTGATACATTGCGCACACAGCTCCAGTATCTTCAGGGATTGATCGGTCGCTCTTCTGGCTCAGTTGCGTCCATCTCCAATGAAGATATCTCCTGTTTTCCTCATAGTCCAACTTGGATTGCGGACTCCTGGGCCACAAATCATATTACTCTGCAAATGCCTCCTCAGTACTTGGACTCTACTTGTCCTAAGTTCATCACGGTGGTCAATGACGACACCAACCCAATTTGCGGATCTGGAGATGTTCCTCTGACTTCATCTATCTCTCTTCACTCGGTTCTTCAAGTTTCGGGCTCTCATTTTAACCTTCTTTTGGCCAGTCGTCTTACTCAAGACCTTTATTGCTCCGTGTAACATTTTCTTCCTCTTTCTTTGTTGTGCAAGATCGACAGACACAAAATATCATTTGTAGAGGGCGACTGTCTAACGAGCTCTACATTCAGGACGTTTCCCCCACTGCTCTCTCCCCTGTTACTTTTGTTGATTGGCATCGGCGTCTTGGGCATGCTCCTCTCCCGCTAAAGAAAGCTCTTCCCGATCTGTCCCTCACCGACTTCACCCGTGAGTCTTGCATCTACAACAAACACCATCGTTCTTATTTTCCCCCTCATTGTACTTGGAGCATGGCTCCTTTTGCTTTAGTTTATTCTGATATTTGGGGACCTTATAAAACAGTAAGTGTTTTTTGTTATCGTTATTTTTTTACATTTATTGATGATTACTTGCGCATGACCTGATTGTATCTATTTCGCGATCGCTCTGAACTCCCTCGTATGTTTTGTGCATTTATCGTTGAGACACGTACACAGTTCTCCAGCTCTATTAAAGCCCTTCGGACCGATAATGCGCGCGAGTATACTAGTCATATGTTTCAAAATATCTGCACTAAGTTCAGTATCATCCATCAAACTTCTTGTGCTTACACACCCCAACAAAATGGCATAGTTAAGCGCAAGAACCGTCACCTCCTTGAGGTTGCTCACTCACTTATGGTTCAAATGCAGATTTCCAAGTTTTATTGGCGTTTCGCGGACTCTATCGCCTGCTATCTTATCAATCACATGCACTCGTCTATTCTCAACTTTGTGACGCCCTTCGGTCTTCTCTTCTCATCCACACCGCCCTTTACCGTGACACCTCGTGTATTTGGTTGTGTATATTCTGTTCACTGTCTTGGCCCTTCTACGGACAAGCTTGCTCCCCGCGCTACCAGATATATGTTCGTTGGATATTCTCGGACTCAGAAAGACAATGTCTGTTATTCTCTCACTGATCGCAAGTTAGTTACGTCTGTGGATGTGACCTTCCTCAAAGACCATCCATTTCACTCCTTGCTCACTGCTTCTCCAACAACTCTTACACTACCATGACCTGCCGTTCTTGTCACCTCTACCTCTCCTCCTCTTCTTCCCACACCAACAACCATACCCTCCAACCCACCTCCTCTTCGTGTCTACACTCGTCGTATCCCACGTTCAGAGGCACTGCGACAATTACCCTATACTGCTATGTTCTGCGGTCTGTTGATCCGGCACCGGCCTCTACTGTTAACCTCCTGTCTAGTTATGTTTCATTGCATCAATTGTCTCCGGTGCTTCACCAATTTGAGACTTCTTTGTCGTCTATTTCCACCTCTACTTCACTGCAAGAGGCTCTTCAACATTCGGGGTGGCAGGCCGCTATGGATGAGGAAATGGCTGCTCTCTGGGTCAATCAAATTTGGGACCTTGACCCTCTTCCTCCTGGCCAAACATGTGTGGGTTGTAAGTGGGTCTTCACCATCAAGCATGGTCCAGACGGGACATTTGAACGTCTAAAAGCTCATCTTGTGGCTCGTGGTTTTACTCAACAACATGGTCTTGATTACGAGGAGACCTTCTCACCCGTCGCAAAGTTGAATATTGTCTGTGTCTCAATCTCCCTGGTTATTCATCGTCATTGGTTGTTGCAACAATTGGACATCAAAAATATTTTTCTGAATGACGATCTCGTTGAGACTGTCTACATGCAGCAGCCTCCCGATTTTGAGACCACGGGGGAGTCTCTTATGTGTCACCTCAAGAAATCTCTCTATGGTCTCAAGCAGTCTCCTCGGGCTTGGTTTGACAAGTTCGATCGGGTTGTTCGTGATGTTGGGTTTACTCGCAGCTCGGCAGACTTCTCTTTATTTACTCGTCGCAGCCAGACAGGTACAGTGATACTCTTGGTATGTGATGATGATATTTTGATAACGAGCGATGATCTCAAAGGCATACACATGATCAAGAGGCACTTGACATCCACATTTCAGACCAAAGATTTGGGAAATCTCCAATACTTTCTCGGTATTGAGGTTGCCCGCCATCCTGATGCCCTTGTCCTATCTCAACAGAAGTATTGTGTTGATCTTCTTCATGACGTTGGCTACTCTGGATAAAAGTATGTTGACACACCTATGGATGTCAATCACAAGCTTTGCGCACAGAACTCCGACTCTGATCTGCTCCTTCCTGACCCATAGTACTATTGTCGTTTTATGGGCAAGCTGATCTATCTTACAGTTACAACACCTGATATATTCTTTGTCGTTGGGGTTGTCGGTCATTTTATGCATGCTCCACGGATCTTTCACCTCCAGGCAGTTGAGCGTATCCTCGGATATCACAAGACTTCTCCTGGACAAGGTCTTGTGTATAAACCCTCCTCCTCCTTATCTCTCATGGCCTATTCTGATTTTGATAATGCTCACTCTCTGGATGATAGTTGATCCACAAGTGGATACTGCACATATTTTGGTGGACACCTTAATACCTGGCAAAGCAAGAAACAATCTATAGTTGCACGCTCATCTGCAGAAGCTAAGTATCGTTCAATGACCTCTGTCGTTTCTGAACTTACATGGTTGGAAAGCTTTCTGAGAGACCTGGGTGTTAAACTCTCTGTTATGGGTTCCCGATCTTGATCGCGTGATGGGGTCGGAGGTGGAAGAAGATCCCGACGGTTCGGAGGAAGCTGTGGTGAATCCCGTCGATGTGATGGTGGAGATGCGGGGTAGGAGAGCAGAGAGAGGGGAACGGGGATTAACGAAAGGGGGAGGAGAAGAGACAGAAGAGGGGATCGGCGAGAGGAGCGGACTCGATCGGAAAGGAGGCGGGCAGACAGGCGCGGCTAGGTTTTCCACTGCAGGTCGCGCGGTAGAGACGAGAGAGGGAGAGAGAGAGAGTTTTAGAGAGAGGAAGTGAAAAGGAGATAATTCATTGCTTGCCTTTCCAGCACCCCAAAACCGGACCATATAGGTCCAACATAACCAAACAGGGCCGGCTCAATCCAAACATTAAAAACACACACCTAAGGTTCACGCCCCTCACCTGGGCTTACTACAAGTGAGCACAAAAACTGAAATAAAATACCCAGCGATAAAATAACATGGATGGAATCATGCGGCCTAGGATGGTCGGCGACGTCGGTAGGTGCGCCCCCAATATGGATCCGTAGCATCGAGTGCCGTAACATCACCTCCCTCGTCCGAAGACAGCTTGTCCCCGAGCTGTGGTGGGATGTGAACCAAAGGACCCGGTGGCGGAGGCCCCACGAACAACTTCAACTGGGAGATGTGGAAAACATCGTGAATGCGCGCCTCCGGTGGCAGAGCGAGGCGGTAGGCCACGTCGCCAATGCGCTCAGTGATGGCAAAGGGGCCAAAGAACTTAGGGCCCAACATGTTGGAAGTGGGGCGCACCGCTGTAACTTGCCGAAAGGGGCGGCGTCGCACCCAAACCCAATCTCCAACCGCAAGGGTGAGATCTCTATGCCCCCGGTTGTATGAAATCTCCATCCGTTGCTGGGCTTGCAGAAGGCGATCCCGGGCGGCCTGTAAGAAGGTGTCACGATCCTCCAACTCCTGATCAAGGGCCGTTACGCGAGCCGAACCACCTGTGTAGGACAATAGGCGGGGGGGGGGGGGGGGGGGGGGGGGGGGTCGCGACCGTAGATGAGACGGAACGATGTGGTCTGCAGATCCGTGTGGTAAGCCGTGTTTGTAACAATATTCTACCCATGGTAACCAGCGCGGCCATTCCCGTGGTCGATCCCCGATCACGCATCGCAGGTACATCTCAAGGGTGCAGTTGACCACCTCGGTCTGTCCATCCGACCGTGGGTGGCATGCTGACGAAAATGCCAAATTGGTGCCGCTAAAGGAGAAAAGCTCTCTCCAAAAGGTACTCGCGAATACCTTGTCCCGGTCCGAGACGATCGTCTCCGGCATGTCATGCAGGAGAAAGATCTCCTGGAAGAACACGCGGGCCACGTGCTTTGCGATAAGTGGCCGAGCTAGGGGTATGAAATGGGCCCCCTTCGAGAACCGGTCCACAATTACCATCAAAATGCACTTGTCGCGTACCGGAGGTAGCCCTTCAACAAAATCCATAGAAAGATCAGCCCAGACTTGTGCAGGGATCGGCAAAGGCTGAAGCAATCCCGCCGGAAGGAGGTGGTCGGTCTTGTTTTGTTGGCATATGGAGCATGCGGAGATGAAATCGTGGACGTGTCGACGCATACCTTTTCAATAAAATTCTGTGCGGAGGCGCTGGAGAGTGCGGTGAACCTCCTCGTGGCTGCGGGAGTGGATGTCGCCCATGATCGTGGGAATGAGGGGAGAGGCCGGATCAACGTACAGCTGGTTCCGATAATAGATGAGCCTTTGTCGGGCTGTCCATGTTGTATCCGGAAGGCCCTGCTCCGCCCTGTGCAGCAGCTCGGATAAACTGGGCGAGTCATGGACCTCCTGTCGCAGCAAGGAGAGGTCGGCCGTAGGAAAAGAAATGACACATATGGCGGCAGTCGTAGGTGTGTCCCGGCGGGAGAGCGCATCAGCGGCGCGGTTGAGGGACCCGGACTTATGCTCCACCTGAAAGTCGAAGCCGAGTAATTTGCTGACCCATCGCTGTTGTGACACGGTGGTGAGGCGTTGTTCTAAGAGGTATTTGAGGTTGTAATGGTCTGTCCGGACGAGAAAAGAACATCCCCAAAAGTAAGGCCGCCAGTGCTGGACTGCCTTGGCGAGCCCAATGAGCTCTTGCTCGTAGGCCGACAACTTTCTGTGGTGGATGGCCGTTTGACGACTGAAATAGGCGACGGGATGACCCTCCTGCTATAGTACTACCCCGTAGCCCAGACCGGAGGCGTCACACTCGACTAGGAACGGCACGGTGAAATCTGGAAGGCGGAGAACGGGAGCGGACAGCAAGGCCGCCTGGAGGGCATGGAACGCCTCGGTTGCGGTGTCCATCCACACAAATGCGTTCTTCCGCAGTAAACTGATCAGCAGGGCGCACACGGTGCTGTAGTCGCGGATGAAGCGGCGATAGTAGCCCGTGAGGCCGAGAAAACCGCGAAGGTCTGTGATGCTTTGTGGCCATGGCCACGACGCCACTCCCTCGAGCTTGGTCGGGTCGGCCGATACTCCTGAATGATTCACCACATGGCCCAAGTAAGCGATCGATCGTTGCCCAAATGAGCACTTCGACGGCTTCGGGATGAAATGGTGCGTGTGGGCCATTTGGAGGACGGCTCGAAGGTGGTGTAGGTGTTCCTCCCAAGATTTACTATACACCAGAATATCGTCAAAAAAAACTAGAACGGACTTGCGGAGGAAGGGTTGGAATACCTCATTCATCAAAGCTTGAAAAGTGGAGGGCGCGTTTGTTAGGCCGAACGGCATAACGAGGAACTCGAAGTGGCCGTGATGCGTCCGAAAGGCCGTCTTCTCCACGTCCCTTTCCGCCATACGGACTTGATGGTACTCGGAGAACAAGCCAAGCTTGGAGAAGAAACATACGCCATGTAACTCGTCCATCAACTCTTCAACCACCGGGATCGGGAATTTGTCCTTGACTGTAATTGTGTTGAGGGCGCGGTAGTCCACACACATGCGCCACGTGTTGTCCTTCTTGTGCACCAATAGCACAGGCGAAGAGAAAGGTGAAACGTTGCGCCGAATGAGACCCTGCTGGAGGAGGAGGTCGCATTGTCGTTCGATCTCATCCTTCTGGAGGAAGGGGTACCGGTAAGGCCGTACCACCACGGGAGTCGCTCCAAGAAGGAGGCAAATGCGATGGTCCTGCTGCCGCCTAGGAGGGAGCCCCAATCGCAGGCTAAAAAGTTCTGGCAACGACTGAAGAAGGGTCTCCAGAGTCGCTGGATGATCCTCCGTCGGATGTAGTGGAACGACCAACTGCTCCGTGTGAACGAGGAAGGAGGACGGCGACTGTTGTGACGTCTGTCCTTGCCACTGAACCACACGGAAGCCCGGGCACCATGAGATTGTCATCCGGTCAAAATCCCACGTAAGCGGCCCCAAAGTGAGCATCCAATGCACACCAAGTACAATGTCGAAGCCTCGAAGATCGACGAGAAAGAAGTCCGTCTGGTAAGAAGAGTCATCCACCTCAAAAGCTACGCAGCGACAAACTCCCGGACACGGCATCTGTTGTCGGTTTGCCACTGCCACCGTGACGTGGCTGCGAGTCATAAACGGAAGTTGAAGTTGGAGGGCCCGGTCCTTGCGGATGAAACTGTGAGTACTGCCCGTATCCAAAAGAGCGGGGAATGATGTTCCCATGATAGTCATGAAAAGTTGAATGGTGCAGCCCTCTTGTGGCCCGTCTAAAGCATGCAAGGATAATTGAGGGGTACTCGTATCGAGGTGGCCATCGTCCTCTTCCTCGGTTGGGCCGTCCACTTCTAACCAAAAAAGGCGTTTGCATCGATGAGTGGGAGTGTACAACTCGTCACAATTAAAGCATAAGCCCTTCTCACGGCGGGCCGTCATCTTCGGACGGGTCAATCGGCGGCGGAAAGCAGGCCGTGGAGGCTGGTCCCCTTCTACGGCCGTGACCGAGAGAAAGGTGCGGGTAGTCGAGGGCGGCCCGTCCAATGCGATGCGCCGGTCGAAAGCGCGGGCTAGGCTCATAGCCGTCAAAAGATCCAGGGGCTTCTGAAATTCAACATCCCAACGAAGCCGGTCAGGCAAGCCGGCGGTGAAGAGTGGTACTTGTTGGGTTGGTAATACGGTCGTGGCGCGTAAGAGAAGCATCTGAAATTGCTCGAGATAGGTGTAGATGGAGCCGGTGTACTTGAGAGCAATTAGATCGCCGAGAGGGTTGCCTGACATTGCCGGCCCAAAACGGAGGTAGCATGCTGCCCGAAATTCAGCCCACGAGGTAGTAGGGTACTCCAAGAGGAGTTGTGTTACCCACAGTTGCGTCGGGCCGAGGAGGTGGAATGAGGCGATGCCGACGCGCTCCACGTCGGAAATGTGTTGGTTAGTGAAGAAGAACTCGCAACGAGTTAGCCATGGGAGGGGGTCTTCGCGACCCTCGTAGAGAGGAAAATCCATCCGGACGAAACGGTTGTTGGTGTAGGGTTCGCCGCGCAAGGGCGGTGTGGAATCCATCCGAATCTCGGACAGAACTACGACGGGGTATGGTGGGGATGGGGGTACACCGTTGGCGGAGTCCAATCGCGCATTGAGAGCCTCCATTTTTTCATTTTGAGTGGCGAACATTGACTGAATCAGTTCCATGAGTTGGTCGAGATAGAAGGACCACCTTCAGCCATTGGAAGAGGGGAAAGAGCCGGAGAGGGCAGCAGTCCGGCGATTTCTCTGGCGGGCGGTCGGCGAGAGCCGGTGAGAGCGGCGTGGTAGGTGCCGGGGAAGGAGAGCCCGGCGTTTGGCTCTGATACCAAGTTGTTATGGGTTCCCGATCTTGATCGCGTGATGGGGCAGGAGGTGGAAGAAGACCCCCGCGGTTCGGAGGAAGCCGTGGTGAATCCCGTCGATGCGATGGTGGAGATGCGGGGTAGGAGAGCAGAGAGAGAGAGGGGAACGGGGATTAACGAAAGGGGGAGGAGATGAGACGGAAGAGGGGCTCGGCGAGAGGAGCGGACTCGATTGGAAAGGAGGTGGGCGGACAGGCGCGGCTAGGTTTTCCGCTGCAGGTCGCGCGGTAGAGACGGGAGAGGGAGGGAGAGAGAGAGTTTTAGAGAGAGGAAGTGAAAAGGAGATAATTCATTGCTTGCCTTTCCAGCACCCAAAAACCGGACCATATAGAACCAACATAACCAAACCGGGCCGGCTCAGTCCAAACATTAAAAACACACACCTAAGGTTCACTCCCCTCACCTGGGCTTACTACAAGTGAGTACAAAAACTAAAATAAAATACGCAGCGATAAAATAACATGGATGGAATCATGCGGCCTCGGTTGGTCGGCGACGTCGGTAGGTGCGCCCCCAATATGGATCTGTAGCGTCGAGTGCCGTAACACTCTCCCCTCCGACCACTCTGTTTTGTGATAGTCAAGTTGTTATCCATATTGCCAAGAATCCCGTGTTCCATAAACGTACCAAGCACATTGAGGTCGATTGTCACTTTATTCGGGAAAAGATTCAACTAACGAAATTAAACTTAAGACATGTTCTTGCTGCTGGGCGAATCGTTGATATTCTTACCAAGGCCTTATCACGCCCACTATATCCCCAGTTTTTGTTCAAGTTTGGTTCCTACGATTTGTATACTCCAGCTTATGGGAGAGTGTTAAGATAAATTGTACAAAGACCCATACAATGACTCATTTAGAGCCCATTTTATTCTTAGGGATTAGCCTCACATCTCAGAATGGAGTTTAGACTCCACTCCTTCTTCCTATATATGTACAAATACTTGTAATTGTATAAGGCTTTTATGAGAAATTAATAAAATATTATTTTTCTCTCTCCACTTCTGTGTATTTCTACACTACTAACTATTGTATTATGTGCAAAGCTTCAATAGATTTTTCTAATAGCATCTTTAGGCGACCTCTCTATCGAGTGGGTTAGATGAGTCCAACACGGAGTTGCCTCTGCCGAACAAATACGTGCCGAGCATTTGTTAATCAATAGCTTTGGTATATTTTGTGTTCACTCATTGTGCAGAGTAAGAGTGTTATGTCAAATGTCACATTATCAAATGGTGATGTATCTCGTTGACATTGCCTCATGGGCCATGCATGAGTATACACTTCTCCCACTCTCTCTCTCTCTCTCTCTATTCTGGACCTAGGGTTAACTCCTACTCGGAAAGTTACATTATCCCTCAGGAGATTGACATAAATATGACTAAAAATATATGCGTATCAATGAAGACATCCTACTAAAGGCCCCTTCATCATTCAAGCTCTTACACTGATCCCTCCTCTTAACTCGTAAGTACCTATTAGAGCATGCTCACTATCTGTGTCACAATAGTCGTGTACTAGGTATATCATTGATAAGTAAATTGGTTATAATTCTCTCCCCCAAGTTAAGTGCTTTATTACTACTGAGACTTTTATCCATATATCTAACAAAATTCCTGAGGTTGTGATTAATCCAATATGGAAGTTTGAATGTGAAATAAAGCAAAAGAGTATAAGAGAAGTTGTGAAAATTCCAAAGAGAAAACATGTGGTTGGATCTCATCGGATGTTTATTGTTAATATCATCAGAATGGCTATGTTGAAATGTCGAACGCTTGCTTAGTGAGGCAAAGTCTTACTCGAATTGACGGAATTGACTGCATACATTTACTATTGCCGCCAAGCTCAATTCCATTGAAATTTTCTTTCCTATTACTACTCATAAATCATGCTAGCTGCATTAGCTAGAAGTAAAAAAATGCATTTTCCATGGTGAGTTACAAGAAGAAATCTACATAATTCCTCGTTTTCCAACTGATATTGCTCTTGCACACAGCCGCCGACTTAAGAAGCTATTTATAGTCTTAAACAATCGCCACGAGCTGATCTAAAACTTGAATGATGGGGAAAAATTTGGCTTCTGTAGCGTGGTCTATATGGATAATATCATTCATATTGTGTTCATGAAAAGCATAATACTGAGGTTAAACCTTTATGACATGTGCATTTGATATGAAGATCTTGGATTACTCGGTCATTTTCTGGGCATCGAGGTGGCTCAACATAAGAGAGATCTTTATTGCCCAACGAATGTATGTTTTAGGCCTCCTTTAAGAAATTGAGTTGAGTGTCAACCTGACAGTCATATTTACCAATGATATTCAACAACATGATTCGCCTACTCTTGAGAAGGAAGTGAGAGATTCTTGGTGTTTGGTGTCGACGTCCAGCCAGGACGGAATTGAAAAGAGGCTAAAAGCTGATTTGGGAACCTCATTGACTTGACTACTATTGGACCAGATATTAAACATTTTGTGTATAGGGTGAGTCAAATTTCACATTGAACTGAAAATTCAGCATTGCAAATCTAGTCTCAAAAAAAATTGTCATGTTTGAAAGGATCACCGGGAAATGGAATGTAAAACCAAAATCTCTCAAGGTATTGTGATGCTAATTGGGTTGGGTTTTCTAACGATAAGACATTATACTACTGAATATTTTGGATGTTTCCAACTTAACCTAATATCCAGAAAGAGCAAGAAACTGGATGTAGTGGGTCGATTGTTCATTGAAGTAGAATATAGAGCAATAGCTACAACCACGTGTGAGTTAGTGTTGCTTAAATTTACGTAAGGGAATTTGGAATTGAAATGAGGAGAGTTATACAGTTGCATTGCGACAAATCAATCATCGATTCATATAGCTTCTAATATGGTCTTTTAAAAGAGAACCAAACACCTTGATGCTTAATGTTATTTTTTGAAAGAGAAAGCACATGCTAGCATTATCCTTGCCCCATGGAGAACAAATAATGGGCGTGTTTACTAAAGCATTATCAGGGTAAAATGTATCAAGATAACGAAACCATGTTGGGCGTTATTAACATCTATGAAATTAGCTCGCATGAGTGCTATAAACGGTCAAGCTAATTTTAGTCAATGTACCTCCTCAAGAATATTAAACAATGGAATGCAACTTAAATTCGAGATTATATAGCTTCAAGGAATTAAGGTTTCAAAGTAGCAATCAAAAGAAAAGTTGTAATCATTTTTTTGTAGAACGTGCTATTTTTCTTGACTAAGAAGGCTTCCAGCTGGAGACGAATGGGCCCTTATACTCATAGAGAGTGAATGCACTCCATCGCTCAGCTTCTTGGCTAATGCGAGGGGGTCCGCTCGGGCAAGTACATAACCGTAACAAAAGATACCAGCAATATTGAATTCATCAATATCATGTATCTAAATTGCTATTTATAACTCAACATTACTACAGAAAGTGGTATTACTTGAATGTGTGGAATAGGACTGGCCCCCAGTAAAACAAATTGTCCTCCCAGCTCAATTGTCTGATATATAGCACGCTTGATAAGGTGCACACCCTTTTGGGGTACAAGTCGTGTAATACAGCAAACCTGTAATGAAAAATCTAATTAGTATGCTAAATAGAAAAAGCTTTTACTTCAATGAAATCCAGCTTTCATAGTTAAGCAAATAATTTAGAAACTATGCCATAATACTTCGTCAAAATTCCCATGCTAGCAAAATCCGACAATATGGTTTAATCAAGTTTAATATTTATTGCATGTAAAAGTATGACAAAAAAATTGAATCTTAGACAACTCAAATATTATAGTCGTATGATTTGTGTAGAAAAAGGCTGAACCTTGTATATATTTCTTCTTACTTCAAATACAATGTATGAATACATATATATAGGAGGGAAAAAGAGAGAGGAAGTCCTTATACACAATGTGGGACTAAAGAGAGAGAGAGAGAGAAACAGAAAATATATATACATATATGGTCTCCAAAATGGGTCATTACATGGGCTTTTCTAACACTCCCCCGCAAGCTGGAGCGTACAAGTCGTAGACACCCAGCTTGAAAAGGAATTGATAAAATAGGGTGTTTGATAGAGCCTTGGTGAGAATATCAGCAACTTGGTCGGTACCCGAAACATGCTTTAATTCTATCTTCTTCATTTGAATTTTCTCCCGTATGAAGTGACAATCCACTTCAATGTGTTTAGTTCTTTCGTGGAAAACCGGGTTCTTAGCTATGTGTATAGCAGCTTGACTGTCACATAGTAAGATAGCAGGTGAGGAAAGTTTTACTCCAAGATCAGCAAGAAGACTTTCAAGCCATGTGAGTTCAGAAACCACTGATGCCATCGAACGGTATTCCGCCTCAGCTGAAGATCGAGCAACCACAGCTTGTTTCTTACTACGTCAGGTAACCAGGTGACCTCCAAAGTAGGTACAAAAACCACTAGTAGACCGCCGATCATCCAGGGAACCAGCATAATCTGCATTAGAATACGCAACCAATGTTGGAGTAGAGGACGAGGTTTTGTATACCAGTCCTTGACCGGGGGCTGTTTTCAGATATCTTAGGATGCGTTCGACGGCCTGAAGATGGGGTATTCGAGGGGAATGCATAAACCGGCTGACAACTCCAACAGCAAAGGATATATCTGGTCTCGTGACTGTAAGGTAAATCAGTTTCCCAACAAGTCGTCGATAGTACTCTGGATTTGGAAGAGCAAGATCATTATCAGAGGTATGTGCACACAGCTTGTGATTCACATCCATAGGAGTGTTAATTGGCTTGCATCCAGAGTAGCCAGCATCCTGAAGAAGATCGAGACAGTACTTCCGTTGAGAGAGGACAAGTCCATCAAGACGTCTCGCGATCTCAAGACCAAGGAAGTATCGAAGGTTCCCCAGATCTTTGGTTTGAAAGACGGAGCTAAGATGCTGTTTGACCGCTTGTATTCCCTTTGAATCATCTCCTGTGATTAGGATGTCATCGACATATACCAACAGAAGAACCGTGCCTGTAGTTCGATGTCGAGTGAACAGAGAGAAGTCTGCCGAGCTCCGAGTAAAGCCAACCTCCTGAACAGCCTTACTGAACTTATCAAACCATGCCCGGGGGGATTGTTTGAGACCATAGATGGATTTCTTAAGATGACATACTCGGGACTCCCCCGTGGTCTCAAACCCGGGAGGTTGCTGCATGTATACTGTTTCTTGTAGGTCGCCATTTAAAAAAGCATTCTTGATATCCAGCTGATGGAGAGGCCATTGTCGATGCACAACTACGGAGAGAAAGACATGAACTGTGTTGAGCTTGGCCATTGGTGAGAACGTTTCCTCATAGTCGAGACCTTGTTGTCGAGTGAAGCCACGAGCCACCAGTCGGGCTTTAAAACGGTCAATTGTCCCATCCGGAGAGACCGCAAGGAGGAGAAGCAAGAGATCGCAGGGAGTGCGGTTATAACTAGAGACCGCAAGGTGTGCGGTTAGAATAAGAGACCGCAAGAGCTGCGGAGGAGAGACCGCAAGGGAGGGAAGCAAGAGAACGCAAGGGGTGCGGTTAGAACTAGAGACCGCAAGCGGTGCGGTTAGAACAAAAGGCATCCTGGCTCTGATACCATGTAGAAAAAAGCTGAACCTTGTATATATTTCTTCTTACTTCAAATACAATGTATGAATACATATATATAGGAGGGAGAAAGAGAGAGGAAATTCTTATACACAATGTGGGACTAAAAAGAGAGAGAGAGAAAAACAGAATATATATACATATATGGGCTCCAGAATGGGCCATTACATGGGCTTTTCTAACAATTTGTAATCAACTTATAAGTCCTATTAGTTATATATTGGTTTGAAGGTTCATCTAATTTATTAAACTATAAGATAGTTATATGAGTATTGACGCAGGGGCAGGCTGGGGTTTGTGAAACTAGACACACTACTGGCGAGTAAAGGTGCGGGAAAACCAACACTACACGAGCTTCACAAGATCCGGGTAGTTTTAAAATTAATTTTAGCCTTTGCAAATTCTCACAAACAAGATTAGAGCAATGAAACGGCGCACAGATACGGCTCCAAATCGGAGAGTGCAAATATTAAATAATAAGCGGAAAAGCCCTGCAGGTTAGCACAAACTCAAGCAACCCAAATGATAGGACATGATTAACAAAAGCACATAGCAAACCAACAAAGTAAACAATGTTCAGATCTGAAATCTACGTGCAACTTACAATCAAAATGAGGAGCCAATCGGACGGGGGCGCCAAATGCGGAGAGGAATGGATCCGGACCTTTGGTGGCCAATGGCGGTGGGGTATGGTGGCTACACGGAGGGAGAAAGGAGTGGTGGAGGGCTGGACGTAGGGCTAGCGGGAAGGAGGACGGATGTGGGGGTGGCTGACGGGGGTAGCGGTAAGCTGGAGGGTGGCTGACGGGGTAGAGGGAGGGCTGGGAGGTGGCTGACGGGGTTGCTGGGAGGCTGGAGGGTGGCTGACGGGTAGAGGGAGGACTGGAGGGTGGCTGACGGGGCTGCTGGGAGGCTGGAGGGTGGCTGACGGGTAGAGGGAGGACTGGAGGGTGGCCGGCTGGTTGCTGGGAGGCAGGGAGAGGCTCGGTGGAGGAGGAGGAAGGGGCGTAGGGGCCTTACCGGCGGCGAGCAGGCTGGCGGAGGCGGGGAGAAGGAGCGAACGGCGGATCGGAGCCCTAAGCGTCGCACCTGGGGGTGTTGGCGTCGCACCAACGGACCGGCTGCAAGAATCGCTCAAACACTCGGTGCCTAAACCCTCCTCATGGCTCCAAATAAATAGAAAATGAGAGCTAGGGTATCCGAAATCAAGGGCTCAGATCGCCCGATCTTTCGGGTGCCAAAATAACGCCAAAACTTGTCCGAATAAAGTAAAACAAAATACAAAATATACTCTCGTCGACCTTCCGGACGCATCCACGGGCTCGGATCGTCCGGGAGGGCTCTCAAAGTGCGGAATCAGAAAATCACGCCCGCTTGCGGCGGGAATACACGTGCGTGGGCCATCGTCGTCGCTGTCGATCTCCATCAAGTATTTGCTCAAAGCCCGTATTTGCTTAAAGCCCTTTCCATTTTGGACAGACCTTTAGCAATAATGTTATAATAACACATTGATGTAAATGTTTTCTTCTCTCAGAATGTTTTAGTGGGAAGGTCAAATTTGTTTTGGTAATACACCTAGATATTAAATTTGGTTAAATAGCAACTGAGCATTCCATTGGAAGGGACGTGTTCAGTTGGGCACTCTTATTTCCCTACCAAGCAAATTTTACTAGCTATGCAACAAATGGCTTTTTCAGTGAACTTCATCGATTGTTAGACAGGATGTGTATTGGGTTTCAAAAGATTTTCTTGAAGCAGTAGATATATTTCCATACGTGGTTGTACTTTGGTTAATGAAATGGGTTCATCTATCCATCAGTCAGCTGTGACAATAAAGAGGGAGGGGGGAGTTGGAATTCCTCGTAAATCAATAAACCATTAAAACAATGTGCTGAAAAGTAATGAGCCATTGGATAGTAGGAAAAAAAATCAAATGGATGGCTTTGATGATGTCCAGTACTTTTCTGTTAGCAAAGTAGAAATGAAATTTTACCTTCTTATGCTCTCATAATATGAAGTTTTGGTTGATAATATCAAAATAGTTTCAGATTCCTGTGACTACTGTAGACTTTTCTTAGGAATCTACCGTTGGAGAAGGCTCTTGTGATGACTTCTAATGAAGTAGATCCGAAAAGAAAAGGAAACAGGCTATGAATTCTGCTCTTGAAATGACTTCTAATGAAGTAGATCCAAAAAGAAAAGGAAACAGGCAACAAATTCTTACTCTTTTAAACTATGCTTTAATGCGTGATATTTTTATTATAGTATTTTCATGATATGAAAATATCGAAGAGATTGTGTATATCAATGTTTTAAATGTCCTCCGACATGTCATCCAACATGTAGGTTTTGAGGGTAAAACGAATTTTTTTTTTCTGAAAAAAATTATGTTCTTGCTAAAATATAGGCCGACATCATATTTTTTTCGATACATCGGCTGACATGACTTTGAAAATATCATCAGCTATTTTATTTTAGGTTATGTTAACATCATACATGCTTAAATCAGCTTTATTGCATTATATATGTATAAATCGATTTCGTTTATTGTTTCTTTTGCTTTCATAGGTATTATTCATGTAATCAAATTTATATAATTATTTAATACTATACATTTATTTGTTTATAATCATTTCGCAAGAAGACTTATTATCAATCAATGGCGTCTAACTATTAAATCATCTTGTTGTAAAACTTAGTGTTAAAAAGAGCAATCTGGTGCACAAAACATCCCCGCGCAGCGAGGGTTCGGGGAAGGGTCCCACCACAAGGGTGAAATGTAGGCAAAACTTACCCTGCATTTTTGCAAGAGGCTGCTTCCAGGACTCGAACCCGCGACCTCAAGGTCACACGACAACACCTCAACCAGTGCGCCAATGCTCCTCAAGGTCACACGCCAACACCTCAACCAGATGTAAAACTTATTGTTATCTAAATAAAATTAATATATAATATTAAATATATTTCACAATATATCTATCTGCACTTGCTTTGGATACATATTAATAGTAGTTTTAATGTATTACTAATAATTTATTTTGAATACCTTTCTACTTTATTTTTGGGATATACATGCTTTGTCTACTTGTTAAGCTATTTTTAACTTGCATAATGTGTAAGTATAGTTAATACATATTTATTTTATGAGATGTAGAAATCTGATATTTTAAAATATCTCTGACATCCGATATATACAACCTTGGTATATGTTCATGCAGCATTATTTTATATTAAAGGGTTCAATTAGTTTTGTGAGTGCCACGCTTTCAAACTGTGGCAATTGGGTACAGTTTTCTGTATCTGTTGGATTTGGTTCTGAGCTAATTATCATTTCCTAAACAGCACCCATATTATTACTTAATCCCTATTATAGTTACTATATTTGGTTTGGTAAGGAAGATTCTGTGAGCACTTATAACCACAAAGTTTAAAGTGGATAGGATACTCTCTGTGAATAGCAATTGAGTATATATTAGTTAGTGGTTTCTGATTTCTTTACCTGGACAGTTACCAGTTACCAGTCTTCTATTTTTATTATTGGGAAAATAACGGGAAAGCAGTTATTATTTATTTAGATCCCTCATGTTGGGAAAAAGAAGTTCTGTTAACTGACTATTTGGGACACATTGAAGTGGTAAAATTCAGTAGAGTGTCCGCTACTGAAAAAGGAAACAGTGCAGCAGTATCAGTCTTTTCAACTATTTACTTTCATAACCTTTTGGAAAGAATAATTACTAATAAACAAATGCTGCATAAATATACCGTGTATAAGCAGTAATATGGAGATGAGCTGCTATTATCTAATGTATAAGATTTCACGAAGGAAAAAAGATTTGATGGTACATTCAATTTCATGTGCATGCATGCATGTGGTTCAGAAATCTGAAACATATCAGATAAGAGATATTAGTAGAAAGGAGGAAAGTAATCGAGAATAATATTATCAAAGAACCCTTGCTCATACATATACATGAGTGAGGGGAAACCCTAAAAAAGGGAGAAAGACTAAAATACCCTCAACCGGGATAAAACACAAAAAACGGAACGACTTGAAATATTATGAATTACAACTATATTAAGTCTACGTCGTGGTTTATATATTAATGTTACCCTAGTTATATTAAATAATAATCGAAGATTTAAAAAATTGAAACATCAATATTTTTCTAACAAAGTTAGGAGCAAACTTTTGGGAGGTGGTGGCAGGAATTACCCAACCAACATATGTTATGAATTACTAGTTCGGATGCCTTGGAATGGCCTAGAGCTAATAGCCTAACCCTGAATTTAGTTTCTAAAACGAAGTGATTAGTATTGCGTGCATGAAAATATCTAATAAATAGAAGCCTAATCATAAATAAAGTGATTAGTATTGCGTGCCAGGAAATATCTAATAAATAGAAACCTAATCATACTACTAAAAAGAAACTTTAAGAAAGAAAAGAAAAGAAAAATTTGCACCTAACCTCGTTAATCAAATAGGGAAAAAGAAAACTTATATCCATGATAATAGGAGATTCATGTGTTTATCTGTTACGGGTCCTTTTATAGCATTATTTATTATTAATTATTTCCTAATATGCATTTATTATGTCATAAGAGTCACGTCCTTATAGGGCGTCGTTATTTATGTCATGTCGTTATGAGGTGTCCTTTTTAGTCGCATGTCCAAGTCTGTCGTTATTCCCTTTCGTATTCTTTCATTTTGATGTTGATTGTAAGTCCTATTTAAAGGACTTAGTGGGTCTTGTATTTGTATGAATAAAGAAGTCTATTTTCCACAACCCTAAAAGAGATCTTGGAAGCTCTCTCTCTCGAGCACGCCCCGCATAGGCAGTCGCGGTCAAGGCTCCGTAGTATCTCCGCCTCCGTCATCTCCACCTCCGGCTACTCTCCGGCGACCTCCGAGTCGGTCCTTAACATCTTGGTATCAGAGGTACTCCTCCACTTTCTTTTTCACGCAAGCCGACATACTCTGTCTTGCAACTGCGTCATTATAAATCCAGCCACTAAGTCTTTCGATAGCGACGACAACTACCGTCGAGCCCCGCGACATCAACGTCAAGCCCGACAGCCGACTTGGACGAACTCGACGACTTCACCGTCGCTGGATGCACCTCGTCCCAGCGGCGACCACGGCACAAGCTTCCGCTGATCACAGGTTTAAGTTCCGCTTCCGTCTCCTGCGACATCCCAGTACCTCGACATCCCTGCTGCGAAGAGCATCGTCCGCCATCAACCCGTCCTCGAGTCATCTGCAGACGACACAACGGAACGCCATCGCTAATGCCCTATGTCGTCGAACCTACGTCTACCGCCGCACGGCTGATCAACGCCCTAAAGATACGCAAAGGAAAACACCGAACAGCTGCGTACTTAACTCCTGCGGGTTTCCATCCGAAGCCACTCCTTCCTGATTCGAGTCGACCCTCACGGTCCATTTCATTCTTTCCATTCCAGCGCCGTCCCCCGCCTAGGTTTCCAAATCGACCGGGTGGACTTACTTACGATCAAGCCATAATTTCGGACGACCAATATTGGAAATCCCCTTAATCACTCCCCCATTAAGCCACATTTTAATCAATTATTACTCAAGCTCTTTTTTTATGGAAGTCATCGTTAGCTTCCAAACTCATGGCGAGTGCATTATTGAGATTTTAATGTCGTTTGAGGAACTCTATAACAAACAACTCTGGGCCGCCAAGGCACGGTCATCGCTTCCTCCACCGACCCCTGCTCCGTCAGTACATCCGGCCACCTCGCCGCCAGATCCGTTCCTTCTGCCAATTGTCCCTCCACAGCTTCCAGCGCCAGACGCAGCCGCGCCACCGCTCTCTATTGTGGTTGTCCTTCCACCACCAACTCATGCAGGCTCCACCCCGCAGTCTTCGCCATCGACATTGCCGCCTTGTCTGCGGCCACCTGCCCTGTCAGCCCCTCTTGATCCCTTTCTTCAGCTGAACGTACCCAAGTCGGCACCGCCATTGCTGATCAACACCGCTCATTCTCATGTTCGCAACCATCAGGGACCCTCGTTCAGCCCGTTCACCGCCATCTTTTATGCCACCGCTAAAGCAACACGATACCGGGAGTTGTTCTAGCGGGGAATTAAAGAGCCAGATGAACAAGCAGTGCAAACCTCATTCGAGCTTGAGGACAAGCTCGATTTGAAGGACGAAGGAGATGTTACGGGTCCTTTTATGACATTATTTATTATTAATTAATTCCCAATATGCATTTATTATGTCATAAGAGTCGCATCCTTATAGGGCGTCGTTATTTATGTCGTGACGTTATGAGGTGTCCTTTTTAGTCGCATGTCCAAGTCTGTCGTTATTTCCTTTCGTGTTCTTTCCTTTTGATGTCGATTGTAAGTCCTACTTAAAGGACTTAGTGGGTCTTGTATTGGTATGAATAAAGAAGTCTATTTTCCACAACCCTAAAAGAGATCTTGGAAACTCTCTCTCGAGCACGCCCCGCATAGGCAGTCGCGGTCAAGGCTCAGTAGTATCTCCGCCTCCGTCATCTCCACCTCCGGC
This sequence comes from Dactylorhiza incarnata, assembly GCA_033032865.1. NCBI lineage: Eukaryota > Viridiplantae > Streptophyta > Magnoliopsida > Asparagales > Orchidaceae > Dactylorhiza > Dactylorhiza incarnata. The sequence continues at coordinate 975,722 of JAWHQI010000260.1, forward strand.
TACTCTCCGGCGACCTCCGAGTCGGTCCTTAACATTATCTTTGTTTCCGACTTCTGGAATCATAATAGGCTTATAGATATGCAACTCTTACAGCCGGGCAAATTTTCATTGCATAGTTATGTTCACACATAATGTTTTATATGTGGACAAATTAATTCATGCATAGCATTGTTCTATACTTTGTTCATATACAAATGCATCACGTTCATTCATTACCAAATTATCTACCCGCTCGAAGGGGTCCAAGTGAACATAATTCGAGTGGACATTGCCTAAGCAAACATAGTGTGAGTGGGCATAGCCAGAGCAGACTTCATCATTCCGTATTTCGGTATATTCCCTTGTTGATCAGCTTGAAATCTCCAAATACTAGAATAATGTTGCATTCAAATCACTAGTGGCCCTGAATTCTTCAGGATCTAGCATCACTACTTGTGGATCGAGTAAGTCTTTTATAACAGTCTTGTCATCATCTTATTCCCAAACTCAACCGATAGGAATGCTATCTTGAGTTTGATCCCCTCTAGTGGAGTACATAGAAAATATCCATGACACAACTGGATGTCCAACTCAATCGGCCCACAATGGCCAAACCAACTCTTTTACATGCGCATTCGTCCCAATTACATTACTAATTTACTTCCACTAAATTGGCTTCTCTTCCACACTCAGCATTTATGATTACCACCTCGCTTTGAATGTACTCAAGCACGCAGATTTTGACGTTCACAACTTGTGAGATTGATAGTTAATAAGTAGATTCTTATATTATTGTATATGTTGATTGAAGATTACACAACTAAATCTTGGGCTCAATTGTCTCGCAAAAATTGAAAATACTTTAACATTATTCAACCAATATGCTACATATTGATGGAAAATGAAACTGTTGATCTGCATATACGAATATGCTGCAATTTTAATTTTTTTGGCAATCTCATCAAACTTCAGCTTTATTATACGGCATAACTCTCTGTTACTAACTAAAACACAAAATGATAAGAAAATTAACGTGGAAAAAAATAAAACAAGAATTTTTTTACATGGTTCACCGCACCTTTGTGGTGATTCAGCAGCCTAAGCTACACCCCAAGCCTAGGTTCCACTATCACCACTCCTTACTGTAACGGCCCTTCTAATTGGCTACCGCTACAATTTACATATTCATTTATCTTTTATCCTTTTTAAATCAGAGGCGCCAGGTAGGAACATTCAGTGATTAAATATCATGCTAGAGTACAAAAAGGAAATTGCAGGATAATTAAAACATTTCATTTCATTAAAAACTGATGAGTACAAAGATAGCCCAACATTATACATCCAAAAGGAGGGCTTATCACAAAAGTGTAGCATAATATACAAGGCTGACTCAGCCCAAAAACTCATCAGAATACACTACTATATACAGATGTAACAACTACTGACTACATAAAATAAAACTGGAATTCTTCATGAGGGCACTCGGAGTCTCTGCATCTCTCCCGATGAGCGTCCAGAACCTCGAAGACTGCGGTAGACACTTCGACCCAAAGACTATATTTCTTTTGTTGGCGAGGAGAACATGGCGGACGGGGATTACTGGGTGCTGGGGTGGCTTCTTCCTTGACCTGTTTAGTTATATTATTTAATTAGTCAAAAGACTAAGCGAATTCTTATTGTCCCCCCCTTTTTAGTAATTCTTATTCTTATGATAAATTCATAGTGCAGCGTTAAATCTTCAAGCATTAATTTCTATTTCTTCTTGACTTTTCACTTTATCGTGCACTTTACTTTTTATCATATCATTGATCGTTCACTTTACTTTTCGTCTTTCTTTTCTAGTTACATACGATTGTATTTAGGTCGTATGATGTCGTTGCATATTCCTTTGACATGTTGGATATGTTATCACATTTCGTTTGCTTTATTGGGCACTGTTAAGGATACATTGTTCTTTATTTCTTGTATTTATATAGCGCGCTTTATTTATCTGTGTGCCTTTTCATATTCGCACACATATAAATCCTTTACGTGCCTTGTCATATTCGCACGTTTATTTTTCATGTAATTTCATGTTGGGAGGACATTCACCCCACCTCCACTAGTTGGGTACATCCTTAACATAGCCCATTACAGTTTGCATCGATGCATTGTTCATTTTTTCTTATTACTTGCTTTTTCGTTTTACTTACAACTTTATTTCATGTTCGCTTATATAGCTATAAGGAAATAGTAACAATATAAGCAACTGAAATTAGGGAAATAAAAACTCACCGCGGCTTTCCATTTCCTCGGATCCCTTCTGGAATCATCATTGCGTTTCCCGCTTCCTTGGGATGCCATCACCTATAAGAGGAGTCATCTACATTATTTTCCATACTAGGTGGCCTTCACTTGACCTAAATAGGTCAATTAAAATGCTTATGTTGGCTGCCCTACCTTTAACATAGGGGTGTTCACTAAGTTAGTGAGGAAACACCACCCTCAAGCCTCATTCGTAATTTAATTGAAGGAAAAGACATCAAATCCCAACTACAAATTGCTGCCCTAAATTCTTTGGAAGGGATTTTGCCCTAAATGAGGGGTAGAATACACTAGGAGTTGATTTCCAACATTACAAACACTATAACTTTCGGAAATCCACATTACCTCACTTAGGGTTTCGCTAAAAATATTTGAAATCATGGACTAACGTCAATATATACATAAGAACCCCTTTCAGAAACTTTTAATGTGAAAAGGAATTGAAAACGGCCTAAATAACTCAAACCCTAGAAATTTGATACTTCAAATCCATGCAAAACTTCACACATGACTACAGAGGAGTGAAGAGGAAGGGATTACCTCTCTTCAGAAGGCAAAATCACGAAGATTGGAGGAGATTTGGGCTCTCGGGAGGCAAGGGCGTCGAGCGGCTTCCGTCCGGCTGTCGTCGGGTTCGCAGAGATTGGGAGAGGAAATGAATAGCGGGATTTATCCTTATTATATTTCGATACTCGGCTGCCCCCCCCCCCCTTTCGACACGCACGCGCGTGACTCACGCTTACCCGACCAGCCTTTGTTAATCCTCCTGTTTTTGCTAACCGCAGCCCTTGTTAATTCCTCATATTTTCAGTCCTATTGTTATAATAATTATAATTGAAGTCTTAATTTTATTTCGGAATCACGTACACATTTTACGTATGTCACGTGCGGATTAATTATTACTCTATTTTTCGTTTCCGCCGCTTCGATACGTACATTTATTACATAGAATAATATAATTAGTCATACCTGTCATCGACGGCGTCACAATTCTCCCCTCATTGGATTTCCGTCCGCGGAAAACTTCAATCTGAAACTACATCAAATAGTTGAGGGAAGAGATCTCTCATTACTTCTTCTTTTTCCCAAGTTGCCTCATGCTCAGTATGCCCTTTCCACCAAACTTTAACGAAACGAACTTCTCGGTTTCGGAGTTGCTTATTTTGCCAATCAACAATCTTGTATGACTCGGTTGGGCTTGATAAATCAGCTTCAATTTGGATGTGCTCGGAAGGAACTATTGTATCAGGATCAGCTATATATTTCCTCAGGGAAGACACGTGAAATACGTCATGAAGGTTTTGAAGAGCACCAGATAATGACAAGCGATAGGCCACCTCTCCAACCCTTTCAATGATTGGGAATGGCCCCACATACCTTGGACTAAGCTTTCCAATTCGACGAATTCGAGAGACTCCCTTGAAAGGTTTAATCTTCAGACAGACCATGTCACCCACCTTAAATTCTACTCTTCGGTGTCTGGCGTTGTAATACTTTTGATGTCTGTCTTGAGCTATTTTCAACCGTTCTCGAACAATTGAAATTTTATCATATGTTTTATCCACTTTTTCCTTTTTGAATAACTTCTGCTCACCATCTTCGGCCCAGCTTAGAGGAGTTCGACATTTCCGCCCATACAAAGCTTCAAATGGTGTCATCTGGATACTGGATTGATAACTATTATTATATGAGAATTCCACTAAGGATAGGTATTTTTCCCATGATCCTTTTAGATCGAGTACAACCATTCTCAAGAGATCTTCTAACATCTGAATGGTTCGCTCAGATTGACCATCCGTTTGTGGGTGAAAAAACAGTGCTAAATAATAATCTGGTCCCAATTTTTTCTGTACTAACCTCCACGTATCAGATGTAAAACGCTCATCTCTGTCAGAGATTATAGATCGGGGAATTCCATGGTATTTCACAATAACATCAATATACTGGTCGACTAATCGTTGAACTGGCCCATCTTTCTTCATGGGGATAAAATGTGCAACTTTCGTTAGTCGATCAATAATCACCCAGATACCATTGTTTCCAGGTTTACTCCTCGGTAGCCCCATAACAAAGTCCATAGCTATGTCATCCCATTTCCACTCAGGGATAGGTAGGGGTTGCAGATATCCGCCTGGCTTTTGGTGTTCTGCTTTCACAACTTGACAAGTGTGGCATTTGGCAATATATTTAATTACATCCATTTTCATTCCTGGCCACCAAAATTCTTGCTTTAGATCTTGATACATTTTTGTTCTTCCAGGATGAATCGAGTAGGTTGTGTTGTGTGCTTCATAAAGTATCTCTGATCGAAGTGCATTAACATTCGGAATACACAACCTCTCATTCATAAATAATAACCCATTATCCTCCACAAATGCCGTTGACTTGCCACTTTTTACTTTTTCACATATTTTCACAAATATAGGGTCTTGATTCATAGCTTTTCGTACCCTTTCTTTAATTGGATGCTCTGTCATTAACTGATAGAGTTGACCTCGAGTCTGGAAGGTAGTTATACACGTTAGCACTTCTAGTTTTTGCAGTTCGCGCAGTAACTCCTTCTGCTCGGTTAACGGTACGATCAGGGATGCCAAACTTTTCCTGCTTAACGCATCAGCTACGACATTAGCTTTGCCTGGATGGTATTTGATGTCCACATCGTAGTCTTTAATTAATTCTAACCATCGCCTCTGACGTAAATTTATTTCCTTCTGAGAGAAGATATATTTGAGGCTTTTGTGATCCGTGAAAATCTCACACTGAGCACCATATAAATAATGTCGCCAAATTTTGAGTGCAAACACGACCGCAGCTAATTCCAAATCATGAGTTGGGTAATTTCGTTCAGGTTCCTTCAGCTGTCTTGAAGCATATGCTATAACTCTCCCCTTTTGCATTAATACGCATCCAAGACCTTTCAAGGATGCGTCACTATAGATTTGAAAATCATCAATTCCATATGGCATTACTAACATTGGTGCTGTCGTCAATCTTTCTTTTAATTCACTAAATGCATTTTGACATTCATCAGTCCAGCAGAAAGGAACATTCTTTCGAGTTAAGGTAGTCAGTGGTAGCGCAATCTTTGAGAAATCTTTCACAAATTTCCGATAATAACCTGTCAAACCCAGAAAACTCCGAATTTCTGTAACAGTAGTCGGTCTTGGCCAATTCAGAATTGCATCTACCTTAGCTGGGTCTACAGATAATCCATGCTCCGTCACCACATGACCCAAGAAAGAGACTTCAGTCAACCAAAAATCACATTTTGAGAACTTTGCATACAAGGTGTGATTTTTTAAGGTTTGCAACACAATCCTTAAGTGCTCTGCGTGTTCGCCCTTATCCTTTGAATATATCAGAATATCATCGATAAATACAATAACAAACTTATCGAGGAATTCTTTGAATACCCTATTCATTAAATCCATGAAAACAGCTGGTGCATTTGTCAATCCAAAGGGCATTACTACGAACTCAAAATGTCCGTATCTGGTACTAAAAGCAGTTTTATAAATATCATCTTCGTTGATTCTCACTTGATGATAACCTGATCTAAGGTCAATTTTTGAGAATACTTTTGCATTTACCAATTGATCGAATAAATCGTCGATGCGAGGTAGGGGGTACTGATTTCGAATTGTCAACTTGTTCAACTCTCGATAGTCGACACATAATCGCAGTAAACCGTCTTTCTTTTTAACAAAGAGTACTGGAGCTCCCCACGGCGATGAACTTGGACGTATAAAACTTTTATCCAACAGCTCTTGTAATTGACTTTTCAATTCTGCCAATTTCTTAGGAGTCATACGATAAGGTGCTTTCGCTACAGGTGCAGCTCCTTCCACTAGCTTGATGGTGAACTCAACCTCTCGTATCGGAGGTACTCCTGGTAATTCTTCCGGGAATACTTCGAGGAATTCACGCACCACAGGAACTGTACTCGGTTCACACGTTACTGTACTATTCCCTTTAATCATTATTAACACCGCTTCACAACCTTTCCTTATTTTCTTTATTGCCTTCATTGACGAGATCATAATCTTTGAGACTTCACTCATTCCTTGAAATCTACACTGTGTCTGATCTGGTAATTTAAGGATAATTTCTTTCTTTTTACAATTGATAACCGCTTCATATTGCGATAGCCAATCCATTCCCAAAATAATATCAAATTCCGATAAAGGTAGGAGTGCAACATCTGCCTCTACTTGTTTGTTATCCATTGTTAACCATAGGGTACATCTAAGCCGTGTAGTCATTTCGGTATTATTCGGCATTTTGACCATCAATTCATTAAATGATTGGTACGGTTCCAACATTAGATGTTTCATTGTTGTTGTCGCTATAAAGGAATGACTAGCCCCCGTATCGAATAATATTTTCATAAGATGATTCTGAGTATAGATCATACCTGTGATGACATTGTCATCAGCCTTTGCTCCTTGTTGATTTAAATTGAAAACCCGAGGCTGCACTTGTCTTTCTTCCCTGGGATCTATGCCAGACCCAGATGCCATTGATTCTACACCTTTCCCTTTCTCACCTAAATTGTACGTGTCCATATAATGCAATGTCGGTGTTTGGCTAGGACCACCTCTAGTATTCTTTTCAGATACCGTCTTCCACAAAGGGCAATCTTGCTTGCGATGCCCAGGCCGTTGACATTTAAAACAAACTCCTGTTCCCTTCAGGCATTCACCAAAATGATTTTTCCCACATTTTGGACATTGGGGCTTACTCGGAGTACTGCTGGCCCCACTCTCTGATCGGTTTTGAGTTGGGGGACCTCCTTTCTTCTTCTTCCAATTCGGACCTCCACTCTTTCGTGAGAAGTCTACGCTCTGCCCTTCAGGAAGCCTCTTCTTCTGAAATTCCATTCGCCTTTGCGCATTCTCCACATCGATTTCAATTAATTTGGCGGTTTCCACCGGTTCATTGTAATTCTTAATCCTCTGAGATATGAGATGTACACGTACATCTTCCCGTAAACCCAATTGAAATCGAAAGCAACGATCTCGCTCTTTCGCAACCATATCTCCAGCATAATAGGCTAACTGTGCAAACTCAGCTTCATATTGCAGAACTGTGCGGTTCCCTTGCAGCAAGCGAAGAAATTTCTTCTGGAGCATCTGCTTTTCTGACGGTGGAACAAACCACTCAAGAAATTCGTCTAAAAATTCCTCCCAGAGAATACTAGCATTAGCACGACCCGCAAATCGTCCTTGCCTCAAACGTTTCCGCCGCTTCGATACGTACATTTATTACATAGAATAATATAATTAGTCATACCTGTCATCGACGGCGTCACACCTTACAGCGGAGAAACCCTCTCCTTACCACAAAGTAGCAACTAAAATTCACATCCTCCTCATAATGGAGACACCCACACCTTATGGCGAAGTAGCACCTGCAACTTGCAGCATGCTTATGGCAAAGACTTCATCACCTTATGCGAAATCACATCAATCATATACCCTTCTTACAGGAAAACATATGTACACGTGTACTTGAAATAGATCATGGGCAACTCCATTTACAACTAATTGGTTTTGAGTTGGATGCAATGGTTCTAACAGAGTACACCAAATACGAAATTACACTAAATAAAAGAAAAGTAAACAATATAAAATCAATACTTCTCCAAGCAATTCTTGTGTTTTTTCCTTGCAATTCTTGTGTTGAGTGCAAATAATTTGGAAAGATAATGAAATTGCTCTTTAGATTTTGCTCATGTTAAGGATACTGCGTTGGAGTTTTATAGGAGGAGAAAACAGAAATACATTACTTAGAATCATACATTTAACTTGTAAATAAGTGGAGTATTATTAGAAAACTAATTAATGTTAGCATCCAACAGTCAACTAGTAAGAAACCCCTCCAAAAACTCTCAGACAAGGTGTTATGGATCCTACGCCCTCAGTTATCCAGTTATATATTAGTATATAAGTATTTATGTTGGAGTCGAGTCATAGTATCGAGTCAAGTTGTAGGAGTCGAGTCGTCGTAGCGTTTAAGTGTTTTAATATTAGATGTATGTTGGGTATTTACGGTTATGTCATCGGAGCCTATATATATAGGGCATTTGAGGTCATGTAATATTATGCAAGAATTAAACCAAAGTTTCCCTTCTCTCTCATGCTTCTCCCTCTCTCTCTTTAAGCCCTCTTCCCCCTTAGGGTTTCTTCTCTCCTTCCTCCACCCACTTCAGGTTTCATCTTCTCCCATCTCCTCCGCCATTTCTAGGATTAACACCCCCTTGTATCCTCCACCCCGCTGCCATCTGAGAAATCCCCCCCGCAAGCACATAACATATTCGGTATCAGAGGTTCTTTCCTCCCCTCCGACCCAACACCTTTCTTCCGCCATTCCAACCCGCGCCAAACCAATCAACACCTGCCAGCGGAACTCCGTTGCAGCCTCCTCTACTTCCCGTGACTTCACGAAGAACACAGTTGTCGCCGCTTCTTCATCCAACCATTGCGCAATCTCCGTCGGGAACGCTGCCAACAAAATCCGCACCGTCTCACTGCTTCCCTTCCAGACCGACATCCAACAGAAGCCCGTCATCGAAGCCACGTAGCACCACTACCCCCCCCCCCCCCCCCCCGTCTCCCGCAGTTGCAGCTACTTCCGCTGTTTCCGCAAGCCAGAACCGATTCAGAGGCCAGCGGGATCGTCTCCACCCTCCGACGATCGATCCTCATGTGTCAGTCGCAGCCTTCCTCTCGTTCCTCGCCGTCCAGAACCGACGTGTCATCCCAGTCGCTACTTCATCGATGTAACAAGTATAATAGATTACATGTATAGGATTATGCCACGTGTCTCCATCTTCAAATATGAATGTCTTCGTCGTTGATAATAGAGGTTATAATGATGTTTACTTGCCTAATAGGGGTTATAAATAGGGGTCAATATGCTTGTAATGGATATGAAAAAGTTTAATAGTAATATTTTGAATCTTCTCTATTCCCGTGACCCTTCTTCTCTCCCAGCTCCGGCCAACTCTCGGCCTTTCGTCTTCTCTCCCAGCTCCGACCACCTCTCATTGGCCATTCTTGTGTATTTTTAGTAATACCGATCTATAGTTGTTACATTAGTGCTCTCGTCGTGATCTCTCCTCCGGTCTTCTTCTACCCAAGATCCGCCGCCTGTTCTTCATCATCCACCACCGCCGGTCTGAGACTTGAAGCAGCACCACCTCTATTTCGACGGCGATTCGCGTCGGTTCAATCTCTACCGCCGCCACCGGTTCTTCATCATCCATGCCACTGTCATTCGTTCCCAGCACCGAAAAAAAGGCACCGGAAAGAATAGAAATCAAGAAAGCCGCAGTTAATTTCCTCACCATCTCCGCCATTCGTGTCACCATCGAAATCAATCAAGAAAATCGCCCTTATCTTCGTGAATTGCCCGAACAAACCAGTCGCCGGACAACGACCTTGCGCCTCCCGCGATACCGCCGCTTCGACGACCACGCCACTACGCTGCATCTGCCGCTTCCGCTTCCGCTTCGATGCCATTTCCGACCACCACAGTAATTTCCTCTCTAACTCGTGAGATCAAGAAAAATCAAGAAAGTCGATCCGCTGCAGTTGGTCCTGTCATTAGATGGGAAGGAAGTGAATGAAACATTGGAGGAAGAGTCCAGTCCACACTTTTGACTCTGACGACTTAGGAGTCCTCTTGCTCAAGCTCTTGCACTGGAAAAGACATCCAAGACAGGAGGATTTATTGTCACCAATTGCTATTAGATTTTGTTGATCCCAGCATCTCCATTGGCCTAGTCATCATTCGAAACCGTCCAGCTGTAATTGTCGCTGATCCAAGTGACAACCCGTGAGATCTTGTGACGATAATCATTCCAATTCTGCTAACGCTCTTCAGCCTTCTACAATGGCAGGTGACTTATTTGATATTATTGAGACCTTCAAGCAAAATATGTTACGAAGCCTTGATGTCTTTGAACAACGCATGGACAACAATTTTCAACGCCTCATCGATACTACGCGACAACAATTTTCTGAACTTCAACAATCTGCCTTGACCTGCCAAAGAAAACAAGAGGAGGAGATAAATCAAACCTTGCAAAAGCTTGAGAATATAAGTCTTGATATTGCTGAGGAAAAGGAACAAGATTCCCTTCCCACATTTCTTGAGGAGCAAAAGCTTGACGATATAAGTCTTGCTTTTGGTGATGAAGAGGAACAAGAATTCATTTCCACAGTTTTTGAAGAACTACTTCCAACGATCATCAATTCGTCGCCATCAACAATAAAAGATGTTCATGGTAGAATTCTTGAACAGATCACCATACCCCCCGAACCAACTATGCAATCTGAAAACGAATTTTTTTGTCGTCTAGCACCGCCAAAATCAAGAATGGCTATGAGTTCATTTTTGTCGAACTCTATTCAGAGCATAATGTTGTGAAATCATTGCTTAGGATGGCTTCAATAGAGTTTGCTTTGAACGATCAAGGAACATCATTAATTCTGGTATTTGACCCTGGTGGAATTAATTTCACATATATGGCGATGAGCAAAGAAAGAAAAGAAAACCGTTGCATCTTTTCAATTGCACATGGAATGAAAATTTATGATTCAAGGAGGCAAGGGTGTGGATGCTTTGCATTTGAAGCTTTCGTGCAAAGGGAGTTAGGATAAGCATGCAGGATTTAGGAATATCATTATATTGCCCTCCACTCAACATCACACTTGTTTATGGAGCCAAATTGACTACCAAAATACCAAGAGGAAATTGAAATGAGGAGTGAGATACTTGACAATGATAATGACTACCATCATAAGTGTCAGAGCTTCGAATTTCTTTGGAGAGCTGGAATTTTTCTGATGAGGATACAACCTGTCCTATTTTACTATCAATAGCGACATTGCCTTCAGGTAAACTTGTTTCAGAATCGTGCAAGCAGAAATTATCAATGCACTCTGATTATCACACAACTGTGAGCACCGACTTTTTCCATTTAGAGGAGATTATTTTCAAGGACATTATTCAGCATGCCAATATGACTATTACATCAGAAGAGAAGATTCTATATGCAATTTTAATGTGATCCATGCAAGATTCAGAAAACTGTGTCAGGTTTGTGGTACACGAACTCTTAAATTCTTCATCAACATAACAACTTTTTGGACAGACTCCTATCAAAAAGTAATTTGCGGCCTCCTGTAAAGTTTCTTTTGATGCCATCCCATTTACTTGAGAAGCTAGAGCAATGCAGACTATGTGTGCATATATTGCAATTTGGACATCTTGTGAAAGAAGCTGTTCAGCATTCTGGTTTAGGATCAAAATGACTTGGAGAAGATCAAAATATGAACAAACGACGAGGACGTCGTTTTTAAAAGGCGAAGGCTATGTAACAAGTATAATAGATTACATGTATAGGATTATGCCACGTGTCTCCATCTTCAAATATGAATGTCTTCGTCGTTGATAATAGAGGTTATAATGATGTTTACTTGCCTAATAGAAGTTATGAATAGGGGTCACTATGCATGTAATAGATATGAAAAAGTTTAATAATAAAATTCTGAGTCTTCTCTGTTCCCGTGCCCCCTTCTTCTCTCCCAGCTCCGGCCAACTCTCGGCCTTTCGTCTTCTCTCCCAGCTCCGACCACCTCTCCTTGGCCATTCTTGTGAATTTTTAGTAATACTGATCTATAGTTGTTACAGTCGACCAGTCGCTGCTTCGCCAAGCTTCCTCCTCGGCGGCAAGGAAGCCCCATTCCAGTTCCGCACGACCGGCAGCAGCTCCTTCCAGCCAACAGGCGCTCCTTTGCGTCAAGTCATCTGATGTTTCTTGCCCGCCCATTTCCAGCGCCGCACACCTTCTTCCCATCCAGAAACGGCGTCGATCCGGATGATAGCAGTGCCCTCCTCTCTTGCTACTTCATCGAGCCCAACACCCTTGTCAAGGGGTCGTGACTTCCAACATCTGCGACAACACCCCGCTTCGATTGCGACATTCCCGCGTGCGAACGGTGATGCTAGTCGTCCCATCTGCTTCCTCCTCAAGCGCACACCATTCCTTTTCATCGAGCCCAGCATCGCCCACGTCGTTCCTATCCTCGAGCCACGAACCGCAATAATCCTATTCACCGGCTAGGGCTTTTCTAAATTATTAATTATTCTAATTAATTCTTATAGTGAATTAATTAGGTAAGTAATTAATTAAGATGCCCGCTCCATTCTCCGCCGCTGGTAACGACCACTTCACACAACTCCTCGTTCGGTTTGATCATTTGAGGCTCGGTTCAACCGCATGCTAGACGCCAAACTTACTCAATTGGAACGATCGTCGTGGCCATTTACGTCGCAACCTCCGATTGCCACGGCCACCTCGCAGTCGGACCCTCCCCAGCCAAATTTTCCACTTCCGCTTCCTCTGGCCATCTCGTCGCCTCCTCTACCGGCTCTTGCTCCGCCGGCACCTGCCTTGTCGCTTCCACCGGCTACATCGCCGCCCCTTCTGTCGGTCCGTGCTCCGCTGGCTCGTGCTCTGCTGACCCCGACGGATCTGTCCCTGCTTCCGGTCGTCATTCCTCTAACACCCTTGCTCCTGCTGCTCACCGCCACTACCCCAGCCCCTCCGGACACATTCCGTTCGCTGCCCAATGCACCGTTGCTTCTCGCCGAAGCCATTGCCGACGCGATGCACTATCAGACGCTATTTTGGCGCGAAATCAAGGAGCCCGAGGATCCGATCGTCCGCGTGGATCTCAAGCTTGAGGGCAAGCTTGATTTCGAGGACGAATGAGATGTTATGGATCCTACGCCCTCAGTTATCTAGTTATGTATTAGTATAAGTATTTATGTTGGAGTCAAGTCATTGTATCGAGTCAAGTTGTAGGAGTCGAGTCGTCGTAACGTTTAAGTGAGAAATCCCCCCACAAGCACATAACACAAGGCTAGTAAAATATATTTGTAAGTTACTATTCCTATAGGTTGAATTTGTCAAATCCTGATGGGATCCTGATAAGACCAAGTAGGCGCCAATACATTGTTTGGTATATTACTAATTCTAGGGTTCTAATGTGTTATTTAACCTTTAATAAGTTTATATAAGATAGAATATATATATATACAAAATATTTTTCCCTACAGAATAAAAGAGAATTTAACAAGTATCTACACTTGTTTGTATTCCAATTTTGACAGAAATAAAACACAATCCCAAATTCTTCAAATTATCCATTCTTTGATCCATTCAAAGATACTTCCTACAAACTACTTACAAAGCATAAAATTATTTAATTCTATCATCAAAAGAATCTCACGGGGATCATAAGTTCTACATACCATATTTATACTGACAAAGTAAATTACACCTAATAATTAATAATACACATTACCAGTGGTTGAAAAGCTTTCTCTGAAGATAGCCCGAGGTGCCTTCTCAGTCCATCTTTGTTCTCTGCTTTACCCTGAAGGTCATCGGCACTGTACTGAACTGGAAGAACTATATCTGTAGAAGGATTCCAAGAGTCTGTATCTATTCCATTAAGGACTCCAACAAATTTTTTTGAATGAATAGTCAATGTTCCATGGAGGCCTCGTCCACACTGTAGTAAGAATAAAAAATTCACTATTCATGCTACTACAGGTAACAAAATAGAAATCCCCTATGTGAATATGCAAAATTAAATTATCATAGCTGCAACTTTGAGTATATTTAATGTGAAAGGGATGGAATAAAGCTTTCAACAGAAAACAGGCATGTAAGTATATAGAAGTGTTTATATAAATTTAAATAAAAAGATATAGTGGGATTACAAAGGAAACAAATATAGTAAACATGTGTCATTATGGTATTATAATTGTCGATTAGGTTTTAGGAGAACTCCATACCACATAAGAGGTATAAGGATGTATATATATAAAATCCGAAATACAAGAAAATATGTATATGATATTAAGATTTAACACTCCCCGTCATGTTTGATCATGGGTATCAACAAGACCCAACTTGTTACATAGAAATTTTTGGAAGGACCAGTAATTCCTTTAGTAAAAATAACCGCAATTTGGCCTCCGGTCTTCACACATGACTTGGTGAGATAAGACATTATTCATACTTTTCTCTAACAAAGTGACAATCAACCTCGATGTGTTTCGTGCGTTCATGAAAAACAAGATTAGTAGCAATTTGTATTGCAGTTTGGTTATCACACCATAGTAGAGTGAGATCTTGAATAAGATATCATATTTCAATAAAGGTTTGTCTAGTCCACATAATCTCAGCAACAGTATGAGACATCGCTCGATATTCTGCTTCAGCACTAGATCCGGCAACGGCAGTTTGTTTCTTACTCTTCAAAGAGACAAAATTTCCACCCATAAAGACAACAAACCCTATAGTCGACTTCCGAGTGACTAAAGGTACCGTTTGGTTCGGCTTTTCCCCTCCGGTGCGGCAGAAACGCAGCGGAGCTCTGTCCAAAAGCACCGTTTGGCACTGCTGATGGACTGAAACGGAGTTTATTATAAACCTCCGTTTCTTTGTATAGCTGCACCGGCAGATCTCTCCCCAGTCCAGCCGCGCCGCAAAACCCGCTTAGGTTTTCCTCTCCCCCGCATCGCGCCTTCTCGCGTGGATTCGACGCCGATTTCGCCATGGTAAACCTGCTCGTTCGCGGATCATGGAGAAGCTTGCCGGTAGATCTCCTCCCTCACCGATAATGGCGTGGGCTCCTCGACGAAATGCGGCGTGGGCTCCTCAACGAAGAAGGTAATCGGCTCTCTCGCATCTGTCTCTGCTCGTTCATCGTCTCCGCCGTCCTCACCACACAGGTCCGAAGCAAGCCCACTGCATATCGTCCACTTCTCATTTCACAGATCTGCTCGCAGTTAGTTTTTGTAAAAAAAATATCTGAAATTGATTGGTGTAATTTTGATGTCATATATTCAAATGAGTGATAATCAAACTTTCAATTTTTTCTGTTCCGTTGAGGCTACATATGGTTCTTACAAAAAAAAAGTATTTGGACCTTCATTTTTTGTTCTGTATAGCAACTGATGTTATTAGAGTGCAATTGCAATGTTTTCTTCGTTTCAGAATTGATTTGCATTGCAAAATATTAGATAAACTTGAGAATTGTATGCTCTGTTAGAAATTATGGCAAAGTATTGTTTTGATTATGTGTGTTTGTGTTTTCTTATATGAATGTGTGTTATGTTATGTGTGTGGTATATGTTGTATGTTTATGTGTATGTGTGTGTTACATGATTAGTTATGTTTGTGTTTGTGTTTGTGTGTGTGTGTGTTTGCATGTGTGTGTGTGTTATTATTTGTATTGTATGTATGTGTACATGTATATGTGTGTGTGTTGTATATATGTGTATTTGTAAGTGTGTGTGTATTGTTGTATGTGTGTGTATGTGTGTTTATCTATTATAGTAAGTATTATCAAGTTGTGTATTTGGATGGAACACAAATTTTTTTTTTCAAAAACTCCATTTAACCCAAACAAAATTTATAAAACTTCATTTCAATAAGCACTGAAAACTCCATTTCATCCAAACAGTTTTCTAACAAAACTCCATTTCTCAGAAACAGCTCTTTCTCAAAACTCCATTTCTGATCAGCAGCTTTTCATCAGCTACAGCCCAACCAAACGGACCCTAAACAACCTACCCAATCAGAGTCGCAATAGGCTTCTATGTTGGAGTGTCTTCGATTTTTATGACATCCAGAAGCTAGAATTTTTGTTAATGTATTTAACAAGGTGGTAAATATCGGATGTCGACATGTCGGATTAGGTTTTTAAATATCGGATATCAGAAGTCGGAGATATGTCAGGGATATTTTAAAATATCGGATTTTCATATATGCTAATTAAAAAATATATTTTTATGTATACTAAGTATACTTATATGTTCTAAAATTAAAAATTAGAATAACAAGTTTACGAACACTGAATGATGTATATCCTAAAATAAATTTAATGAGTATCCAAAATAAAATATTAATAATACACTACGACTACTATTAACAAGTACAAATAGATATATTGTAAAATATATTTAATAATATACAATAATTTTATTTAGATAACACTAAGTTTAATAGCAAATAAAAAATTTTAAATGCTAAATATTTTGGACTTGTTATAAGTGTTTTAATGCTTAATAAATTTATGTTAAAATATAAAAATAATAATAATGCGTTAAAAGTTGCAATATTTTTTGTAATACGAAATAGGAAAGATATAGTGGGCAATAATTAAAAAAAATTGATTATAAAAATAACATATGTTGTAATTATCGAGTCAATGCCGGTCTTGTAGTGTCTTTATGTATTTGAGGTTTAGTCCCACACCGCCTATCAGTGTTTTATGTCATGTTGTAACTCCTATATAATGCCCTATGTGGATGAATAATAAATCAAGCATTTCTATTTTATTTCTTTCAACATGGTATCAGAGCAGGAAACGAATCTGGGAACTTTTATTTCGCCCTAAATTGTTGGCGATCTAAAGCTCTCTGCTTTTTTCTTTTTCTCTCTGATTTCCGCTACTCTTCCCCCCTTCCGATCCCATCCACCGCCGTTGTTGATAGGCCCGTCGAGGAGATTCGCTCTCGCTCCCGTCGACGGAATCGTCGTCTGATTCCATCGACGGGAGTGACCCTCATTCCTCTCGACGAGGACTTCTTTGCTCCCGACGACCCGTGATCCCATCGCCAGGGGGAGTGCAATCTTCTGCCCGCATTCTCGTTCTCGTTGACGACCCACGATCGCCTCTGCTTGGGTCGAAGGGTCCTGTCGAGCCTCTCTTCAACATCGACTAGTGCTATCGAGCCCATCATCTTCGCTGCGTCACCTCCGTCTGCCCGTTCCATCGACGGAAGTGCTCTTCTCCTCCCTCAACGACCGTTGTTGTTGCTTCCATCAACATCGACGACAGTTCTCTGTTGATTTCGTCGATCCAATCCCGTAGTCTGCTGCTACCGATGGATGCTTCTCCCAACGAGCCATCTTCTCCAGCATGTTTACTGCTCTCGTCGAGCTCTCTTCCTCGTCTGTCTGCTGCTCTGGGCTATGGATCGTCTGTTGCCGCCTATTTCTGTGGACTCCAGCAACTGCCTACAACATTTCTTTTGATTCCTGATGCTGCTTGCTCTTCCCGGGTGCTAATTTCTCGCTGATGAAAAAGCTTTATGTTAGTTTTTAATCGTTTTTTGGGTCAGTACGTGTCGTTGCTTTGTTGTTAGTACTGTATTTGCTTCATATTGTTGTTTGCCTATATGTGCGTGTTATCCACATGAGGGGGAGTGTTGGGATGAAGGCGGCTCGGATGATCTTTCCCGACTTTTCTCCTTCGTTCCACACGGTCTCTAGGCTTATGTCGTATGTTGTATGTGTCTCCCCATTTGTCTTTCGATTGGTCATGTGTTGGGGAGCGGGAGCGATTATGTTGGTGTTCTCGTCTCATCGAGTTGTGTCGCGTGGGACCGTGTCATGTGGGACTGTGAAGTGTGGGACCGCTCTTGTGTGGATGTATCCCCGACAGATTATCCCCGACGGATTATCCTCGGTTGCTCGGGTGATGATTTGCACCTCATTTTTCGTTCCTTTTTTTTATTTGTAGAAGAACAGTTGGAGACCACTCTTTGGAATATTCAACCACTAAATATGTTCTCTAACTTAATACAAGAAGAATAAGTCCTTAAATAGGACAAGGGAGAAAGGAAGAACAGATGATAGGCAATGTGGGACTAAACGAGCCTAAGGAGGAAAGGGCCAAAAGGGCCTTTATACATGGGCTTTCTATTAAGGAGAACGTAACAATAAGTTAAAATTTGATTTAAGCATATATAATATAATACATATAGGTGAAACATATACTGCTAACATAATATAAAATAAAAATCGGGCGATATGTTCAAATATCGTGTCGGCCAATATATCGGATATGTCGGCCTATATTTTACAAAATGACGGAATCTATTTTTTTTAGAAAAAAATATTGTTTTGCTCTGAAAAATAACAGGTCGGACATATCGGAGGACATTTAAAACAGTGGTAACTAAAAATACGGAGGATAGATTCCCATTGGGATTTGGTAGGGTCTGCCATAAATTAACTGACTTTACTTACTGCACATGCGATATCTGGGCAAATCATGATAAGATAGTTCAGTTTTCCAACTATTCTACGGTATTTCTCAGATGAATTAAATAACTCAGTTTCGACATGGAGGTTCTTTTCTCCTAGTTCGAAAGGGGAGTCATAGGATCACATTTAGACATTCCTAGATCAGTTAGCAAGTCAAGAACATATTTTCTCTAACATATGAAGATGGAGTTATCATAATTTGCTACTTTTATATCAAAGAAGTAGCGTAACTCGCTCATGTCCTTGTTTGAAAGTTGAAGTGTAAGAAGGCCTTGAGTTTGATTATCCCCTTTGAATTGCTCCTTGTGATTACAATATCATCGACATACACCACTAATAAGGTAGATTCTGCAGTAGAGGTCTGATAGAATAGAGACGAGTCTTTCTTACTCTTTGTAAGAGCAAACTAAGTGACAACAGGCCAAAACCGAGTAAACTATGCTTGAGGGGATTGTTTCAACACATATAGAGACTTCTTGGGGTGACACACCTTGGTTCTCTCCTCCTCATCAACGGACCCAAGTGGTTGCTCCAGACACCTCTTCTTCTAATGATCCATGAATAAAAGCATTCTTGATATCCAATTAGAGCAAGGGTTACTGGTGAGAGGCTGCAAGATATAGGAGTAGGAGAATGGAAGACATTTTGGCAACCGGGGCGAACGTTTCATCATAGTCCACTTCATACATTTGAGCATAGCCTTTGGCCACCAAGCGGGCTTTTAGTCAATCAAGAGAACCATTTGGGTTCACTTTTAAAGAGTATATCTACTTGCAACCAATAGCAAATTTGCCTGAGGGCAATGGAACTAAGTCCCATGTTTGATTTAATTGTAGGGCATCCAATTCATCTTGCATAGCAACAGCCCAACCAAGATGAGCTTGCGCATCAGTAACGGTGAAAGGAATATTGTACTGATCAAGTTTGGAGATTAAAGCAGTATAAGAAGCAGATAAACCTTGATAAGAAGTGACAAACAGAGGTTTGTCCCGGCAAGCACGACTTCCCTTACGCACAGAAATGGGTGGCTCTATGTCAGAAGACAGAGCATCTTCGTTAGCATGAGAAGCTTCTTCCTGAGGAACAGTCATAGGACTACCATGGGAAGAGATATCCTGAGGTGGGTTCGTGGATGTCCTGTCACAGGTGTGATTGGAGTAAACTTGTCCCCATAAAGGATAATGAATGTCCTACGTGGAAAGCACAACAGGTTTAGGACATTGTACAAGAATAGAATCAAGAGAAGAGTCAGGATGTGACACTGTCAATTATTACATGTATTCATTTACGTATTTATGATAATTATGGGACACCAAAGTGGCGATGAAAATTCGACGTGGCGCAAGTTAAAATTAGTGCATATATTAAGCAAAGAAGAAATAATAATTGTAGTAAAATTTGTTGTTTATGAAAATAATTTAAAAAGGGGTTGAACCCTTTGGACCGGTTAGAGGAGGAAGCATAGCCGGTTGGCCCAAATACGATTCACGTGAGTCATGGTTCACGTGTTAGGCTAAAGGGAAGCGGTGCTCGCGGTTAAGAAAGGGAAACAGGAAGCCAATACTGTTGAAACCAGAGAACCGGTCTCGACGTTCGCAACGGGTATGCAGCTGACCCTTACTTGACCTGAGCGAGAACCATGACTAGTTGCTGAGAACCGAAAGACCTTGCCCCTGAAGAACACTTGGGACTAAAAACGAACCCCTTAAGCTGCAGCGAGGAGGTCCCACCACACACCCGGAAGTTCAAAGAGAGCTTCCCCTCCCACACCAATGTTGAGTCTGGGCACCTTGGAGGGCACTAAGGACCACCTCACCGTCAATCTTCACTGACAGGGGGGATAGTGCTTGCTCACAAGACACACGCGAGGGAGGGAGGAGACCAGCCCTTCCCAAGGTGGCCATGAGGGTCTATTTATAGACTTCCCAAAATTGGGCTGCGGATAGTCAAGGTTCTGCTATCCGCAGCTCAACTACGAACCTGAACGACCAAAACAAGAGGGGGGCGAGTGGAGGTTGAGACGTCCACTCCCTCCCTTGTCGGGGGTCGGGAGAGTGGACCGAAAGGTCCACTGCCTGGGTTGGGCAAGTGGACCACTCGGTCCACTCCCCTTAGGGGCGAGTGGACCCATGGTCCACTCGCCCGAGTGCCCGGGGCGAGTGGACCCTCACCCTGGCCGAGTGGACCATGGTCCACTCGCCACCCCTGGGCGAGTGGACCATAGGTCCACTCGCCCCTGCCTTGGGCGGGTGGACGACTAGGTCCACTCGCCTAGGTGAGGAAGCAGACCTCAGGTCCACTTCCTTCCCCCCGGGACTTCTTTTTTGGTCTCGACGGCCTCGATTGCCTTCAACTGGTCGATTCATTATGTTACAGCTCCTTTCACTATTGCGACCTCGTCTGCATTGGGTCACACCAGCTCGACAAATATGAAGGTTGTACACAATCCCCGCTCTTTTCGAGCTTGTCTCAAGCTCGGAAAGAAAGTCCAATCCACCTATTTGACGAGTAGGTGGGGCTTTAGGGGAATCTACGGAGGGCCCCGCCAAATGGCTATAAAAACCTCCAAGGGGGGAGGTGAGGAGAGCACCATCCTTAAGGGCTCTCCCCACTCTCCTTCCTTTGAGCAGGATGGACCCTCCTCGAGACTTCAAAGCTCGCTTTAAGGCTCTTTCTGGGAGGAGCCGGAATGACCTGGCGGAGCTCAGGGCCATGGTTCAGGGACCTTCACTCTCGCCTGCCCTGCCAGCGGTGCGATCGCCGCGGAAGAAACTCCGACCTGAGCCGGCGAGGGAGGTGGCGTCGTCATCCTCTCATGGGATGACTGACTTCGTCCAGGGCCTGGAAATAGACATGGTGCTGATTCATTACTCACCTCTGCTCCTTTTTCGCGATCACGAACGTGCTAACTTAGACATGCTTCTTAAATGCTAACAGCTTGCTTCGGACGATGCCGAGGGAACCCGGAGGACGATGGAACTGATGGGTGCGGGCGCTCGAGTAAGCCCTGCCACTCTCATTCAGGGTCCTGCCGCCTTCTCTCCTACTCATGACGATCCTTCCTTGAAAAGTCAAGGGGTTGAGAGTTTGCAAGGTAGTTCTGCCGCGAGAGCTTCCACTGGGTCAAACACTTTGATAGCTAATGTTGTAATCTTGCGGGAGGGGACAAGGCCTCGACGGGTCAGTCAAGCCGAAGGGAGGTCTTCTCGCCACTCCTTTCCCTTGCCGCGGCCAAAGAACCCGTCGGAGATCAGCCCAGCATCGTCGAGCGTTTGGATCACTTAGCTGATACAGTACGGAGGCAAGAGATTTTTCTCCACGAATTACCAGAAGGGAGATGGTCCGCAGGTCCTGACCTTCCCGTCCGTGTCTCCTCCCTAGAGCAACAGACGGAGAGGTTGGAGACTGACTTCAATCTGCTTAGGGAAGAGGTCTGGCTCGCGTCCGGAGGTATGGCGGCGCCGATCGAAGACCATCTACGTCAGGTGGAGGATTCCGTACGCACAGTGAGCAAAGAGGTTGTCTCAGCGAGGGAGTGCATTGGGTCTCTGCATGGGGTGACGCCATACACCCGAAGCCAAGGCTTCTGGAAATGGACAGCGCGTTAATCGAATTTTCTTAGCGGTCTTTTATTTGCCATGTAATAATAAGGACTGGTCTTCGCATGGTGGTTTGATCCACTTTGCGACCGAACGCTTTATCTTGTTTTGCTTCTACTCTCTTTAATTGTCATTGCTTACTTAAGCTTTGTTTAGATTGCTGCGCATTTGCCGGATGAACGCCCGGATGAGCGATATAATGTCGGGATAACCGACACGCGGGCGAGAGGTAGAAGCCTTAGGTGGGTGGTTTCAAGGTGAAGTAGGAGATGGGGGATTGAGGGGGAAGCACCGGGCGAGTGGACCTCGAGGTCCACTCCCCTGCGCCAGGCGAGTGGACCATGAGGTCCACTCCCCTGCACCAGGCGAGTGGACCACGAGGTCCGCTTACCTGTACCAGGCGAGTGGGCCACGAGGTCCACTCCCCTTGCTTTTAACATTCCCCCTATAAATACCCCCCCCCCCCTCTTCCCTTTTGTCATTCTACTCGCTTCTCTCTTACCTCTCCCTCCTTGCGCTTAGTCGAGGCTAGTTCTATCCTCCTATCCTTGAGCTGTGAGATGGCTCCTAACTGCCCCCCTGCTGCAAGGAACGGTCGAGAGCAAAGCGCGGCCAATTTCTCCGAACACTCTTTCCCCAAAGGAAAGGTGTCCAAGGAGGAGTTCTTGTCCTTCAAGAGCTCTTACCTTCCTGAGGGGTGGGCGTCTCGCCGCCCATCGTCAGGTGAGGCTATTAATTCCTTCTACGGGGACTGGCTTGCATTCCCCCTTGCTCACTTTGAGGCCGGGCTACGCCTCCCCTTATGGCCCGGGGT
Organism: Dactylorhiza incarnata; assembly: GCA_033032865.1. Lineage (NCBI taxonomy): Eukaryota > Viridiplantae > Streptophyta > Magnoliopsida > Asparagales > Orchidaceae > Dactylorhiza > Dactylorhiza incarnata. The sequence continues at coordinate 998,559 of JAWHQI010000260.1, forward strand.
GAAGGAGTTCCTTAACTACTTCGGCGTAGTCCCTGCTCAAGTCAACTCAAATGCGATTTCGATGCTGACGGCCTACGCTTGCTACCTGCGGGAAGAGAGGGTCGAGTTTGACTTAACTGTATTTCGCAAGGTGTTCGTCTTCCGGGCGACCACTGACGGGGTATGCTTCCTAACAGGCACGCACGTGAATGTGTGTGAGACCTCCAACAAAGTTCACCATTGGAACGACACGTTCGTGTTCGCTCAAGGTGACCTTGGTGATATCCCCTTTTCACCCATCCAGAAGCCCGAGAAGGCCTGCAAGGCCCCTCGTATAGGTGGGGAGGCAGCTGAGTTGCACAGCTATCTCGAGGGTGCGAGCTTTGAGGTCGAGCACCTTCGGAGAAACATACACCGGCTTACCTACGTAGAGCCGGGGACAGGTACCTTCACTCTCCCGATGTCTCCTCTCTCTCCTTCACTTCTGCCTATGGACGCTCACTTTACTTTGACTCGTGTAGGTGAACGGACCCTTCCCCGACATCCTCCCTTCGCAAGGGGAAGCTCCTCCTCTGCCCGCTGGTTTGTGAAAGAAGCTGCAGCTGCCTGTGCCTCTGTCACGAAGGTTTCTGTGCCAAGGCAACGGAGAGAAAAAGAGCAGGTGATGGAGGAGGGTACGCCTTCCTCCCCGACGAGGGGACCGAAGATGCGGCGAGGGCAAGTTGTTCGCAGTGGGGACTCATGGGTGCTACCGAGGGAAAGGAGGGAACCGAGTGACCCCAACACGTTGGCAAACCATCCTAACTTTGAGATGGGGGTAAACGCCACTGACTCCTTTGGTGACCCCGTCCTTCACTAGGATGAGGCGTTGAACCGGGTCTCGATCACCTCCCAGCAAGCTTCCTGGATCGAGGGTGAATCCATTGAGGATGCTGCGTACAACCTTTCCTTCGGCCTCTATGGCCGGCAGGACGCGGCTTCCTACAAGAAGATGTCCACTCACAACCTTGCTTGCATGAGCTCACAAGCCCTGCTTCGTGCAACCGAACTCTCACATATGACTGCCCGTCGAGGTCTTAGTCTCTCGAAAAAACTGAGGCAAGCCGATACGTCGAGGCAGGTTGTCGAAGAGAAGGCCGCTGCTCTTGCTGCACGCTTAGTCACTGCTGAGAGGCTCCTCGAGAAGTCATTTGGAGGTCTGGTTCGCACTTACCTTGATGACCCTTCCCTTCTTCTCCACCTCTTCTTCTTTACTGGCTCTAACCCCTCCCTTTCTCTATTTGTAGGGACCAGATGCCGCTGACTCGCTCAGAAGGCGATGCGAGGAGTCGGAGCGAGAGATGAAGGACCTGAGGGCTCAGCTTGCTGAAGCCCAAAGACAGTTGCGGGAGAGAGAGAGGCGGATCTTCGCGGGCGGCGGCGTTCGTCCCATCCTCTCCCGCCAAGGCTAAGAGCACTCGGAGGGGGATCGTGACAAAGACGGTCGAGGCCTTGGTGAGTTCCCTTCACGAGGTGGACGCTCTTCGGGATGATTGGAGGGGAGTTTCTGTCGACGACATCCTTTCCGAGTTCTTCCACTCCCCTGCACGACCCAGCTCGCATCCCTCCAGCGGTGACTATTCCCCATGAACGTGGGAGTTGTTAGGAGCTTCCCTCTCTCTTCTCTTCTTTTTGTAGGAGCAATACCTACCTTGTATTTTCATTCTTGTATAAGCTGTTGGAGGTGAAGCAATCGCCCATGTAATCCTTGTTTTTACTCAACAAGTAGTTATTCTAGAAACCTTCTAGCTTGTTTAATTTTTCGCTATTCGACTGAAGGAATTGTTCGGCTTAAGGTCCCTTCTTGCGGTGAAGTGAGCTCACTATCTCGCAAGGTCTTAAACCAACCTGCCAAACCAACTGGGGGCGGAGAACCAGTCCACGTCCTAGGGGCTTTGCTTATCTGGAGGCAGAGGAACTCAACACCTTCCCAAACCAACTGGGGGCGGAGAACCAGTCCACGTCCTAGGGGCTTAGCTTACCTGGAGGCAGAGGAACTCAACACCTTCCCAAACCAACTGGGGGCGGAGAACCAGTCCACGTCCTAGGGGCTTAGCTTACCCGGAGGCAGAGGAGCTCAACACCTTCCCAAACAACTGGGGGCGGAGAACCAGTCCACGTCTTAGGGGATTAGCTTACCTGGAGGCAGAGGAACTCAACACCTTCCCAAACCAACTGGGGGCGGAGAACTAGTCCACGTCCTAAGGGCTTAGCTTACCTGGAGGCAGGGGAACTCAACACCTTCCCAAACCAACTGGGGGCGGAGAACTAGTCCACGTCCTAGGGGCTTAGCTTACCTGGAGGCGGAGGAACTCAACACCTTCCCAAACCAACTGGGGGCGGAGAACCAGTCCACGTCCTAGGGGCTTAGCTTACCTGGAGGCGGAGGAACTCAACACCTTCCCAAACCAACTGGGGGCGGAGAACCAGTCCACGTCCTAGGGGCTTAGCTTACCTGGAGGCAGAGGAACTCAACACCTTTCCAAACCGGTTACTCTTCCTGAAGTCTTAACCGCAACGAGTCGACCCGATGAGCCTCCCACCGGCCAGCATTACTGAGCCCGGTCAATGGTCTCTAATCGGGGTCTTACCATAGGTGTTACCTGAAACCTTTTTCATTCATCATTGAGGAGTTACATGTTTGTTACAACGCGCCTCCCTGCGCCTACTCGGCCACATGCATCCTGGTCATCTCCTTCATCATCTCCTACATTTCTTCTGCCTTCTTCATCCACTCGATCGTGTTGACCGCCGTGACGTAGCACCGGCGCGCCTCCCTGGGGTCTCCCCTGACTCGGACCTGGACTCCTCCGGTGTTGTACTTCAAGCACTGGTGGTATGAGGACGACACGCACTTGTACGCGTTGATGAGGGGACGCCCAAAGATAGTGTTGTAACTACTCGGCGCATCTACGATAACGAACCGGTAGTTCTTTGACGTGCCCCCCAATGTGACGAGGAGTTCGACTCCTCCTTCCACTTCCTTCCTTTCTCCGGAGAACCCGAAGAGCGGCCCATCCGATGCACGCACCCGCTTCGCTTCGACCTTCATCTCGCCGAAGGCCTTCTTAAATATCACGTTCACCGAGCTCCCGTTGTCGACCAGGATTCGGGAGACCGTGAAATTTTCAATTGCTGTCTTGATGACGAGCGCGTCGCAGAAAGGATCCTCATGGGTCAGCATGTCTTGGGCCAAGAAGGTGATCTTCTCGCTAAGGGGTGGGGATCGGGAGGTCGATGGGATGCTCCGACGGTATATGGTATGGAGGTTCCCCTTCTGGGTGGCCTCTATGCCCACTCCTCTGTGGATCACCCTGATCCCACCCAGGGTCCCCAAGTCGACCCTTTCTTCGCACGGATCTTCCTCCTCTTTCTTCCTTCCCTCTTCTCTTTCTTTCGGACCTTCCAGGCAGAGCTGCTTCCCCTCTGCCGGGGTTCTTCTTCCTTCTCTCATCTCGAGGAACTACGGGCAGGCGGTCGTTGCGTGACCTTCCTACTGATGGAAGTCACAAACAGCAGCGCTAACTCATCTGCCCCCTTCCCTATGCGATTCCTCTTCTTGCATCCCTTCCTTCGGCCAATCGCCATGGCCTGCAGGGGTTGGGCTTGCAGCGGCCTTGAGTCCGGCTGCCATCCCGCGGGGTTGAACCGTCCCTGCCTCCCCTGAAAGTTTCCTCCTCCATGGAAATGGCCACTTCCTTGGCCTTGAGAGGGTCCTCCTGGCGGCCTCCAGGCTGGTCGGGCGGCTGGTGGTTGAGACCTCCAGCCTTGCTCCTGTCCAACGGGGGGTCCCTGGTGTCCCTGACTCCTCATTTCCTCTTTCCTTCTGCCTCCATGCTCCTTCCTCTCCTCCCTCTTCTCCTCCTCCGCACCCTTGGCCAACCTTGCCATGAACTCCTGGTTTGTGGCCTCACACTCGATTTCCCGAGCAGCGCGTACCATCAGCTCTTCGAAAGACAGGGGGTCCCGAGTCAAACTCATCCTGAACAGCCCCTGCTGTAGCCCGAGGGTGAAGGTCAGTTGCAGGGTGTGCCCGGGCACCTCGTTAACGAGGAGAATTTCCTCCTAAAATTCATCCACGTAACTCCCCAACGTCTCCCCCGGCTTCTGTCGAATCAGGAATAGGGCCTCCGCCCCCTTCCTCCTCTTCTTCGAAGTGGAGAACCTCAGCAAGAAACTCCGGCGTAGGTCCTCGAAGCCGTAGATGCTACCCACTGGGAGCAGGTGGAACCAGTCTCTCGCCTTTCCCCTGAACGTGACGGCGAAGAGTCTGAACTTGAAGGCATCCGTCATCTGCCTGATTGAGACCATGTCTTCGAACCACTGAAGATGATGGAGAGGGTCGTCCTTGCCTGCGTAGTAAGACATGTCCGGCTCGCTGAACCCGTCCGGAACAGGAGCTGAGGTGATCAGCTCGCAGAAGGGACTCCCCCATCCTCCCTGGCGAGTCGAAGGCGCTCTCACTACCTCCTCACTGGGGTAGCCGGTCCCAGGAGTGTTGTTGAAGAGCAGTCGCGCTTGGAGGCTCAAGCCTTCCTCTGAGGCTATCCCCTTCCCTTGCCGACGTGCTTGCTCTGTCTCCATCAAGGACGGCGCGGCGAGCACGTGTGCTGGTGGTGTCGAGCACTCGCCCGGAGGGGAGAGTGCGACCCGCAAGAGCTCCAGGATCGACTTCCTGAACTCCTCAAAGTCACTCTTCTTCACGTACTCACTGGTAGGGGGCGAGTTCCCCGGCTAATCGCTTTCAGCCATGAGACCTGCTCAGAGCTTTCCGAACTAGTTGCTTCCACGCTCACCACACCAGAATGTTGAAACCAGAGAACCGGTCTCGACGTTCGCACCGGGTATGTAGCTGACCCTTACTTGACCTGAGCGAGAACCTTGACTAGTTGCTGAGAACCGAAAGACCTTGCCCCTGAAGAACACTTAGGACTAAAAACGAACCCCTTAAGCTGCAGCGAGGAGGTCCCACCACACACCCGGAAGTTTAAAGAGAGCTTCCCCTCCCAAGCCAATGCTGAGCCTGGGTGTGTGTGTGTGTGTGGGGGGGGGGGGGGGGGGGGGGGGGGGGGTAGTGCTTGCTCACAAGACACACGCGAGGGAGGGTGGATACCAGCCCTTCCCAAGGTGCCCATGGGGCTCTATTTATAAACTTCCCAAAATTGGGCTGCGGATAGCCAAGGTTCTGCTATCCGCAGCTCAACTACGAACCTGAACGACCAAAACAGGAGGGGGCGAGTGGAGGTTGAGACGTCCACTCCCTCCCTTGTCGGGAGTCGGGACTGAAAGGTCCACTGCCTGGGCTGGGCGAGTGGACCACTCGGTCCACTCCCCTTAGGGGCGAGTGGACCCATGGTCCACTCGCCCGAGTGCCCGGGGCGAGTGGACCATGGTCCACTCGGCACCTCTGGGCGAGTGGACCATAGCCCCTGCCTTGGGCGGGCGGACCACTAGGTCCACTCGCCTAGGTGAGGAAGCGGACCTCCGGTCCCCTTCCTCCCCCCCCCCCTCCGGGACTTCTTTTTTGGTCTCGACGGCCTCGATTGCCTTCAACTGATATCGATTCATTATGTTACGGCTACTTTCACTATTGCGACCTCGTCTGCGTTGGGTCACACCAGCTCGGCAAATATGAGGGTTGTACAGATACCTCATAATTTATCCCATGTTACGCACGCGAGAGTTCCGCTCCCGACGGAAGCCGATCAGCGCAGCACCCTCCATAAGCCCTAAATCTCCTCGGATTTCCTTCATTCTTCTTCCTATAGAGAGGTAATCTCTTCCTCTCAACTCCTCATGAGTTTTATATGGATTCGTAACCCCGTTTTTCCTTGGCCGAAAACCCTACGTTGCCCTAAAAGCTCTACTTTTTGATATTCAAGGAAACTGAAACCCTAGTTGGGTAGAGGATGATTACACTCCTAATTTCAGTTACCTAGTTTATCTAAAGTGTTATTGAAGTGAAGAGGATGATGTATAAACATAAGGCAAAAATCCATTGTCTCCATGTTAGGGCAGCCAACAATTGCCGATGAATGAAGGCAAATCTGATTATGGTAACTTTATGGTCTATTATGAGTTTCCCTTGATTAATTAGTGCAAATTCTATATGCATGGAGTTAGGAAAGCATACCTTAGCTTAAGTAGCCTTCCTTTTACCTTGTAGGGAAGGTGATTAATGGTGCATAGCGCTGAATTAGTTAAAGGCAACAATAGTAAGGCTTGTATACAAGTGTACATGTTTAAGTAGGGGCAAACTCTCATGTTTAAATTGAAGGGAAGCCATAGTACCCCAAGATCATTATGAATTTATGACAGCACCGTTATTATTACAATATGACCAGCTAATAATAGTAATGTATTTAGGTTGTGGACTCTCAAGGTGGAAAAAAAGGGAAATGAGCAGCACGGGGAAAAAGGAAACGAGAAAGTAGGGGTGAGTAGCGGTAGCCAATAAGGGGTCCATTACACAGGAGCTGTAGTGCTAAGAGTGCTAGGAATATAGCAGTCAGATTCAATACAGACAACATCAGGATAGATGTTGTATCTTTTCAGGTCAGGAGAATAACATTTGTAATGTTTAGTAGTACGTGAATATCCAAGGAATAAGCATTTTAAAAAGCGAGGGTCAAGATTGGAAATGGAGGGGACGAGCATCTCTAACATAGCAAACACGCCCAAATACATGTAAAGGTAGGGTGTGGCTAGAGTGAGTAGGGAATCAAGTATGGTAGGGTGTCTCCTCCTGAAGAATATGAGAGGGATGACGATTAATTAAATGTCTAGATGTAAGAACACCATCACCCATAAGTGTTTTGGAACATGTTGTTATGGGGCATGGGCCTAGTTATAATTATCTCTTTAGTGTCTTTTATTATTATTAATTGTTCTTAGTTGTTAGATGGTTAAGTTTTTCATTAAAAAAGTCTTGTAGTCTATTTAAAGGTAAGTGTGGTTTGTATGAAGGGATCCAAGAAGTAACTTTATTCTTATGTTTTGTATAAATATTGGTAGCTCTCTTCTCAGAGCACACCCCGCCTAGACAGCCGCGATTTTGGCTTTACAGTACCCTCCGTCATTGTCATCCCCACCTCCGACCACTCCTCCGCTGACGCTACCACGTGTTGGGTTTCAAGGGCATCAAATGTGCAGCGGAAATATTGGAAACCCTCGACAAGGTCCATGATAAACATACTAAATCAAGAAATAAGTTTATATCTGCGTCAAAATCAAGTTTCGAGAATAAAGACTGGCGTTTGAGTCCAAACGCAGAATAGTATCCGCATCTCTAGAGGTATCCACGCAAACGCCGGAAACACCACGCAGTCCGTCCAACGAACTCAGGCTGGAAGATGATCGTTTTTCTCTCCTTCGAAATGCTAGTTCCGATTTGGTGGAGATTTGTTCTTGGTTGTTTTACGGTATGAAGAACTCGGAATCATGTCTTGGTCCTCTATGATAAGTTGGCTTATTTATAGGCACAAACCCGTACGTGAAGTTTGGGGTGCACAAGCCCTTGGCACACGAGCGTGTGCCTTGGGCGTGTGTCCTAAAAGTCGCGTCGGTTCACGCAGACACAACTCCTCGTGACTCTGGAACGAAAAACCACGCACACGCCCGGCACACGGGCGTGTGTCGCGGGTGTGTGCCTTCAAAAGTCGCACCTTTTGGTCCAGAACTGTTGCCAACCGTTATCCCGCCAAAATGAGCACGCACGCCATTGGCACACGGGCGTGTGCCTTAGGCCGTGTGCCTTGAATACCATGCAACATACCATATATGTCCATTTAGAACTTGGTTTCATAAACCAACACGATCAAACACTCCAATTTCCGCACGTTCTTATGTGCGACCTTTTAGGCTCGTAGTACGTTGGCAGTAAGACTAAATCTTTTACTACTTTTAGATCACAAGATTCCAACACCACGGTTATGGGAAAGGCCCATAACAACTTGGTATAAAAGCTTTCCTTCCTCCGGCACTACATTTCTCCCCCACATTCCGCTACCACCAAAAGGATCTTCCTCTCTACTTTCACGAGCCGACCTGCCTTCAGTTGAAACTCCTACGGCCCGCACACTCCTTGGCGTTCCACGAAGTTGGCATCGACGCCGACATCAAGCAGTTGGCGCTTGGACGACTCTGTTTGCATCGCCTCGTTCTTGTCGCACTCCGTCCACTCCATCTGCGTCGATCAAAGCAAGATATTAAGCGCTCACATGACATTTGTGTCAATCGAAGCCGCCTGCGCACATTGATCTATGTCTGCGCTCGGCCTCTTTTCCACTTTGGGCGATCCAGCGTGCGCTCGAACTCTCGCGTTTGCATCAAGGAGCGCCTGTCTTCCGACGCGCAGGACATTATGCGCTCTTTCTGACGCCACAGAGGAACAACAGCTCGACCCCTCTTCATCATCGAACAGTCCTTTCCATTCATCGAGCATTCAACCAACAAACTTTTTTAATCTAGCACGCTCCTTCTGTCAAAGTCGTCTGCCCCTTTTGTCTCCATTTTGAGTCATACGCCCTCCTTTTACCTGTCGAGCACGCTAATCTATTTTCTTTTGGAGCATGTGCAAATTTATCTTTAATTAATTAGTCAAATTACTTGATTAATTAATTATTATTTCATAAAAAAATTAATTAATTAATTAATTACTAGGTAACTGGTTAATTACATTTTTAATGACATCTGAGGCGGCCCGACACGAATATTAGGAGACCAAGATGGTCTCTCACGCCACGGCAGTGGCACGCTGCGCCACAACCATCCTCGCCAGAATCGATGACCTAAGCGCTGCACACAAGCATAAATAACTGCTCGATCGTCTTCCGCTTTCTACGCATCCATCGATCTCATTGATTGTTCCTCAGCAACCAGTGTCAACAATTCTGTCAGCCACATCCATCCAACGCCCTCCGCTCCAGTTACCTGTTCCGCCGGCCTCTCTGGCGTCTTTCCTTCCGGTGATCGTTCCCCAGTCGGCATCGCCACTTCTGATCACCGCGACTCACATTCAGCAAACACACTTGCCCCACGGTCAGCCATTATGCATGGCAGGCTCTCCTCAGCTAACGCTCGCGCCACGCCAGATCACTGCAGCCCTCCGTGATATTTATGTGCACGGACGGCTTGTCGCTCATTGCAGCCCCGCTACAACGCCGCACTACAAGGAGCTATTTTGGCGTGAAATAAAGAGCTTGGTGATCAAATTGGGCAATATTCATTCGAGCTTGAGGACAAGCTCAATTTGAAGGTCGGGTGAGATGTTATGGGTCATGGGTCATGGGCCACGGGCCTAGTTATTGTTATCTCTTTAGTGTCTTTTACTATTATTAATTGTTCTTAGTTGTTAGATGGTTAGGTTTTTCATTAAAAGGGTCTTGTAGCCTATTTAAAGGCAAGTGTGGTTTGTATGAAAGCATTCAAGAAGTAACTCTATTCTCTTGTCTTTTGTATGAGATATTAGTAGCTCTCTCCTCACGAGCACACCTCGTCTAGGCAGCTGCGGTTCCAGCTCCACAGTACCCTCTGTCGTTGTCATCTCCGCCTCCGACCACTCCTCCGGCGACGCTACCACTGTTACGGGAAAGGCCCATAACACATTCTCTTAGTTATTAAAGGCGCACCAAGGCGCAAAGGAGACTTGGAGCCTAAGCGCAAGGCTCAAGGCGCAGACGCGCACCTGACAAAAGCAAGACGCAACCACATCCATTTTAAATAATCAGCATCAAACATCATTTCCTCTTCTCGATCAAATTTTTCATTTATTCTACTAATTAATCATTCATTACTATCGTTTATATCTCTTAAAAAATAGAATTAAAGTGGTCACTTGCATCATATCTAAGTCCTAATGCACAATTATCTTTCATAAACACTAAATCAATCAAAAATTATTTAGTTCTTATATCATTTCATTCTTTATTTTTGAAAAAAAAAATTTACAACAAAAAACTCACTCAGGCGTGTCTTTTCTAAAGGCGCAAATAAGGCGCATGAAGGCGCAAATAAGGCGCATGAAGACGCAAACCTCTGAGCCTGGTGAGCCTTGAGCCTTAGGCGCGCCTTTACCATATGATGAAGAATGGCATGGGTAACTTCAAGGAGGTGATAATTTTTTCTTTCAACCACACCATTTTGTTGGGGGGTATCAGGACAAGTGGATTGATGTAGGGTACCCTTGTCTAAAAGGAAAGAGGGCATAAATTGAGATAAGTACTCCTTACCGTTATCAGTGCGAAGGCATTTTATACGAACAGAAAATTGAGTAAATATTTCATTCCATATATAAGAAAGTTCAAAATGATTTTTCATTAAGTACACTTAAGTCATGCGAGAGAAATCATCAATAAAATATGTTGAACAACGAGAATAATTCCTTTTTTCATACAATTACGCTCATTTATCCCCTCTATATATGGAGGCGGATAATACAATGCGGAAAAGACAAAATATTATTACAAAATACATATTATAACACTCCCCCTCAAGTTGAACGTGAGATGTTAATCATGCCCAACTTGTCAACAATCCTTCCAAATGTACCCCCACTCAACCCTTTTATGAGAATGTCTGCAAGTTGCTTATCTGAGGGAACAAAGGGAGTACACAACGCCCTTCTCAATGTTCTCTATGAAAAAGTACCGATCTACTTCAATGTTCTTAGTGCGGTCATGTTGGACAGGATTGTGGGCGATATTGATAACTGTCTTGTTGTCGCAATACAACCAGATGGAGTCGGCTTCAGTCAGGTCAAGGTCACTCATCAAAGAACGGAGTCATAAGCCTTCACAAACCCCATGATCCATAACTCTAAATTCGGCTTCTGCACTGAATCTTGCTACTACTTGTTGTTTCTTGCTTCTCCAAGTAACAAAATTTCCCCCGACAAGGGAACAATATCCCGAGGTTAATCATCAATCTTCAACAGACCCGGCCCAATCAGCATCAGTGTAAAAAACTTCAATATTTAGACAAGGATTTAGATCAAACAAGATCCCCCTTCCCGGTGTGGATTTGAGATACCTAAGGATTCTGTGAGCAGCATCCACATGACGCATCTTTGGAGCATGCATGAACTGGATGATAACACTCACCGCATAAGAAATTTTAGGGCGAGTATGAGACAAGTAGATCAGCCATCCCACTAATCTCTGAAATTCAGAGATGTCTTCAATCACCTCTCCATCATCACGCCCCAATCTGTGGTTTGCTTCAATTGGGGTGTCAGTCGGTCTGCATCCACTCATTCCCGCCTTCTCAAGAAGGTTCAGTGTATATTTTCTCTGGGAGATGAAGATCCTCTGCTTGGACCTTGCAACCTCTATACCCAAGAAATATCTGAGTTTTGCCAGGTCCATGACCTCAAACTCATTAGCTAATTTTTGTTTGAGGTTCTTAGTGCAACGCCCAGGGCCGGCCTACCCCGGTTCAACCAGAGGAAATCCCGAACCGGCACGTTACCGGGCATGCAGCTCAGTTGGTGATGAGAACAATTGAGGGTTTCTCATCAAGGGGGTTGTGGGTTCGAGACCCCGCCTCAACACGCACTGTTGCTGAGAAACAGGTCGGAGAAGCGTTGGGGTGCTTGGGCTGCAGCCCGGTAACGTACCGTTTCGGGATTTCCTCTGGTTGAACCGGGGTAGGCCGGCCCTGGGCGTTGTTGAGGCGGGGTCTCGAACCCACAACCCTCTTGATGAGAAACCCTCAACAGTTCTCATCACCAACTGAGCTGCATGCCCGGTAACGTGTCGGTTCGGGATTTCCTCTGGTTGAACCGGGGTAGGCCGTCCCTGGGCGTTACACTTAGTCTCTTCCACAGCATCACCTGTTATGACAATATCATCAACATATACAATGAGGACAGTGAGTTTACCGGCCTTACGTTTGATGAACAATGTATGATCAGCATTGCTCTGATGGTACCCAAATGACAGCATAGCTTTGTGGAATCTTCCAAACCAGACTCTTGGAAACTGTTTCAGTACATATAAAGCATTCTTTAACCTACAGACCTTTCCCTATACACCTTTAAGGGTAAGGCCTGGTGGAATAGACATGTAAACTTCCATGTCCAGATCCACATGAAGGAACGCATTCTTCACATCAAGTTGTCAAAGGTCTCAACCTTTGCAGGCAGCACAGGATAATATGACCCTAATAGTGTTCATCTTGTCCACTGGGGCAAATGTTTCCTGATAGTCAATACCGAGAGTTTGTATATAACCCCTTGCCACCAGTCTCGCCTTACACCTTTCAACAACGCCTTGGGAGTTCTGTTTGACGGAGAAAACCCATTTGCACCCAACATGCTTATTTCCATGGGGAAGATGCACTAAATCCTACGTGTGGTTCTTCTCAAGGGCATCTATTTCCTCAAACATCGCCTCTCTCCACCTAGGGACCTCCAGGGCATGCTGCCAAGATGCAGGTATAGAAAGAGAAGCACGGGAAGACACAGAGGTCTTGTGGGAAGTAGAAAAAGAGTCGTTAGATACATAATGTGAAAGCGGATGTTGGGTACAAGATCAGATACCTTTCCTGAGAGCAATAAGTGGATCAGAAGGCTCAGAAGGCCCCGAGTCCGGATCCAATGATGGTTCTGGTTGCATAGTCAGATCTTCTGTGAGTTTTCTTTTTGCGTCGAGTATATACCTGCAAGCACAGAGCAGTAGAGCGAAGAGGTAAATAGACAGCAGAGGGACTCACTTCTAATAGTGTAGGCTCCCCCTGAAGTGAGGTATAGGCAGAGGTAAGAATGAGAGGACATAGAATGAGGGTCACCCGAGGCAGGGTAGTATGCCTCAAATTCACAGAACGTGACATTCATAGTAACAAACACTCTCTTCGTAGGTGGGTGAAAGCACTTGTAACCTTTCTGAGTGGGAGAGTAGCCAATGAAAACACATTTGAGGGCGCGAGGATCAAGTTTGGTCGTACGAGGGTGATGAATGTGTACAAAGCAAACACATCCAAACACCTTATGGGAAAGCTGAGAAGGAGGCACATGGAGAGTACTAAGAGCCGTGGCATTGCCAAGGACATGCGAGGGCATACAATTAATAAGATATGCCGCAGTAAGGACAACATCCCTCCAATAATACTTGGGAAAATGCATGGTGGGCAAGAGGCAGAGAGCAACTTCCAGACCATTCTGAGCCACACCATTCTGAGCCGGGGAATAAGCGCAGGTAGTTTGGTGGATGATGTCATGATCAGCAAGATATTGCTCAAACTGCGAATCCATGTACTCACAGCCATTGTAGCTGCGAAGAGTTTTAATTTTGGTATGGAATTGTGTGGAGATCGTGTTATGAAATTTGCGAAAAATATGAAAGACATCACTCTTTTACCGCAACAAATATAACCAAGTAGCACAGGGAAAACAATCGATAAAAGTAACAAATCACACACAACCAGAAATAGAAGGTACAGAGCACGATCCCTAGATATCAGCATGAATAACTGCAAAAGGAGTTGAACTTGACAACGAAACATGATTAAAAGTAGTACAATGATGTTTGTTAACAATACAGACATCACACACAAAGGAATCAAAAATAACAGTAGACATAGCAGGAAACAACAATTTCATAATAGAAGCACATGTGTAACCCAGGCGACAATGCCAGGAATACAATGGATGAGCAGTGCTGGAATGGAGATTATGTGGGGGTTGCGTTGGGCTGGATTCAAGCACATACAGACCATTGACCATGCTACCAAAGTCCATCACTTTCCCCGTCATCAGGTCCTGAAAAACACAAGAAGGAAGAAAGGTTACAGAACAGTTCATAAAATTAGTTAAATGACTAATAGAAAGAAGGTTACGAGTGAAATTAGGAACATAAAGAACAGAGGACAAAGTGAGAGAGGAGCAGGAGATGGAGGAAAGAGAGCTATCTGCGATGTTCACCTTATCACGATCAGAGAGAGGAGTATAGGAAATGAAACCTGAAGCAGAGCCAGTCATATGGTCTGTGGCCCCAGAGTCAATAATCCATTGGGTGGTAGGAAGGGAGATAGCAGAGTGAGCACCTAGAGGTCCAGTGTGAGCATAGGAGGAGGAAGCAGAAGACTCCACAGAAAGGCCATGCATCAAGAGACAGAGGGCAAGCACTTCGTCAGCCGAGAATGCACTGGGAAGAGGAGTGTCGGTGCTAGACTGGTTAGGAATACTGTCCACAAGAGCATCTGTGAGATGAGCAAAACGAGGAGGAACATGACGACCTCTTGGTGGAGGGACCGCCACCTCTTGGTGGAGGGAACCCATGGAGCCTGAAGCAAGTGTCCCTAGTGTGACGGTTCTTCCCACAATAGTCACAGAGGAGATGAACTTTATCGGATCCCTTCGTCTTTGGGTCACGTGACGGACGACCGCCAAGAATAAAAGAAGTAGCCGCAAGGGCAGAACTCTCAGGGGCTGGATCAGGTAGCAAGGTCTGACGACGATCGAATTCCTGCTGCACAATATTGTAGACCTCAGGAAGAGACGGTAACAGAGGACGCCCCAAGATTTGAACACTGATCTGATCTGATCAAAGTTTCGATGAAGACTATGAAGAAACTCAAAAATTTGATTCCGTTCTTCTTTGGCACGAACCATCGCCTCATCAACCGGGCTAACAAATGTGAGGGGATCAAAATGATCGTATTCCTGATACAACTATGTAAACTCCAAATAATACACAGACGGAGGGCGGTCACCCTGTCGGGGGAGGGATATCTTCTGCCATAACTGGAAGACCTAAGCAGCATTACCCCGACGAGAGTATGTAGACTCTGCTCGCCTCGAAATGTCTGCAGCCGTGTCGAGAAATAAATAATTACGGGGAATCGACTCCTGCATAGAATTTGTAAGTCAAGACATGATTAAGGAGTTCTTTGAATCCCACTGTAGCCACTCCGAGGAGGTCTTGTCAGGTTCCTTAGTTTGACCATTGACATAGCCAAAGAGACGACGGTTTTTGAGTGCCAAGGTGATAGATCGGGACCATGAGAGGTAATTAGAGTCATCCAGGTGAATGGTAGTGATCTTAGGAGTATTGTGATCATGGCTCCCACGGAGAGAACTCACTGGAGGAACAACCGTTAATGAGGGAGCAGGAGAAACATCACCGCTAGACATAGTGGCTCAAGAATAGAAATTTGGAGACCACACAAGCCCAAGGAACAACGAATTATGCCGAGAAAAAACAAATATGGAAGGAGAGAGGAAGAGAAATTCACTCCATGTAATCACCAGGAGGTGCAGACTGCGCTGAAGAGTGCAGACATATCACTGCAATGAGAGTCCGGCGCCTGATGCAATCAGAAACACGCTGAAAAAAGCATCAGTGCCGGACAGAAGGAGGAAAATAGCCGGTAAAGAGACGCTGGCAGGAACAGCCGGCGAGAAGTGACGGCTTCGGCGATGAGCCGAGCTAGAAGGGCCGCTGGAGAGGATTAACGGCGCTGGAGGAGATCGATGGCGGCTGGATCGAAGCGGGAGAACTGCTGGAAGAGAGGAACGGCGACGTCGAGAGCGGAGCGAATAGAGGGATGGAGCGACAGTCGATTCTACGAGGGAAAGCGTCGTCGAGTGTGGATGGCGGATGTGGGAGTGAGCGAGCGACACAAGAGCGAGAGTGAGCGGAACGGCTAGGGCACCCCGAGCTCTTCCTCTGATACTATGTTGAACAACGAGAATTCCTTTTTTCATACCATTACGCTCATTTATCCACTCTATATATGGATGCGGACATTACAATGCGGAAAATACACAAAATATTATTACACAATACATATTATAACAAAATTAACATAATATTTATGTCCTAATAAAGTTGGGACGGGACACGGTCCTCATATATCATAATGAAGTAAATCAAATAGTGCAGTAGCATGAGTGTCAGTACGAGGAACATAACTAACTCTAGATGTTTAGCAAAATAACGAGGCTCGCAATTGAGATGGAAAACATTTCCCAACTAAGGATACAGACGACGCAGAACAAATATAGACAGATGACAATGGCGATAATGGAGATCCAAAACCTTGCCGGAAGCAGCAAAACAAGCAAGTTAATATACTCCACCACTCAACTTTCTTCTACCAATAATACGGCTCGTCGATTGTTCCTGAAATACATAGCCACAAGACGTAAATATAGCAATGCGGTTTAAATCATGAGTGAGCTTACAAGTTACTAATGGCCAGTAAGTTGTAAGCAGATTGAGGAACATGAGCAACTGATGACAGTCATTTCGGAAGTCACATCACAGCTACCAAACCCAACAATGGTTACAGTTGATCTATCTGCCACTGTAATAGATAATCAACTATGAGGTTTGTACGAATGTAAGATACCTAAAGTACTAGTAAGATGATCTTACGCGCTAAAATCTGTCAAACAATGAACAGGGCACTGAGAAGTACATGTTGGTTAAACGGTCAGGGCAACGACAGCACTGTAGGTCGGATTCTCAAGTTGGAGGCCAGAAGGCAATGATACTCCACTTCAGATATCTCAATAGTCCTCTGGATCCCAGATCCAGAAGCAAAGTCAGCAAGGTGAGCAGAGCGAGAATATGGAGGAGGGGGCTTGGTTGCCCATTCAAGCTTTCCATGCATAGCCCAAGAAGTGTCTTTGGTATGGCCCCGACATACCGCAATGAGTGCAATGTCTTGTGTCATTGTCACGACAACGACCTGAGCGACCACCTCGTACATTCCTTCTCCCACCACGAGAAGCAAGTGTCAATGGATCACCATAGGTAGCATATAATGCAGAAGCAGTATGAGTAGAGAGGCTCCCGCCTTGATCAGATGGTGGTCCACACTAGCAGACTGCAGAGTAGAAGGGTTGGCAAGCATTTCAGTCCTTGTTGTAGAAAAATTTGAATCAAGGTCACTCAATAACCAAATAAGTACAAGGTGCTCCTGCTGAGCCTAGCGCTCCTCTCTGGTGGTAGGGATCTCCCAAAGATCCATGATCTCATCTGCAAGGACCTTCCATTCGGCAAAGTATTCAGTGACTAAACGAGCACCCTGTTTCAGTTCAACCATTTTAGGGAAGAGTTCCCCATGGCGAATGAAATTGTTCGCCTAAGAGAATATCATATATAAAGTATCTCATAACTCAGTACTTTTGCAATTCTTATACATTTGTTGAATAGAGGGATCCATAGAACGCAGCAGAAGGGCAAAGATCCTACAATCATCATTATACCAATTCTCATATGCTTGACTCCCAGCAGTATCAGTTGGGAGCCTGGTAAGGTGGTGCATATGTCGTATGCCAGCTAGAGGCATAGTGACCTCTTTTTTCCATAATTGGATGTTCGATGAAGTAAGAATGGTGGTGGCAAGTTTGGCATAACGAGGAAATGCACTGTTGTAGTCTCCATGCGGTATGGTTATTGCCTTATAAGGGTAGTAATTGTAGATGAGGATTCGTTGACGTTCTTCGCCATGATCCAGAAGGGAGAATGAACAAATTCTGCCCTAGGGTTAAGGTAGTAGCACACAGTCTTGTAGAGGCATTCCTGTGGGAGGTCGGAAATCACGACATGGGTGGTTCACGAAATAAGCAACAATGAGCCCATCAACCACAATATCAGTCCAAGAAGATCATGGATCGACGGAAGAGAGACCGACTTCCGTCGATCAGTGCTATCACCAATCAGAAGAAGGGGCTCAAGGTTTAGGCGACCTCAGTCTTCGAAGAAAAGCCGTACGGATGTAGATTAAGTTGTTGTCGTCGGGATCAATCCATAGGCACAGGTCGGATCAGATAGACGTCGGGATCACGCAGAGGAATTGTCGGCGGAATGAAGTCGAAGCGACATCGTCGACGTCGTCGAAGATGAAGCGGGGTTGGGAGATACCGAGGGATCAGGTGTTGTCGAAACGAAGGAGTATCGTCGTCGGAACGAAGGAGTGTCGTCGTCGTCGAGGATGAAGCGGGGTCGGAAGATACCGAGGGGTCGCCGCATTTTTTCCTAAGCAAGCTCTGATACCATGTCGATTAGGTTTTAGGAGAACTTCATACCTCATAAGAGGTATAAAGATGTATAAATATAGTCTGAAATACAGGAAAAATAAAATACAGGAAAATATGTATACGATATTAATATCTAACAATAATAATAAACTACGCGTGTGAGGTATTAAAAATAATGCATGAGACGCATGACAATACATTGTTCTAAGATCTAAAAAAAATGCATGAGACGCATGACAATACATTGTCTGGAGATGCCCCCATTTATTGATAGATGCGGAGAATATTCTCTCAAGTTGTGTTCGGATTGTTGAAATCAATTGAATTTGATTTGACCATATGTTATCGACATGTTATGGGGTGCAAGTACAAGCAGCGGAATGACAGGAAGGCCAAGACATGGGTGGAGGACCGACGATTCGCATGAAATCAACTTGTACATCTCCCACGCATTTCTAATTTAAATGTATCTTTTGATTTTCACATTGTTTTTATTTTCAGGGTAGCTTTAATTAATTGGGTTATTTTGTAATTTTGGAACCTCCTTTAAATACATATGAGGGAGACTATTGAAGGCATCACGGAAGACCTAATTACTTTCCTCTCACTCTAATTACATCGAGTTGGTCAAGACCCCATGAACCCCCATGGTTATGCTCCTAAGCCCTGAGTTCCGCTGGTTACAATCTCCTCCCCGCGGCCAAAAGCAGTTATTATAATGTCGGACGGTTATTCATAGAAATCTTATACAAACATATTTACCTCTGCAGTGAGCACTTCTTGCGCATAAGTGGGGGATACTGTTGTAACAATGTTTGAGAAGACAATTGCACCCTGACAAAACAATAGCTCATATTTTATTAGCCTGTTGAGATCCAAAGTATATTTATTTTGCAGGAATGATCTTTAGATTCTTCCAATCACCTTGAGAGGATTAATTCTGTCGAATGCTAAATTATCTTGCATCCTATCAGGTCTATCTAGTCTTTGAATGTCAAGACCGCAAGATGACAACTCTGAAACATGTGCTGCACCTTGATATTCAAAGTTATGACATGTGAAACAGATTCGGGCGGAATTATAACCTTTAACTGCATAAATATCCCAATAAAGAGGTGCCTGAAAGAAATACCTCATTCTTAGCAGACTATAAATGCTAAAAAAATGAGAATGAAGCAATTTAAGGTTTAATGTGAACATACAACAAAAGCTGTTTGCCAATCATGGCAGTGGATAATATCAGGTTTCTTCCCAGCTTGATATAGTAGCTCAAGTGCAGCT
This sequence comes from Dactylorhiza incarnata, assembly GCA_033032865.1. NCBI lineage: Eukaryota > Viridiplantae > Streptophyta > Magnoliopsida > Asparagales > Orchidaceae > Dactylorhiza > Dactylorhiza incarnata. Next base: position 1,017,844 of record JAWHQI010000260.1, read on the forward strand.
CTGCTGAAGAATGAGAAACGTTTAAAATCATCATGCTCTCCATAGAATGATCCTCTCTGGAAGAACATTGATGGATGTTGTGGCTCTATGAAAAAGACAGGAAGACCTGCATGTATAGTTCAACTGTTTGTATAAAATAATTTCATTTGCCAAAAGCATACAAAAATAAAGATGATGGCATGGTGAAAAACCTTCGACAATCCCAACCCAAATTTTATTTTTGAATAGCTGACCATCAAAATATGATTCTACTGTCACATCCAGGGCCTGTAGGAGTAATAAAATAGAAAAGTTACAGGCTAAAAGTGTGTGCAACATATAGCAGTTTTTTACAGAGATTAGGAGAATTTGATCATAAAGGTAGATACCTTCAGCCCACTAATCTGATCATATTGCAAGCAATCATATTTAGGAAGAACAATTTCAACAAGATGGCCCTTTCTTTGGAGTGCTTTGCTTAGTCCCGATACAACATCTCCAAGACCTCCGACCTACAAAATAATTCAATCAAGTATAACAAGAAATAAAAATATTCATCTCTGAGGTAAAATGGTTGAATTATATACATTCTAAATAAATAAAGGGTAATTGCATCTAGATCCTCGAAGTTGGCATCCCTTATTGACATAAGTCCATATTTCTATCTTGGGTGCTTCACATTACCTAGACATTTCATACAGGGGACCATGAAATGGTAAACATACTCTCCAAAAGGAAAGGTAAAAAGTACACACATCACATCATGTTTAACTATCTAGAACTTCCATTTTACAATCTTCCAAGATTTGAACCTATTCTCATTTAAAACAGTATTCAGATATATAACAGAAAATTACACTATCAAGTAACCGTTATAATCGGATCTTCGTGACTAGGTAAAACCCTAGATTGGGTAATGGAAGATGCCGGAGGTGGGGGTGGAGATACAATGGAATCGTTACAGCCGGCGCTCAATAGTGGGATAGATTGGGAGGGGAAAGCTACCGAAACCTCAAGAGGTTATGGTTTAAGAAAATATTTTTTGCCTGCTTCATTATGAGCTAAGGGGTCCTTAAATACAACCCACTCATAAAACCTTTGCAAAGAAGTCAGAACATATGGTCTAACTGCAAAAAATTTCAAACATAAATTAAAACGCCTAATTAAAACACAATTGCAAACAAACATAACAATATTTAGCATCCATGACATCAACAATATTAATGACCATGACACAATATAATGACCATAACATCACACATCCTTCAAATTGAACTTGCCCTCAAACATGGAAGGGGAATATGATTGTGGGAACATCCGATTTGTTTATCTCCTACCACAAGAGTTCCTTATAATGATGCCCCGAAGCCAAGATGTCCACATCAACGAAGCACAATCATTTCTCAAACAAGACAATGGTGACAAGCCATTCATCCCTAGTGCAGAGAGGGGATCGGCGAGTGTGGGGCGATAGTGGCGGGAGCGAGTGCTAAGTGGTTGGGAGCATGGGTGAAAGTGCACAGTGTAGCCTCTGAGTATTCTCTAAAGGGGGTGAATAGAGATTTAAAACTTTTACCATAAATATGCACACACAATAAAACTTCTAACAACTATGCAATCAGTAAAGCCAATCCAGAATAAAATAAATGCAGAGTACATAAATAATAAATGGGACAGCACAGAAAATCACAGCACAAGACAAAAGCTATAGCGGTTCCCCAAACTATGGGTACATCCACTCTTCTACCATCTTGGTAGGAATACACTAAACAGTGTTTGAGTCTTTTGATAAGGAGACTCTTAGAACCACTGAGTCTTTTGCTAAGGAGACTCTTAGAACCAACCACTGAGTCTTTTGATAAGGAGACTCTTAGAACCAACACTGAGTCTTTTGATAAGGAGACTCTTAGAACCAATCTAGATCTTTTGATAAGGAGATCTTGAACCACTGAATCCTTTGGAGAGGGATTCTTAAAACTCTATACTCAGTTATAATAAAAAAAGTGAGAATAAAGGAGAAGAAGGAGAAAGAATAGGATTCTTCTGTTTGAATCATTCTTCAGCTATCACTCAGGATGATGTCACTTGATGTTCTTCAGGATCTATATAGGATGAACTCTTGCTTAAGATAAAGAAGAATGCAAGAGTTGTTTTGCTTGTGATCCTGATAATCTCTATACTCTTGTTGGCTCTCTGCTGTAAGGTGAAGAAGATGAAACAGAGCCTGTGTATTTTTCTTGTACAGAGATGTTCTTCTTGTTTTTCTGAGAGAGAGCTTGAGAAAGAAGAAGAGTGAATAGCTTAATTAGTTGTTTTTGTCTTGCCCCTGCTGCATACTTATTCTCTGTCGAATAGTATTTGAATTTATTTCCTCTATTGTTCTGTACACAAAAGTAATGTCCATTGGACAATAAATGTCTTTTTCCATTTTTGTTCACGACCCATTATTCTGAATTTGAATAACTTCCAAGACTGTCTTTGTTGTCTCTCAGGAGTACTTCATTCCATTCTTGGCAATAAACGAGCCGTTAGAAATCAGATTATAGCCTTGGATACCTTCTGGAAAAGTTTCAGAAAATACAGCAGAAAACATTCTATTTCTGTCTGTATTCGACGTAGCGTCGAATTCTTTTTCCCTCTATTTGACGCACCTCTGAGTTCTAAATAGAAGTTGCTTCGAATTCCTTCTTAGCATTGAATGCACTCAGATATCGACGTTGCGTCGAATTCTTATCGACGTATTCGTCAAGTTGAAGACTTGAACTTTGAACTTCATCTTCTGCGTCAAAATCAAGTCGAAGTTGACTCGACTTCTGATATTGCTTTGACAGGTGCTGTCTTCTGCGTCAAAAATATTTCGACGTTGCGTCGACTTCACTTATACTTTGACTTCAGTCTGAGTTACTTCTACTTGTATTCGAAGTTGCTTCGACTTTCAGTTGAAGTTGCGTCGACTTCTATTCGACGCAAGTTTAACTCAACTGAATTTTGTGCTTAATTTGGACTGGTCTTGACACTCTAGTATGAGTGTGACATCCTAGGACATTTAATGACCACATTACCCTCTCTATATAACATGGGTAATAAATCATAGATTATGAAATCACTTGTAGATAATTTGTAAGATAAATCACAAGGGTGTTTTTCCCAACAATGAGATAGATAGCTGAAGAGAGGCCCGTTGGATGATATATCATGGGTTGGTAACTGATGGGGACTATCGGATGAGGATAGCTAGGTTCGATGATTGTGGAGGGGCCATCTGGGCGTGCACCATAGGGATCGATCTGTGTACAATAATGGTTGGTAGAATGGATTTATCGCAAGCCAATAGAGGTTGTACTTCATCCCCGTAATCCACGACGACATCCATGTTCCCGGCAAGTTGAATGCATTTGTTGATGTTGACCTGCTTGTACACCAGTTCAATGATGGATACTTGTGGAGGAGCTAGGAGACCATCAAGGATGACACCTAGGAAGCATTGATACATCCCTAAACCTATAGAGCCCATATCGAGTAACTTTTATGTATGGGTATGCTCTGGAAACGCCAAAATATGGATCATTTACAAGATATCGAGAGAGATGGACCCAAGCGTGATGAAGGAGCTCAATAAGCTTCAAGGTGGATTGGAGAACTTCGAGCTAACAATTAAATTTTGTTATGGAAGCGTGTGGATCTGACAACATCATCAGACTCTGATGAGCCGACAAGCACCTATAAATGATGGGGAATCTGAAAAAAGAGAACCCGAAATTTAAAACAGAAGCTTTCCTGAGTTGTGTGGTGTTATCTTCATGAAGGGATACCATCATGGTGTTGAAAAGCTGCGAGAGATAGTGGTCATGGGCAACGTAATGACCCAGCCCGCAATATTTGGAGTGTTATCTGTTTTGGTTCAGCTTATCTCATATTATGTGGAACCGCATGACTTTATCTTTTTGCTAGGGTGGACTGCGAGTACTTCTGAAAAAGTCATCCATCTCGAAATTACTACCACTCAGAGCACGCTTAACTACGAAATTTCTAGCATAACTGAACCACTTGCTCTGAAAAAATACCTCCGATATTTTGTGGTTCGAATTATAACTTAAGTCCAGTGACTTTTCCTCTCATTCTGATATGAGATTCAATTCATTATGCACCTCCTTTAACCTAGACATTTTCCATCCTAAAGATCTGGCAAGAATTGCCTTTGGCTGAGCTTCTCTACCCTAAAGATATTCTTTGTCCTCATTTGATTTAGGGTGTTATATGCCCACTAACTTATGTTTGGTTTACCCTCGAACCACAAATTGTACTGTAGGAGGTATGACTCTAATATCATTTGTAACAACTCAACACACAATATGTTGAACCACGCGGTATTATCTTTTCTTGAGGTGGCTTATGAGTACTTCTTGATGCAGGACAAGCGGCACACCTGCCTGCCATCTTGGCATCACCATCAGGGGGCCCACCCTTGCATCACCACCAAGGCCGTTTTCATCATGGTTGCAGCTCATACACCCCAACCAGCTCTCCTCCTCCCATCACCAGAAAACGGTAGGTTGTTGAGGCCCGAGATCGAACACCCGACCTCCTAGATAAGAGTCTTTCACCAGAGCTCTCATCACCAACTGAGTTGCAACTCAGTTGGTGATGAGAGCTCTGGTGAAAGACTCTTATCTAGGAGGTCGGGTGTTCGATCCCTGATGAAAGTCGCCTTGGTGGTGATGTCAGGGTAGGCCCCCTGGTGGTGATGCCAGGGTAGGCCCCCTGGTGGTGATGCCAAGGTGGCTGGCAAGTATGACGTCTACCGTACAGCACTTCTCAAGAGATCACTCATCCTAAAATTACTCACATCCATAGTACGCTTAACTACGGAGTTTCTAACAAAAGTTATATAACACCATTTGATCTGAAAGACATCTATAATATGTGAGGGTCTAAATTATTACTTAAGCCTAGTAATTTTTCCTACATTCTAATATGAAATTCAATTCATTCATGAACTTTCTTTCACCTAGAAGTTTGTCATCTTAATAGCATGTCAGCAATCGTTTTCCTCTGAGCTTCTCTACCTCAAAGACACTTCATGTCATCATTGAACCTCCCTCATCGAATTAAGGATCTTACAAGAAGAAAGCCTTTAGACCATGAGGCGGGACAATAATCCACGCGTGGAAGGTGTGCGCCAACCTGCGAAAAATTTGGTGGACCTACAATGGTCGGCCCTCACGGACAAACAATTATAAGTGAGCTAGCGTAGGCAGAGAACCAAGGGACTAGCCGATGTTGGCAGGCTAGTTGTTCGAGGACATGGCCATCCTTGGCATTGACCACTTCGTGCGTGTGGTGACCTCCATCAAGGTGATGCTGGAGGTTTTCAAAACGAATGCACGTATCATGAACCAATTTAAGAAACTCACAAAATAATGATAATTATTATAATAAATCAATTGTCATAAAATATGGTTTTTTTAATTTATGGAACTTTTAATATTATCAATCCTTATGAAAATGATAACAGTTTTATAGTTATTTCTTAATATTTGCAAAATACTATAAATAAGAATAATTAGAGCATGTAGAGTAAAATCGGCTAGCCACAGTTTTTGACAACGTGTTAAGGCTTGTGCTTGTTCAATGTGATAGTTTACATGTTGCACATATTCTATCTTATTCTATTTCCTTTAAACTTTTTGGTGTACTTGTGCTCATGCCTTCTGGATTTTGTCGTACCATCATACCAAATACATATCACGCCTGATACCCATAACAGTACTTCATAGCTTGATACTCCGAGTGTGAGGGACGCTAGAGGTTGCGAGGCTATGGCTACTGACGTGCCTCGGCGGTTGCCAAATTAATTTTGAGCTACTTAAGCATTTCGAGGAGTTTTCCTAATAGCCTGATCGGTTGGATCAGGAGTATGATCCGACGTAAGAAATTAGGTTGAAGGAGGTTACAACGAACGATGGAGGTTGTGTTTTCCATAGAGGTTGATCTAGCGAGGTCGACCTATGTGAGCGAACGACAAGGAATGAGAATCAAATGGCTAGTAGGAAGGGGCCTGTGAAATTTTCCGAAGATCTAGGAGCGAGCAGGAATAGAACAACTCAAAGCAATAGCCAACAACCAGAAGCACATGAAGCAACACAATCTTTATTGATACTTGCAGAAATCTTTATTACAGAGCGAGGTATACATGGCGAGACATGATTTCGCCAGTACACAAAAACAAGAGAAAATACAAGCTAAGAAAGATAACCAGCGGTCTGCCCACTGAGACCACCTGACCGCCCGACCTGCGAGTTCGTGCGACTAGAGAACGAGACCGCCCGAACTGCATGCCTGCGACTTGAACAACACCAACCCAGAACTCTGCAACCTCCACTGATTCTCCCGAACTCCAGCAACCCGCACTGCAAGCTGCGAGACCGCTCGAACACCTAGAAGAAGAGTTGACCGCTGCTGCCCGCACAATCCGCAGAAGCTGCACAAGGAAAGTTCAATCAGCTAACCGGCCGGTGACAAGAATGAGACCGCAAGAAATAGACGCGAGCTCAGCTTACACTTGGTGCGATGATTATTCTGCTACAGTGACTCCTATTTATAGGCGTGCGACCTGATCCAGTCACCACCCTATGAGATAGAGTCACCGCCCTCTGACCGCGTGACCAAGATCGGTCAACCCGCGCGGTCAGCAGATCGCTCTACGCCGTGAGCTCGTCGACTTCAACAGAAAGCCGCGCGATCATGACAACTCGCCCGGTCATGACGCTCACTACCTGTGTTCGCCACACGACCTCCTCCAGAGACCGTGAACACACCAGGCCGACTAGGGCAACAGCCCGCCAAGTCGACCAAACACCAGTGACCGCATATACCAGCAGATCACCGAAGGATCAGCTATGCGAACACAAACCGGAGACCGCGCGACTAAGAATACTTTAGTCCGCGCGCACCACCAAGAGCCCGGACAGCCACCAGACCGGACTGCCCGTTCCAGAACACAACCCTGTGCGGTCACCACGAACCAGACCGCACAGAACAGAGAACAGCCCGCCACGCGGTCTCACGAACCAGACCGCGCGGCCTCACCTCGGCAACCTTGGACAAAGAACGGCGGTCAGACCGAATAAGCCAGCGGCTAGACCGAATAGGTCAGACCGCAGAAAGGAGACCGCAAGCTCGCGCGGTTAGCTAGACCGCGCGACCTCCCCCCCCCCCCCCCCCCCCCCAGACCGCCAACTTCCACTTCAACATTTTCAACACTCCCCCTTGAAGTGGGAAGTTGAAAACAGCCCAAGTAAACTCCTTAGCCGAGTGAACGGCCCCTTCGCCAGCGCCTTTGTGAATATGTCAGCAACGTTGTCCTGACTCCGAACATGCTCGACCGAAAGAGACCCCTCCAGCACCTTCTCACGAATGAAATGATGCTCGATCTCGATATGCTTGGTCCTCGCGTGACAAACTGGATTAGTAACCAGTTTGAGAGCACTCTCATTGTCGTCGCGGAGCAGGGTCGGATCCGAAACCTCCTTATAGACCAGATGGCTTCTTGAACTGCCAAGGCCGAAGCCTTGTATTCCGCTTCCGTGGTAGAAACAGATACGGAATCCTGCTTCTTGCTGCACCATGATATAGCCGTGGGGCCCGCCATGAAGACGAATCCAGACGTCGACTTCCGATCATCCGAATCTCCCCCGTAATCAGCATCCATGTACCCATGCACCTCGAAGCCCGCATCCCTCCTGTATAGGAGACCCATATCCGAAGTCGCCTTGACATACTTCAAAATATTCTTGGCCGCTAGTAGATAAGGCATCCGTGGTTCCGCCATATAACGGCTCACCCTGCCAACTGCATATGCAATATCCGGCCTAGTGATCGTCAGATAAATCAAGCTCCCAACCAGAGCTCGGAACACAAGCGGATCTTCCAGAATCCTCCCCTCATCCTTCCGAAGTTTCATGGCCCTCTCCAGAGGTGTAGAAATGCACTTCCCTTCCTTCATGCCGAATCGCTCCACGATTCGCTCCGCATATCCAGCCTGGGACACCAACACTCCATTTTCCTTCCTCTGCACTTCGAGTCCAAGGAAATGGTGAAGCTCACCCAAGTCCTTCATCTCAAATCTGATAGATAGCTCAGCCTGAAGCTTTGCTACCTCTTCCTTCGAATTCCCCGTCACGATCATATCGTCGACGTAAAGCAGCACGATGACTTGAAGCTCCCCGCTCTTCTTGACAAACAAGCTTGAGTCTGAGTCTGAAGCACCAAATCCACAGAATAGGAGATATTCTGCAATCTTCCCGTACCACGCCCTTGGCGCTTGCTTCAACCCATACAGGGCCTTCTTCAGCTTACAGACATAGTCAGGAAAATCTTCAAATACGAAGCCTGGCGGCTGGACCATGAAGGTGTCCTTGTCAATCTCGCCGTACAAGAAGGCATTCTTTACGTCGAGCTGCCAAATCTCCCACCCCCAAAACACCGTCAAGGTAATCACAAACCGAACTGAAGTCATCTTTGCCACTGGACTGAATGTCTCTTCATAATCTTCACCGTATTGCTGCGAGAATCCTCGAGCTACAAGGCGAGCCTTGTACCGCTCGATACTGCCGTCAGCCTTCTTTTTGAGCTTGTAAACCCACTTGCATGTCACAGGGGTGATACCCTTGGGCTTGGGCACCAGAGACCAAGTCTCATTCTTCTCAAGAGCGGCCATCTCTTCTTCCATAGCCGAATCTCACTGCTTCACGCCTTTGGCCTTTTCAAAGCTCACTGGTTCCCGCTCATCCAGGGGACCAGCAAAGAAACATGAGACAAAGCTCACCATGTTTCCTCCTGTATAGCGATCAGGGGCAATGATTGTTCGCTTCGATCTCCTCAGCTCCTTCCCCTGACTCGCAACATCCTCAGCTGCTTCTTCCCTAGCTCCCCTTCCAGACGTACTGGGAGCATCGCTCCCCCTGCTTCCTGATCCAGAAGCCTCCGTCACAGAACTAGAAATGGATGGACCACCTGGTGACATAGGCAGCTCCACCTGAAGATTTTCCACAGCTCCCTCCTGCTCCTCCACCCTGCTGCGTCTCCGGGTCCATGCACTTCCAGCCCTTCTTCCGATCATCATATCCCACGAAGACTAGCTTCCTTGCTTTCGCATCTAGCTTCGTCCGAAGCGCATCTGGAACGTGCACATAGCAGGTGGAGCCAAACACCCGAAGGTGTGCCACGCTTGGCTTTTCTTTGAACATCATCTCATGCGGGGTCAACATGTTGATTGGACTGAGAGGCATCCTGTTGATGACGTAGGCAGCACAAGACATTCCCTCCGCCCAGAAGGACCTTGGGATAATCTTGGCATGCAGCCAACACTTGCAGGTCTCCGTCAAATGACGGATCTTCCGCTCTGCAACTCCGTTTTGTTGTGGAGTATGCGCACAAGTAAGCTCTCTCCGGATGCCCGCCTTCCTGCAAAAATTAGAGAACTCACCAGAGGTGAACTCCCCCCCCCCCCCCCTTGTCAGTTCTCAGTTTCTTAACCCGCAGGCCTAGCCGACCTTCCACAAGCTCCTTGAACTCCACAAACTTGGCAAACGCCTCCGCCTTCTCCTTCAGAAAATAAACCCAGACATATCTGGTGTAATCATCGATTAACACCAGCATATACCTGCTGCCTCCAAGGCTTGGGGTAGCAGTTGGTCCCATCAAGTCACCGTGGATGCACTCCAAAGGCACACTACTTCTTGTCTGTGGCTTATCAAACGGCAGTCGGTGAGACTTGCCGAACTGACATCCCGCGCAAACATGATCATCACCATAGGAAGATAGGTTAGGCAGGCCCTTGACCAGACCTTTCACCGTCATAGCTTTCAGCTTATCCATTCCTACATGCCCCAACCTCTCGTGCCATATGACAACACTATCATTCGTCTTCATCTTGTCGACATAAGAACTTGTCGATAAAACGAACAAGTCTTTTGCCCTTCTCCCGATATGAACAACCTCGGCCTTCACCGCCTCAACATTTCTTAGAAACTTCACTTCTGTTGGGCCGAACAGAACGTGATACCCAGCGTCAACAGCGTTGATCACGGAGAAGAGGTTTTTCCTCATTCTGGGCACATGATAGACACTCTTCAAAGTTAGTGGCCCTTTATCACTGCCCAAGGAAACAACCCCCGCCTTCTCGACACTATGCACGGTATTATCAGCAGTTATGATGGCATCGTTACCTGAGTAAGGCTGCGCTGAAGTAAGCTTCGACTCGTCCCCGGTGAGGTGATGACCACACCCCGAGTCCACAATCCAGTCCTCCTGATAGTTGATGGGAGCCGCAGCTCCAACTGAAGCCGAGAAGGCTCCTCCCCATCCTCCATCATTCTGTCTGGCCTCAGCTTCCTCCTTCCCTGCAGCAGCATGCCCCGGCTGAAGATTCACCCGACAATCCTTCCTGATGTGACCAAACTTTCCACATCTGAAGCACTTGGGTCCTTCTCCCTTCTTCTTCCCTTCAGCCTTAGGAGCATAGCCCCTCTCCTGCTGTCCAGAAGTTGAAGGCACATAGCCTCCAGCGGTCTTCTTCTTCTTATCCCATTTCTTCTTCTTCCCTGTGAAGAGCACCTCGCCATCTCCCCCAGACACTGACACCCCCTCCATCTGCCTTGCCAGACTCTCCTGCGATGCAAGCAGATTCTCCAGCTCCAGCAGAGATGGCTGATTTGCCCAACCCTGCACCGACGTCACAAAGGCCACATACTCCTTCCGCAAGCCACGGATGATGTGCCTCTTCAGCTTCGCCTCAGAAATTGGCTCATCAGGATCCAGTGCTGAAATCTCAATGCACGGGTTCTTCATCTTCAGGAAGAACGTAGAGATAGAAAGATCACCCTGAGCCGACCACGGCGATGGCAACTTTGGGTTATTCACTGCTCTATCCACTCCAACCTAGCTCTGATACCATGTGATATTTTCCGAAGATCTAGGAGCGAGCAGGAATAGAACAACTCAAAGCAATAGCCAACAACCAGAAGCACATGAAGCAACACAATCTTTATTGATACTTGCAGAAATCTTTATTACAGAGCGAGGTATACATGGCGAGACATGATTTCGCCAGTATACAAAAACAAAAGAAAATACAAGCTGAGAAAGATAACCAGCGGTCTGCCCACTGAGACCACCTGACCGCCCGACCTGCGAGTTCGTGCGACTAGAGAACGAGACCGCCCGAACTGCCTGCTTGCGACTTGAACAACACCAACCCAGAACTCTGCAACCTCCACTGATTCTCCCGAACTCTAGCAACCCGCACTGCAAGCCGCGAGACCGCTCGAACACCTAGAAGAAGAGGTGACCGCTGCTGCCCGCACAATCCGCAGAAGCTGCACAAGGAAAGTTCAATCAGCTAACCGGTCTGTCACAAGAATGAGACCGCAAGAAATAGACGCGAGCTCAGCTTACACTTGGTGCGATGATTATTCTGCTACAGTGACTCCAATTTATAGGCGTGCGACCTGATCCAGTCACCACCCTATGAGATAGAGTCACCGCCCTCTGACCGCGTGACCAAGACCGGTCAACCCACGCGGTCAGCAGATCGCTCTGCGCCGTGAGCTCGCCGACTTCAACAGAAAGTCGTGTGATCATGACAACTCGCCCGGTCATGACGCTCACTACCTGTGTTCGTCACACGACCTCCTCCAGAGACCGCGAACACACCAGGCCGACTAGGCCAACAGCCCGCCAAGTCGACCAAACACCAGTGACCGCATATACCAGCAGATCACCGAAGGATCAGCTATGCGAACACAAACCGGAGACCGCGCGGCTAAGAATACTTTAGTCCGCGGGCGCAAGGCGCACCAAGGCGCAAAGGGGTCTTGGAGCCTAGGCGCAAGGCTCAAGGCGCAGGCGCGCGCCTGACAAAGGCAAGGCGCAACCATATTCAATTTAAATAATCAGCATCAAACACCACTTCATCTTCTTAATTAGATTTTTTCATCTATTCTACTCATTAATGATTCAATACTATCATTTATATCTCTTATAAAATAGAATCAATGTGATCACTTGTATCATATCTAAGTCTCAATGCTCGATTATGTTTCGCAAACACTAAATCATGGAAAAAATATTGAATTCTTACATTATTTCTTTCTTTATTTTGAAAAAAAAAATTACAATAGAAATTGCACCTAGACGTGTCTTTTATGCTCCAAAGGCGCACAAAAGGCGCACTAAGGCGCAAACCTCTGAGCCTGGTGAGCCTTGAGTCTTAGGCGCGCCTGAGGCGCGCCTTTAACAACTTATCCGCGCACACCACCAAGAGCCCGGACAGCCACCAGACCGGACTGCCCGTTCCAGAACACAACCCTGTGCGGTCACCACGAACCAGACCGCACAGAACAGAGAACAGCCCGCCACGCGGTCTCACGAACCAGACCGCGCGGCCTCACCTCGGCAACCTTGGACAAAGAACGGCGGTCAGACCGAATAAGCCAGCGGCTAGACCGAATAGGTCAGACCGCAGAAAGGAGACCGCAAGCTCGCGCGGTTAGCCAGACCGCGCGACCTCCCCCCCAGACCGCCAACTTCCAATTCAACATTTTCAACAGGGCCTTCATGATGTATATGGAGTAAGAAGGCAAGTCGATATTGTGGGTTGTTATCTACAATGGAGACGCGGTCAATTTGTTGAGCATAGATGGAGATCAAATGGATTTAATACCAAGTTGGTATGATCGAACCTTCATAACTTGGTAAGACCCTAGATTGGATGATGGAAGATGACTGGAGGTGGGGGAGGAGATACAAAGGTGTCATAACTACCTGCGTCTGATAGCATTATTGCTTGGGATGAGAGCGCTAATGAATCAGTGGTGGTGTGGGCTGGTAGAACCGGCGTAGAAATAGTGGATTGGCAAAACGGAAAAACATGCATCATTCCAACAAGTGTGGAACGGGTAGGGAGTTTACTACGAAACGGGGAAGATCGGTTACTATGTAGAGGAATTTGATACATTGTTTACAGAAGAGGCGACGAAGGACGATATCGAGTAAAGTTGTGTTTTTTAGGGAGGTTGATCTCGTGAAATCGACACGCGTGAGCGAACAACGGGAAATGAGGATCAAATGGCTAGTGAAAGGGGATTTTCATATTGTATACAAAGTAAGAAGGTGAGTCGGCATAGCAGGCTATTATCAATAGTGGTGTAGTCGAATTGTTGAACGTGGAGGAGAGATCAAATGGATTTGATACCAAGTTGGTATGATCAAACCTTAGTTGGTAAAACCATAGATTGGATGATGAAGATGATCGGAGCTGGGATAAGAGATACAAAGGAGTCATTACTACAAGTGTCTGATAGCGGTGTTGCTTGGGCGGAGAGAGAGCTACCGAAACAACGATGGCGTGGAATGATAGAATTGGTGTTGTGCAAAACTAGTGAATTGGCGGGACTAGAGAACCTGCGGCGTTCCCACAAGGACGTGGAACGAGAGTGGAGTTTACTATTGTAGATAAAAGCAGAACCTTGTATATTCTCTTCTGTGTATTAAATACATTGTATGAATACAAATATATAGGAGGGAGAAAGAGAAAGGAGATCCTTATACACAATGTGGGACTAAAGAAGGGAGAGAAACAAGAAAATAAAAGGGCCCCAAATGGGTCTTTACATGGGTTTTTCTAACACTCCCCTGCAAGCTGGAGCGTACAAGTCGTAGGCACCCAGTTTGGACAGGAATTGAAAAAACAGGGTACTTGGTAAGGCCTTGGTGAGAATATCAGCAACTTGGTCAGTACCCGAAACATGCTTTAATTCTAACTTCTTCATTTGAACTTTCTCCCGGATGAAGTGACAGTCTACTTCAATGTGTTTCGTTCTTTCGTGGAAGACCGGGTTCTTAGTTATGTGTATAACGGCTTGACTGTCACATAGTAAGACAGCTGGTGAGGGAAGTTTTACTCCTAGATCAGCGAGGAGACTTTCAAGCCATGTGAGTTCAGAGACAACTGATGTCATCGAACAGTATTCTGCTTCAACTGAAGATCGAGCAACCACAGCTTGTTTCTTACTACACCAGGTAACAAGGTAGCCTCCAAAGTAGTACAAAATCCAGTAGTAGACCGCCGATCATCCAAGGAACCAGCATGATCTGCATCAGAATATGCAACCAAAATTGGAGTGGAAGACGAGGTTTTGTATACCACCCCTTGACCAGGGGCTGTTTTTAGATATCTTAGGATGCGTTCGACAGCTTGAAGATGAGACATTCGAGGGGAATGCATAAACCGGCTGACAACCCCAACAACAAAGGATATATCTGGTCTCGTGACTATTAGGTAAATCAGTTTTCTAACAAGTCGTCGATAATATTCTGGATTTGGAAGAGGAAGATCATCATCAGAGGCGTGTGCACACAGCTTGTGATTTACATTCATAGGAGTATTAATCGGCTTGCATCCAGAGTAGCAAGCGTCCTGAAGAAGATCGAGATAGTACTTCCGTTGAGATAGGACAAGTACATCAGTACGTCTCACGATCTCAAGACCAAGGAAGTATCGAAGGTTCCCCAGATCTTTTGTTTGAAAGATGGAGCTAAGGTGTTGTTTGACCGCTTGTATTCCCTTTGAATCATTTCCAGTGATTAGGATGTCGTCAACATATACCAACAGAAGAACTGTTCCTGTTGTTCAATGTCGAGTAAACAGAGAGAAGTATGTCGAGCTCCGAGTAAAGCCAACTTCCCGAATAGCCTTACTAAACCTGTCAAACTATGCCCGGGGGGATTGTTTGAGACCATAAATTGACTTCTTAAGGTGACAAACGCGGGACTCCCCCGTGGTCTCAAACCCAGGAGGTTGTTGCATGAAAACTGTTTCTATTAGGTCACCATTTAAAAAGGCATTCTTGATATTCAGTTGATGTAGGGACCATTGGTGATGTACAACCATGGAGAGGAGGACACAAACTGTGTTTAGCTTGGCAACTGAAGAGAATGTTTCCTTAAAATCGAGGCCTTGTTGTTGGGTAAAGCAACAAGCCACCATTCGGGCTTTCAGGCATGTTGTAATTTTCGACTCAGGTATGTTGTAATTTTCGAGGACGAAAATTTTATTAGGAGGGGAGATTTGTAACATTCGTAAATTGCTAATGCAAAAAAAAATCACAATTTACAGGGTCCGACCACGGGCGGAATTGATCGAGCAGACGACTCGTCGAGGTACGAAATTTTGTGTTTAGCTGTTACGCATTAAGCAGTGAATTAATTGAAATTAATTTGGCATTTTTTATAGAGGCTATTGTGTTACCTTAACCGCACCCACGATTTCCTCTCATTTCCCTCGGTTACCATAACCCCCCCCCCCCCCCCCGCTCACGCGTATTGCGGCTCAGTTTTAAAGTCGCACCCCCCCCCCCCCCCCCGACATTTCGCGTATAACCCCAACCCTCTCAGACGAGTATCGAAACCGCCGCACCATAATTCCCTCGCAGCTCCATCTCGCTCTCTCAGTCGCCGTCGCTCTCTCCCATCGACGGCGGAGACCAGGGCCAGTCGCGTCTCTAATCGGCGCAAATTAGGGTACAGTCGATCCTTACTCCTTCATCAGCAGCCGACGCCGCTCAGGAGGAAGTGTGACAGTGTTGTTCCCGTACTCTGGAGCGTCGACTAGAGCCCTCTCGTCTTCTCAATCGTTGTGCCTTACAGATTTTGGAAGTTTAGGTGTTATTCTTGCCTTCCTCAACAACCCTAGTTGAGGCCGAGGTTGTTGGTCTCGATCGTCTTTCCTCCGGCATACTCTTGTTCAAGTAATGTCGAATCCCCTTTGGAAATTTCAGATTTCGCGTGTATGGCGGTGTGTATCGGAATTTCTACTTAAGTCCTATATCGAACAATGGATCTTCTAGGTTATCGACGGGACCGGCAATTTCAGATTTTGTGTAGTTGTCTCCGTCACAGAAATCTTTATCCTCCACTAGTAGGAGAGTGGTAAGTCCCCCTCCGTTTCGTTGCAATATCAACATTTGGTGTCGGAGAATTTTTCAGTGAAACCCCCGGTTAATGAAATTGTTTTGCCTAGTGTGTAAATAATTTTAGATCTTAAATAAATCGCAGGTGCTGATTCGGGCGAGCATCCTTCTAGGAATTCATAATAGACCTTACTTAGAGGAAGTTATGCCGCCGCGTCAAATGTACGAGCGCCGCAATGCCACGGTAAGAAATTCTTTTCTTTTTGGCTAGACATAACACATAGTTAAATGCACATATTATTTCTCGTATAGTAAGAGAATATTGTAATGTTATGAGATCGTATACGTCTAGATTATAATGTGTAACATGATAAGAAATACTAAACTCGTATGAAATTCGTGAAATTGTATCGTACATGTAACCACGTATTCTTTTATACGTCAAAAATACTAACCACCAGAATAAGTATACGAGGCAATGCTTTAGCGTGAAATACGGCTTATGATATCCAGATGAATAAATATGAAATCCAACAGTTAATGAAAAACAATTAGGAGGCACGATTGAGACTTTCTCTCGTGATCCATGAATGATAGCTTTGTCTTTCGCATCCACAGAGGTGCGAGGAGGCACGATGGCAGTGGTCGTAGTTGGGGCGGGTCTCCTAAATGTAGAGGTATCAGGTCGAGGGGCGACCTATCTCGGACCCGCAGTGCGCAAGTACTGTCCATACTCAAGTGTTAGCTGAAACACATGCTCGACTATCTAACATGTGGGGAATCAGTTCCCTACATATTTCAGATCCGAGTCCATCCCGAAAGGGGGACACCGTCGCGATGGGCTCTTCTAAAATGTCACTTCTTACCACTAACTCATCAAAATGTGACATATACTCGGCAACGAAAGGGGTCCCCTGCCGAAGAGTGCAATGTTGGTCTAACAACTGATCACGATATGGGGCAGGAAGGTATTTGTCCCTTCAACCTTTGCTTCATCTCAGCCCATCTGGTGATGGGGTAGTATCCATCTCACTCAAGAGATTGCTCTAAACTTGTCCAGTAGTGACATGCACATGTAATCTCATTTTGGCAAACTGTATGCCTCTCATCACTCATCTCGTATCACTCAACATAGTAGTCCATCTCCAGAAGACGGTCACTAAATGTCTTCGGGTCCAGGTGGTCATCGAAGGATGGTGCGTCAATGCAAATGTGTCGGTAATATCATCCTCGACTGGGGTGACTCCGCGTCGTGGCTCTGGGTATTCATTATAATGATCATCATAATCGTAATTGTGTCGTGTTGGTGGAGCATGACCTCAGTGACCTGGTGGATGAGGTTCGGTGAGAGGGAGGTGGTGTCTCATAGGGGTTGGGCCTTGTCGATACTCATAGACCTGCTCGGGATTCCTTCTCGCGGGAGGAGCGGGATCTCGACGAGGAAGATCTCTAACATGTATGTCGGGGAGGGTGGAACATCCCTGAGATCGTCCGAAAGATCATCATAACGTGGGGGTGGAGTCTGATCTCTAGGGATGTCTAACTGATCAACTTTAGTGCTAACCATGGCAGTGTCATTCCTAATGACGTCAAAATGGGCTCTTATCTGCTCGAATCGATCAAGGATGAGTCTTTGGAACTCGGTGGGCATCATGTACAAATTCGAACTGACAGCCCAATCGTCAGTAAGGTTCTAGTCAAATATGGATGAACGAAACAACTTACCACTACGTTAGCATATAATTTAGCTCAACCTGGACTCTGATACCAATTTGATGCAGGGTGGTAAGTTGACAATAAAAAAATACCCTAAGATGTAACTCAAAGTGAAATGTACCAAGTAACCCTAATGAGAATGTAAATGCAGTAGAAACAGCCCGATTGGATTAGCAATGGGTAATTAATTAAAATAAAACTTAACAGATGCACAATTGTTCACAATAAATTTTAACGTGAAAGGCAAGTGTTGGCCTGCACACAATAGAGGCGCAATTATTGTAAACGTGCGCCGAATACGCCATGCAAGTCAGATGATTTCACAGAAATAATGACATATAATATCGCATCCGGCAAACTATAGTCCAAGCACACAATAGTAGGGAACGAGAATGTCAAACTATGACTTATGCAGCACAACAACTAGTAGAAGTCCGATGTTGCTGGCTCCACAAGAGGATGGTGTTGGTGTAGGGAATACAAGGATGGGGATTGGTTATGATTGTTGGTAGGAGGGGATGGCTCGGGAAGTGGAAGGCGGACAGGGGAAGTGATCGACTTCAGCAGGCTCCGTGAAATTGGAGTCGAAATAGGCAGGGGATGGCAGTGGGTCAAAGGACTAGTAGGATTGATTATGGTGGTGAGGGATGTAGTCGTTGGAGGAAGAAAAAGGGTTGCGGCTTGGAGAAGTGGGGTTGGATTTGCGGCTGGTAGAGAAGTGGAGTTTACGGATGGTAGAGGAGATGGAGTATGCGACTGGCAGTGGGGCAAACCTTATGGTTTGTAATGGAGGAGTATGCGGCTGGGCGTGGGGTGGAACTTACGGTTGGTAGAGTAGAAGGACTTTGCGGCTGGTGGAGGGAACGTGGAGAAGGAGGTGTCGATCGGCTGGAGCGGCAGAAGGAGAGAGGAGGTCAATACCTAGAGTCGCGCCAGAGCCCACTCGGCGTCGCACCGAGGACGGAGGGAGACTGATGGTTCCAAACAGGAATAAAAATCCTTGATCCCCTATAATGGATGTCTGCGCATCTATAAATAACAATACTAAGATAAGGCACCCAGATCGAATAGCTCATAATGTCCGAATCAATCGGGTGTCAAATACAACTCAAAATAGAAAAGTAAATACATGAAAATGACTCGAAATCACCGTCTGGGCGCATACGTAAACTCGGATCATCCGAACGGGTAGTGAAATTCCACCTCCTCCTACGGGAATACACATGCGTGGATCGGCGGCCTCCATCACCTTGCAATTGAATTCCGGCGAGGGAACATCATGCTGGAAGCGATGAAGATTTCAGCAGAGGCGAAGATGATTCCGGCGGGTCGAGCAGCTTCTGGCGACGAGGATTCCAGCGGGGGAGGTGTTTCGGGCAACACTGGGAGAGGAATGCGGCAGAGGGAGGTAGGGCAGGTAAGGGATTGTTGTGCATCGTTTTAATGTGGGGAGGTTTGCCGATATAAAAAAAACTAGGGCTTTCAAATAAAAACCTAAAATATTTGGGTTTTTTTGTTTTTCGGTAGCCAAACATGATTTGCTAGTAACAACACCTTAAATTAATAATCATAAACAATATTTTCAAACAATTAAAAAAATTAAAAATGTAGAAGAAAACATACTTGATCCATTTTACAATGTTTAGGGGCCTTTTGAGTGTTAACAGGAACTATCATAGATAACTTCCTTATCCTTATTATAGTTATCTTGGATCTGCTTTTATAAAGTCCTTAAAGGTCTTTTGGATAGAATTAGGGCCATGAAATTAAAAATGGAGGTCCATTTTCATTGGAATTAGACCAATGATTCCAATTTCGAAAGCTCCAATTCGGTCCAAATGAACAGACACTAATAGTTTTTGTATTTAATGTTTGATGTGATTGCATTAAATGCTACAAGCACTAAACTAAGTTTACCTTTGCAACCGGTGCCATCTCAGCCGCAATATGAACAATATGCAATCCTTTACTGTAGCAAAACAATAGAAAGAAACGTAGTTAAATAGTAATTTCATTGCAACGAGAAATAACATCTACATACAAAAAGTAACATAATACCTCGTCTGCGGTTGTATCAGTTTAAGGAATATTTCAATAGCATCATGCTCATTTTTCCCACTGCAAGCCAAGTAAGCCTCATAGAATTGACGATCTTTCTTCCTAACCATTTCCCTTAACAAATTTCCATCTTTGGAGGATATTTTTTTCTCAATCAACCAACTATCAACCATAAGCAATAGGTGACTCCAAAATCCCCAAGGCTTATCATCCACATGCTCTTCAAGCTCTTTCTTGCTGCGTTCTTTTAACTTTTCGATTGCATTTTGAAACTCTTTCAGGGATTTTTGATATAATATAGTATAAGAATGAATTTCCTGATCTGATATTTGAAGACGTTCTTCCAACATTTCAACTTTCTGCAACAGAAGTTCATTGTATTGTTGACCATTAGACTTTTCCAAAGATGCTTGGAGTTTCTCATTCAGAGCCTTTATATCATCTTTTAACAGTGAATTCTCTACTCTCAAGGCATTAAGCTCCTCAACAAGAGCAACATAAATGTCACTTTGAGGACTACAGTCCGAAGATGACATTTTACCCTCAAATCTATCCCTATAAATCTTATTCTTCACTCTCTCAAGGTCATGTTCAAGAAACTCCACATGTATCTTTTCTTGGGCAGCAACTTTAAGTCTTGCATCAATTTCAGCCAATTTCAACTCTAGAGCATTTACTTCAGCTTGCAAAGCCTCCTTCTCGGAAAGTATATGGTCTAGTTCTTTGAATGCATTAATTCGAGCTTGATTCAGAAGTACAACATCTAGATAAATTTGTTGAAACAGAGTAGTTCTTAGTAGGTTATACAAAAGAGAAAAATATAATTTTAGTATAATCTAAATGGCACGTGCTGCTTACTCTTCTCGGCTTGTTTGATCATTCCAGTCAAATCTTCGAGTTGACCAGTTGGAAGAAGTTGTTCGTTAGAATTTTCTATCTGTTGAAGAGCTAATCCATCTTACACCAATTTTAAATTCTCTAGTTAAGTCCAAGAAATAATGAGGACCATGAACAAAAGGAAACAAATATAAGAAGCTTGGTGATAATTAATTACAGTCAGATATCAAGACAATTATAACTAGATCAATACAAAAAAAAACAGCGACACAGAGAAATTCACATTCTGCATACAAAAAGATCAACAACAACCAAATTTGTGTGCTTTCATTGCCATTAGCAGTATTGCAATTATTTTGGGGGAGGTGAGTTTAATGAGTTTTCTACATTAATTTCCATTTAGTGCCAAGCAAGCTTTAAAGTCTACTTTCCGCACATTCACTTGCACAAAATCTAGTGACCTTAAACTTTGGCAACCCTCATATCACATCAAAATAAAAGATTTTCCAACATATGTGTTAACACAATAGAGTACAAAATATCCAATAGCTAGATTGAAACCGGGGATCCACATCATCACAGACATGTATAACACATTTGATGATGCCAAAACTCAGCACAATGACAGCAAAGCATTATCAAATGAAGCCTTTATAATTAAATTCCCTAGCTTTCTAAAATATATCATATTTAAGAAGAAAACTGTACAGAAGTTTAGATTGCTTCAGAAATGCAAATTATTGGGTGTAAAGTACCAAAAGTAAGCTTAAAGAGAAGGTAGAGCTTTTCCGGAGGAACTTATAAATAAGAATAAAACGATGAATGTAGGATGGTTAGCATTAACTATTGATAAAAAATCCTTTGTATAACAAAAATAAATATCATGTGGATCCTGCCACCATACTTGTATTGCATTCTAAGAGAAAAAACTACGATCACAAGAAATCTTTGAGCCAACAACTGGCATATCAGTTACAAACACAAAACATTGACTAACTCTCATCCATCTTAATCATTTAAGGTCATTGCACTTTGAAGCCCTAAGAATTGAATACTCAGGAATAGTGATCACATAAAAGTTACCACAACATAAGAGATGGCTTACCAATACTTTCTGCTACAGAAGATGGTATGTCATCAGCCTTGATAGGTAAGTTTTCACTAGGATTAGCTTCCGGAAACTTATCTTGAGAAGGACTCATAAGATCTTCTGAACTTGTGAGTTTAGCTTCCTTTCTTCCATCACCCTGACATTGAAGATTTGTATTCAATGTCAAGCGGTCAGAAGATTTTTTATTTTGATGTCTCTTATGAGAGGAACTGCAGATATGCAATGCACAATTAAAAAAAATCATGTCATCTAAACAAAGCATTTTATTGGGTAGGACTTAGGAGCAAAGAAAAAGATGAACACAAAACACAATCAATTTTCTTTAAGTACTTGAGTAGCTCAAATTTAAAACTGTTTCCATAAAAACGCAAGAATCTCTTGACAAATTTAAACTGTTTGGAGAATCACAATCTTGCTAAACATCTAGCATTCGACATCCAAGATTTTGAATCAAACACTAAAATTTTCTTCTAGACCAGCATCCATCAAAAGCGGCCAAATGTTGTTCTAGGTGACCACAAACAGGACAAGCCAGTACCTCGGTAGAGAATGAGAATTATGGAAACAGCATGAAGGGTGTGAGGCAAATAATTACAATGCTGGGGGGATTGCAAGGACATCCTAATATTCTCATAGAAAAACTTTGTGAACTCAAGCATTACAAAAATTAGAAAGACAATCCCTCTCTCATGGGTAGGCTTGGCGCAAAGATTAGTTTTCCCACAGTAAGATTTAAAGATCACAGGTTCAAAACTGAAATCAACCTTCGAGTGAAGCAGGAGAATGAGCTCTTTTTAGTCGACCTCGCCTACACCTAGCAGTTGACAGGAGCTTCATTTAAGGGGGGCACTCATTTATTCGATTTAACAAGCTTAGTTTGCCCCCATTACAAGTGGAGATCACATTTTGGAACATGCTAGTCTATGAAGGTTTTAGGTTCAAAACATCAAAAACAATCCTTCTGTTGAAACAGGGTTTGGGTAGCAAGATTAGGATACCTCATTAAAACTTTGAGGTCAGAAGTAAACATTAAAGCAACATTTCAAACATGGGTAAGCTATGCACAATCAATACTAGGAGTTGTAGTTAGCAAGAATATTTTCTAAGAGCACACACTTTGTGATTTAGCGAAATATATTTTGAACAATCTCCTGACTGGATCACATTTACCCAGCACAAAATAATCATCAGAAGTAGTGATAACTAATGTAAAAACCAAGAGATGACAACTTAAAACATGAAACCAATCTCTCTATTAAAGCATAGTTGAGGGTATAGACAATCAACACCTCATAGATCCTCCATTTGGTGGGGCCTCATGTGGAAAAATCATTTTCAATTTAACCTCATAGCTTCTTTTGACTACAATTGTATTTCTTCATCATCGTCTTCAATCCTACCGCGGTTATTTGGAAGGGATTTATGAATTTCCTTCTCCATTCAAACTTCTTAATTTGTGCATCTCTTGCATATAACTTCTAGGAATGCTGCTTAAGGTCCTTCCTTTTTTTTGTTTTACTTCGGATCCTACCGACTTTAATTCTAACTACTCATCTTATTTACACATATTTTTCCCTCCATTAACAAAAGTTTATTTACTAGGATAAAGTTGTTGCAATAAGGTAGACAAACTACAAGAGAACTGTACACACAAAAGAACACGCATGGAATTAGTAATAACTTATGCATGAAAAATATGAGGGTAGAATATAGGAGAAAGTTGCACATAGCTCTTCCCTACCATAACTTCTGAAGGGAAATGGGGGAAAAAGTTGAAGTGAAACTGTGAAAGGGTTTGAAAAACATAAGTTAAAAATTATCATAGTTAAAACAGCCAAACATTAGTTTATGATGTACATTGGGTTTACATGCTTAAAGTCAACCAGAGAATAAGTATGAACACTTTAAGAGAATCAGCCCAAAATCAACACAGAAAAAGTTGGTCGAGGAAAAACTCTGTATGTTGTGTGTGCCTTCATTATGACATATTATTCTATCAACATGACATAATATTCTATCTTTCTAAAATTGTTGTAGATGTCACCTAACATATCCTAAATGACAATTGATGCGTCATTTTTAGGGAGAGTAAATGTCATTTTATATAAGGTTGTCGATATATCATGATATTTCCTGATATATCGTGAGAAAAATGTTGTTTTGAGGTATGCCTTCAAAATCTGTATAAGTTACTGCTCTCACTTTTGTTAATTGGTATTGTTAGAAATGTTTACTTTTGTTAATTGTTATTGTTACGAACATTTCCATAAATTGTTATTGTCACGAACATTTCCATTAATTGTTAGTGTGTCACAAACATTTCCATTAATCGTTAGTGTGTCACGAACATTTCCATTAATTGTTATTGTCAAGAACATTTCCATTAATTGTTATTGTCACGAACATTTCCATTAATTGTTATTGTCACGAACATTTCCATTAATTGTTATTGTCACGAACATTTCCATTATTTGTTATTGTGAAGAACATTTCCATTAATTGTTATTGTCACGAACATTTCCATTAATTGTTATTGTGACGAACATTTCCATTAATTGTTATTGTGACGAACATTTCCATTAATTGTTATTGTTACGAACATTTCCATTAATTGTTATTGTTACGAACATTTCCATTAATTGTTATTGTTACGAACATTTCCATTAATTGTTATTGTTTTAATTTGTCAATTGTTATTGTTAAGACTAAAGAATGTTTTGATATTTACTATATCAGTATATTTAGAGGTTAGAAGAATGTATGTATATATATATAGTGAAATCTAAAATTTTAAGAATGTCTCCAGTATATCTATGCAATTCAATATTTTACATTTCAAATTAAAAATGACATGAACTAGACTTCCATCATCTGCAGCATTATTTTATAATATTGCTTGCTTCAACCTATTTCATTTTAAGTGGCTAATTGGACAAGAAAAGTATCCAAAATATCCTCTCGGATTTTAAATAAATTACTTGCTTTGAGAACTTCAAACTACTTCAAAATGAAGCTCTTTGTGGCTGATTATGTAACATAACCAGACCCGCTACACGCTTGCAAACAAAAGCAGGAACACAAACACATAATTCATAAGCATAGAAAAAGTGGTCATCCTCCTAGAACCAAATTATAGTATAATAGAAGCTCATGGATAAAAGTCAGCATTAATCTAGAAGAAACTTCCCAGAAAGAAGTGGGAGCACAAAATGGAGAAGCTTAACTGCGTAATAGAACTCTATTTACCATACACTGAACATCTGAATGTCAGAAAAGGAAAAAATAAAAAAATCATCGAACCCGCTGAAATCATCAATTAGTGTAAGCAAACATTACAGCAAAAAAAATTAAAATTAAGGCAGTAAACTCTGCATTCGCTTTGAGAGAGAGATGACCTGCCGGGATTTCGATGCCGCATCTTGCAAAATCCATGGAACTTTAGTCGGACAGTGACGGACTGCGGGCGATGTTCGAGTCCTCCACGACACAAGTGGTGGCAGCCTGAGCCGAGAAGGAGCGCCCCAGCCTGGATCCCCATGGAAGGGACTCCTCACAAAAACTGAAGCAAGTGTGAAGAATGTAATCAAAACACTCTTTATATAAATCAAGAAGAAGAAGAAGAACTGGCCGGATTCCTCCTCCCGGCGCTTCCCGCCCTAACACACGATTCCTTTGGCTCACAAAAAGCGAGTAAAAAACAAGGGAGTTGTTAAAATTCATTTTGGCACCGCAGTTTTGTTTAGCCGCACCCTAATTTAATTTTAAAATTACTCCACAAAAACACTAATGTTAGTACTAACTCATATCGCACTAGCTTGAAAACTGAGTTTATTGTGATAATCTCAGGTTCGCTTGATCCACCGTCCGCCGGAGAAACGGCCTGTAGGGCTCTAGGTCGGCAAGAATGTTGGCGAGAGACTCAGCAAAATACTGTGTTATTTTTATTTTCAAAATTACATTTTTACTTAATGTTGATTTTGATTTGTTTTTTATTTTTATAGGAATAGGAAAATAAGAATGCTCAAGGAAGACAAAAGTAATGCTTTTTGTTTAAAACAATTTGTCATTTTTACGATTTTTCTTTTAATTGAAATTCAAGTTGGTGTAATTAATGATTTAGTTCTATGTTTTTCTTTTTATGATTTAGTTTTATGTTTACAAAAATTAATGATTTTGCGGTGCAATTAACCATTTTAGTACATTTAACACAAAATATGAGAAAGTGAGGTATTTTTAACAAAGCGGTGCGACTAGTCAAAAATGTTGGTGCCTTTAACAATTCCCAAAAACAAACATATCCACCTCCCGCCTTCAACCCTTCTCCTTTTACGCTTTCCCTTTGGAGATCCGTGTTTCACCTTCTGATGCGCTTTAAGAGGCGTAGAGGGCAGAGCCAAGAAGACAACCATGACACGACTACGTCCCGGCCGTCCATTCCGTATACTCTAATAAAGGAGTGTTTTTCAACGGTGTAGATTGTTTGCGAAAATAAATCGTCGTATTTGTGTAATACGGTCGTATTGAAAAGTGATTTTATTTTAGATCAAACAAGTGCGAAAATTTGTGTTGGCGAAAATATACGGCGAGATCAAAGATCGTGTATGATGATTTAAGATGCGTTACACGCACCGACATTTTTTTCCTAGTAAAGAGACCTTCGATTTGGAAATTGGGATATTTATGCAAAACTAAGGTTTGCCGTTTAGCGGCTCAACCATCGGTTCTTCGGTTCCTAAGAGATTCTCCATCCTTTCCCCTTAAAATTTAGGCAGAGCTAAATTTCGATTGATATTTCTAAGCAATTTCTTGTCTATTTCAATCAATGTAAGTCATTAAGATTGTAATTGGTCGACTTACCGGCCTGACCAAACTTTGCCCTTAAATTTTCTTCACCCTTCTTCACACCGATAGACTCTTAAAGCTCTGTTCGGCGCGGATTTTTTGCTCTGGGAGTTTGGATAAAAACGTCTTCGTCATAGAATGTATGTTTGGCATGACAACGGTTATGATCGCCACCAAGAATAGAAAACCAATTTTGAAAATAAAATTATATGAAATTCCTCAAGTGAGGTTGGGCGTTCATAACCGCCGTGCCAAACAGAGCCGTATACACGATGATAAAAGGATGACTTAATTATTAGTTAATAGAACCAGATTAAATCAAATCATATTTCAGAGCAAGCTTAAGCTCTATTTGGCGTGGCTGCAGCGACTGGAGAAGCAGTGGGGGAAAGCAGTGGCGGAATAATCAGCTGTTTTGCAGGGTGGTGGCAGAATCTGTGAATCTGTTTGGAAGAACAGCTGTTGCAGTGCTGTTTCAAACGGAGAATCTGCTAAGCTGTTTGGCAAAATAGCTGTGCGTTTTGAATATCATTTTTTATAAAATTAGAGATAAACAAAAGTCTCTAATGGATAAACAAAAGTCTCTGATATTCTATTATAAAATAAAATACAATAATTAAAAGGTTTTTCCCAAACAAAACTCGTAAGTGTGATCGGCCTCAAACATGCACCAACGCTTTCGATCATCGAATGTCAACTGCACAGTAAGAGTAATGTATGAACAACAATTAATTTTATAATTTTATAGTATAAATGTAAGTTTTTATATCAATGTATATATATCAATGTATATTTTTATCACTGTATATTTTTATAGTTATCAATTTTTATATTTCTATCAATGAAAGAAGGAAGAAAAAGAGCAGCAGGAAGAAGAATCACCAGGCAGAAATGTTTTAAATTAGAAATGTATATACAGGTCTGGGAACAAACAGATCTGGACAACACAACAAGAATCTGGACAGAAACAGCACATATCTGGGCAGAAATAAACAATGTTCTGAAAATAAATAAAAAATCTAGACAGAAATGGTGGTCGGTGGAGATACCTCACAGTTATGTTGAAAGAAATTGGGAAAAATGAGCTACATCGGGCCTGCAAACAACAAGAAATCGGTTTAGGGTTTGCAGTCGGCGATAGATATGGATGAAGGAAGAAGAATCACCAGGCGGAAAACCTACAAGAGCTTCGTCGGCAAGAAAGATCTGTCTGCTTCGTCGTCGGCGACAAGGCCGTTGGAAGGATTGGTGAAGATCGCTCGTTGGATGCAGAGCCGTTGATAGGCTCTGGAAGAGAGAGGGGGCAAAAGTCGCGAAGGCCGGTAGACAAGAAAATCGCAGGGCGGTCCGCGTGAATCGTAAGAATTTTCCGCGACTCCGAACCGCCCTATTTCTGCGAGATTTTACAGCGGCAGCGATTCAAAAAGCTGGCGGTAACTTTTTGTTTGGCGCGGTGGATTAATAAGCCGCGGCCTGCAGCTCGCAAAAAGCCGCGCAGTTTGATATGGACCAACATGCAAGCCTTAAAGATGTCTAAATCCATATCAGAATTGGAGTAAAATCACAAGAAAATTAAAGAGCGATCAAATCAAATTTGCGCTAAATCTAATTGTTGAATTTGCATATATTGATACATCAAATGACAAAGATCAAAGATTATATACTATGAATAGTTAATCAAAACAAGGAAAATATAGAGTTCAAAGTGTTTTTTAAGGTGATTAATAAAACATGAGATTTGTTCCAAATGAAACTCGATGGCTAAAAAGTAAATATAGATGTTCAGATGGTTTATACTCAACCCCTTAAAATTATAGAGTATTATAGCATGATTTTCATATAAAGATGGGCATACCCAATGATTTAGATCAATATAAACCGTTGATATCAAGATTGAAATGATAAATCCAAATTAAATACAAGGGCAATTCTAAACTTTAGACTAAGTGCATGAAATGTATAAAACATGATAGATGCATATAATTATTAAGGGTTATTTACCGTGACTTCCCCTTGAAGTTTGCATAATTACAGTTTGCGCCCCCTCTTAGTTTTGAAATTACAAAAACCTCCCCTCAATGTTTACATTTCACAACATTCATGCACAGAAGAGGTGTTTACATTTCACAACATTCATGCACAAAAGACCTCTTTTGTGCATAAATGTTGTGAAATGTAAACATTGGAGGGATAATTATAGTTTCAAAAGTTAGAGGGATACAAACTATAATTACACAAACTTCGAGAGGAGGTCCAGATAAATAATCCTAATTATAAATGTAAAAATGTATTCATATGCATCAAATTAGGCAAATAAAGAACTTTTCATAGATTCAATCTAACAAGGTCTTCAAGATCAACTTGTTTCAACTTTAATAACATTAACATAAATATTCACTTAAAATATGATTCTAACAATAGTTTCTATCATAAAAGAATAGTGAGGCTAATAGTTTAAAAGTTGAGGTCCCATAACTATGAAATTTTCCAGTTTTTTACTCTGATTTTTGTGCTGCCATATATATATATATATATATATATATATATTGACACACATACTAGCATTTATTAAACCATGCAATAAAGTATTAGAGAAAATATAAGCTGCCTTATAGTTATTGTCCTCTAAAAAATCTGAAATCAGAAGCTGTTAAATTAACTAAAACAAAAAAGAACAGAGTCCATAGAATGTTTCACTCAATGGAAGCCATGGCCAAGTCAACCAAACGTGGCACGCTACAAGCCAGGAGGAGGAAGAAAAAAAAACACACTCTCAACGCCTAGGACACGAGGGGCAGCTCTATGCCTGCAGCACGCTCAGTTAACACGCAGTCCATCAACCGAAACATTCCACAGAGTTTTCATGAGATCGAACAGAGAAAGCTCGCAGCTGCGATCTGCTTAAGACGGAGCGAACTGCGTCAGTATCCGTGCTGCCAGATCTGGTGAGAAGGCTGGGAGGGATTGCCCTGAGAATTTGCTTCCCCGGGATTCTGTTGATGCTCGTGAGACTGTCCGCCAACCTGATTTTGGTATAAGTTGAGGTAACCCATCGGCCCATAGTGAGCCGGCTGCTGAGCCTGCCGGAAGTTGTTGAGTTGGTTCTGGCCTTGGTAGCCGTAGAATGTGTTGGGCGGGAGAGACGATACAGTTCTGGAACTGCCTCCATGGACCCACATGGGTGAGCTCTCATTCTAGCAAAAGAAGACAATTCTCATGAGGACGTATTTGGTTACGCCTAAAAACTAACATTTTTACAGTTTTGAATCAGTGTAGAAATTATGGTCTCCAAGCATCCGTCCAAATACACCTAAAAAGTAACATTTTTACAGTTTTGAATCAATGTAGAAATTATGGTCTCCAAGCATCCGTCCAAATACGCCTAAAAAGTAACATTTTTACAGTTTTGAATCAGTGTAGAAATTAAGGTCTCCAAGCATCCGAAATATTTTTCAGTCCGATGTTCGATTTTGAGCTTGAAATGATGATTTCCTTGATCGTAGAAGGAAGAATATAAGCCCTAGTTTAAAAACGGTTGTTTTACAAAAAAAATATATCATTTTTTTAAGCTCATGATAGTAAATTTGCAGCCATAAGGGCTAAATTATGATCGTAAATTTCAGAAGTGGTGGTGGTGGTGGTTTCCGATGATCGCAGGAAAACTGAAATTGAAGGGGTTTTGAGGGGAGGTGGTGGAGGCTTTGACGAAGGTGGTCGGAGGAGAATTCCGGTGATCATCAAAAACTGAAAAGTGGAGATTGAGAGGAAGAGGGCCGGCCTGCTCCTTTGGTGGAGCAAGGGTGGAGTAGGCCAGACAAAGAGGGAGGTTGATGGGGTGGCCGGCTGATCTTCGAGTAGGAGCTCACAGTTTTGAAAGGTGGTGGGGAAAGGGGTGGCAGGATGATATGGAGGATGAGGGGAAGGAGGTGGCCGACTAGATGGAGAGGGGGAGAGGAGAGATAAC
Organism: Dactylorhiza incarnata; assembly: GCA_033032865.1. Lineage (NCBI taxonomy): Eukaryota > Viridiplantae > Streptophyta > Magnoliopsida > Asparagales > Orchidaceae > Dactylorhiza > Dactylorhiza incarnata. The sequence goes on from JAWHQI010000260.1 coordinate 1,048,322, forward strand.
TACCAAGTTTCGCACTTGGATTCCGGCTTTAGCACCGGGTGATCGAAAGGAGGATTTTCCTCTTCACTCAAACTTTCAATCCCTCTAAATGAACCATCTACCCCTACTTATAGACTAAGAGGCCATTATGAACGGTCATAATCTCCGATCATGACGGCCCTCAAATACATCAAAATAAAAATCAGACAATACACAAAAATTATCAGATCGTAGAACCGCACAAAACAGATGGCTCTGATTGTCGTGTAGGTCTATGTGTCGTGATCCCCATCAATTCCTCCAGCCTTGAAAGCATTAATCTTTGTGAATGAAGATAAGTGTGCTCTCGTCTGAAGGCGAGGTGAACCCTTATAGCTCCGATGGTGTCTTCAACTCGGGGTCGGACTCAAGGGTACAACTGTTGCGGAGGCTTGAGACAATATCGTTGAAGCCAATGTTGACGATGGAACCGAGGATGGTAACTACTGAAGCCGGTGACTGTGATGAAAGTGGTATTGCTGCTGCTGAAGATGGTACTAATGATGGTACAACTTTTGCCATCAACGCCGATAACGGTGATGGTGTTGATGCTGGAAATGACATTGTTGTAGATGACGTTGAAGGTGATGTTGATGATGGTACCGGTGCATGTGGAGGATGTCTGTGTCGGAGAATGTGGTACTGCTGTGGAAGAAGTCGTGACTGTAGCTGAATGATCAATAGGCGAAGAAGGATGGAGCTGTAGTGAATTAGTAGGCGAGGTCTGGGGATGTAATGTAGTAGGTGAAAGTTGGGGTTGTAGTAAAGTAGTAGGCAACGAATGGGGTTGTAGTAAAGTGGTGGGCAACACCTGGGGTTGAAGAGCTGAAGTGGCGGATGGCGAATGGTACATATAGTTGTATGGCTCGAATAATGGAGTAAAATCTTCAATGTGAGCATTTCCCTTGGGGAACCTCTCAGCATGTATAGCACATATTCTCCTTCTTTGAAGCTTTGCAATTTCCCATGGCTATCAACATAAGATTTATATCATTGTTGCAGAGTAATCATACGTCAGACAGACCCATCATGCTACGCAGTGATGATAAATGATGGTCAACAGACACAACGAATCTCCTATGCAGAGGCTCTAACCCTCCAGGTTTCATTCCAGAGAGGCACATGGTCAAGGGGCTCAATGGGTGGGGTGTAAAAAAATTCATCGTGGGTGCAATGATCATTTAAATAATCACCTGGGGTGTCCGCCCTAATGATGATGGAGTCGATCCCCATGCTATCGAGAGCATCTCACTCTCGACTAACTCCTAGGTAGTAGACACGTCCCAAATTAGTGATGGTTTATCTGGCGATTCTTTAGGAAGTGTGTAGGAAAATTCATTGTACAAGGGACAATCACACAAACAAATGTCTAAGGCTCCATTTGGCTCGGTGATGGCGGTCATGAACGCGGTTGTTATGAACCGTCGTTTGTGAACGCCCGACCTCACCAAAGGAACTTCATCCACTTTTATGTTCAAAACTAGTTTTATTTTCTTGGTGGTGGTCGTAATCGTTGTCATGTCAAACAAACATTCTATGACAGTAATGTTTTTTGTCCAAACTCACCGGAGCAAAAAACGTCGTGCCAAACAAAGCCTGAGAGATTGAAGTTATAAGTCAGCATTCGAATGTGTCCAATGTCTCTAAAGTGGAAAACTTACACAGTAGCTCACTTGGTAGAATATAAGATACCTCATCGTACACGCAATGGGTAATAATTAATATGATAAGTGAGTAATATGATAGGTTCCCAAAAAATCAGGAATGTGCTCCAGAGTGGGAAAGGCGAGCCATACATGCACAATACTAGACTCTGCAACCTCAAGGATGAGTAGGCTCCAAGGTATAATTGGAAAAAAATTCAATGATTATACACTTGCAGACGAGCGTCTTATTTGAGTCTCGTCTTCGATACTTCTAGGCATAGGTAATAGATGCTCTATGTTAATGACGCTCTCAGGAATATTGGTGATCACATCCACAGTTTGCACTATTGCGTCCGGGGTAGACTCATTTTCACTACCCAAAGGTGGACTCTTTGTGGCGCACTGGGTAGTGGAAGGACTCGTACTGAGGAGGTCAGGATGCGAAACCATTCGACTAACTCTAGCGGCTCTCAGGGACTGCTCGTAGTGGAGGAAGAGCTGAAATGTCTGCTCGACAGTCTAACTGGTGACTAATTAGTGCTACGTAGATAGCAGAGGAACGGAATCTAGCAGCGGTTGTGACTGGCTGATCACGAATGTCGCTCCTCACTATTAACTCGTCAAAATAATCCATATGCTCAGCAACAGACATGGATCCTTGCTAGAGGGAAAATACTTGCTCGAGGAGATGACTCTTATAAAACGTTGGCAAATATCAAAGACACAAACTCCACTTCATCTCCACCCAACTAATGATGAGACAAAGACGATCTCGCACAAGGGTCCTCTCAATGTTATCCCGGTACTTTCTCGCCTGACCTAGCAGCCTAAGCTTAGGAAACCTGACATGATGGTCACCGAATAACTCAAAGTCATCTAGATAATATCTCATGTCCACAAGCCAATAGCTAAATGCCTCAGGCCTCAACAAACCATCAAACGGTGGAGAAGGGTCAACGTGACCTATAATTGAGACTCTCCTTAAACGACAATCATCATAGTAGCTTCTCCTACGATAATCGAGTCGTGTCAAAGGGTCAACATGATCTCTATGAGCGATGGGTCGGGGACAAGGATAATTCATCATAGTAGTATGACAATCTTCCCGAAGGAACTATATGGGCTTGAACATGGGCGGACTCTGGTTCCTCAAATAGAGGATTAGAGTAGCAACGACTACTACGATATCACATATGTGATATATAGATTTTAGTCTCACGTATCATCAAATAAGCCCGAACCAAACTCTGATACCAATCTGACGCAGGACGGTCCTATCAGGGGAATAATGGAAGAATCCCAAATGCGAACACGTGATGTAGTATTAATGAGAGAGTACATGAATTTTAAGTAACAAGCAAATGAATACCAACACTAGCCACAAGTGGTAATGGAACAAAACTTACAAAGAGATATAATGCAAAGTAGGAAAATAATCACTAATTCAACATGAAATAAAAGACTCCCAACTTAGAAAGCTTACACAACTAGGTAGTATAGGGCTTGGAGGGCTTTCCCGGGACTGGAATCATAGTAGGCACCCGAATTCTAGACTCCCAATGATGTTGAAGGATGTTGTACATCACAAACCAAAGCTGGAATTGTGCCTCCCGATGGCTGGAATGAGGGTATGGGGCTCGATCTGGATTCCCGGGGACCCAAACTGATGGGTTGGACTGTTGTCGGGCTAAATGAGAGATAAACAGGAGCTATTAGGGGCTGGATGTGGTGGTTTGGGGCAGTCGGAGTCGGGCTGGAACTGTGGAGGGGTTGGAGACGGGGTAGAAGGTCGAAAGGAGGTTGTGTTGGAGAGGAGAAGAGATTCAGGTGGCGCTGGCAGCACACAGACAACCGGGGATTGGAACGGGGCACTCTTGGTCGACGTTGCGGACGGCTGTAAGGATGAAATGGGGCTTGGTTGGGGAAGTGGACGGTGGATCCACGTGAACTGTAGGTTTAGGAGGTAATGGGGAAGTGGAGGAAATGGGAAATGGGGGGGAACTTTAAGGAGACGCCTAAATTTTAGGATAGTGGAGAATGAGGGGTAGTGGGTTTAGTAAGAAGGTAGTTATGGTGGTTATGTTGGTGGTGGGGGTGGGGGTTGTCCGGAGGTGGTGTCTGGAGGTGGTGGTCGAAGATAGTTTCCAGCGGTCATCAAAAAACTAAAATCAAGGGATTTTGAGGGGAGGTGGTGGAGGCTTGACAGAGGTGGCTGGAGGAGGTTTTTGGTGATCGTCGAAAACTGAAAAGTGTAGGGGGTTGAGAGGAAGTGGGTTGGCCGGCCCCTTTGGTGGAGGAGGGGGTAGAAGAGGCCAGCCAAAGAGGGAGGTTGAGGGGGTGGTCAGCTGGTCTTGGGGTAGGGACTCACGATTTTAAAGGGTGGTGGGGAAAGGGGTGGCCGGATGACATCGAGACGAGGGGAAGGAGGTGTCCGGGTAGATGGAGAGGAGAGGGGAGGGTTAACTACCAAGTTTCACACTTGAATTTCGGCTTCGGCACCGGATGATCGAAATGATGATTTTCTTCTCCACTCACACTTTCAATCCCTATAAATGAACTTACTATCCCTACTTATAGACTAAGAGGTCATCATGAACGGTCATGATTCTCCGATCATAATGGCTCTCAAATACATCAAAATAAAAATTAGAAAAATACACAAAAATAATTAAAATCCACGGATAGTCGATCCGCACAAAACATGCCACTTCGGCCGCGCGTAGGTCTGTGTCGCGATCCCCATCAACATGCATATCTAAAATTCCATAGGCAGATTTCATTATGAAAACCTATATAAATTACTATGATGTATGAAATCGGGTAATATTGTCCAAACTTTATAGCATAGAATATTTCTTATACCTATATTTATGTAGTGTGTGTGTATACATATACAGATATATGCACGCACATATATGTATATGCATGCATGTGTGTGTGTATAAGCAGTCGTGCACGGGGTTCCCCCGTGCCCCGGAGCGATAGTGCAATCCCGTAATATTGTGTCTCGTCAAATGCAAAATTTAATAAAAATTGAAAGAATAAGAACACTTTTTAAAATAAAATAAAAAACAAATAAATTAAACTAAATTAGAAACGGTTGTAAATTTTGAAATAAAGATAAAATTGGAAAAATGAATGTTTAACCGAATATTATTTTTCCCTTATATAGTATATATATATAGGTGACACCCCTCTTATTTTTGAAATTACAAAAACCTCCCCTGTAAGTGCACAAAAAGACCCCCTGAAAATTAACTCCAATGGGTATTTCTGTGCATGTTATGAAATGTAAACTTACCAGGGAGGTTTTTGTAATTTCAAAATTGAGAGGGATACCACCTGTAATTATGCTAACTTCTAGGGAAAGTTTTGGTAATTATTCCTATATATATATAACATTAATCAGACATTTCTGAACAACCAAAAAAGATTTTCAAAAGCGATCACCGCAATTTCCACTTCAAAAAAATATCACTTCCTCTGACTTAAGGAAAAAACCCCAAACTGAATCACAAGTAGATGGACTGAGTCAACAATTTTTACCTGCTGAAGATGAAGGTAATGCGCTCCTTCTTTCTGGGAGTTCAAAGTTTCGTCGAACCCTAATGTGGTACTCGTCGAAGTAGTTGACGGATTCAAGACGAAATTTCCCGGAATATTAGCGGATCCACCGTAATTCCCATACCCAGAAGATGCTGCGGCAGGCTGCTGTACATTTGGTACAGATAAGCTGCTTTTATATTGCGGGAGCGAGTATTTTAATCCCGCATTATGGACTGCTGACGTGGACTGATGGAAGGGGCCGTTGCTGGTGTATGCTTGTGGAAAAGCAGCTGAAGGTAGATAAGTGTAGCTCTGGGGAAGGAATGGGTAGCTAATCACATTAGTGAATGGACCCAAAGGCAGTGTAGCTTGAGAGTAAGGATTGATGGGAAGGTGTTGAGGGATTGCGTGGCCAGAGAGAGCGTTGGAACTGGAAGAGCTTTGAGGAACCTGCTGAAGAATGGAGTATGCACTCGGCTTTGGCTGCATCAAATAAAAGCTTGATTTAGAAAAACAGATCCAAAATTTTGGAGCAGAATATCTCAATTGAAAGCGAACTGCGAGATATACATTATTTTGAGCTCAAGGCAAATATGACTAAGATTAAGATGCAATTCTAATTGGATGGATAAAACTGAAAGCAAATTAGTTTATCCTTCACGCTTGAAAGAGTTTTTAGGAGGATCCAGTGTTGCTTTTGTGTATATGTACATGTATATCTGTATGTATATGTACCTATATGTATGTGTATATGTATATGTATATATATACACATACAAGCATTTGTGCACGGGGATTCGCCCGTGCCAGACTACACTCAAGCGCATGGGCTCACGCCGTGCTTTTTGGAATCTTTTTATAAAATTTCAAAAAAGATGGGTAAAATTGATAATATTAAATGTTTACACCGAAGACTCATCTTCCCTTATTGTAGTAGATACAGAAACACACACGGACTGACCCATGAGCCCAGAGAACAAAGTAGGGTGACCAGCTTGCAAGTTTTGAAAGGATATTTCAACCTGATTACAATTAAGTACTACCAAATGAGATTCACAAGTCATGGGTATGCAAAACTAACATCATCAAGAGTTATATCCAACAATTATGAGGTGTTCATAATATATTCATGTTCATCCCTGCCGAGTATCTCAGAGGTATTAAAACTGCACTGCAAACATCTTCTATAAATGTTACATTTAGTCCACTCATTTTCCTTCTTAATCCTTCGCCATTAATTTTATCTACTAAGGTGCATTTTATACCATGAAATATTAAGCAGAGGAAGATAAATTAGTACTGAAAATTTGAAACCAATAGCTGCCTAAATAAAAACTCGCCACCAGCATATACGCATCCAATGTAAAATAAATTCTAGAAAAAAAAAAGCAAAGACACACAAACAACAAAGATGGTATGTTAAAACATTAAAAAACATCAATTCAATTAGAAATATGATAAGCGAACACACAAAATCATAAGCACACCAAAACAAAAATGAAGAAACTAATTGAGTGTGATCAAATCATGAAATCAAACATAATAATGAAATCAACAGGAGTGAGAGACTAAGAGGGGAAAGAAAATTCACCTCATGCATGGAGATGGCTGGCCCATTGACAGATGTGGTTGCACTGTGTTTTGTAGACAAAGATTGGTTCGCAAGTAAGGATGAAAAAGGGAGATCGATATCTCGGAGAGGCTGAAGAGTGGGTGCCAACAAACTGCTTTGTAAGGAACTAGTATATGGTTGCTGCAAGACAGAAATGTACAAATGCTGAAGCAATGCATAACGGAGTTTACAATATACAAGAAAAATGACTAGAAAACATCATTTTCGTTAAATGCGCAATAACTTTTTCTTTTAAAAGAACTGTTATTTGATGTGGACGTGTGTTTGGGGAAGTTCTACGAGCATAAACACGACCTCCCCAGCGTCCATGCTACAAAAAATTAGCGCCTTTCATGCATGCATTGCTTCATTAAGCCAACTAGATTTCAAGTCCAGAAGACTCAAACGAATTGCTCAAAACCATTGCATCTTACTAACTTTTTGCCCTTCATTGCACATGTTCTAACCACCTGAATTTGCAACCCCTACTTTATCTTCAGTAGATGATATACTCACCGATCCATCTTAGATACTCATTACTAAACATGTACTTCCAAGTTTTGCTAAATATCCATATTACCATTCTAATTTACATAGCATTTAATTCGCCTCTCACTGAATTTTTATTGCTAACACTTGAATTTTGTTGAATAATAGCTGGTTAGATTGAAGCTTTATAAATACCTTTAAGTCGACAAGACCTTTTCTTAACTAAAAATTTAAATTTATTCCACCAATATTTCACGCTATCATCTGGTAACCTTGTTGATAAATATTATTATTACATACATTAATTCTAACCCCTTTTATATTCTAAGAGTTCAAGTGTTCTAAATTTTCATTATTTAAATAGATGTCATAGGGACTGAAACTGTCATCCAACAAGATGTTAATTGAATGCTAATTTTCGATGTCCTATTACAATTGAAAACTCTTTGATCACCCCACCACCTCTAGTACCAGTTGAGACTTCATCAAACATTTTATAATAATTTCATCATAATTTTGATGCATGTGTTTATTTCTTAATGCGCATCAAATTAATTCTCGTGGCACTCCGTCTTGTCTTTGCAAGATCAATAAAAATCATGTAGAAAAATTTTCACTAGACTTCATACTCATTAGCTAAACAAAACTACATATAAATCAAATAATGGTTCTTCCTTGCATGAAAACAAATAAAGTCTCCTAAAAGACGAACTCTTCAAGTCCGTAACTTCATTGTATGACTTATTCAGTATAATACACTATATTTGATAAAACATGGTGACAAATTCTTATAGTAGAAAATTAAAATGAATTTAATTAGCAGCCTACTTAATTTAAGCTGAACCCTCAAAAATGAGGAACTAGTGTCATTTTAAGCAGCGATGTCTTTCAAGTTTTAGTTCGAAAGTCAAAAGGATACTTTGCATTAGTAATCAGAATCATTATGAAACATCTTTCCAACTCATATAGAATGTGGTGCTTCATATTTATGCAGCCCCTATGTTTTCCTAACGATGTGATTCTCTTGTCTTACAGATATAACATCTCAGTTTCCTTCTGCAACAACACTAACTTTACTAAGCGGCTGGGGCTTTTGAGCATTGTGGCAGTGTCTTCCTTTAAGAGCGTGATTTCTATGGTTTCCTACGATTTCCATGGCTTGTTCTATAGGCTGCCTAGCAATTCCTCGTGAGCTCCTACTACTGTAGCAAAGATGGGCCATGCATCTATCCGGAACTGTACCACTAGGTGTATCTTACAGATGCCCTTTCAAAATACTGAAGTATCAAGTTTTAATGTGTGTTATAAATAAGGATCTGAGACAATTCTATGAAATCTTTCAAATAGCTTAGAAAATCCATCTCTGCTAGTAATTCAATACCCTGATGAAGGAAATTTCAAGAGAAATTATCTTCTTTGACAAGTATAAAGGCATAGTTGAAAGTTTTCCTCGTTTTCTTCCTCTCTTCCATCCTTTCTATCATTTTCTTGTTAACCATTTACCGATTTTCTTTCTTTCTTCCCTCTTCCAAGAATTTTTCATTATTGATTCAAAGACTGTTCAGAATATTGCAACAATTTGTATTTCATTTAATTGGTTGAAATTTCACCCGTGTGTAACTTTTGTGATCCTTAATTCTTAATCATAAATTTAGTGTGTGAATAAATAGCCTGCAAACTTCTACTGGTTTTTTTATTATCTTCAGCATTACATGGCATATCTTCATTAGAAATCTATGACCTTATATAGTTTCGCGACTATATAGCTTAGACTTACAGTTCAAAAATAACATAACCAGCTTTAATAATAATAACAAGCAGTTTATACAGATACCAAATCACAAGCTATTCATCATTACCTCTCTACTTTTCACAACATACAGCCAGGACAACAAGATAGATTTAAGATTATAATTTAAGAAATGCATCAAAGATAAAATGTATTTTTCTTGTCAAATAGTCAACACTAACAAATAAATGGATCGCAGTTGGAACCTAATATAGTCAGTAAATTATTTAGGCTCGCAGTGGTCATTAATTTACAAACACATTAAAAATAAAGATCTTAAATTTATCAACATTTCGATTAAATGTATACATGGCATAGCCTATAAAATTATTGACAACGTCGCAACACTTAATAGAGAGTATAAGCTTATACATTTTTAAACAATGGTAATAGGCTTCTAATCAAGTGTCCTCCATTCAATTTATAACAAATAAATTCTACATATAATATATAACTTCTTGAAGGTAATTATAACTTAGTCCTAATCTTGGGCCATAAGAATTTCTTCATGAAATAGTATGGTAATGAAGTGAATACTTCTCCTATTAAGAATGCTAGGATTATGCTTCGGAGTATATTTAAGAGGTTTAAACTCACATGAGGAAATATAAAAGTCTCCTGACTCAGATTTGAACCACTAACGGGAATTAACATTAGTTTAACCATTCTCAAAGTACAAGAAATCCCAAAATTAACAAGCATATGGTACCGGGTCTTCTCCTCATGTCACGTTAACAGAGTTCTTACTATTGTCAATATCATGGTTATAATCAATCATATTGCAATGGGTCATACTCTCATGATTACAATGTGTATGAATATTATTAATGTTACTATGATGATCAAGTGTGTGATGAAGAATATGACTATCATAGTCAATGTAGATCTTATGATGAGTATGCATTTTATTGTCTTACATATTCCAATATAAAATCATATCATCAAAATGATAGATAATTGAATACACCAGCTTCTCAAACTCCAAAGGTTCATAATCATGTATCAATTCTAAAAATTTCAGGTGTCATGTCCCCCTCCCCCCCCCCCCCCCACCCCACCCCCTCAGCAGCTTAGAAATTTGAACTTTCTGGAGGTTTGGTTCATGAAGATTACTATTGTCATGATACAAGTTTGTCGATAATTTTATATGATGATCAGACAAACAATTGAGCTTTTTAAATTTTAGATGATGATCAAACATTAACAATTGAGCTTTTTACAGAGTGAGAGGCTCAGTTTAGGACAAATGTGGCATTTGAGCAATGGAGATGTGAAACTGTGGAAGTAAACGGAGCGGTAAGAACATACGTGTTTGGAACATTCAGGGCAACGTTTCAACCCTAAAACTCCATTTTGGGGTCAGGGAGCTCATGATCGATAACATCCCACCACACTTGAATAAGTGTTGAGGCAAAACGGCATTTCGGGAAAAATGACATACGCGGTCGCAGCTACACAATGTTCTCTTTGTTTCTCACTAACGAGTTCATAACCTCCACCGCTCTCCTAAAAAGAGCCCGACATTGTGATCAGGAAGGTGACAGCAGTGGGGAAGAGAAGAAGAAGAGAGAGAGTGGGTAGAGAAGAGAAGAGATAAAGAAAGAAAGAAAGTATTTCATTAATTGCTTAATCTTTTACAACTGTGTATTACAAATATTTATAGCCTTGCTTTTCTGAATATGACTGTTGTCACTCGGTGCCTGTAATATTACATTAATGCCCTAATTAATAATCATTCTCCACGTGGTTGTCTAAATGCACCCCGTTGCACTCCATCCCATCCTCTATAAAAGACCCCTGATGGATTGTTTTGTCGCCAACCTTAATTTTTTCTGCTAGCCGTCTTCTTCCCGTGCCCTCCTGGTGAGCGTCCCGAGGACCTGGATCTGGAGCCTTCAGTCGTCGGACGCAAGGTCTGCAGGCTGCAAGGAGTGTTTAGCGGACCTTGGCCACTTGATCTTCCAACCAGGGAGGGATTTGCTGAGATCCACATCTGAGCGTAAGGGTAAGCTCTGTGGGCTTCCTTCTTTGTCATCTGCTCGTTTTTGTAGTCGAAGTGAACGAGTTTGTGGCCGATCCACGCTATTTTTCTTCTCCGTACTCTGGATTTTTGCTCGTTCTGCTGTTTTTTGTGCTTCTGCCTCTAGCGGACCGATGACTCCTAAGTTACTCCCGGATCCTTTTGATGGTCCTGGGGGAACTGCTGGTGAGGTCTTTTGCTCCAGTGGACGTGTTTGTTCATTTTCCTGCATCACACACGTAATTAGTTGGGGTGTAAAATTTAACTTTTGTAACACCTGTGGTTGAATGATGTCAATATTCTCCCAAGAGTTATCTTCTGGAGATAAGCCCATCCAACGGACTAATAGTTGATGCTGGGGATTATTATTGACCCAGATCCTGCGTTCGTCCAAAATTTCTTGTATTTCGTGTTCCTGATCATTGTTTGCATTTCCTCTAGGTAGAGGATGATAAACTTTGGGTGTGTTAGAGAAATATGGTTTTAGCATGGAAATATGGAAAACCGGATGGATTTTGGAGTAATCTGGTAGCTTTAATTTATATGTCGTCTCGCCGATTTTTTTGAAGATTTCGTAAGGTCCATAATATTTTAGTTGAAATCGAGTTTGAGTTGTGGAGTGCATAGAACTCTGTTTGTAAGGGTGAAGTTTGAGCAGGGCCATATCTCCAGGAGCAAAATTCCAATCACGTCGATGACGATCTGCTTGAGTCTTCATGCGATGCTGGGCTCTTTGCAGATTGGTTTGCAATTCTGCTAACACCTTTTTTCAATCTTTTACAGTGTCTTCTATTATTTGTATTCTGTTGGTGCCTGTAAAAAAATTAAAGATAGAGGGAGGTGGTCGGCCGTATATTGCCTCGAAGGGGGACATGCCAGCTAATGTATGGAAGGAGGTGTTGTAGTGGTATTCTGCCCAATTGAGCAGGTTGAACCAATACTTGGGATGTTCATGTGTAAATATTCGCAAGTATTGGTTCGGATAGCGATTTACTCGCTCGGTCTGACCATCGATCTGGGGATGGTAGGCCGAACTGAATTTCAATTCAGTGTCGTTCTGGGAGAATAATTCTGTCCAGAATTAGCTTAAGAATATGGAATCCCCCTATCTGAAACAATTGTTTCAAGTAGGCCGTGCAACTTACCGCAGCAATTCCAGAATACTTTAGCCACTACGGGCCCTGTAAACTTGGGCGGTAGCGCTGCGAAGTGTGCCCCTTTTGTAAACCTATCTACTATAACTAAAATACTAGTATAAGAAAGCGATCGTGGCAGATGAGTAATAAAATCGAGAGTGACGTCCGACCAAATTTTTGTCAGAATAGGCAGGGGCTGTCGCAAACCGTATGGGAGAGAGTTGCAGGGTTTTGCCTTTTGGCACAAATCACAGGTTTTTATAAAAACTCTAACATCTGCATATAATGTTGGCCAATAGAATTGTTGTGCTAGTCGTTTTATGGTTGGGGTGATACCGGAATGACCCCCGATGCGGGTTGTATGCATTTCTGAAATTAATTTTTGTCTGAGTGGTGTATCAGGAACATACATTTTATTTTTGTAAAATAATTGTGTACCCATCAAAGTCCAGTTTGGGGTCGCCTCCTGATTATTTTGCAGTTTTTTCAAGATGGAAGACACAAAAGGATCAGTAGGGTAGCATGACTCCAGGTTTTCCAAATCTGAACAATAGGGAAATGAAATGGAGTCTAAAACTAACAGCGAGGCGCTATCCAGTTCTTCTCTGGATAAGGCATCTGCTGCATTATTGTCGATACCCAGTTTGTATTGTATAGTAAACTTAAAACCCAATAATTTTGATAAAAACTTATGTTGGTCCAAAGTAGTAATAACTTGGGTTGTTAAATTGTGTAGTGTGCGATGGTCAGTGCGGATAATAAAAGAATTCTCGATTAAGTATTGTCTCCATTTACTCACTGCCGTCGTGATAGCTAAGAGTTCACGAGCGTAAGTTGATTTGGCTTGTTCTCTGGGGTTCAGTTTCTTACTAAAATAGGCAACAGGGTGTCCATTTTGGGTAAGAACTGCTCCAATGCCTACCCCGGAGGCATCCGTCTCTATCACGAAAGTTTGGGTAAAGTCTGGTAACGCTAGAACATGGGTGGATGCTAGATTTTCTTTTAATGTTTGAAGGATCGTGTTTGTTTCCTCAGTCCAAAGAAACTAGACCGTGTTTGTTTCCTCAGTCCAAAGAAAACTATCTTTAGCTAACAAATTTGTCAAAGGGTCGGATAGTGTAGCGTAATTGTTAATAAATCTCCGGTAATAGCCGGCGAGGCCCAAAAAGGAACGTAACTGTTTTAGTGTTTTGGGTATCGGCCAGGAGAGGATTGCGCTGATTTTGTCCTGGTTTGGGTGAACTCCGGCTGCTGAGATAATGTGTCCCAGAAAGTCAATGGTTTCCACGCCGAAGGAACATTTGGAGTATTTAATGTGTAATGAATTTAGCTGTAATATTTTGAAAACAGACTTAGGTGGGTTATATGGCTCTGGGTATCTCGACTATAAACTAAAATATCATCGGAAAAAAACTACAACATATTTTCTTAAAAGTGGTTGAAATATAGTATTCATTAGGGCTTGGAAGGTTGTTGGGGCATTGGTTAGTCCAAATGGCATAACCAAGAATTCATAGAGTCCCTGGTGAGTGCGAAAACTTGTTTTATGAACGTCAGCTGGGTCCATCCTCACTTGGTGGTATCCTGAATGTAAGTCTAGTTTTGAAAAAATTGTTGCTCCATGAAGTTCATCTAGTAATTCGTCTATTGTGGGCATAGGGAAGGAATCTTTATGAGTGATATCGTTTAAAGCCCTATAGTCAACACATAATCGCCATGATCCATCTTTTTTGCGTACTAATAGAATCGGGGAACTGAAAGATGATGTGCTATGGCGTATAAATTCTTGTTTTAGTAGGTCCGCTACTAATTTTTCTAATTCGTCTTTATGCAGTATTGGTTATCAATTTAATTTGCTTGGGTTCATGTGCTGAAATATAGTATAATGCCACTGTGTTAATTGCATGTTGGGTAATCAATTTATTTAATTTGGCCTTGGAAATAGTCGAAGGTGCAGAGTTGAGTTGGCCAACTATGCAGTATTGGTTATCGTTTTTGGTAAAAAACATGTGTTTAGTGGTGTAATCGGTAGTAACCGGTCCTAAAGTTTTTAACCATGCATCCCCTAAAACGACATCGGCTCCCAGTAAATCTATGACATATAATGATGTTTGGAAATTATAATTTTGTATCTTGAAGTCTAGGTTTTCACACTTTCCTGTACAAGATAATTTCGCCCCATTTCCTACCCAGACATTGAAATGGTTAATGATTACAATAGGTAAGTTCAAGAATTGTGCCATGCGAACGGATAAGAAATTGTGTACTGTCGTTGTCGATTAACACGTGTACGGGTTTTGAATTCATTGTGGCGTTTAGGCGAAAAGAATTGGAGTCATTTGCCCCTACCAAAGCGTTATAACTAATGTCTGTTATATTGTCTATGTTTGATTCGTCGACTGGGCTGACTGGGTCGGTTTCCTCATCTAAGTCATCCTCAAGAACAAGTAGTGTGGCCTTTCCTTTGCATTTATGTCCAGGTTTATAAGGTTCATCACAAGTGTAGCATAAACCTTTTTCGCGTCTTATTTTTAATTCGGCTGGTGAGAGTCGTGGGTATTGGGGCCGTGCTGCGGTATGTGTATTTACCGTGAGCGTTGAGTTATTTGTGCGGAGTTTTGATAATCTATTGTCCTCCGCGTATTGATCTTCGAAAAGATGTGCCAAAGAAAAAGCCTCATAAAGAGTGCTAGGTCTGTGGGCCATTACATTTCGGTCGATCCCTTGTTTTAATCCTGAGATGAATAATTTCATTAATGTTTCATTGGATAAGCCATTTGTTTTAATCCTGAGATGAATAATCTCAACGAGAGCACCAATGTAACGGGCCGCGCGCCGTTACGAAGTCCGCCGGAGGGGGAGGGGAAGGGTGAAGGCTGATGGAGGAGGAAGGTGACAGCAATGGGGAAGAGAAGAAGAAGAGAGAGAGTGGGTAGAGAAGAGAAGAGATAAAGAAAGAAAGAAAGTATTTCATTAATTGCTTAATTCTTTACAACTGTGTATTACAAATATTTATAGCCATGTTTTTCTGAATATGATCGTTGTCACTCGGTGCCTGTAATATTACATTAATGCCCTAATTAATAATCATTCTCCATGTGGCTGTCTAAATGCACCCCGTTACAAGAACTCACATCTCTACGACAAACGGGGTCAGTAGACGAGTACCTGGAACAATTTCAGCTTCTCTTGGTGCATGTTCCCCTTTCCCCAGATATGCAAGTCAACATTTTCACCGCTGGACTTCGCGAGCGCCTGCGACTGGATGTCGAGTTTGAGGCACCACCAGACTTAGTGACTGTTATGAGTCTGGCCCGGCTCTGCGATCGTCGCCTCCAGCTAACACAGACGGCCTACCCTCCTGCCACCAATATCGTTCAACAAGGTCGTATCGAGGGTCCTCCAGCCCCTCCGGTCCGCCGATTATCTCGGGCAGAGATGCTGCAACGACGCGCCCATGGATTCTGTTTTAATTGGGACGAGCAGTACACTCGCGGCCACAGGTGCAACCGGCTCTTCTATCTACACGTCGAGGACTCCGACGATGAGGGCATCGGATAAAGCTTGAGGACAAGCTCTTTTTGGAGGAAGGGTGAGATGTTACGGATCGCGTATTATGATTGTACCACGCATTATTATTATTTTTAACTAGGTGTCTAGTTGTCATCTTTATGTAGGGGCCTCGAGCTCCGGGTCTATTATTAGGCGTCATCATTATCATTATGTTTTATTATATGGTGTAGCCTATATAAAGGCATTAGAGGTGTTGTATGAAGGCAAGCAAGAAGAAATCTAATTCTCATCCTTGAGTGTGAGGTCTTGGTAGCTCTCTCCTCCAACGAGCAAGCCCCGCTTAGGCAGCCGCGGTCAAGGCTCCGTAGTATCTCCGCCATCATCGTCCACACCTCCGGCCACCTCCGACCAAGGCTCATAACAGAAACAACTCAAAGATGAGAAATTTGAGCGCTACACAACTCAAAGATGAGAAATTTGGAATAGCCAATAATCACCGATAATAACAACTCAAATATGCCAAATTTATTTATTTATTTTCGAGAGACCTAGTTGCATTCTCCTCCCTAAGACTAGATAAGTATGCTGGGAGTTGTATGTTTTGAGACTAATATTTGTCTGATCATCGAAGGCTCCACCGCAGATGATTCAACTCGTCTGATCGCGGGAGTTATCGATATCCCCATTGGCAACTTCTATGAGGCTACAGCTTATTATTTTAGAATAGGTTTAACACAAATAAGAGAGTATCGAGTATGAACAAATAACTCCACATTTTAGGAGTAGGGTTAAAGGTGTCATTGACTTTAGAAAGACAACGCCTAAGTATGAAGTCGACAACTTGACCGACAACTTGAGTCAATGACAAACAAGACAAGTATAGAGTCGACACAAAAAGTAGTTACTTCAAATTCGAGCTACTTGAGAATTGATAATTAGAAAAAAAGAAGAGAAATCGACAAAAGAATCAAGCCGACAAGGCACTATCTCAACTCATCAATAAGACATAAAGAACTCATCTTGTGCGAGGAGGATGGTAGGTTAGAATATAGTAATCATCCAATCCAAGAAGATGTAACACAAATCGTGGTCATTGTCATTATTATTTTATTTATCAAGAATGCAAAAATTGTATCATTGGTTATACCCAAGCCCTTAGATTCTCTTCTTTTCCTCCTCCCCATTTTTTCTCTCTCCCTTCTCACTTCTTCAATTTCTTCCCCAGTTTCTATTAGATATAGATGATAATGATGAATTAATCAATAAACTCCATCATGCTATAAAATTCAACAAATAAAATGTCAATATGTTTGGAAACGTTAGCAGGCT
The DNA here is from genome assembly GCA_033032865.1 of Dactylorhiza incarnata. Classification (NCBI taxonomy): domain Eukaryota; kingdom Viridiplantae; phylum Streptophyta; class Magnoliopsida; order Asparagales; family Orchidaceae; genus Dactylorhiza; species Dactylorhiza incarnata. The sequence goes on from JAWHQI010000260.1 coordinate 1,065,420, forward strand.
GACTCAAAAAAGTATGCTATAAACCAGTATTACCTCATGTAATTTAGGTTTATGAATACAAGTTGTCAGAATCCATAAAGGACAGAAAAGAATAGATAGTACAACAAGTATGCTATAAACCAGTATTACCTCATGTGATTTAGGTTTATGAATACAAGTTGTCAGAATCCATAGAGGAAAGTAAAGAATAGATAGTCAAAAGATGATCCTAAAGAAATTAATAGTCATAATATAGATCAAGGGATAGAAATTACCATTAGAGCTGACAAAGAGGCGTGATTCTGCATTTGTATATTAGTTTGTGGAGGGGAAAATGCTGCAGCACTTTGTTGTGCCGACGTTGAAGTCCCATAACCAGATAATGAAGGAAAATTGTACTGAATTTCATGTGAACTACTCACCGTATCGTCCCTACTGAGCTCAGGCTCTGAAGCTGAAGACATATCATACTTCATATTATTCATAACACCTCTTGAAACTGCATCTTCAGTTATTTGGGATTTCAACTCATCATTATCATAATAATTTGAGTTCCTGCGAGTAAACCATTTAACTAACATACATTTCATTAACTAAAACCAAAAAGAGAATATATGACCACAAACATTTACCTGGTATCCGAATGATCAAGTGAAGGAACATCGCCGGTAACAGTTGCGGATTCTGAACTTTGATGGAGCGGCTTTTGCTGTACTGATCCGGGAAAAGAAGTACCGATTCCAGAGCCAAAACTACCAAAACTAAGATGTGAACAATCAGCATTAGTAACTTGCAGATGTCTAGGAATTATAACAGCAGGATTATCCTCCAGAGATGGCGCAGATAGATCATCCGTTTGCAGTCTCAGGTTCTGTAAATTCGCAGCAGCTGAGGAAATTTCTTCATTGGCATCATCAACTGGAAAAGAACAATTCATCAATAAAGAGAGATCTAACAGCTTTGCTAGAGTAAAAAAAGAAAAAAGAAATAGACATCAGCTAGATTTTTAGGATCAATATGCATATATACAAATACCCTTGACATGTAGTTCTCACACTTATATGACAGAAATAATGTTTCTCAGCTAGATGACTATGCTACGATATTTTCATCTTCAAATCTGCATTTGTCCCGGTGTGTATAAGTCTTTCCACAACTAAACTAAAACAACCTAAATATACTGTAATAAAATAGAAGGCTGAAAGATAAGCATATAAACATGAATCAGTAAGCTCCCAATTTAAAGAACTGACTGCCAAAGACATAAAGGAACATGTCAATAAATACATGCCTCTTTAGAATTTGCCTCAGCTGGGTTTTAGAACTAATTACACATGTATTGGGAGAAAACCAGATGAATTAGGAGACATAATTCTCACTAATTCATCTCCATGTATAACTTAAATACAAGTCAAGAAAATAGCTAAAATGAATACATATAAAACTAGTTTCTGCAGAGAAAATTAATTGACCTTCTTGCTGCTCAAATAAATGCCTTTGGGACAGATAGGAGTTCATATTTTGTAGTGAGTCGTCATCTATTTCAGATTTATCTTCAGATAAGTTCACATCAATTTCCCCCTCAGATATAGATTGAGATTCCGGTACACTTTCACTGTTAGGACTTCGATCTAGTTCTGGAACTTCATCGTCATGCAAATGCAACTGAGCTTCATCGGTAACCAAAGCAGCCGCAGATGAATCAGCATAAGTGACAGCAGATCCAGAAGTTTCCAGAATGGTTGAGATAATTCCAGAATTGGACTGATTAACATAGGACCAATCATCATCAGAAGCATGCTCATTCATAATAGTTCTTGGTTCAGTATCCATATCTCCAGCCTGCTGATGAAGAACTTGAGAAGAGTGAGCTCCCTCGTCTAGCTCCGATGACTGAACTGGATCCACAGAGTACTTGTCACTAGTATCTGATGAAAACTGATTGTGAGAAACATGCCCTGCAACTGTGGAAGTCGCAGGCAGCCTGCCTTGAGGCCTACCCATTTTTACAATATCAGCCATGGAAAAATGTCCAGGCATCGCAGGCCAAGTATGTTGATATCCTGATAATTGTTGTGAGTTTATAGAAATTCCACTTGCCGTGCTAGTTGCCTGCCATTGGTTTTCTGTGGATGCATTTTCACTGTATAAAAATCATACAAAAAGAACCAAAAAATAGTTACCTCCAAGAATATATGAACAAGTAGAACACCACATAGTATATTTAATAGCCAAGATTAAAAGTTATAGCAGCTAGTGCCGAAAATAATTAGAATTCAAGCAATGACTCATTTGTTTCCTTCAACATAGAAAACATACTTATAAAACGATGTGATTTATTAAATCCACTATTTGTTTGAATGTAATTAGACACTACAATTTTAAATTCAAAAAGTCTCAAAACAACCTACAAATCCCTGATTTCAATTATAATCAAAATAAGTGAAAACTAAAGCATAACTTTCTATAAAAAAATATCTACAAGCAACCAAATAAGCTTTAAGCGCATTCTTCAAAAAAAAATACAAGGATGGATTTTCAAAAACTAAGTGCATGGCTATGTCCCACTTTTGAATATAAAAATTAGGGAACATCACTTTCATTGTCAAACACTGGTTTCAAGAGATTCTATCGCATTATTCATGTTGGCCACCAAAATGACTAGGCCTGTGAAAGTACCACAAGAACCAGTAAGGTCACACATATGCCAAGCATTAATGTGCGCTACATGCACAAGATGTTTACACTTTCCAAATTTACACCAAAATATTAATTTGCCAAGTACAAGGTCAATATTTATATTCGTAGCAGGAAAATGTATTTCTTTTTTAGATACCCCTTCGAAATCATTTATTTGAGATCTGAAAACCAGGGAACAATCACCAAAATACTAATTTGCCAAGTATTTATATACGTAGCAGGAAAATGTATTTCTTTTTTAGATACCCCTTCAAAATCATTTATTTGAGATCTGAAAACCAGAGAACAATTTGGAACAGATGAACTACCATTTGCTGCACAATAGAGCCTTGGCTAATTTATAACACGAATCCTAAAGTATAGTTTCCATGTGGAACAAATCAAATGGCACATGGCACTGGAATTAAAAAAAAAACAGATGTCATAGACACCTGATACGAATAGGGGTGTGGAGACAAGCCACACGAGGACTAAAAGGTTGAGCTAAACCCCTTATTTTCATCTATTACGCACTTCTCTTTATTTTCATGCTTTATGTTTGGAACTCTTACATAAAGGTCGTCTATCTCCTATATTAGGGGCCTTAAGGCATCTCATAGTTTTGGGTTTTCAATGAAAAGAGAACCCAGCTCCAAAAGGCTGAGCTTACCTCGGTGATTCCGCAATAGTTCCTCTCGTCGTGTTCTTGTCTCCTTCAGTCGATAGCCACAACCAATCGATTAGTACACGCTGGCCGCCAACTCCTACATTCTTTCATCCTCTGTGTCAGGATCCAAGTAATTCAGTGTGTCGCTACACCCATGGCATGATGACTTGCAAGTCACAACACGAGACTCTAGAATGAAGTCGCACCATTCCCTGCGTCCCTCCTCTCCAGCCATAGAGCTCCTTCACTGCCGCTTTGACCAAGCCCGGATCCAGCTTATGAAGGAAGCACAACCGATCTCATCGATATTCACCAACCCACATTTGGCGCACATACCTCACACCTTCATCTGTTGACATACTAAGGTATGAAGAAATTGATCACATCGGTTGGATTGCTCGTTGATGGGGACCGAAACCATTTGGAGCATGAGTTTTAGGCCCGTTTGAGACTATGTTGTCACTTGCCATGTTTGGCGCCGCCCGATGGATGATCTAAGTTTGTGGTTACCTTCAAAGCGACATTTCAATATTTCTATGTATTTTATATATTTTTAGTGATTTATTTAGTGATATCGAACAACTATCGTGAACGGGTTATCATAGCCGTCCACGATGGTTGCCCTGGTTATGTTTTATTATAAATAGTCAAATAGAAGAGGGAGTTGGCTTGACGGCTATTGCAAATTTTAGAGACTTTCTTAACCGAATCCAATGATCTTTCATGGCGCTGACTCCAAGAAAACCTAAGGTGTCTACTCCTTGACTTATATCCTTCATTTCCTTGTGTTTACAGCCTTGCTGCCCACCATCCAGCATTAAGAATCTCTGCTGACAGCTCTAAATCCCCAATCCATCTATAGTAGACCACTTTCAACCCCTCCCCACAGCTGCAACTCCCTTCCACAGCCAGGACACTCCTTCCCTCCCCTTCTCCACCAAAAATTCCACCCTAGCCGCCCCTCTCCAGCCCTCCAACTCACTGCCGCCATATCCCAGCAGCCTCAAACCCCACCGTAAAACCTCCCTTTTAGCAAACTAGGCCGCTGACCACAAGGCAGCCTCGTGGACCCATTTCCGACCCATAGCCCCCCTTTGACACCACCGGCAGCCTCCTCCACACTCAGTCTTAGTCCAGCCCCACCAGCATCCCTGCATCCACCGTCCAGCATTGTTTATCTCACCAGATAGCCGCTGCCACCTCTATGACCACCAGATCTCCGCGCCATCATCCATGGCCCCTTAGTTGACTCATTCGCATCTTTGCATTTAACTAGCGGCCCTCTAATCACTCTTCCACTTTGTTTAATTTTGCATTATGTTAGCTGTGTGAGTTTCTATCTTTTATTATTACTTGCAATGTTGTAGCATCACTAATCGCATACATGCATCATCCTAGGGTTAAATAGGATTTATTTACCTGACTCCACACCTAGGTTTGCATTGTTTAGAATCCACTTTCACATCTTACCATGTGTCACTCGTGTTGATCAATTCTTTGAACTACAGTGCACTCTAGTACACGAGAAAGCCTCCCTCGCTAATGTTGCATTAAGGGATCCGCCTTCCACAGAAACAATTGGTTACGCCAGATCAACCTCTTCGTGTCCTGGACAATCCTTAGTGATGAGTTGATTTGCACTGTGATAGTTGTCGAGTGGGAAACTCTTCGAGCGGCTTCGGGTGGTCCGTCATTTGGAGTCAATCTCCTACAATGATAACTTCACCGAGCCCTATACACATGTTCCGGGACACTCTGACGATCATTACTTTACAACCTTATAGGAATACAATCCCACATTCACACTCGCTTCCACGTGCACAGACCATCCATCCTTTCGAGGGCTATAAAGCAATCTCATTTGGAAGAAAATATGTTTTACCACCCTTTCCGTACCCCCTCCCCCCAAAATTCACGCCATGCCAACCACGCCAACACACCGCTCCTACCCCACCTCCTCAAAATATCCAACCCCAAGAAATCGCCTTTCCAAGACTCTCAACCTCCCTCGGGTCCCTCTTGGACTGCGTCGAGCCGTCGATACCACCCTCTCCAACAACAAAACTCCACCACTGCTCCGACCAAGCCCAAATCTACTTTTTAAAGGAAGTAAAACGACCCCATAGGTCTTTTCCAACACATGTTCAGTGTACATCCCTCGCACCACCATCCTATGGCATACTGGAATTGACGAAGCAAATCCCCTCAATTGGATTGCTCATGTTGAGCAATTTTTCGAACTCCGCCATAGTATGGAACATGAGATATCCCCCATCGCCACTGTCTACATGAAGGGATCCGCCCTCCATTGAATCCCTTGGGCGCCAGATCAAACGGTTGTCTTGGACAATCCTCAAGGACAAACCGATTTGTCATTATGATGGTCGTTGAGCGGGCAACGCATACAAGTAACTTGGAGCGGTCCATCAATAAAGTCTGCCTCATCCATCATCGATGACTTCATCAAGCTCTTCACACATGTTTCAGGTCTCTCTAACAATTATTACTTGGTTAACATCCTGGTAGGATTAAAATATCACATCCATATTTGCTTCCACGTGCACAATGCCACCACCCTTTCGCGGGATATAGAGGAAGCTCATTTGGTGGAAGATGTGTTTTACCACCCTTCACAATACTCCTCATTCATGTCATCCCTATCACCCCTAACGCATCACTCCTACCCCACCTCCAAATATCTGGCATTCCAACCCCAAGGAATATCCCCCTCCTGGACTCTCAACATCCACCAAAGCACCCTTCTTTCGGACCCCCTCCCAACTCCCCGACGCATGCATCCACCTACTCGCCAAAGTAACATCACAAAGCCTTTCACATCAGGAGTTTTTGAAGCTCCACAACAAGGGCATCTGCTTTCGCTACAACAACTTTATTTCCCTCGTCGTGACTAACTCAACTTTGGAATTGTGTGTGCTCCTTGAAATGGAAGGCGACAACAATTGTTTGGTGAAATTTGACGCATAGAAGCTTAATGATGATGACCTGCGGCAAACTCAAAGAAAAATCTAACTCGGTTGGAGCTTTCCCAATATTTGATCAGCGTTATTATAAAATCTAGCACTATAAAGCTTCACGCCACATACCGCAGTAAGGAAGTTTTGGCCATGATATAGACAATGGGGCCAACCACAACCTCCTCTCCCACAGTCTTGTTGCGGCATTGTAGTTTGTTATCAGTCCTCATGGCTTCCATGTGCATTTGTTTCATTCAATTTCTACATTTTCAATATGGGCACAATAGATGTCATTCTCGGGTATCATGGCTAGAAATTTGTGGCACGTCAAGATTTATTGTGCTCATCTCACCGGGGCATTTGATTTACAAAGGACCATTCATCGTCTCCAAGGTGACCACAAGTTCACTTGCACACTGGCGGCCCTTCACTCGATATTAAAGATTATCAATTCATACTTTGGTGTTCTCCTATGGCGCATAAGTACAGAGACCACTTTACTCTCGCTTCGCATCACTCAAACATACAACATTCTTGTATCCACCACGCGGCCATCGATCTCCGAAAAGACTTTCCCCTCTTTGATTGTCGAATCATGATATTACAGATGTATATTCCAATGGAGGGTAAAAGACGCCCATTTCGGAAGGTCATGGAGATGGTCGTTAGTCCAGAGTTGTATGCCATTGTTATGGTGCTGATAGATTAACTAATGAAGCGTCGTTATCGAACATTGCAGGTTGAGTACCTATTTGTGATATATAGCTCCACACCGAAAAGAGGTATGTGTACCTCCAACAACAAAAACTGAGCCATAGGACCCTATTCTGGGAGCATTTCAGGGTATAAGTCTAACAACCTCAACTTCTTGTTTTTGGTATGCTCATTTTCTTTCTGTCTCTCGGCCATGGAATGGGAGATTACCGGTAAACCAGATGCTTTGCAAAATTTTGGGAAGATACTGAAAACTTTTATGGACTGACCTCATTTCCCCTTAATCTTTCATATGTGGTTGTATGCACAAACCCCCGTCATGGATGAGAACATTGAGAAGGCACCATCTTTGGGAGGAGAAGTGGGTTAGTGTTTTGAGATTATGAATGGGATTGAGCTTAATGATTGCACTAATATAAAATTATGAGCACCTTTTTCTCATAGGAATTTAGTGAGGAAAGGTCCTATAAAACCAAATATTCAAACGGAACAACTTTAGTAGTACAACAATGATGATTGCCAACAAAAATATACTGACACGCTTCAACTTTCAAATGAAATTCTTTTACAACTTGCAGAAAATCAATAACCAAATACATTTAACACAAATTGAACCAAGTGAAAAACATTTTCTAGTATTAGGAAAATAATTTTAAATAAAAGTATATTGTCACGTGTAATAATGTGAAACATAGAATGTGAGATATGAATGGATATACAAACACACACACACAAAGACACACAAAGACACAAAAAGACACACACACAAAGACACACACAGTAGCAACCTTGTGATTGTTGATCTTCTATCAACAGGAAAGCTAGATGCAAATTTTGAGGATGGAGCACTGCCTGCCCCATCATCTTTCTTTTGTGTAGCCTTACCGTGATTGACTCCATAGCCTGATAGGTGAAAGCGAAATTCAACTGTTATGATTCGTTCAAAAAAATAATTGAAATAAGTAAGATATATTAGAGTTGTAGAAAATGTGCACATACTATTTGAACTACTTTGTATGGAAGTAGGTCTTGGCCCACGATCAGAAATGCCACGAACTCCACGACTTGAAGTGCTATTTATTGTTCGAGACCGAGAATCAGGGGGCTCCTTTGTCTAGGGCAAAAACAGTTGATGAAGCCATTAATAACTTTGATGTAGAATATAAGAACAATTAATGATAAAGTTAAGAAATGGCAAGCACTTTTCCCAAAAACAGTTCGATATAACCAAATTTTATGAATAAATTGCTAAATATCGAAACTCTGGCCACAACTGCACTTTATGAAGCAAATGAATGATCAAGAATATCAAGAAATACCGCTAATGGATATAAACTGTTAAACCTTTAGTGTTACATGCATACCAAATACAAATGAAGTCAATTTCAAAATCAGTAAATTCAAAAAATAAAAATTGCAATTTTGAACACTTTCCATCTGCGCAAATAAATTCAACTACTAACTAACCTCCTTCTTCTTCTCGCGTTTGCTCTTCACTTCATGAAACGAATCTACAAACAAAATGTCTTTCAATACATAACCAAACAAGTGGATCACAGAAAGAGAACCATACAGGCATGAGCCAAATGAACAAATGCAAAGCTGTGAAGCTTTAGCATAAATATTTCTACATCGATGAAAAATATGATGCCTGACAGCCTGAGCCAGTAAATATTTCAACACACAGTTAATGAACCCATCCCAAAAGATGCACATGGAAAAGTTTCTACGTAGTTACCTGCAGGAGTTTATTCCTGAAAAGAAATAAAATTAAAGGGGCATAGCTTTCTTTGCGAGCTGAAACCCTACAAGCATTTTAGCAAATGAAGATGACTTTGGAGCCAAGGAGAGATGAATTGCTACTGAAAACAAATTTAAAGAAACACTGAATAACTCAGAAATGAATTGTATTTTGAAATGCAAATTGTGCTACCACAATTAATAGCAACCTTGAAATGCAATTTGTGCTACCCCGAACAAACCATAGGCAAAATATATGTTTTAAGTTGATATTTCAACAGAAATTTTATGTGTTTGCATTAGAAAGTTTAAACTTAATGTATGGATGAAAATCTAATAAACAATGCAAAATATAATTTTTGAAGGATACCTGAACAAATCAGCTACAATTGGTGCAAGTGTATATATGTAAGACAATAGTGCTTGATCTATCTACAATATTTTTATTGAAGCTCACTCTGGGTCAGTATTAAATATCAATCTAAAATCCTTTGTAGCTTCTTATGAGTTCCAAGATTTCCTTAGTTAAATAGAGCACTTGAATGAGACTGAGCATCCAAAAGAGGTTATAAACTCAACTCTATATTGAAGACATAAATGAAGGAGCTGGTCCTCTACTCTCTGAAACAGGTGATCGAAGCATAGTAAATTTTTAAATAGAAGAAGTTCATAGTATAGATCCATTGCCAGCTAAAAAATGGAGAAGGCAAGGACCACTCTATAACATATTTACAAGTACTTCAGCAATTAAAGTAGCCAATGCTAAAAAAATTGACAGATAAAGGGGTCACATCCCCCACTGCCCACCAAAAGGGTAAATGAGATCCTGATCAAGTCATAGGCAAAAAGGAAAGTTTTCCAGTTGATATAAAGCTCTCGACAAAAGAATAAAATCTTAGGAAGCCTAATCCACCTAACAAAAACAAGTCTTGTCCACTCACGTGAGAATCAGAGCCCTGCCACAAAACATATATTTAATCCAAATTTACAACGCTCGGGATCCAAACTAATTGGGCCCTTTCTTTCTCCTGACACCTACTTTACATGGATTCCTATGAGAAATGCAACAATTGATTGAAAATAGATGCATTCGTTAAATTGAAAGGAGAAGAGGGAAAGAGGCGGCTACCTTGGGTGAGGAGGCGCTGCACGGCCTCGCTGGGGTCCATGCCACACTCCTTCAACATGGCATAGATCTCTTGGTCGGGGAGGTTAACGATCTCCTTAAGACTCTGCACAATCTTCTTCACGCCGGCAGGGATCCCAGATGCTGTCACGGCGCCGTTACCCCTGCTAGTACCCACAGCGCCACCGCCGCCTCCGTTCATCCTCTCCGGCTCTCCCACCTTATCACTTCGCCTCTGCGCGCCCCCTTCGCTCCGCCCACCCTCGTTTCACACAGAAGTAGAGGAAGAAGCGAGGAAACCCTTTGCTTTCGCCCGGTCTTGGATTAGCACTTAACATGAGAATATATATATATATATAAATAATATTTAGAGAGAAACTTAGGTGCGCAATTCTCACCTAGAACTAGATGGGAGAGAAACATAGTCGTATGATCTCAAATCGGATCGTATATAAAATACTGACAGTATTTATTATTTATAAATACAGAATTATTTAGGAAAATACAACCGCTCTCATAGATGAGAGTAACTCACCTACAAATTGTACTTAAAACAATATACTTATATATAATCATAAAAAAAAATAAGGCAATTGTTATTCTCAGATATCCACAAACCAATTTTTTCTCATTTAATTTGAGTTTATAAATTGTTATTTGCGGACCAATTTTAAACTTGAGCAGCCAATATCTTTGTTCTCCAAGAGCAGGGCCCGACAACAAAGAAACATCTCTGACGACTTTCTGAGCACTTCAATGTGTGCACTGACCGTGATTCGTAAAATAAATGCGCGGATAGAGGCCAAGTTGAGGAAGAAATACGATTTCTTCACTGTTCATGCGATTTCGGTTTGTTTGGGAAGATTTAGATAACTAGGGTTTGTTTAGGAAGATTTAGATAGCTAGGGTTACTCTTGTTAGGTTAATTTAATAATATGTCCGCGCGTGTCAGGACCGACTCGGAACGACCCAACGGGTTACGTGTCACTAGGGTTAGGCTCTACGCTGGAGATACTATAAATACCCATTCCACATGTTGATGAGGTATTGTGGACTATCTTGAGCGGAGAGCTAACATTCTCAAGATATTTCGTTTAGGGTTTCCGCTCCCTGTCTGCTACTCTCCCGCTTGCAATTTTCTGCGCCGCTCTTCATCGCAAGTGATTCTCGGCCGCTGCAGTCCTGTTCCCAGATCGATAGGAGGCGCTGCTCCCTCATCACTTCCGTCGCCGATCGTGAAGAAGGGAGGTTCATAGCCATCAAATCGCAAGAAGGGGAAGTTCTTCACGGTCGCCGTTTTGCAAAGGAGTCGCGCCAGGAAGTTTTTTTTTCCCGTCGTTGTTGGCGAGGATCGGAATCGCAGATCCTTCCAGCGATCGATTGGGGACGAAGCCGATCCAGTCCGATCCAGTCTTCTTCATCGAGGATTTCGCCTGAAGGACGTCGCCGATCGTTTATCTGTCGCTGCTCCTTAGCGATCTCGTCTCGTCGTGGAAGCCGGCGAACCCAGAGTTTGTTCCCGTCGCTGATCTAGGGCAGCAACGCGAAGGGAGGAGATCCTTCTCTTCCGTCTTCAGGGATCGTGGTACTCAACTGCAGATCTACTCCTCTGCAGATCCAGGTCTAGGTACCTGCAGATTCAGTTTGTTGGAGGGAAACTCCTGTTCCTCTTCCAGCTGGGTGCCGATCTTGGAGAAAGTCCGATCAGAAGCCTTGGAGACATCATTTCCTGGTTTTTCTTAGAGTTCCTGACCCATATCTTGGATCCAGAAGTCTTGCTGGCATCCTGCAAGTGCTGTTTGGTTTTCCGTTTCAGCCGCTAGAGAGATCGATCAGAAGCCTTGTCGTTCTTTTCTCTCTATAGGGCAGCCCGATCTCAAACTACAGTCATTCTGTGGATCTCTATTGATTGAGATCAAAGTGCTTCTGTGGAGTTCAAAGTCCCGACTAGTTCTGTGGAATCTCTTGTGATTGGTCTTCAGTCGGATAGGAGGAACACACAGAATTACTGGATTGGATCCGAACTTTCCCGGTCGTCTTCGCGCGAATCAGGTGTCTTTGTTTTATTTTTTTGGTTCTAGAATTTATTTCTGTTTTAAATCTAGTGCAATGACGATGAAAAGCGCCCTCGACGTCGCTATTTGGCAGTCTTTCGACGCCACTGATCTCCTCAGTTGGAAACTGTATGTCCAACTAGGAATGAAAGAACGTGGAATTTTCTACACTGTTCTTAGCGATTTCGCCACTACCCGTGAGGATGTGGATGAATATCAGTGGAGTAAAGACGAGAATTTATGCAGGAATTACCTTCTAAATTCCCTAAATTCTAGCTTTGCCTTGACCTACAGAGCATGTAAGACCGCGAAAGAGATTTGGGACCGCGTGAACGCTCACTTTCAGTTCCTAGAACTTGAAATTATGCGTCACGAGCTAAAAGACGAACAGTCTGAAACGGTCGATAATCAATTTGCGAGTCTAATTTTGAGCAAGCTGCCTCCTAAACAGAATACTGCAAACATGGTGATCGATACTTCTGATCCCAAGTCCTTTGTGGCTATGATCGGGAGCAATCACCGCAGTGCGTCTTCTGAGTGGTGGCTGGACAGCGGTGCTACCTGTCATGTCACAAATGACAAGGTCTTCTCTCAGAGGTCAGAGCAGTCCGAGACAGAGTTGAGAACTGCAATGGAGGAAAGACAGTCGTCACTCATGCTGGGACGGCAAAGCTCGTCCTCTCTTCAGGTAAAATTTTATTTTTGCAAAATGTTAAATTAGTTCCTAATTTAATCAAAAATTTAATTTCTATGAGCTTGTTAGATAAGTCCGGAATGTCCTTCACAACCATTAGCGGTAGAATAACACTGTCTGTTAATTCACATTATTTTGGTTACGCCTACTTAATCAATGGAATGTATAGACTTAGCCTAGAAAACGAGTGCATAAATCAAGTGAGTTCGTCTCTGTTAGATCCAAAGCTACTTCACAATAGACTTGGACACGTTCACTACAAGAAGATACGCGATCTAGCTAAGAGTCACAACATTCCGTTAGATTTCTCTATTCGGTTTGATAGGTGCGAGGTTTGTGCCCAAACTAAAATAACTAGAAACCCTTACAAGACCGTTTCTAGGAGCACACAACTTTTGGAATTGATTCATTCCGACCTTTGTGACTTTCGGAGTCGTGCCACTAGAGGGGGAATGAAGTATCTAATTACCTTCATTGACGATTTCTCCAGATTTTGTCATGTCTACCTATTGAAATCGAAAGACGAGACATTCGAGACCTTCAAAATCTTCAAATCTCGGGTAGAAAATCAGTTAAATCTGAAGATTAAGAGATTTAGAAGTGATCGAGGAGGAGAATACACTGCAACTGGGTTTAGGGAGTTTTGTACCACTAAGGGCATAATCTTTAAAACTACAGCTCCTTACTCACCTCAATCAAATGGAGTTGCTGAGAGTAAGAATAGAACTTTGACAGAGATGTTAAACTCTATGCTCCTGACCGCTGGCATGCCCAATTCCTTCTGGGGGAAGCAGTTCTTACTGCAAATCACATTCTGAATAGAGTGCCTCACTCAAAGCTCAGTTCTACTCCTTATGAGCTGTGGCACGGTCATCCTTGTAGATATGACACTCTTAAGACTTGGGGCTATATCGCCTATGTGCGTATACAAGACCTTAAAAGACCTAAGGTGGGACCTAGAACGACAACCTGCGTCAATCTAGGCAGTGCAGAAGACAGTGCAGCTGACCGATTTCTGGATCTATATCCACTAATTCAGTGATAGAGTCTAGAGATGCTATCGTCTTTGAGCATAAATTTATCAAAGATCATGGCCTGACCGTTCCTGGATCTACTGACATGATCTCAGAGTATACGGTAGAACCCGAAGCTGACCCCTCTGACACTGCTCCTCAACCTCTTAGAGTATCTACAAGAGATAGAAATCCTAAGGATTTTGGTGAGAACTTCGTCATCTACCACTTAGAGAATGATCCTTTTTCCTATCAGGAAGCGATGAGATCGAGAGATGCGTTAATGTGGGCAGAAGCCATCGACGATGAGATGAACTCGCTGCTACAAAATAATACCTGACATCTAGTGGACCTACCGAAAGGAGCTAAAGTCCTGGGATGCAAGTGGGTACTGAAGAAGAAGTTACATAGTGATGGGTCTATAGCCAGATACAAAGCACGTCTAGTAGCTAAGGGTTATAAACAACAGGGGGGAATTGATTACTTTGATGTCTACTCACTTGTATGTCACCTATCTACTATTAGAATTCTTCTAGTCTTAGCTTCTATCGAGAATTTCATCGTCCATCGGATGGACGTGAAAACAACTTTTTTGAATGGAGAGCTAAATGAAGAGATCTACATGGCACAACCTGAAAGTTATGTACATAAATACTTAAAGGATAAAGTGTGCAAGCTAGATAAATCCATCTATGGGCTTAAACAAGCAACTAAGATGTGGCACATGAAGTTTGATCAAGTGGTAAAGAGCTTTGGATTTCAGTCCAGTCTATCAGATAAGTGTCTCTATTACCGCTCGATGTCAAACCAAACAGTCATCATATGCCTATATGTGGATGACATGTTGATCCTGAGGTCAGACCTAGCTGTCATGAGGGATATTAAGTCCGCTCTCGCCAAAGCGTTTGATATGAAGGACCTTGGTCCTGTCGATACCCTACTAGGTATGAAAGTAAGAGTAGACAAGTGATGTGTCACTCTGAGTCAAGCTCACTACATAGAGCAAATTCTAAATACCTGGGGTTATAAAGATTGTAGGCCTGTTGAAACACCAACTGATCTGAACGTCAAGCTGAGTCCGAATGAAGGAACAAGCGTTGATCAAGTCAAGTACTCAAAGATCATTGGAAGTCTCATGTACGCCAAAAGTTGCACTAGACCTGACATTGCCTTCTCCGTAAGCATGCTAAGTCGCTTTACCAGTAGTCCAGGCAAAGAGCATTGGGATGCCCTAGATAGGCTGATGAAGTACCTAAAAGGTACTAAAGACCACGCTATGTGCTACACTGGTCACCCTCCTACTTTGGAAGGGTACTCTGATGCCTCCTGGTGTTCAGAAATTTCAAACAGCAAGTCCACAAGTGGATTTATATTCACATTGGGTGGCGCTGCAGTTACTTGGAAGTCCAAGAGACAAACTTGCATAGCTTTGTCGTCTATGGAAGCCGAGTTATTTGCCTTAGCTTCAACTAGTGAAGAGGCAGACTGGATCAGAAATTTGATCTTAGACATTCCCTTGTCTAGAGTTCAAATCAATTCTTTAAGCCTATACTGTGATAATCAGGCTGCAGTCCAAGTTGTTAAGAATGTTCTCTTTAACACTAAGAGACGACATGTACGATTGAGACACGCCCTATTGAATTATCTTAAAGAACAAGGCGTTATTACTTTGGTCAATGTGCGATCGAAGGATAATCTAGCTGATCCACTGACAAAAGGAATGCCCCGAGACCGTTCAATCAAAACAGTGGGGGAAATGGGACTCAAAGCGGTTTGAAACCAGCCTAAGTCCGAATGTTTTGATTCCTTCCTTTGTCAAATCTAGCATATTGTGCTTCGTTGGTGTTTTGGTTGCTGAGTATGAATTTCTGGTTGGTTGTTTCATTCCACATTTGATGATAACAACCCCATCCAGATTCGTCTTCCTTAACTTGGAGGAGAGTGTTATTCCACATTTGATAACACGATCTAACTTGTTTTGGACCTTCTCCTGTTGATTGGTTCCATTCCACATTTGATGAGTTCCAATTAACCCTAGGAGAACAATAACCAGGATATCACACATAGGAACACAAATATAGCTGCGTTTGTCCAGAAGTCTGATATCGTTTCGTTTGGAAACAGTTAATGGATTCTGCGGTTAAAACTGAAATACTCCACAAAATATCCTCTTAAGCATAATTAAGTACTACGTTCTTATAAACAGAACTAGATACACGTACATTTTTCATATCTGAATTCATTCTGAATGAAGTTCTTTGTTGGAAATTACAGGAGCTGCTGCTGCAGGAGGAGCACATGCAGACTGGGATCCTGAGAAGGATGACCTGCTGGATGATGACTACTAGAGTATATGTTTGGTTTACTTTCTTTGGCCTAGAGCACTGTTTAGCTCTTTTCCTTTGCCTGTTTTGTTTGGACTATTTTATGCTCTTTTGTTAGTCACGAGACACTAGGTCTTCTGACACCTATTTCTCTGATTGTACTCTTGACTTTTATGTGATGCTGCTTGGTTTATGCTTTATACTTATGCGTGCATACATACTACTGTCTTCTTTCAGTCCAATATATTATAACAGGTACTTACGGACACGGTTGTGTAATGAGTCGAACTGGTTGAACACTACACACACCAACCTTTTTTTCCAACGTCGGTATACCGCGGACATAGGAGGAGATTGTTAGGTTAATTTAATAATATGTCCGCGCGTGTCAGGACCGACTCGGAACGACCCAACGGGTTACGTGTCACTAGGGTTAAGCTCTACGCTGGAGATACTATAAATACTCATTCCACATGTTGATGAGGTATTGTGGACTATCTTGAGCGGAGAGCTAACAACTCTCTCCCTGTGGTGAGGAAGGTGAAGAGGACGACAAAGTTTTTTTTTTTATTTTCTTGACTAATCTGCGGATAACAAAAAAACCGCCAAAAGACAAAATCTACGAATAGACAAATGCGGTTTGCGAATAACAACCGCCAAAAATAATTACAAATAATTTTGATTCCAAAACTATCAAAATCCAATTGCAACTAATATAGGTTCTCTTTGTTTCGCCTATGAGAGTCGGAGTGGTCGGAAGGAAATCATTGACAATGGAGCGGTGAGAAATGGAATGGTCTTAAAAAGTCAAAAAATGATACTTTGGGGTGTTGACCGTGAGATTTGGAGGGTTATCAAACATAATTTTTTACCATTGACTCTTTTCTCCCAACGGAGATGAAGCAAAAAAAACCAATGGAGATTTTTTTACTCCGTTTGGGGCAGTATTTTTGCTACGGTAAATTTGCACAAAAATGTTACCATCATAGAATATATGTTTGGCATGACAATGGTTATGAACATAAAAGCGGATTCTTATTGTAACGACCCATAAGTCGTCGTCCGATCGGGACACCGTCCACCGATCTAGCCTCAACTGGCCTCGCTACCGGACTGCAGCCCAAGCACCTCAATCCCTCTCCAGCCCACTGGCGGGTTGTTGGTGGTCACAACCTCCCTTTGATGAGGCAAACTCGATTGTCAAGCATGCACCACGGGGACTTCCCAGGAGGTCTCCCATCCCAGTACTACTCCAGCCCGAGCACGCTTAACTATGAAGTTCTTCCACTTCTCATCACCAATTGAGATGTCCATTGTCGAGGTTGGGTGTTCACGAACGATGATTTATAATCACCATGTTCATGACCATCACCACCGACACATTGTTTTTGCTACGCTGAGTTTGAACAAAAACACCATCGTCATAAAATGCACGTTTGGCAAGACAATGGTTATGACCGCCAACAAGAAATGATAACTAGTTTGAACATCAAAAGGGATGAAATTTATTACGTGAGGTTGGACGTTCCCGTTCATAATCTTCGTGTTGACGATCGCCGCCGCCGTGTCAAACAAAGTCGTGAAAAAATCATAAAACTACTAGCTAAAAGGGCACGGGATTATCTTGAATAACATCGGACCAATAACATTAATATTGAATCCTCAGGGGTATTTTTTATGCATAATATCTTTGACAATAAAATTTTAATTTTAATATTATTTTCTACTATTTGATAATATTTTATCTCTTCTATGTGTACCATGTTTTTAATGATTTAATTCATTTTTTATATTATTATTTTTAATCCTATGATGCAGAGGCATCTACTGATGGATTCACCAGTAGGGTGAGCCTACAATTACGCCCTTCGGGGGTGTGGTCAATTCAAGTTTGCATACCTAAGTATTTCACATTTTATGTAATCTAAATTATGGGGCTTATGAGGCATTTCAGAGGAACTATTTAAGTATTATTGATTTTTGTAATGTATGCATATTGCTATCCCTCCATTGTTGCATGTATAACTGTTCCAGGAAATACCTGTCTCACCTAGTCATATGTTTATGACTAACCCTCAGTGAAACCTAAGTATTTATCATTTCTTGTCGCCGCCGCCGTGTCAAACAAAGTCGTGAAAAAATCATAAAACTACTAGCTAAAAGGGCACGGGATTATCTTGAATAACATCGGACCAATAACATTAATATTGAATCATCAGGGGTATTTTTTATGCATAATATCTTTGACAATAAAATTTTAATTTTAATATTATTTTCTACTATTTGATAATATTTTATCTCTTCTATGTGTACCATGTTTTTAATGATTTAATTTATTTTTTATATAATTATTTTTAATCCTATGATGTAGAGGCATCTACTGATGGATTCACCAGTAGGGGTGAGCCTACAATTACGCCCTTCGGGGGTGTGGTCAATTCAAGTTTGCATACCTAAGTATTTCACATTTTATGTAATCTAAATTATGGGGCTTATGGGGCATTTCAGAGGAACTATTTAAATATTATTGATTTTTGTAATGTATGCATATTGCTATCCCTCCATTGTTGCATGTATAACTGTTCCAGGAAATACTTGTCTCACCTAGTCATATGTTTATGACTAACCCTCAGTGAAAACAGGAAACAGGAGCCTCTCCCAGTACACCAAGACGGGTTCCCCTCACCGAAGCAGAGAAGAAAAAGCGTGCTGAAGACCTCGCCAAGGTATAGCTCAAGATTTTTCTAGGAATCGGCGAAGCTCAGGATCGACATCGAGCAACGCGTTCTAATTGTTCTTGTGAATATTGTATTCAGTATTATTCATGAATCGTTGTATAAATCAAATGTATAAATAAATAAGTGTTTATGATTTTTGTACTACGAATCTGCGTTTGATTCTGAACTGCGATCTTTTTATTAGAAACTGCGTCGATCCTCGAATCAATTGGGAAGCCCAGAAATAGGGGCTTCACAACTTGGTATCAGATGGAGGTTGAGAATTAACTTCTTTATTCAGAAGCTTCGGGCAATTCCTTTTTGTATGACCCGGCTGACGACAATAAAAGCAAGCACCAATCAAGCAGTCTCCTCGATGAAATCTGCCACACTTGGCACATTTCGTTGTGGTTGTTTGAGAAGTATTACTGGTTGATGGGCCAGTCTGAAATGACTTTGCCTCTTTATGCGGCGCTTCATCAGGAGTTGGTGTTTCGGTTGTCTTTCTTTTCCCGCTATCGCGATGCTTTTGTGACCTCTCCTGATCAATCTCTACTAGGCGAGCTCGCTCTACCAGTTCCATTTACTATTTTTATTTTTTATTTTTTTATAACTTTTAGACATGATAATAATACTAATAAATAACTTTTATTTGAATGATCGTGCAGCATTATCATGTCTTACTAAATAGTAATAATAAGAAATTAAGGATGATATGAAATTGAGAGAATTTTGCTCGATTAAAAAATAAACAATTACTTATTTCGATATTATTATATTTTTGAAACTTCAAGTGAACTTAATCAAACTTGGAAATACTTTCGTATAAATTATGTAAAATACATATATATAGTATATTATTAATATGCATAGCTTATGTTTTAGCGAATTTTTATATTCGAGCGTCACTACATCAAATTTATTATAATCATCGAATTTATAAAATTGTAAACCAAGACTTTGTTTGACACAGCGGTTGTGATCATGAACGTGATGGTTATGAAACGTCGTTCGTGAACATCCAACCTCACCTAAGAAACTTGATTCATCTTTATGTTCAAAACTAGCGTTCTTTTTTTGTGACGGTCATAACCGTTGTCATGCCAAACATACATTCTATGGCGACACAGGCCGAACGAGAAATTTCAACAAGGGGGGCTAGACATTATCTCTCTCCATCCATTTTTTTAACGACTCGATCTTATCAAAATCGTTTCTCCTTCATCTGGTCGCCGTTTTGACGTATAAATAGTCAAAATTCATTGTTTTGCCAAAAAAAACTGAATTCACTAACCATTTTGCAAAATTATTAGGCGCCCCAGGCGCCAGCCCGACCCCTTAGATCCGCCCTTGTTAATGACGATAACATTTTTGTCCAAACTCACCTAAACAAAAATATCATGCCAAACTGAGCCTAAATTATAATAATGTCACGATTAAACTTTTTCAATGAAACACCTACACAAGCAACCGTGTCTCTTTTCCTTAGTACTACACACTGCAGTAATTGTTTAGATAGCCAATGCATTGGGCTCATTAAATATGGGAGTTGTTAAAGGCAAACCAGAAATGGCTATTGGCAATCCAATTTCTATGAGTTATTACGCGACTTTTGAAAATACGCTTTGTACAAGCATTTTTAGGAAAATTGTTCAACACAAAAATTGTAGATCTCGTCGAGATCTACAACTTTAGTGTTGAACTCTTTTCCTAAAAATGCATGTACAAGGCGTATTTTCTTGTTATTTTCAAAAATTCACTATAATAACGATCATGACGATTTTAGGGCCTTGTGCGTGAATTTTTAGGAAAAATGTTCAACACAAAAGTTGTAGATCTCGTCGAGATCTATAATTTTTGTGTTGAACACTTTTCCTAAAAATGCATGTACAAAGCGTATTTTCAAAAGCCGCATAATAACTCATAGAAATTGGTTTGTCAATAGCCAATTCTGGTTTGCCTTGTTACAATGCCCTTATATATTTACATAAATTCTCTAGGAAATGTATTAATCCATTATTTGGATATAAATGGTACAATATAAAGGCACTCTCTAAATTTTGATTTGTTTGAAATACGATCAGCAATTTTATTTTGGGAAAAGGAATCGATTCATGTACTCGAAACATAGAATCATACCTGAATCGAAAAGATCGTTCGGTTCTACACGTCCATTTATTTCACATAATTCATACTCATATTACATAGAGTTGCATAGCAAGTTCCAAGTAAATGATAAATGATAAAAAAAATCGACTATAACTCCTAGCACGGTGAATTTGAATTTTTTTCGTATTAATCATATAAGTATTGCGGGTCGCTCAACGCTATCACGGACAGGACGAAGCGGGTCGATTTAACTCGAGAGTTCTTTGAACGCGCAAACAGTCAAAACAGTGAACCAACAAAGGCGGCGAGATTTTTACGTGAAAAACTCGAAAAGGAAAAAAATCAAGGGATTTTGGCTAAGTTATGACAAAATCCACTAGTAGCAGTCAAGTACATGGATACACTTTTTTGAGGGTGACAGACCACCACTCACTTATAGAATATATCGCTAAGTGTGTAGTGTTGGATGATGTGGAGTGCGCGGTGAAGCGGAGCGCGTGAGTGCATTCTAAAGCAAACTCGGAGATGAAGTAAGCACGCTAGAAGCGCGTGCTCGAGCAGGAGGATGAGCGCTTAGCACGGTCTTCTTGTCTCCGAGTTGAACTTTTGCCACTCTTTGCCGGAACACCTTAGAGATCACTCCCCTCTCTTTTTTATGCCCTCCTCAAATGAAGGCTCCGGACACTTTAATAGTTTTTCAGAAGAGCGCATAGATAATTGTGTTCTCTTGGTTATTGAATGGGTGAATAGGAACATGCAGGTTAGGTCCCCTAGATCATCAAATTGAGGGATATGACGACTTTGCCCTGGGAAGCTTGGGCGACGCGGTTAGGTTCGTTTGCCGCTGCCGGCAGCGGGAACAGGCGCGCACAGGCATGTGCACTGCACGCGCGCGCAAACAGTAAAAATAGTGAATCGACAACAGACAACTATATCTTTACGTGGAAAACCTGAAAAGGGAAAACCACAGGGTTTGGCCTAGTTACGATGAAATCCACTAGCAATAGTCAAGTGGAAAAGTTTTTTAGAGGGTGACAGACCACCACTCGCATATAGAATATTGCTAAGTGTTCGGTGTTGGACGATGCAGAGTGCGCACTGGAGCGGAGCGCATGGGTGCGTTTTGTAAGAGTATATTCAGACGAATAACGAGCTCGGGGGCTATGCGTGTGGAAACCCTAGGTATTCTGCTATATATACCTAGCTGGAGGCAACGGAGAGTCAGTTCCACTTAGACTTTCCTCCGGATGTTTCGAGCTCCCTCTACATTCTCGAAACAGCCCTAATCGCTCGCCCGTCCGAAGGAGAAGCGCGAGCCGTCGCGTCGTTCGTCCGCGATTTCCTGCAGACGCGTTGCCTTCGCGATCCTTCGCTCCCGTCGCAGTTTATCGCGCCTCCCGTTGCTGCTGCCTGCTAGCCGTCGCAGAAGGAAGCTCCAGTCGATCGCTGGTTTCGCTGTCGGTCGATTGCGAGGCCCCCGCTCGCCTCCTTCCAGTTCGTCCTCGCCGCCGCATGGTAGAAGGAGGAGATCGGTCGTTGTTGCTTGCCGTTCGCCTAGAGGAAGAAGCTCCAGATCCGCTGCCGCCGTCGCCCTAGCCCGCAGATCCAGGGCTGCTGCTGCGTCGCCTCCGTTGCCCAGATCTGCCACTGTTGGAGTCGAAGTCGTGCCCTAGGACCGCCGCTCATGCGAAGAAGACGAAGCCGCTGCTAGCAAAAGAGGAGTTCGCGCACGACCGCTGATCGTGCGCTCGACCCATCGTGCACGACCGCTGATCGTGCGCTCTTCAGCAGCCAGTTCCCGCACGACCACTGATCGTGAGCTCAGCAGTTCACGCACGATCACTGACCATGCGCCCTTCAGCAACAGTGCCCGTGCGCCACTGTTCTCCCGTGCCTCCAGATCCCCCTCAGCCGTCTTCCGCCTCTTCACGCCGCCGCCGTCTCCAAGCACAATGATGAAGGGGAACAACTTCTCGACCCCCGTTTTCAATGATAAAGCTGGAGAAGTTCACGGCGACTGAGTTCAACGCCTGGAAGTTGAACACTCAGTTCGGGATGAAGTTTCTGAACGTGTTCTACACAGTTCAGTCTGATGGCGCTGAGGTCGTTGGGACTGCTGATGAGGCACAGTGGTTTTCAGATGAAGACTTCTGCAGGGACTACCTGCTCAACTGTTTGTCTTCCAGCTTGGCCCAGACCTACATGAAGATGAGCACTGCAAAGGAGATCTGGGATGCGCTGCAGGAGCACTTCAGGCAGGAGGAGGACCTGTCCAAGACGCACCTAGTGGACAAGTTCCACTCTTTCAGCTTCGACGAGGAGAAAGCCATTCTCCCTCAGGTATCCGAATTTGAAAATTTAATTGATTCATTGCATAGTGAGTCTATTAGTATACCCGATAGTTTTGTTGCGGGCACGATTGTGTATAAGTTGCTCTCCTCGTGGTACAATTTCAAAATGGAAATGTACCGCAAGAAGATGCAGGTTGGTCTGAACGACCTCAAGCGTTTTATACGCATTGAGGACGAGAACAGGACGAAGCACGCTTTGGAAGCTGTTGGCAAGCAGAAGGTTGCTGCCAACATGATTTCAAGCTCCAAGCGGCCTCCTCCCCCTCACAATACCAACACGTCTCGTAGTAGCCCCCAGGTTGCAGGCCCGAGTAAACCCTCTAAGAAATTTAAGGGTAAATGTTATAACTGCAATAAGTGGGGACACTGCGCATCTGACTACAAGCAGCCGAGGAAAGAAAGAACCCGGGCACCACAAGAAGGCAACCAAGCCCATCTGTTTAGCCAAGCTGAGCCATCCAACTTTGTTGCCATGGTCGGACCCGCGCCGGCCAGCACGGAGTGGTACCTGGATTCGGAGGCAACGTGCCACGTTTGCAACAATGCTAATCTTATGACAGAGCTGAAGGATGCAAAGGAATCAGTAACTGTGGCAAATGGAGACACAGCTGACGTGATGAAGGTGGGGAACGCAACTCTGTTGCTCTCCTCAGGTAAGTCTTTATTTTTAAAGAATGTTAAATTTATTCCTTCCATAGCTGCTAACTTAGTGTCTATCAGTTTATTATGTGATGCGGGTATGTCGCTTAGCTTCTGTAGCGGTAGGGTAACTCTGTCAGTTAACTCGCACTATTTTGGATGTGCTTATGTCCAAAATAGGATGTACCGTCTGAGTCTAGCAAGTGAGGTAGTCCAACAAGTTCAATTGAACTTAGTTAGCCCTAGGACTCTACACGAGAGACTAGGACACGTAAACTACAGGAAAATATTCCAAGTAGCTAGAACTCACAAGATCACATTAGACACCAAGTCTCCACTTGAAAAATGTGAAGTGTGCGCTCAGACTAAGATCACTAGGAAACCTTTTGGCACGGTTACTAGGAGCACAACACCTCTTGAGCTTATACATTTCGATATTTGTGACTTTAAAAGTTTTGTCACTAGAGGTGGGAGGAAGTATATGATCACGTTAATCGATAACTGCACGAGATTTTGTCATATCTCGTTGCTTAAAACTAAAGATGAAGCGTTTGAAAAGTTTTGTCTTTTCAAAACCAGGGTAGAAAACCAACTAAGCATGAAAATAAAACGTTTTAGGAGTGATAGAGGAGGATAATATATGTCCAGTGAGTTCAGATGCTTCCTTGCTTCACAGGGCATTATAACAGAAACCACTGCTCCTTACTCCCCCCAATCTAACGGCATAGCCGAGCGCAAGAATCGAACGTTAAAAGAGATGTTGAACTCTATGCTGCTCACTGCAGGCATGCCTTTCGCTTATTGGGGTGAAGCAGTCTTGACTGCGAATCACATTCTGAATAAAGTTCCTCATGCTAAGTTAGAGGTTACTCCCTACGAGCTTTGGTTTAAGAGACCCCCGTCGTTTACTCGACTTAAAACTTGGGGTTGTATAGCCTATGTCAGGGTTCCTGACCCTAGAAGGCCTAAAGTTAGACCTAGGACCAATACTTGTGTCTACCTAGGTTGTGCTGAGGATAGTGCTGCAGATAGGTTCCTTAATATTTCTAATAATATCATAATAGAATCTAGGGATGCAGTGTTCTTCGAGGATAAATTCCTCAAAGATAAGAACTTAACAATCCCAGGTATGCAAACAACTATTACTAAGGAAGATCCTGAATCAGTATCGAGCACCTCCTATTCCGTTCCGGTAGATAACTCTGGCCTAGAGTCTAGAAGGACTTCTCTAAGAGAGCGAATTCCCAGAACCTTCGGTAGTGACTTTGTGACTTACCACGTTGAGGCCGATCCATCCGCCTATAAGGAAGCGATGAGATCCAGGGATTCACTACTCTGGAAAGAAGCTATAGATGAAGAGATGAGTTCTCTTCTTCAGAATAACACCTGGACGTTGGTTGATAAGCCAAAATGGGCTAAAACCGTAGGGTGTAAGTGGGTTCTGAAAAAGAAATTGAATCCTGATGGTAGCGTAGCTAAGTATAAAGCACGCCTGGTGGCTAAAGGTTTCACACAAGTCAGCGGAGTATATTACTTTGATGTCTACTCACCCGTGTGTCACTTGGCAACCATTCAGGTTCTCCTTGCTATTGCATCTATTGAGAACTTTATTGTTCATCAAATGGATGTTAAGACTGTGTTCTTGAACGGAGATCTGACCGAAGAGATCTACATTAGTCAACCTGAAGGTTTCATTGTAGACGGTCACAAAACGAAAGTCTGTAAATTACTTAAGTCTTTATACAGACTAAAGCAAGCACCGAAATTATGACATGAGAAGTTCGACTATAGTGTAAAGAACATGGGATTCATGTCGAGTCTCTCGGATAAATGTCTTTACATACGTAATAGATTGGATAAAGTCGACATAATATGCTTGTACGTGGATGATATGCTTATTCTGGGGTCTGATCAATCCGAAGTGGATGACGTTAAGTCAGATCTCATAAAAGAATTTAGCATTAAAGACCTAGGTGTAGCTAACAATATACTAGGCATGCAAGTGAGCTTTGAGAAGAATGGTATTTCCCTAAGTCAAAGCCACTACGTAAAGTCCATGTTGGACACGTGGGGATACAGTGCCAGTAGAGCATCTGAGACACCATACGACTACACTAACCGCCTAAAGCCCAATGAAGGATCTATGGTTAGACAGTTAGATTATTCTAAACTGCTTGGTAGCCTCATGTATGCCATGGTCTGCACTAGACCTGACATAGTCTTTACGGTCGGCATGTTGTGCAGATTCACTAGTAATCCTGGTAATGACCACTGGAACACCTTAGACAGGCTAATGAGATACTTAAAGCACACCCAAAAGTATGCTTTAGTTTACACTGATCATCCTTCAGTTGTTGAAGGTTATTCTGATGCATCATGGTGCTCAGAATTAAACGACAGCAAGTCCATTAGTGGCTTTGTGTTCACACTAGGAGGAGCAGTTGTAGTCTGGAAGTCCAAGAGACAATCTTGTATTGCACTCTCTTCTATGGAATCCGAACTCTACGCTCTTGCGTCAGTAGGAGAAGAAACCGAATGGCTGAGAGATTTGGTGATGGACATTCCTTTGTCGAGCCTGAAAATGAGTTCTGTTGCAGTTTACTGCGACAATCAGGCTACTAAAACGATTGCTACGAACTCTTTGTTCAATGACAAAAGAAGGCATCTCAGGCTGAAACAATCCTGGTTGACCTCTCTCACAAGTCAAGGGATTATGACCCTAATTGATGTGAGATCGAAAGATAATGTTGCAGACCCTTTGACCAAAGGACTGAATAGAGCTCTCACAATCAAAACATCGGAGGAAATGAGATTAAAGTTCATAGAAATATGAAACTTCCCTCCGCAGTTTATGTTTTAACAGTGAGAACCTATAGTCGCAACATTCAAGCATCTAAAAATAGACTGAAAACCCAAATAACTTCTTGATGAAAACTCAAGATGGTCTGGTGCCGGTTATTCCACATTTGATAACCAAGCAACTTTCTCATTGTAAGTTGATTCAAGAGTTATTCAACTAGAAATTGAAAGTCGTTGTAAATGTTAATCTAAACATTATTGGTCACAACACATTATTCCACATTTGATAATGTTGCACGTGATGTGTGCCCATATGTGTTGGTGAGGCACATAGTGATCAGTAATGAGTAAGATAACGTGACTTGTCCTAGTTAGACTGGATGAGATGCTGACAGAGTTACTTCACCGTTGCTAGAAGTGCTAAGCTCATTTAGTAAGAGCTAGTTTACTTTAAACGTTACTGCATATGATTATGAATTCATAGAGTCTGACTCGTGAAATTCCTTGCAGGCTACAATGGAGATTATGGAGGAGATGTAGACCTGGGCATGGATGACGATGATCTAATAGACGAGTAGAATCATCAAACGTTTAATTTCATGTTATGTTTTGTAATAATTATTCAAACTATATTTTTTGGGATAGAATCTGTGGTTTTCTGACTTGCCGTTTAGGCAAAAACCTTTTCATATGTTGATTAGTATGATCTATCTTAAATGCTTTGTTTAGTTTGTTTATTATTTTGTCTACTCTCCAACACCCCGAAACGTTACGTTATTTGTCACGAATATAGGAGGGGATTGTAAGAGTATATTCGGACGAATAACGAGCTCGGGGGCTATGCGTGTGGAAACCCTAGGTATTCTGCTATATATACCTAGCTGGAGGCAACAGAGAGTCAGTTCCACTTAGACTTTCCTCCGGATGTTTCGAGCTCCCTCTACACGTTCTGGAGCAAATTTGAAGATGGAGCGGGCACGCGGGAAGCACGTGCTGGAGCCTGGAGCAGGAGGATGAACACTTAGCATGGTCTTCTTGTCTTCGTTGAACTTATGCAACTCTTGGCCGGAACACCTTAGAATTCTCTCCCCTCTATTTTGTATGCCCTCAAATGAAGGCTTAAGACACTTTTATAGGTTTTCAAGAGGTCGTATAGAAAATTGTGTTCTTTTGGTTATTGAATGAGTGAATAAGAACACACAGTTTAGACACCGTGGATCATCAAATTGAGGGATATGATGACTTTGCCCCGAGAAGCTTGGGCGGCACGGGTAGGTTCACCGACGGCTGGCGCTGGCGCGCATAGGCTTGCGAGTTGCTCGCACGTGGGAGGGGGCTTGCATTATTGCATAGGCAGGCACGCACGTTGCTCGCACACCACGAGTTGCTCTCCCTTAGCTAAGGGGCGACGCGTCTTGCGCACATGCACAATTCACGTTCTCATCTTGCAGGTAGGTGTCTGGCGCGTGCGCGGCTTTCGTGCCTGCGCCCTCACGTGTTCCGACGTCCATTTGAGGGATCAAACATACTCAGAATTGCACAAGAATGATCATGCTGGAATCCTCGCGGCGAACCGGCCGAGGTCGCGGTCACGAAGAGTTTACAGTTCGACCACATAGTATTTTATTGAATCCCATCAATATGAATATAATATTCGCATGATAAATAAAAATTAATATTTACTATCGTTAATTTAAAGCAAATTTAATATACTATAATAATCCAAGATTCAACATTTTCAAATTCTATAAAAAAAGAATATTAATGTTTAATTGTTGATGTTTTTAGATGCTGAATCATAATAAAACAATCAAATATATATATCAACAACTAGCTATAAGGCATTAATAGTAGATATATATTAAATGTTACCTAAATTACTAATCAATTACTAATAATTTTATTTAACTGAAAAATCGATTCCGACTTTTTTGGGAATCAGAAATGAACCAATAACCCATAGAATCTACCCAAATTGATCAGTTCTATTTAGAGTTGTTTATTCTATTCTTTTTGCACACCTCTTATTCCAATGATAAAGCACATGCGTGATTTCTTATTATAATTATTGAGTGGTGTTACGGGCACACCAATTTCGGCTATGGACACACCAATTTCTAAGAGTTATTATGCGCATTTTGAAAATACTCCTTACCCATGCATTTTTAGGAAATGTGTTCAACACGAAAGTTGTAGACCTCGATGAGATCTACAACTTTCGTGTTGAACATTTTTCCTAAAAATGCATGCACAAGACGTATTGCCTCCCTGATTGAAACATGAGCGTAATTATTGGAAGTACGTCTTGTGAGTCCATTTTTAGAAAAAATGTTCAACACGAAAGTTGTAGATCTTGTCGAGGCCTACAACTTTCATGTTGAACACGTTTCCTAAAAATACATGGGTAAGGAGTATTTTCAAAAGACGCATAATAATTTTTAAAAATTGGTGTGTCCATAGCCGAAATTGGTGTGCCCTTAACACCACTCTAATTATTTTATTAATTCAAACTAACTGCCTATTTCGTATATAGTAGTAATAAAAATATTTTCTTACATTTTTATTTTTACCATGAATCAGATATAATAATTTAAACATTGTTTTTCCACAATTTTTTTAATAAAATAATTACATTAAAAATTCAAGTTGACCGTTTATTTTAGGAATGATGGGTTCCCCAAAAATACTAACGTGTCGCATTAGATCAGCAAGTCAACAATTGTGAGCGTCTCGCTGAGACTATTCAGTTTTGCGCGATTCTCTGTCTGTTTGACACCTCAAATAGTCCATCAAAATAAGCACATGAGAACCGACCTGATCTAGCCCGACCCGAGTCATTCATCTCCTCCCTCGCACCAGGGCATTTCAACCCTAGCGCGAAGTCGCAGGAGGGGCGGTGGCAAGGAAGGCTAGGGGCGGCCCACGTGCTTATCATCTTTCCCCTAAAAGCTCCAAAACTCCATAGATATAGTTTTTGATCCGAAGCTTTGGGAGGGTATATCTCCTCAACGACTAAACAATACTTTTATTATAAATAGCTAGGTTATTCATTCGAAGATTTTGATTTTAGTTTTAGTGAGGCAGTCGTCTTACCCAAATATCTCTTTCATCGGCGATTATTGAATTTCCGGACCTCCGATCGAAAAACTATCGTCACTAGTGAACTCGTGGCGATGAGATGAAATTCCTTTAATTTTTTAGCAAATATTGAGGACTATCATTTTTGTCGAGGCAGTCGCCCGACCCCACTCGAGCAAACATGATTGAGCTGTTCAGCTCCTCGGGGGGGGGGGGGGGGGGGGGGGGGGGCGTCATACTATCAACATAGGCGATTCAAGGGATGTAAACCATGTGTTTCTATTCATTCGTCAAATGATAAAAAATGTCATGTTACTCAAAAATATTTTGGTCAATGTAATGCACCATCCTCTACGTGCAAGATATAGCACGGTTGGATTCCAGCCTAAAAACATGTAAAAATGAGTCATTCCAACTAGAAATCTAATCAAAAATCCTGTCGGATTTTGGTTCTAACACACGACAAAAATTGTGCCCGCAGGAATTCTAGATGAGATTTATATCCGCACGTAATGTGTTAGGCGCACCAAAAAGTTACTCCGCGTTGCTAGAGGGGCTAGGATTGGAGGAGTCTGCTGCGTTGGACAAGTGGGCACAGGAGATTTTGGGTCTGTTTGGCGCGCTGTTCGGACACCGACACGTTTCCAGGGAACGCCACCGCCGGGAGCTTCGCTTGTTTGATTGTCTGTCTTTTTTATCTTCGTTCGCACCGCCGAGCCCCCTCCCTCCCTCGAAACGGCAAAAATCCGCCGTCTCCGAACCGAGCCGAACCGAGCTCAGGACGTCCAATCGGCAATCGCGGCTGCGTTCCTGCCCTTTCTCCACCGCACCAGAAGCCCCCACGCGGCCCATACAGAGCCGTTACATTTGGAATTAGTATCTCCCTTAGAGGGATTAGTACAAATATACAGTAATAAATTCCGTCAAAAATGTGGTTTCGGTCCTTAAAACTTTAGGGACTTTTAGAAATTAGTCACTAAAGTTTATTTTGCAAGTTTTCGGTCCCTAAATTTTAGGAATCAATTCTTCATCTTGCCGAAAGCCAGTTTTCGAACTATTATAAACCAGTGATGTGGACATTTTGTAGCTCTGAAATTTGCATTTTGTTGTTATTTAGTCAATTTGATAATATTTTATGCACACAACCAGCTAATTAAATTCCCAAAGTTTATTATTAACATTCTCTTCTCGCCAGCTAATATGATTTATAGTAGCTTTCCATTGAAAACCAGATTAGCTGCTTATTTTAGGATTGAGACAATGGATAGAGTCAAAACCATATTAGCTACTTTTAAAATATTGTTTTAAAAGTACTTTAACTTTGGCTTTGTTTGGGGGAACTTATTTTCACAGGTCAAGCGGTTACGACCACATGAATCAGACCTTAATTACGGTCCGGTTCATGCGATCGTAACCGCTTGACCGGTGAAAATAAGTTCCCCAAACGGAGCCTTTATTATTTTTCTTTAGCTTATTATTTTTAAAACATCCTACGTTTTAACTTTTTCATTTGCTTTTAAAAGAAATGTGCAGCTAGGCACCGAAATTCATTACTTTATAGAGTCCAGGGATTAATTATCCTGTAATTTGGGGTGTGCGTGGTGCGGTTTTGGCCCGAGCAAAATTGCACCGCATCGAAATTATGCGGTGTTGTTTTTGCGGTGTGGTTGCGGTTTCAGTGCGGTTCTTAGCATGCGATATAAATAAACACAAAAAAGATAATGTGAGGTGAAATATGATGTAAAAATTGGGAAAAACATAGTTAAATGAGTTATATTATCATGAAAAAATGTGTAATGCATATATTTTTAAAATGTAAATAGTACAAAATCAATCAGGAGCTAAAAATAGATCTGTAGATAATACAATTCTCATGATATGACTGCTATAGTTGCATAGGAAATGACACATTAAATGCAAATATAATAAATCTGAATGATTTTAAATCCTAGATATGCACAACGCCCACACAATTATAGCTTTAATTATCATTCAAATATTGAAATATCATGAGAAAGCTAGTGAATACGTATTTATGGTAGATAAATCATTATGATACTATTTGCATTTCACAAAATATTACAAATTGTAAATTCATCAAGAATAAAGAAACTATATGCACTAATATAATTATTTAATTACTATTATTAATTAATAATTTTTAATTTATACTTGTATTTAGATATATGCGATACGTCACATATTAATGAAAATTGATAATATATAATTAGTCCGTGCGATGCAGTTTTTACAATTTTCAAGATCGCAGCGCACCACACCGAAACTATAAGGTGTGGTTTGGGCGGTGCTGGCGATTTTTGGGATTTGCGGTTATTTATGCTCACCTCTATGACTGGATCGGGGAAGACAACAACGTCCTGGATCATTCCTTCGACGATTGCACGGCTCAGATCAACGTATACTTGCGAGTTACGACCAAGCTCCCCATTTGCGAAAGAGGAAGGTGTTGAGTGGTTGCTTTGTGAAAGCTAGCTCGTACGTCGTCTGGCTCTTCACCTGGAGAGATTTGTCCGATTTGTGAGTTTCTTCGTTCTAGGGTTCTGGATTCCTTTCATGCATGCTTCATATCTCATACGGTTTTTGTTCATCTACGCGCAGATCTAATTCCTGCTGTTAATAGTGGTTTATAAACTTTTCATCGGGATTCTGGTTTTGGTTACTGGTTCTTCCATGGGGTACACGCGTGGGATCCTTGCGTTGTATCTTCTTCTATCTGCGTGCTTACTTTCTCTTGTTCTTCCGTCCCGGGCGGAAGGACTGGTGAGGATCCGGCTGAAGAAGAGGCCGCTGGATGAGAATAATAGGATCGCCGCTAGGCTGGTGAGTGAGGAAGCGCGTTCGATGAGTTCACGGCTTAAGGGGGTTAACGGAGATTCGGAGGACATCATCGCGCTGAAGAACTATATGAATGCGCAGTACTATGGTGAGATTGGAATTGGCATGCCTGCGCAGAAGTTCACAGTGATATTTGACACTGGTAGCTCGAACCTTTGGGTTCCATCGGCAAAGTGTTACTTCTCGGTGAGTAAACTTGGGCTGTGCATTTTCTTGGAAGTTTAAACTCAACATCCGAGTAATTTTTATTATCTCCAATTCTTTCTTTGTGGTTCTCTTTTTCTTCTTAAAGAAGAAAATGCCAAGAAATAGTGATGTATACTTTAGGCTATGTTCCTAATTGAAATCACAGATAGCGCAATTATCGGTATCACTTGAGCAGTAATGTTCTGATTTATATGAACATCTAGGCTCTCCATTTGGCGCGGCGGTGGAGATCGTGAATGCGGTGGTTATGAAACGTTATTCGTGAACGCCCGACCTCAACCTAAGGAACTTCGTCCACTTTTATGTTCAAAACTAGTTTTCTTCTTCTTGGTGGTGGTCATAACTGTTGTCATGACAAACATACATTCCATGAAGGTGGCATTTTTGTCCAAACTCACCGGAGCAAAAACGCCGAACCAAACGGAGCCCCAATCTAGCTATAGCTGGGCTTCACCATTTTGATTTGTTATAATGATAATTTGTGATTGGGCTAGCATGTGAACATCATCATCACTATCTTTATCACAACCTTATTATAATTATTTGGTGTCTGCTTCATAAAACATAAATTTTCATTTTTTTTGTAAATCTAAGCCATGCAAAGAACCTTGACAACTTTCATGCATGATACCTTGGGTCTAATCTGTACCCTTTCTCCCACCTTATCCTCCAAAACTAACTTTATCGATTTGCTTAACCTATGCATTTTCTAAACTTCGTTGTTCAAGCCCACATGAGTTCATTTTCTAATATCTTATTTCCATCAATCACACTCCCACTATTTATTTATTATAATCATTCTTGAATCTATTTTGTTTAGTCTTGCCACACAATGTTGTTTCTGTCACACTCAACTTAAATATCAGTGATTTTTATTGCCCTGTTCATATCCATACAATATGTCGGCCTAATAGATGTTTTATCTTGTCTCAATGGTATCCTCTTATGTGATTATCTCATATTATTTTTGAAACACATCTCCATTTTAACCATCTTGTCTCAATGGTATACTTCTACCTTAGAAGTTATATCCTCATTTATATCACCATTCTTCTTGGTAATCGATCCAAATTATTTAATTCTATCGCACTTAAGTATCTCTTTATCTTCTAATAAGATGGATTTTTAGTTGCTAGTATCATCCCCACTAAAATTGCATCCTATATACTTTGTTTTTTCTTTACTAATTTGAAGTCTTATATCTTCTACAAATATCTCTATCATTTTAATTATACACCAAGACACCTTTCTTTGACTATCATTTCTAACATCTACATCACTATTATAAATAAGTAAAGTCTCAATGTTGATCATTTATGTAAACCCACCTTGATTGAAAATTATTTGCTTTCTCCATCAGTACTTTTCATACTATTTTGTTCCCCATTCATATCATTAATAGCTTAAATTTACCATGATATACTTTTCTTCTATTTAAAACTCATCAAATCAAATCTCGTGATACTCCATCATATATCACATATGAAGAAATTTTCCCGCTCTCTATATTTTATCATCAAACGTCTTAGCACTAAAAACCTTCACAGCAGGTCTTCCTCGCATGAAATTCAATTGATCATATGAAATTAAAATTAATTTTCTAAGACTTTTCTCCATAGCTCCTTCACAGTTTCATTTTCCGACTCATGTTTGATACCTCTATAATTAACACAATCTTGAACATATACTTTTTTCTTAATTTTTTACACGAAGGAATTTTTTCTCCCGTATATGACATCCTAGTGCCTTCAAAATTTTGTTAAAAATAACATGTCAATCATTCCGCCGCAATATCCCTAATAACATTCCAAATCTTAATAGATATCTCACATGAT
This sequence comes from Dactylorhiza incarnata, assembly GCA_033032865.1. Classification (NCBI taxonomy): domain Eukaryota; kingdom Viridiplantae; phylum Streptophyta; class Magnoliopsida; order Asparagales; family Orchidaceae; genus Dactylorhiza; species Dactylorhiza incarnata. The sequence goes on from JAWHQI010000260.1 coordinate 1,099,976, forward strand.
CCTGAAGTCATAATTTATGCATCTTCTCTAAGCTTGCATCTTAATTTCTTAATTTTATTTCTCGTGCAGGTTGCTTGCTACTTTCATTCGAAGTATAGGTCAAGCAGATCAAGTACCTACAAGAAGAATGGTCTGTTTATTCCTCATGAATACTTCATTTAGACAATCTTATCAGAGCTTTATCTTTTTTACAATCCAGCTTTGGCCACTGCCCAGCGTGCTCACAATTTTTATCTAGTAACTCTCAACAAGTATATTTATATATGTATTCATAAAGCCAATCCCAAATAATTGGACTATGGATAATGATGGTACAAACTGATTTATGAATATATATTCAACGTAAAGACGATCGTAGTTAGCAAAATTGATCAATATTTTGTAAGATGTTGTAATATCTTCCGACATGGGCGACATGCCGACCGACATAAAAGTTTCTTGAACAAAACGACACGTTTTCGATATTTTTTATACAAAACTTTCTTTTGGAATATTTCATCTGTTATATCCATTATCAGCCGATATATCCCGACGTTATATCGGCTGACTTATTTCAATTTATTTTATTTAGTGTCTATAGTCTAATAGAAAGGGAGCCTTGACACTCCGGTTGAGGTGTTGCCGTGTGACCTTGAGGTCACAGGTTCGAGTCTTGAAAACAACCTCTTGCAAAAATGCAGGGTAAGGTTTGCCTACATTTCACCCTCGTGGTGGGATGCTTCCCTGGACCCTCGCTGCGCGGGGATGCTTTGTGCACCAGGCTGCCCTTTTTAGTGTCTATGATCTAATAGACAATAAACCGAAATTGTTCTGTTGTTAGGTTGCTTTGTGTTCTTCCTCTGATTTTTTCCCTGCGCCCGTCCGTCACTGACTTCAATTCTGCTTGGCCTTTGGATTTTAGACTGAAATTTTCTTATCTTCCATCGTTATCGACGACTTCCTTACTTCCTCTTAGCTTTCTTCCATACGTTATACTGTTATTAATTGTATAACATAAATGTTTATACTAGTTTGATAGATTTAGAAGTTCAATAAATATTAAATTATTAATACATTAATATATATAAAATAAAAAAAATGATTAAATTTATATATAATTATGTATATAAATAATTAATTATTAAAATCCGACATGAAATATCCCCGATATATCCTCTGACATATTAAAACCGACATGAAAAACCTAAACTGAGTACATGTCATGCTTCGATGAGTTGGTGGTCCGTAGTGATATTCTAGAGAAGCCCATTGCCACTGCCTCTCGTTTTCAGACCGGACTCAGGGCTGACATCCGAAGGGAACTGATTCTCCACAGGATTGAGACGGTCGAGCAGGGGTTTTCAGCTCACGCTTGAGTACGAGCAATATTTGTGCACTGCTGGCTCGAGACAGTTCTCCTTTAGACCTGATTCCACCACGACTCGGAGACCCACTACTACCACGACTACTGCTCCTGCCCCTCCCCGCACTCCCGCAGATACGACGGGGAAAGCTATTGTCCCTGGAGGCCTCAAAGTTGGGGGCGTCCAATGTTATCGATGTTCAGGTAGAGGGCACTTCGCGGCGCAATATCGACTAGGAATTTATTGATCGAGGATTTGGGAGAGCCCAACACTGAAGCTGAGGAGGCCGCCATCGAAGAGATTACGGCCATTGTAGAGGAGGGATGGGAGAGCGACGTTGAGAGGTCTCTAGAGTTAGGAGTCCTCCGTCGCCTTTTGCACTCCATGAGCCGAGGAGGATTGACGACGCACTACAATTTTCTTCACGTATTTCTCGTCGCAGGAGGTCCATGTAAGCTCGCCATCGATAGTGGTAGTTGTGTAATCACCAAGAAAGGGTTGGAGAGGATGTAGCTTACTGCCGAGCCACATTCGCATCCTTACCTTGTCCACCATCCAGGTTACCCAGCGATGCCTGGTACCGATTAGCTTAACATCCACAGAGGACCAGGTCTGGTGTGACCTCATCCCTATGGACGTCGCACACGTTTTACTCGGAAGACCTTGGTTATACGACCGCGATGCCACATGTTATGGCCGATCCAACACGTGTGTCTTCTTCGATAAAGGTCGAAAGATTACCCTTACCCCGACCCAGCCCAGGGATCATCCCAAGGGCAAGGTTGAGTCATCCGTTAGCGCGGGGTCATCGAGACCTCTCCATATTTTGAGGAAGGGTGATTTCTTGAGAGAGAGCTTAGCGGCAGGAGTTGTGTTTGTCGTGGCGGCCACAATGATGTTCTAGGCTCCTAGCGAGGCCGAGACCACTGATCCTGATGTTCGCCAGATGCTGGATGATTACGCAGATATTATGCCCGAGGAGCTCCTCGATGAGCTCTCTTCGTTGAGGGACATCTAACACACGATCGATCTGATCTCGGGGGCATCTTTTCCCAATCTGTCCCATTATCGTCTGAATCCGACCGAACATGCCGAGCTGTAATGACAAGTTAATGATCTTCTGCGGAAGAAGTTCATACGGGAGAGTCTGAGTCCCTGTGCAGTACCGACCCTTCTTACTCCGAAGAAGGACGGGAGCTGGCGCATGTGCATTGATAGCCGTGCCATCAACAAGATCACGGTGAAGTATCATTTTCCCATTCCCCGCCTCGACAATCTCCTAGACTCGATGGCCGTTGCCCAGATCTTTTTCGAAGATCGACCTTCGTAGTGGGTACCATCAATTAGAGTTAGAGAGGGAGATGAGTGGAAGACGACCTTCAAGACGAAGGACAGTTTATATGAGTGACTGGTTATGCCGCTTGGTTTATTGAATGCGCCCAACACTTTTTTGAGTGTGATGACACAAGTCCTGCGACCCTACATGGACAAATTTCTGGTAGTATATTTTTATGATATATTGATATACAGCCAGAGCCGCACCGATCACTTGCACCATATTCGCCTAGTGTTTGATTTCCTGCAGAAGGAGCATCTGTATATCAATATGAAGAAGTGTTCATTCCTATCCGTGTTTGTCCACTTTTTGGGATATATTATTTCCGCTTCTGGTATCTCAGTTGACCCGGACAAGGTCAAATCCATTCGCGAGTGGCCGGTTCCGTCGAATATTCATGAGACCCGTAGTTTTCATGGACTAGCCAGTAGCCACCTTCTATAGGAGGTTTGTCCGAGGCTTTAGCTCTCTTATGGACCCATTCATAAGGGCGATTTCGTGTGGACGAAGGCTGCCACGCGGGCCTTCGAGGAGATTAAGAAGAGACTGTCTTCTGCTCCTGTTCTTCGTTTGCCAGATTTCTCCAAGGCCTTTTAGGTGACCTGTAATGCGTCCGGAGTTGGTATTGGCGGGGTACTTAGTCCGGAAGGTCATCTAGTTGCTTACTTTAGTGAGAAATTGAATGGCGTCCGACAAAAGTACTCCAACTATGATCGAGAGTTGTATGCCATCATACATGCCCTTTGCTAATAGCGCCACTATCTCCCGCACAAGGAGTTTGTTATGTATTCGGACCAGCGGGCTCTGAGATACCTCGATTCGCAGAAGAAATTAGTCCACCGTCACGCGAAATGGGTGGAGTATATGCAGGAGTTTCATTATGTTCTCAAGCACCGAGCGGGTGTTGAGAATAAACCGGCTGACGCTTTGATTTGCCGAGTCAGTATCCTCCACACCATGAGCACCCGAGTAGTGAGCTTTGAGCGACTAGCTTATGATTATCTAGAGTGCCCAGATTTCAATGAGATTTATGCCACACTATCGAGGGACCTCCCTGACCCTCGTGTGGGCTACGCAATTTCTGACGGGTATTTATTTATGGGCTCGCGCCTCTGCATTCTTCAGACGTCCCTCCGAGACTTCCTCATCTGGGAGCTACACGCAGGTGGAGCAGCGGGGCACTTCGGGCGAGACAAGACGATTGCGTTAGTCGAGGATGGTTTCTTCTGGCCTGAAGAAGGTTACTAGGGTTGTCCGACACCGTCGAGTCTGTCAGACCGTGAAGGGATCCCGTCAGCCCACTGGATTATACACTCCACAACCCGTCCCTCTGAGACCCTGGACTGACATTAGTATGGATTTTGTACTCGGTCTCCCTCGCACCCTGAGGAAGCTCGATTCGATCTTTGTAGTGGTGGACCGCTTTTTTAAAATGGCCCACTTTATTCATTGTCGAAAGACCGCTAACACCTCTCATGTGGCGGTATTATTCTTTATGGAGGTTTTTAAGTATCATGGATTGCCCACTTCCATAGTCTCTGATCGCGACGTTCGGTTCATGAGTTACTTTTGGAAGACGTTGTGGAAAATGATTGACACAGCCTTGAAGTTTTCCCCTATCTACCACCCAAAGACGGATGGACAAACTGAGGCTGTCAACCGTAGTTTAGGGACCCTATTGTGTTGCCTTGTTGGAGATAATCCGTCCACATGGGATTCCGTTCTGCCTATAGCCGAGTTCGCATATAACAATTCCGTCAATAGGTCCACAAGTTTGTGTCCATCCCATATCATGTTAGGGTATGAACCTTGAAAACCTATTGACTTGATCGATGTTCCTCTTGAGTCACGACCCAGTGAGTCTGCAGAGTCTTTCATCAAGCATGTGCATGAACTTCATGAGTCGGTCCGTAAGAAAATTGCATCTAGTAATGATTATTATAAAGACTGAGCAGACCAGCACAAACGAGACCAAATTTTTGAAGCAGAAGACTAAGTGATGATTCACATTCGACCTGAGAGGGTCCCGCAAGGACTTACAAAGAAATTAAGCTCTCGCCGAATGACCCCTATACAGTCATGCGACGGATCGGTACGAACGCATGAGATTGACATCCCTCATGGTATGGGCATCAACCGAGTATTCAACGTAGAAGATTTGACTCCTTACTACGAGGAGTGCGTGTATGTGGACCCTTTCTCCACACCCATACCTGAGCCTTTGCCTCCTTTGGTCCCTACCAGTCCTTCCTTGTTTCCACCTGTAGAGTCGCTCCAGGAGGGTCACCTTGCACCATCGACGGTTCCACCGATACAGCAGTTAGACGAAGATACATTACAGTCAGAGCCACTTACTCCTACCAGCGACATACTTCAGATCATGGGTCACGATTTCTTGATGCAGACCGTTTTTTTTAATTTTTTTGAAAAAACTTGATTGATTCCTGAGACTAAACGAGGATTACTCTAAACCAGGCTGTTTTCTTTTGCAGCGGCCTTCCCCGAGAGAGTGGGGACTTCGATAGCTAACTCTCTACTCAAGTCGATTCGTCTCGATTAACTAGTGTTGGCTCCAAGCGCGAGTTTAATTATTCTGCAAGCGGACATCACAAACAAGCGTCAAAGGTCGAGATTAATTTGGAGGAAATAACGGCAGCAAAAGTTGTAAGAAATGCAAGCGCTAACGATTCGACCACGAAGTTTAATTGCATGAGTAAATTTAAACAGCAGGGAGCGGAGAGGTATACCTGCGGGGATTTCCCAGGGCGACGGAGTTTTAACTGGGTTTGGGATAGTTGGCGGGACGTGAAAGGTGACTTCTGTTTTGAAGGTGGCTGGTCGGGCTATGGGGAAGCTGGTGCTGGTCTGGACAAGACTGTGGAGGAAGCTGGGAACTGTGGAGGTTGCGGGTAGGGCTTACAGGGTGGTTAGGTGGCTTGGGGGGCTTGAGCTAGGAGATGAACGGTGATCGGAGGACACGGGTTCAGATGACCGAAGTCCTGGAGTCGCCGGAGGGAGTCGGCGGCGGACAAACAGTCGGCGCGGTAACTCTGCGGCGGCGGCGGAGAGCGCGGGGAGTTGTGCTGGAAGAGGACCGTCCGGAACACGCTGTCCGCTCGGTCTTCGTTTCCAGTCTGCCCCCAATCGATTGATGGGATGGATTTTAATAGGAGAAAAGGAGAAAATGAGAGGGGTTCGGTTAATAAAAGGGGTGGTTTTCAATGACATAAATGTTGGGGTTTCAATGTCATAAATAAAGGAGGGGTTTTCAAAGCTATGAATAAAAAACAGGGGGTCTCAAAGCCATTAATAAAAAGGGAGTTTTGGAAACTCAAGAGGATTTTGATTAAATTTGAAAGCTCCCAAATCAATTCTGAATAAATATTATTAAATTCAGAATTGATTCATATTTCATGCAATTAAAAAAAATATTGTCGCGCTTGCATCCTAACACCTTAAACTATCAGACCTATTCATTCAGGGGCGTGTTGGTCGGTCAAGCCAACAAGCCGTGACACCAAAATAAAATTGCGATAAAAAGACGACAAAGACTCATATGACAAAAGTACATAAAGAAAAAAACACAAATAAAAAACATAGCTCAGCCAATAACGGATGCATCAATTCCCCCAGGGTTGAAAGGACTCGACCCCTATTGAGGAATGACAAAAACTTGCAATGGAAAGATCAGGACGAAGACGACGAAGGTCGGCGACACTAATCCATGAACCGTCTAATATACTCCCGCCCTTCCATGAAACTAGGTACCGCTGATACGTACCAGTGCGCGTCTGAAACTCACGAACATCCAACACCTGCTCAATCTCCTCGATGGTCGGTGTAGATGGGGTTAAAGTGGGCCGTGGAGTGGGAGAGGGTACGGGAGAAGGTGGATTAAGGACAGTATGGGGGGGGGGGGGGGGGCTCACCAAAAAACGGTACAAGGTCAGCAATATTAAAGATAGGAAAGGTTCCAAACTCAGCGGGTAAATCTAAAGATAAGCATTAGTACCATGACATTTTTAACCTGAAAAGGGCCGAATCGTCGTTGCTGAAGCTTGTGATAGGTGCCCACGGGAAATCGTTCTTTCCTTAAAAAAGCAAGAACCTAGTCTCTTTTTGAGAAATATAACTCTTGGCGATGTTTATCCACCACAGTCCGTCTTTGCTGAAGCCGTCCATTTCGGTTGCCTTAAGTTTGTTTAAGTATTAATATGTGCAGGGTTCGGCTGGTTGGGCATTGAAGGTTGGTTGCAAAATTGCAATCCGTCAGTCTCTTTTCTTCCGGTGCAACGTCGGAAGAAGTTCCGCCTCCTCCCTCTTGGTGCGACGTCAACAGTGGACCTCCCCTTTCCTACACCCACCGGCCTGCCTCCTTCCTCAGTTGGAAGGCCTACTCCTACCCGACTCTCTCTCGACCGGCCCCATCGACACAACCCTCGCCTGTTCTGACGATCTCCACCCTAGCCCGCCTCCTAACAGTTATTCCCCTTCATCTCACCCGCCTAGCCCCACTAAAACCCCTTCCCTGCCATTGAACCCTTCCCCTGCTTCCTACCTTGCAGCCGAACCCTCCAACTTCCTCCTCCAGCCCGACAACCACTTCCAATTACGAAATCCCGCCACCTCCGACTAATTTCAGCCCCTCCTGTATCTTTACCCGATCCCCACACCAGTCCAACACCACTTCCTGCGTCCTCTTCTCCATGCAACAACCTTGGAAGCCCGCAATCAGCCATCTTCTACCAATGCTTGCACGCGTAAGTTGTCGTTTTGAGTTATTATTCTCTATTATTGTATACTTGACACTACATCTGCAGTGGATGCTCGTTATTATTTGCTTTGGTATTGGACTACGTATGATTTGCATGGCTTATTCCGTGTTCGCTTAAAGTATTTGTGCCTTGTTCATTTGTGGATCAGCGCTTGCTCCCTTTAACTGAAATTTGTGAATGCTTGTGTCTCTATTTAGTCTTTATAAGTCAATTACTGTTGTTTATTTTAATACGACCCGTCTCTTGCAATTAAATCATAACACATTGCATTTGGGATTGCATTTTAGCGAGTCCACCTCGAGTCAGCCTACCACTGCATCAATGAGGCTGCTATTGATGATGGAAATAAATCCAAGATAAATGTAGCTGGTTTATTCTTGATTAAATGTGTCTAATTATTTTTCTTCACTTTTTGTTTCATTAAGGTTTCGGTGTGAAATTTTTTTTACTGATTTTTCTTATCTCGAAGGGAACATTATTTTTCTTTTCATATAAGAATATTAAAGAACATGTTATTTATAAGTTTCTGGAATGTAGATTTGATTAATTTCTTATCTTCCTGTACGAGTTTCTTAGACGGTGAATGCTTCTTGTTATCAATAAGCGAAAAAGATTAGTTTTTGGGTCTTTTCTCACTCTCTATTTTTTTTATTTCTTCCTCATTGCAAACATTTATAGTTGATTCCCAATGCAAAACATTCTTAGGATACTGCAATACTGGGTGGGCAATAAGTGTTTTTAGTTAATTCATTATAACCTCTCTAAAATTTTCCTTTTATATTTATATATACAAGTTCATGCATACATTTATCAAATAATATGCATTATTTATTGTAATGATGATTTTTGGTCGTATTGCTCAGCCTGCCATAATTTACATTATTGCAAGTTCTCTTGTTTAATTTGTTGAAAGATCCTCACGGTATCCTTATCCCAACTATTTGGTGTTGGTATGATGAGTTTTCTTTCAATCATATTAGATGTTGCCCGAGATGTTAGATCTAAACTATTCAAATCATCTTGAACAATTTTCATCTATGTTACCTTAAGTCTACCCTTTCTCTTACCTAATTCTTCGACAATAACTCTGTCTGCTCATCTACTTTCACCCGTATAGTCTTTCAACCTAAAGGATCCCCCTAACAATTACATTAAGTAATATGATTTTTCAATTTTCTGAATAGGGAAATCTGCTGCTATTCATTATGGAACTGGATCCGTTTCTGGGTTTTTTAGCGAAGACCATGTTGCACTTGGTTCCCTCGTTGTTAAAGAGCAGGTTTGTCTCTAAAGCTATGCAACTGTTATAAAACTTTGTAATTATATTTATTCCTACTTTGTGCATTAGATTTTCTCATGAAAGAGTTTTGCAGGTTTTCATTGAAGCTACCAGGGAGCCGAGTGTCACGTTCTTGGTAGCAAAATTTGATGGTATACTAGGTCTTGGATTTAAAGAAATAGCGGTGGGCAATGTAGTGCCTGTATGGTAAGTATGTCAATTTGTTTTTCTACTCGATATTCTTTTACTCTCAAGTGCTTTAAGTTCACATGGTTGGATCTTTGTTGTTGAACTGAACGAGTTAATTTGTATTAATAACCCAAGGGAATTTAACAAAGTACAAGGATAATTTTTTTAATGAACTGGATCTGTACAAATTTGGAACTATATTCTCTCTTTCTCTCTATTACTCTCCTTCACTTTCTCTCATTTTTTCTCATACTCTACTTTTTTTTATCTCCGCACATACTCTCCATCTCTCTGTCTCTCATCTTATTTTCTAACACACATTCTCTATCTTTTATTTCCCTCAAGCTAGAGTGTAGATGATGCAGGTTAAGGTTCTATCGGGGGCTAATGGATGATTATTAAATGCATACACAAATTCGACAACTAACCTACAATAATGAAATTTTAGATCAAATTATGCTAGATAGGTAACAGTTGACCAAGCTTATCAAGTAGGAAAACATGTGTTGTTGTATAAGTGCGAGACACAATCAAATTACTCAAGACAATAGGAACATACAAAGTTACAAAAGTCCGACAACAATGACAAAGCAAATATAAATAGAGTTGAAAATAGATACTAATTCAACATAAAATAAATGACATCCAACTTGGAACTTACACAACTCTGGCGTAGAGGGCTAGGCCCCATTCGACAAGTCTCAAGTGTCTGGGATTTATGCAATAGACGAGATAAGGGCTTCCGGAGGGAATTTCAGATTGCTGAGTTGTGTTGCTGCAACCCAAGAAAAGTATGACAACTGCTGGTAAAAGGGTCGGTGAAGCTGTTTGGGGTGGCCAGAAGTTGACTGGAGGTGATGGGGGTCTGTAGGAAGCTACTTGCAGTGGGATGCCCTGAATGGGTGTTGGACAATAAGTGGCTGCAGGGAAAGTGGTGGGATTTTAGGTGCAGGCCTGATGATGTAGTTCCGACAGGGGTTGGAAGGAAAGAAACTGAAAATGGGGGCGGGGAAATGACTGGGGGCGGCGGATGGATGAGCAGCCCCAGGAGACGGCTGGGAGTTCTGGAGGCCTGGGAGGGCCGACGAGCATGGGAACCAGCCAACATGAATTAATTCCAGGCTCTGGATGGCTGGCTTCTTCTCCCTGAACAAATTCTGGCGGCAAGCAGTGGGACTGGGGTGTTCTGTTGGGGAAGTAGAGAAGAGGGTGGCCGGCTGTTTGGGAGTAATGAAGTTCGGTTGGGAATGAGGGGGAAGTGGTTCCACGTGAATGAGTAGAGGAATTTGTGGGGAAGTGGGGAAACGAGAGAGGGGGAGTGAATGTAGGAGTAATGGCCCTTGTTTTTAGGAATTGATTATATTGGAGTAGTGGGGTGGTGGGGAGTTGGCTATGGAGTGAGGATTGTGGTGTCCGACTAAGGGTGGCCAGAGGGGATCGTCAGACGTGGTGGTGGTGGCCGGAGGTGTTGTCAGGCGGTCGTTGAAAAACGGGAAATGAATGGAAATCAAGTGGTGGTGGTGTTGGAGTTTTGTGGAAGTGGTGGTGGCTTGGGTGAGGTGGTCGATGGTGGTTTCCGGCGATTGTCGGAAAACTTAAAATGAATGAAAATCAAGTGGTGGTGTTGGCTTGAGGGAGGTGGCCAAAGGGTGATTTGTGTGTGTGTGTGTGGGGGGGGGGGATTGAAGATGGACGGTGGGTGATTTGTGGTGGGAAATTGAAAGTGGAGGGAAAGGAGGGAGTCCGGCTCTCTGGTGGAGGGATAAGAGGGAGGCCAACCGAGAAATGTGGATAAGAGGGGTGGTCCGTTGGTTGGAAAGAGGGGGAATGGTGGTAACTACTAAGCTTCACATTTGAGTCCACTTCGACAGCGGGAGATCAAAAGGTGGATTTCTTGCTCAATTTTTCAATAGCCATTCATGGAGCCCTCTACTCTTATTTGTAGACTAAGGAGGGACAACGAATTGTCATGATCCCCCGTTCATTGTAACCCCCAAAATACGCATAAATAAAATGGAAATTCAAAAAATTCAAAAAACATAAAATATTTCGATCGGCGATCCGCTCGTGATGAGCGGTCCCGATCAGCACTGGATCCGTGGTTGACATTAGTAGACCCTCACTAGTCGTGTGACATGATCACAATTAAATCCCCCCGCCTCAAAAGCATTCATCTCTGACGAATGGAGATGATCATACTGTCGTCGTAGGGTTGGGGCGAGTCTCTTGACCTATGCTACAGAGATCCATGTGTCGTTGATGAAAGCGCGGCCCTGCCAATGAACCAAGTATCGGACTTTGTCTGGTGCTGGTACGAACTTGTGGGCCACGATCTCAGTGATGACGTCGAAGGGTTCTGTGTCTATGGATGATGATGTCTGTGTTGCAGAATGTGGTACTGCTATAGAAGAAGCTGAGACTGTAGTTGGATGATCAATCGGTGCTGCTGGCTCGGACTGTAGTGAAATAGTAGACGAAGGTTGGGCTGTAGTGAAGTAAGTAATAAGCGAAAGCTGCGGCCGAGCAGCTGAGGTGGTGGGTGGAGAACGGTACATATAGTCGTGTGACTCGAAGAATGAAGTCAAATATTTAATGTTAAATACATATGAAATTCTCGTACTATGCAGAATATTTAGTTTGTAAGCATTTTTCCCAATCGTTTTGATAACTGTGTAAGGACTCATTCACTTGATATTTAATTTTCGAGCAATTTTCTTGGAGAACCTCTCAACACGTATGCGAACCATCACTTGCTCTCCTTTTTGAAGTTTTGCAATCTCCTATGGATATCAACGTAAGATTTATAATTATCATTATTGCAAGTAATCCAATGCCAATTAGATTCATGCATACTATGGAGGTGTCTAGCAAAGGACTTGACAGACTCGCTAGGACGAAACTTTATGAGCATAGGAATAAGATTTATGGGCTTCTTAGGTTCATAACCTAGGACTACCTAGAATGAACTCAACCATGTCTCCAATTTATCGAGCTATTAAATGCAAACTTTGCTACGAGTAACACTGAATCCTAAGAGGAGGTGTGGTCACCTACGAGGCATCGTAATAAATTTCCTAGGCTTCTGTTTACTACTTTTGTTTGACCATCCGTTTGTGGGTTGTAAGCGGATGAGAACTGTAACATAGTGCCTGTCTTCTTCCAAAGTGTTTTCCAGAAATAGCTCATGAATCGTACATCGCCATCGAATTCAATAATATTTGGTTAATCGTGAAGTCGAAAGATGTCCCGAACGAATACGAGCGCGACATGTGACGCATCGACAGTCTCACTACATGCTGCATGCAATGAAATGAGCCATTTTGGAAAATCGATCGATAATGACAAGGATGGAATCGTGCTTGCACATGGTACGAGTTAGTCCGAGCACAAAGTCCATACTGATGTACACCCATGATTGGTGCAGGACTAGGAGTGGCGTATATAGACCCGAGAGACGTCACTCTTGAGTGTAGTAGACCAATAGAAATGGTCTTCTACTAGTGCGATGGTCTTATCTCTCCCAAAGTGTCCAGCTGCCCCACCGACATGCAAATCCTAGAGTAGATGATTTCAGATGGATGCCTGGGGAATGCATAAGAGGGTGCCACGAAATAAATAACCATCAGTGATCTCGAAATCAAGGATGACCTCGGGTAGGTCCTGAGACAGTGCAATGTGTATAGTCAAAAAGTCTGGATAAGTCGAATACTCCGTGATCAAATGCTCGAATCCCGTGGTCTGAGTGATAAGGGTGTGGAGTAGGCTTACCCTGTGGCTAAGTGCGTCAGTGGGTTTGTTCTCAACACCAGCTCGATGTTTGAGAACATAATGAAAATCTTGTAAGTACTTAACCCACTTTGCATGACGATGACTCAATTTCTTCTGGGAGTCGAAATAGTGTAAGGCCTGGCGATCCGAATAAAGCACGAATTGACGAGGGAGGAGGTAGTGTCTTCAATATCATAGAGACTGATCGCGTAAAACTCTCGGCCGTAATTGGAATACCTCTGTCGGGCGTCATTTAGTTTCTCATTGAAGTAAGAGACAAGATGACCTTTCTGGCTAAGTATTCCTCCTATACCTATGACGAAAGCGTCACAAGCTACCTCGAATGCTCGGCTAAAGTCTGGTAATCGGAGAACTGGGTCCGATGTCAATTTAGCTTTAATGTCCTCAAATGCTTGGGTGGTGGCCGGTGTCCGCTAAATCTCTCTTATGAAGGCAACTCGTGTAGGAAGCAATAATGATACTGAAACCTTTGACAAAGCGTCTGTAAAAGGTAGCCATCCATGAAAACTATGAGCCTCATATATATTTGTGGGGGTTGGACATTCTCGAATGGACTCCACTTTGTCAGGATCTACTGACACACCCGCGACGGAGATGATGAACCCTAGGAAGTGTACTTACTTTGATAGGAACGTACACTTTTTCAGGTGAATATAAAATTGCTCTTTACGGAGGATGTCGAAGAGTAGCCGCAAGTGTGTGAGGTGCTCTTCGTGAATCCGACTATAAATTAGTATATCATCGAAATATACGAGGAATTTACCCATATATGCGCGTAAAATATGAGTCATACACACATAAATGTACTGGTGGCGTTGGATACGCAAAGAGTGATCAACCACTCGTACATACCATCTTTTGTTTTAAATGAGGTCTTCCATTCATCGCCTTCTCTAACCATGATTTGGTGGTACCCGCTCCGAAGCTCTAGTTTGGAAAAGATCTGGGCACCTGACATAGTGTCTAGGAGGTCATCAAGTTAGGGAATGATAAATCAATATATGATCATAATCTTCTTGATAGCCCTGCTATCTATGCATAATACGCTAACTACTATCCTTCTTAGGGATAAGGAGGGTAGGTACGGTGCAAGGGATCAGTCTCTCTAATTAACTGCTTTTGTAAGAGGTCGGGCATCTGTGTTCTAAGTTCTTCATGTTCATCAGAATTCATTCGATAATATGATAAGTTTTGCAAAGATGATCCCGACACGAGATCGATCGATGTTGTATGTCCCGTAGTGGGGGGAGCTCATCCGGGAGCTCGCCTGACATAATATCACTGAACTCGTTTAGGAGGTGTCGTACATTGGGTGTATGGTCTCTACATCCATAATGTCCTCCTAGTCTGCGAGGTAGAAACTACATAAATAATGCCCTCCTTGGGTTGGATTGGTGACAATGTGATCTTGCACCCCTTGTCGAAGAATACACATAACAAGTTACATCCCTATCATATAGCCAGGGCTTGTCTAATAGTACATGTGCTTTGTCCATGAGAATGACGTCACACCATACTTTGTCCTCGAAGGAAGCAAGTCGGATGAGTACCAAACACCTATGAGTGACCTGGATTACTGTCTTATCTACCTAGGCAACTCGATATGGGTGTGGGTGGGGTTATGCTTTTATCTGCATCCGTTCGAGCCCCTTTTAGGCAATAATATCTTCTACTTGCGCTTCATCTTCCTAAACCTCTTATACAGTCGCAACAATATCTTTTTCAGGTGGTTCTACTAACTCAGCACTAGGGTCATGGGTCCACCTCATTAAGTAGATTTCGTGTGGGAAACTGTGCCTCTACATGGCCTCTACCCTGACATCGATAACACTGGATTCCTCTGGGCAATGGGGCCCCAGTGGCAATGGATGTGCCTTTCATGTCAACGAGAGCACAAGTAAGTATGCATGGACTGAGTCCATGCTAAGGGGGTCTCCTAGGCACGAAACTGTCAGACTATGGGTTAGGTCGCCTTGGACCTGAAATACGCAAGTATTGCTCATATTCAAAGTCGAGCTGGAAGATCTGCTCGACCGACTCCAGGTGGTGGGGAATGAGTTCCCTACTAATATCAGTCCTTAATTCGGCCCGAAATTGGGAGGCTGTCACGATATGCTCCTCAGTGATATCGCTCCTACGACAAGCTCATCAAAGTGAGTCATATACTCTGCTACAGAAAGGGTTCCCTGCCGTAAGGCTTGAAGTTGATCTAGAAGCTGACTCCGATATGAAGCAAGGAGGTATTTTTCTTTGAGCTTTTGCTTCATGTCATCCCGTCAAGTGATGTGATAATAATTCCCTCTGTCTAAGGAGCGCTCGAGACTTGTTCAATAAATTTTAGCTTGCCCATGTACTTTCATCTTGGCAAATAGAACTCGTCTCTTATCACTCATCTCGTACCAATCAAAGTAATTGTCCATGTCTAAAATCCAATCGCAAAAAACTTTCAGATCTAGCTGACCATCGTAGGATGAGACATCAATACAAATGCGGCTCGTGATATTATCCTCATTAGCATGATCTCTTCGGGGCTCATGATAATCCATTTAATCACCATCACTACCTTGTTCGAACCGAGAGTGTGGAAGTGGAACATGACAATCTCTATGAAAAGGATATCAGAGTTGAGATCTTTCTTCCCGAGAAAGGTGGTGTCGACCAACAGTGAGATCTCTACGATGCTCATAAGCTAGCTTCGGGCCACCTTGGAATGGTGGAGTATGGGCAAGAGGATTGATGAACATATGGTTCATAAGTCTCTCAATGTCACGATGACCCTCACGTTGAATAACTTGTAGCCTAATGGTTTTTCGAGGATGAGGGTTCCTAAGGGGATCCAAACCATCCACTATAGCGGTGAAAATTCCAAATTGCTCCCTAAGGTCATAAAATTGTGCATCCATTTGGTCGAAGCGATCAACCAGTTTTTTTTGGAAATCAGACAGTGACATAGCGGTGTTAGAACTGATAGTTGCTTGGTTATCTAAGGGAAGAGACTCTGCATGATATGCTTAAACACCTTACCGCTAAGAAGCATGCAATCAAATTATTGTATGTATACACAAATCCGATAGGAACATACAAAGTTATAAAAGTTCGACAACAATGATTACAAAGCAAATATAACTAGAGCTGGAAATAGACACTAATTCAACATAAAATAAATGTCATCCAACTTGGAACTTACACAACTATGGCGTTGAGGGCTAGGCGGGCATCCGACGACTGGGATTGATGTAATAGACAGGATAAGAACCTCCGGAGGGAATTTCAGATTATTGAGTTGTACTGTTGCAGGGCAGAAAAATTATGACAGTTGCTGGTAAAGGGGTCGGTGAAGCTGTTTGGGGTGGCCGAAACCTGACTGGAGGTGGTGGTGGGGGACTTGATGAGGCTTCCTGCAGTGTGAGAAACCCAGAATGGGTGTTGGACAATGACTGGTTGCAGGGAAAGTGGTTGAAGTGGAGAGGCGCATCTAGGATCTTATGTGATCGTAAAGTACCATTAAAACTTAAATGCAAGTTTTACGGTACTGCAATTAGACCAGCGATGCTCTATGGTTCTGAGTGTTGGGCAGTGAATTGTGTACATGAGCAAAAAATGGGAGTTGCGGATATGAGAATGCTTAGTTGGATGTGTGGACACACAAGAGTGGATAAAATTAGGAATGAATGTATCAGGGATAAGAGAAGAGTGAGACCAATTGCAGAGAAGATGTGAGAAGCTCGACTAAGATGGTTTGGACACGTACAAAGGAGACCATTAGAGGCACCTGTTAGGCGCTGTGAGAGTTTAGTCACTAGGCATGTTAAACGGGGGAGGGGTGGACCAATAATGACTTGGAATGAAACTATAAGGAAAGACATGATGTACTTAAGCATTAGTGAGATTATGACTAAAGGTAGGGCACAATGGCGACAAAGGATCCATATAGCCGACCCCACTATAGTGGGATAAAGGCTTGAGTTTTTTTATATGTATATATATATACGAGTGCCCGACACGGGGCTCTGCCCCTACGACCAAGCGCGACAGTACCCGGCCGACGACGGCGGGCTTCGCCCACCCCTTGCTCAATGCTGTCGGGCGGCCTTCGGCCACATCTAGGCGGGCTTTGCCCGCCTTAGCACGGGCTTCGCATGCGCCCGCAACATATACATATGAGTACTCGAAATAACCGTATATTACAATATTTATTTTGCAAAAAAAAAATACGTACACTTAAAAAAATATTTTTTCCTTCTCTCTTTCCCTCTCCGCTGCCCTCTCTCCTCTCTCTCCTCTCTCTCCCACTCTCTCTCTCCCGGGAAGTATATTTTTATTTTTGTATATTAAAGATGTTTCGGATAAAACATGTGAAAGATCCAATGGTGGAAAATGAAAGTACGGTAAGAGCATGGAGAATGCTATATTCTTTTTATATTAAAGATATATTGATATAAGTATAAACATAATTTATATTAAATGTCGAGACACCATTTTGAGAAAAAGACTAAACATCATGATGAGTACATGAAAGGTCCTGTTAAAGTTTAGCAAGCAATATGGAGATTCTACTTTTTATTTAAGTATAACAGTGTTTGCTCAACTTACAAAATCATGTTCAGATGTCTCTTTCATAAAATTGTTATGAAGAGAGTATGTTATGCATCTACGTAATCTTTATGTTTCTGCTGTGTTGAGTAGAAGCTTCCAACATTATCTAAATTTCAGTAGTTTCATTCAGGTACAACATGGTTGATCAGGGTCTTATCGAGGATCCAGTTTTCTCTTTCTGGTTTAATAGAAATTCTAAGGATGGTGATGGGGGTGAAGTAGTTTTTGGAGGATCTGACCCTAATCATTACAAGGGTGAACACACGTATGTCCCCGTGACACGGAAGGGCTATTGGCAGGTGGATTCTTAATCGACCCACTGAATTTTTTGGATCTATGCAATTGATTTTCATATTCAGATCCATGGTTTTTATCTTATGTATTTTTAGCTTTTTCTTATTAAGTTTTTCTTTTGTTGCAGTTTGATATGGGCGATGTTCTTATTGGTGGCCAAACAACTGGTAGCTTTTGAAGTTTTCTGTTTTTTCTCATTACTTGATGCTATTGCTTACTTCCTGACATGATTGTGGTTAAAACTATGATATCCAGGATTCTGTTCCGGTGGTTGCGCAGCTATAGCTGATTCTGGAACTTCTTTGATTGCTGGACCAACTGTGAGTAAAAAATCTATCGCGCCAACAGCTGGCCGTTTATTTTTTCTGCACCCATTCTTGCACAAATATCTATTGTTTGTCTGTTTTCTACCGTGCATTTGCCTTTTTCTACATGCTCAATTTCACACATAATTTACATAATTGATAATTCTAAATCTTCCCATTTTACTATAGTTCTTAAAACCGCAGAAACAACGGGCCGTCTTTTTTACCTATTAAATATGTACGTGTACATTTACACATCACATTATGAGTGTACAACTGTAAACATAACAACTATTTGCTTTTGGTTCAATTAGTTATTAAGTTTAGAAAGATGGGTTATGCCTGATTACACTTTAACATGAATTCGTACTCAAACTTCAATAAATAATGATATCATTTTTCTTCTTTGACAAATAGATTATTTTGTACTAAAAAACAAGTATATTTTTGCAAATGTGAAACCTTATTTAGGAAAAAAATTTAATCACCCCATTACCTGTGCCCTTATTGATTACTGAAGTCAAAGTCATTCTCTTTACGAGAAAAAAATCTGCAGGTGTTATTAGCATTCGCCTGGGCGCATAATCACACATCTTACTTAAAAGAAGATCTTACAGGTCCATTCCTAGTTTAACATGGATTGCACATAATCACATGTAACTTGAACCAAGATTGTAGTAACTTATCCTTAACTACTCAAATCAGAAGTCCTATTCACCTCTTCTTGAGCCCTCCTACTTCCAGCCATTTAATTAGGTTTTTTAGACCCATATTACCTAAATGATTTTCGGAAAGTCTCTTCTTCCTTTATCAAAGCTACACAACCCTCCATAGCTGAATATAAGTTCTTTTTTGGAAAAAGATTGGTAGAACAAAGTTTTGAAGATTACTGCCACTCCATGTTACATTGATGAATGCCTCTTCTATATGTTTATTCTTGATTACTACCTTGGTACCCCTCCACGAAGATAAAGTCTATGTTTTGAGTATTGTCATTTGATTTGTCTTTATTTGTATTTATTCTTTGGTATTCATTCTTCCTTTTAGGATTACCTTATACTTTCTTCCTCCCTACTTCATGTCTCCCTCCTTTTAGGCGTATATTCATCTCTTCACCAGTCTCCTCCTCTCGGTTCTCCTTTTGCACCGCCCATTCTCACTGCAATTCTCTATTTGTACTTCGGCACATTGTGTTGCTCATCTATCTCACCTACATATTCTTGAGGTCCTTTCATCATGAAACCAATAAAACTTCTCACTTTTCCTCTCTCTAACTTGTTCACTCTTTAATCCTCTAACATCCCAAGGATTTATTTCAAGAAAAGGAGAGGTTAAGAAATTTCATAAAAGCAGAAGAGAAAAAAATCAGGGAAACATTGATTTTCAAGGTCTCTACCACCCGCATTATGGCTACCATGTAAATGAGTTATCAAATTTAGAAAGAAATCAAGATTTAAGATACATTTTTATGATGGTAAGGGCACATGCAAAATGCTCTAAAACAAGGTTCACCACCAAAATATAAAACTTACTCGAATTTGCGTTTAAAACTGCTCACCACTCGTCGGAGTAAATGAAGGTGAGATGAGTCAAGATGGGGTTAATTGCAACCTCCTTTTGCTGCTTTGATCTTGAGAAAAAAAAAAGCTTAGAAATCTTAAATAATGCTCTGTGCAAAGAATATCCTATCCATAATTTTGTATTCCTGAAGCTGCAATCTCTAAAAATGAAGATCGTTCACGTGACATTGGAGGAATCGATTGGGTCGACATTTTTGAATGTTTGGATTGGCGATTGGAGATTGTTATGCCCCCGGACGACATGCACTTTCGAGGATTCAAGTACACCAGACGACCAAAAGGAGCGCCGGGAAAAGACCGGGCTGAACCATCCGGTTCAGCCCATAATTAATTAAATAAGAGAAGGAGGGCTGAACCGAACCGGTTCAGCCCTCACTTGGGGCCGGCCGGCCCTAGGGGGAGAGGGTTCACATAAATACCCATCTCCCCCCTCTTTTGGGAGCATGCTAAATCTTATTCAGGTATTCTCTTTTCCTAGAAACCCTAGCCGTCTTCTTCCTTTGCTTTCCGTTTTCTAGTTTTTCCGTTGTAGTTTCGTAACATTTGGTATCAGAGCGTCCTTCCTGCGACCATGGTGACACGCACGGAGGCGGAGATGGCACGTTTGGCCGCGATCGAAGAAAATTACGTCGTGTTGGCGGATTCGGTGGCGGCGTTCGAAGAATCCATGAAAAATTCTCAAAAAAATATGGAAGAGCGTTTCGATTCGAAGATGGAGGAGTTGAAATCCCTCCTTGTGCAAAATCTGAAAGGGAAGGGGACTTCCGGCGACGGATCCGACGTCGACGCGTCAAACAACCCGCACGGAGAAGGAATCGGAAGGGAAAACGCCGGAGGAGAGGAACCGGCGGAAGAAATGACAACCGGAACCCTAAATCAGGGGGTGCGGCTAGGCGGCGGCCGGATGGAAGGCTGGGGAACCACGGGATGGGGTCCAGACGGCCAGTCGGGGCCGCACGGGATGCACGCGGGCTCCAGCAGGGCGGCGGAAGGCTGGAATGGGGGCGTCGGCTCCTACGCAGCGACGGGGCAGGACGACGACTTCTATTCAGCGCCTGGAGGAGTCGCAGCGCCCTTTGCGGGAGTCGGAGGGGCTCTCGCTGGTGGCTGGGGTGCCGATCCGCCTCTACCAGGGTCGGCAGGGCTGCTGCGGCCAAACGGAGGAGCGACAGCCCCTTGGGGGCCAATCCCGCATGCCCACGGGGCGGCGGGGCTTCAGCGGCAAGGGGGAGGTGTCGGACAAGGAGGGGGAGCCCAGTGGGGGCCCGACCAGCACTCGGGACAGCCTTGGAGGCGCAACATCAGGGTTTCGGGCTGTTTCGCCCTACGGGAGCGAATGCTGTCCCTCTCGGGGGCACGACGGAAGTTGTTCCTCCACTTCATGGGGGTACAGCTGGAGTTCTACATCCTCAACCCGCACCAACTCCCAACTTGGGGTACGACAACGCATATGTGGGTGGAGTGAGACCTCAGATGGCGAACCAAGGACAAGGGAGACCCCCGGTGTGGAATCCAGGGGTGCAGCAAGGAGGTCCGGAGCAACTGGGGCAGATGGCCCAAGAGGGAGGTGGATTTGGCGGAGCTCATCAGCGCCCCTATATGCAACCGAAGTTGACCCGGATGAACTTCCCTAAATTCAAGGGCGGCGACGCGCTCGAGTGGATTCAGAAGGCGGAACTGTTCTTCAAATACCAGGAGGTTCCCGAGGCTCAGTGGGTGCAGTTGGCGGCCTTCCATCTGGAGGAGGACGCGTATCAGTGGACGACATGGTTCCTCCGGGGACGCACCACGACTCCCTGGGAGGAATTCACGGAGGCTTTCTCGGCCCGATTTGGGCCACTGGAGTATGAGGATGTAGAGGCGACTCTGCAGAAGCTGCGGCAAAGGGGTACAGTTACGGAGTACCGGACAGAGTTCGAGAGGTTGGCGAACCGGGTGACCTGGGGTGAGCAGACACTGCTGAGCTGCTTCATCTCAGGGCTGAAGGACCATTTGCGCGACGAGGTTCATGCTTACCTCCCACGCAGTCTGAGCCATGCCATTAGCATTGCTCGGATACAGGAGGAGCGTTTCAACAGACGGAAGAGTCGGACAGCTACTAAGCCACTAGCGGCTCCAACGAGAGGACGGAGAGACCCACCTACCGCCATACGACCCACGGTGACGAAACTGACATGGCCCGAGATGCAGGCCCGAAGGGAGAAAGGACCGTGCTTCAATTGTGATGAGAAGTATACCCGAGGGCACGCTTGCCAGAAGGTCCAGGTGTTTATGCTGCGAGAGGAGGATGGAGAGGAGGATCCACTTGGGGATGTCGAAGTGGAGGACCTGGATTTAGCATAGTTCGGGATCTCCATGCAGGCTATGGAGGGGTGTGCGGCCCCTTTGACACTACGTTTTACAGGCCGGGTGGGCAAGGAACGAGTGACCATTTTGGTGGACAGTGGGAGTACCCATAATTTCATCAACCCATCCGTGGCTTCGAAGGTAGGACAGGCGATTGATAAGGAGGCAGCATTCCAGGTAATGGTAGCAGATGGAAGCAAGCTGAAGTGCGAGGGGGTGATGAAGGGGGTGGAAATCCGCGTGCAGAGCTACTTGTGTCACACGGACATGTATTTGCTGCCGATCAGAGGCTCGGACGTGGTGTTGGGGGTTCAGTGGTTGCGGCAGTTGCAGAGGGTGACTACTGATTGGGTGCGGCTGACGATGGAGTTCACCCAGCAGGGGACGGACTACTGCCTGCAGGGCATTCGGTCTTCTCCTCTGAAGGAGATTTCGGTGCGGAGCTTACAGCTGTTGGAGGAGCAGGGCTCTCCCATGGCCATGGTGGTGGGGGTGGAGGCGTCAGGCCAAACCCCTCCAGACATTCCAGACGAGATACAAACACTGCTGTCTCAGTTCGAGGATGTGTTCCGGGAGCCTAAGGGCCTTCCTCCGCCCAGATTTAGGGATCACGGCATACAGATGAAAGAGGGGGCTGCGCCCCCAAACGTCAGATCCTACCGGTACCCGTACATCCAGAAGGCCGAGATCGAGAGGAGTGTGAAGGAGATGTTGGCGACCGGCATCATACGACCGAGCACCAGCGCCTTCTCCTCCCCTATCATCTTGGTAAAGAAGAAGGACGGTTCATGGCGTTTTTGCGTGAATTACCGCAACTTGAATGATTCCACGATCAAGGATAAGTTTCTGATTCCGATGATAGAGGAGCTGTTGGACGAGTTGCATGGGGAGAGCTTGTTTACCAAGCTGGACCTTCGGTCCGGCTATCACCAGATACGGATGAAGACGGAAGACGTTCACAAGACCGCTTTTCGCACACACGATGGGCATTATGAGTTCTTGGTGATGCCTTTTGGGCTCTCCAATGCCCCGTCGACCTTCCAGGCGGTGATGAATGAGACCTTTCGGCCTCTACTTCGGCGATCGGTGCTCATCTTCTTCGATGATATCCTGATCTACAGCTGGACGTGGGAGGAGCACATCGAGCACGTGACACAGGTTCTTACCATCCTGCGGCAGCATCAGCTCTACGCCAAGCTGTCGAAGTGCTCGTTTGGGCAACCAGAGGTGGAGTACTTGGGCCATCTGGTTTCGGCCCTGGGGGTCAGGGCGGACCCAAAGAAGATCGAGAGCATGGTGGGGTGGCCACGACCCACTACGGTGCGGGCACTACGGGGCTTTCTGGGCCTGACGGGTTACTACCGGAGGTTTGTGAAGGACTATGGTAAATTGGCACGCCCCCTTACCCAGCTCCTCCACAAGGAGTTTTTTACCTGGCATGATGAAGCTGAGCGGGCCTTCTCCGCTCTCAAGGAGGCTATGACGACCACGCCGGTGCTCGCCCTATCGGATTTCACCAAGGAGTTCATCCTGGAGACGGACGCCTCCGGAGTTGGCATTGGGGCGGTTTTGATGCAGGAAGGGAGGTCGTTGGCTTATTTCAGCAAAGCCTTGGCGCCTCGGACCCTGGGCCTCTCCACGTACGAGAAAGTGATGCTGGCAATCTTACATGCCGTGACGCTGTGGCGCCCATACCTGCTGGGCCACCATTTTAAAGTTCGCACTGATCACCAGAGCCTGAAGCATTTCTTGGATCAGACGCTGGTATCACCTCTCCAACAAAAGTGGCTGACCAAGCTGTTGGGGTATGATTATGAGATCGTGTACAAGCAGGGCAAGGAGAACGTGGTGGCCGACGCTCTGTCCCGCTTACCGGAGAGTACCATCTTCCATCTTTCGGGGCCACTAATTGAGTCCCTGGATGACATTCAGAGGGAGGTCGCCGCAGACCCAGAGCTTCAACCGATTGTGGAGGCCTTGTCCCAGGGCCATCCCACTCCTCCGGGTTACCAACTGGTTGGGGGACACTTATACTACCACAGGAGGGTGGTCATTCCCGCCTCGTCTACCTGGAAGGAGATTATGTTACAGGAGTTCCACTCTTCCCCGACTGGCGGCCATGCGGGGGTGCTCCGCACCCTACAACGACTACGGGCCAATGTTTTTTGGAAGGGATTACGCCGGGATGCTCAGCGGTTCGTACAGCAGTGTGACGTGTGCCAGCGACAGAAATACGAGACGACCTCACCTGCAGGGCTGCTAATGCCCTTGGAGATTCCTCAGCACATTTGGGAGTCGGTCTCGATGGACTTCATCGACGGGTTATCCCGCTCTCAGGGCAAGACCGTGATCTTGGTCGTAGTGGACAAACTGTCCAAATACGGCCACTTTCTCGCCCTCAGCCACCCGTACTCGGCGGAGACAGTTGCCGATCTCTTTGCCCGGGAGGTGGTGCGTCTACATGGTCTTCCGAGTTCGATCATCTCCGATCGCGACCCGGTTTTCATTAGCAATTTCTGGCAGGAGCTGTTTCGGCTCCAGGGGACCCGGCTGCGCATGAGCACAACGCATCACCCGCAGACAGATGGTCAGACCGAGGTCCTCAATCGGGGGGTAGAGACATACCTCCGCTGTTTCGTCATGGATGAGCCCCGTTCTTGGACACGATGGTTACATTGGGCGGAGTATTGCTACAATACTTCGTTTCACACCGCCAGCAGGATCACTCCGTTCGAGGTTGTCTACGGGCGACCACCACCTTCTCTTCGGTCCTACGAGCCGGGTAGCACTGCTCTTCCTGCCGTGGATCGAGCTCTACGGAACAGAGATCAGACCTTGGTCCTCCTGCGGGACAATCTTCGTTCCGCTCAGGACCGGATGAAGTTACAGGTTGACAAGCACCGGACGGAGCGGACGTTTCAGGTGGGGGACGAGGTCTTTCTCCGTCTCCAACCCTACAGACAGCTTTCAGTGGCTCGCCGGGCCAATCAGAAGTTAGCTCCTCGATTCTATGGGCCGTTCCGCATCACTCAACGGGTGGGCCCGGTTGCTTACACTCTCGCTCTTCCTGAAGGGTCCAGAATTCATCCCACGTTCCATGTGTCGCTGCTGAAGAAGAAGCTGGGAGTGGCGGTCACTGTGACTCCCTTCCTCCCCGAGGCTACTACGACTGGCGAGCTACGCCCCAGTCCCGAGGATGTACTGCTGTTACGCTGGAAGAAACATGGCACGGAATACCGTTCCGAGGTTCTGGTCAAGTGGAAGGATCTGTCCGAGGCCCACAACACATGGGTGGATCTACTAGAGTTCAGGGAGTTCTTTCCGGACTTTCAGCTTGAGGACAAGCTGCCTCTTGAAGGGGAGGGGAGTGTTATGCCCCCGGACGACATGCGCTTTCGAGGATTCAAGTACGCCAGACGACCAAAAGGAGCGCCGGGAAAAGACCGGGCTGAACCATCCGGTTCAGCCCGCAATTAATTAAATAAGAGAAGGAGGGCTGAACCGAACCGGTTCTGCCCTCACTTGGGGCCGGCCGGCCCTAAGGGGAGAGGGTTCACATAAATACCCATCTCCCCCCTCTTTTGGGAGCATGCTAAATCTTATTCAGGTATTCTCTTTTCCTAGAAACCCTAGCCGTCTTCTTCCTTTGCTTTCCGTTTTCTAGTTTTTCCGTTGTAGTTTCGTAACAGAGATCGTCATCACGCTGTTGTGATTTTTCAAAACTTTATGTATTTTTTTGCACTTGTATTTTAAGATTTACCTTAAATCTTCCAATCATGCATTTAAGGCTGTTGGATGATTCACCTTAAATCCCCCCTTCTCTTTTAACTCAGCCGGCTAGGACAAATGAGGACTTCGCGAGTTTAGGTTTTTCCAGTAGAAGCCGCTCGATCTTTGCTCTCGGTGCGACGCCGAGAGCCACCTGTGGTGTGACGCTGCAGGTTCCCGCCTCTGGGGGTGCCGATGCCCCCGTTTGCCGCCTTCCTGCGCCTTTATAACTGCCGGTGATCCTTTTCCGGCCCTCCAGCAACGCCGCGAGCTGCCTGCCTTGTCGGATCATCTCCCAGCCGCCAACCTCCATCAACCCCCCCCCCCCCCCCCCCCCCCCCCCCCCCCCAACCTGAGCCCGTCTCCGCCCACAGAGCCATTCCACGACCTCGCCAGGCCAGCATCCCATCTTCCTTCCTATCCATTTTCCAGCCATCCCAACCTCCACACAACCCTTCCCCAACCACCAGCCAACATCTCTACCAGCACCATCAACCCTCCAAAACCCTTCCCCTGCCTCCATAGCCACCAAACAGCCCTCTCCTTTGTTTCTTCCCCTCCGACTATCCTTTAATATAGTCTTGCCACATCCCCATAGCCCTCCTGTGGCCTCCTATATCCCCTTTCACACCACTCCGTCCGCCGCCATAAGCTCGCATACCACATCCTGCACCTCCGGTGCAGATTTCTGGGTGAGT
Organism: Dactylorhiza incarnata; assembly: GCA_033032865.1. Lineage (NCBI taxonomy): Eukaryota > Viridiplantae > Streptophyta > Magnoliopsida > Asparagales > Orchidaceae > Dactylorhiza > Dactylorhiza incarnata. Next base: position 1,126,274 of record JAWHQI010000260.1, read on the forward strand.
TTTCAATTAACTTTTATGCCCTTACATAATATGGATGCGACTTTATATCAGGAATATGGAAATCACGATAGACCATGTGGAACTCCCTACCCGTATCACACTCGCAAAATAACAATGGACCGCTGCTTTTAGTCCTGCGCTGTAGCTGCCGCCGGAGGCCAAATACAGGTGTGGGGCGTTTTTTTTAAATAGCGGTGTGCAGCTGCTGTACCCAAATAGATCCTGTATCAGTCTGGTTGAACGTCTACGATCCTATCAGGTAGACAACAGAGAGCCTTTTCCTAAGGAGCTTACTGCAAGAGAAATTTTGGCAAAGCCTTGTTCAGATGGTTACAAGTTGAGGAAACCTCTGTTTATGTAGTTTCTCATGAATTGACCAAGAAAAAGGAGTCTGGGTCCTTTTTATAGAGCCCACAAATGCTCCAAGGTTGAACTCGCAAAAGATAATTTAATGGCCGTCTGATTTCAAAATAGTCAAAAATTTATTCCTCAAACAGTTCTTTGACCTTTAAAATTTCTCAAGTAACATATTTAAAGAAGATCGAAGTCTGAGATTGAGACGATTGATCATGAAATTGATTCTAGTTCGAGTAAATGTATTCATCAGGTAGTCTTTGGCCTTTTTTCCAATTTCAGAAATAACATATTTATATAAAATCCAAAATCTTAGATGGAAATGTCTCTGGGCAAAGTATATCATGAAATTGAGGTTAACACAAGTCTAATGGTGATTACTCCGCTGGCTTACTATTCATTGTTTAGTAATGAGTAGGTAGACTGAGCTGGAACTGACATTCTTGTAATTCCTGGCTGAAATTGGGAGGCATATATACAGTCCTGAGTAGTTGGATTGCCCTATTTCATAGTCCTTAAAACCAGCAACAACCACATACTGAACAAAACCAATGCCAATATAACGGCAAGCCCCAAACCAGGATCCACAGATTTCTTCAGCACATTGAAATCAGCAGGCCAAGAGCCAAAGTAGAGGCCACAGATTGTTCAAAATCACCATGAAGCAGAACATATCTGAACTCAAAATGCTTGATGGTCTAAAACATTCAGAGGACTAATATAATATGAAAGCATAAAATTTAACCTTGGTGAAAGAGGAGAAAGTCTTTTCAGAATACTGTATTGTTTCTCGTTATCCAACGAAGGTAGATGGTAGTGCAAACTAGTTTTAATTTTTCTGTCCATGGTAATAGGATAGGTGCTCCAGTTAAATATTAAAATTTGCCACAAAAAGATAATGGAAGATAATGGGGGCAAAGAGAGAGAGGTAACCACAAATTTACAAGGACCAAAGGTAATTACATTTGGCTAGAACTCAGAATCCCTCGTCTTTATTGTCTCTCTTTAGGAAATTGTCTTCATAAATGATCACTTTTTCGCTTTCTTTCATTACTGACATCATTTTATTATCTACGCAGCCCATTATTACGGAAATAAATCATAAAATCGGAGCTGCCGGTGTTGTCAGTCAAGAATGCAAATCAGTAGTCGCTCAGTATGGGAAAGAAATTTTAGACCTTTTGATTGCGGAGGTTTGAAATAATTTTTGTTAGTATGCTTTCGGGATAATTTTTTTGCCATCTTATTCTTCCATATCAATCCTCTCAATATACATGCAATATGTTTTCTCATAGACCCAACCGATGAAGATTTGCTCTAACATTGGCCTTTGCATCTTTGACGGAACTCACTCTGTTGGGTGAGAAATTAAGTTATAAGTTATAATTTATTCTTGTTGATCTTACAAAAACTTGTATATTAACACCTTCATGAGACTCGTCAGGATGGGCATTGAGAGTGTGGTGGAAGACAATGGTGGTAAATATGGGCTTGGAAAAAGTGATCCCATGTGCTCTGCTTGTGAGATGGCTGTTGTCTGGATGCAGAACCAACTGAAGCAGAACCAGACATTGGAAGTGATACTGAACTATGTCAATCAGGTTATTTCATTTCTGCTGAATTGTTGATATTTATACTTTATAAAAATGGCTATAAGGGGTAACATTGTTGAGCTATTCTGCAGTTGTGCGAGCGGCTCCCCAGCCCCATGGGAGAATCCTCTGTTGATTGTAACTCCTTGTCCACAATGCCAGCTGTTTCTTTCACCATCGGCGGCAAGGCGTTCGACCTCACAGCGGAACAGGTAATCCTAGCGAACTTTTTATCCGCTTTTATTAAAATATATTTTTGGTGAGGATAAATTCCACCAAACATTTTATTCAACAAGGAAGGAATCATAGAGCCAATCTCAAACAAAATGTTATCTAAATACACTTGTTATTTAGGTTGCAATGCTACCTATCAAATATAATTTGCTCAAGGAATGCAACCGCCTTTTATAAGTTATCGTTCCTCATTTGTTCCCAATGATTGTTTCACGAGGCGTTAAATATAAATCATTTTGAACAGCTTTTATCCATATTACCCTCGAGTCCCACCCATTCTGCCACCTAATCCTCCGGTTCTTCGCAGTGCATGCCCAAATAATATAAGCTGTCATTCTCTATTATCTTATTTTCATTAGATGCCACTCATTCTGGTGTTGAACACAAATATTGACAATAAATCTTTCTATCCCCTCTATTTGCAGTACGTTCTGAAGGTGGGCGAGGGACCTGTCGCTCAATGCATCAGCGGATTTACAGCACTGGATGTGCCGCGTGGTCCTCTCTGGTATGTCTTCTTCTCCCTGCAATATATTACATCTCTCCGCGTGTTAACACTTTGGAGCCAACGAAAATCTCTGTCAGCCTTGTGCGAAGCTGCGGGATAAGGGAGAGCTGTAGCAAAAAGTTTTTTTGTGCAAAAAAGTCCAAATAAACTGGAAAATTGCCAAAATACCCAAGCAATTAGTAAATCTCCTAAATATGGTAAATGCTTAAAGGAGCTAAATTAATAAAATCCATAAATGCATAATTGTAAAGGGCCATCTACCAGGACCTCTCCTTTAAGTTTGCTAAATTACAGTTTGCACCTCTATTATTTTTGTAAATGTAAGAATACATTTCAGGACAAAAAAGACACCCCCTTAAAAATTTACTTTTTTGCATGGATTTACGGGGGAGCTTTTTGTAATTTCAAAAGGAAGAGGGGTGCAACCTGTAATTATGCTAACTTTCAGGGAAAGTTTTGGTAATTATTCCTGATAGTAAATAAACACGGAAAAATGATACATTGAATGGCTGCAGGATTCTTGGAGATGTGTTCATGGGAGTCTATCACACAGAGTTCGACTATGGAAACCTGAGGGTTGGATTCGCTGAAGCCGCATGAGAGACATCACGACGTGCGAGTGTTGGTTCTCTGCATCTTCTCTATGTTTATGCATATAAAACTTTTTTTCGGCGCAGAGCCAAATTTACCTGTTGAAAATGTTGTGCATATTTGTTTAGTGAACGATTTTGTCTACGCAAACTGGGGTTGCAATATGTGTGTATGACTGTCAATCAAAGCCGCTTCCTGAGTATTTGATTTTCATCGTGTTTTCCTTTGTTCGTTGATACTATATGTATTTTTAATTTACGAGCGGAACATGCGCGAGGTTATCGGTTCATATTTTTGATGCGGAACGATAGTATTCCAGCTGTCGTGTTTGTTCTCAATATGCAATATCCAATGCTTTTATTATGATAGCTTCAGGTTTCACTCTTCTTCGTTGGAGAAGGGTCCTTTGTTCTTCTTGCTGTCTATTTCTCGTAATTAAATGCTTTTATTACGAAGGGTTCCAATTCTAGCCACCTTTATTGATGATCTAGCATACAATAAAGAGCAGATTTCCCCATTTCTTAAGGCATGTTGTTTGTTTGATCTTCAAGATACCCTTGTCATGATAAGGAGGGCAGGAGATGGAACCTTGCAGATAACTGCTGGTGATTGGAGGTAAAATCTTCAAGAGGCCGACTGGAAGTGAAATCACGGAAAGGAGATAACTGTAGTCGCCCGAAGAAGCACTTCCTCGCCGCTGACCGGAGGTGATATTGTTGTCTCCGGCGACCTTCTTTCTCGCTTGCTGCAGGTGATTGAAGGTTGCATCATCGAAGACCTAAAGAAGCGGAACCCTAAAACCTGTTAACTGTTATGACCGCCACCAAAAAAATATATGATGCAGTTTCTTAGGTGAGGTCGAGCGTTCATGAATGATGATTCGTAGCCACCGTGAACACGACCACCACCGCCGTGCCAAACTGATCCTTAATATGTATTATGATGGTCATTTAAAAACAGTGGCAAATGATTTGTAAACATGTGAGAAAGAAATATAAAAATGCACAGAAGAGGAGGGCATCAAATTTTTTTTTTAATTGAGTTGCCAATAGCGACGTGTTTGATGCAAGGGGCGGCGGTCGTGATCGTAGTGATTATGAACTATCGTTCGTGAACGCCCGACCTCACCTAAGGAAATTCATCAACTTTTATATTCAAAACTACTGTTTTTTCTTGGTGGTGGTCATAACCATTGTCATGCCAAACATGTATTTTATGACATATTTTTGTCCAAACTCACCGGAGCAAAAAATTCCGAGCGAAACTGAGCCTAAATTTCCCTTCGGACTTGAAATTGGTTCCTTAATTCATAAGTGCCAAAATTGACAAGCAGCTGCTTGGCAATGCCACTTGAGGGGAATGCGGTGGATGCTGGCTTCAATCTATACCTTCAAAATGTAGTAAATATTTAGAGAGGCCAATGAGATATTATGCAAATGCTTTATTTTTTTAGAGTTGATATTAGAGGTCCAATTCTCGCTATTCGCATCCCAAAAATTGTAAAAATCCTAATTATATTTGCAGTCCAATTCTCGCTAATCGCACCTCATTGAATAACCTCCTCTCCATCTCTCTCCTCCCGTTGCCTAAACCCTAGCCGTAGTTCTATCGGTCGCGTCGTCTTTCCCCTCTCTTAGATTCACCTTCACAAAAGAATCCCAAAAAAGTAGTCAGTTTTCTAGTTAGGGAAGGTTTGCATGTCATTTAACTTGTTTTAGAGTTAATTCATCTATGCATGCCATTTAACTTGTTTTCCTGCTAGGTTTTTAAATTGTTTTAGTCTTTAAGATGTTTCTCTAGGCTTCTAGTGCTTAGTAAATCGGCAAAGTGTTTCGCTTATTTGGGATGGGAGTGTCGCGCAAATATAATTTTGGACTACACATAAAATTTATGGACTACGAATAGCGCTGGACTGCAAATAGCCAGTTCCGGACTGCTAATATCAACTCTCTATTTTTTTAGTGTCGTTTATCGGGACCTCCCCTCTAAGGTTCCGTTTGGCATGGCGGTAGCGGTCGTGAACGTGGCGATTATGAACCATTGTTCGTGACTGCCCGACCTCACCTAAAGAACTTCATTCACTTCTATGTTCAAAACTAGGTTTCTTTTCTTGGTAGCGGCCATAACAGCTGTTATGCCAAACATGCATTTGATGAGGTATTTTCTCCCAAGTGTGAAAGGGGCTAGCCACCTTTTGACCATGCTTTTCAAGCATGTGTTTCATGCCAAGTGTGAAAAGGGGTAGCCGTCTTTGACTAAGAAATCAACATGTGCTCTTGAAGGAAGCTTCTAGGAAAGTGCCCAGAGGAAGCTTCGTGACATGTGCTTTTGACCGACGGAAGCTTCATAGAAGCTTCATGCACATGCTATCTACCACCATCTACCCCTTGGTTTTGGCCTTATAAATAGGCATGAAGGAGGAGGGGTAAGACATCCACTTCTCTCCCATCTCAAGCATTGAAAGAGTTTCTAGTGATGCCTTTGTGGCAAGCGTCTTAGTTTGGAGAGAGCTTTCGGACGTCTCTGTGACGTTGACGAGGAATACTTCGCCTACACGGATTGAATCTGGTGCAGACTTTGACAAGGATTCGAAGAGGCATCTTGGAGAGGATTTGTGTAATCTGTCTCGTCCGCCATTGTCGGTAACTTGCAATTTTTCTGCTACTGTTTATTGTGTATTATTGTGTGGTGCGAAGTTGGTGAAGATTCTGTGTGAATCGAGGAGGGAAAGCCTTGTAATTGCCTATCTGTTTTACACATTTTAGTGGCGGCTTTCCGGGTTGTACTCCGATCGTCCCGTGGTTTTCACCCTATTGGGTTTCCACGTTATATCTGTGTGTCACCTTTTATTGTTATTATTTTGTGTTGTGTTTCTGGTTGTGTATCGGCATACCGCTAAGCGGTCGTGCAGGTACTTGCTCGAACTAATTTGCAAATGCTCTGGTCGGGCTTGCGTGCTCTCTAGCCCAACAGCATTCTATGATGGTGGTGGTGTTTTTGTCTAAACTTGTGGGAGCAAAAATGCTCAGCCAAACAAAGCCTACGTTTGCAAAATTATAAGTTGCATTTCATAATATGCATGCACAAAAATACCACATGGAAGAAAGCACCGATTTTTGTAATTTCAAAAGATAGAGGGGTGCAACCTATAATTATGCGAACTCCCAGGGAAGATGAAGGTAGTTAATAGTTATTTTTTATTAGGAGGTCATCGATATAATGTCGACATTTAGTTATTCTTCACCCTTGAAAGATGTAATCTTCGTTATTCTTCACCCTTTAAAGATGTAATCTTCGTTATTCTTCACCCTGTAATCTTCATTATTCTTTTGGAAGGCAGCATCAACATTCTTCGGTTTGAAATTGTAGCGATAATATCCATCATTATTAGTAAAAAAGATTATCACGTTTGTAGTATCCAACCTTGTTGAATCAGAAGCACTTGACATTCCTCTTTTCTCCATCATTCCTGGGAGGAAAACGAGCACCACTCTCTCTAGAAGAGGTAGAAAGACCTTCTTCATCGTTCTTCTTCTTTCTATCTCAGTGTTTCTTCTTCCGAGTGTAGAGAACATCACTGTCTTCACTAGAGATAGACATCACTACCATATGTCTAGCCAAATTCTCCCGAGACACCAAGAGATTCTCCAACTTCATCAGAGACGGTTGAGTAACTCATCCCTGCACTGCTGTAACAAAAAAATAGATGCTTCTTTCGCAACCCTATGATAATATGTCTCTTCAATTTCGCCACAAAAATTGGCACTTCTAGATCCAACGTTGTGATCTCTGCACACAGATTCTTCATCTTCAGAAAATAAACCGAGATAAAAGCTGTATTTGATTTATCTTTGCCAACTGGTTTTCCAAAAAATGAAGTCTTGCCACATTCTTGTTGACCAAACCATCAATGGCCGCTCAAATCTCAGACGTCAATTTGCACCATATAATGTGGCTGAACAAGTCCAGCGAGACAGTCAATTTAAGAGTGAACTCCACTTTCGCGTTCATCTTGTTCCATGCCTTGACTTCCCGAGCATTCTCCCCGGTCGTCACTACCTCTACATGTGCATCTCCACCAACGACATCCCACAAATCTTCTTCTCCCAACAAGTAACTCTACAAACATGTCTTCCATTTATTGGAATTTATGTACGTGAGCATATCGATCCCCAAACCACGAGAACTACCACTGTCTTCCATTGATAAGAAATCCAGATAATAACAAAACGAAAGAACTTAGTCTCGCTAAAACTTTCGTCGCTATAATTCCATGTAAAATTTTGTGTGCCCAAGATCACTTTGCCTCTTTGCACAAAATCCGATCTCAATAGCCGGGATAAACTCCACATAAATTAGCAAATCAATTTGAAATTAATGTTTCGAAGTATGCTTACAACCGGAGAAGTCGAAATAAAAAAACTGAGAGAGAAACAATCGCACCGCAATTCACCCTAGCGAGAGATGCTTAGATCTTCACAGAAAACTTCCACCCAAAACTGAGAAGGAATGCTTCCTTTCTTCCTCGCAAACACAGCTATCACCTTCGCTTTTCGTCTTCGCAAACACAGCTATCACCTTTGCTTTTCGTCTTCGTAAGCAGCGACAAGAGCAACGATAAACAGTGGAATTTTCTGGAACTCCAAAAGCAGCCTCCAAACTGAACTTGAGAACAATAGATGGCGGTTTCCTATTTTTGCGTGAGAAAAAACTGCCGAGAGTTTTCTGCTTCTTCACTTAAGCGGACAGACACCGATTTCTGAATTCTCAACAGGGACAGCCCAGCAAAAACAGAAACTAAAGGAGGAGTCGCTTCTCTGCATGTTTATTGACGGCGGCGTTTGTCGCAAGGGCGGAGGTGCCAAGGGATCTTTGTATGGGGGCTGATTCGGGAGGTGTTGTTAGTGGAGACTTTTCGGGTTGGACTTGGATCGTCCCATAGTTTTTACCCTGCTTTGAGGGTTTTTCACGTATACACCTGTGTCTGGGTGTGAATGTTTTGTTGTTGCGTTTTTCATTGACATTTTGCAGGTATCTTAGCTCGCGCCTTCACGCGCACTCATGTCCCGGTAATGTGTTTTTCACAACAAAGCGGACAGCCACCAATTTCTGAAATCTCAATGGGGACAGCCCAGCAAAAACAGAAACTAAAGGAGGCAGTTTTTTTTCAACACAGGAAAGGGCGCGGCTCTTCGATAAAATGCATCAGTTTTTTCTTTCTGTATTTACAAGTAGAGTGGCGGATCAGATTTTGGAGAGATAAAAAAGGATGTTGTATTAGCAAACCACATTCTGCTATTAGCAAACTAAAAAAAAACAGGTTCAAGCATTTTAAGTCTTTTTTTCTCCAAAACAATTCCTATTAGCAAACCCTCATTCACGTTCACGTACTTCCCCTCTTCCGCTCTACCGAAACATCTCCCTCGCCGAAACTCATCTCCTTCCTGCAGCCTATATCCCTCGCCGCGATCTTTCTTCCAGCCAAAGGTGGTTGGGTCGATTCGTTTGTTCTGGTGGAGGATGAGTTGTGGGAAGGAGGCTGTTGGGGAGGAGGAGAAGAGGTCGCCCAATGGAGAGCAATCTAAAGATCTGGAGACCGTCAAGGTAGTGGTGGAGGTCCGTGGAGAGAGTTGTAGCAGTAGTGAGATGGAAGAATGGGAGCTCGAACCAGATCCACTGCCGGAGACTTCTACTCATACGACGGGACATGCTGAGAAGAAATCACAAATTTGTACAGATATAGAAAATGAAATCCAGAGTCTCTGAAATTGTTCAGAGAGATACAAAGAGCAAAAATAGCTGAAATTGTTGATGTGACATATGGTGAGGACAACAGAGATGAATAAGAACAAGCCTAGTCCTGTTGATGTGACATCTGGTGAGGAGAGATCAATAGAAATAGAAGTGGATCAGCTTATTGGAAATGTCTAATGCAGGATGGTAAGAATGAAGACATTGAATTTGTTAAGGGATTGAAAAACGAAACAAGAGGGAAAGAAGAAGGATTTATTGAAAGCAAAGAGCAAAGATAATTGATTTGCTAATAACCATTTTCAAAATAACCGGTTTGCTAATAGCTAAGGTTTGCTAATAACGAAATGTGGTTTGCTAATAACAACGTCCTAAAAAAACTGCAAGCGGGCTGATTTTGCGAAACAAACAAACAAAAACCAATATTAAATATTTAAAAGAAACATCAGACTCATCTTGATGTTCAATAAGAAGCAGTAACCTAAACTCGAGTTAAAGCTAAATTTCATATTTCATAAATACTTCATTACAAATGGCTTTGTGCTTACAGAATGCAGTACAAAATAATCAATATTTGGGATTCTCCTATATGCTGTTGGTTTCCCTCTTAGATTACTGGTGTTGTGGCTCTGTCCTCAGCCGTTTGATTAACTTGTTTTAGTGCAGCTACACAGCAGCTACAATTGGTGCAGGTGAAAAACATCAAGATCAGGTAAGATGAAAATCAATTTTATACTGAACTCAGAGGTGCATAATAACTGATACATGATTATTCTTAAGAGCTTCTTCTTCATCTCTCATTTGGAACTGAGGAGGGGGATAAATGTATACTCAGATTGGGAGGTCCTTGTAATTATGCAAAGTCGCGTGGTAGTTTTTAGTAATTATTCCTTGTGACAAATGCAAAATGCAGCAATTGCATAATAATGGGATAATCAGAGGTCATGCAAAGCCCAAAAGTGCTGTGAGTAACATTGTAGAGATGCACTCTCAGGCAAAATGTGAAGGAATAAGTAGATCTCAATATATACAGAAACTTTACTAACCTTCTCACTTCTGGAATACAGCTTCTCCGCTGAAGAAGAATACAGCAAAATCTAACTCATTCTGAAGTATTCCACACCAGGGAAGCTTTCTTTCTTCGAAACATGCACTGCCTACGATTCTTCATTGTCTTGCCCATCAACGCCATTGCCCGAATGCTTCCCAGCAGCCGGCCCTCAAACTTTTCAGATAGTGCCTTCAAACGTTCTTGCTGCTCCCCTGGGAGCGCCCTTGTTGCAGACGGAGAAACTTTGTGATAATTATGGCTCCATCGTTTGATCCACGATTGGGCAGACTTCTCCGAATCACCGGAACACGGCATAACAGTTTTCGACGATGACATGATTTTCGAATTATGGTTGTGGCTAGAGGATGCATCTCCGTTTTTGAACCTCTTTGAACAAAGAGAGAGAGCCTCAGGATGGTGATCTTGGAGGCGTTTAATCCATATGCTGCATGTTTCCGACCCCGATGTGTTATCCGCAATCATTGCGAGCGAAATATTAAGATCCAGAGACATGGTTTTTGTTTGAGAGGCGCTCACCGCATTGTGGCTCGCATAAGTTGGTCTATCGGCAGGATGCTCTACTTGTCTCCCAGTGATTCCAGTTTTAATATTCCAGCGAGCAGCTTGTTCTGCGGGTGAAGCAGATGTGGACTCCGAATTTCTAAGATTTGAAGGTGCGACACCCTGTCAAGGCAGGATTTCTGTCATGTTGGATCAAAGGCTTGTTGGATCGATTGAAGAGGTTGAAGATTGCAGTAGACATTCAAGAATGTTATACTTTATATGTCTTTGATAAAAAATGTGTGTTAGTAGGTCAGAATTATAGAATCTGGGGCATTCCAATGATTGTTAGTAGAAGAAACTGTTAGGGGTAAGGCTTAACCCGTACCGGTGGGCAATATCACTGCTCAAATACCGCACCACGCGAAGCGGTCCACGGCAATGATCCAGAGTGGCCCCCAATCCGGAGCCCCTAACAGGGCCGCGGCCCCCACACCCCAACCCGTCTCCAGGACCAGTTTAATCACTGGCGGGTTGTTGGGGCGGGGATTCGATCCCCCGCCCCCTTGACAAGGCCCTTTCAACACAGGGCTCATCACCAACTGAGCCGCGGATCAGTTGGTGATGAGCCCTGTGTTGAAAGGGCCTTGTCAAGGGGGCGGGGGATCGAATCCCCGCCCCAACAACCCGCCAGTGATTAAACTGGTCCTGGAGACGGGTTGGGGTGTGGGGGTCGCGGCCCTGTTAGGGGCTCCGGATTGGGGGCCACTCTGGATCATTGTCGTGGACCGCTTCGCGTGGTGCGGTATTTGAGCAGTGGTATTGCCCACCGGTACGGGTTAAGCCTTACCCCTAACATAAAAGTGCACTTTTATGTTAGGGGTAAAGCTTAACCCGTACCGGTGGGCAATACCACTGCTCAAATACCGCACCACGCGAAGCGGTCCACGACAATGATCCAGAGTGACCCCAATCCGGAGCCCCTAACAGGGCCGCGGCCCCCACACCCCAGCCCGTCTCCAGGACCAGTTTAATCACTGGCGGGTTGTTGAGGCGGGGATTCGATCCCCCGCCCCCTTGGTGATGAGCCCTGTGATGAAAGGGCCTTGTTAAGGGGGCGGGGGATCGAATCCCCGCCTCAACAACCCGCCAGTGATTAAACTGGTCCTGGAGACGGGCTGGGGTGTGGGGGCCGCGGCCCTGTTAGGGGCTCCGGATTGGGGGCCACTCTGGATCATTGCCGTGGACCGCTTCGCGTGGTGCGGTATTTGAGCAGTGATATTGCCCACCGGTACGGGTTAAGCCTTACCCCTAACAGAAACACATGAACGAAAAATTGTAGATAGTAAAGAATATAATAAAGGTTTATGTGATTCGGAATTTCCTACTCCATGTGCACTAGAATTTCTTATTATTTTTCATTGTGATATACAATTGCAGGAGATTGTCTTTTGTATAGAAAAATTTAGGGTTGGGGCTCCGCCGAGTTGGATTGACAAAGATCAAGATGTATTAGTTATCTCCAACACTACAGTCGATAGGTGAAAATATGTTGGTGTAAAAATACCAAGTATTTCCCATGCGGATTTTACTGCAAGTGTATCAAACTCAACTTTGGTACCCATTTGGATTACAGTCCCTAACACATTTAAGTTATAATTTTTCATCTAATCATCTCACACGTGTTTTCATTAACCAAATTTCCCTCCCCTACAATGTGTAGGACACTTCTGAATTGAACATAGCACATATTTTCACTACAAATCTGCAAATAGAGGATTGAATTACAAACATTTATAAATAATGCAATCCATGTTAGAAATTTTATTTACAAACATTCATTTCATAAATGTTTATTGGAGCCTTGTATGGTGTTTGGTGTTTGACTCCTCATTATAGATGAAAAACTCCAAAACCAAATTGGAGGGAATCTAAATTATTTGGAGGGAAACCTTTCATGAATGAAAGGATGAACCTTTAGTCCCACCTTGCTTATTAGCTCTCTAGCCAAAGAGTTTATATATGTTTTCACACCTTCTTATTTGTTCAAAAGAACATAAGGAGAATCTATGAACCACACGCGCGCGCGCACGCACCGGATCCGGATTTCGGATTTGGGATTTGGGGAATAATTGAATTGAATTGTATTTTTGTTCAAAATAGTTTCAGAGTTTTATTCGGAGCTGCGTCGAATAGATTTCGACGTAGCGTCGTCAAGCCGCTGAAGTTGGCGTGGCGTCGAATGGAATTCGACGCATGCGTCGATAGAACTCGACGCTTGCGTCGATAAGGCTTCGTCGATAGGTCCTGCGTCGATAGAACTCGACGTAGCGTCTATATGATGTCGACGCAACGTCGATTCGCTTTCACGCGTTCTGCCATTTTTTACGCGTATTCTTAACCGCTCTTTACGCGTGTTTCTCGCCATTACTTACGTTGGAAATTTTCAACGTTATTACGTGCTTTCAAACTATAACTGTTAATAATTATTACGGTTTTAATATTGCCGTTTTCCGAGATTCCTTTCCGGCGATTTACTGTCTTTATATATTGTCGTTCTTCTCAGAAAGAACGATCGCTCTTACATACGCTCTTCTGCTCTCTCTCTCTCTGTTTTGTCACGATCTTCTACGTGTCTCATTTTCTTCACATTTGCTTCATCAAGTGGGAGTTCGGGTGCTCTATGCTTCTTCGGTGTCCGCGCACATCGGAGTTTCGGGATCTAGCCGGGTGTTGTACCTTGGAGGAGTGAGCATCGGTTGAAAGCCCTGCCGGAGGGTGGTGCAACTTCTTTAGGGCAGTGACCACACGCCTTACCAAGGCTCGATTCTAAACTATATATTTTCTCTCCTTTATTTCTCATCCCCTCCATGCAATTTTATTATTATTGCTGTTCATATATATATATATAGATCTGCTGTTTTCTGCAAAATTTTTAAAACAAAAAATTACAGTATTTTGTATATTAATATAGGAATATAGAAGTAAATATTCCAACAATCCATTAGATACTAGTAAGAATAGTGCAATCAGGCTTGAGTTATAGCTTAATAAGAAATGCATACCTTCTGTGCACATGAAAAAGTCTCTCCTGCAAATAACAAAACATGAAATTAGGAAGTATAAAGATCTTACAAAATACATAATCAGCCCAAAATCATCAGCTAAATTGAAAAAACATGTGTGCTCCTCCAGTTTTAAGCACTCGCATATGCGCACACTTCATGTGCTAAAACTACAAAGTTCCGCTAAGAGTCCAGCTCAAATTTCAAAAAGCATTGGTCAAAGAAAAAACACATCGAAAACATACCGAGTAGAGATTTTGACTGAGACAAAGGAAGACTGTACATTGTATCAGTTCTAGTAGAAGACTCATTACTCGCCCCAATAAGATGAGCACCAGTGACATCCCGATCATTCTTCTCGTCATCACTTGTGAATATTTTGAAGGGTATTGCACACATGTCTTTCTTGCCATAATTGGGCCCAATCGGTATGATCCTTCTTTCTGAAGAAGCATTTTCCTTAACTTGAGTAAATGAATTGTCTCCCATAGTGGGTTCTCTGAAGCACCGGTTCAACCACATCTCATCTGTATCAAGCAATTGCTTTATTGTACTAGAAAGCTTGTGAAATCGTTCTCCATTTTGTATGGGCTTAAAATTTTGAAAGGAATCGGATAGATTCACATCATGCATTGAGCACTTTGGAATTTTACAGGGCAAACGATGCGGATCAGATCCATCTGGCTTTCTAAATCTTTTCTGACCAAGAAAAAAACTGTTGGTAAAATCATCTTTTTCGTCGGCATCATGCCTATCACTCGAAGAAGGGTGTGGAGAATAACTCGGACTAGACTCTCTTAGCACAGGAATGGATCTATCCTTCACACTTGTCCATGAACTTCCCAGAAAACTGGAATTTGAGTCAGCATCGCTTCTGCCTCCTGTTGTCAATAACTTGCCATTAATTTGGAAAAATCTGGAAGAAGGTTCTCCAATATTAGCAGAATTATCAGACCGCAAGCGTTCAAGTGGCGTCGCCACCTTTTCACGCAGAGACAAGCTCTCTTTCTTCATTTTAACAGACATAGCTCCATAAGTATTTTTTTTATTAGAAGCCATTATGGCCTCTATTTTCCGGTTGATGTCAAACATAGGAAAGTGCTCAAATTCTGGCTGAGAAACGTCTGGATTCTGACAATTATATGATCTCAAGTTTTTCCATTTTATAGAAGTTTCAGTAAGCTGCTGAGTACTTATTTTCTCTGAAAATGTTGCTTCATCATTAAACAACTCCATACTTCTTCTCATTGTGGAGCTTTCTCCAATTTCAAACTTTTTCCTGTCAACTATAGGAGTTTCAGCAGATTTGGGAGCATATGATTTCAGATTTACATCTTCAGCAGCACAGCTTGATTTACACTTATACCCCACAGTATACATTTGATTCACATCCACTCTTATAAGTTTGAACTCTTTGGATTTTGCTTGATCGAGCGCCAAGAAGTCATTTCCGTTGGATTTGTGGGCCATGTTTCCTGCAAGAGCAGCGTTAGGAAATAAGAAGGCAGCAATCTTTAGCGGATGAGTGTACAACCCTCATATTATCCGAGTCGGTGTGACCCGACCCGGACGAGGCCAAGATAACGAAGGTGACCGAGACGGACAAAACGACCGCGTGGAGACGGCGAAACTGATTAAGGCAAAGAGAAGCCGCGGGAGAGACGGAGGGAGCACCCGCTGCCCCGACTCCCTTCGGGCGAGTGGGAGGAATCCTCCCACTTGCCAGCCACTCTTTGGGCGAGTGGGAGGAAACTCCCACTCGCCAGTCACCCTTGGGTGAGTGGGAGAAATCCTCCCACTCACCGGCCCTTTGCGGGAGGACCTCTCCCACTCACCCCGGCGAGTGGGAGGAACCCTCCCACTCGCCGAGCGAGTGGGAGAAGCCCTCCCACTCGCCGAGCGAGTGGGAGAAGCCCTCCCACTCGCCGAGCGAGTGGGAGAAGCCCTCCCACTCGCCGGTTGAGTGGGAGAGCCTTCCCACTCGCCGGGCGAGTGGGAGGGACACCCCCACTCGCCGGCCATCTTGGGGGCAAGTGGGAGGGGTCCTCCCACTCGCCCGGCATGGGTGGGGAGGTCGGTATGACCTCCCGTGAGGGGGGGAGTGGGCACTTCGAGTCCCACTCGCCCCCCCTCATGCGTGGTTGATTGCGGTCATGGTTGGACTGCGGATAGCAGGATTTTTGCTATCCGCAGTCTATTTTTTTGGGAAGTCTATAAATAGACCCCCATGGGCACCTTGGGAAGGGTTGGTCACTACCCCCCCCCCCCCCCCCTCGCGTGTGTCTTGTGAGCAAGCACCCCCCCTCCCTTGTCATCCTTCAGCTGACAGTGAGGTGGTTCTTAGTGCCCTTCAAAGTGCCCAGGCTCAGCATTGGCTTGGGAGGGGAAGTTCCGAGTGAGCTTCCGAGTGTGTGGTGGGACCTCCACGCTGCAGCTTAAGGGGTCCATTTGTGGATTCAAGTGTTCATCAAGTCCAAGTCTTTCAGTTCCTAGTGACCGGTCAAGGGTCTAGGCTTAGGTCAAGTAAGGGTTAGTCGCAACCCCCTTTCGAAAGCTGAGACCGGGAAACTGGTTTCAACATTCTGGTGCGGTGAGCGCGGAAGCGGCTAATTCGGAAAGCTCCGAGCCGAGTCTCATGGCGGGAAGCAAAGAACCGGGGAGGTCGCCTCCCCCCAGCATGTTGCGGCCATTGACAGGGGGGGGGGGGGGGGAGGAGGCAGATGAGGCAGATCATGTGTTGGGTGATCTGACCAAGTTAGAGGTGGCAGAGGAAGTGACTGAGAAAGAGGTCATTAACGGCAGTGGAAGGCCAGGGAAGGTGCGAATTAGCGGGAGGCTGAGCGGGCCAGATCAAGAGAAGATCCGAAGATGTGTCCAGCAGAACATAGACATCTTCGCATGGAGTGCTGCGGAGATGCCAGGTATTGACGCGGATGCGGCATGTCATCGCCTCAACCTCGACCCGAACGTCCGCCCCATTCGCCAAAAGAAGAGGAAAGTGTCGCCCACCCTCGCTGGGCCGATCAGAGAGGAGGTGGGGAAGCTGCTCGAGGCCGGGTTCGTGGAAGAAATCCAATACCCAGGGTGGGTTTCAAACGTAGTAATGGTGAAGAAGGGAGATGGGAGGTGGAGAATGTGTGTGGACTTCACTCTGTTGAACAAAGCATGCCCTAAAGACTGCTACCCGTTGCCCCGGATCGATGCGTTGGTAGATTCAGCAGTCGGATTCCCTGTGATGAGCTTCTTGGACGCGTTCTCCGGCTACCATCAAATTCGAATGCATTCGCCCGACGTCAAGGACGTCTCGTTCATCACGGACGATGAATGTTATTGTTACAAGATGATGCCGTTTGGGTTGAGGAATGCGGGGGCAACCTATCAAAGGATGATGGATCGGGTCTTCAGAGAGCAGAAGGGGCGCAACTTAGAGGTCTACGTGGATGACTTGATGGTTAAAAGCAGGGATGTGAAGTCCCACCTGCAAGACCTAGTGGAGACCTTCGCTACCCTTCGGAGGTTCAAGATGAGGCTGAACCCTTCCAAATGTGTTTTTGGAGCAAGTCGAGGAAAGTTCTTGGGTCATCTACTCACCCCGGAGGGGGTCGAACCCAATCCAGACAAGGTAAAGGCCATCTTGGAGCTGGAATCGCCGAAGAACGCGAAAGAAATTCAGAGGCTGACTGGGAAGTTAGCAGGGCTGAGTCGGTTCCTCTCCAGGGCGGGAGAGAAGTGCTCTCCTTTCTTCAAGGCCCTGCGCCAGGGTCAGAAATTCGAATGGACACCAGAGTGTGAGAAAGCCTTTCAGGCCTTGAAGGAACAACTAACGCGAGCCCCCTTGCTCCAGGGGCCGAGGGAAGGAGAAGACCTCTTTCTCTACCTAGGGGTAGGGGTCGAGGCAGTGAGTTCGGTCCTGGTCCGGGAGGAGGGGAAGAAGCAGCTGCCGATCTACTATGTTAGCAGAGTCCTGAAGAAGGCGGAGCTGAGGTACCCTGTCCTGGAAAAGCTAGCATTTGCTTTGATCATCTCGGCCCGGAAACTCCGCCCATATTTTCAGGCTCACTCGATCAGGGTGTTGACCGACCACCCCCTTCGCAACATTATGGAGGGAGTAGAGCATTCGGGCAGGTTGGCAAAGTGGTCGGTGGAGCTCAGCGAGTTTGATGTCAGCTTCATCCCCCGGTTGTCGATGAAAGCACAAGCGGTAGCAGACTTCCTGGCAGAATACGTCAAAGAGGTGGACGGGCCAGAGCCCGCCGGGTTGGTGGCATGGGATCTGTTCGCGGATGGAGCATCAGGAAAAAGTTCCCTCGGCGGAGGGGTGATCCTGGTCAGCCCACATGGGACCAGGATCGATCAAGCGATCCACATTCGGTTCCCTGTGACCAACAACCAGGCCGAGTATGAGGCAGTGGTGGCAGGGCTCTGTCTGGCAAAGGAGCTGGAGATCCGGGACGTGAAGGTTTTCACAGATTCAATGGTGGTGGCCTCCCAGGTTCGAGGGGAGTTCGAAGCAAAGATGCCAACCCTCCAGAGGTATCTGGCGAAGGTTAGGGACCTCGTCGGATGGTTCCACACCTTCTCCATTCAACACATTCCAAGAGAGGAGAACGCCCGAGCGGACCAGTTGGCGAAGCACGGTCCTCGCGCGGGAGGAACGGTGACCGAGCTGTTCCGCCCATCCATCGAGGAAGGCGAGTTGATGGAGATTGATCGAAGAGCCTCGTGGATAGACCCGATCCTCACCTTCCTGACCTCGGGCAAGTTCCCGGAAGGAGACCTAGATAAGAGGCGGTTCAGGTACAAGTCAGCATACTACATGATGCGCGAAGGAAGCCTGTACAGGAAGACCTTGGCCGGGCTCCTAGCAAGGTGCGTGACGGAAGATAAAGTTCCGAGGGTCTTGGAGGAAATCCACTCCGGAGAATGCGGGAGCCATTCGGGAAGTCAGACCCTAGAAAAGAGGGTGCTAAGGCAAGGGTACTTCTGGCCGACTCTGCGGAAGGATGCCATGGAGTTTGCAAAAAAGTGTCAGAAGTGTCAACTCTTCGCGCCGCTCCAACTTCAACCCGCGCAGAGGCTCAGGACGATCACTGCGCCCTGGCCCTTCGCCATCTGGGGGATGGACTTGGTCGGCCCGTTCCCTCAGGCTAGCGGTCAGAGGAGATTCTTGCTGGTTATGATTGACTATTTCTCCAAGTGGGTGGAGGTTAAGGCCTTGGCAAAGACGACCTCGCAGGTGATAAAGAATTTCATCTGGGGAGAAATAATTTGCAGACACGGACTCCCCCTTGCCATAGTAACAGACAACGGACCACAATTCGCTAGCGATGAACTCATCACTTTCTGCGGTCAAGTGGGCATCGACCTCCGCTTTGCCTCTGTCCACCATCCTCGAAGCAATGGGCAGGTGGAGGCCGTCAACAAAGTCATCGTCAACTTGCTGAAGAAGAAGGTGGAGAACCTGAAAGGGAACAGGGTGGAGCAACTTCCCTCGGTCTTATGGGCCTTGAGAACAACTCCAAACACGGCAACGGGCGAAACGCCATTCAAACTCTCCCACGGGTCAGAAGCCGTGCTCCCAGTGGAGTTCGAGGTCAGATCCCCCCGGGTCGTAGCTGCCGAGGAAGGGGACGAGGACTGGAGAATAGGCAACGAAGAGGAGCAACGACTCTCGCTGGATATGGTTGAGGAGCTCCGGGACCTCGCCACGGTTCGACAAGAGGAAGTGAAGCGTCGGATGGCCAGGTACTTCGATAAGAACATTAGAATCAAACAATTCATCCCAGGACGTGAATGGGTACTTCCACCTCCAGTCAGACTGGGAAGGCGTTGAGTCCCTCCACCCCCGGTTGAGCTAAGACTCCCAGGATGTGGATGGGTACTTCCACCTCCAGTCGGATTGGGAAGGCGTTGAGTCCCTCCACCCCCGGTTGAGCTAAGACTCCCAGGACGTGGATGGGTACTTCCACCTCCAGTCAGACTGGGAAGGCGTTGAGTCCCTCCACCCCCGGTTGAGCTAAGACTCCCAGGACGTGGATGGGTACTTCCACCTCCAGTAGGATTGGGAAGGCGTTGAGTTCCTCCACCCCCAGTTGAGCTAAGACTCCCAGGACGTGGATGAGTACTTCCACCTCCAGTCAAATTGGGAAGGCGTTGAGTTCCTCCACCCCCGGTTGAGCTAAGACTCCCAGGACGTGGATGGGTACTTCCACCTCCAGTCGGATTGGGAAGACGTTGAGTTCCTCCACCCCCGGTTGAGCTAAGACTCCCAGGACGTGGATGGGTACTTCCACCTCCAGTCAGATTGGGAAGGCGTTGAGTTCCTCCACCCCCGGTTGAGCTAAGACTCCCAGGACGTGGATGGGTACTTCCACCTCCAGTCGGATTTGGAAGGCGTTGAGTTCCTCCACCCCCGGTTGAGCTAAGACTCCCAGGACGTGGATGAGTACTTCCACCTCCAATCAGATTGGGAAGGCGTTGAGTTCCTCCACCCCCGGTTGAGCTAAGACTCCCAGGACGTGGATGGGTACTTCCACCTCCAGTCGGATTTGGAAGGCGTTGAGTTCCTCCACCCCCGGTTGAGCTAAGACTCCCAGGACGTGGATGGGTACTTCCACCTCCAGTCAGATTGGGAAGGCGTTGAGTTCCTCCACCCCCGGTTGAGCTAAGACTCCCAGGACGTGGATGGGTACTTCCACCTCCAGTCGGATTGGGAAGGCGTTGAGTTCCTCCACCCCCGGTTGAGCTAAGACTCCCAGGACGTGGATGGGTACTTCCACCTCCAGTCAGATTGGGAAGGCGTTGAGTTCCTCCACCCCCGGTTGAGCTAAGACTCCCAGGACGTGGATGGGTACTTCCACCTCCAGTCGGATTGGGAAGACGTTGAGTTCCTCCACCCCCAGTTGAGCTAAGACTCCCAGGACGTGGATGGGTACTTCCACCTCCAGTCAGATTGGGAAGGCGTTGAGTTCCTCCACCCCCGGTTGAGCTAAGACTCCCAGGACGTGGATGGGTACTTCCACCTCCAGTCGGATTTGGAAGGCGTTGAGTTCCTCCACCCCCGGTTGAGCTAAGACTCCCAGGACGTGGATGTGTACTTCCACCTCCAGTCAGATTGGGAAGACGTTGAGTTCCTCCACCCCCGGTTGAGCTAAGACTCCCAGGACGTGGATGAGTACTTCCACCTCCAGTCGGATTTGGAAGTCGTTGAGTTCCTCCACCCCCGGTTGAGCTAAGACTCCCAGGACGTGGATGGGTACTTCCACCTCCAGTCAGATTGGGAAGGCGTTGAGTTCCTCCACCCCCGGTTGAGCCAAGACTCCCAAGACGTGGATGGGTACTTCCACCTCCAGTCGAATTTGGAAGGCGTTGAGTTTCTCTACCTCCAGGTAGGCTAAAGTACCTAGGACGTGGATGGGTACTTCCACCTCCAATCGGTAGGATCCCTGACTAAAAGAGACCATTCTCCAGGCTCAGTCATGCCGACAGGTGGGAGGTTCGTCAGGTTGACTCGCGGCAGGAAAGACCTCAGGAGGGACATTCTGTTTGGTAAGACGGTTGAATCCCTCCGTCCCTCGGTGAAGGTAAGCACCTGGGACGTGAATTGGTTCTCCGCCCCCGGATAGTTCGGGTAGGTGTGGAGTTCCCTCCCCCTCCAGGTGAGCTCGTCTCCCTGGTAGGTGTGGAGTTTCCTCCCCCTCCAGGTGAGCTCGGCCCCCTGGTAGATGTGGAGTTCCCATTTTACACCTCAGGCCGAGTTCAGCTCGACTAGAGGTATCGGGTTTCCCTCCACCCTCGGTTGGGCTTAGTCTGACCTCGGGTGTTGAGCTTTCTCCACCTCCTGTCGAGCTCGGCTCGCCGGAGGGGTGTTTAGTGAAGAAAGGTTCGTTCCCCACCTCGGGTCGAGTTCAGCTCGACTAGAGGTATCGGGTTTCCCTCCACCTTCGGTTGGGCTTAGTCCGACCTCAGGTGTTGAGCTTTCTCCACCTCCTGTCGAGCTCGGCTCGCCGGAGGGGTGTTTAGTGGAGAAATGTTTGTTCCCCACCTCGGGTCGAGTTCAGCTCGACTAGAGGTATCGGGTTTCCCTCCACCTTCGGTTGGGCTTAGTCCGACCTCAGGTGTTGAGCTTTCCCCATCTCCTGTCGAGCTCGGCTCGCCGGATAGGTGTTTAGTGGGGAAGGGTTCACCCTTCGTCTCAAGATGGTTTCAGCCGAAAGGCTTGGCAGAGGTTCCCCGATGGCAGATCCCTTCGCGGATTCCCCTCAGGTCCCACCTACTCGTCAAATAGGTGGGTTGGACTTTCTTTCCGAGCTTGGGACAAGCTCGCAAAGAGCGGGGATTGTGTACAACCCTCATATTATCCGAGTCGGTGTGACCCGACCCGGACGAGGCCAAGATAACGAAGGTGACCGAGACGGACAAAACGACCGCGTGGAGACGGCGAAATTGATTAAGGCAAAGAGAAGCCGCGGGAGAGACGGAGGGAGCACCCGCTGCCCCGACTCCCTTCGGGCGAGTGGGAGGAATCCTCCCACTCGCCAGCCACTCTTTGGGCGAGTGGGAGGAAACTCCCACTCGCCAGTCACCTTGGGTGAGTGGGAGAAATCCTCCCACTCACCGGCCTCCCACTCACCGGCCCTTTGCGGGAGGAGTGGGAGGACCTCTCCCACTCACCCCGGCGAGTGGGAGGAACCCTCCCACTCGCCGAGCGAGTGGGAGGAACCCTCCCACTCGCCGAGCGAGTGGGAGAAGCCCTCCCACTCGCCGGTTGAGTGGGAGAGCCTTCCCACTCGCCGGGCGAGTGGGAGGGACACCCCCACTCGCCGGCCATCTTGGGGGCAAGTGGGAGGGGTCCTCCCACTCGCCCGGCATGGGTGGGGAGGTCGGTATGACCTCCCGTGAGGGGGGGAGTCTTCGAGTCCCACTCGCCCCCCTCATGCGTGGTTGATTGCGGTCATGGTTGGACTGCGGATAGCAGGATTTTTGCTATCCGCAGTCCATTTTTTGGGAAGTCTATAAATAGACCCCCATGGGCACCTTGGGAAGGGTTGGTCACTACCCCCCCCCCCCCCTCGCGTGTGTCTTGTGAGCAAGCACCTCCCCTCCCTTGTCATCCTTCAGCTGACAGTGAGGTGGTTCTTAGTGCCCTCCAAGGTGCCCAGGCTCAGCATTGGCTTGAGAGGGGAAGTTCCGAGTGAGCTTCCGGGTGTGTGGTGGGACCTCCATGTTGCAGCTTATGGGGTCCATTTGTGGATTCAAGTGTTCATCAAGTCCAAGTCTTTCAGTTCCTAGTGACCGGTCAAGGGTCTAGGCTTAGGTCAAGTAAGGGTTAGTCGCAACCCCCTTTCGAACGCTGAGACCGGGAAACTGGTTTCAACAATGAGCTTCTTCATTGAACCATTAATAAATCGAATACCTTTGTCTGGTTTACGTCTTTGTGCAGCATGATCTGACATTATATACTATGGAAGATGTATCAAGGCTCCTTCTTCTTTGCAGTAGCAACCTTCACAGGGAAATTAATACAAGTCATACTTAAGAAGGCATTTACTTATATACTACTGATTCATAAGAAAAATATTCATAAAATTTTAGAAATGCTTCAGATTTCATCATGAAAAATATGTAGAAAGAATGGTAAGAGTATAGATAAAGAGAATCCAAAGTAGTACATGAATGAATAGATTCTTAATCACCAGAAGTATAGGTATGAAATCCTCAAATATATCGAAAAAATTGAATTTTATAGCAAATCAGCAAAAGGAGCATCAATGCTACATCGAGTTTGGAGTGCATAAGCAAGAAAACAAACACAAAGTTAAGTGTCCGATATGGACAAGTTTGGATCTTTAAGATAATTTTTAGGAATCAAGGCAGTAAGAATAGAAAAGGGGATCTTCATGTCCCAAAGATAATGCATCCCAAATATCTACGAGTAAAAATGGATGTCAGGATGCAACCTCGTCGAGATATCGATAGAGAGATTCGTCATACAGACAGAGAAGATAATAAACCTATTTAGGATCGATGTTCCGAGTTTACGAGTTATCAGCTTCTCATTGGAAAATTCATTTACTTCTCTCACACTAAACTTGATAATAAACCTATTTATGATCGATGTTCCGAGTTATCAGCTTCTCATTGGAAAATTCATTTACTTCTCTCACACTAAACTTGATAGAGGGTGTGTTTGGGGGTCAGTGCAGATCCATTTATCATCGGAGCAGTAGAAAATGGAGGCGCCCCAAACAACACGTGATGCTCCGGTGGTGTTCAGTGGGGCTCCGTGTTGCCCGACCACAGAGGATGATCTCCATTTACCATCGGATTCCTTTTGCCATCCGAATGGAGCTGCACCGATGCCCCAAACAGAGACATAGGCTCCGTTTGGCACGGCGGTGGCGGTCATGAACGCGGTGGTAAAATCGTCATTCGTGAACGGGCACCTAAGGAACTTCATCTACTTTTATGTTCAAGCGAATGAAGTTCCTTAAGTGGGCGTTCATGAATGACAGTTTTACCACAACGTTCATGACCGCCACCACTGTACCAAACGGAGCCATAGTCAATTCCATTGGAGATTTGAGCCCATACATGGAAAAGTAGACACCAAGAAGCTACTAAACATGATTCTTCGGTCCTTGAAGAATTACCAAAACAAATGGATTAAGTTCTATCCATTTACTCGACTGCTCACACCATGCTTGGTGTGGAAGTGTGTGCATACATTAATATGGCTAGTTCCAATCAACGATACTGCCCATTTGTAGGTGACAATCTTGTAATATATATGGAGGAGCAAGAAATAAAATGTCTTAGTTCTAATTATGCAGACAATGAGTTTAGATCCATGACTCAGCACATTTCTAGAAGGCAATCAATCCTTTCATTTTTACTCGTTTGCAATTTTTCTTCTCTTTCTTCTAAACAAAATTGACCTAACAGAGGCTACACAAATATACCAATCTCCAACATGAGATCAGACAAATGAATTCTAGCACAATCCAATTAAAACAAGTAGACAAAACACCGGAGGAACTATGGATTCGAACTTCGAATCAATCTCAACATAAAAAAGGAAAGAAAACACAAATGCTCCTGAGATACAACACATTACCTCAGAAATGAATCGGATAAGAAGACGGAGTGAAGCTCCACAGCCGGCTAGTGATGAAGGAATGAGCGGCGCCCTCCTCCTCTAGTTCATGAAGGGAGGCGAGTGGTCCACGATCCCACCATGAAAACGCGGGATCTGGAATAGACAGCGAAAAGCAAAAGCGATGGCCACGCAGCATTTTCTGAGCCACCTTAACACCACGAAATTTACTCTATGAAGCAGGTGCACTGGACTTGGCGAATAAATCCGTCAGAAATCAGAATCCACTTGTATTTTATTTACTTTTATTTATTTAATTTATGTGTGTTCATGGTCCTACAGAAGGAATCCATTTTTTTCTGTCCTACTCATGCGCAAGAACCTGGAGAAATAAATATCTTCGAGTTCCACCAACGGCTCCAGCACTTTACAGATCACCTGCCCCTCTACAAAGACTTTTCGCTCTCAAGATCGGATTTAAATCAGGGTTCAATTCCGGTTTAGTTCCGGTTCTATTAAGACCGTGAATCGAACCGCTAAGGTAACACTTCTTCAAATTAGAATCAAAATCATATTTGGTTTGACCGGTTTTGGTTTCGGTTATGATTCCAACATGAGATCGTGTCAACGGTTCCAGTTCTCTTGCCTGCTCTGACTCAACCCCTGAATGTCGATGCGATCGGATCGCTGAATCTGGCTCGTCTAATCAGAGTCTCAGAATGACGATCCCCCTCACCACCTCGACCATTAACTATGTCGGCCGCAGAAATCATGGGCACACCACATCGCATCATGGTCCCCATCAACCGGTACAAAATACCGCACTGCATAGCTTACGTGAGCACTGTGCACCCTCGCGTCACTGCCAGACTTCCACCTCTCGCCGCAAAACTGTATTCTCTTGAGTCCAATCTGCCAAGCAATATCAAATTCTTGTGCAGCTTAGGTACCAGATATACCCGCTCAAGCCTACGCACTGCTCTGTCATGCATCTGGATGTCTACTGTCCCTGTCCCCGTGACATCACATGTTGAGCCGTCACCTAGAAAGACCGACCCATTCGTCACCTCAAGTGAACTGAACATCCCTGCATCTGAGCAAATGTGTTGCGAAGCACCAGAATCCAATACCCAGCTATCCGAGTCACATGGACTCTCAGTGATGAGAAGAGACACATCACTATCATTTGTCGTAGCTATCGTTGCCTTTCCCGCATCTTGGACGTCCCCAGAAATCTGCGCACACTGCGGACAATGTCTCATGATATGGCCACTCTGCCTGCAATGGTAGCACGTCACTGCCTTCCTTGATGCGGATCTAGACCTTGCACTCCAAGATCCATTCTTGAACTGCCTCCCTTGTTGTCCTCCTAGTGTCAAAGCATGCTCACCCTCAGGAGCGGGGTCCGGCAACATCTGACTGGACAGTAACGCAGATGTGATCTGCTCCACGTCTACTGTATCCTTCCCATACAACAGAGTGGTCTGCATATGCTTATACGACGTCGAGAGCGAAGTAAGAAGCAATAAGGCCTTGTCTTCTTCCTCCACCTTCACACCAACCACATGCAGTTGGCTGACAAGGTCATTGAACACATTGAAGTGTTCCTGCAGGTTACCACCCTCCTACATCTTCAGGCTGTACAACCGCTGCTTCAGCAACAGCCTCGTGGTTAATGACTTGCTCAAGTAGAGTCCCTCAACCTTCTCCCACAATGTGACAGCAGACTCTTCAATACCGATGTTGAACAGCACCTTGTCGTCGACGCACATCCTGATAGCGCTGGTGGCGCGCTCATCCATCTCAGTCCACTCAGAATCCTTT
Organism: Dactylorhiza incarnata; assembly: GCA_033032865.1. NCBI lineage: Eukaryota > Viridiplantae > Streptophyta > Magnoliopsida > Asparagales > Orchidaceae > Dactylorhiza > Dactylorhiza incarnata. The sequence goes on from JAWHQI010000260.1 coordinate 1,152,840, forward strand.
ATCGGAGCGGGCAAAGAATCACGCCCCAGGCAGCACTTGGATCAACCCCTGCTCAACCAGCGTATCCTTGACCCGAATCTGCCATAGGCGAAAGTTCCCGCTACCGTCAAATTTCTCCACATACTACCTGGCCAAAATAGTGTTCTTCGCTGCCATAGTTGCCCGCAGTACCTCTAGGCAATCTGATAAATTCACGGATCAGGTCTGGGAAGATAGGGAGCGCACCAATGTCGTCACCTACAGTTTACCCAAACCTAAATCGGAACGTTCAATCAGTAGCCGTCTATGTCGAAATCAAGAGGTTCCAAACAAGCAAAAGCAAAAGCAAGAGCAGGAACAATAATCTGAAGCAAACTCAAAACTGATGACAAATCGGTCTACTCAAACAACAGATCATCTCCATCTATGTCGAAATCCACTTTCTCTCCTCCAGACTTCAATTGATCTGCATTTAAACATTAGAATGTCATGAGAACAAAACTCGATGAATCTATACATATGCATATCAAAAGTAAAGTGATCAGTTCTAACAATTTAGAACGTAATACTCTAACTATGAAGAAAGACTCACAGGTTCGCATCTCTATCTAATTTACACAAAATTAGAAAGATTTGGTTTCATAGAACCATGCTATGTTTCTTCGATTATCAGAATTAATATCAAAACATTTCACAAGTGTGTCATACCATCAAGTTTGGAATGATAGATACAACAACCTATGACCATTATATCATCAGATTTGGAATGATATGATGAATAATCCTGATATCAGGGCACAAACAGTAACTTAAGTATTCCTTTTTGGAATGATACCCAATTCAGCCTTTGAAAAGAAATAGTTGTGTAAGTCATCAAGTTTGGAATGACTAGCAACTAAATAATCTCAGGCTTTCATCAAGTGGCATCTGGAACACTTCAGTGTACTCAGTTTAGATGCGTGAATGTAGACAGATTCAGTTCTAAAATCTTTAACATAACATAAGTATTAAGTCCCAATAAATAGACTTTAATCTCATATCCCCCGATGTTTTAGATGTAAGAACCTTGCATAAGCCCTTGGTAAGGACACCTGCTACATTATCTTTTGATCTCACGTCTAAGAGGGAAATGATCCCTTGACTGGTGAGATAGGTCAACCAGGCATGTTTCATCCGTAGTTGCCTTCGTTTACCATTGAACGGTGAATTAGTTGCAATGGTTTTTGTGGCTTGATTGTCACAAAATATCGAGATAGAGTTCATTTTTAGACTCGTCATTGGAATATCCATAATCAAATCTCTAACCCACTCTGCTTCTTCTGCAGCTGAAGCGAGAGCATAGAGTTCAGATTCCATAGAGGATAGTGCTATACACGTTTGCCTCTTATATTTCCAAGCTACTGCGGCTCCTCCTAGGGTAAACACATAACCACTAGTGGACCTACTATCACCAATGTCTGAGTACCAGGAGGCGTCAGAATACCCTTCAAGCACAGGAGGGTGTCCACTGTAACATAAAGCATACTGCTCAGTATACTTTAAGTATCGCATTAGCCTTTCCAAGGCGTCCCAGTGGTCCTTTCCAGGGTTACTAGTGAATCTACTCAACATGCCGACCGTAAAGGCTATGTCGGGTCTAGTGCAGGTAGTAGCAAATATTAGACTGCCAATAAGTTTGGAGTAATCCAACTGTCTAATAGGTGAACCGTCGTGAGGTTTCAATCTATTATTATAGTCGTATGGAGTCTCAATCTTCCTGCACTTATCATAACCCCACTTCGCTAGTAGAGTTCTGATGTAGTGACTCTGGCTGAGGGTGATATCCTTATTCGTAAAATTCACTTCCATTCCCAGGATGGTTTTCACCACACCTAAATAAGTCATGCTAAATTTTGACTTCAAGGTAAACTTAACGTCTTCCACCTCAGACTGATCAGTACCCAAAATTAGCATTTCATCAACATACAAGCAGATTATAGCGACAGAATTTGGACTTGTCCGTATGTAAAGACATTTATCTGAAAGGCTGGATTTAAAATTCAGGCCTTTTACGCAAGTGTCAAACTTCTCGTGTCATAGCTTCGGTGCTTGCTTCAATCCATAGAGTGACTTAATCAACTTACAGACCTTATTTTCTAGACCTTCTACGACGAACCCTTCAGGTTGGTGCATGTAGATCTCCTCTGTTAGATCTCCATTTAGAAATGCAGTCTTAACGTCCATCTGATGAACGACAAAGCGTTCAATAGATGCGATAGCGAGAATAACCCTGATCATTGCAATGTGACAAACAAGTGAGTATGTATCAAAGTAGTCTATTCTACTCACTTGAGTGATGCCTTTGGCCACTAGACATGCTTTGTACTTAGCGATACTCCCATCTGGATTTAGTTTCTTCTTAAGAACCCACCTGATCCCAATGGTTTTAGCTCCTTTAGGTAGGTCAACTAATGTCCAAGTTTGGTTCTCCATGAGAGAGTTCATCTCATCATCAATGGTTTCTCTCCATAACAGGGAATCCCTGGATCGCATCGCTTCCTTATAGGTGGATGGATCAGCTTCAACGTGGTAAGTCACAAAGTCTGTACCGAAGCTTTTAGGAACTCATTCCCTATTATATAGCGTAGTGGACTCTAGGGCACTAGTGTAAACTGGCTCAGTGGCAGGGAGTCGTAGTTCCGTATCAACGAGGGTATCAGAACTGGTGTCTGGTAGACCTGGAAGAGTCAGGTTTTTATCTTTTAGAAACTTGTCCTCAAAGAACACAGCATCTCTAGATTCAATGACAGAGTTGGTAGAGAGATCTAGAAATCCATCTGCAGCATTATCCACTACACATCCTAAGTATGCACAAGTGTTTGTCTTAGGTCTTATCTTAGATCTCCTTATGTCAGGTATCCTAACGTAGGCGATACAGCCCCAGGTTTTGAGATTATCAAATCTGGGTGGTCTCTTAAACCAAAGCTCATATGGGGTTTGCTTTAATTTAGCATGAGGAACCATATTCAGGATGTGATTCGACGCGAGGGCTGCTTCTCCCCAATAAGCCGCAGGCATACCGACAATCAACAACATAGAATTCAACATTTTTGTTAAAGTTTTATTTTTCCGCTCGACAATACCGTTGGACTGGGGCGATTAAGGGGCAGTGGTTTCAGGAATTATGTCATTGCTGGCAAGAAAATCCCTAAACTCGCTTGAGACGTACTCGTCTCCTCAATCACTCCTAAGTCTTTTAATTTTCAAATCCAATTGATTTTCAATCCTTTTTTTGAAATTTTGAAATTTTTCAAAAGCTTTATCTTTGGTTTTTAAGAGATAAATGTGAGTATATCTAGAGAAGTCGTCGATAAAAGTTATCAGGTACTTCCGACCACCACGTGTGATAAAATTTTTATAGTCACAAATGTCGGAGTGTATCAACTCTAATAAACGTGTACTCCTAGACACCTGACTAAATGGTGTTCGAGTTATCTTAGTTTGAGCACATATCTCACATTTGTCAAATTTGATTTTAGTGTCTAAGGAAATGTTGTGAGTTTTAGCTAGCAGAAGTAGTTTTCTATAGTTCATGTGTCCTAGTCTGGCATGTAGAGGCTTAGGATCTATAAGATTTGAACTAACCTGATTGACTACTTCGTTTGCTAGACTCAGCCTATACATCCCATTTAGAACATATGCGCAACCAAAATAATGAGAGTTGACCATTAGGGTCACCCTTCCACCACTAATGTTAAAAGACATACTCGCATTGCTTAACAGACTAATTGAAATTAAATTAACAGCTAATGTAGGAATGAATTTAACATCTTTCAAAATTAAATGCGTACCTGATGAGAGTAGTAGATCTACAGTCCCTGTCTGGAGCACCTCAGCAGTGGCTCCATTTGCAACTGTAACTGTCTCAGAGACTGGAGTGGCATCCTTCATAAGAACGGGATTGTTGCAGACGTGGCAGGTCGCCCCTGAGTCCAACCACCAATCAGTATTGACCTGACCTTTCCCAACCATGGCAACAAAGTGGGAGGGAGCAGTCTGATGGAGCATATGAGCTATATTATCAGGCTTTGGTGGGTTGACATCGGGCTTCTTGGGTTGCCTGTAGTCAGAAGCGCAGTGACCCCACTTGTTGCAGTTATAACACTTTCCCTTGAACTTCTTTATCTTCTTGCTAGTGTCTACTACTGCGGGTGCACTGGAGGGAGGTCGAGTCCGATCAGATTTAGGCTTCCTTTTTGGGTGGGTGATCATATTAGCAGCAGATTGCTGCTTGCTCACCACCTCCATCGCATGCCTAGTCCGATTCTCATCCTCAATGCAGATAAACCGCTTGAGGTCTTTCAGACTGACCTGAGTCTTCTTCCGATACATCTCCGTCTTGAAAGAGTACCACGCTGAGGGGAGCTTAAAAATGATGGCACCAACAACGAACCCATCTGGCAGAGAGGCGTTCTCACTGTTGAGCTTGGCCACCAGATTCTCTAGGTCTGCAATCTGGGGTAGGATGTCCATGTCCTTAGAGAAAGTGAATCTCATGAACTTGTCCACCAGATATGTCTTGAACATATTCTCCTCCTCTTCGAACCGATCTTCCAGTGCATTCCAGATTTCCTTCGCAGTCTTCAATTTCCCAAAAGTCTTTGCTAGCGAATTAGAGAGACAATTGAGGAGATAATCACGACAGAAATCTTCATTGTTGATCCACTGAGTCTCATTGTTGCCTCCTTTGAAATCTGTGAAATCAGTTTGTAGTGTATAAAAACATTCAAATACTTCATACCGAACTGCGTGTTCCGCTTCCAGGCACTGAACTCAGAATGGGAGAACTTCTCCAACTTGATCATCGGCACAGGAGAGGACACATTGCTTCCCTTCAACATCATGTTTGTCCGACGATGCCACTAGATCTGGAGTTGTTGGAGACACCACCCACGGAGGCAAGAAATGGCGGCTAACAAAAGGCAGCTAGCGCCGACGCTACCCACTAACGCTAGGCGGTAGCGGTAGCTAGCGCTAGGCGGTAGCGGTGGCCGAACGTGCGCGGTAGCGCGCCTTCTTCCTCCTCGGCGTGTTGCGGCGGTGAGATGGCAGCGGCAGACAGCGACACACTACTCATATGCGAGAGGGAGGAGGAGGCGACCACGCACGGGAGGAAGAGCGATCGAGAGAGAAGCGGCGGCTCGCCTCTTCTCAGCGCACAGAAGATGGGAGCGGGAGGCGGGCAGATCCGACAGATCCGGCGAGAGGAGGGCAGATCCAACGAGATCTGTGCGAATGGCGTCGATCTCCTTCGTCTGCGGCGGCTGGATCTTGATCGATCCAGATGTAGGCGGCGATTTCCGATCGGAAAACGCCAGGCGGCAGCGACGGCAGGATTCGCTCCTTCTTGCTGAGCGATCGATCGAAGCAGGCGCGATGCAGAGAACTGGCGTGGATCTCCTTCGTCGGGGGAACGCGCAGGAGAGGAGGTCGGCGGCTCCTTCGGTCAAGCGAGCGAGAGAGGAGGCAGGCGGATGGGAGAGACGGGGGGGGGGGGGGGGGGGGGGCTAGGGCACACACCGAAAGCACTTTGAGAATGATAACGCTCAAAGCATCCGAGTGAGCGTCAAGTTTGAAACGACTCTACCCGTTGCCCCCAGCAGGGGTATTTATAGGCGAACCCTAAATCCCCAACGACCTGTTATGAGTGCTTTAACGGACCCTTTAGGGTTCCGTTAAAGACCCGCCATTATTGCTAAATATACATTAACACTCAGAACTTCGCTTTGATACCACTTGTTGTAAAATCCGGTACAAACGCAGACACATCTATAAAATTATATACAAAACAAGAAGACAAAACAGATCAGGCGTCGGTCGCCCGACAAAACCTGTCAGCGCACAATCTCAAATATATATTAATTTAAACAATATATAAATGCAATTACAAGAAAATAACAGGAGAAAAAAGACCGTCCGGTGAAACACCGCAGATACGCTGGACACGCATGATCTGCGGAAAAGTAGAAGATCTAGACTGCAATCCGCCCAACGGACGCACAAGGTTCACCAGAACCTTCAACGTCGAAGTCCGACGTTCAACCGCACCACCACCGGAGACCAAACGCCACCACCGGAGAGAAAATCCAAGCCAGATCTAACCACGCTTCTCCTCTCCACGGCACAACCTCCTTCTTCTCTCCACCTCTCGCCAACACCGGCGGCTATCTCCTCCAAGACCGGTGGCAACACTCACCACCAACGCCGACGACTATCCTCCAAGACCGGCGGCAACGCTCCTCTCCAAGGCCGGCGTCAAGACGTGAGGCCGGCGGTTCCTCCGAGCGCACAAGAGAGAGAGAGAGAGAGAGAGAGAGAGAGAGAGAGGGGGGGGGGGGGGGGGGGGGGGGGGGGGGGGGGTGGGCGGCAACACCTAAATCTCACGTTGGGGAGGGTTTTAATTTGCCCATAAAAAAGGAATTAAATATCCCTCTCCTCTTTATTTGCTAACTCACATAAAACCCTTAAAGGCAATTTTCCTTTTTCCCTTTTTTATTTTCTTGATTTATGTGGCAAGGATTTGGAAAAGGATTCGGATTCGGACCAAAAATTGTACAAATCCTAAATATATTCACAGTCCAATTCTCACTAATTGCACCCCATCGAATAACCTCCTCCTCTCCATCTCTCTTCTCCCATTGCTTAAACCCTAGACGTAGTTCTATCGGTCACGTCGTCTTTTCCCCTCTTAGATTCACCTTCTTCAAAAAAGAAGAAAATTATCCTAAACCCTAAATTCCAAAAAAGTAGTCAGTTGAGAAAGGTTTGCATGCCATTTAATTTATTTTAGAGTTGATTCCTCTATGCATGTCATTTAACTTATTTTCGCGCTAGTTTTTTAAATTATTTTAGAGACTTTAAGATGTTTCTCTAGGCTTCTAGTGCTTTATAAATCATTAAAGTGTTTCACTTATTTGGGATGGGAGTGTGGTGCAAATATAATTTTGGAATACAAATAAAATTTATGGACTATGAATAATGATGGACTGCGAATAGCCAACTCCGAAATGCTAATATCAACTTCCTATAATAAGTATAGATATTATAGATAGATTATAAAATAATAATAATAATAATAATAATAATAATAATAATAATATATTATAAAATAATAATAATAAACAGGTTGCGGTTCGGTTCTGCTTCGGTCCGGTTCGAATCAGGTCTTAAAATCCTGAAACTGCTTGAGACTTGTATGTTGCGGTTCTGGTTCCGATTTCGGTCCAGATAATAAAATGAAAAAACAGCACCTGGACAATTGTTGTTCACGGTTCCAAAATTCAAACCGGAACTTGAATAATTCGCGAACGGTTCGGTCCGGTTCTTTACGGTTCCGATTCGGTTCCGGTTCAGCTTACGGTTTTCGGTTTTAAGTGATAACTCTAGTTCCGGATGTGCGATAACATTTAACCTTCAAACTTAGGCTTCGATTGGCGGTGCTTATCCGCACCGGTCGCGCGGACTAAACCACCTCGATGCGGTTTCCGCATGTTTGGCAGGGCTGCGGCCAGGCGGTGGGGCTCCGCCCCGCCGCACAAAACCGCGGGATTTTCACGGAAATCATCCGCGCCGTGGGAACCGCGGTTGCGGTCCAGCGGCGCGGATGATTTCCGCGGAAGCCAAACCGCCGCGTCAAACGAGGCCTTAGGGTCAACTTGGCACGGCGGTGGCAGTCGTGAACACAATAATTACGAACCGTCATGCGTTTGACGCGGCGTTATGATCCGGTATGTTTGGACAAAAATGTCATCGTCATGAAATATAAGTTTGACATGAACGGTTATGACCACACCTAAGAAAATAATTAATTTTAAACATAAAAAAGGATGGAGTTACTTAGGCGAGGTCGGACGCACTGTGTTCACAACCGCCGCCACCGTGCCAAAGGCGAAATTTTTGGAACCGGGCTCCGTTTCCAATCTAGGTTCGGGTGAAACAACGGCACGACGCGTCTAAACACGTGGCGTCATCTCGCAAGACCACTAATGTTATGTTATTTTAGCGCAGAGTTCGTTGGCGATCTCACGGGAGATCATTTTGGGTTGGAGCAATGATGATCGCTAAAATTTAGAGAAGGAAATCGCTATCCCGCGCGCTTTAGACAAGGAAATCGTTGAAAATTTTCCATGCTTTCATGATTGCGACACGTGTCACGCTATTGTTTCACCCGATCCTAGATTTCAAAACGGAGCCCGATTCCAAAAATTTCGCGTGCCAAATTAAAGAGGCCCTTAGTTAAAGGATTGTTCATCTTCTTCTTTCCCAACTTTGCATTAACTTACCAGTTATCTTCCTTTTGTACCACATCATTTTGTCGCAGGCGATAATATCGCCTGCCTGCGACAACGATCAGGCGACAATGATTTTCTTATTATCAGGCGCATCCCCAACATATCTGATGATATGAAATTTAAATCAAGAGACAAAATACTAAGCAAAAAGGGAGAATATAAAGGGTCATCCTTTGGAATTTTATTGATGTGTCCCTCAATATTTTACAAGGCTTACATGATATTTATACCCAAAACATTTCAACTACTACATAGTATTTAATTAAAAAAAATCATCTTTAGGATAAGCTAGCCTTGATGAATCATATTTCTTAGGAACGAAGATCGTAAACAACGAAGAAAGAAAAAGAAATCAACACAGAAAAAAACCCACACAGATTTACGTGGTTCGGCAACCTTGCTTACGTTCACGACCGCACTAGGATTTTCACTATTTTTTTCGGTTACAGAAGCGAGATGCAAAGAAGCCCTTTTATACTAGAAGTCTGGGACAATCGTAATAATGAAATTATACAAATATCCCTGCCCATAAATAGTTGGATCCACGAAAAGCACTGGATGAACCGCCAGCATGATCGGACTCCATATCTCCAACACATATTCTTGTGGCTCCATTACAGCTACATCATTGCGTGCTTGCTTCTAGATCGGTTGACCATGATGATCATATTGCTTAGATTTTGATACCTCCTTCTCTAATTGGTACTCCACAAACTTGAGAGAATTCAAAATTTCCACCTTATGCATGAAACATTCATCAAAACTATAACATACATCAAAACTACCATCTTACAAAAAAAAAAGAGTAAAATAAGATGAAGGGTCATTTATAGGGACCTCCTCTCTAAGCTTGCAAAATTAAAGGTAGCACCCCCTCTATCGTTTGAAATTACAAAAAAACACCCATGTTAGTTTACATTTCATAACATGCATGCAATAAAAATACTCTCATGGAGGAAAGAGCCGGGGGTGAAATTTTGTGCATGCATGTTATGAAATGTAACTTATAGGGGAGGTTTTTGTAATTTCAAAAGATAGAGGGGGTGCAACCTATAGTTATGCTAACTCATAAGGGAGGTTTGCGTAATTAATAGTAAGATAAAGATAATGTTACCAACAAATTGAGTCTTTATCTTGGAATAATACTTGGCAATATCAGTATCTTCTAAAATCTTACTAATCTATCATTTTGACATCCACATCCCGCCTTCTACATGAAAGTCGACGGGATTTAATTATTGAGAAATGTTATATGCATGCTGCTTTTGGCTTTATGCATGCCGCAGATATATGCAGGCCGAATAATTGCTCAAACAGGTCAAATTTCATATATACAGATCGTATTCAAAAACCAAATTCAGATGGCTCTGCTCCATCTTCCCTTAAGAAATCGTAGTAATTTGATCAACTTTCTTGTCCTTTTCGTCTCTTCCTCGCAAAGAGTAGAACGAGAGAATGTCAGATTAATCAAAATTTGCAGTTATAGTTTCGAATTTGACTTTAGATACGGCACACCCTTCCAAAATTCTTCGATGTGCATATTTTCTATTACTTCTCACTAGATTTGCCTCTTTTCCCTTTACTTTTGGGTGCTTTTCGATCTCTTTCTACACCCATGAATCCTCGGGCATGGATCCCAAGCAAAACGGAGAGAGGAAAGGTGAGTGTGTGGGTGGGGGGATCTTCTACCATGAAGGCTTTAATTCTTGTCGGTCATTGACTCTCAATGTTCCAAAACAACTCGTGGATTTCCCCAACAAGACCATGATATAACCTGATCATCCTGAGTTTGATGGTGTTGTAATTACCTGGTTGATCGGGACCATCAGAGCCATTGTCCGGGTAGGAATCGGCACCAACTGGGAGATCTTCCAATGGTGGATGTCGTCGAGGAGCTGCAGCTCGCCCTTCTTGAATGAATCATTGGCGAACTCCCATCGATCTGATATGATTTTCTGAAAACTGCAGAATGCGAGGGATGGGAAGGTCACGCACAGGCGGCCTGCATTTTTCTAAGGAAAAAGAACATTTTAATTGATTTTTGTGGCCTGCATGTAGCCAAAACCGGCTTATTCCCTTACATTTCTTAGAAGTAAATCAACATTTGTCAATGGATTCAACCTCGCCATTCTTTTGCACTTTTAAGTATGCAAAAGTCAGTCACTCTTGCAATCCAATCATAACTTAGCATAGTTACATTTTCCCCCTCTAATCTTACTTCTACTTATATTTACTTTTTACAATTTCGTTTGTACCATTGTGGAAAAAGTATTGGTCAAATACATGAACCGATTGGAACGCCGGGATCAAATAAGTGACCCATACTTTCATGCCCAAATTATGCCCAATTTAGGAGTCATGGGCACCCCAAATTACTAGTATAATTTTAGCATTAATTTTGGCCTGTTACACCTCAAATCAAAGTATATAGGTTTACTTATGAATCATTAGAAATTAACATTTCATTTCAATAAAAAAAACGACTAGGGTTTATTCATTGTTTATGGTTTGTTGCATGTTATTATTCCCCAACCTCTCTAGGCTTTTGAGGTTCGACGAGTTCAATCATCACTGCACATTTCTTCTGCATCAACCATATTCCATTCCATAATATTCTTGTTTGGATTCGAACGCTCCAAAGATCATTAGAGAGAACAAGTGAGACAAAAAATTCAATAAAGTAAAACAAACACAAATTTACATTGTTAGGAATTTCTTGAAAGCCACAAGTGCATTAGGCTTTCTTATTTCCTTTATTTGTGATATATATACACATATACATACATTTCATAACATGCATACACAAAAATACCCGCTTGGGGCTCCCTGATAAAGGGATTTTTTGTATATGCATGTTATGAAATGTAAACTTACGGAGGAGATTTTTATAATTTTAAAAAATAGAAGGGGTGTGATCTGTAAATTAGCACACTTACAGGGGAGATCCCTGTAAACGACCCTGCATATATATAAGTACAAGATATGCAATTTATATATAGATGGACCTAAGGCTATTTTCGTAATTAAATGACCAAAATACCTACAAGAACGACAAATAGACAATGCGTACTCAAGAGACTTGACATCACCAACATGTTTTTCATAGCGTTAGAATTTTCATGATTAGCATTGTCAACACAATTTAGATATTTCTAAAACTCCAAGGGTCCGTTCGTTTGGACAGAATGCCCAAAAATTAAAATTGGAGGTAATTTTCATTGAAAATTGACATCTAATTTCAATTCCCAAACCCCAATTCTGTGCAACCGAACGGACCTTAATGGTTTAATGAATAAATGAACAAACTATAGAAATTGAATGCACCAGAGCTGAAAATTTTCTCATTTCTCTTGGCAGTAAAGCTTAATGCTTTGTTCATAGCTCCCTAGCAATAATAAAAGGCCCCAATTTCTTCACTGAGCTAAATATGGCATACAACAATAAGTAAAGAATGCTAAACATTTCTAATAAATAAATAAGGACACACCATATCTTTATAAAGAATTTGAACCTTTCCCTCCAAAACTATAAAGGGAAATGGTATATGAATCATTATTACTTCACAGGATTAAAATTGCCCAAACACTAATGCTTCAGAAGTAGAAGGTTATGCTTCAGTACTATGCTATTGCTCGTCCGAATTGAACTTCTCCCAAGCTTCCTGCACATTATGAAGGCCATCATTACTCAAGATCGAGCAAAAAGAAGAAGGAATGCATAATCGTAGAATTGCAGAACACGAGGACACATGTGGAAAATGTTTACTATGAACAAATAGAGTTACAAGAGGGTTACAAGGACAAACGAACACATGCGACTAAAGAACCTAGAAATAGTTTACTTTCTCATGCCAATTAGCTCGTGGTGTCCCTTGCCACTTTTGTAAAGCTTTTGGATTCATGGGTGTCCGTTAATGGTGTAGGTGAGTCGAGCTGGCTTGAGCTCGACTCGGACTAGGCTTGATGGTAGGCTAGTGAGCAAGCTTTAAGAAGTGATGGGTTGAGCTTGTTAGTTCTTAACTTGGGATTTTGTTTTGGGGTTTTTACAGGTACTACAAAGGAGGAGTAAGGGAGGTGTTAAGAAGGAACACAGGAAAGGATAATACTTGCTTAAAATTGAAAATTCAAGTCAGGTTACATATGCATATATATAGCCACTCACAACATTTATAGATCTTAACTTAAAGCAGTTGAGATGGGTAATTAATATAGTACTAATTAAGGCTTTTACATTTTACGATAACTTAAAGTCTCTCCTCCTTTATATTTCCCAGGTAAGAGGAGCATTGGGACTTTAGCAGCTGCGCTGGGAAACGACCATGCGCTGGGAATCATCCATGCGCTGGGAATCAACCATGCGCTGGGAATCATCCATGCGCTGGGAATCAACCATGGGGGCAGATTTCTGGTTTCAACGCCCCCTCTAAATCTGCTCCATCTCTTACTCCTAGCATATTCCTGAGTTCCATGAAGCGGCTTCGGTGTAGGGGCTTGGTCATTATGTCGGCGATCTGATCTTGTGTAGGGCAGAACTTCAGCTCGATCAAGTTCTTCTCTACTGCTTCTCGGACAAAATGAAATTTTATCTCTATGTGTTTGCTCCTTGGGTGATATAAGGGATTCTTTGCCAGAGCGATGGCGAAAGTGTTGTCGCACAGCAGGGTTACTGCTGTCGCTTCTTCTTCATCGCTCTCTCTGATTAAATCCTTGAGTAGTCTTTGTATCCAAATTGCCTCGCAAGCAGCAGAGTTTAAGGCCATGAACTCTGCCTCAGTTGTAGAGAGGACTACCGTGTGTTGTTTTCTGGAACTCCAGGAAATGATGCTAGATACGAGGAAGAATGTATATCCTCCAGTGCTCTTGCGATCATCCAGGTTGCCAGCCCAATCGGAGTCGGTGTAGCCAATTAATTTTGTATCTTCTTCTTCTTTGAACATGAGCCCGTAGGCTTTAGTTCCTTGCAGGTAGCGTAAAACCCTTTTTGCAGCATCAAGATGAATTCTAGAGGGGTTACATACGAACCTGGCAAGTATGTTGACGGCATTTTCGATATTTGGCCTGGTATTTGTAAGGTAGATGAGTGCCCCGATTAAACTTCTGTATTCTTCGTTGTCAGCTTGTGCTTCGTCTTCCTTCCTTGTGGTAAGCTTTTGATTTGCACACATAGGGCTTGCAGTGGAGTTGCATTCCTCCATATGAAACTTCTATAAAAAAGAGCAGGTATAGGATTCTTGAGACAGAAAAATTCCGTCTGCAAGGTGTTTGATTTGAAGCCCAAGAAAGAATTTCAGTGCTCCTAGATCTGTCATTTCATATTTGGTTTTCACTTGTCTTCTGAATTCTTCTATCAGCCCTGGATTTGTCCCTGTTACAATCAAGTCATCTACATAGAGGCTGACTAGGATGCTACCTTGTTTTTCATGTTTTACATACAATGTTGGTTCACTGGGGCTGCGGGTGAAACCTTCAGACAGGAAGTATGAGTCTATGTTTTGATGTCATGCACGGGGAGCTTGTTTTAGCCCATATAGGGATTTGTGTAGCTTGTAAACTTTCTCTTCTTCTTCTTCTTCTTTGATCTCATACCCAGGTGGTTGTGAAACAAATACGTCTTCCGAGAGCTTCCCGTTCAGGAACGCTGATTTTACATCAAGCTGGAAGATTGGGAGATGTTTTTGAGCTGCAATTGCCAACAGAAGTCTTATTGTTGTCATCCTTGCTACTGGGGCACATGTTTCGTCATAGTCTGTGTCTGGTTTCTGTGTGAAGCCTTTAGCTACAAGTCTTGCCTTGAATTTCTGCACGCTTCCATCTTCATTTTGTTTTATTTTGAAGATCCATTTAAGGCCAATTATGGTGCGGTTAGGGGGTCTGTCTACAAGGGACCATGTGTCATTCTTCTCAATGGCTTTTAACTCTTCATCCATTGCAGCTTTCCATACTTTTGATTCTGCTGCTTCTTTGTAGTTGTGTGGAGTTGTAGTGAGCAGAGACAATTCAGGTGTTTATATATATCACTTAACAATTTCAGTTTTACGGGCGATGATGAATCTGAATCATCCTCCTCCAAATTAGTTTGAGGAGAGGGAGGCTCTAAGACAACACAATCCTCCTGAGGGGTTGCAGGTGGAACTTCATTGCATTGGATGGAACTAGGGGGAGGTACTAGTTCAACCGACAATGAAGTGGCATCCGACAATTGAATATAATCTGATGCCCAGGGATATTTGCTCTGTTCATGGAGTACTACATCTCTAGATATTATTATCTTGTTGGTTTTAGGTTCCAGAAGTCTATAACCTTTGCTTTCACTGTTGTATCCAATCAACACACACATTACACCATTCTCTGTCAATTTGTCTTTCCCAGGCTTATTTGAGTGAGCAAAGGCAACACAATCAAACACCCTAAGGTGTGCAACAGTGGGTTTTTGATGGTAAAGACTCTCATAGGTTGTTGAGTTGTGTAAAGCTTTGGTAGGGACACAATTCAAAATGTATATGGCTGCGGCAGTGGCATCTCCCCATAGGTTCTTGGGACAGGAAGAGTGTAACATCATGGTTTTTGCCATCTCCACCACAGTTCAGTTGCGCCTTTCTACAACCCCATTTTGTTGGGGAGTGTAGGGGTGGAAAGCTCTCTACGAATTCCTGTTTCCTTGCAAAATTGGTTGAATTGTTGTGACATGAATTCTCCCCCCTATCTGTTCTTACTGTTTTAATCCTTCTCTCTAGCTGTTTTTCTATCTGTCTTTTGAAAATTTTGAAGTGGATGAAGGCTTCAGATTTGTGAGCAAGGTGATAAATCCACATGAAACGACTATGGTCATCAACAATGAGTAGGTAATAGAGTTTGGCACCAAGGGAGGGTGTGCTGGCAGGTCCCCAGAGGTCCATATGAAGAAGATCAAGGGGGGCACTTGCCCTCCTATGAGCTGTTTGAGGAAAAGGTTGTCTATGGGATTTGGATTGAGCACAGGACACACACTCATAGGGAATGGTTTTGAATTCAGGCAATCCTTCAACAAGTTTTTCTTTTTGTATTGTGTTTATTGCTGCAAAACATAGGTGTCCTAGCCTATGATGCCAAAGAAGAGTTGGGGTGGAGCAACCCTGGACACAGGAGAGGGCTTGCATCCCGGCGGGCTCAAGGCATAAGGTGAAAATGTTGCTTGAGTTCATATGAGCTGAGGCTACAATAACTTGTCTCTTAATGTCAACAATGTCACAAGAGTTGTGGTTGAACTCTACTCTATACCCTTTGTTTAATAATTGTCCTACACTAAGGAGATTTTGGGTGAGAGTAGGGACATATTGACCATTGGTTATTACTTTGGTCAGTCCATCTGGTGCCTTGACAGCAATAATCCCCTTGCCTTCAATTGTTCTCTTCTTTCCATCAACGAGTGTTACTTCAAATTTCCAGCTGTCATTAAGGGAGATGAAGTAATTTTTGTTGTTTACCATGTGATTGGAGCAGCCGCTGTCTATGAACCAGATGTTGGATGTGTCAGTCATACTGGGTATGTTACAGGTAAACAGAAATTGGTCTGATTCGATTTCTGTAATTTTAGCTTCTTCTTTATTTTTGTGCCAGCATTTATCTGCAGAATGGTTGGGTATTTTGCAGGTTTTGCATCTCCAATGGCAGTCTTTAGATTCATGGTTTGTTTTTTTGCAAATAATGCACCGTGGGTCATAATTGTTGTAGAGGTTTTGTTTGTGGACTAGTTTTTCTGAGGTTTGTGGTTTGTAGTTTTTGTAGTTTCCCTTTTTAGCTGTCTTCATGTTTCTTCTTCTCTCTGTTTTTGTTCTGAAAGGACATCTGAGTGTGGAAAGCTTTTTCTAGTGGGGGTTCTTCATGGCTGAGTAAATCTTCATGGGTTTGCAAGGATGTCATGAGATCATTCACTGAGAGTTTGTCCAAGTCATGAGCCTCCAAGATGGCTGAGACAATGTGTTTGTGAGTGTGTGGTAGAGATCTTAGGATTTTTTTCTACTATCTGTTGTTCCTCTATCGTGCCTCCAAGAGTTCTAATTTGGTTTACAATGGTGATGACTTTAGCAAAGAATACTTGAACTGTTTCTACTTCTGTCATTGTGATTGTGTCAAAATTGCGGCGGAGAGAATATAGTTTGAGTTTGATTACCTTCCGAGACCCTTTGTATTCAGCTTCCAATCTCTGTCATGCTTCTTGTGAGGTCTTGGATCCCATTATCCTGGGATAAATAGCGGGTGCAATGCCCTGTTGGATTAGATGGAGAGCAAGAGCATCCTTTTGTAATTCCATTTTGTTGTATTTGATTGTCCCCCACTCTGCAGCTTTGCCGTCAGGTTGACGCCCTTCTTTGACAATGTCCCAAAGATCTTGGGACCTTAGTAGGGTCTCCATCTTGTCACTCCAAAAATCATAAAGCTCTCCATTGAAGATTGGAATGGAGGAATGGGTATAGGGAGGGGCTTGTTTGGTAGATGATGAGGCCATGGATAGTGAAGAAAAAGGATGAACATGTCCCTAGAAGTATGGCGCTCTGATACCACTGTTAGTTCTTAACTTGGGATTTTGTTTTGGGGTTTTTACAGGTACTACAAAGGAGTATGGGAGGTGTTAAGAAGGAACACAGGAAAGGATAATACTTGCTTAAAATTGAAAATTCAAGTCAGGTTACATATGCATATATATAGCCACTCACAACATTTATAGTTCTTAACTTAAAGCAGTTGAGATGGGTAATTAATATAGTACTAATTAAGGCTATTACATTTTACGATAACTTAAAGTCTCTCCTCCTTTATATTTCCCATGTAAGAGGAGCATTGGGACTTTAGCAGCTGCGCTGGGAAACGACCATGCGCTGGGAATCAACCATGGGGCAGATTTCTGGTTTCAACAGAGCTCAAGCTGCAAGACAAACTCGATTCATCAGTGAGCTCGATTTGTTTAAGACTTGGCTCGCTGGCTCGTTAATATAGTGCCTTAGAAGATGTCGAAAAATTTGTTGAAAAAGTATAAGAACCCTAATTACCCTCTCAATCTTCATTTCGTGATTCTCTCGTGCAAGCACCAGCATCACTCATCATCACCTCATATTATCGTCTAGGCCTTCTGACTTCTGCGTATGCTCCTCCTCAAGCTTATCCTCATCTCTCTCTGCCTTTCCAGAGTTTTCCTGAATTACTCATCATCATCACTGATGGATCACCCAAAAACATTCGGTCGAAATAAATACAACTTTTCTTATTATTTCTTAATTCTTTTACAATGTTACATTGCTCCCCTATATATACACATCAGAGGGGAACTAAATACATGATCTGAGATGTGAGACTAAATACAAAAGGAGGAGTCGGTTATACGCACACCAATTGGTGCTAAACGCACACTAATTACCAACACTCCCCCTCAGGGTGGGCGAAAGATATCCACTAAGCTCATCTTGTCACACAACCTCGATAAATCCAGTGAGTTAAGTCATTTAGTTAGACAATCGGCCACTTGGTCTTTTGTAACCACATGTCCAAGCTTCAGTACCCCGCTATCCAACTTCTCCTTGATGAAGAATCTGTCGATTTCTATATGCTTAGTTCTGTCATGTTGGACGGGATTATTTGCAATGCTAATAGTAGACTTGCTGTCACACCACAATGTCATTTTTCCTCCTTGATCTGTCTTGAGTTCAACAAGCAGGGCTTTCAGCCATAACATTTCCCCCACACCTAAGGCCATGACCCTGTACTCTGCCTCGGCTGTAGATTTCGCAACTACAGTCTGCTTCTTGCTTCTCCAGGAGACTAGATTGCCCCCTACAAACATGCAATATCCTGACGTGGACCTCCTGTCATCAGCACAACTAGCCCAGTCAGAATCACAATAGCCCTCGATGTTTAAATGCTCATTCTTCTGGAATATCAGCCCCTTTCCTGGTGCACTCTTCAAGTACCTAAGGATCTGATACACGTCATCCATGTGACCTTTCCTAGGATCATGCATATACCGGGCCACCACACTTGTGAAAGCAATGTCGGGACGTGTGTGGCTCAGATATATCAAGCGGTCTACCAACCTTTGGTACCTCTCTCTATCAATTGGCTCTCCTGCCTCAGCACTGAGCTTGTTCTTTTGATCAATAGGGGCAACTGCTGGCCTGCACCCCAACATCCCTGTCTCTTTGAACAGATCTAGCACATACTTCCGTTGGGATAGAATGATCCCTTCTGCACCATGAGCTACCTCAATTCCCAAGAAGTATCTTAGTTGCCCCAAGTCCTTTACCTCAAATTCTTTGCCCAACTTCGTCTTCAGCTGATCAATTTCGCTCTCATCATCACCTGTAATAATCATGTGATAGTTAGTTTTTAGGCCTTATATTAGAACTTTATTTAGTGGATTATTTCCCTAAGTTATGTTTTATTTCATGTTTAAATTATCTAAATTAGTTTAATTTTAATTTACAAAACTAAATTGCTTTTTCTTGTTTTATTGTAGAAATTTTATGGACCAAGCTCAAGTCAAGTTAGAGTCAACACCATGGAAGATTAAATGTAGACACATGTTGCAGCCCTCTTGGTGCCACCCGAGCCTCCTCTTGGTGCCACCCGAGCCCCTCCATTTGGTGCAGCCCGAGACCAAGCAGCCCGAGCCCCCCTCCATATGGTGCAAACCGAGCAGCCCCCAAGCTCAAACCCGCCACCATTGCATGGCTCCCATTCAATATCAGCCGAACCCCACTCTCTCTCTCTCCCTTTTTAATGTTCATCCCCATTTAAGTCTCATACATCCCCCCCCCCCCCCCCCCCCCCCTCTCTCTTATTTTCTTTTTATGTTTCTTTTAAATAAAATGCATGCATGAACCCCACTCTCTCTCTTTCCTCCCATTTAATATAATGCATGCATGTTCCCATGCACATGGCCGGCCACCCCTTGGTCTCCCCTCTTCTCTTCAATGCTCTAGAACCTTCCCTTCACCTATAAATAGCCCCCACATCTCATGCTTTGGAGAGACTTTTGGCAAGAGGCAAGAGAGTTCTAGTTTAATGTTGTAATTTTCTTTCTCCTTCAAGTTGAATTTCATTTCTAGATAATTTCATTTTTGTTTTAAGCTTTGTTTAAGTTTTGTTGTACTACTCCTTTTTATCAATCAATGAAAATGCAAGCTTCATTTTTCATCTTTGTCTCAATTTTTAATATGCGTAACTAATTTCCGTTAGCATTTGATCATGAGGATCCATGAATTGAGATGAGATTTTATTTTTCTTAGTTTTATTGTTGTTAAACTCTGCTCGATCCTTCTTATTTCATAGAAGTCGAGAGACTCGTTGATTTGAAAGATCACTCAAAGAAGAAAGGAGTTGCACGCAATCCTAGAGATTAGGACGACGTAAATCCTCCGGATTGGAGTCAAATCCAATAGTGCGGATCATCTCAATAATGCAACTTTAGACCTTTTTGATTTGCAAAGAGATTTCGATCAAATCGTCTAGAAGTTAGGAGATTTAATGCTCTAGCGACATTATTTCTTATTTTCGGATCCGTCACGGTCGAGTTTGGTTTGCAATTTTAAAGCTGTATTTTTATCCTTCTAATCTCTTTTCATGGTGAATCATTGATCGGATGCTATTTTCTTAATCTGTTTTATCATCTTAATATCAACTTAAATTTTGTCTTAAAAATTCTCAAAATCACCCAACCAATCGTACGGTAGGATAATAGTTAGAAGCGTGAGTAATAGTACTTGACAACCCCGAGTTTAAATACGACATTGGTACTACAATTCGATAGGTGCACTTGCCTTTTCGGATTGATCGTAAATTAATCACCAAGTTTTTGGCGCCGTTGCCGGGGAAATTGTCAATATTAAGAAAACATCGTCGCTATTACTTCTGCAAAAATCAAAAAAATTATTATATATCATAATTAACCCACATCATCGTTTTTCTACCCCGCCTAAATTCCTGGAAAGGACGCTTTGGGCTTGAATTCCCATCACAGTCTCTAGTACCGCTGCAAACCCCTCACAGGGTAGATCTCGGGAAGTCCAGGACTAACATAATCCGCCTAAAAAGAAAAAAAAATCATTATCATTTTTTATTTTAGTTTTCCTTCACTTTCGGTTATATTCTCCATCTTTCCCTTTTCTTCCTACTAGTGCATGACCCGTAGTAGCTCTTCGAGTAATCCTGATATTCATTGTGATCCAGAGATCGAGCGCACCCTTCGGCAGCGCCTCCGAACTCGTGATCAGGATTTACATATAGATCTCGAAGAGTCGAGCGGAGACACAACCACAGAAATTATGGGTGATCCCAATCCAGAAGTTGACCAGCAACGGACCATGTCCTATTATGCTCGGCCTAACCTGGAGGGTACAGAATCAAATATTGTTCGCCCTGCTGTAGCAAACAATAATTTTGAACTTAAGCCATGCATCATCCAAATGGTGCAGCAACATGTGCAGTTCGACGGATTACAAGATGAAGATCCGAACTTGCATATTGCGAGCTTTATCAAAATCTACGATACTTTTAAGATAAATGGCGTGAGCGATGATGCGATTAGATTAAGACTTTTTCCGTTTTCCTTAAGGACTAAAGCTAAACAGTGGCTGAGTTCTCTTCCCAGAGATTCCATCACCACATGGGCTGAATTGACTGAAAAGTTCTTATCCAAATATTTTTCGCCCGGCAAAACTGCAAAATTAAGAACTGATATTTGTACTTTTAGTCAAATCGATTCTGAGACCCTCTATGACACTTGGGAGAGGTACAAGGAACTTTTGAGACGTTGCCCTCATCATGCTCTACCTGTATGGTTACAGGTCCAGACATTTTATAATGGGCTAAATCAAGCAACCAAGCAAATGATAGACGCCGCATCCGGTGGTTCTTTGAACCAAAAAACTCCGGAGGGCGCTCTTGAGCTTATCGAGGATATGTCGATGAACACCTATCAGTGGAATACGCCTAGGTCTCGCCCAAATAAACCTGCAGGTATGTACGAAGTGAACTCCGTATCCCAACTGGCGCTTCAAGTAGAGATGCTGAACAAGAAAGTAACGGAGATGACTGCTGCCTCCGTCATTCAGGTACATGAACACGCAAATGCTGCTGCTGCCGAGCAGGTGGATTATCTGGGGAACATACCCAGGCCTGCTCAAAATAATTTTGCTAATTTTTCTTCTCCGCCTGGTTTTAATTTACCTTCGAACTCGTATCACCCCGGATGGCGTAACCACCCTAATTTTTCGTGGAGTAATCCCGCAAACGCCGCACGTCCACCACACGATTTCACCCCACCACCACCACAAAATCAAAATCCAAATTTTCCAAAACCTCCATCTTTGGAGGAAATGTTTTCCAAATATATAAATTCGAATGAGACGATCATTAGAAACTTAACAGGGTCGATGAAAAATCTTGAAACCATGGTCGGTCAACTAACTAAGGCTATCTACGAGAGACCACCTGGGACTCTTCCCTCGAGTACTGAACCTAACCCAAGGGAGCAAGCGAAAGCAATTTCCCTTCGGAGCGGTAAGGTAATCCACGAGCCCACCACAAGGGAAGAGCCAGAGGTTATTGCCTCTCATGCCGATGATGAACAAATAATCGTTAAGGAAACTGATTTAGAAAATGACAAAGAAAAAATTATTTTTGAAAAAGAAAAAGACAATCTTCAAAGTGATGCTCTTGAGATTTTAAAAGTATTTCCGCCACCTCCCTACCCTGCTAAGTTTAGGAAGGACAAACTAGAAGATCAGTATCAACGTTTTCTTGAAATCTTTAAACAAATCCACATAAATCTGCCGTTTCATGAAGCAATAAGTCAAATGCCGAAATATGCAAAGTATCTTAAGGATTTGTTAACAAACAAAAAGAAATTAGAAAATTTATCTCAAGTAACGTTAAACGAAGAGTGCTCGACGATTATAAAAATTCTAATATTCCGAAAAAGATTAACGATCCGGGTAGCTTTTCTATCCCTTGCGTTTTTGGAAATCATGAAACACGCGTTAGCGGATTTAGGTGCGAGCATCAATTTGATGTCATTTTCTCTATTTAAGAAGCTAGAATTGGGCACTCTCAGCCCTACACGTATGAGCATCCAATTAGCCGATAGATCAATTAAGTATCCATTAGGTATCGTTGAGGACGTATTAGTGAAGGTCGACAAATTCATCTTCCCGGTGGATTTTGTCATTCTTGATATCGAAGAGGACGTCGATGTCCCTCTTATCCTTGGTCGTCCCTTCTTAGTCACCTCTCGAGCGGTCATCGATGTGAGTAATGGGAAACTTCTTCTTCGTGTGGGAGATGATGAGGTCGCTTTTTCCATAAACGAATCAATGAAAAATTCCTTAAAAAATGATGACTCTTGTTTTTTCTTAAACGAGATTAATGATGATTTTTCTCTTTACCTTTCAAATGTTTCTTCAAATGAATTTTCCGCATCCTTTTCTGAAAGTTTTCCAAATGTTTTCGAAGACACGGTTATGCCCGTGCAAACAAATTTTGAAAATCCGCCAACTTTTAGACAAAATTTTTTTGAAAATCTTACTTTCGAAAAAGAAAAAGTTTTAAAAAATTCTTACGACGAACCACCCAACCTTGAACTCAAACCACTTCCCGATCATCTTAAGTACGTTTTTTTAGAAAAAAATTTGAAATTGCCCGTTATAATCTCGGCCTCTCTTTCTCAATCCGAGAACGATCAACTGATCGAAGTGCTACAAAAGCATCGTCGAGCTATAGCGTGGCAAATTTCAGACATTTCTGGTATAAGCCCCTCCTTCTGCACCCATAAAATTATTGTTGAAAATAACTCTAAAACGGTAATCCAACCACAACGTCGCCTTAATCCAAACATGAAAGAAGTCGTGAAAGGAGAGGTTCTTAAGTTGTTAGATGCGGAGATAATTTATCTGATTTCTGATAGTAAGTGGGTTAGTCCAGTTCAGGTTGTACCTAAGAAGGGTGGGATCACGGTTGTAGCGAATGAGAACAACGATTTAATTCCAACTAGGACGGTAACGGGATGGAGGATGTGCATCGATTACCGTAAACTAAACGATGTCACTCGTAAGGATCACTTTCCCCTCCCTTTTATCGATCAAATTTTAGAACGATTATCCGGACATAGTTTTTATTGCTTTCTCGACGGTCTCTCGGGATATTTCCAAATCCCTATCGCACTCGAGGACCAAGAGAAGACAACATTCACTTGCCCTTTCGGAACTTTTGCTTACCGTAGGATGCCTTTTGGCCTTTGCAACGCACCAGCTATCTTTCAGCGGTGTATGTTGGCAATCTTCGATAAATACGTTGAAGATATAATGGAAGTATTTATGGACGATTTCTCTGTTTTTGGTGATTCCTTTTCTTTGTGTTTAGAAAATCTAGCTAAGGTTTTAAAACGCTGTAAGAAAACGAACTTAGTGCTAAACTGGGAAAAGTGTCATTTTATGGTGAGAGAAGGTCTAGTTTTAGGACACAATTTCTGCTAGGGGAATCGAGGTCGATCGAGCGAAGGTCGAGGTGATTGAGAAACTGCCGCCACCTACGAACGTTAAAGCGATTAGAAGTTTTCTAGGGCACGCGGGATTTTACAGGCACTTCATAAAATATTTTTCAAAAATCACCAAGCCTCTGACCCAACTTTTAGAAAAAGATACCACTTTCATTTTCGATGATTCATGTTTAGCTGCATTTGAATTAATTAAATCAAAACTTATAAATGCCCCTATTATGATCGCTCCGGTCTGGGATTTACCGTTCGAAATCATGTGCGATGCGAGTAATTTTGCGGTCGGTGCGGTGTTAGGACAACGAATAGCTAAGAATTTTCATCCTATCTATTACGCTAGCAAAACGCTTAATTCAGCGCAAGAAAACTACACCACAACTGAAAAGGAATTCTTAGCTGTTATTTTCGCTTTTGATAAATTCCGACCATATATTACTCTTTCTAAAGTTATCGTTTTCACGGATCATTCCGCATTGAAGTACCTCCTTTCTAAACCGGACGCCAAACCGCGTCTTCTTCGCTGGATCCTCTTACTTCAAGAATTCGACTTGGAGATCCGGGATAAGAAAGGAGCGAAAAACTTAGCGGCTGATCATCTTTCTCGGCTAGAAAACCCCGAAATAGGTATTTTAAATAAAAAATTTCTTAGTGATTCTTTTCCGGATGAGCAACTCTTAAATGTTTCCTCTTCTACCCCCTGGTTTGCCGACCTGGCCAATTATCTTGTGGCCCGCGTCCTCCCAAAAGAGTACTCGTCTCAGCAAAAGAAGAAATTCTTTTCTGAGTTGAAGTATTATTTTTGGGAGGACCCCTTTCTATTTCGCATTTGTGCGGATCAGGTGGTAAGAAGATGCGTTTCCCGGGAAGATGGTTTTAAAATTTTAAAACATGTGCATGAAGGTCCAACTGGCGGGCATTATCAAGCAAACTGCACCGCCCACAAAGTGCTTAGTGCTGGCTTTTATTGGCCAAGCATATTCAAAGATGCTCAAATCTTTGTGAGCGAATGTGATCGGTGCCAGCGGACCGGAAATATTTCAAAAAAAAATGAAATGGAACAAAACTATTTTCTTGAATGTGAGGTTTTTGATTTATGGGGCATAGACTTTATAGACACATTTCCATCAAGTTTAGGCAACAAATATATTTTAGTCGCGGTAGACTATGTCTCTCGTTGGGCAGAGGCCCAAGCCCTTCCAAGTAATGATGTCTGCGTTGTGGTTTCCTTCTTAAAAAAATTGTTTTCACGTTTTGGTTTTCCTCGAGCAATTGTAGTGATATGGGAAGTCATTTTTGCAACGCCCAACTCACTAAAGTTTTAACTAAATACGGCGTACGCATAAACTTTCCACCGCTTATCACCCCCAAACTAACGGTCAGGTTGAGGTAGTCAATCGGGAACTCAAAAGAATATTAGAAAAAACTGTTTCTACTTCTCGCAAAGATTGGTCGTTAAAATTAGACGATGCTCTTTGGGCCTATCGGACGGCGTACAAGACCGCAATCGGTTGTACTCCCTTCCGATTAGTCTATGGAAAATCGTGTCATCTCCCGGTAGAAGTTGAACACCGCGCATATTGGGCACTAAAATTTTTTTAATTTTGATCCGCACTCAGTCGGCGAACATAGAAAAAATCAACTAAATGAACTCGACGAGTAGCGTGCGTACGCTTATGAAAACAATAAACTTTATAAAGAGCGTACGAAGTTTTATCATGATAAGAACTTGCGCCACCCTAAAACGTTTACACCCGGCGATCAAGTTCTTCTTTTTAATTCACGTTTACGTCTTTTTCCCGGCAAACTTAAGTCTCGATGGTCTGGTCCGTTTACGGTCAAAGAGGTTTTTCCGTACGGAATTGTGTTACTTTCGCACCCGGATAAGGGTGATTTCAAGGTCAATGGTCATAGACTTAAGCTGTACTTTTCTAATGATTCGATATCATCTGATCAGGAACAACTTATCTTTACCTCTTAATGCTGATGTTTATTTGAAACTTTTTCTTGTTTATGTTGAACTTATTGTTGGACTTCTTATTATTTTGGACTTTTTATTCTCATTTGAACTTTGTAATCATAATTTAAAAACAATACTGGGAGTTTTCCCACGGGCCCTCCTATCTCTATTTTCTTGTTTTTTATTATCCCTCCCGGTGGCCACTCAATTGCACGTTCGTGATCGCCGCTCCATCGTTACTGCTTTCAAGAAGGACCACCTCGTACCTGCTGATGATCAAGTAACTAAAGTGCAAGCATGGGGGAGCGACTTCCGCATTCAGCCTCACAACCCCGGGGAAGTCCTGTTTTTTTATTTAATTTACTGCATTTCCTGTCACTCCCCCTATTCTCTTTCTCTTCCTCTTCATTGTTTTTCTTTTTCATTGAGGGCAATGAAAAACTTAAGCATGGGGGAGGGTTTCATTGTTCTCTTTTTCTCTTTTCTACAAAGAATATAAAAATCACAAAAAAAATTGTAGTTTTTCTACTTTTTCTTTAAGGCTTATCAAAAATTCAAAAAAAAAATAGAAAATACAAAACCCAAAACAAAAAAATATAAAAAAACAAAAAAATCAAAAAAATTTAAAAAAAAACACAAAATTAGAAAATCATCAAAAATTATTTTCTATCATTTCTTTAGCATGTTTCTTTGAGTGTTGCGTAGGCTCATGAAGTATTCTTAATCTTTGGTAGTATGATAGAATAGAGTTTAGTTTAACTATATTACTTTTGCATAAGTTAGTTTTGCGTTTTCTCTTTCATAACTTTTGGCATCATATTTTTATTTTATCATCATAACGATGTTGTAATTTTTCTTCTAATCTAAGTGTAGTAGCGTGTATTTGTTGTTAGATGATATTATTAGACACTCACTCGCAAGTGTGGTCTTTCTTGGTGGCTAGAACTTGCCTCTAACGATCTTCGAAGCATTTGCATAAGTTTGTCATGGTTTTTAGAAATGATTTAGGCCATCTTTTGGATAGTTTGTGCCTTTTTGCCCACCTAAAACATTTACTTTGTAAAACATTTTTGGGCCTTCTCCTTATTTTTCTTTGTTAGCTCCACCTCTCATTTTTCATCAAAGCCAAATGCCATTCCTATTATCATACTAAATTGTTGAGTTTTATTTAAATATCATGTTGTGATGGGTTGTTATCTTGGAAAATAAGAAGGAAATTATTTCAAGCCTATATTTGGAGCTCTTATGTGCGATGAGCAGAAAAAAATGAAAAAATCATGCAAAAGTATTATCAAAAAAATTTAATTGAAAAGTTATTGTTGGCCAAGTATGAAAAAGAAAAAATATTCATGGCCTTATGTTCCTTATATTTAAAAAATTTGACGAACGTCTCTTGTCATTTCTCGATCTCGTGTACTTTGTTTTGAAATTTACATAAAACTCTCCCCTTGGTTTAGTGTGATATTTTAGCCATCGTGTTTATCTTTGATTTCCAAATCCTTATTATTTACCTAAGCCAAGTCTTTATGCCTAATGCAAGTCCTATTGATCTTTAAGCCATGACATTGTACTCGTGTAGTGGAGAGGGTGTGACCGGGCAAGCCTATGGACACCATCATTGATGGATTTCTTTGGAGGTTACCTTGGAGTGTTTTGTAGAATAATCGTAGTCTAAGCAACTTGTTGCTTGCTCAATGCATTTATTTTGGTTGAATTGCTACTCGTGTTATGTTTGTTAGCTTAAACTCTTTTATGCCTATTCGTTATGTTAGTAGAAAATTTGCAATCTATGTTTATGCTCAAGTAATGTTTTTAAACTTTTCTTTATTCTCCTCTACATTGATTTCTCGCCGCACTCATTGGTAGCATATTGGTTTTGATAGCTTAATTTTTGTTTGGGTTTCGCAAGTAAAAAAATTGGGTAGTGTAGCCTCCCATATTTTAATTTCGATTTTGCTTGAGGGCAAGCAAACACTTAAGCATGGGGGAATTTGATAGTTAGTTTTTAGGCCTTATATTAGAACTTTATTTAGTAGATTATTTCCCTAAGTTATGTTTTATTTCATGTTTAAATTATCTAAATTAGTTTAATTTTAATTTACAAAACTAAATTGCTTTTTCTTGTTTTATTGTAGAAATTTTATGGACCATGCTCAAGTCAAGTTAGAGTCAAGACCATGGAAGATTAAATGTAGACACATGTTGCAGCCCTCTTGGTGCCACCCGAGCCTTCTCTTGGTGCCACCCGAGCCCCTCCATTTGGTGCAGCCCGAGACCAAGCAGCCCGAGCCCCCCTCCATATGGTGCAAACCGAGCAGCCCCCAAGCTCAAACCCGCCACCTTTGCATGGCTCCCATTCAATATCAGCCGAACCCCACTCTCTCTCTCTCTCCCTTTTTAATGTTCATCCCCATTTAAGTCTCATACATCCCCCCCCCCTCTCTCTCTTATTTTCTTTTTATGTTTCTTTTAAATAAAATGCATGCATGAACCCCACTCTCTCTCCTCCCATTTAATATAATGCTTGCATGTTCCCATGCACATGGCCGGCCACCCCTTGGTCTCCCCTCTTATCTTCAATGCTCTAGAACCTTCCCCTTCACCTATAAATAGCCCCCACATCTCATGCTTTGGAGAGACTTTTGGCAAGAGGCAAGAGAGTTCTAGTTTAATGTTGTAATTTTCTTTCTCCTTCAAGTTGAATTTCATTTCTAGATAATTTCATTTTTGTTTTAAGCTTTGTTTAAGTTTTGTTGTACTACTCCTTTTTATCAATCAATGAAAATGCAAGCTTCACTTTTCATCTTTGTCTCAATTTTTAATATGCGTAACTAATTTCCGTTAGCATTTGATCATGAGGATCCATGAATTGAGATGAGATTTTATTTTTCTTAGTTTTATTGTTGTTAAACTCTGCTCGATCCTTCTTTGATTTTATTTGCGTCGACTCCGTATTTCCGGTATACGGTAGTAGGCTATTTGATCTCATTTCATAGAAGTCGAGAGACTCGTTGATTTGAAAGATCACTCAAAGAAGGAAGGAGTTGCACACAATCCTAGAGATTAGGACGACGTAAATCCTCCGGATTGGAGTCAAATCCAATAGTGCGGATCATCTCAATAATGCAACTTTAGACCTTTTTGATTTGCAAAGAGATTTCGATCAAATCGTCTAGAAGTTAGGAGATTTAATGCTCTAGCGAGATTATTTCTTATTTTCGGATCCGTCACGGTCGAGTTTGGTTTACAATTTTAAAGCTGTATTTTTATCCTTCTCATCTCTTTTCATGGTGAATCATTGATCGGATGCTATTTTCTTAATCTGTTTTATCATCTTAATATCAACTTAAATTTTGTCTTAAAAATTCTCAAAATCACTCAATCAATCGTACGGTAGGATAATAGTTAGAAGCGTGAGTAATAGTACTTGACAACCCCGAGTTTAAATACGACCTTGGTACTACAATTCGATAGGTGCACTTGCCTTTTCGGATTGATCGTAAATTAATCACCATCATGTCATCCACATACACAGCGAGCATTGTAGTGTGAACTCCATGTCGTCTAAAGAACACTGTATGATCACCATTGGTTTGCTGATATCCCATGCTAACCATATCTCTCCTAAACTTGTCAGACCAGGCTCGAGGAGACTGTTTTAGCCCATATAGAGACTTTTTGAGTCTGCACACCTTTCCTGCAGTTTGGTCCGTTCCAAAGCCCGGTGGTACCTCCATGTACACCTCTTCCAGTAAATCCCCATGAAGAAAAACATTCTTCACGTCGAGCTGATGTAATTTCCATCCCTCATTTGCTGCCAAGGATATCAGTGTTCGTACTGTGCTCATCTTTGTGACAGATGCAAAGGTCTCATCGTAATCAATGTCATAAGTCTGGTAGTATCCTTTTGCTACTAATCGAGCCTTGTAGCGCTCAACCAGACCCACTGGGTTTTGTTTCACAGTGAAAACCCACTTGCACCCAACTACCCTTTTGGCTGGTGGTAGCGACACGAGATTCCATGTTTTATTCTTTTCCAATGCCCCAAGTTCTTCTAGCATTGCAGCTTTCCACTGTGGATCTTCCTTAACAACCTGCCAACACTTAGGAATAGAGACAATGTCCAAAAATGCAATGAATGCTCCATGTATAGGTGATATATGAGAGTAGGAAACAAATTGGGCAATATCACGAGGAAACCCGTATCGATCAGGTGAGACTCCCGCATTCCTGCGGGAACTCCTCCTTACCGGTGTGGGAGTGGGAATAGTGGGATGGGGAACTATATCACCTGTAAATTTGGAGATTGAGTAGGTGCCTCAGGAGTCGGTGTAGGTAGAGACAAGGGACTTGACACAAGTGGTACTGTAGACATTGTAGGTACTATAGACTCGTTCTGCTGCCTCCTTGTATACACTTTTAGCTCCCCCTGAACTTGAGGTCTTCTATCCGCAGAGTCATGCTCTTCATGTTCCGGCGTCACATCCGACTCTATGCCTCTTTGCATAAGTGGATAAGGGATACTCACTATCTGTTTCTCACCACCACTGTTATCCTCCCCCTCTCGCATCATACCACCAATGTTATCCTCCCCCTCTCGCATCATATTGCTTGTAACGAGTGGGTCCTCTAGTGGCGAGTCAACTGTAGAAGAATAATATGATTCACATTCTCTAAATGTGACATCTATACTGACGAATAATTTTTTTTCCACTGGACTCCTACACACGTACCCCATTTAGGTAGCCGAATACCCAACAAAAACACACTTTAGAGCCCTTGGATCCAGCTTTCCCACATTGGGTCTATTATCATATACAAAGCATACGCAACCAAAGGTCTTGAGAGGTAAAATCTCTTCCTTCTTCCCTAGCAACACCTCAATTGGAGACTTCCAATCCAGTACTCGTGAGGGCATTCGATTGATCAAATAAGTTGTTGTTAGGACAGCCTGCCCCCACAAGTACTTTGGTAGATTCATTGATATCATCATGCTCCGGGTTACTTCTAGAAGGTGTTTGTTCTTCCGTTCGGCTACTTCATTCTGCTCTGGTGTATATGGATAAGTGGTTTGAGGTTGGATTCCTTGCGAGGAAAAGTACTCTCCAAACGCTCTGTTAGTGTACTATGTCTCATTGTCAGACCACAACACCCTCACCACTGCATTGTATTGAGTTTGAACCCCTTTGTGAAAATCCTTGAAGCAGGCGAATACATCACTTTTGTTTTTCATTAGATAAAGTCAGGTGACACGAGAGAAACAGTCAATGAAAGACACAAAATACCGAAATCCATTCACAGTAGGTGTGAGACATGGTCCCCAAACACCAGAATGCACAAGATTAAAAGAATGAGAACTCCTACTACCAGAATTGGAATAAGAGTTTCTGGTATGTTTTCCTAACTTACACGCATCACATACAAGTTTGTCATGATTTGCTTTCTTAAACAAAATGGGATACATTTGACTTAAAGCAACAAAAGAAGGGTGACTCAGACGCCGATGATGAAGTAGTAGCAAGTCCTCCACGCTACTCCTGTCTCCTGCAGTACTCTTTATAATAGTTGAAAGAGCTGATTTTATACTTTCCCCATCCAGGTACCACAAGCCACTATGCCATGTGTCAGTCCCAAGTCTCCTGTCTGTCCCTTTCTCCTGGAAGATCACCTTCGGGATATCAAACAAAACAACACATTTTAGTTGAAATACAATGACACTAATGGATAAGAGATTCATAGGAAAGGAAGGAGCATGCAAAACATTGGACAGAGTCAACATGTTGGTGCATTGCACAGTGCCCTTACCAACCACTGGCTGAGCAGTGCCATCAGCAGTTTGAATGCGTTCTGGGACTACTAGGGGAGTATACGAACGTAATTCCCTGGCATTCCCAGTGACATGTCGAGGAGCACCAGAATCGATTATCCAATCTGATGATTTAGTGGTGGATATAGATGCGAGGGCAAGTGTATCACCAGTACCTGTGGTGGAGTGAGCAAATGAGGCAATATTACCCATAGACGTAGTGGGTGTGTCATCCATCACACCTTTCTGCTTCCTTTGCATTAGTTGGTGGTATGCATCCAAAATCTCCTGCTCTTTTGGGTGACTCATATCAGCAATACCTTCTTCTGCCACCTCCTCGCTTATCATGAGATTCGCCTGATAGCCTCCTCGTCCACCACCTCTACGACCTCCACGACCGCGTCCACGACCTCCAAACTTTCCCCTTCCACCTGCATCCCGCTCTTTTGGTGGCTTGGGACAAGTTATCCGGAGATGACCAATTTCACCACAATTGTAACATTGTTGCGTCTCACTCTTGTATCCCTCGTACCCTTGATTGGTGACCGCTATGGCCGATTTCTCTCCCGGAAGAGTGGTTCCACCAGACTGGAGCCTAATCCTGCTCTCCTCCTGCATCATGACTGAGATTGTCTCATCCAGGGAGGAAATCTTTGGCTGAGCGAGCAACATCGCACTCCTTTGCTAAAAAATCGGGTTCAACCCTCTCATAAAGTGCATAGTCCTCCGTTGAGCATCTCGCTCCCCCTTTGTGCATTCAGGGTCTTTGCAGCATGCGGTTGGAGAGAAATAATCATAGTCGCTCTAGATCTGCGGCATACTCCTGGATCGAGCGATTTCCCTGGGTTACAGCCTCTATATCCTGCTCGATCTGGAACACGCGCATGTTGTTGTCGACTCCTGCGTAGAGCCTCTGTAACTTCCCCCAAACATCGCTTACAGTCTCTATGCCATCCACCGTGATAGCGATAAACGTGATCATCGAATTTAGGAGCCAAGTGTGTAACATACTATGCGTGGTTTTCCACTCATTGTACACATCCGAGTCCTTCTCTGACTCCCCCTTCTCTCCAGTCAGATAGCCATCCAGGTTCCTTCCGGAGAGAGCCCTCTTTACCCAACGCGACCAGCTCAAGTAAGTGGCGGGTCCGTCGAGCTTCAGCTCCACAGGAGGGAGATCGAGCTTCACCGGAGGCTGCGACTGAGCGGATCCTTCGCCTTTGGACATCCGTAAAAAATCGAAAACACCTTGAGGTCTGCCTCCTCTAGTTTGGCCACTAATTTCTCCATGAGTAGCACAACTATTGATTTATTTATTTATTTTATTTTTGCGCAAATGAATTTCTCTGGACACCCCTTGTAAGATCACAATGCCACTACGCACGTGGATAAGAGGCGCTCCTGCCGCACGCCGACTGCCGCAACAACCTCACGCGTTGTAACATCCCCCAAACAGCTAGACCCCTAAGTTGGTTTTGTCATGGCTAGGTCATGACAAAACCATAGGAAGAGCTCAAGACCTTGTGAACATAGGTGAGAAGGAGAAAACCACCTTGGTCTGCA
This sequence comes from Dactylorhiza incarnata, assembly GCA_033032865.1. Classification (NCBI taxonomy): domain Eukaryota; kingdom Viridiplantae; phylum Streptophyta; class Magnoliopsida; order Asparagales; family Orchidaceae; genus Dactylorhiza; species Dactylorhiza incarnata. Next base: position 1,185,994 of record JAWHQI010000260.1, read on the forward strand.
AATAGCAATTTCCAGTTAGCAAGCCTAGGATTGGATTTAGGGGCCCCACCTTGAACCTTGGCCCCACCATATCATCCCTAAACCATTAGAGGTCTCCTTGAAGCACCAGTGAACCATTGGGGTCAACCTAAGAGGCCAATTTGACTAAAGTCAACCTTAACCCTAAATTGGTCAAACTAGCTCAATTAAGGTCAATTAGCCTCCACCATGCCAAATTGACCATGCCCCTACCCTTGTATGGGTACTAGAATCCTAATGGACCAAAAAGCCCCATCATGGGGCCTCCAAGTTGACCAATTTGCCCTAAACCTCAATTTGGTCAAAGTGCCCTAATAAGGGGCAATTCACCCTCACTTTGCCAAATTGACCCTACCTAGACCTTCCTAACCCTTCAGGGAAGCCAATGGAGCCCAAGCCATCCTTTGGGGTCAACCCACTTGATTAATTTGAACAAAGTCAAATTTGCCTTAATTTAGGTCAAAATAACCTAGTTTGCCCAAATTGGACCCAATCCACTTGGGTCAGGCCCAATTGGAGTAGCCCATTAGTCTAGGAGGCTGAGATTTACTCAAAGAGTCATCCAATTTCTGGAAATGGTGACTAGGAGAGAGAAATTGGGAGTTTCCCCCAATTTGAAGAGAGAGAAAATGGCCATTAAAGGAGGATTAATGGCATTGAAGGCAAATTGATCCCTCATTCGTCTCCCCTCACCCTCCATTCATCTCCTCAGGCTGTTACAAGAAGCTTAAGGGGTTTTCCAGCCCTCAAGATGGCTGAATTCAATGGATTTCACCATGGCCGAAATTTAGGCTTGATGGTCATTAATGGTTTTCAATGTTGTAACCTCCCCCTCTCCTAATTGATCCCTTTAAAAGCTTCAGAGGGCTGAGAGGAGTGTTTTTTCCCTTTTACTTGGAGGAATCGTGCAAATGAGGCTCAGATCGGCAAGGAGCTCAAGGAGGGAGGTCGGCCATGGCTAATCAGATAACGACAAGGAATCACCACTCCACACAGGTCCGATCCGTTACCCCTCCCTTGGTGCTAGATCACATCATGATTTGGGGCTAGATCCGAGCCCAATTGGGCTCGGATTTCGCTTCCGAAAGGGCTCGGATTGAGCCCTCTTTTCCCTGCTCTAAAACCTAGATCCGACCACCTCCGGCCGGCCAACCACCTCCTATCGCCGGTCACCACCTCAACGGAGGTGGTGGTGGCATTGGCTGGCCGGAAAGAGTCGTAGGTGGCTGGGAAATCACCCCGCAAAGAGTCCCAGGACGGACTGCCGCGAGCCGTCCAACGTTCGGGGACGATGACGGAGAGCCGTCGGATCTTTAATTTAATGTTTACGTTATATCATTTACTTCGTCGAGCTCTGTTAGAATTTCGTCGAGCGAGTATTTCGTCGAACGGGAGGTGTTCGACTTTAGTCGAGCGCTGTTATGCTCTGATTTAGTCGAGCTCAGCTGCGTTCGGCTTTCGTCGAATGAAGATTCGATCTGCTTTCGTCGACTGTAGACTTGATCTGCTTTCGTCGAACGCAGAGTTCGACTTTCGTCGAACGCTGTAACAGTTATATATTTAAATGTTTACAAGACTTCTGTTATATATTTTGCTCTACATAGTTTTAATTATTAAAAATAATTAGGCCCCTCTACAGAAAAAGTGGTCAACACCAAAGTTGTAGCCCTTAGGGTCTACTTTTTTTTAAAATTGATTTCACCCCAAAAGGAGTTCTGTAGCTCCCTGTAGGTCCATTTTGGTGTGGCTGGTCCCTAGTGTAGGACAATCACCTTTTCTTGATTAACTTTTGATTGAGAAATGATATGGACTTGAGATTTGAAACATAGTCTACTTATACCTACACACACATCATATCCAAAGATGGGATTTTTTAGGAGAACCTTTTTCTAAGGTTTTTGAAATAATTTCATAAATCATCTAATAATTAATTAGGGGGGTTAAATGACCTCCAATGCCCTCCAAATTTTGGTGGGTGCTCCTTAGGGTTACTGTATGACCTTGGTAAAATTATCAGCCCAATTGGGACTGTTTTGTTTGAGTATTTTGCAAACCAAAGTTAGGACAAATATGGTCAAAGTTAGGGTATGGTGTTTACCTTGGGGTATGGTGGTCAAAACTCATCACCATGTAGTGAAACCTTGGTAACTGGTTTAGGATCACCTAAAGAATCCCCATGAGTGGTTTGGGGTGGTGTAGAGGTGGATAAACCCTATAATGCTAGTTTTATTTCTAGGTGTGCATTTAGAGCCTTGTGAAGGCCATGTGGTCAAAAGTCCCTGGTTGGTTATGAAACTTGGTGGATAGATTCATAGGGTGTAAATAGGCACTGGATAATTTTATAAGAATTTTAGGAGTTAATATTCCCTTTGAATTAGGACATAACCCCGCTAGGGAAACTTCTTATAAGAAACTTTTACATGCTTAAAATGTCTTGGATGATGATGAGACTTTGTTGGTGCCCTTATAATCATGGTTTAGACCTCTGGTAATTTTTGTGAATTTTATTAAATGATTTAATCAGTACTTCTTTCACAAGCACCTGTTTTGATTTAGACTTAAGAAAAATATTTGAGAGTTCAAAACTCATTTTTAAATTGTGAAAATTGGTGATAGGACCTTTCTGGACATTAGGAACCTCTGTAAATTTTTATAGAATTTTTGAAGACTTAAATAAGTAGGCGACTTCACAATTTATCTAATTTGAGGTTTTCTAAAAGTATTTATTTAAGTAAGAAACTGATTTCCTTAAATCCTGAAACTTAGTCAGTAGCCTTTTCTGGTGAATACAAGAGTTTGGTAATTTTCCCATAATTTTAGTGTTGATCTTTTTGGTAGTTCCTTCATAAAACTATGATTTTGGATAGATGATAAATAATTAAATTAGAGGAGAATTTCTTACTGTAAAAAATATGATACGTTGTTTCTGATGTTATTTAGTCACCATAGATTCATCATAATTTTTGGAGAGTCATATCATAAGATTTACTTACACTTCATGTTCATTTCCATACTTGGCAGATGTTTGGAGAAATTAAAATAAATATTAATTAATTATGGAAAAATATGATTCTCTGGAATTAGTCTTATAATATCATGATAGACCTCCAGTAAATAGCTTGGGTCAGTTGGATAAATATTTGGAGTACCTTTAGTTGTGAGCGTCATATAACTCATTTGGTCTGCGTATAGTAAAACTGTGAAATTTGAGAATCAAGTGGATCCTTAGGAGGGATGGGAGGTAAGTGGTTTACCTAGTTTAGTTGAGAAGGTATGATGGTCAACAAGAAGGATTATAGATAGTAAAGGTGAGCTTGTGACTCAGTAGTGTTTGTTGGTACGGTCGGGTCGGTCCAGCGAGCCGGTGGCTCGGAAGGTTATTGATGACGGGCAGGTTAGCCCGGGGATTTTATGGCTCGGGATATAGTAGAACATGTTGCATGTGCATGAAGGTGGTGGGTCTTCGGTATTGGACGATCGTTCACACCGACGTCAATACGTTGACTCGGCAAGTGTGGAATTTGCACTTAGCCTTAAAAGTCTGGTGGTCCAGCCAGTAAGAGTACGTAGATGCTCCGCGGTTTTGCGTTGAGGCGTACGATAGGTCTAGGTTAGGTAGTGTGAATACCAACCTAGAGGTGGGCGAGGCCCAACCCACCGCTTCCGTTTGCCACTACGGGAGTATCCTGGGAGTCTAGCTAGCTCCAAAAAGGGGAACTAAAGGTCTATGCGCATAGAGTCGAAGTGGGTGAGTTGCACTTGTATGAACATAGCATAACTGCATACCTTGCCTGACATAGCATAAACATTGCATTTCAACCCCTACCCCTATCGTATAAGTCGGTTATGGGACTTCTTATACGATAGGTCTTGCTAAACGACCCCTTGGTCTATAGGTTTGTGTGGGCATTCCTATAAATCAATGATTACTTTCATTTTATGTACCTGCTTTACCTATTGTACTTTACATATTCTTTACCTGCTTTTACTATGCTCTTTTACTGCTTCAATTATGTATATATACATGTGTAGTGTAGACATTCCCTGTACCCCTGTCATCTGTTTTTTGATTATACCCCTTGTTGTCCTCCGCTTCATCCTTTCCGCTCGGTGCCTAGGAGTCACCGGGGGAGGAGTGGGGGATTGGCTTAGTCTTTTTGACTAACGGTCGGTGGACCTTATCATTTTAGGAGACCACGGCGATGGAGCAACACCAGAGGCCGGTGCAGACGGAGGCAGGCCAGTGCAGTACAGGAGCACAGGATTCAGGATCAGTGAGTGGTTAGGTGTTAGCTTCCGCGAGTGATCTTGCAGTGAGGATATGATGTACTGGGCATGAGCCCTTCTTCTTATTTATTGTAACCCTTGTTATCTTATTATTCAGTTATATCATGTGGACATTCTTATATTTTTCATGTCGATTCTGTGGACTTGTCTTCTTTAATGCACTTTTCTTTGTGATCGATTTGGCCGGCAGGATCGGCGTTTTGTAGTGGCGACCTTCCCGAGTGAAGGTGACACCGCAAAGCGGCGGTTCTGGGCCTAAGACCCGGTGTTTGGAAAAAAAATGGGGTCTTACACGCGTTCCTACCGCTACTCCCGCGCAAGCGTCGCACCTCCCGTGCAAGCGCCGCACCTCCCGCAAGGAGAAGTTTCTCCTTCGTACGCGCACGCGCTCCTCCTGCCGCGCCCCTGCTGCCGTGCCACTGCCGCAAGGAAGTTGCGCTCCTTGTCGCGCTTCTGTGCTCCTGCTGTCGCACTCTGATGCGCGCTCCTCTACCGTGCGGGATACCTGTTGCGCTGATGTCGCGCAAGGCGCACGATCTGCCGCAACGCTTTGCTGTGCTGATACCACGCAAGCCGCGCAGATGCCGCAGTGCTCTGCTGCGTTGATGCCGCACCTTCTGTCGTTCTGCAGTGCTCTGCTGCGCTGATGCCACGCAAAGCGTGCAGATGTCGCGCAAACCTCCAACTGTTGTGCTGATGCCGCACCTCCTGCGCAAGTGCAGCTCCTTACTGCGTTCTCTATGCACAGATTTGCGGCCTCCGGAGTTTATCCCGCTGCACTTGCTCGCACCAGATTGATTCGAACCTGGCTTTGATACCAAGTCGAAATAAATACAGCTTTTCTTATTATTTTTTAATTCTTTTACAATGTTACATTGCTCCCATATATATACACATCAGAGGGGAACTAGATACAAAAGGAGGAGTCGGCTATACGCACACCAATTGATGCTAAACACACACTAATTACCAACACATTCTTGTATGATCATGCCTAAGGTGCTAGACCTACACTATGCAAATCATTTTTAACAACTTTCATTTATAGTTGTCTTAGATCTACCCCTTCATCTGCCTAATCCTCCAGCACTAACTTATCTACTCAATCTACCAAATGCATTTTTGATCATTAGTTGTACATGCCCAAACCACCCAGATGGATCACCCAAAAACATAATTCAACTCGAGTTGAAACTTGAAAATATTATATATACTTTTATTTGGTATAAAATGCATGTGAAGAGCTGACGTGGACAAATCTCAATGTTGATTCCTTATCCAAACCCATTAATATTTTTAAGAAAACAGGCTTAGAGACAAGATACCTCAACATGAGCTTGCTCAATTAAAACTCATTTTAAAAGTTACTTCGAATCAAGCGACACCCTACTTCACTTGAGGTGAACACTTAAAACCACCTAAACCAATTATCAACTCAATGTAAGATCCATTTGTTTGAGCTCTTTTCCTCCGTTGCGGTATTGAAAAAATGCAAAAGCTATTTTTTTGCCCTTTTGGATAACTTCCATTTGGAACGTCAGATCCCCAAAACACCGTTTTTGCTCAATTCCGGCTGCAACGATGGGGGCATGTTTAGAAATGTTGTTTAATCCCAATCTCTAACTACATCTCCAACCACCACTGCCCTCCCAAACCGGTCCGTAATCAGAAACAATAAACATTATCTTTTCTCACTCGCACTTTCTCAGTATAAAATAAAGTAACAGGGAGCATGCTAAATATTATATGCAAACATAAAAAAAGGAGCAAAAATATTCAACATGTAGTCAAGTAAGTTCTATCTGAACATAAATCATACCTTAAGGAGATCAAAAACCTTCTCACAAATGTACTTCTGCTGAATGGTAGCACCCCTTTGCTGCAATTTATCTGGATGAACACAAAGAGTAGCCTTCCTATAAGCTCTCTTCACAGCAGGAGCATTTATAATATCAGCTAGAGGAATTGGCTGCCAACCACTCTCAGGGGCAAGGATCTGAGAAGAAATTATATTAATTGAGTAATTATTGTCAGTATCAAGTGATCTTCACAAAGCCGTACGGAGAAGTGTTTTCTAGCATTCAAAAAATATGGGCGGCATGTGCTAAATAAACAAATGGGATAATGTGCTGCTTCTTATGATAATATTGCATATAAATTAAGAGAATGGGAGAACAAAAAAAGAAAAGAACAAACAAAAACCATGAGACACATTTCAGTTCTAAGATGTTAGTTCCATCACTGTCAAAATCTTATTAGATCTATGCAGAAGAATTAGATTGTCTCCACGGCAATGGCCACAAACAAAAATGCTTACCATTTTATCAAATCGATAAGATTATACATAGGGATTATGCAATGGATAAACGTGTCGGCAGAAGGGGAAGAGACATAATTCTTTAGATTGAGAGGGAAATGAGAGTGAATTTTGCGTAAGGAGAATTTAGGTTGAGGGGAGATTAGAGACAGAGCGAAAAGATAGAGTTCCGACTCCTTCCATGATCATTTTTACATCCCCAGGGCTTTAATTGTAGCTTTTCTATATTAGAATGCTATTACCATGCCTTAATATCTGCCTAATGCTGCCCAATTGTTGAACCGGCTAAACAGGGTCTAAGTCAGGCCTGAGCCGGCCGAGCTGAACGTAACAATGCCCATTCCTTAAAAAAATGACATACTCATCGTTTCAGTGCAATCTTGTGTGGACATGAGTCTTTAAGAATTCTCATCCTAATTGTCCTTAAAGACATTCCTTTGGTATCTTCCTTTTTCTCGTTGACCCCATATAGTGCTCCTAAATGCAGTAAGTCAGTTTATCCTCACTATAAGAACTGAAGACATTCTAAGATCCTACAAAATAACCAAAAAATTCCCAGCACTATCCAACCAAAAACTACTAGATTTTACATGGTTCATTAAGCCAAACTCAAAGGGACTGCTCCTAAAGGACTCTAACCAAGATATCTTCTGCATTTCGAGGATTCAAGAAGAAATCTATAGACATTTGCACCACCGACTAAATTACCGAGAGAGGCCATGCCCTTCATGTCTGCTTTCATAATAACCATACACAATTTTGCAAAAAGGGAAGAGAAGCGGAAAAAGGGTCTTTGGGTAGATATATAATTGATCAAAATCCACTGGGATCCAAGTAGCCAACTCATGAACTCACTATTGGAGAAATCACAGAGCCAACTCATGGAAGATGACATCAAGAAGATAACCATAAAGGCATGGAGAACTTTTCTTTTCTGGATTGTGTAACAAGCAGCATTGGTATGACCTATTATCGCCTACAAAATGGGCAGCCCGGTGCAGCACCAGGCGCAACGAGGGTCCGGGGAAGGGTTCCACCACACAAGTGAAATATAGGCAAACCTTACCCTGCATTTTTGCATGAGGCTGCTTCCAGGACTAAGAAGATAAATTGGAATAAGAGCTGCGGAGGAGGGATGCTCACTATGGAGCCAACTTTTGTTACGGTTGTTCCTTGCCAATTTCTTTAAAATATAGCTTTTGCTTCTTGAAACAATTGTTATATGTCTTCTATGAGGAACAGGATCTAATGAAAGAACCAATTGTAACTGTAGAATTATGGCTTCTCATTCTATTTCTCAATATAATACAAGTATATATATCTGTACCCCAAAGGGTTCTACATTCCTAAATACACACCAATATGGTTATATACACACCAACACTCCTCCTCAAGGTGGGCGAAAGATGTTAACTAAGCCCATCTTGTCACAATTCCTCATCATGTCGTTTGAGCTGAACCCCTTTGTCAAGCAATCAGCAGCTTGATCCTTGGTGGTGACATAGCTAAACTCCAAGAGTCCACTATCCAGTTTCTCTTTTATAAAGAACCTATCAATCTCGATATGTTTGGTTCTGTCATGGTGAACTGGATTGTTAGCGATGCTGATTGCTGCTTGACTATCACACCATAGCTTCATCCCGTCTCCTCGATCCAACTTCAGTTCCATGAGCATTCCTTTCAACCAGAGGAGTTCAGCGACCTCCAGAGCCATAGCCCTATACTCAGCTTCAGCCGTTGATTGGGCTACAACCGACTGCTTCTTGCTTCTCCATGAGATTAGGTTGCCTCCCACAAAGACGCAATAACCTGAGGTTGATCTCCTATCATCAACACAGCTTGCCCAATCTGAGTCGCAGTATCCTTCGATCTTTACATGTTCGTTCCATCTAAAGAGTAGCCCTTTTCCTGGAGCAGATTTCACGTATCGAAGAATTTTGTACACAATACCCATGTGACCCTTCCTGGGATCGTGCATGTAACGACTCACCACGCTCACAATGAAGGAGATGTCTGGACGTGTGTGGCTCAGGTAGATCAATCGCCCGACAAGTCTTTGATATCTCTCCCGATCAACTGATTCCTCTGCCTCAGCACTCACTTTCTCTTTAGTGTCGATAGGCGTTGCAGCTAGCTTGCATCAAAGCATCACTGTCTCAGTGAGGAGATCCAGGGCATACTTTCGTTGAGACAGAACAATTCCCTTCGCACCATATGCAATCTCTATCCCAAGAAAGTACTTAAGAGAACCCAAGTCCTTCACCTCGAACATCTTCCCCAAGTCACACTTAAGATGCGCAATTTTCTTCTCGTCATCTCCCGTAATGATCATGTCATCCACATACACAGCAAGTATGGTGATGTGATGTTTCTCATCATGTCTGAAAAACACAGTGTGGTCGGCGTTGGTTTGTTGATATCCCATCCCGACCTTGGTCCTTCTAAAGCGATCAAACCATGCACGAGGGGACTGCTTCAGTCCATACAGTACCTTCTTCAACCTACACACTCTGCCTTCCGTCATGGTTGTACCAAATCCAGTGGGACCTCCATATATACTTCCTCAGCAAGATCGTCATGCAAAAAAGCGTTTTTCACATCCAGTTGGTGCATCTTCCATCCACCATTGGCCGCCAGGCTGATCAGTGTTCGAACCGTACTCATCTTTGCAACAGGTGCGAACGTCTCATCATAATCAATGTCGTACGTCTGGTTGTACCCTTTCGCAACCAATCGAGCCTTGTAGCGCTCGATTTTGCCATCCGGGTTCTGCTTTACGGTGAAGACCCACTTGCACCCAACCAAAGTTTTAAATGTCGGATATCGGGTACATATCGGATTGGGTTTTTAAAAGTCGGATGTCGGATGTCGGATGTCGGATGTCGGAGATATGTCGGGGACATTTGAAAATGTCGGGTTTCAAAATTAAAACATAAATTATTAGTAAGTATAATATAACTATGCATCTATCATGTTTTTATGCATCTAACATAATATATTACTATTTGTTTTATAAGCTCTTTTTTATTATTTATATTGGCAAACGGTTACAGTTGCAAGAATTGAAGAGTTGGAATGCATTTTCAATTTTTACTAGTTCAATAGCACTATAGCAGACCGCATATGGTTTAATTCTGAAGCTCAAATTGCTCCTAAAGAATGATGAGTATGTTTGATGCGGTTCTAGACTATTTCTGTTAACCACAAAGTTTTATTCTATTATTTTGACAAATTCTTAAAAACTCTTCGGGTAACAAATGTTCTGTTGTATAATCTCTAATGCTGATACATGCTAAATTATTCAATAATAATTGAGCTTTAGTACTGTTCGTGCTATTGCAAGTGGCATAAGTTACAGAACGTGGAAAATCCAAAAATGTATTTTGATTTTATGTCTAAGCAGTTAGATATTGTTCATCCAAAGCTACAAATATAAGTACACAATTATAATATTTATTTTTCTACAATGCTGTCATTATGACATTAACATTTTGTAGGGCATAAATTTTTAAGAAGTATTAAGAAGGTTTGATCATGCATCAAACATGAAAATGTGACAAAATATCAAAATATCGGCCGCATAACAAAATATTGGATCGGCCGATAAGTCGGAATATTTCCGATTTATCGGCCAATATTATTAAAAACGATTTTTTAATGTAAAATTTAAAATCTATATCGGTTTCTTCTCAAATCAGACATGTCGGCCGACATTTAAAACATTGCACCCAACAACCCTCTTCCCCATCGGGAGCTATGCTAGTTCCCACGTCTTATTCTTCTCCAGAGCGTGCATCTCCTCCTTCATTGTTTCTTGCCAGTTGTGGTCGGCTTTAGCTACCTGCCAACTGTTATGTACAGTAATACTATCCAAGGATGCAATGAATGCTCCGTGAGAAGAAGAGATAGCATCGTAGGAGACAAATGAAGCAAGATCCCAACCATATCAATCAGGAGGATTACCCGCATTGCTGCGAGTGCTCCTTCTGACAGAAGTAGTCGGGGATGTGGGAGAGATAGACTCACCGGGAGGTGACAGTGGTTCAACTGGAGGTGCTTCCGGGATTGAGACGGGCATAGACGAGGGACTAGGCACTGTCGTTGTGGGTGTAGGTACGAGGTCAGGAGTTCTCTTTTCTCTTCTCTGATATGTGACAAGCTCCCTTGAAGTTGTGGGTATCACACCTCTCACCTCCTCCCGCTCTTCATTCGTCCATTGCTCCTCAACGGGTTTTCCACTGTCTTTGCTTAAATCTGTCACCAGGCTCTCCCATTCTCGGCCTCCATTCCTAAGATTGAGTTTTTCAGGTACGAGTAGAATCTCCTCCTGTGGGTAGTACTGCTCTTGCTCTCGGAAGTGGACATCCATGCTCACGAAACACCTTTTCTCGACTGGACTCCAACATACATATCCCTTCTGAGTACCAGAATACCCTACAAAGATACATTTAATTGCCCTGACATCAAGTTTGCCAACGCTTGTCCTATTATCCTTCACAAAGCAGACGCACCCAAAAACCTTAAGTGGAAGCATACCTCCATTATAACCTTGCAGCTCCTGACACGGAGATCTCCACCCTAAGATTTTCGATTGCATTCTATTGATTAACTGTGTTGTCGTTAACACTGCATACCCCCACAAGTGTTAGGGAACCTTCATGTGCAGCATCATGCTTCTTGTTACTTCCATCAGATGTCTGTTCTTCCTCTCAGCAACGCCATTCTGTTCAGGAGTGTATGCGCAAGTGGTTTGGTGCAGTATCCCGTGAGATGATAAGTACTCTGCAAGGGTCTTATTGGTATATTCCGTCTCATTATTCGACTTAAGTACCTTGAGTACTGCACCGTATTGAGTTTGGACATGCTTGTGAAAATTCTAGAAACAAGTGGGGACCTCACTCTTAGCTTTCATTAAATATACCCACGTGACACAGGAAGCACAGTCAATAAAGGTCACAAAGTATCGATAGCCATTAGAGAAATTAACTGTACACGGCCCCCAAACATCTGAATGCACAATATCAAACACAGAAGAGCTTTTATGATTAGAACTAGCATAAGAGTTTCTTGTGAGCTTGCCTAAGTCGCAAGCATCACACACAAGTTTACTTTTACATGCTTTTTCAAAAATAAAAGGAAACAATCGTTCTAAAACACCAAAAGAAGAATGGTCTAATCGTCGATGGTGGAGCAGAAGTGCCTCCTCTATACTTGGCTCCAGGTTCCCTTCCTTTATCTTCTCCGTCGCAGATACAAATGCAGTGTCCAATCCCTGCTGATCCAGGTACCACAACCCATCACGCCAGGTCCCAGTCCCAAGTATACGCCTCGTCCCTTTCTCCTGGAAGGTCACCTTGGGAATATCAAAGGAGACAGTACATTTTAGTTGGAGTATAATAGAGCTGATAGACAAAAGACTAACAGGAAATGAGGGAGCATGCAAGACATTGGATAGTTTTACTGAACCTGTGCAATCGATCGTACCCTTACCAACCACTGGCTGAAAGGTCCCATCTGTTGTCTGAATGTCATCTGGAGATGCAAGGCATGAGTAGGAAGTGAACTTCCCCGAGTCCCCAGTCACATGTCGGGATGCACCTGAGTCAACAATCCACTCTGTCGTTCCAGAAGGATGAGCATACATAGCATGAGATGGCCCCTCAATGGCGTCTCCAGCTTGCCTCCTCTTGAGACCCTCCATCTTGCTCATTAGACTCAGAAGAGTCTGCTCTTCCTCAGTGTACATAACACCAGCCTTCTCATCAAATCCACTAATGACGAGATTGACACGATAGCCACCTCTGCCACCACGACCCTGGTCACGTCCACGACCACCAAAATCCCCCTCCTTTGGTGGTCTGGGGCAAGCATACAACAGATGACCAGTCTCCCCGCAGTTGTAGCACTGTCGTGTTTCCTCTCGTGGTCTTGGAATACCCGTGCCAGTAGCCGCTAGCGCGGACTTTACGACAGCGGAATCTCCCGTCCCTGCTTGGAGTTTGAACTGGGTCTCCTCATAAATCATGGCCGAGATAGCCTCTGCCAGAGTGGGGATCTTCGTACCCGACAGAAGTAAGGCTCTCTTTTGATTGAACCGTTCATTTAACCCCTTCAAGAACCTCGTGATCCTCTCTTCTACTATAATCTTGGAAGTCTTACACTGTGGGTCAATGCAACACATACCACCACAAGCATGGTCATAGTCCACCCATAGTCGTTCTAACTCTGATGCGTACTCCTGCACAGTCTTCTCCCCTTGAGCTGTGTCATCGATTTCTCCCTTCACCTGGAAGACTCTGAGAGTGTTCATCACTCCATCATATGTACTTCGCAACCTGTCCCAAACCTCCGTGACTGTCTCCAGGCCATCAACTGTGGCAGCAATCGATGGGACAACCGAGCTGAGAAGCCACATGAACACCGTCATGTAGGTTGATTCCCACTCATCTCCTGCAGTTGGGTTCTCTGGCTTCTTCAACTCCCCTGTCAAGAAACCCCCAACCTTCTGCGCTGTAAGAGTCTTCCTCACGCGGCGCGACCAAACCAGATAAGTGGTCGGTCCTTCAAGCTTCAGGTCAACCGGTGGAAGGTCCAACTTCACCGGTCGGGGTGATGAATCCAACAACTTCAACAAGGTAACCACCTCAGCCGGATTTAACTTCTTGAGGACCTCCTCCATTCTTTCTTCGTCGGGAGACTTCTACAATTCGTCGAGAGAGCTCCCCAAATTCGTGGAGAGCTACAACTCTCGTCGAGAGCTACGGTTCGTCGAGAGATTGTTGTCTCCCCAAATTCATCGAGAGCCTGTTGCTGTCTCTCCAAATTCGTCGAGAGACTGTTGTATTCGTCGATAGCTTGTTGTATTTCGTCGAGAGCTACAATTCGTTGAGAGCTCTTTGACCGTCGACGATGCTCCAGCGACGAGTCTCCAGCGCTCGCTCCTCTCCAGCGACGAGTCTCCAGCGCTCGCCCGTCGACGAGTCTCCAACGCTCGCTCCTCTCCAACGACGAGTCTCCAGCGCTCGCTCCTTGTCCATCGTCGACGATACTCCAGCGCTCGCTCCTTGCCGCGACGATGCTCCAGCGTTCGCTCCTTGCCCGTCGTCGACGATACTCGCCCCCTTCCCCGTCGTCGACGAGTCTTCAGCGACGGGAGATCGTCAAGGACGGTGCCCTTCCCTCTGCCTCTGATACCATGTAGAATTAGGGCTTCTCATTCTATTTCTCCATATAATACAAGTATATATATATACCCCAAAGGATTCTACATTCCTAAATACACACCAATATGGTTATATACACACCAACAGTAACAAATAAATTTTGGTGGTAGAAGGGGAAGAGATTAATTCTTGAGATCAAGAGCGAAATGAATGCGAATCTTAGGTAAGGAAGAAAAAATGTAACTTGAGAGACATGAAGGGAGATTAAAGATGAAAAAAAAAAAGAGGGATTGGTGCTAAGAGAGAGATTTAATTCTTTCCATGATCACTCTTACACCCACAAGGTCATATTTATAGCATTTCTATGTAATTACATTGTCGTTAGCAAGCCTTCATATCTTCCTAATATTGCCTAATTGCCAAACTGATTAAATTGGATGAACCGATCCAGTTGACCCGTAACACAAAATATTGTGTTTGTTATTGGTTAAATATCATGTACTATTAGTTAGGAAAATAATACCTCACTTATGTATTTAATATTTAGCTTATGTACTTAAGTATTTAAACCAAAATTAATTGGTTATAGGTGAAGGAGCTCAACAGCTTCACACATGAATACAAGAGTTTCCATAAGTGAGATTATATTCTCAAGCATTATTTTCACATCATACACACAATCAAATGGCAAAGTCTATATCAAAATGTTGTTAGCTCCATGTCTCCTATCATGTGATTAGACCGAAAAGATGAAGGCGCTAAAGAAGAATGATACTTAGGAATTGAAGTCGCTTCCATAATGAAATAAGAGTTTCGATGCAGGTGGGTATGTTCCATTAAATAGAATTCAGTTCAGAGCTCTCAAAGTTAAAAGGCTCGTTTGGATGTAAATGAATATTCTATATACTTAGGAAATTAATTGGAAACATTTGCATTGGTAATCAAGATGGACTTGGCCCATGTAATTTTGTCAAGTGCAACAAATTTAGAATGACGCTTCAGGCCAAAACGCCACACTAATCATGCAGATGAGGTCAAGCTTTGGCGGCCATGAACACTCGCACTTTAGAAAATAGAATTTAGGTAAAAAAAGCTATCACGGAAGTTCCAAACACAGGTAAACCGCCACCACTGTGTTTACCACTACAGTTTCACACGGTCATCGCTCGAACCCCACAGTTGACCCAAACATGTCCTAGGTTAAATAAGGAAACACAAAATGGATGTTTAGGAGCACAGTTCTTCAGCTATCGAAATCATTTGTGTTTTTCAGCTTGTGGTTCTTAAGCAATCAGTAAATGCTAAATCTTTAAACAAATATTTAAACTAACTATATGAAAGACATTCCAATAGAAAATTTGGGCATACATAATGAAGTGTTGACAATAATAAGCGCAAATTCCCATCTTTTCCAATTGACCACTTCCTCACCAAAACATCCAGTGATTCTGCTAGCCTCTGCAACCACAATTAAATAATAACAGTTATTAGGAATTTTAGAATAAAACAATTTAAAAATTAATCTTATCATGAGGGAAAACTTTACATCTCGTTCTGCCTGTTCTCTTTGGGCAAGAATGTCACGCATATTCTTTTCGGAAAGTGTTTGCGCCTATATTATGTATAAAAAAAATAGGCATGTCATATTAAGTTTAATTAAAACAAAAATCACAACGCAGCCAAAGCGAAATAATCAAATTTAAGCTTACTGCGCGCTCAGCTGTCTGTTGTTGCTTCTCTTGTTCTGCTTTACATCTCACACTTGACTCAGTTCCCCCTACTTAAGAACTTCACATCAGAATCTATAAAGAACTAGAAGCCGAGGAAAAACTGACTAATAGGCTTAAATAATGTAATATATCAAGAGCAAAGTTTGCGGAGAAAAGCAAAATTGCGCTTTGTGAACAAGTAATTCATACAAATCAACTGTACCATTATTGTAAGAATCTGAATATATGTGGCCATTGGTAGAACAACTAGCCGTTTGAGATTGTGCGCTCCGTGGAATTTGCTGCAAGATGTGCTATTTCATAACATCTCTCCCTAACATGAATTCAAATTGCAAGCATTGACTATTTTAAACTTACTGTTGAGTTGGATTTGTGTCTTGCTTCAGAATCTTCCTTCATATGAGTAGCCTTAAAATGTGCAGTTCCATTGTCTTTTCTCATCCTGTCCTTCTTAGAGAAACTGACCTGGGCTGTTCGCTCCCTTGTCCCTGCAGCAGCTTTCTCGGCAAGTGCTTTCTCAATAGCGCGCCTGCGGGCCTCTTCTGTTGCTCGTTCGACCGCAGCGCGCTCTGCTCTCAATCTTGCTTCTCTAGAAGCCTTCTCAGCTTCAGCAGCTTTTTTCGCTTTCTCTCGGGCATCTGCGAGCGCCCTTTGTCTTGCTTCAGCTGTCACCCGTTCTACTGCAATTCTTTCTGCCCTTTTCTGGGCTTCAGCAAGTGCTTGCTGATGAGCTTCATAGTTTGCTTGTTCCGTCAAAATCTTCTCTTTCTTTTCTCTTTCTCTCTCCTTCTCTTTCTCCTCTAGTCTTATTGCCTGCTCTTCATCTCTTTCTATGCCTATGTTCACCATTCTTCTATGTTCATCCTCTTCACGACAAAATTGTTCGTGATTCTCCGCCATCTCAGCTTGAGAAACTTCCGGTGCGGCTAGCAAGTTGCCTTCTTTTGTTGACAAAAAGACCTGGGTATCTGATTCCTCAATCTCAGTCAGTTGACAAGTTTTATTAGCTGAGCTTAAACTGATCTGTTTTTCCACAGATTTATATGGAACGGTGGCCTCTGTTGTCTCCTCACTTGATCTCTTATCAAACGCCCTTTGAGCTGATTCTAGGAAATCAGAAGTCTCCTCCTCCTGGTTCATAAGACCTCCCATGGACTCCTCATCTTCCTGGAGAAAAGTTCCGGTTTCGCTTGATTCCTTTTTATTGCAATCTCTATGACAACCACTTATACAGTTTAATATTGGATCAACCTCATTTTTTGTTTGTTCTTGCATTTCGAGATATCCCAGCCCATCTTCATCTTGAATCACTTCTTGTTCAAGCTTATTTTCCTCTAAAATGAGTGTCTCCTCATTTATTTGTAATCCTTCACCCTCATTCTTCTCTCCTTGACTATCACCCTTCTCAATACTGCATCTAAATCCATCATAAGAGAATTGATGTTTCATGTTTATTTCATTCTCATAATCGATATATGGTTTAAGTTCTTCAGTTACTTCCTTTTTGTCAGTTGTATTATATGTGAACAACTCATCAGGAACTGTAATTTCCTTTACAATTATGTCCTGCAAAAAAGTTTCATTTGGAACTGACACTTCTTTATAGCTGTCGTTTACTTCAGACTGAAGATAACTGGCACTGAATTTCCTTTCAAATTCCACATAACCAGATACTCCTTCAGAAACTTTTGACTGTCTTTTTTCACAATGTTTTTTATCAACCTCATGTTCGAACGAAAGATTAGAATTTTGTAAACATTTTTCACTCTCTTTATGCAAACCATAATCTATGGCAGCAGAATTAAGTTCACTAATCTTGTTATTATTGGTATTATCTTCTCTGGCATCACTCATTTTCTGATTGTCATCAGAAAGATGAGAACCATAGGCATCCTCTAGTTTACTTGTGCTGTCTTTAAGAAGAAATTCATACATACTTGCATCCATTAAATTATTGTTTGCTTCCTCCGTGCTATCTTTTTTTATTTTTTCCATCGAGAAACTAACTACCGTTGATGTTTGGTTCTCTTCAACTTCAAAGGATTTTATGAAATCTTTAGAATCGTTTTCCTTCTTTTCCCCAGAACAGATGGCTGTTTTTTCTTTATTTTCATCTTCCTGAATGTAGATGTCTTTGACTGCATTGAAAAAGCTATCATTCTGTGTCTGCTCATAATATTTCTTCTCTCTCTTCCATTCTCCGGGTATTTCAACCGTTTTGAAAGCCACTTCAGACGATTTTGATGAGTAATCTTTCATCATTTGTTGGTCCTTTCTGTATGATGGCAGCTGTACAGTTATGTCCTCGTGATTCAAGGCCGTTTTCCCCTCTGTCCTGATTTCTTCCTTCTCCTCAAATGTGCGCTCACCAACCATTTTACTCTTCTCAGACAAGTTATTTGCATCCATCACAGATGTATCTTCTTTATCATTCATCCTTCGGTATCGTTCGCGTTTTCTATCCATCAACACCTTCGCACTTTTTAATCGAGCCTGAGCCTGTTCCATTGCCTCCTTCACAGCAGCCATGGAAAGCGCAACAGCTGAACGAGGATCCATCTCAGTATCGCCCAAACACGAGATGTCTTTCATCGGTTCATCAATTTTACGTATCCTGTTAGCTTCAGTTCTGGAATCCATCGGATTATTCACAACGGATTTCAAAATGCTTCCTTCTTCCACATCAAGTAATGCTTTCTTAGATGGTTCAGGAGGCGACCGTGAAGGCGGCGGCCCTTGCAAAGGTTCTGTCTGTAGACTAATTTCAGATACTTCTAAGTACGTAACATCATCTAAGAATATATCCCCACTTGATGCTGAATGATAGCTAGAAGATCGTGAATGGTGTTTTTCATCTCCGGAAACAGCTAGAAGGGAAGCACCATTAGACTCTGAGGGAGTTGCATCAACTTTTAAATTAAGCACTGAATTCTTTGCACTAGAGGAAAAGTAAGGTGGTGCTTCATCAATCACAGCTTTATTTTTCATCTCATGAACGGGATCATTTGTATCAGCAACAATAGAATCCATGGGAATGGCATCGAGTTTAGCTTCATGTATCTTCTCACTTATTGCAACATTTAATGGTTCCCAGCTCGTTCTATGGCGCGGCATAAATTGCTTCGAACTAACATCATATGAATGTCTAGCAGCTGGCGAGGACTGGTTCATCTCCAAGTTTGTGTCATGTTCGTTATATCCTTTTGGTGGGTGTTCTATAGCTTTTTTCTCCTGCTGTTCAGAGGATACATCCCATTGGGTCCTACAAAAGCAAAAAAAAAGTATAGATTAGAAATAAATAAGTGCAAATCTAGGACCAAAAAGGCATTTTCCTTATTTCATTTAGGGGCAATTAATTCTTTAATACAAATATCTCTATTATTTGTACACAAAGGTGGACATCTAAACCTCAAATAGAACTATAAAAGGATTATGTCATTAATATAAATTATACATATCCAAAATTGTTTCAATTTGTGTGTAACGGGGTAAAAGACTGAGATGGTGATCCATGAGACGACAATCAATGGATGCTAATAAATATGTGAACACTCCCGCTCAAACTAGTGAGCGAATGTCTTCCATTAAAAGCTTGTCTAATATTTTGCTAGCATATAGTGTTAATCAATCCAATCTCTACCTTCTCTTTTACAAAGTTTTTGTTCTGTCATGTTGGACGGAATTATGTGTGATATTGATTGTTGACTTATTACTGTAAAAGAGATTCACATTTCTCATTCTTAGATTTCGAAGATTGTCCAAGGAATTTTTACCCATCACAGACCCCATATGTTGTCGCTTTGAATCTTGCTTCAATACTGGATTTGGCAACCACATTATGTTCTCCAAGTTATAAGATTGTTTCCTTAAAAAATGGGCAATGTCCAGGTTGATCTCCTGGGAAGATTTCTTATCAACTTGTGATCATGAATAATCAACATGTATATGAGTTTCTAGAGTAAGGTCATTTCCCATTTGAAACAAAACTCTCTTACCAGGTGTAGTCTTGAGGTGCTAGAGATTTCTTTGAATGACTTGTAGGCGCTCTTGTATAAGATCATGCATTGAATGGCTCACTACACTCACAGAGTATCTTATATTTAGCTTAGTGGGAGATAAGAAGAACAATCTTTCAATTAATCTCTCATACATTTCTTTGTCTACATCACTTTGGCTCTCCTTTTTCTAATATTGTGGTTGGGATCAATTGGACTTCTCATTGTTTTGGCGGACAGTAAAATTATTAGCTGCACTAAGCGTATAAAACGCAGACACTCGAAGAAAATTGAGACTCACTCATAAAACACTATGCAAAATCTGATGTGATGTGTTGAATGAGAAAGAATGAGGATTTGCTCCTCGTGAAGTCGCTACGCTAACCTGAGAGATGTGAATAACCCACTCTTCAACACACCAATAAGTTGCAGTTGGCTAGGAGAAGCCCAATGGAGGATAATATGTTTTGAAGGTCATTTCATACTCGAGTTACATAAAGTGTTGGAGAAGATGCGCCCCTGAAGCATTTTGAGCAGGGTTAATTATGTACTTTTATCTTTTTGTGGGTAGCCCTAGACTTCAAATATAAAGGGCTTCCTTTTGCATCTCGTACAGTAACTGAAAAACATAGTGAGAACCCTAGTACGGCCGTGGACGTTGGCAGTTTGCCGAACCACGTAAATCTCTGTGTTATGTGCTTTTTTGTCGTTTTTCGTCATCGTTTTCGATCTTCGTTCGCGCGAGGGTTTAGTGTCGTTGACTACTTGTTGGCGCTTACTGAGACACATCGTGTTGAATTTGGTAATTCATGACAAATATCATTACCACGGTTGTTGTTGTTGTAGAGTTTGAACTGGCATGGTTAAATAAAATCATTTACGAGTGTATAAATGGTATTGTAAGAGGATTCCTTAGTCCTTAAGGATAAGTAGAACATCATAGAGAGACTCACATTGATCAACGTGTTCCGGTTTTAGTAGCTGGCCTACTTTTTTTTGTGAACAGCTCAAAGCTCCTAACCAAACTAAGTCATAGACTTCATCTTTAACTTCTATAGTCCCATGGATTTCTTCGTAGGTATTCAGTTAAGAGAACTGTTACGGCACTCGACGCGACGGATCTGTTAGAATTGAAGTGAGCTAGCGCCAACGCTAGCGCTAGCGCCGGCGTTAGCTCATACTCGCCACCCCCCCTTGTTTTGCCTATAAATAGAGGGGTACCCCCCCCCCTAAAGAGTATCCATTCTGAAAGTGACGAGTATCATCTACTTTGAGCGAGTTAGAGATACCAGAGCGCTACTTGGCGAGCATCGAACTTGGAGTAAGTTCGGCAGGCGAGTTACCTACTCGCGAGATAGCGCCGGCAATAGTGGATAGCGCCTGCGTTAGCGAGAAGAGAAGGAACGAGCGAGTACCTACTCGGGAGATAACGTCCGGCGCAAGTGACTAGCGCGCGCGGTAGCGAGTAGTGGAGGAAGCGAAGCGCGGCGAGCGTGCGAGTAGCTTGGAGTGCGAGCAGCGAGCTTGCGAGTTGGAGAGCTAACGCCCGGCGCTAGCGTTACCGCCGGCGGTAGTGAGGAGCGAGTATCGGAGCGAGTATCACCTGCGCGGTGTGCTCCGGAGGAGAAGCGGACCTTGTCCGTGACCAAGTTCTTACCTACTATTGGCTGTTGTGATTCAAGTTGGATGCAACTTGTATTCAGTCTTGTTCAGTTGTAACTAGCTGTCATAGTTATTATTGTGAAAGCTTGTGTTCATCTATTGGTGTCCTTATTCTCCTGTTGGTTGACGTGTTCTTCCGACTACAAAATATTTCACATGGTATCAGAGAGATAGTGGGAACAAGGACTGAGCAACCAAGATGGACCGCGGAGGAGGGTATGCTAGGGGACTTGGAATCGAGCTGCTAACCCAGACCAACTACAAGAAGTGGAAGTCTTGCTTGGAGAGCTACCTGCTTGGAGAGGACCTATGGGAGGTCGTTGGAGGAGAAGAGCAGGCAGAAGTCTTTCCAATCGAAGACAATGGTCAAGCTGTGAGAGCTTGGAGGAAGACCAACGCCAAGGCGGAGTTCACCTTGAAGAGAGCCATATCACCTGACTTGTTCGACCACATCATTGGTTGCAAGTCAGCGTCGGAGATCTGGATAGCCCTCGATGGGTTGTTCAACAAGAAGAATGTAGCGCGGCTACAATTCCTGGAGAATGAGTTGGCAAAATCGACTCAAGGCGAGATGGCGATATCCACCTTCTTCCTGAAAGTGAAGAACCTATGTGGGGAGATCTCGGCCTTGGATCCTGAAGAGCCAATCTCATAGGCGAATTGAAGCGGCACATACTCCGAGGCTTGAGGAAGGAGTATGTCCCCTTCGTTACTTCCGTGCAAGGATGGGCTACTCAGCCCTCCCTTCTGGAGCTAGAGAACCTGCTATCGTCACAGGAGAGCTTGGCGAAGCAGATGGCGGGAGTATCCATCTCAGGAGGAGATGGCGAGGCCTTGTTCTCAGGAAAGAGGAGATCCTGGGACAAGAGAAAGAAGAACTCTGGAGATGGACCTTCAACGTCCTCTCAGGGAGATGGGGGAAGTTCCTCCCTGCGCGCGATGAGAAGGGGAGATCCCTTTGCTTTGCCTGTAAGAAGTACGGGCATATGGCAAAGGACTGCCGGTCCAATCTAAAGGCCGGTCATGCTGCTAACAAGGAGGGAGATCACCAGAGAGGTGGAGGAAGAGGTGGAGGTCACCGGGGCGGTGAGAGGGGGGACAATTGTTTCCTGGCAGAGATGACGGCAACGTCAGTCGATGTCTTAGCCTCCATCAACCTCGAGAACGACTGGATAGTGGATTCCGGTTGCGGGCATCATCTCACTGGAGATATGTCCAAGTTCGACTCCTTGGAAGCGTATGAAGGAACGGATGCTATCATCACTGCGGATGATACGGTACATCCTGTGGAGCGAGAAGGGAAGGTGTCCCTTGGGAGTAGAGCGAAGCCAGTGACACTGAAGAGTGTGTATCACGTGCCTGGCATGAAGAAGAACCTCTTCTCGGTGGCTAACGCAGTGGATGCTGGATACCACGTGCTGTTTGGACCGAAGGTAGTGAAGTTCCTGAAGAACCTATCGTCTGTCGATGCTGACGTCACGCTCACCGGAAGAAGGGTGAAGAATTTGTATGTTCTGTCTGCAAATGCCTATGTGGACAAGCTGAAGACAAACGACAGCGCTGTGATCTGGCATGAGAGGCTGGGTCATGTGGGGATGGACAAGCTGAAGATGATGGCGGCAAAGGGCCTAGTGAGTGGCCTGCCTCATCTCTCTTCCTACGGCGACGGCCATGTGTGCGACGGATGCCAATATGGAAAGTCACATCGACTTCTATTTGACAAGTCGGAGACCAGGTGTAAGGCACCTCTTGAGTGCGTACATGCTGACGTTATGGGGCCGTGCGCCACCCTTACTTATGGAGGCAATAAGTATGCGCTGGTTCTGGTGGATGACTACACCCGCTATACGTGGGTATACTTTCTGAGAGAGAAGTCAGAAGTATTCAACAAGTTCCTAGAGTGGAAGGAGCTTGTGGAGGGGAGGCTGAACCGCAGAGTGAAGAAGCTGAGAAGCGACAATGGAGGGGAGTTTACCTCCAATGAGTTTGTTTCTTTCTGCAGGAGGTTCGGCATTCGGCGGGAGCTCTCCTGCGCTCACACCCCTCAGCAGAATGGGGTGGCAGAGAGGAAGATCCGCCATATGGTGGAGACTACCAGGAGTTGGCTACATGCCAAGGGCATTCCCAAGGCCTTATGGGCGGAGGGAATGGCGTGTGCTACTCATGTGATCAACAGGCTACCTCTGAGTCCTAACAGGATGGTGTCTCCACACCAGCTCATGTTCGGGGAGAAGCCTAATGTGGGTCACATGAAGGTGTTCGATTCTACCTGCTTCGTGCACGTCCCGGACGCTCTGAGAACCAAGTTGGAGCCGAAAGCGAGGAAGTGTATCTTCATCGGCTACGATGAGCGGAAGAAGGGGTGGAAGTGCATGGATCCGCAGACACACAAGTTCGTCGTCTCGCGCGACGTAGTGTTTGACGAACTGGTTTCATACCAGGGAGTCTCTTCAGTGGAGCTGCCGGAGGGTGGAGAAGCTAGCAGGGAAGAAGAGAGGGTCACTGAGGACCCTACTGTGGAGTTGGAGTTATCTCCAAGTGCTCCATCGCCATCTGGCTCAGGAGGAGCATCTGGCTCAGGAGGAGCTTCTGGCTCAGGGGGAGCTACGAACTCAAGAAGCAGGGAGAGCACCGCTTCAGGAGGAGTTCAGAGAGGAGCTCAAGCAGAGGAGTCTACCGGAGTGGTAGATAGTGGCCAAGCCTTGAGGAGGTCGAAGAGGACGATCGTCCCGCCTGCTCGTTATAAGGAGGGGAACTTCGTGAGTTTGGTTTCCTGCCTCTTCGCAGGACCACTCGATGAGAGGAAACCTGTCTGCTTTGAGGATGCAGCTGGCATCAAGAAGTGGGACGCGGTCATGATCGAGGAGATGGAGGCCCTAGAGAAGAATGAGACATGGGACCTGGTTCCCATGGTGGAGGGCATCAAACCTGTCACCTGCAAATGGGTGTACAAGGTTAAGAAGAGAGCAGATGGAGAAGTGGAGCGGTACAAGGCGAGGTTTGTCGCTCGGGGCTTCTCACAAACCTACGGAGAGGACTACGAAGAGACATTTAGTCCTGTCGCGAAGATGACGTCGGTGAGGACGATCATCGCTCTGGCGGCGTGCCGAGGTTGGAAGCTGTGGCAGCTTGATGTGAAGAATGCGTTCCTGTACGGAGAGATAGACAAGGACATATTCATGGTGCAACCACCTTGATACGTATCCAAGTCTCAGCCACGTCATGTCTGCAAGCTGAAGAAGGCCCTTTACGGGTTGAAACAGGCGCCGAGAGCCTGGTATGGGAAGATTGCGGAGTACTTGCAGTTCTGCGGCTACGATGCCTCAGACTCAGACACCAGCATGTTCGTGAAGAAGAGTGGAGGTCTTCACGTGTTGGTGCTGCTATACGTCGACGACATGATCGTGACAGAGAACAACCCTGAGGAGGTCGCGGCGCTGAGACAGCAGCTTTCCATACGTTTCGAGATGAAGGATCTTGGTGAGCTGCACCATTTCCTTGGCCTCCAAGTTGAAAAAAGAAGAGGCGGGCTGTATGTTTCCCAGAGGGCGTATGCCGAGAGGATCGTCGAAAGATTCGGCATGAAGGAGGGGAAGAGCAGTTCCGTTCCCTTGGAGGCTGGGCTGAAGCTTCAGAAGGAAGAAGGGAGGATTCTTCCTGATCTGAAGATCTTTCGGGCACTGATGGGGAGTCTTATCTACTTGACTATCACGAGGCCGGACATCGCCTTTGTTGTCGGCCGAGTTAGTTGGTATATGCAGGAGCCGCGGAAGCCTCATCTGGAGGCAGCCAAAGGGATACTGAAGTACGTGAAGGGAACCCTTGAGATGGGGTTGTCCTATGAAGAGAAGTCTGACTTCAAGCTGCATGGGTACACGGATGCAGATTACGGAGGTGACGCTGATGATCGCAAGTCGACATCAGGTTACGTGTTCTTGTGTGGAGCAGTTGCTATCTCGTGGTGTAGCAAGAAGCAGGACTCTATTTCCCTTTCTACCACGGAGGCCGAGTACAAGGCGTCGTCCTTAGCAGCTCAGGAGTGTGTCTGGCTAAGGAGACTAGTGGAGGATGTGGACGAGGAGGTCAGCGGACCTACTGTGCTACGCGGGGACAATGAGAGTGCATTGAAACTGGTAACCAATCCAGTGTGCCATGCAAGGACCAAGCACATAGAGATCGAGCATCACTTCATCAGAGAGAAGGTGCTGGGCGGCTTGATCGCTGTGGAGCATGTGCGGAGTGAAGACAACCTTGCGGATATATTCACGAAGCCCCTATCTGCGGGGCCGTTCCGGAGGCTTCGCTCGTTGCTTGGACTTGTTCCCGGAGCTCACTTCAAGGGGGAGTGTTAGAATTGAAGTGAGCTAGCGCCAGCGCTAGCGCTAGCTCCGGCGTTAGCTCATACTCGCCACCCCCCCTTGTTTTGCCTATAAATAGAGGGGTACCCCCCCTAAAGAGTATCCATTCTGAAAGTGGCGAGTATCTTCTACTTTGAGCGAGTTAGAGATACCAGAGCGCTACTTGGCGAGCATCGAACTTAGAGTAAGTTCGGCAGGCGAGTTACCTACTCGCGAGATAGCGCCGGCGATAGTGGATAGCGCCTGCGTTAGCGAGAAGAGAAGGAACAAGCGAGTACCTACTCAGGAGATAACGCCCGACGCTAGTGGCTAGCGCGCGCGGTAGCGAGTAGTGGAGGAAGCGAAGCGCGGCGAGCGTGCGAGTAGCTTGGAGTGCGAGCAGCGAGCTTGCGAGTTGGAGAGCTAACGCGCGGCGCTAGCGTTACCGCCGGCGATAGCGAGGAGCGAGTATCGGAGCGAGTATCACCTGCGAGGTGTGCTCCGGAGGAGAAGCGGACCTTGTCCGTGACCAAGTTCTTACCTACTATTGGCTGTTGTGATTCAAGTTGGATGCAACTTGTATTCAGCCTTGTTCAGTTGTAACTAGCTGTCATAGTTATTATTGTGAAAGCTTGTGTTCATCTATTGGTGTCCTTATTCTCCTGTTGGTTGACGTGTTCTTCCGACTACAAAATATTTCACAGGATCCATACTGGGGGCGCACTTACCGACGTCGCCGACCTACTGAAGCCGCCTGATGCCATCTATGTTATTTTCATATTGCACTTTTCATTTCAGTTGTTTGTGCTCACTTGTAGTAAGCCCAGGTGAGGGGTGCGAACTCTATAATTATGTTTTGACGTTTGGACCAAGCCGGTCCGGTTTGGTGGTGTTGGACCTATAGGGTCCGGTTGGGTGTGCTGGGAAGAGGCAAGCAAGAAATTATCTCCCAATCCCTATCTCTCTCTCTCTAACCCTCTCTCTCTCTCTCTCCCCCTTCGTCCGACTACCCGCGAGTGCCCTAACAACGCCGCCAGTTATCGCGAACCCGCTAGCCAGCGTCGCCGCTACCGCGCTCCGCTTGTGTATCGCCGGCTACAGTCTTCTCCTCCCCTCCTCTCCTCTCTTCTCTTGGTCCTCCTCTCCCTCTCTCGGCTTCCCCCGCGCGTTCTCCCTGCAGCCACGACGGCCTTCACCACGGGTTCTTCTGAACCGTGGGGTTCATCTTCCTCCTTGGGTCCTCTCACATGATCAAGATCAGGGGGATATAACAACTTGGTATCAGAGCTAAACGTCGGGATCTCCTTTTCCGGCACCTACCGCGCCGCTCTCACAGGATCTCGCCGCCCGCCCGCTCCGATTCTGCTCGCACGAGACAACACCGGACTTCTACCCTCTCCGGTTCTTCCCCCTCTTCCAATGGCTGAAGGTGGTCCTTTCCCTTGGCCAACTTATGGAAATGATCCAGTCTATGTTTGCCACGCAAAATGAGAAAATGGAGGCCCTCAATGCGCGTTTGGATTCCGCCAACGGCGTACCACCGTCCCCGCCATACCCCGCCGCAGCCCCGTCCGAGAGTCGGATGGACTCCACCCCGCCCTCGCGCGGCGACCCTTACACCAACAATCGCTTCGTCCGGATGGATTTTCCCCTCTACGAGGGGCGCGAAGACCCCCTTCCTTGGCTAACTCGTTGCGAGTTCTTCTTCACTAACCAACACACTCCCGACGTGGAGCGTGTGGGCGACGCCTCTTTCCACCTCCTCGGCCCGGCGCAACTGTGGGTCACACAACTTCTCTTGGAGCATCCCACCACTTCGTGGGCTGAATTTTGAGCCGCATGCTCCCTCCGTTTCGGGCCGGCGATGTCGGGCAACCCTCTCGGCGATCTATTTGCTCTCAGGTACACAGGCTCCTTCGACACCTATCTTGAGCAATTTCAGTTGTTGCTCTCACGTGCCACGACCGTGTTACCAACCCAACAGGTACCATTCTTCGCCGCCAGCTTGCCCGACCGGCTTCGTTGGGACGTGGAATTTCAAAAAAAACCGGATCTCTTGACGGCTAAGAGCCTAGCCCGTGCTTTTAACCGGCGCCTCGCATTGGATGCCCCGCCTTCGGGCCGCCCTCGACCGTCCCCCATCTTCCAGCGAACACCGCAACCGGAAGGAGACCAACAACCAAGGCCTGCTTTCCGCCGCCGATTGACCCGGCCGGAGATGACGGCCCGCCGCGAGAAAGGCTTATGTTTCAATTGTGACGAGTTATGCACTCTCACTCATCGGTGCAAACGCCTCTTTTGATTAGAAGTCGACGACCCAACCGAGGATGATGACGAGGGCTACGTCGATACAAGTACCCCTCAACTATCCCTGCATGCCTTAGAAGGCCCACAGGAGGGCTGCACCATTCAGCTTTTCGTGACCATCATGGGGACCGCACTCCTCGCTCTTTTGGACACGGGCAGTACCCACAACTTCATCCGCAAGGACCGGGCCCTCCAACTTCAACTCCCGTTCATGACGCGCAGCCACGTCACGTCGCAGTGGCCAACGGGCAACAAATGTCGTGTCCGGGAGCCTGTCGCCGCGTAGCTTTTGACGTGGACGACTTTTCTTACCAGACGGATCTTTTTCTCGTTGATCTTCGGGGTTTTAACATCGTACTTGGCGTGCGTTGGCTGCGCACTTTGGGGCCACTTACATGGGATTTTGACCGGATGCAATCTCATGGCGCGCGGGCTCACGGGTAGTTCAGTGGCAAGGACAAAATCCACAGCAGTCGCCGTCCTCTTTCCTAGTCCATACCGAGCAGTTGGAGACTCCCCTGCATTCGGCGGAGGATAATCACGCCGCTCTGGCGACCCTTCTTCAGTCGTTGCTGGAGCTTTTTAGTCTGCGCTTGGGGCTTCCCCCTAGGCGGCGACAGGACCATCGCATTTGCCTCCTTCCGGGAGCGGCTCCAGTGGTGGTGCGACCTTACCGGTACCCCTTCCTCCAGAAGGACGAGATCGAACGACAATGCGATCTCCTCCTCCAGCAGGGTCTCATTCGGCGCAGCGTTTCCCCTTTCTCTTCTCCGGTGCTGCTGGTCCACAAAAAGGACAGCACATGGCGCATGTGTGTGGACTACCGCGCCCTCAACGCAATTACAGTCAAGGACAAATTTCTCATTCCGGTGGTGGAAGAGCTGCTGGACGAGTTACATGGCGCATGTTATTTCTCCAAGCTTGACTTGTTCTCCGGGTACCATCAACTCCGCATGGCGGAAAAAGATGTGGAGAAGACGGCCTTTTGGACGCATCACGGCCACTTCGAGTTCCTTGTTATGTCATTCGGCCTAATAAACGCGTCATACACTTTTCAAGCGCTGATGAATGAGGTATTCTAACCCTTCCTCCGCAAGTCCATTCTCATTTTTTTGACGATATTTTGGTGTATAGTAAAACTTGGGAGGACCACTTACACCATCTCCGGGCTGTTCTCTCTATGGCCCACCGGCACCACTTCATCTTGAAGCCGTCGAAGTGCTCATTTGGGCAACGCTCCATCACGTACTTGGGCCACGTGGTGGATCATTCGGGAGTGTCGGCCGATCCGGCCAAGCTCGAGGGAGTGGCGTCGTAGCCACGGCTGCAAAACATCACCGCCCTCCGCGGATTTCTCGGACTCACGGGCTACTACCGCCGCTTCATCCGCGACTACGGTGTCGTGGCCGCCCCTCTGATCAGTTTACTGCGGAAAAACGCATTTGTGTGGACGAACACCGCAACCGAGGCATTCCATGCATCCAGGCTGCCTTGTTGTCAGCTCCCGTTCTCCGCCTTCCGGATTTCACCGTGCCATTCCTAGTCGAGTGTGATGCCTCCGGGTTGGGCTATGGGGCAGTGCTGCAACAGGAGGGTCATCCCATTGCGTATTTCAGCCGTCAAACGGTCATCCACCACAGGAAGTTACCGGCCTACGAATAAGAGCTCATTGGGCTCGCCAAGGCAGTTCAACATTGGCGGCCTTACTTATGGGCCGATCCTTCATCGTGCGGACAGACCACTACAGTCTCAAGTATCTCTTAGAGCAACGCCTCACTACCGTGCCACAGCAGAGATGGGTTAGCAAATTACTCGGCTTCGACTTTCAAGTGGAGCATAAGGCGGGGTCCCTCAACTGCGCCGCCGACGCGCTCTCACGTCGGGACACACCTGCGGCTGCAGCCATATGTGCCATCTCCTTTCCTACGTCCGACCTCCTCTCCTTGCTCCGACGGGAGGTCCATGACTCTCCCAGTTTATCCTAGCTGCTGCACAGGGCGGAGCAAGGGCTTCCGGATGCCGCATGGACAGCCCGCCAGGGGCTCATCTATTATCAAAAACGGCTCTATGTTGACTCGACATCACCCCTCATCTTCAAAATCGTGGGTGACATCCATTTCTGCGGCCATGAAGGAGTTCACCGCACTCTCCAGAGTTTCCGAACGGAATTTTATTGGAAGGGTATGCGCCGACACGTCCACAAATTCATCTCCACATGCGCCCTCTGTCAACAAAATAAGGCCGATAACCTCCTGCCGGCGGGATTGCTTCAGCCCCTACCTATCCCTACACAAGTTTGGGCAGACCTTTCTATGGATTTTGTTGAAGGACTTCCTCCGGTTCGCGGCAAGTGCATTTTGATGGTCGTGGTGGACCGGTTCTCAAAGGGAGCCCATTTCATTCCCCTAGCTCGGCCACTCGTCGCAGAGCACGTGGCCCGCGTATTCTTCAAGGAGATCTTTCGTCTACACGGCATGCCGGAGACGCTTGTCTCGGATCGGGACAAAGTATTCACGAGTAGCTTTTGGCGAGAACTTTTCTCCCTTAGCGGCACCAAATTGGCGTTTTCGTCTGCATACCACCCCCAATCGGATGGACAAATCGAAGTGGTCAACCGCACCCTTGAGATGTACCTACGATGCGTGACCGGGGACCGGCCGCGGGAATGGCCACGTTGGTTACCGTGGGTGGAATATTGTTACAACACGACATACCATACGGCTTTGCAGACCACACCGTTCCGCCTCATCTATGGCCGCCCCCCCCCCCCCCCCCCCCCCCCCGTCTATTGTCCTACACGGGTGGTTCGGCTCGCCTAACGGCCATTGATCAAGAGTTGGAGGATCGCGACACTTTCTTACAGGCCGCCCGGGATCGCCTGCTGCAGGCCCAGCAACGCATGGAGGTTTCCTAAAACCGCGGGCATAGAGATCTCACCCTTGCGGTTAGAGATTGGGTTTGGGTGCGGCGTCGCCCCTTTCGGCAAGTTACAGCGGTGCGTCCTCCTTCCAACAAGTTGGGCCCTAAATTCTTTGGCCCCTTTTCCATCACCGGGCGCATTGGCGGCGTGGCCTACCGTCTCGCCTTGCCACCAGAGGCACGCATTCATGATGTTTTCCACATTTCCCAGCTGAAGTTGTTTGTGGGGCCCCCGCCACCGGGTCCCTTGGTTCAACTCCCACCACAGCTTGAGGACAAGCTGTCTTCGAACGAGGGTGGTGATGTTACGACACTCGACGCAACAGATCCATACTGGGGGCGCACTTACCGACATCGCCGACCTACTGAAGCCGCCTGATGCCATCTATGTTATTTTCATATTGCACTTTTCATTTCAGCTGTTTGTGCTCACTTGTAGTAAGCCCAGGTGAGGGGCGCGAAGTCTATAATTATGTTTTGACGTTTGGACCAAGCCGGTCCGGTTTGGTGGTGTTGGACCTATAGGGTCCGGTTGGGTGTGCTGGGAAGAGGCAAGCAAGAAAATAATACTTAGGTGAGGTCGGGCGTTCATAACCACCGATACCGCCGCGCCAAACGGAGCCTTTATATTGTTTTGGTGGCGGCTGATGCGCGGCATGACATTTGTTGTTTTGGCCGCAAACATTGCGGCATGACATTTGTTGTTTTGGCCGCAAACATTGTGCGCGGTTGGATCTCACCTGCCAACATGAATAAAACACAGTTGTCAAAGCCGCGCCTTTCTCCATTCTCAATCATCCAAACAAGTTTAATCTTTAAATAATCGTAGTGACAAAAGAGGCCATTTTAATCTGCTTAATCTATACGCCGTAGACAGCTCATGGCAATGGCAACCATGAAGAAGAAGTTTGAAGATAAACACAAAACGAAGTCATGCCGGCCGTGGTTGATGAAATAAATAAGCTCAAAAATATACATGAAAAGTTCCGAATACCATTCTCCAATTTCCTACTTTCTTTCTGAGTTTTGGATGACAGGGGGATTATGGCTACTTCCGTCAACAAGATGATCCAAACCACCATAGAAGAAATAGACTGTTTGGGACCCAAACTACACTGTTTGTAAATCAAAATAGGCAATAGCAACAAGAATGAATCCATTGAAGTAAAGAGCGAAACTACCTTCCCTCCGAAGGAGAAACTCCGGATCTCTTTCGCTCCGGAAACAGCTCCTCGTACGACGCCGCGAATCCTCCGCCGCCAAACATTCCGAATACATCGGTATAGTCTACGCCACCCCTGCATCCACCGGCGCCCAAACCTTCCGTCTCGAAGCAGTTGTCTGCCGGAGGAAGGTCGAGCAGCGGGATTGATGAGGCAGAGGCCGCGGAGCCGAAGATGTCGAGATAGTCCTCAAGCTGCAGAGAGAAGGGCGCCGCCGTGTGCCTCGGCGGCCCCCCCAAAACTTCGCCGTAGTCTGACCTCCCCATCACCTTGGACCCAATACTAGTCTTCCGCCATGACCTCGAGCTATGCATCTTCTCCATGTAGATGAAGCGTGAGCAGAGGAGTTGTTCTACGGTTTACTGGGGCTTGTTCTTCTTCCTCCCACTTCTCTCTCTCAAACCATCCAAAAACTTGCCGAATCCGGCGCTGCAATTTTTGTAACCGGTCGGAGACAGACTTTAATTATTTGTAGTCAATTTCATTTTTTTTTCCTTTTAAAGTTTGAAGTTTTATTTCATGATTTGAATTCTGAAGAAACGCCGAACTGGAATTAGAATCGGCGATTTATTTAAGGTGTCAGTAAAGAACTGCATCCTCGAAGGAATTATTCCGTGTGTATCTTGCCGTGTCATAAAACATTAATGTATGTTATGTAATTACAAATTTAAATTAAATTGCTCATTATTAATATATAGAGGGTAACGTATGAGAAAACTATTAAAGGGATGTTAATTTTTCACATATATGAGACATTTTCACGTCCTACACATCAATACCCCACAAGTGTAGTGCGGTGACGCTCAAATTCTGGGAAGTGGTGGATCCAGAAAATTATAAATGGGGTACACGTAAAAAAATTCTAAACTCAATAGTGCATAAAATGCTACATTGAGCGGGGGTGAGTAGGCGGACCGCAGGTCATGGATTGGAAATTAATTTTAGGGTGCACGTAGCTGAGTTTGGTCTGCGAATAGCGAAATTTGGTTTGCGAATAACCAAATTTGATATACAAATAGTCAATTTTTTGTCTGCTTACAACAAATCACAAAAAATACGTCTAGAAAAAAATGTCTGCTTTCGGGCATCATCGATGCTCTAATGTGTACGGGGATACGAGCAGAATGCATATTTACGCATGTGGCAGAGGACCCAAACTAGACTCTTTGTATAGTAATAAGAGCTACAAAAATTTATCATTTTTATGGTTGGAATTAGAATTGAAGGGGAACCTTGGCACACCAGTTGTGGTGTCGCCGTGTGACCTTGAGGTCACGGGTTCGAGTCCCGGAAGCAGCCTCTTGCAAAATGTAAGATAAAGTTTGCCTATATTTCACCTGTGGTGGGATCCTTCCCCGGACCCACGCCGCGCGGGAATGCCTTTGTGCACCGGGCTGCCCTTTTTTATATTGTTGGAATTAGAGTTGAGGTAAAGCTATCAAATAAAAAATATAAGCTATTTTTATGTACTTATGTTATCTCATCTTTACTCCTAGAATTTTGAAATAAGTAAATCAATCTTTGTTTATGTTTCCATAATTTCAAATCAATTAAGCTGTATATATTGATGTTGGAACAAACGGGAAAGTCGTATGGTCAATGCACTCAACTTGGCTATGATGATGTAGGCGGTGCATTGGAAAATGTAACACTTTAACCTACTATAACTATGGTCGCTGACAAACTAAATAATTTGTGAATAATTTAGGAATCAATTCGTGAAGATTTGTATTTTATAAATTTGAATTCGGATTCGAATCCAAAATTCAAATTCAACTGGTATTTGAATTCAAATTCATTCCCTCTATTGTCAAGATTCGTGAATAGTTCGCGAATAATAACAATATCTATATTATATATGAAGATGGTCCTCGTTGTCCGATCAAAGCCTATTTGATTCTTCATTTGAAGCGAATTCGAATCCAAGCCCCAAATCCAAATTCGAATATTTGAACGAATATGAATCCAAATCTTTGCATCCTATGACAAATTTAAATTTGGTTGAAGAGTTATTTGATTCGTGAACACTCTTAACTATAATCATTACCAACTTGATAACATCGTCGTCTAATCATATCATTTTATATTTCTTGCACAACGGAAGAGTATCAAAAGTGAAACTAAAGTGCAGAACACATAGTAAACACACAATGAATTCAAATCTTCATCCGGGGGGCTACAATTAGGCTGCAAAAGGAATTAAACGGGAAAATGTGTGACTATTGGAATCTTACATCTTTATCAGTATTGCGCCCACAGTGGCAGCATCCTTGTCGAGTACATCAAGCAGCTCGTCTTGATGCATTTCCTAGTGGTAGTAGAAAATGAGGTTAAACTAATGCGTAAGGCCCCGTTTGGCACGTCTTCTCCCACGGGAGGCGGAAAGGAGGCTGACCGCAAACGGAGGGCTTTTCTGCGGTGGCAGAGGAGCCCAAATGCCGCCGCACAGCTACCGCTGTTTGGGTAGCCTCCGTCGCCGCCGTACCGGAGCCCGAACTGCGTGCCAAACGGAGCCTAAGTGGCTCTTACCCTCCCGCTGACTAAATACTATTATATTGTCTCGACCATATCAATGTTCACATCTCACAAACACTCATAAGGCACGAGTTTTTCTATATGTAAAATACTATTAGCATAGTGGTCATGGTTTTAATAATTTTTTGAGTGAAAGATCGATCATTTACGAAATCATAATTTAGCCGATTTTTATGTACAAAAAACTCATGACAAAATGTGTACATTTTTCTATATGTAAACTACATATTGTACAAAAAAATTCATTAAAAATATAGATATATTTCTCCAATATTTAGACATACTATGAATATTTTTTTATATTTATTGATTAAATTTTTTCGAAAAAATTACTACAACACAGATAAATTTGTCTGCGTACGCCGATAGATATATATATATATATACCAACATATTATACTCTTCAACGGGGCTCACCATTACACCATACTTTATTACTTTGTGATTGTTCAATTTTTTGATCTTTATGCTTTGTCATCTATGTCAACTAGTTCATTTTCTTGCCAACCTCCTCCTTAACTTGAATAAGCTCTTCTTTCTTCTATTTGTTCCTCCTATTCATTGTTGAAGAATTATGTGGATTTATACGGGTACTACAACAATTAAATCTAATAAAGTATTGTTTAAGATATTGGATTCTCTGCAACGAGCACTATAATATTTTTTGTCTTTGGCAACATTTTAGCTGACAATATTTATAAAATGATGTCTAGACATGGAATAGAGAATAGTTTATAAATATTGCATCAAGTAGCATTTTTAGTTGCAAGTATTTGTAATAGTTTATTATTTGCATATAAAAGTTCCAATTTTCATTAATCCAGGTGCACTGTGGCCACTACATTTAAAAGAACTAAACATTTATTTATTTTTTAATTAAAAACTTTGGCAACATTTTCTAATTGTAACACTAGCAATCAACATTTCTAAAATATTGCAATAGGTCCATCGAAGCACTGTTGTCTATTCTAAAGGAATAGACAATCAT
Organism: Dactylorhiza incarnata; assembly: GCA_033032865.1. NCBI lineage: Eukaryota > Viridiplantae > Streptophyta > Magnoliopsida > Asparagales > Orchidaceae > Dactylorhiza > Dactylorhiza incarnata. The sequence goes on from JAWHQI010000260.1 coordinate 1,221,475, forward strand.
TTTTGTATATATAGTGTTGTCTAGAGGTATGTAAAATTTTTGTCTTTAACATTTGGTAAAACGGGTATAGGCAATACCCTAGGACGACAAATATTTATGTTTTGACAACACTTTGCAGTTTTATGCAATATTTTTCAAGTGTTGCTGAAGGCCAAAAATATTATAGCGGAGGTAAATGATTGAAATACTTTCAATCGTAAGACTTCAATTACTTTCCATACCATAAGATACAATCATATCTGATTACTTTAATTCATTTTAAGAATATAATTATTTATACTAGTTCATAATGTTCTCTCTACTTTTAATTGGAAAAAAATATTGGAATAATACAGTTTAGAGTTTAGACTACTTCATGTTGTTTTCTCTCACTGTAAAAACTCATTTACAAAAAAAAATCAAACTTCATAGAGGTTTAGGCTCTGTTTGGAATGACTTATTTTCACCGGTCAAGCGGTTACGACCGCATGAATCAGACCTTAATTAAGGTCCGGTTCATGCAGTCGTAACCGCTTAACCGGTGAAAATAAGTCTCCCCAAACGGAGCCTTAATCTTCCTAAACTCTTTACCATGCGGGTTCTCTTTCTCTTTTGAGTTTTTCATGGAATTATTGACTGCTTTTGCCCCCCCCCCCCCCCTCCCCCCCTCTCTAAACTGTGAGAGGCGCTCGAAGCATCCCGGGGAGTGTCAAATGTGGAACACAGAATCCGTTGCCCATAGCTGGGTATAAATAGGCAAACCTTAGGAGTATCTACGGGTATTAGATATCCGCGTATCCTACACGACCCGTTAAGCCTCCGAACACCGTTACGAGTCCAAATATACACCAACATTCTCCTCCTATATTTGTGACAAGTAACGTGTACGTTTCGGAGTGCAGAAAATGGAGGGTACTAAAAGACATGTTTTCGACTTTACACATTGCAATAAGAGTTAGCACAGTTTAAACATAAGCAGGATTGTTATAACAGAATCATAAAACATCCAAAACAAATAACAGTGATACTCATACATAAATAAGTCTGAAAACAAAAACAAGGTACTGAATCAAAACATATAAAGAATTCTACTCAGAGAGTAGATCATCAGCATCCATGTCGAACACCACTTTCTCTCCTCCATCTCCACTAGTGCCTGCAAGGAATTTCATGAGATTAGACTCAATGAATTCATAGACGTATGCAGTAACATATAAAGTAAGCTAGCTCTACCCGAGTGAGCTTAGTACTTGTAGCAATAGTGAAGTAACACTGTCAGCATCTCTATCCAGTCTAACTAGGACCAGTTAAAGTTTTGATTTTAATAAATCAAACAGTGTTATCTTACTCATTAATGGTCACTATGTACCTCATCAACAAATGATTTGGCACACCATCATTTGCAACATTATCAAATGTGGAATAATGTGATATGACCATAAATGTTTAGATTAACCGTTACAACGACTTTCGATTCCCAGTTGAATAACTCTCGAATCAACTTACGATGAGAAAGATGTTAGGTTATCAAATGTGGAATAACCAGTATCTAGCCATCTTGGGCTTTCATCAAGAAGTTATTTGGGGTTTTCAGTCTGTTATTAGATGCTTGAATGTTGCGACTATAGGTTCTTACTATTAAAGCATAAACACAGGAGGAAAGTTTCATACATCTATGAACTTTAATCTCATCTCCCCCGATGTTTTAATTGTAAGAGCTCTATTCAAGCCTTTGGTTAAAGCGTCTGCAACATTATCTTTCGATCTCACATCTATTAGGGTCATAATCCCTTGACTAGTGAGAGTGGTCAACCAGGCTTGTTTCATCCGTAGTTGCCTTCTTTTGTCATTGAACAGATTGTTCGTGGCATTCGTCTTTGTAGCCTGATTGTCGCAGTGAACTGCAACAGAACTCAGTTTCAGGCTCGTCAATGGAATGTCCATAACCAAATCTCTTATCCATTCTGCTTCTTCTCCAGCTGAAGCTAGAGCGTACAGTTCGGATTCCATAGAAGAGAGAGCAATACAGGAATGCCTTTTTGGACTTCCAAGCTACAGCTGCTCCTCCTAGTGTGAAAAAAAACCCACTAGTGGACTTGCTGTCGTTTATTTCTGAGCACCATGATGCATCAGAGTATCCTTCCAAAACTGGAGGATGACCACTATAGCATAAAACATACTTTTGGGTGTGCTTTAAGTATCGCATTAGCCTATCTAGGGCATTCCAGTGGTCCTTATACAACACCCATATTTGCCGAGCTGGTCTGATCAGCCCGGACTCAGGCAGATCAAGGTGAACAAGGAAAGTGCCCGCTCCGGAGCGCCCGAAATCAGTCAAGGCAGAAATAACTCCGGACGAGAGTAAAAGAGAGCGGCGGGACCAGTAGGGGAACACCCACTCGGCCCTTTGCGGGCGAATGGGGGGGGTGTATTACCCATATTTTGTCAAGTCCAAATTGTAAGTAAAGGCGACCGAGACCAACGAAAGCGGAGAAGCGATGCCCGAGCTAAATGGACGAGTCCACCCGCCCGGCACCCAAGGGGAAGGGGAGGACAAATGGGGCTCCACTCGCCCAAGAAGGGGCGAGTGGAGTCCACTCGCCCAAGGGGCGAGTGGCCCACTCGCCCGAGGGGCGAGTCGGCCATTCGCCCGAGGGGCGAGTGGCCCACTCACCCGAGGGGCGAGTCGGCCACTCGCCCGAGGGGCGAATGGCCCACTCACCCAGGAGGGGCAAGGGGCCTGCTCACCCGAGAAGGGTGAGCGCGGTCCCCTCGCCCGGTCGGACCTCGCGTCCGACGTCTTGGGGCGAGTCGGCCCTGGTTCGTACATCTGGTGCGTGGTCAAGTTCCAGGTGGGGTGCGGATGGTATTTTCAAACAGCGGAACCTAGCTATTAACAGACCTATCACGCTATCCGCAACCTATTTTCAGGAAATCTATAAATAGACCCCCATGGGCACCTTGGGGAGGGTTGGCATCTCCTTACCCCCACCCCCCTTAGTGTGTTCGGTTAGCTAGTGACCCTGCCTTCCGTTCGCCAAGTTTTTCAGGCCAGCGGTCAGGTGTTGCGAGTGCTCTCCGAGGTGCCCAGGCTCAGCATTGGCTTGGGAGGGGAAGATCTTCGGGTCTTTTGGGTTAGTGGCGGGACCTCCTCGCTGCAGCTCGTGGGGTCTGTTTTCACCTGAATCCACCAGTAGAGAGGTTCTTAGGCTCTAAGTGACTAGCCGTTCGGCTTTACCTAAGATAAGTAAGGGCAAGCTGCCTACCCCTATTTTCGAACGCTGAAGCCCGGAAACTGGTTTCAACATTCTGGTGCGGTGAGCGTGGAACGCAGCTTGTTCGGAAAAACCCTAAGTAGGTCGAATGGCTGGAAGTGAAGAGCTAGAGAACTCACCCCCTCCCGACGACTACGTAAGGAAAAGCGACTTCGATGAGTCCAAGAAGACGATCATGGAGACCTTGCGCTCTGCACTCACCCCCACAGGCGAGTGCTCGACTCCGCCGGTACCTATCCTCACCTCACCTACCCTATGTGAGACGGCACCAGCAGGGCGACTTGATAAGGAAGCGCGGGTGGAGGAGGATAGAACTCTTCAGGCGAGGATGTTGTTTCCTAGCCCGGCGAGTGCTCTGCACCTAGGGGAGGAGGCACGGCGAGTGATGCCCATCCGCCAGGTGGGAAGGGGAAGCCCTTTCTGCGAGTTGATCCTGACCGCCCCGGTTCCGGAAGGGTTTAGGGAGCCGGTTATGTCCCACTACACAGGCAAAGATGACCCTCAGGAGCACCTCCAGTGGTTTGAGGACGCCATGTCCATCAGGCAGATGACCGACGCCTTCAAGTGTAGGTTGTTCGTCATCTCCTTTCAGGAGAAAGCTAGGGATTGGTTCCATCAACTTCCTCCCGGATCCATCTACAGTTTCGGGGACTTGAAGCGGAGTTTCCTATTAAGGTTCTCGACGTCCAAGAAGAGGAGGAAGGGGGCGGAGGCCCTCTTTCTGATCAAGCAGAGGTCGGAAGAGTCTCTAGGAAGCTATGTGGATCGATTACAAGAAGAGGTCCTTCTCGTCAATGAGGTCCCTGGACACACTTTGCAACTTGCGCTTACCCTCGGGTTGCGGCAGGGGTTGTTTCGCATGGGCTTGTCCCGGGACCCTCCCCTGTCCTACGAGGAGTTGATGGAACGGGCAGGACGGGAGATCGAAGTGGAGGCAACAAACCCGGAGTTCGCGACCAAGATGGCCAAGTGGGCGGAAGGAAGAGGAAAGGAGAAGGAACCACAGCAGCAGCTAGGGTGGAGGTACCCAGAGCAAAATAACAGGCAGGGTCCGAGGCCACCCCTCCCCCCACCTCAACACGCTATGGGGATCAGCCAAAGAAGAAGAAGGAATCGCGCGGGAGGAAGAGAGGGTATCCGAGCGGAGTTGCCCTTTTGTGACTTCCATCAAGCGGAAGGTCACGCGACAGCCACTTGCCCCGAGTTCTTGGGAGTCAGGGAAGGGAGAAGAGCCCCTGCAGGGGGAGAGTTATTGCTGCTGAGAGATGGAAGAGAAGAAAGAGGAGAGGAGGTGAAGAAAAAATAAGACATCAGCAACGAGGGTAGGAGGCCGAAGAAAATGCAGGACAACTAAAGGCTGAGCAAGTAGGACCCAAAGAAGGTCCGAGAGTGTATCTGGCAGAGCATGAATGTCTGCTTGCTTGTCTGTAATGAACAGTGAGCATCTTATCTCAATGAATTTTGTTTCTACTAAGTAAAGTAAAAATATTTTGCAGGGCCCCGAGATGGTTCCGCTGACTAGGCTCTCACTAGCTGGCAGGACAGGTTGACCTCTCGGAGAGGCCAAGTAAGTTTTGCCCCGGGATGGTTCCGCTGACCAGGCTCTCACTAGCTGGCGGGACAGGTTGACCTCTCGGAGAGGCCAAGTAAGTTTTGCCCCGGGATGGTTCCGCTGACCAGGCTCTCATTAGCTGGTCGGACAGGTTGACCTCGGAGAGGCCAAGTAAGTTTTGCCCCGGGATGGTTCCGCTGACCAGGCTCTCACTAGCTGGCGGGACAGGTTGACCTCTCAGAGAGGCCAAGTAAGTTTTGCCCCGGGATGGTTCCGCTGACCAGGCTCTCACTAGCTGGCAGGACAGGTTGACCTCTCGGAGAGGCCAAGTAAGTTTTGCCCCGGGATGGTTCCGCTGACCAGGCTCTCACTAGCTGGCAGGACAGGTTGACCTCTCGGAGAGGCCAAGTAAGTTTTGCCCCGGGATGGTTCCGCTGACCAGGCTCTCACTAGCTGGCAGGACAGGTTGACCTCTCGGAGAGGCCAAGTAAGTTTTGCCCCGGGATGGTTCCGCTGACCAGGCTCTCACTAGCTGGCAGGACAGGTTGACCTCTCGGAGAGGCCAAGTAAGTTTTGCCCCGGGATGGTTCCGCTGACCAGGCTCTCACTAGCTGGCAGGACAGGTTGACCTCTCGGAGAGGCCAAGTAAGTTTTTCCCCGGGATGGTTCCGCTGACCAGGCTCTCACTAGCTGGCAGGACAGGTTGACCTCTCGGAGAGGCCAAGTAAGTTTTGCCCCGGGATGGTTCCGCTGACCAGGCTCTCACTAGCTGGCGGGACAGGTTGACCTCTCGGAGAGGCCAAGTAAGTTTTGCCCCGGGATGGTTCCGCTGACCAGGCTCTCACTAGCTGGCGGGACAGGTTGACCTCTCGGAGAGGCCAAGTAAGTTTTGCCCCGGGATGGTTCCGCTGACCAGGCTCTCACTAGCTGGCGGGACAGGTTGACCTCTCGGAGAGGCCAAGTAAGTTTTGCCCTGGGATGGTTCCGCTGACCAGGCTCTCACTAGCTGGCGGGACAGATTGACCTCTCGGAGAGGCCAAGTAAGTTTTGCCCCGGGATGGTTCCGCTGACCAGGCTCTCACTAGCTGGCGGGACAGGTTGACCTCTCGGAGAGGCCAAGTAAGTTTTTCCCCGGGATGGTTCCGCTGACCAGGCTCTCACTAGCTGGCGGGATAGGTTGACCTCTCGGAGAGGCCAAGTAAGTTTTGCCCCGGGATGGTTCCGCTGACCAGGCTCTCACTAGCTGGCGGGACAGGTTGACCTCTCGGAGAGGCCAAGTAAGTTTTGCCCCGGGATGGTTCCGCTGACCAGGCTCTCACTAGCTGGCGGGACAGGTTGACCTCTCGGAGAGGCCAAGTAAGTTTTGCCCCGGGATGGTTCCGCTGACTAGGCTCTCACTAGCTGGCAGGACAGGTTGACCTCTCGGAGAGGGCAAGTAAGTTTTGCCCCGGGATGGTTCCGCTGACCAGGCTCTCACTAGCTGGCAGGACAGGTTGACCTCTCGGAGAGGCCAAGTAAGTTTTGCCCCGGGATGGTTCCGCTGACCAGGCTCTCACTAGCTGGCAGGACAGGTTGACCTCTCGGAGAGGCCAAGTAAGTTTTGCCCCGGGATGGTTCCGCTGACCAGGCTCTCACTAGCTGGCAGGACAGGTTGATCTCTCGGAGAGGCGAAGTAAGTTTTACCCCGGGATGGTTCCGCTGACCAGGCTCTCACTAGCTGGTTGGACAGGTTGACCTCTCGGAGAGGCCAAGTAAGTTTTGCCCCGGGATGGTTCCGCTGACCAGGCTCTCACTAGCTGGCAGGACAGGTTGACCTCTCGGAGAGGCTAAGTAAGTTTTGCCCCGAGAAGAGACCGCTGACCGGGCTTGTTCATGCCGGCAGGGCAGGAGAACTCACTCGGCGAGGCGAGGTGATTCATGTTGGTTAAGGCCCCGAGAAGAGACCGCTGACCGGGCTTGTTCATGTCGGCAGGGCAGGAGAACTCACTCGGTGAGGCAGATGTTCATATTGATTAAGGCCCTGAGAAGAGACCGCTGGCCGGGCTTGTTCATGCCGGCAGGGCAAGAGAACTCACTCGGTGAGGCAGATGTTCATATTGATTAAGGCCCCGAGAAGAGACCGCTGACCGAGCTTGTTCATGCCGGCAGGGCAGGAGAACTCACTCGGTGAGGCGAGATGTTCATATTGATTAAGGCCCCGAGAAGAGGTCGCTGACTGGGCTTGTTCATGTCGGCAGGGCAGGAGAACTCACTCGGTGAGGCGAGATGTTCATATTGATTAAGGCCCCGAGAAGAGGCCGCTGACCGGGCTTGTTCATGCCGGCAGGGCAGGAGAACTCGCTCGGAGAGGCGGATGGAAATTTGGTTAAGGCCCCGAGAAGAGACCGCTGACCAGGCTAGTTGAAGGTGGCAGGACAGGAGAACTCACTTGGAGAGGCGGATGGAAATTTGGTTAAGGCCCCGAGAAGAGACCGCTGACCAGGCTAGTTGAAGCTGACAGGACAGGAGAACTCGCTCGGAGAGGCGGATGAAAATTTGGTTAAGGCCCCGAGAAGAGACCGCTGACCAGGCTAGTTGAAGCTGGCAGGACAGGAGAACTCGCTCGGAGAGGCGGATGGAAATTTGGTTAAGGCCCCGAGAAGAGACCGCTGACCAGGCTAGTTGAAGCTGGCAGGACAGGAGAACTCGCTCAGAGAGGCGGATGGAAATTTGGTTAAGGCCCCGAGAAGAAACTGCTGACCAGGCTAGTTGAACCGGCAGGGCAGGAGAATTCACTCGGAGAGGCATAAAGTCGAAAAGTTGAAAAGTCGGAAAGACGGTTAAGGCCTCCACCTCCAGCTGAGCTCGGCTCCCTGGAAGGTGTTGATTTGTTTCCACCTCCAGCTGAGCTCGGCTCCCTGGAAGGTGTTGATTTGTATCCACCTCCAGCTGAGCTCGGCTCCCTGGAAGGTGTTGATTTGTATCCACCTCCAGCTGAGCTCGGCTCCCTGGAAGGTGTTGATTTGTTTCCACCTCCAGCTGAGCTCGGCTCCCTGGAAGGTGTTGATTTGTATCCACCTCCAGCTGAGCTCGGCTCCCTGGAAGGTGTTGATTTGTATCCACCTCCAGCTGAGCTCGGCTCCCTGGAAGGTGTTGATTTGTTTCCACCTCCAGCTGAGCTCGGCTCCCTGGAAGGTGTTGATTTGTATCCACCTCCAGCTGAGCTCGGCTCCCTGGAAGGTCTTGATTTGTTTCCACCTCCAGCTGAGCTCGGCTCCCTGGAAGATGATGATTTGTATCCACTTCCTGGTGAGCTCGGCTCCCTGGGAGATGTTAAGTTATTTCTGCATCCAGGTGAGCTCGGCTCCCTGGAAGGTGTTAGGTTGTTTCCGCATCCAGTTGAGCTCGGCTCCTTGGAAGGTGTTGAGTTCCTCCACCCCATGCTCCGACTACTCGCATCACTTCCCGAGCGCGCAGCAAGATCAGCAGTCCTCGGCCCCGCAACATATCTCACCACATCGACTCGCTCAAGTGTATTCGAGAGACTAAGACCTCGATGAGCAGCCATATATGAGAGGTTGGTTGCGCAGGAGCAAAGCATGCGAACTTATGCTGGCATGATCGCGCGTGACAGTCCTCTTAAAAGGAAGTCGGATCCTTACGGTCGTATGAGCCGAAGGTAAGGTCGCACGCGGTGTCGCCAAGGGATCCGCCTTCGACCCAAGAGAGACGTTGAGCGAAAAAAGAGTTTTCATTCTTATGTATAACTTAAGGCAATGTATCTTTTACAATAGTCACGCGACACACGCGAGAAAGGGGGAGGGAATGTTCCCTGGCCAGAGCAAGGGGCTCCGCCGGGTCACCCCGACTCCTCCCAAAGAGAGCCTTAAAGCAGATCTAGAAACCCTAAGGAGGGATCGTTTTGTTCAGAAGGTAGGAAGGGGAAAAGCTCTCAAAGAAGGTGCTCCCCTCCCCCCTTTAGGGGGTTCTTTGTTTCCAAGTTCTCTTGTAAAACCCCTCGGAGACTCTCGGGAAGGTTCACCTGCTCGTCAAATACGCGGGTTGGACTTTCTTTCCGAGCTTGAGGCAAGCTCGAAAAGAGCGGGGATTGTGTACAACCCCCATATTTGCCGAGCTGGTCTGATCAGCCCGGACTCAGGCAGATCAAGATGAACAAGGAAAGTGCCCGCTCGGGAGCGCCCGAAATCAGTCAAGGCAAAAATAACTCCGGACGAGAGTAAAAGAGAGCGGCAGGACCAGTAGGGGAACACCCACTCGGCCCTTCGCGGGCGAATGGGGGGTGTGTATTACCCATATTTTGTCAAGTCCAAATTGTAAGTAAAGGCGACCGAGACCAACGAAAGCGGAGAAGCGATGCCTGAGCCAAATGGACGAGTCAACCCGCCCGGCACCCAAGGGGAAGGGGAGGACAAATGGGGCTCCACTCGCCCAAGAAGGGGCGAGTGGAGTCCACTCGCCCAAGGGGCGAGTGGCCCACTCGCCCAAGGGGCGAGTGGAGTCCACTCGCCCAACGAGCGAGTGGCCCACTCGCCCGAGGGGCGAGTCGGCCATTCGCCCGAGGGGCGAGTGGCCCACTCGCCCGAGGGGCGAGTCGGCCCACTCGCCCAGGAGGGGCAAGGGGCCTGCTCACCCGAGAAGGGTGAGCGCGGTCCCCTCGCCCGGTCGGACCTCGCGTCCGACGTCTTGGGGCGAGTCAGCCCTGGTTCGTCCATCCGGTGCGCGGTCAAGTTCCAGGTGGGGTGCGGATGGTATTTTCAAACAGCGGAACCTGGCTATTAACAGACCTATCACGCTATCCGCAGCCCATTTTCAGGAAATCTATAAATAGACCCCCCATGGGCACCTTGGGGAGGGTTGGCATCTCCTTACCCCCACCCCCCTTAGTGTGTTCGGTTAGCTAGTGACCCTGCCTTCCGTTCGCCAAGTCTTTCAGGCCAACGGTCAGGTGTTGCGAGTGCTCTCCGAGGTGCCCAGGCTCAGCATTGGCTTGGGAGGGGAAGATCTTCGGGTCTTTCGGGTTAGTGGCGGGACCTCCTCACTGCAGCTCATGGGGTCTGTTTTCACCTGAATCCACTAGTAGAGAGGTTCTTAGGCTCTAAGTGACTAGCCGTTCGGCTTTACCTGAGATAAGTAAGGGCAAGCTGCCTACCCCTATTTTTGAACGCTGAAGCCGGGAAACTGGTTTCAACAGTCCTGGCCAGGATTGCTAGTGAATCGGCTTAACATGCCTACCGTAAAGGCTATGTCAGGTCTAGTGCAGACCATAGCATAAATGAGACTACCAATCAGTTTAGAGTAATCTAACTGTCTAACTACAGGTCCTTCATTGGGCTTTAAGCGGTTGTTATAATCGTATGGTGTCTCTAAAGCTCGACTATCACTGTATCCTCACGTATCCAACAAGGATTTTATGTAGTGGCTTTGACTTAGGGAAATGCCATTTTTCCCAAAGCTCACCTGCATACCTAGGATAGTGTCAACTATTCCTAGATCTTTGATGTCAAATGCTTTCATCAGGCCCGACTTTACGTCATCCATTTCGGATTGATCGGATGCCAGAATTAGCATGTCATCTACATATAAATATATTATGGCGACGTTATCTGATCTATGACGTATGTAAAGACATTTATCCGAGAGACTTGACAAAAATCTCATGTTCTTTACACAATAGTCAAATTTCTCATGCCATAATTTAGGTGACTGTTTTAATCTGTATAGCGATTTTAAAAGCTTACAGACCATGTTTTCGTGACCGTCTACAATGAAACCTTCAGGTTGGCTCATGTAGATCTCTTCGGTCAGATCTCCGTTCAAGAACGCAGTCTTAACATCCAACTGATGGACAATAAAGGTCTCAATAGCTGCAATAGCTAGGAGGATCCTAATGGTTGCTAAGTGACACATTGGTGAATATACGTCAAAATAATCCACCCCACTAACTTGTGTGAAACCTTTAGCCACCAGGCGTGCTTTATACTTAGCTACGCTACCATCAGGATTTAGTTTCTTTTTCAGAACCCACCTACATCCTATTGGTTTAGCTCCTTTAGGCTTAGGAACTAACGTCCAGGTGTTGTTCTGTAGGAGAGAATTCATCTCTTCCTCAATAGCTTCTTTCCAGAGTAGTGAATCCCTTGATCTCATCGCTTCCTTATAGGTGGACGGATCGGCCTCAACGTGGTAGGTAACAAAATCACTACCGAAGGTTCTGGGAGTTTTCTCTCTCACTGAAGTCCTCCTAGACTCTAGGCCACTGGTGTCTACAGGAACTGAATAGGAAGTGCTCGGTACTGATTCTGGATCCTCCTCAGTAATAGATGTTTGCATACTTGGGAGTGTCAGGTTCTTATCTTTAAGAAATTTATCTTCAAAAAACACTGCATTCCTAGATTCGATGATGATATTGTTGGAAATATCAAGGAATCGATCTGCAGCACTATCTTCAGCACAACCTAAATAGACACATGTATTGGTCCTAGGTACAATCTTAGACCGTCTAGGGTCAGGAATCCTGACATAGGCTATACAGCCCCAGGTCTTAAATTTTGTAATTGACGGGGGTCTCTAAAACCAAAGCTCGTAGGGTGTAACATCTAACTTAGCATGAGGGACTTTATTTAGAATGTGGTTCACAGTTTAGACTGCTTCTCCCCAAAATGCGGAAGGCATGCCTTCAATGAGGAGCATAGAATTTAACATTTTTGTTAATGTTCTATTTTTTCTCTCGGCTATACCATTGGATTGGGGTGAGTAAGGAGTAGTGGTTTCGGCTATGATGCCTTGAGAGGCAAGAAAACCTTTGAAATCACTGGACATGTATTCTCCTCCTCGATCACTTCTAAACCTCTTTATTTTCACGCATAATTGGTTTTCTACCCTGGTTTTGAAAAGACAACTTTTCAAACGCTTCATCTTTAGTTTTAAGTAAGTAAATGTGACAAAACCTAGAGCAGTCATCTATAAAGGTGATCATATACTTCCTTCCTCCTCTGGTGACGAAACTTGTAAAGTCACAGATGTCGGAATGTATTAGCTCTAGTGGTGTTGTGCTCCTAGTAACCGCGCTAAAAGGTTTCCTAATGATCTTTGTCTGAGCACACACTTCACATTTTCCACATGGGGTTTTAGTGTCTAAGTTGATCTGGTGAGTTCTAGCTATTTGGAATAACTTCCTATAGTTCACGTGTCCTAGTTTCTCATGTAGCTAGACTTAGTCGGTACATTCTATTTTGGACGTATGCACATCCAAAATAGTGTGAGTTAACTGACAGTGTTACTCTACCGCTACAGAAATTAACAGACATACCCGCATCACAAAGTAGACTAACAGACACTAAATTAGCAGATAATGAAGGAATAAATTTAACATTTCTTAAAGTTAAGGACTTACCTGAGGACAGCAGTAGTGTAGCGTTCCCCACCTTCAGCACATCTGCCACCCCACCGTTCGCAACGGTCACAGATTTCTTTGCCTCAGCGAGCCCTGTCATCAGATTAGCATTGTTGCATACATGGCAAGTTGCCCCCGAATCCAGGTACCACTTAGTGCTGGCCTGCGCATTTCCAACCATGACGACAAAGTTGGAAGGCTCAGCAAGGCTAACCATATTGACTTGGTTGTCCTCTTGTGGTCTTTTGGTTCTTTCTCTTTTGGGAAGCCTACAGTCAGATGCACAGTGCCCCCACTTGTTGCAGTTGAAACATTTGCCCTTAAATTTCTTTATTTTATTTTTAGGGCCCGCAACCTGTGGTTTATTTGGGGGCGGTTTGGTCTTTTTCTGATTCGGCACACGCTTGGAGCTAGTAACCATGTTAGCGGCAGCTTTTTGCTTGCTAACAACTTCTAGCGCGTGTCGAGTCCTATTTTCTTCCTCTATGCGTATAAAACGCTTGAGGTCATTCAGACCAACCTGCATCTTCTTCCGGTACATTTCAGTTTTGAAATGATACCACGTGGAAGGCAACTTATAAATTATTGTGTCAGCAACAAAGCTATCTGGCAGAGAAATTTGTTCGCTATGTAAGGAATCAATAATATGTTCGAAATCCGATACCTGAGGGAGAATCTCTTTCTCCTCGTCGAACATGAAGGAGTGGAACTTGTCCACTAAGTGAGCCTTGGACAGGTCCTCCTCCTGCCTGAAATGCTCCTCCAGTGCGTCCCATATCTCCTTTGCAGTCGTCATCTTCAAGTAGGTCTTTGCCAAGCTTGGGGAGAGACAATTCAGTAAATAGTCTCGGCAGAAGTCCTCATCGCTGATCCACTGTTCTTCATGCTCAGTCCCGATGAACGCAGCACGATCATTCTGAACGGTGTAGAACACGTTCAGACATTTCATCCCAAATTGAGTGTTCAACTTCCAAGTGTTGAACTCCGTCGCCGTGAATTTTTCCAGCTTCGTCATCGGTACTGGAGAGGAGAAGTTGTTCGCCTTCAACATCGTGCTTGGAGACGGCGGCAGCGGGAGAGGGCTGAAGGCGGCTGGGGGGATCTGAATTTGGACAGCAGAGACAGAGCACGGGAGAACTGCGACGCACGAGTACTGTCTTCTGAAGAGCGCACGAGTACTGTCTTCTGAAGAGCGCACGAGCAGTGATCGTGCGTGAACTGCTGAGCGCACGATCAGTGGTCGTGCGGGGCACTGGCACTGAGGAGCGCACGATCAACGGTCGTGCGCGAAGGGACGAGCGCACGAGCAGTGGTCGTGCGTGAACTCCCTTCTTGCACAAAACGGCTGCTTCAGACAGGCACACGAGCGGAGGTTCTGCGTGTCCTGGGCGCACGGGCAGCGGCTCTAGGGCACGGATCGGCCTTCAACAGCGGCAGATCTGGACGTCGCAGCAGCAGAACTGGAGCCTCTTCTTCGGCGAACGACGGCGATGGAGGCGGCGACCTCCTTCTTCACGCACGGCGATGGGGAGAGAGGCACCGACGGCAAGCGGCGGCTGCAGGGCACGATGAAGAGCTTCTATCGGCGACGGATAGCAGACCGCAGGAGACGCGATCCTTCCTTCTCCTTCTCGAGCGACGGCGGCTAGCAGCAGCGGCACGATCGAGCGTGGAAGATGCGATCGGCAGCGACGAGAACGAGCAGCGGCAGCAGCGATGGCGCGATCGAGCGGCTTCACCTTGCGATCGAACGACGGCGAGCACCAGCAGAACACGAACGCGGGAGGGGTGCTTGGAGCGGCTAGGGTTTCTACTTCGAGATTGTGAGAGGCGCTCGAAGCATTAGGGTTTAGGGTTTAAGGTTCAGTCAAATTCGATCGAAGCATTAGGGTTTAGGGTTCAGTCAAATTCGATGTTTAAAATGAGAATTGATGAATGATAGCGCGTCGATACTTAATTAGAAATTACTGCATTCAAGTAATTTGTCCTTATATAAATTTAAATTTAAATTAATTATTTAAAATCTTATGTAGATTGATATTTTAACGAAGACGAAACTTGAACTTGAGACAGAGAGTTTCATCAACACTCTTTACGTACAATACTACTGTCAGATTTTAGTGTCCCTTTATATTGCCTACAAAGACCGCGAGCGATCAATTGCACCGTCACAGCCTCACGGGGAACACAATGAAGAAACTCCGTTAGTTGGCTCGGAGTCCCTCTACTGGTTTTTTTATTTTATTTTATTTTGATTTTATAATAATATGGGAGGACAGATAATTCCAGCTAATCTACTCACATAAATAAAGTGTGCTTACCATTTACCAACCGGCAACCAGTCATGTCCCCTTTTAAACTCTTGATATATAATATCAATTAAAGTAAGGTCGTTTCATAGAGACAAACAAATATAAATAATCACACAATATGCATATATTATTATATTAAATGTAACTGCATATTATATCATAGGTGATGATATCTGTGAACAGCATTTTTTGTGTCACCCGCTATTTTGGAGTTTCCAAATTTACCCCTGTTATCCACCTGTCAATAAATGTGTTTGGATAAGCTTAATTGATGTTGAAGTTGTGTTGCGTTGGCATATTTGGATATTAGGATATTAGGGGGTGCATTTGGACAAAAGTATTATCTTCATTCTAACTTGTTTGACGCGGCACAGAATGCGACCTCCATAGAAAAAACTCGTTAATTTTGAACTTAAATTGAGATATTGCTCCGGGGGAGATATTCATGAACCACAATTTGTGAGCATTGCATTCACCACGGTCGTAGTTGTCCAGACAGACCATAGGTAATGCGGTGTGCGTTGAGATCGCTTTAAAATAGTTATCATAACTGTTTTATGACTGTCACCTTCCTGTCACGGGTTGCTAGTTCAATGCGTAACCGTGACCATGGTTTCATGCGCGGATGGCGCAATAAGCCACATGTTGAGATGATAAGGCGTCAAAGTGGTTGAAGACTTGAGTGTGGGAGCCCTTGGCACGAGTATGACTCCATACTCAAGATGATCATGCATAGGGGGAGCATGCCAAGAATAAGAATTAAGCGTAGCCATGACATCTTATGGCGTAGAAGGATACGGAAGTCTCCAGAACACTGTAGAGAAATCTTGAAGACAACGGAAGGTTCTAAAATGATGTGGAGACTTCTAGAAGATTCTAGAGTTGTGTAGAATGCTCTAGAATATTGTGAAATTGTGTAGAGATTTCTAGAATATTCCAGAAAAGTGTAAAATATTTTAGAAGAGTGTGAAACCTTCTAGATAACACTAGATGTGTGTATAAGTATCTAGAAGTGTGTAGAGATTTGTAGAAGTTTAGAGTAATCTAGAATAGTCAATAATACTCTTAAATATTGTAGAATAGTGTGGAAGCTTGTACATAGTCATGAAAGGAGTGTAGAATATTTTAGATGAGTCTAGAATATTCTGTACTTTGGAGGGAAACCTCTTTGGGGCCTATAAAAGGGGAAGACTCCTCATTTGTAACCATCCAAGTTATCCAAGTTAGTATCCAAGTTTTGGACAAGCAATAGAGGTCTTTGAGTTCTTTTACTTGTGAGCTTTCTCTTGAGTTGTTTTCCCACTCTTCTCTTCATCACCACCTAGTTCTTGCAAGACAGGCTGACTTAGCTTGGCTACGCGGAGTGGCAAGGAGGAGCTAAGGCCGCATAGGAGCTTGTAAGGAGACAAGTCCGTGACAGTTGGTATTTGAGCCAGGTTCACTCAAGTTCATAGTTGGTGCACTAGAAGACTAGATGGCTGGTGACATGGGCAACTTTTGCATGGGTGAGCGCGGTAGGGAGGCCACTCAACAAGTTGAGAGGAAGAAGCGAAGCCAAAGCAATGGGTGGTGCACCGCACTTCATCAATGTAAGATCATCAACCCCAAATGGTTTGAGGGTCTTGGAACAACATAAGAAGTTAATGATTTCGTGGAGGCTTGGATCAACACTTTCTTGCAAATATGATCATCGACGAGGAAACACGTATAGGAATGGCTCGATTTTATTTGCTAAGAGAAGCTTCAAGATGGTGGTTTGTAGTGCAAAAGAAGAAGACCATCAAGACTTGGGAGAATTTCAAGAGAGAACATAGAAATCAATTCGATCCTTAAGTTCATCAATGAGAAGATGAAGATCATGCTTGTAAGACCCCATTTTTTTTTCAAACATCCGGGTCTTAGGCCCAGAACCGCCGCTTTGCGGTGACACCTTCGCTCGGAAGGTCGCCACTACAAAACGCCGATTCTGCCGGCCAAAATCGATCACAAGAAAAGTTCATAAAAGAGAAGACAAGTCCACAGAATCACAAGAATTATAAACCATAAAGGTAAATGTCCACAGCTAATAACTGAATAAAAGATAGCAAGGGTACAATAATAAAGGGCTCATGCCCTGTACATCATATCCTCACTACAGGATCACTCGCGGAAGCTAACTCCTAGGTAAAACTAAAGTTAATCGTCACCGACACTGAAACTGGAGTACCCATACTAGTCTAACCCATCCCTGCAGACTCTGTACTCCACTGGTGCTGCAACACTGGATGCTTCTTCTCTTTTGGCCTGCGGTCGCTGCCTCGCAATCCACGTCTACGTCTCCGCCTTCGGCCCCCTGGTCGCTGTGCTGGAGGGGTTCCACCTATCATGGGGCATCTGACTCGAGTGTGTCCCGGCTGGTGACAATGGTAGCATGGCCGTGGGGCCCACCCTGTCGGATCCTGCTGCACCTGTTTCTCTGATTTTGTTGCGCCTCCTCGAACCCCTAAAATGATATGGTCCACCGACCGTTAGTCAAAATGACTAAGCCTTATGTTCCCCACCCCTCCCCCAATGGCTCCTAGGCACCGTATGGGGAGGAGGAAGCGGAGGACATTCAAGGGGTAAAAACAAAGAGCAGGTGACAGTGGTACATGAAATGTTTCTACACTACACATGTGTATATATATAACTGAAGCAGTAAAGGGCATAGCAAGAGCAGGTAAAGAATAAGTAAAGTGCAGTAAGTAAATACAATAGCAATAGAAAAGTAACCATTGATTTATAGGAATGCCCATACAAACCTATAGACCAAGGGGTCGTTTAGCAGGGCCTACCGTATAAGAAGTCTCATAACCGACTTATACGTTAGGGGTGGGTTGAATGCAATGTTTATGCTATGACATGCAAGGTATGATGTTATGCTATGTTCATACAAGTGCAACTCACTCACTACGACTCTATGCGCATAAACCTTTAGTTCCCCCTTTTTGGAGCGAGCTAGACTCCCAGGATACTCCCGTAGTGGCAAACGGAAGTGGTGGGTTGGGCCTCGCCCACCTCTAGGTTGGTATTCACACTACCCTACCTAGACCTATTGTACGCCTCCGCAAAACCCGCGGAGCGTCTGCGTACTATTGCTGACTGGACCGCCAGACTTTTAAGGCTAAGTGTAAATGCCACACTTGCCGAGTCGACGTATTGACGTCGGTGTGAATGATCGTCCAATACCGAAGACCCACCACCTTCTATGCACATGCAACATGTTCTACTTCCTACCTCCGAGCCATAAGCTCCCCGGGCTAACCTGCCCGCCATCAAACACTACTGAGTCACAAGCTCACCGGACTTAGCAATCCGCTCTCACCACCACCGAGCCTACTGCTCGTAGCACCCAACCAACTAAACTCCTGAAACCACAGGGTGTGGGTGAGTGTGTTATTAGTTAATCTTGTACAATGTCTTACTCCTATGAGTTAGGGTTAGTCTTGGACTTCCCGAGGGTTACCCTATAAGGGCTCTCTACGGTACTAGGAACTACGATGGGATGACACCCCAAGGTTCCCTTTTCCAAGGCACTTAGTATTATTGGTATCTACCCATATGAAAACCCCCTTAATACTTTTACCTGAATTAAACCTAAGTGCTTAAAGACACTAAAGGGAAAAGACGATCTTTCGTCAATCCCAGGACGACCTACCCTAAGGGTGGTGTACAACCCTTATTCTCCGAGGATGGGACCCACTCAAGGCCACGTAGACAGAAGTCAAGGTCAAAGGGTCAACACAGAGACCAGCAGTCCAAGGCAGAAACAGGAAACAGCAGAAGCCCTGTGCGAGTATTGGCCCGGCATGTGCGAGCAGCACCCAATACTCGCCAGATGGGCGACTATGGCATGGTACTCGCCGAGTAACCCATAGTCGCCAGGTTAGGGCTGGGCTATAAAAACCCCCTACCCCTTGGTTGCCTATAAATAGGACCCCGGGGTACTTGGATTGGCACCTGTGCTTGAGCTTCTGGATCCCGATTTCCGAATTCTCGAGCCCGTCACCCTTGCTTGCTAGTCAAGTCAGTGCCTTCCTCGTACCTTGCTCGGCCATTCTTGGTTGTGGAGGGGAAGACTCTTTTGAGCTTCCGGGTACGTGGTGGGACCTCCCTGCCGCAGCATTTGGGGTTCTGTTGTTGCTCTCCTAGTTTTTTCATAGTCGCCAGCTTGATCATCTTGTCGGATAGCTGGGTAAGTAGTCTCCGGTTGCAAGGGTCCGAATTTTGAGGTCAGGATTTTCCTGGCGTCAACACTTTGGTGCGGTGAGCGTGGATCGCAGCCAGAGGGAGAAATCCTAATCGGAAGATAAGATGGTCGTAGAAGGCGACCACGAGGAAGTGGTCGGCAACCCGTCAGGAACTGGCAGGTTCGTGACGATGGAAGTGTTCGAAGCATTCGCCCAGCGCATGGAAGGGGCTATGCGAGCAGTGGTCCAGCAGGGTGCGGAGGGCACGGCGACCTCGCCTCATCACCCGGTGCTGACCGAGGGCGAGGAGCGCACCCGGCGCGCCGGCAAAGAGCACGTCGATCCGGAGAGCGAGCGACCAAGGAGGTCACAGCCCTTCCCGCAATCCTCGCAAGGCATTCGCTTCCGCGAGGTGGAAGAGCAGGCGAGATATCAGGATACTCGGCCTTATGGCGAGTATGCCCTTGATACTCGCCAGTTTGAAGATCGTCGTCCAGCGAGTGGGCGGAGCCCATTCAGTGAAGACATCCTTGCCGCGCCCGTGCCGGAAGGATTCAGGGATCCTGTGTTGAAATACTACACCGGGAGAGACGACCCTGTTCGTCACATCCAGTGGTTTGAGGATATTATCTCTATCCGAACCATGTCGGATGCGTTTAAATGTCGGTTGTTCGCCATCACTTTTACAGGGAAAGCCAGGGACTGGTTCCACCAGTTGCCTCTGGGATCGATCTACTGTTTCGAAGACCTATGCCGTGGAGTAACGACCCGGTTCGCCACGGCCCAGAAGCTGAAGAAGGAGGCGACAGCTCTGTTCCTTGTGACCCAGAGACCGGATGAGCCGTTGGGGGCCTATATCGAGCGTTTCCAGGAGGAGGTGCTGCATATCGAGGAGGTGGATCGCACCATCCTGCAGCTGGCCTTGACGTTCGGGATAGGGCAAGGCCTCTTCAAGCTGGAACTCGGCAGGAACCCTCCCTACTCCTACGACAACCTCATCGTGAGGGCCAACAAGATCGTTCAGGGGGAGGCTTCCAACCGGGACTTCTTGGCCAACCTAGCGGAGGTGGGCAACAGAGGGAGGGAGAAGGTCCCAGAGAAGAGGAAGAGGGAAGAGCCCCCGAGGGCAGAGAGGAAGAAGCCAGAGCGGCGAGAAGAAAAGAGAAGGGAGGAACCAGGCAGGAATGATGAGAGGCGACCCGCCGTGGTTCCGGAGCGTCGAGAAGAGGAGAGGCGCTATCAGGTTCCGGACAATCAGCCACCATGGAGGTCGGCTGGACGGCACCAGCGTCAGGATCAGAGGGGGAGATCCCCCGAGAGGAGGCCTTACCATCAGCAGGGAAGGCGAGAGGGAAGGAGAGATGAAGCCATGACGGTTGCCAGGCCTGGGCACCCTCAGGGCAAGAAGAAGCAGAAGAAGAAGCAGCCAAGGAAGGAGCAGAGAGAAGAGGTTCCGCTCTACTGCGACTTCCACCAGGCGGAGGGGCATGCCATGATGGCCTGCCCAGCTTTTTGGGAGGCCAGAAGGAAGCTAGCCGCAGGGGAAGACGGAGGAGAGCAGCGAAGGATCGAGACCCCTGCCGAGCCGCAGGCAGGGCAGGCTGCCATCGTTCGAAGGAGGAACGAGGATCGCGTCGACCGCGGAGGCCGTGGAGAGCTTGGCCAAGGGAGTCGAGGGGGAGGAGTTGGAGTGATCCATGAGGGAGCCGGGCTGGGAGCTTGCCGAAAGGGGAGCCTCCATCAGATCTATCGTCGGAGCGTCGCTTCGACCTCGCAGGCCCCGCCCCCATTGGAGGAGATCACCTTCTCCGAGGAGGACATGCTAGGGAATGAGAATCCCTTCCATGATGCCCTCGTCATCCAGGCCGCGGTGGAAGACTTCACCGTTGATCGAATTCTGGTCGACAACGGTAGCTCCGTGAACGTCATCTTCAAAGGGACGTTCGACGGACTGGGAGTCAGGCCCGACAGAGTTCGAGCATCAGATGGTCCCCTCTTTGGCTTCTCCAGAGAGAAGAAGGAGGTAGAAGGAGGAGCAGATCTCCTTGTGACCCTCGGTGGCACCTCCATCAACTGTCGATGCGTAATCGTCGACGCCCCGAGCTGTTATAAGGCCATCTTCGGGAGGCCACTTCTCAACGCCTTCAAGGCCGTCCCTTCCTCCTACCATCAGTGCTTGAAGTACTGTCAGGGAGATGTTCAGGTGAGGATCAGGAGCGATCCAAGAGCCGCCAGAGAGTGCTACCTCAGCGCCGTCAGTACCATCAGCTGGATGGCTGACGCGGAAGAATTCGGAAGGGTGCTGGAGAGCCCAGCTAGGCTGGAGGTAGCCGAGGAAATCGAGGAGATCGAGGTGCTCTCCGCAACAGGAGCATCCAGGCTGGTGAAGATCGGCGGGTCCCTGAAGATCGAGGAGAAGATAAGGATGGCAGTGTGTCTTCAAGAGAACGTTGACATCTTTGCTTGGAGCGCAGCAGAGATGCCGGGGATCGATCCTGAGGTCGCTTGTCATCACCTCAATTTGGATCCCGCGGCCCAGCCCGTCCGCCAGAAAAAGAGGACAAATGCCACTATCCTGGCCGAGCCAATCCGGCAGGAGGTGAAGAAGCTGCTAGACGCAGGCTTTGTGTCAGAGATCCAGTATCCCGGCTGGGTCTCAAATGTTGTAATGGTTACAAAAGCAGGTGGCAGCTGGCGAATGTGTGTAGACTTTTCTTTGATGAATAAAAGCTGTCCAAAGGATTGTTATCCCTTGCCTCGAATCGACGCGCTGGTTGATTCAGCCGTCGGTTTTTCTGTAATGAGCTTTCTTGATGCGTTTTCAGGATACCATCAAATCCGGATGCATCCCCCTGATTGCCGCGATGTGTCATTCATCACTGATGATGGCTGCTACAGCTACAAAATGATGCCCTTTGGGCTGAAGAATGCCGGAGCCACCTATCAGCGGATGATGGATCACATTTTCAAGGAGCAAAAGGGGAGGAACCTGGAGGTGTATGTGGACGACCTCTTGATTAAAAGCAAGAGCGTCCAAGAACACCTTGTGGATCTGGTGGAGACCTTTGCAACGCTAAGGAAATTCCAAATGAGGTTGAATCCTGCGAAGTGCGTCTTTGGAGCAGGAAGGGGCAAGTTCCTGGGGCATCTCCTTACCCCAGAGGGAGTAGAGCCTAACCCCGACAAGGTTAAGGCGATCCTGGAGATGCCTTCCCCGAAGACAATGAAGGAGGTGCAGAGGTTGCTAGAAGGTTGGCAGGTCTTAGCCGCTTCCTGTCGAAGGCCGGGGAGAAGTGCTCTCCATTCTTCAGAACACTCCGCAAAACGGAGAATTTTGAGTGGTCCGAAGTATGCGAGAAGGCATTCGTAAAAATGAAGGAGCAGTTGACTCAGACACCTCTCCTTCAAAGCCCAAAAGAAGGCGAAGACCTGCTCATTTACCTGGGAGTAGGGGCAGTGGCTGTGAGCTCTGTGCTAGTCCGAGAAGAGAGAAAAAAGCAATTACCCATTTACTACGTCAGTCGGGTATTAAAGAAGACGGAGCTGAAGTATCCAATCCTGGAGAAGATTGCCTTCGCCTTGGTGGTATCAGCGCGGAAGCTCCGACCTTATTTTCAGGCTCACTCCATCCGAGTAGTGACTGATCATCCTCTCCGAAACATCTTGGAAGGAGTGGAACATTCAGGGAGATTAGCGAAATGGTCGGTTGAACTCAGCGAGTTCGACATTTCCTTCTCACCCCGGGTGGCGATCAAGGCCCAAGCGGTAGCAGACTTCTTGGCAGACTTCTCGACAGAAGCAGAGCCAGGGGAAGAGGTATTCGACCCAATCCCTTGGAAGATGTTTGTTGACGGATCTTCGGGAAGGAGCTCTGTGGGAGTGGGCATCGTTCTTGTCAGCCCACAGGGAACGAGGATCGAGCAAGCCGTCGAGATCCTCTTTCCCGTCACAAACAATCAGGCAGAGTACGAGGCCATAGTGGCAGGCTTGCGCCTCGCCAATGAGCTAGGGATCCGTGATGTTCGGGCCTTTACGGATTCAATGGTGGTCGCGTCACAGATCAGAGGAGAGTTCGAAGTGCGCGACACCATCCTACAGAAGTACTTGGTGAAGGTCAAGGGATTGATTGGAGGATTCCAGTCGTTCTTCGTCGAGCACGTCCTGAGAGAAGAAAACTCGACGGCGGACCGTTTGGCCAAGTATGGGCCAAGAGCTGGGGGAACCATCACCGAGCTATTCCGGCCGTCCATCGAAGAAGGGGAGATGATGGAGATCGAGCAACGCCCCTCATGGACGGATCCTTTTGTGGCATTCCTTGCCACCGGCCAGCTTCCAACAAATGAAGGGGATCAGAGAAGGTTTCGGTACAAAGCGGCGTACTATCTTTTGCAGGATGGGGAGCTGTACCATAAAACCATCTCGGGCCCCCTAGCCAGGTGTATCTCTGAAGACGAAGTACCCCGGGTGTTGGAAGAGATCCACTCGGGAGAGTGTGGAAGTCATTCTGGGACTCGCACTTTAGAGCAGCGAGTCTTAAGGCATGGTTACTTCTGGCCTACTATCCGGAAGGATGCTGAGCTCTTCTCGAAAAAGTGCCAGAAGTGCCAGCTCTTCGCCCCCCTCCAGTTGCAGCCAGCCCAGCAACTCCGTTCAATCACCTCCCCATGGTCGTTCGCCATTTGGGGAATGGATTTGATTGGCCCTTTCCCCCTAGCTAGTGGTCAGAGGAAGTTCATTCTCGTCATGATCGACTACTTCTCCAAGTGGATCGAGGCCAAATCTTTGGCCAAGACCACCTCTCAAGTCGTGAAGAACTTCATCTGGGGGGAGATCGTCTGTAGGTTTGGGATTCCTCTCGCCATCGTCACCGACAACGGTCCTCAGTTTGCCAGCTTGGAGCTGGAAGATTTCTGCAGACAACTGGGAACTGATCTTCGATTCGCCTCTGTGCATCACCTGAGGAGCAATGGTCAAGTGGAGGCCGCCAACAAGCTGATCATCAACCTGCTGAAGAAAAAGGTGGAGAACCTGCGAGGTAACTGGGCGGACCAACTCTCCTCGGTTCTGTGGGCTTTGAGGACCACTCCGAGCTCAGCTACCGGGGAGACACCGTTCAAGCTCTCTCACGGATCGGAAGCTCTCATCCCAGTAGAGTTTGAAGTCCGAAGTCCAAGGGTGATCGCCGCCGAGGGCGGAAGTGAGGAATGGCGGCTAGAGAATGAGGAGGCTCAGAAGCTATTTCTCGACTACATCGAAGAACTTAGAGATATAGCTTCCGCCAGACAAGAGGAGATCAAGCGACGAATGGCGAGGCATTTCGATAAAAATGTCCGCCTCAAGCACTTCCAAGAAGGTGACCTGGTTCTGAAGAAGGTAGACGCAGCGGGACGATCAGCGGTCATCGGAAAGCTCCATCCAAACTGGGAAGGGCCCTTCATCATCCACGAGTCACTCCTAACCGGAGGATACCGTCTGCAGAACCAGGAAGGAGAGCTGCTTGGGAATACTTGGAGCGGTGATGACCTGAAAAGGTTCTACCCCTAAGGGGGCATGTGTATGTCCCACCCTTGTAATCCCTATTGATTTATAAATAAAATCCTTCCTCTCCCTGAAACACGGGACTGGGAAGCTTTTTCTATCACAACAAGAATCTTCAGCGAAGAGTATGCTAGGTTGGAAAATGAGCCTCCGACTTAATCCTCGTAACACCCTAGAACGGATGGTGGGACAGTGTCTCGGTTCAGCAACCCTCTAAGACCAAGCCTCTGCATTGACGGTCGAGATCAGCTCCCCCCTTGCATGTTGGCCATGGTTCGTATCGATTGCACTTCTCATTCGACTGGAGAGATTACCGGAAAGAAGTCTGGACGCCGACCTTCTGATCAGGCAGAGAAGTGCTCAAATTAAACCAGCTCGCTTCAAAGCGTCTTATTTCCAGCATTCCTCTTAATTTATGAGTTACTGTGCTTAAATATGCTAAAACTCCCTTTAAAATTGCTGAGCAGCAGGAAACAGGTTTGGTCGGCATTCATCATCCAAGTAGGAGGAGACCTCGGGATGATGTGTTCCCATGGAACTCCCCGACAGTCATTCACTACCGGACGATCTGCTCGTCAATATCCATCACCACCCGTTGGGAGATGAGCCTCCGACTTGAACCTCGTAAGACCCCGGAACGGATGATGGGACAGTGCCTCGATTCAGCAACCCTCTAAGACCATGCCTCTGCACTGACGGTCGAGATCAGCTCCTCCCTTGCATGTTGGCCACGGTTCGTATCGACTGCGCTTCTCATTCAACTGGAGGGATTACCAGGAAGAAGTCCGGACGCCGATATCCCGACTTGGAAAAATAGGTGACCGATTTGACCGACCGAAAGACGAAAGCATCAAAACATCCAAGTCAACGGAGGCCCTGGGAATGTGAGTCCCTGGGGGACCTGCCCGGCTGCCACCCCCATACTTGACGTCGCCCTTCGAAGGCATCAAAACATCCAAGTCAACGGAGGCCCTGGGAATGTGAGTCCCTGGGGGACCTGCCCGGCTGCCACCCCATACTTGACGTCGTCCTTCGAAGGCATCAAAACATCCAAGTAAGAGGGAACCACGGTACGGTGTGTCCCTGAGGGACCTGCCCGTCTGTCATTCCTTATTTGACGTCATTCTCCCTCGACATCAGTTTTTTAAGTAGAAGGGAAGCCTCGGGATGATAAGTCCCCCCGGGCCTCCCCGACTACTGAACTCTACTTCTTCCTTCCCTTGAAGAGCTCCTTTTGATTATTGCATAAATCATAACAAACTCTCCACTGGGTACAAGTCAAGGTTCTGGGAGCAAGAATACAGGTGTGAGTATGTTGGTGCGAGTATGCAGTAGCGAGTACTCAACCTTTCCGAGATCCTAAGAGCCTAGCGAGCACTCAACCTCGCCTCGAGCCTAGGAGCCTAAACAACATACAAGCAAGGAAGTAAGTACAAAGGCAAAGAACAGGCAAGCAATATAATCCAGTTCCTTTCATTTATGCAAAAAATCTTGTGTACATCAAGTTACAGGTATATTAAAGAACTGCACAAAAAGGTCGTCGGGCGAGCAAAAAGGGAGCCCAGGCGACTAGGCGACATTCTCGCCTTCTATATCTACATCAGCATCGTCGTCGTCAGCATCATCGTCGTCCACATCATCGTCGTCATCATCATCGTCGTCCTCATCGTCTTCATCCTCGGCCTCGCTGGGCTGCGACGAGGATACTCGCAAGGGGGATGTGGACTCTTCGGCGAGCAACGCCGGAATGATGTCCCCCACTGTCAATCCCATAGCTTCCGGCTTCAGAAGATCGTCTGCCTTCAGCTGGTTCAGGATGACCTCCCCCGTTGCTCGCGCGATCTCCCGGCGAATATACGGCATGTCGTCGCCGTGCAACCTTATGCGCTTGCCCCTAGGAGTGGCCGCCTCTGCCGATTGCTGCTCGGCAGGCCGAGTTTCCAACTCGGCGATACGGATCTGGGCGACCTCCAGGGCCGAGCGAGTATCCTCCAGCTCCTTCTCAGCCTGGGACAATCTCTTTGCTGTTTCCAGCTCGGCAGCCTGCAGAAAGTAAAAAGCGAAAGGTAAGCTTGACAGTTTGCAAGATGGCGAGTAACAAGAAAAGACGCAAAGGCGAATACCTCGAACTCCTTGATCCGAAGCGCGAGGGCGATCAGCTTCGGACCCTGCACCTTGATCGCCTGCTCGTACTCAAGTAGTCGCCTTGCTGTCGCGTGAGCCAGCTCGGCGGACCGCAAGAGGGAGCGCGAGGTCTGGTGCGCCAGATCCTCGATAATTGTGTCTTGCAGGACTTCGGCGTCCGCGCGACCATAGAGGGCGTAGGTCACGTCGAAGGCCTCCCCCTTGTCCTCCCACTCATCCGACCAGGCGGGGAGGTTTGAGCTGAGGGTCACCTCGTGCGCGCGCTCAGCCCAGGTCACCAATGGGCGACCATAGGCGTCCTCGCTGCGGGTGCCCTCATTAAAGAACGGATGGTCGCTCGGCTCGCCAGCCTCCGACGGATCCGCCTTCTTGCCCAGATCCCTATGGGCGACCTCCTTCTTCTGTCTCTTGGGCCCGGCAACCTTAGCCTTACCCGTTCGCTTCTTGGAAGTCCCGGCCTCATCGCCGGCGACCTTGGGATCGTCGCCCCTTGGCGACAAGGCGATCGGGGAGGAGCCCCCAACCTCGCGCGCCGAGGTTCCCACACCCCCTTGGGTGGCAGCCGTCGCCTTCAACGCGGGAGGAAGAGCATCACGCGGAAGAGTTTGCACGCCTACAAACAAGAAGACCGAAGATTAGTCGCCTGATCAAGGCTCAAGGGCGAGTATAGATGATGCTCGCGCAAAAGTACCTTCCCCTAGGCGAACTTCCGTGAGCTCATCTACTCGCCTCCTCCAGAACACCACGTCAAAACGACGATGCCTGAAGGAGTCGAGCAGCTTCTCCTGACTCTCCCTCAGGAAGGGGACCGTGAAGACATTCTCCGACGGCTGGATGGGCGAGCTGGAGATGCCCGCGAAGTCGCCCTCGATGGCGACTAGTCGCTCCACCCAGCGGTGATTCTTATTTGAAGTACCCGCCAGGGTGCAGACATGGCTGCACAGGAAGATGACGCCCTCGCCGGTCGCCATAATGGTGAATACTCGCCTAAAGACCGCAAGGTCAAAGACGATATGTTGTTCCCGCAGGAAGCACAAGAATCCCATGATCATCGCCACTCCGTTGGGATTAATCTGCGCAGGAACTATCCCGTAGAAGACGAGTATCTGGCGGAACTCGGGCCACAGAGGAAGTCGCAGACCGACCTCGAAGTGGCGAATAGGAAGTATCATTGCCAAGGGTGAGGAAGTGTTTAGTCGCTCCGACTGGAGAGGAAGCCTTGCGACATACCCCGGAGTCGCAAACTTGGCGTTGAAGTCATCCAAGTCCTTCTGTTGGGTAATCGGCTTCTTGAACGAGTTCTCCTCGAAATTCTTAGCATGATTAGCCCGCCTGATGGTCGCCTCGTCAGACATTTTAAGAAGGAAGGAAAGGGAGCGAGTATGGAAGAAGAGCGAAGAGAAGAAGTCTGGAAGGTAGTCGCTCAAGGAGCTAGAGATCGCCGAACGCGTATTTAAGACTCACCCATCCCCCCTATTTATAGTAGTCGGGTAGCCTGGTTTGTCGTACACGACTCCGCGAGCACGACTAGGGGTGGCGAGTATCGAAGTAAATCGCCAAAGGCTCAGAGCACGTCAAAATGCCGACCTTCAGCTAGCGAGTACCTGCATCGCAGA
This sequence comes from Dactylorhiza incarnata, assembly GCA_033032865.1. Taxonomy (NCBI): domain Eukaryota; kingdom Viridiplantae; phylum Streptophyta; class Magnoliopsida; order Asparagales; family Orchidaceae; genus Dactylorhiza; species Dactylorhiza incarnata. The sequence continues at coordinate 1,249,493 of JAWHQI010000260.1, forward strand.
AACACGAAGAAACTCGCCAGGATGCAGGCGACTTTTAAAAATATGCTCGGCAAACAGCCAGAAGAAGATAGATAAAAAATCCAAACAACAATAGATAAAGTACAGCAAGACAAGAATGAAAGGCGAGTATCCAATTACTTGGCAAATCAATACTACTTCAAATAATAAAGTATTCGCAGATACAAGATGCTCGCCAGGAGCTACAAGCTACAAAGAAGAAGAAAAATGAAGAAGGGGCAGCAGCTAAGGTTGTGCTTGGATGTTCGCCTGGGTATCCTGGGGTTGAGGATGACGCCCGACCCAGCCCATGCTGCGAGCACGCATGAAATGCTCGAAGGCCACGGACATAGCATCCTCGCCTTGTCGCAGCTGGTCCTCGATCCTCGCCAGCCTCCCCACCGAGCCCATGCTCGCGCGCATCCCGACCAGCTCGTCATGATGCAGCTGCTGCCGGTGCTCGATCCGTGCCACCCTGCGCTCCAAGTCGCTGATAGACTGGAGGCGAGCTTCAGTACCCGACAGGCGAGTATCAAACTCCTCCAGCCGGGATACTCGCGCCTCCAAATCAGTCAGGCGACGATGAGGGTCACTGGCCGCTAGGCGCTCAACCCGCGACTCCACCTCAGTCAAGCGACGATGAGGCTCACAGATCGAAAGCCTCTCTATCCTGGACTCCAAATCCAAGATAGCGCGAGTAGCCTTCTCCTGGTACTCGCGAGGGGGAAGCCCGACGGCGTCGATCAATGCTCCCACGGGAGTATGAGCGCGACCTGCAGAAGAGCGCATGAAAAGTCAGAACTCCTGCAAAAATCAAAAGAGCGGTGGCAACTATCCCAAGGCAGCGGCCAAGTACCTGACCGAGGACTGCGGGAACGTTGGCGACCAGGGCTGCGAGATCGCCGGCGAGGAGAGACCCTTCCTCGATGCGGGGAGAGGCTGCGATGGACGCCATCTCGGCGAGTCGAGTGTCCGCCAGGATGATCCCGGTTATGGGGCGTGCTCCCCCGACCGCGACCATCTCCTGTGCGCCCTCCACCCCTTGGAGCAAAGAAGGCCGAAGACCCTCCAGTCCCGCCTCTGCGCGAGGACTCCCCTTGGTGGATAGAGGGAGCCGTTGAAATAGAAGGGCGCTGATCGCCCGGAGGAGCCACTGAAGGCGGAAGTCCAGGAGGAGGCGGCGACAGCACAACCCCAGGCAGATGCGAGCTGCTCGCCAGCTCTGGTCGCGAGTCAGGTGGTGGCGGAGGAGGATTGATGCTCGACAGAGGAGCCCCATGCTCGCTCATCGGCCTCTTCTCCACGGATGAACTGTGGAGGATCCTCACCGCGCGACCACCTCGAGATCCACCCTCAGGCGAGATCAGCGAGGATGATCGCAGCGGCAGAGCATCCGAAGGTTCCTCCCGAATCTCGGTATTCGGCGGATCTGAAAACAGAAGCAAAAAGCATCAGAAATCCCGCCAGGAGTGGTTCTTGTAGCAGCATAGTCCTCAGAACAGCGACTAAAAAGCTCACCTCGCGCAGGAGGGAGGTCCGATTGGGTTTGAGTTTGGGCCCCAGCCCTACTCACCTCCAGGGCGACCTCTGTCAAAGGAGAATGAAGAGCAGGAGCAGGCGAAAGCCCCTCGCGGGAAAGGCCCAAATCTTCCAGCAGCTGCTGACGCTGCCCGCTCAGAGGATCGGCGACGTTCTCCATAGTCGCCTCCTTCTTTTTACCTTTCTTCTTCTTAGCCGCCCTCTTCCTCTTCTTATTAGCGAGGAAGGCGTCTACCTCGGCGTCCATGCGAGGAGGAGGCATGGGAACGCCAATCAAATTCGCGAGATCAGCCTTGGCCTTTTTTGCAGCCTCGACAAAAGCTAGCGACATTATGTGCGAGTGCAGAAGGACGGATTCGTCGGAGACCCCCCCTATATATAGATCCCAGACATCGGCCGGCAAAATTCCGAGTATCTCCCAATACTCGCCAAGACAGAAGCTCGTCGAATAAAGGTTGGATGTTTCTTTCCGAGCAACTATGTTACTCGCAAAGAGCGGGGATTGTGTACAACCCTTATTCTCCGAGGATGGGACCCACTCAAGGCCACGCAGGCAGAAGTCAAGGTCAAAGGGTCAACACAGAGACCAGCAGTCCAAGGCAGAAACAGGAAACAGCAGAAGCCCTGTGCGAGTATTGGCCCGGCATGTGCGAGCAGCACCCAATACTCGCCAGATGGGCGACTATGGCATGGTACTCGCTGAGTAACCCATAGTCGCCAGGTTAGGGTTGGGCTATAAAAACCCCTCCTACCCCTTGGTTGCCTATAAATAAGACCCCAGGGGTACTTGGATTGGCACCTGTGCTTGAGCTTCTGGATCCCGATTTCCGAATTCTCGAGCCAGTCACCCTTGCTTGCTAGTCAAGTCAGTGCCTTCCTCGTACCTTGCCGGCCATTCTTGGTTGTGGAGGGGAAGACTCTTTTGAGCTTCCGGGTACGTGGTGGGACCTCCCTGCCGCAGCATTTGGGGTTCTGTTGTTGCTCTCCTAGTTTTTTCATAGTCGCCAGCTTGATCATCTTGTCGGATAGCTGGGTAAGTAGTCTCCGGTTGCAAGGGTCTGAATTTTGAGGTCAGGATTTTCCTGGCGTCAATAGGTGGCACCCCACCACCCTAGGACTCATCAAACCTTAATCAACTCCAGGGATCCTCACATAGTCATATGATCACCATTAAACTCTCACATCTCCAATAAATACATCCCAATTTGACCCATAACCCCAAAATTGCCAAATTGCTAAACGCAGACCATCCTTAAAGTTTTGATGCTCATGAAGGGAGGTACACTAAATAAACAACTCTATGGCCCAATATTTTTACTGGGGGTCCATGACACGTATTTAAGATCACTTCCAGAGTTTCATAATTTTTCCAACATTATTAATATTTAAAACCATTTTTCCAAAATACGACTTCCTAAGGTTTGAACTACAAGTGCACTTTTCTGACTTCCAATGCCTACCCAACTTTTTACATAAATCAAGGGTACCTAATAATCAGTAGATATGAAATTTTAGGAAATTCCAGCAAGGTTTACTATTTTTAAACATTCCAAAACCCATTTATTTCCAATAAATTCCAAAGGAGGTACCCTCATATGAACTCCAAACCTTATGAAAATCTATACAGAGGTGATTCATAGTAAAATATTCATCCCTACAAAATTTGACCATGTTCCATAGAGGTTACAATTGTAATTTCCACCAAGGATATATTTGCAATTAATTCCAAAATGAACTAGAGGTACCAAAAATATCAATCCATAAATTATTAGAAAAATACTGTGGGTTTATATTGGTATGAAATGACATCCAGCAAAGTTTCATGCAATTACAGAAAACTAACACCCTAAAATTGTTCATCCCAAAAATTGTCAACAATATGAATAATTACAATTTGAACCTCCAAAAGTTTCCCAATGGTTCTAATAGAATCTCCATGGATTAATAACATCAAAACTAAGTTGGTGACAGAAGATGGTTAATCACTAAGTACTAATTCTTCCTAAATCCCAAAAACCTAAAATATTTACAAATCTACCCAATGATTTATTCTCTAGGGTTGGCAACTACAAACCACACCAATTTCTCACAGTAGTACTCTCTGGTCACCATGACCTCCTTCCCAAAACTTTAGGTCAAACCATTAAGGTTTGACCCCTCTTCCTGTTAGGAAATCAGCGCCGGACAAAATGCAAGGGAAAAATAGTAGCGGCAATAATATTTATAATATTCAAAATAACAGAATGTCCGATACAAAACGCCACGGACGCGCCGGACTCGCTCGATCCACGGGAGAGAGAACAATCTTGACTGCAATCCGCTAGCACAGCGGACGCACAAGGTTCGTTGAAACCTTCGACGTCAAGTCCGACGTACAACCGCAACCACCACCGGAGACCAACGCCACCACCGGAGACAAACGTCGTCAAGGCCAACTGCACGCACGCAAGCCTTCGTCGTCCACGACGTTCTCCGCCAAGCCCGACAACACCTCCCTCTCCAACGGCGAAACACCACGAGGCCGACGGCCTCTCCGTCGCACGAGAGAGAGAGAGAGAGAGAGAGAGAGAGAGAGAGAGAGAACAGGAGAGAGAGAAGGAAGAGGGCTGGTGATCCAGAAGCTGCAGGCGGCCTGCTTCTCCTCCAAAGATGTACAGGCGGCTTCCCCTCTGGTTTTCGGTATCAAATAACCCACGCATGACTGGCTTTTTATTCTCCCAGGCGGTTCTGCAAATTCCAAGGCATGCGGCTGCAAGTCTTCCATTCTCACGGGTGGTTACAACCAATATTTTCTTCCTGGCGGTTCTCCCAAGGCTAACTTTTCAAAGAAACCCATGCCAATAATAAAGGTGATTTATATAAGCAGCCCTTGTTTGGCTATTAGCAGCTCCCATTTCTATTAGTTATAACGCGCCTTTTGAAAATATGCATTATACATGCATATTTAGAAAAAGTGTTGAACACGAAAGTTGTAGATCTCATCGAGATCTACAACTTTCGTGTTGAACACTTTTCTTAAATATGCACGCACAATGCCCTAAAATCGCCCTGATCGTAATTGTAGCAAATTTTTGACGCGCTTTTTGAAAATACGCTTTGTACATGCATTTTTAGGAAAAGTGTTCAACACGAAAGTTGTAGATCTCGATGAGATCTACAATTTTCATATAGAACACTTTTCCTAAATATGCATGTATAATGCATATTTTCAAAAGGCGCGTTATAACTCATAGAAATGGGGGATGCCAACAGCCAAACAAGGGCTGCTTATATAAATTCCCATAATAAATGGGGGCTGGCAATTCACGTGGTTCACGGTTATATATAAAAGACACTATATATATATATCCTTTATATATATATAAAAGAATATATATATATATTTCTATATATACACCGAACCAAATATAACAATCACCACTTTGGTTCGGGATCCAGAACCACCACTTGCACGAAGCACCAACTGCGCGAAGCACTACCTCAAAGCTCGAGGCGTCAGTCGACCTGCTCCAGTCGACTCATCTTTGCTTGGGCTCAACCCCGGAATGTCGACGCAACCGGATCGCAAAAACTGACTCGTCGAACCCGAGTCACGGAAGGGCGATCCACTCACCACCTCGACCATCCACACCGTCGGCCGCAAAAATCACGGGCTCACCACCTCGCATCGTGGTCCCCATCAGCCAGTACAAACTACTGCGCTTCATAGCTCGCATGAGCACGGTGCGCCCTCGCCTCACCGTCAGAACTCCACCTCTCGATGCAAAACTGCACCCACCGGAGTCCAATTTGCCCAATGAAATCATATTCCTGCGCAGCTTAGGTACCAGATGTACCCGCTCAAGTCTACACACAGCTCCACCATGCATCTGCAAGTTCACCGTCCCAATCTCTGTGACCTCACATGTTGTGCCGTCTCCCAGAAAGACCGACCCAGACGTCACCTCCAGTGAACTGAACATCGCCGCATCTGAGCAAATGTGCTGCGAGGCACCAGAATCCAAAATCCAGCTATCAGAGTCACTCTGACTCTCAGTGACGCAATAAAATCCGTCATCTCCTTCCAGGTCGAGTGTCATCATGCCCGCATCTTGGACATCCTTCGAAGTTCCAGAACTTCCTGCACGCTGCGGACAATTTCTCCTAATGTGACTAACCTATCTGCAGTGGTAACACGTCACTGCCTTCTTCGACGCCGACTGAGCTCGTGCACTGCTCGATCCTATGTCAAAACTCCTCCCGCGTTCATGCGCTACCATGATTTGGTCAGCCCTAGGAGTGGGGTCCTTTAACATCTGACTGGATAACAGCGCCGACGTGACTTCTTCCAGCCCCACCGTATCCTTCCCATACAGGATTGTAGTCACCATGTGCTTGTATGACGCTGGGAGCGAGGTAAGAAGCAAGAGGGCTTTGTCTTCTTCCTCTACCTTCGAGCCAACCACATGCAATTGGCTCAGAAGACCGTTGAACACATTGAAGTGTTCCTGCAGGTTGCCACCTTCCTGCATCTTCAACGCATAGAGGCGCTGCTTCAGCAACAATCTTGTCGTCACGGATTTTGCCAAGTACAGTCGCTCCAGCTTCTCCCAAAGCTCGACTGCCGTCTCTTCAGTCCCGATGTTGAAGAGCACCTGGTCAGCAACACACATCCTGATTGTGCTCGTGGCTTTTTCATCAAGATCCTTCCATTCCTCATCTTTCATCGCCGTGGATAATTTGCCGCGCCCCCGCAAGACTCGAATCAAACCTTGTTGAACCAACATATCCTTAACTCGAATCTGCCATAGGCTAAAATTCCCACTACCATCGAACTTCTCCACTGAAAATCTTTCCAAAACAGCGTTCTTCCCTGCCATGACTGTCCCCGACAAACTAGAAGACCTGATTTGTTCAAAGGTCGGATTTGAAAGAGTGGGAAGAGGACCTAGTCGTTCACCACCGCAGTCAAACCCTTCCTAGAACGTCCAATCACGGTCGTCTACCGAACCTGGCTTTGATACCACTTGTTAGGAAATCGGCGCCGGACAAAATGCAAGGGAAAAATATTAGCGGCAATAATATTTATAATATTCAAAATAACAGAATGTCCGATACAAAACGCCACGGACGCGCCGGACTCGCTCGATCCACGGGAGAGAGAACAATCTTGACTGCAATCCGCTAGCATAGCGGACGCACAAGGTTCGTTGAAACCTTCGACGTCAAGTCCGACGTCCAACCGCAACCACCACCGGAGACCAACGCCACCACCGGAGACAAACGTCGTCAAGGCCAACTGCACGCACGCAAGCCTTCGTCGTCCACGACGTTCTCCACCAAGCCCGACAACACCTCCCTCTCCAACGGCGAAACACCACGAGGCCGACGGCCTCTCCGTCGCACGAGAGAGAGAGAGAGATAGAGAGAGAGAGAACAGGAGAGAGAGAAGGAAGAGGGCTGGTGATCCAGAAGCTGCAGGCGGCCTGCTTCTCCTCCAAAGATGTACAGGCGGCTTCCCCTCTGGTTTTCGGTATCAAATAACCCACGCATGACTGGCTTTTTATTCTCCCAGGCGGTTCTGCAAATTCCAAGGCATGCGGCTGCAAGTCTTCTATTCTCACGGGTGGTTACAGCCAATATTTTCTTCCTGGCGGTTCTCCCAAGGCTAACTTTTCAAAGAAACCCATGCCAATAATAAATGGGGGTTGGCAATTCACGTGGTTCACGGTTATATATAAAAGACACTATATATATATATATATATATATATATATCCTTTATATATATATATTTCTATATATACACCGAACCAAATATAACAATCACCACCTTGGTTCGGGATCCAGAACACCACTTGCACGAAGCACCAACTGCGCGAAGCACTACCTCAAAGCTCGAGGCGTCAGTCGACCTGCTCCAGTCGATTCATCTTTGCTTGGGCTCAACCCCGGAATGTCGACGCAACCGGATCGCAAAAACTGACTCGTCGAACCCGAGTCACGGAAGGGCGATCCACTGCACCACCTCGACCATCCACACCGTCGGCCGCAGAAATCACGGGCTCACCACCTCGCATTGTGGTCCCCATCAGCCAGTACAAACTACTGCGCTTCATAGCTCGCATGAGCACGATGCGCCCTCGCCTCACCGTTAGAACTCCACCTCTCGATGCAAAACTGCACCCACCGGAGTCCAATTTGCCCAATGAAATCAGATTCCTGCGCAGCTTAGGTACCAGATGTACCCGCTCAAGTCTACACACAGCTCCACCATGCATCTGCAAGTTCACCGTCCCAATCCCTGTGACCTCACATGTTGAGCCGTCTCCCAGAAAGACTGACCCAGACGTCACCTCCAGTGAACTGAACATCGCCGCATCTGAGCAAATGTGTTGCGAGGCACCAGAATCCAAAATCCAGCTATCAGAATCACTCTGACTCTCAGTGACGCAATAAAATCCGTCATCTCCTTCCAGGTCGAGTGTCACCATGCCCGCATCTTGGACATCCTTCGAAGTTCCAGAACTTCCTGCACGCTGCGAACAATTTCTCCTAATGTGACCAACCTGTCTGCAGTGGTAACACGTCACTGCCTTCTTCGACGCCGACCGAGCTCGTGCACTGTTCGATCCTCTGTCAAAACTACTCCCGCGTTCATGCGCTACCATGATTTGGTCACCCATAGGAGTGGGGTCCTTTAACATCTGACTGGATAACAGCGCCGACGTGACTTCTTCCAGCCCCACCGTATCCTTCCCATACAGGAGCGTAGTCACCATGTGCTTGTATGACGCTGGGAGCGAGGTAAGAAGCAAGAGGGTTTTGTCTTCTTCCTCTACCTTCGAGCCAACCACATGCAATTGGCTCAGAAGACCGTTGAACACATTGAAGTGTTCCTGCAGGTTGCCACCTTCCTGCATCTTCAACGCATAGAGGCGCTGCTTCAGCAACAATCTTGTCGTCACAGATTTTGCCAAGTACAGTCGCTCCAGCTTCTCCCAAAGCTCGACTGCCGTCTCTTCAGTCCCGATGTTGAAGAGCAACTGGTCAGCAACACACATCCTGATTGTGCTCGTGGCTTTTTCATCAAGATCCTTCCATTCCTCATCTTTCATCGCCGTGGATAATTTGTCGCGCCCCCGCAAGACTCGAATCAAACCTTGTTGAACCAACATATCCTTAACTCGAATCTGCCATAGACTAAAATTCCCACTACCATCGAACTTCTCCACTGAAAATCTTTCCAAAACAACGTTCTTCCCTGCCATGACTGTCCCCGACAAACTAGAAGACCTGATTTGTTCAAAGGTCGGATCTGAAAGAGTGGGAAAAGGACCTAGTCGTTCACCACCGCAGTCAAACACTTCCTAAAACGTCCAATCATGGTCGTCTACCGAACCTGACTTTGATACCACTTGTTAGGAAATCGGCGCCGGACAAAATGCAAGGGAAAAATATTAGCGACAATAATATTTATAATATTCAAAATAACAGAATGTCCGATACAAAATGCCACGGACGCGCCGGACTCGCTCGATCCACAGGAGAGAGAACAATCTTGACTGCAGTCCGCTAGCACAGCGGACGCACAAGGTTCGTTGAAACCTTCGACGTCAAGTCCGACGTCCAACCGCAACCACCACCGGAGACCAACGCCACCACCGGAGACAAACGTCGTCAAGGCCAACTGCACGCACGCAAGCCTTCGTCGTCCACGACGTTCTCCGCCAAGCCCGACAACACCTCCCTCTCCAACGACGAAACACCACGAGGCCGACGGCCTCTCCGTCGCACGAGAGAGAGAGAGAGAGAGAGAGAGAGAGAGAACAGGAGAGAGAGAAGGAAGAGGGCTGGTGATCCAGAAGCTGCAGGCGGCCTGCTTCTCCTCCAAAGATGTACAGGCGGCTTCCCCTCTGGTTTTCGGTATCAAATAACCCACGCATGACTGGCTTTTTATTCTCCCAGGCGGTTCTGCAAATTCCAAGGCATGCGGCTGCAAGTCTTCCATTCTCACGGGTGGTTACAGCCAATATTTTCTTCCTGGCGGTTCTCCCAAGGCTAACTTTTCAAAGAAACCCATGCCAATAATAAATGGGGGCTGGCAATTCACGTGGTTCACGGTTATATATAAAAGACACTATATATATATATCCTTTATATATATATATATATATATATATATATATATATATTTCTATATATACACCGAACCAAATATAACACTTCCTTCATTGACCTCTAATTGCACCCCTTAGGGTTTACCCTAAGATTATGGTCCATACTTCCCCAAATCCACCCAAACTTCTTGTGAGGGTGTTATATTACTCATAGAACTCAGAGGAGTCTATTACACTCCTCTCCAAGGACAAACTCTCCTATGTCCTTCACAACCCCAAATTCCACCCAATAGGGATCAACCCTATGGCCTTGAGCAAATCAACTCCAATGCTCACCAATCTTCCTCATGGGGTCTCAAATTGATCCCACTGACCTTCCCAAGAAGACTCAAGTCTCTATGGGCCCATTTGGCCAATGGATCTTTACTTGGCTAAATGCACCCCAAAGGGCTCCAACTCCATGTCCTAGGGCAATCCAACTCCCCATGACCCCAAAACTCACCTGGAGGTGATTTGGGTGGTGTTAGGGCAGTGGCCAAGATTCCACTCCATTTGGAGGTGGTTTGACCATGAAAAACCCCAAATAACCCCTAATCACAATTTTCCCCTCATTGGACAAAATTTTGGCCCAATGACTACCTACTCAAATGAACCCCAAATGAGTTGAAATTTTAGCCAGGGGTTTATCATGACCCTAATAACACCCCACCAAAATTTGGTGGAGATTGGAGGTCATTTGACCCTCCAAATAATTTATACATTGATTATTAAATGTTTACAAAAACTTTAAGAAAAGGTTCTCCAAAAATTCTCATTTTTGGATATGTTGTAGTCCTAGGCATGACTCACTCCTAGTCCAAATTTCAAGTCATTTGGACTAGTGGTTTGGTGTGGGCACCCATTCAAAGTTCAGTCAAACTTTGCACTAAAATGGGTGCTGAGGTCAAACCAGGACTCCTAATTGGGTGAGGTCAATTTTGTACGATCCTAGGGGTCAAGGTCTACAACTTTCATGTTGGGCACTTTTTCAGTAGAGGGCATCTAGTATTTTTAGTAATTAAATTACCTCTGCAGTTATAATAATTCAATGAACTAATTAATAAATAATAACTAAATCTTAATAATTCGGTCAGCGCGAATCTTGACGCGGATCGGACGGCGCGTGGTCATCGTTCCCGATGAGCCAACGGCCAGGATTTGCCGCGCCTGAGCCGACTTGATCCTGGATTTCCCGGCCACCTGAGCGCCGCCCCGGCCAATCAACGCCACCACCACCTTCGTTGAGGTGGTGGCCGGCGATGAGCGGTGTTTGATCGGCCGGAGGTGGCCGGAATCGGGTTCTGTAGGAGGAAGCCCAACCCGATCTACGGGTGGCTTGGCTGGTTCGATTCACGGCCAATTGGCCACGAATCGAGCCACCGACGATTGAGATCTACACCACAGAGGTTAGGGAGGAGAACCAGACCTGCTTGGTAAAGCTTTGCCTTGTCTAATGAAGAAATGCCATGGCCGACCTCCATCCTTCCCAAGCTCTGCAACCACCACATCAAGATGCCCGAACCCTTCAGTTAAGTGGGGGAAAACACTCCTCTCTGCCCGGTGAAGCTTTTAAATGGAGTAATTTGAGGAGAGGAAGGGTCTCTCCTTGATTGCCACCATTAATGGCCATGAAAGGAATTTTCGGCCACCAAGAAAACCCACGAAATTCAGCCCCCCTATGGCCTTGCATGACTGTCTATCTACTCCAAACTGAAGAGGGGAGATGCACCAATCAATTGAGAGAGGAAAGGGTGGCCCTTGGTCTCCTTTGGCCATGAATGGCCACCTTCTCCTCTCTTTCTCTCTCCTCCAAAGTTGGGTTTTTCTCTCTCCTACTCATCATGGCCGATTTTTCCCTCTCTCTTATGATAAATGCTAGTCTACTAGGCTGGTTGACCACTCAATTTGGGCTAGCCCAAAGGGATTGGGCTAGGTTTAAGAGATTTGACCTAATTTGGGCAAGTATGACTTTTGGTCAAATTGACCAATTGGGTGACCCTAGGATGGGGCTCTTGGGTCCATTGGACTCCAAATTGAATTTAGAAACTACTGGCGGGGTCAATTTGGTCACATGAGCCTTAGATGACCCAATACAAATTGATTTGACCAAAACAGGCTAAGTTGACTTTGGTCAAATTGAGCCCTAGGGTTGACCCAGTCATGAGGCTTTTTGATCCACTGAGTCCCCTATGATATGATAACACTATGGGTAGGGTCAATTTAATATGGTGATGGTCAATTAGGGCACTTAGTGAAGAATTGCCATTTTGACCTAAAAAGGGCATTTTGGTCACTGGGGGTCCCATGATGGGGCTTTTAGGTCTACTAGGTCTCTTATGGTATTTTATACCTAAATGTGTGGTCAATTTGGCATGGTGAAGGTCAATTGTCTCTAATTAGGCCACTTTGACTAATTTGGGGTTATGGTTGACTTTGGTCAATTTGGCCTCTTTGGTTGACCCCAATGGGCCCTTGGTGCCCTAAGGGGACCCCTAAAGGGTTAGGGATACTATGGTGGGGTCAAATGGTCAAGTTGAGGCCCTAAAGTCCAACCCTAAACTTGGTCACTGGAAATTGCTATTTGCAGTCCAAGACACTTTCAACCCTAATCTTGCCTAAGATAAATGGATTTCTACACTACCAAGGCCTTGTCATGACCTTGTCAAGACAGATTCACCTGGGGGTCTAGCTGTCTGGGGGATGTTACAATGCTAACACGTTGTTTTAGATGCAAGGGGAATCATAAATCGATGGATTGCCCAATGTGGGCATGCATATTCTGCAAAGGGGATCATGATGTGGAAAGCTGCCCAATCATGCAAGGGTTCAGAGCAACTAAAGAAGAGAACACTTGAACGGAGGAAGAAGTGGTGCTATACGATGTAGAGCATGAGATGGACGAGAACTCGTGCCGAGAAGGTGAGGCTCACAAGGAGGAATAGATCGGGGGAGTCGAGGTGCAGCTAGTTGAGGGCACGGAGTCTGGGCGCCAAGGGGGCGAGGATGACAGAGCGGATCTAGTCGAAGAGTTCTAAGGTGAGCAATTGATGGAAGAGATTTACAATTACCGCAGAGGTAATGCTCGCACAAATGCATCATTTAAAGAGATCAATATGAAGGATGAAAAAGACACAGTGTCTGATATCCAAGGGATCGAAACCCACATGGAGGACTGGCTTGAGGAAAATCCAAAGGTGGACGCGGAGTCCCCAACCAGTGAATCTATGATCGTGGAAGAAGCCAAAGTGTCACTACTTGATGTGGAGTCAATGACACTACTTGATGGAGTTGAAGATCACCAACCTGCGTTGGATTATTGGTGGTCAGATGTTCTCGACGACAGGAAGGCAAAGGTTCAAACAATACTGCTACCCGATGTATGGTTGCGACAATGGCGTCACAAGAATGGGTGTGAGAGAATGTCACAGACTGCTAGTTCAAGGTGTAACTGTGACCACGGTTTCATGCGCGGGTGGTGAAATAAGCCACATGTTGAGATGATAAGGCATCAAAGTGGTCGAAGACTTGGGTGCGTGTAACACCCCAGGACAGGCTGGCAACCTCATCCTGCGTGTCCGAGCTGCATCCCATGTGCAACCCCAACCCCTATCCGCGCCTGTTTCTCAGCGCGTTGGGTTGTTGAGGGGGGATTCGATCCCGCCACCTCCTGGATAAGAAATCCTTCAACTGAGTCTCATCACCAACTGAGCTGCACTTTTTTTGTAACGACTCAAGACCCGACTCCGCCTTTCGGCCGGAGGGAATGATGGATCGTTAGGGATGCAGCCCAAGACACACCCCAACCCATCTGCGCGCTTGTTTCTCAGCAGCGCCAGATTGTTGAGGCCAGGTCTCGAACCCGCAACCTCCTGGATAAGAACTCCTTCAACCGAGTCTTATCACCAACTGAGCTGCGACTCAGTTGGTGATAAGACTCGGTTGAAGGAGTTCTTATCCAGGAGGTTGCGGGTTCGAGACCTGGCCTCAACAATCTAGCGCTGCTGAGAAACAAGCGCGCAGATGGGTTGGGGTGTGTCTTGGGCTGCAGCCCTAATGATCCATCATTCCCTCCGGCCAAAAGGCGGAGTCGGGTCTTGAGTCGTTACAAAAAATACCCGACTCCGCCTTTCGGCCGGAGGGCATGATGGATCGTTAGGGCTGCAGCCCAAGACACACCCCAACCCATCTGCGCGCCTGTTTCTCAGCAGCGCCAGGTTGTTGAGGCCAGGTCTCAAACCCGCAACCTCCTGGATAAGAACTCCTTCAACCGAGTCTTATCACCAACTGAGTTGCGGCTCAGTTGGTGATAAGACTCGGTTGAAGGAGTTCTTATCCAGGAGGTTGCGGGTTCGAGATCTGTCCTCAACAACCTGGCGCTGCTGAGAAACATGCGCGCAGATGGGTTGGGGTGTGTCTTGGGCTGCAGCCCTAACGATCCATCATGCCCTTCGGCCGAAAGGCGGAGTCGGGTCTTGAGTCGTTACAGTGCGGGAGTCCTTGGCACAAGTATGGCTCCATACTCAAGATGATCATGCATAGGGGGAGCATGCCAAGAATAAGAATTAAGCGTATCCCTGACATCTTATGGCGTAGAAGGATACGAAAGTCTCCAGAACACTGGAGAGAACTCTTGAAGATGATAGAAGGTTATAGAATGATGTGGAGACTTCTAGAAGATTCTAGGGTTGTGTAAAATGCTCTAGAATATTGTGGAATTGTGTAGAGATTTCTAGAATATTCTAGAAGAGTGTAGAATATTCTAGAAGAGTGTGAAACCTTCTAGATAACGCTAGATGTGTGTAGAAGTGTGTAAAGATTTGTAGAAGTTGGGAGTAATCTAGAATAGTTTATAATATTCTTAAGTATTTGTAGAATAGTGTGGAGGCTTATACATAGTCATGAGAGGAGTGTATAATAGTTTAGATGAGTCTAAAATATTTTGTACTTTGGAGGGAAATCTCTTTGGGGCTTATAAAAAGGGAAGACTCCTCATTTGTAACCATCCAAGTTAGCATCCAAGTTTTGGACAAGCAATAGAGCTCTTTGAGTTCTTTCACTGGTGAGCTTTCTCTTGAGTTATTTTCCCGCTCTTTTCTTCATCACCACCTAGTTCTTGCAGGACATACTGACTTAGCTTGACTACACGGAGTGACAAGGAGGTGCTAAGACTGCACGAGAGCTTGTAAAGAGACAAGTCCGTGACATTCCGTATCTCACCTATGGAACTCCCCATTTTTATGTTTAAAATTAATATGTTTTAAACATATATTTTATGGGAGTGTCTTTTTTTGTGCAAACTCACCGGAACAAAAATAAAGAGAATTGTTATACGTAAAATGATATCCTCTATTCGTAGATTTTTACTATCCGCAACTCTAAAGAGAACAAAATTTGTTATCCACAAAATTTTATATTATTCACAAATTAATGCAAAAAATAAAAATGAATAAAAATATAAGACATTCATTCCTGAAATAAAATATTTAATTTTCTTAATCTAATTAGTGAATGTATATATTTACTTAGAAGTATACAGCCTAAAAGACTAATTATTATACTCGTAAAATCTTAAAATAAATATAGTGATTTCAATAAAAAATTATTTGAATTATAATCGTAAAAGAAATTAAAAGTTTGTATAATTTTTTATTTCTTAAATTATTGATTAGAATTTTAGTTTATGAATGTAAGATATTTTGGTTTGAAGAATTTTGCGTGTAACAATTCCCAAAATAAATGGACCCTAAGGCCGTCTTCGGGCTCGCCGGCGATCGCAATCCGGCGCCAATTCTTCAGGTATCATCCCCTTCTTTCATGCAGAATCAATTCGGTGGCTCAATAGGTAGATATTTCTTACCACATACTCGCTGGATCAATTTGGCACTTTGCACCCTCCAATTAGGGTCTTTTGGAACATTGCACCCCACTTTTCAGTTTTTGGCACTTTGCACCCTCTAAACCCATTATGGTAGCACTTTGCACCCCCCATCCTATAATTCCAGAATATGGAGGGTTATTTTGGTCCTCCACTAGTTTTTTGCTTTATCCATTTTATTTAATTCATATTCAGCGTGTTGTCACGGACTTAGCACTTTGACACTAAGTACGTGCGGCACTTGGCTAGAATTCCAACAAACTTAGGTTAACCAAGTAAGCCTTCCTCAAACAAAGCAGTGGAATAAAGAGAACAACTCTTATTATAACTCTCAACAAAGTTACAAGACACTTAGGTAGACAGTTGCGCGAGACATACAAAAGGAACAAGACATACAACAATGCTCAACACTCCAAGCTCACAAGCACTCACAAGAGGAGTCTCACTATCACAATACACTCCAAAACCTTGGATGATCCAAATGGGGAGAGGTCCTCCCCTTATATAGGCCTCCTCCCCCTTTTCCCTCCAAACTCAAGAAGAATATAGATTTCTCTACACATGGAAGAGACTAGATTCTTCCACATTCTTCCATACTCTTCCATATCTCCCAAGTGTGATCTTTCTCCAATATTCTAGAATATTCTCAACATATCTAGAGTAATCTTGAACAATGGTCACGAGACGTGTTAGCTAACCTTGATATCGTGACATTCTCCCCCACTGAAACCATGCGTCGTCCTCGACGCATCCTTCCTTCACCATCTTTGTGCAGACCTTATCACGGAGAGGGTCTTCGCTTCTCGTTCATGTACTCTCCTTATCGGCACCGGGTAGGAAGTCGGACCATCAATGAGGTGCATCTCAGATGTTGGGAAGATGAGAAAACCTTCAAACTGATCAAGAAAATTCATTCCAATGATAATGTCATAATCGTCAAAGGGGATAATTTCAATGGGCACCTTTCCCTTCCAATCTCCAAGACGAACGCTCACATCTGGAGCAAGACCGATAGTTCGCACTTCCTGAGAGTTCGCAAATTTGAGCCGAGTTGGTCCAAATTTGATCGGTAGTCCAATTCTCTTGGCAGCAGACTTGGACATAAAGAAGTCAGTTGCTCCCGTGTCCACTAAGGCTCTCATCTTCGTGCCCTCGATCTCTACATCCACCATCATTTGTCCATTACTTACTATCCCCCCCCTAGTTTGGGTATGGTTTGCCCTTCCTGTCTTATAGTTGCTCCTTCTCCCCACTTGATCTACAGTGAATCGTATCGTCTCCAAAGTCGGACAAGCATTCACTTTATGTGGTCTTTTACAGAAGAAACACTGCAAAGGTTGGCGTCTTATGTAGGATCCTTGGGTGGTCATGGCATTAAGGCGTTGCATGATACTTAGCCTTGCCATTTCTTGTGACTCTTCTACATCCCCACTTATTGACTCTTCTTTCTTCATTATTGCTGTTAAGGCCCCAAGCTTCGGGCATTCCTTCATGTGATGGGGTCCCTTGCATACAAAGCAGGTGGGTGGCCTTCTTCTTTCCTCGAATCTTCTTTGGCGGTGTGTGTAGTTCTTGGGTTCTATTTCAGCATCCTCAACATCCTCAGGATGACCCATCTCTTCTTCTTGGTGGAACTCGCTGAGTGATTCGGCTGCTGCAATTGCTTCATCGACAGTACGAGGCCCACGCCTCTGCACTTCTTGTTTTGCCCATAGTTGTAGCCCGTCCACGAAATAGAATTGTCGATCATCCTCCGACATGTCAGGGATTTGCAACATAAGTGTTGTGAACTCGCTCACATATTCCGCTATTGTTCTCTTTTGTTTCAACTCTCTTAACCTCTTTCGTGCAAGATATGCCACATTCTCTGGGTAGAAGTGGCGTTTAAGCTCCCTCTTGAAATCATCCCATGTGTTCAATCGACATAATCCTTTTGCGACATCCGTCTGCCTCCTTCGCCACCATAGTGCAGCATTGTCATCAAGAAATTGTGAAGCAGTGCGTACCTTGGTCGCATCATCACGTAGATGACATCCTTCAAAGTAGTTCTCCATCTTCCATAGGAAGTTCTCAACTTCTTTGGCATCCCGCTTGCCCAAGAATGAATCTGGTCTTGGGATGTCCACCCTAGGGATGGCGGAGGTGGTGCTTACACTTCCATTGGCGATAGCCTTCTTGCAAATGGCCAGTTCCTCCTCCAACTCGTCGATGCGTGTATGTAATGTGGCATTGTCATCAAATGCATATTTGAGTCTCTTCTCTAGCTCCACACGAGTGGCTTCCCACTCCTTACGCATCGCATGGTTGTTGATTTCCATAACTTCCATGCGTTTCTCCCAGTCCTCCATAGCTAGCAGCAAGTGACTCTCTTCTCGAACCCGGCTTTGGTCACGCTTCTTCTTGCTAGCTTGTAGGGTAGCATCTCTACCCCGTTCCTCCTCCGTAATGTAATCTTCTCCTGCCATATTTGGTCTTGTTGCAGCACGACGTGCACAACCTAGCTCTGATACCAACTGTCACGGACTTAGCACTTTGACACTAAGTACGTGCGGCACTTGACTAGAATTCCAACAAACTTAGGTTAACCAAGTAAGCCTTCCTCAAACAAAGCAGTGGAATAAAGAGAACAACTCTTATTATAACTCTCAACAAAGTTACAAGACACTTAGGTAGACAGTTGCGCGAGACATACAAAAGGAACAAGACATACAACAATGCTCAACACTCCAAGCTCACAAGCACTCACAAGAGGAGTCTCACTATCACAATACACTCCAAAACCTTGGATGATCCAAATGGGGAGAGGTCCTCCCCTTATATAGGCCTCCTCCCCCTTTTCCCTCCAAACTCAAGAAGAATCTAGATTTCTCTACACATGGAAGAGACTAGATTCTTCCACATTCTTCCATACTCTTCCATATCTCCCAAGTGTGATCTTTCTCCAATATTCTAGAATATTCTCAACATATCTAGAGTAATCTTGAACAATGGCCACGAGACGTGTTAGCTAACCTTGATATCGTGACAGTGTGCTCTAGCAAATAATTCCAAAGTAATAATTCGTAGTAAAATTCTATACCGACTGGAGTGAGCTTAATTACTTCTCTTAGCTGTAGATAGGATAGAGAAAAACATACCCACATTAAGATAAATAATATAGCTGTAGTCATATTTCACCGTGTGTTGCCTTAATATTTTGAAGTATTTTATAAAACTATTTAGGAATATTAAGCAGACATATTACAACCATTGGGTATCAATCTTCTAAAGCAGAGTCCTGGAAGGGATTGTTGCTCCGACCTAGCCGGCAAAAGGGAGAGTGCGGGAGTTGGAAGACCTAGCCGGCAAAAGGGAGTTGCTCCGGCTGTTGTAAGAGAAAAGGTCGCCGAAGCGCCCCCGGTGCGGGAGAGGAGAAGAGCTGCGCGGTGCGGTGCGGGAGAGGAGAATGCGCGGTGCGGTGCGGGAGAGGAGAAGAGCTGCGCGTGAAATCCCGTGAAATGTCCAAGAGGAGAAGAACTAGGGTTTAAGATTCAGATTTCCTGAAATACCCTTGCATATTATTTAGAATATTACAATATTCTGGAATTATAGAATGGGGGGGGGGGGTGCAAAGTGCTATCATAATGAGTTTAGAGGGTGCAAAGTGTCAAAAACTGAAAAATGGGATGCAATGTGCCAAAAGACACTAATTGGATGGTGCAAAGTGCCAAATTTACTACTCGCTGCTATAGTTTGATCCGACGCCATTTCATTCTTCCGAGCACAGAGCTGTATTTCGATCAGTGTATATGCTGTATTTAGTTTCTTTTCCTTCTTATCTACGTTAAAGCCATCTATACATCGTAGTTTGGCTGTTCTCCCTCATCGCCGTTACCTAAAACTCTCGAACAGGATTAGACATTTGTAATATCCACATCCTTGCAGGATTATTATAATAGAAGTGGGAAGAAGTCGAAGATTGAAGAGAAATGGCGACGGAGGCGGACGGAGAGGAAGAGACCGCCGGAAAGTTGACTGGAAGTCAGAATTTGGCGGTCGATGATGACTTGAGGGAGATGGCAAAGAAAGCAGCGTGGTCTGTCAGTTCCTGCAAGCCCGGGAATGGTGTCCCCTCTCTCCGCGATGACAACCTCGAAACCTACTGGCAGTTAACTTATTGAGGCTTTTCTTTTTCGTTAGATTTCTTCTTGAAAATTTGGAGCTGATTGATTGAGTTTTGAGGAAGATTTTTCCTTTGCTGTAGATCGGATGGAGCACAGCCCCATTTGGTGAATATCCAGTTTCAGAAGAAGGTCAAGCTGCAAGTAAGTCCTGTCTCATTTTCATTTCCTATGTTGGTTTGGAATTTTTTGAATAATGGATGACATTTTTTTTAGTTGTTGGTGATTTATGTCGATTATAAGCTTGATGAGAGCTACACTCCAAGCAAAATATCTATACGCGCTGGTGATGGATTCCACAACATGAAAGTATGATTTTTCTAGTTCAAAATCTGACCTTATCACTGTTAATTTTGAAATATATACAAGTGTGAACTTTTTTTCCTATACAACCATCATATTTTTGTAATGAAAAACCTTTCTCTTGTCTTTTTGTGTGCCAGGAGATTAAAACCGTAGAGCTTGTGAATCCTGTTGGTTGGGTTCATGTATCCTTATCAGGCAGTGATCCCCGGTTAGTCCAATTAGCTTATTTTTCTGACTCTCAAATTTGAAGTAGCATCTCAATACATTATCAGAATGTGTTTATAAATAACTTAGATTTTTAGATCTCCTGCATGATAGAAAACATACGAAGGTGGTTACTTGTTATTGTTTGAACGCAGGGATCCGTAGAAAAAACAGAAAATTAGTTGAGTAATTCCATTCAATGCACCTGAAGTTCTTATAGAAACTATTAGATGAAATGTAAAACCAATAACCCATGATCTGATCATGATATACCTGCACCTAAAGACTAAGGGATAATGCCACAATAACTTCTTAAAAACCTGGACCAAGAGAAAATGAAAATTACACAAGTTAATGAGTCAAATCCACCAAGATTATAATTTAATACCCTCCTTTAAACGGAGACCTACTGAAGGTAGTGTAGGAAGGAGCGTCTACAACCAACAATGCTTTCCTTTAGATGACATCTATTGAAGAGCAAATTCTAAGCATGCTTCATAGTTTCAAAAATAGAAAAGTTACCAAACTTTATTAGAATATCTCAAATGATCTTTACTTGTAGAATATCAATAAGAACATCATTGTATAAATTACATGATACAAATTAGGCTTTCTACTCGTCAAGTCCACCATCTTTGTCCTATAGACTTATTCATTAACAATTTACTTTTCCCATTTTGGAAGTTCCTCCAACAAATATTGCTTTTCGCAGATGCTCCAATATCTTCGTTCACATTTTGTCGCCATTTTGAATCTTTGACAATTTTTAGAATGTAATAGGATCACAATCAGACGATAAGCAAAATAAAAAAACATCAGATTGAATGCCACTAACCTCATAATCTTCCATCCATGCGTCCTCCTTTTGATTCACTGAGCTTGATAATTCTCCCATGTTGTTTGGTGTTCATCAAGATCGTGTGCCTGCAGAAGTTGTTGGTCTAAATTGAAGAGCTCAGCATCATCTTGTGGAGAAGATTGCATTTCAGTTTTTTTTGGACGTTGCTATTAGCAAATCATGTTTCGCTATTAGCAAACCTTGGTCATTAGCAAATCGTCTATTTTGAAAATAGCTATTAGCAAACATTTTTGTTAATAGCAAACCATCAAATTTAAAAATAAGATATTCACGGGGCATAAATGGGTGTGATGAATCACTGGTTTAATTTCTCAAATGAGAAAATGCATAGAAGCGCACATCATAATCACACATCCGATTATTACTGAAGAAGAAATCATCAGAACAAAAAAAATCACCCGAACATTCTTCGATGAACCAAGCAAAACAATTGATTTAAATGCACATCATAATCAACTTCGATCAGTAGAAAGGTTCATCATATCACACACCAGATTTAAGTATTATGTATTAAACTGAAAAAAAATCAGCAGAAAAAACCCATAGAGCATTGCTGTTAGGAGGTTCTGAACCTGTCGTCATCGACATATACCGCGGGAAGAAGATGGTTCGTCGACGGTGTACCCGAAGGATACGACCCGTTGCGAGCAGCTGCACGAGGGGGACGAGGACAGAGCTTCGGTCTGCAGAGGCTCTCGATCGGCCAGGAGGTTCTGAACCTGTCAGCGTTGGCCAGGATGGCCTTAACCCGTCGCCGTCTGCCTCCTCGAAGACAACTGGAGTAGAAGAAGGGAGGCAGCGAAGAGAGATTTCGGCGAAGGCTCCTGATCGTGAATCCGAAAGTTTGCTAGTAGAGTTTTTTTAGGAGGAGAAAAAAAGGTTTAAATTATTTGAACTATATTTTTTTTGGTTTGCTAATATCTATATAAGATTTGCTGATAACAACGTCTTTTTTTTTTCAACCCAATTCCGCCCTCGGGACTTTCTTCAGCCCAATTGAAATTGTTACGTTCATCAAAAATAACATTTCTACTAATGAAAATATTCTTAATGATAGAATTGAACAATTTATAAGCTTTCGGTTATTTTTTGATTCCAATAAAGATGCATATTTCTCTTTTGTAATCAAGCTTTTTTTTTCTTTTTTTCTCATTTGGGATATGTGCTTATGCAATGTACTCAAATATTTTGAAATAATAACTCCTGGATTTCTTCTACCCCAAGCTTCTCTCGGTGTCATGTTTTGAACATGTAATGTAGGGCTTTGATTCAAAACATGCATGCTCCAGTTCACTGCTTCTGATAAAAAATTCTTTGGAATACTCTTGTTTGTCAACATGCTTCTCACCACATTCAATAGAGTGCGGTTCTTCATCTTTGATATTCCATTTTGCTAGAGAGTATAGGATAATGTTAATTGTCTTTGAATACCATGTTTTTTCACAAAAAATGCTTTAAAATAAGATTTGTAAGGCGAACTTTAGTTGTCCTGTATTTTCATTCTAAACAAGTTTCTCGAAGCTTTTGAATTCATTAAAAGCTTCTGAACTTCCTGGCAAAAAAATACACTTCTCTTTCGACTATAACCATTAGTTAAAGTAATAATCTTTTACCTTCATTATAAGATGGATTAATCAGTCCACAAATGTCAGAGTGAGCCAATATCAAAATCACCTTTGTCTCCGTGTTTCTCATTGTCGTAATTTCTACCAGTGTTGTTTGTCAACACCACATTGTTCACATACTTTGTTTAGAGCAATGATTTGAGGGAGATAGATAGCCATGTTCTTCTGAGAAAGTTTCTTCAAATCATTGAAACCGAAATGACCATAATTAGTGCGCCAAAGCCACATTAGATCATCCACCTTGGTCATGAAACGAGTTTGAAGTTTGAACATAATCCGCAACCTCCACATCATGTGTATTCTACTGCCTGTCAGTGTTTATTTCACTTTCTAGCTTGTAATCTGCAACTGACACATCCCAACGCTGCCTTTCCATTTCCAACACCAAAGATTCCGCATGATCTTCACACAATCAACTGAACAAAATCTATCACAAATGGGCTCAGACCCATGTCATTAGCCCATGAGCCCTCACAAACGTACCTAACATTTGAGCGACACGCCCTCTATCCAACACTGATTCAGCCTCTTTATCTTCAATTGCTTTTGGTTTTTGTTCTTATTATTTGCATTGATGTGCAATGCTTTCTTCTTGTTTATTTCGTAGATATCTTTTTTTGTTTTTAAAGGAGACATGAGCCGTGTAAAGGTACTCAATGCCAGATTTGTATGTTTCCAATAATATTATGGTTAAATGTGCGGGTCAAGGAAAATTGTCCAATTCTGTGTGCTAGAGGACAACTCTATCAAATGGTTGATCTCTTTTCTTTTGCCTATCTTGTTTTATAATTTTTGTTATTGGTTTGAATGTGCAAATGATTTTTATCAACTTTGATATACAATCAAGATTTTTATCGTGATGTGATTTTCAGTTAGACATGTTACTTTTTATGCTTCTGATATTGAATGTGTTATTTCTCCTTACTGCTGTTAGATTAAGATTATGTTGTGATGAATTTCTTCTTTTTTTGTGGGTTTCATCTCAAGCGACAAATACTTTTACAAAATAAGGGTTTGTAAACTACGAATTTTTCATCTGTAAGAATCCTTGATCTCCATGGCGTCCTGATTTAAAAAAATTTGGTGTCAAAAGTTAAGGATAAGCCATAATGTTTTCTAGACATGAGAAATAATATTGGGTCTATTAACTATCACAATATATTAATGTATTCTAAAATGAAATCAGTTAGGCTATGGTTTTAGGCTAAAATACTTTGTTATGGGCTTCGTGCCTAGTTATTATCGAGTTTATTGCGGAAAACCTCTTCATTCAATATAACATAGTGTGTTAAGTCATAAGTGATACAAAGAGTGCCTTATGTTTGTATATAAAGACAAAGAATATGTTTGCACTTGAGAAATGACAGGCAAAAACTCAGATGTATATTTGAAGATTGTGTCGAGTGCAGAGAACTTACGTCGAGTAATACTCGACGTATCTCGAGTCAGTTTTCAACTTACGTCGACTTCTCCTCAGTCAGAGCAAGCTATTTTATTCCGGGCACAAAAGCAATGCAATGAATAAACGTCGAGATGAAGTCGAAGTTTAAAGAGTTTACGTTGACTAAATACAATACTTCAAAATATCTTTCTTAAAGTATATTCAGACTATAATCAAGGAATTCAGATAGGACCGTTACATAATTAAGAGAGAGCCATATTATTTCAAGAAAGAATATACGTAGAATATTGGACATTCTAATTACAGGAAAATTCAATATTTGAAAATATTCAGTGCTACCTTATTCTATGATTTTGAAATTGTGAAAGAGAGATTTTAACATAATTATATAAACAGAAGGATATGCAGATTATACAGACTCTCTCAAACTTCTCCCTCATCTAATTCATTATTCTCTCTTTCTCTCGGGTATAATCTCTCTCTCTCTCTCTAACTCATCTCTGTGAAGGATTGCTGAGGCATTCTGAAAGAAAATAGATCTGTTGAATCTTCCTTCTCTTCGGTTGATGATCAAAAGTAGATCAATTCATGGTTGTATCCACACCGTGCATAATTCAAGATTCATTCTGAACTTTTTGAAAAATTGAGTCTCATTGTTAAAAAGTTCACAACATCACTGACAGATTATTGCAAGAGTTTTAAGAATCTCTCTGCAAAGGATTCAGAGTTTTGTTCTAAGAGACTCTTTATCAAAAAACTAAGTGGGTCTAAGAATCTCTTAATCAAAAGATTAAGTGCGTGATTCTTCGAGTCTCCTTATCAAATGATTCTAGACATAAGTAGAAAAATAATGGATGGTGGATTTTTACCTGTGGTGGAAGAGAGAACGTACCTAATTTTAAGGGGAACCTCTATAATTTTTTGTTTTTCATATTGCTTTTCTTTTTCTTTATTTTCTTATGATTCTATTGCAATCTTATTTTTTGTAATAATCTATGAATTGTGGCTTGAAGTTGTGATTATTTGTGGTAACATATTATAATACTCTATTCACCCCCTAAAGTAATTAGATCAAGATTCTCTGAATCCATTCCGCACTTTCAATTGACATCAGAGATAGATTAATCATTAAAAGGGTAACATCTTGATTAATCAAGATCTTAATTTATAGAATTAATTTTCCAATTATTAAGTAATCATGAATTCAACACAAATAAGAGATTATGCCACAACTAAACCTCATATGTGTAACTTAGATAAGTTTTCATTATGAAAGTCTAGAATCAAGTTATGTATGAATTATATTGATGAAGTCATATTTAATTCTATTGTGACAAGTCCCTACATACCAATTAAAGTTGATTCCGGTGGGAAAGAAATTATAAAGCCCCAAAGAGAATGAAGTGAAGGAGATAAGAAAGCAAAGTCATGTGATGCAAAGACCATGAATATACTTGTATCTATAATGACTAATGAAATCTACTAAAGAGTGATAGATTGTCAATTAGCTAAAGAAATATAGGACTCCCTGATAAGGATTGTTGAGAGAAGTGTTGATGAAAGAAAAGATAAAAAACTTTGCTTGTATTACAATATGAAAACTTCAAGAAAAATCAAGAAGAAAGTGTATCAAATATGTACCAGAGATTTGACCTAATTGTCAGTGAACTAAGAGGACTAAACAGAGATTTCAGTCACAAAAATCAATGATAAATTGCTCATGTATTTCCCAAGCTTATGAGATTCAAAGATCCGAGCCATAAAGGAGTTCAGATATCATAAAGAAATCACTATTGTTGCACTTTTTGGAAAGCTGAAGTTATATGAGATGCTCCTCAAAATCAAGAGGTGAAAGTAATTTGAAAGAAAATCCAATATCAACTCCAAAAGAGAAATTTGTGACCCTCAAGGCCTCTGATGATAAGTAGATTGGTTGCAAGAAGATTTAAGAAATAGATTAAACAGAGGAATTTAGAAGGAAAAACAACAAATCCAAGAGTAAACCAAGGTATGGAAAGACACCCTTAAATGAGGTTATATGTTTTTCATGCAGGAAGCCTGAGCACATAACACATGAGTGTTCAAAAAATACAAAGGAAAAATAGTAGAAGAAGAGTGAATAGGAGTGCAAGAACATATCTGAGCAAATGAGAAAAGGAAAGAAGAAAGATAAGGAGTTCATTGCTGAAACTTGAAGTGAGACAGATTCCGAAAGCTCCTCTAGCTTATATAGTGAAGTAGAAGCTACTAAGAACAAATGCCTAATGACATTAGATCTTTCGGTTGAGGAAGATGAGGTAATAAATTTTGATTTTACTTCTGAAGATTTCAAAATAGCATTTGAAAATTTCTACCAAGACCAACTTACAACATAAAGAAAAATTGACAGAAAGAATGAATATAATAAATTTGAGTTTTTTTAAATAATAAAACAGGTCATTTCATGAGAGTTTACTGATATAATCAATCAACCTATTCTCAGAATGCTTTCTACTATAGAAGACCAAACTTTTTGTATGATAAAAGTTTTAAGAAGAATCATAGACCTAAGACAAGCTTGGTCCACCCTAACATATAGTTGTTTTGCAGGACTCACCCAGATCTACGACATCCCAACAGTGATATTTGGAATCGACGAACGAGAGCAGGATGTCGACAGGTTATCAGTTGTGTGCAACTTGTAATCGGCGAGTAGACCAACCTGGGCTCGTCGAGTAAACCGACCTGGGCTCGGCGAGTAGACCGACAGCATCCGGCGAGTAGATCCAATGACGGTCCTACTCGCCCAGGGTAGGGTGAGGCGAGTACGCCCCTCCCCGCTGTAGCTCTTATCGACGCGATTTCTTCTCCACATCATAGTATTCTTCTCGACGGCATGGTCCCTTCTCGACGTTATGAGCATGATTCATCTAAGAGATATGAACAACCCGTCTCGACGACAAAAGCTCCTTCTCGCCCAGGGCGAGACGAGTTGACCTGGCCTCGGGCGAGCTCGCCCCAGGAGAACTCGCCCCTCGACGAGTAGGATACGACCTAGTCGCCTCAGCCGCGCTCGCGCAAGAAGGGAGCGAGGCGAGTACGGGTCAACCCGACTCCTCAGCCCGCTCCCACTATCCGCAGACCAACAAGGGCTGCGATTAGTATTACGAAAAGACGCGAGGAGTTGTTCGCAGACCATTTTGGTCTGCATATAGCAATTTGGTTAAGGCGGAGGAAGCTATCCGCAAGACTTTTGGACAATTTTGCCCTCAGAAGAGTTTGCCTAATAATAGGACCCATTATGTCTCAGATCAGCAAGCATCCACCCCCAAGGGAGCCTGTGCTTTCTTCCTTGCGTCCTTGTGCTATCTGAGACAGGCTCAGCCTCTGGTTTTTGGGAGGGGAAATCAAGTAAGATTTCCGGGTTAGTGGCGGGACCTCCTCGCTGCAGCCAGTGGGTCATTCTTAGGCAACTACCTACCAACCTATAAGGGCTAGTTCTTAGATCGAAATACTTAGACCTAGGGATCTAACGAAGAGGGAAGTAACTCAAGCTGCTTCCCAAGTCTCGAACATAGTTAGACCGGTATCCGGGTTCCAACAAGTTGGAT
Source organism: Dactylorhiza incarnata (assembly GCA_033032865.1). Classification (NCBI taxonomy): domain Eukaryota; kingdom Viridiplantae; phylum Streptophyta; class Magnoliopsida; order Asparagales; family Orchidaceae; genus Dactylorhiza; species Dactylorhiza incarnata. The sequence goes on from JAWHQI010000260.1 coordinate 1,277,187, forward strand.
CATCACATGGCATCATATAGTGGCTCTTCTCTGGTGTTTTCCCCCAATGGTGTCCCAATTTTTGAAGGTGAAGCATTTGAATTTTGGTTTGTTCAAATGAGAACTCTTTTCCTCTCACAAGGTCTGTGGGACCTTGTCCAAACTGGTTATACAATACCAAGTAAAGAATCCCCATTAACCTCCTGGGAGCCAACCCAAGTCAAGGCTTATGAAGAGAATCAAAAAAGAGATGTCAAGGCACTCTTGTTCATTCATCAAGCTGTGAGAAGAAGCTTTTTTCCAAGGATAATGGGGGCCATGACCTCAAAAGAAGCATGAGATATTCTTGGTGTTGAATTCAAAGAATCCGACAAGGTAATATGTATCGAACTTCAAACCTTTTGGAATGAGCTTGAATTGATAAAGCTAAAAGGAGACGCTGTTCAACATTTCTTCTCACAAATCACTGCAATTATAAACCAAATAAAAATGTACGGGGACAAGATTGAGGAAAAGAAATTAGTTCTCAAGATATTAAGAAGTCTTCCATACAAATTTGCTCCCGTTGTTACTGCCATTGAGCAGTCCAAAGATCTCAATGTTTTAACCTTAACAAAACTCATGGGATCTCTTCAAAGTTCAAACCCATGAAGAAAGATTAAAAATGTATGAAACAACCTCCCTAGAACAAGCTTTTCAAGGCAAATTTAATTTACATAAGAGCTGGGAAGAAAATTCTGTCAACAAAAACCCTAATTGGAAAGTCAATATTTCAAACCAAAACCACAAAGATAATGTGCAAAAATCAAACCTATATTGCACTTTATGAAAAAAACAATCATGTGGCTCAGGACTGTTTTCACAAATGTAGAAGATGCAAAAAAACCTACTCACCTCCACAGAGATTGCTGGTTCCCGTTAAAAGCCAAAGATAAAGAAGAAGCCAATAATTGTGAAAATGAGAAGGATCTAATTTTTCTTACTTACTCAAACTGTGCTAAAACTTCAAATGAAACCTGGTACCTTGATAGTGATTGCTCCAATCACATGGCCAAAGACAAAGATCTTTTATTCAGCTCAATGAGTCAGAAAAATCTGAAGTTCTGTTGGGTGATGGAAATGTTAAGCAAATAAAAGGCAAAGACATAGTATCAGTAAGAGCAAAAGATGAAAAAATCAAGTATATTATTGATGTGCACTATGTACTAGGTCTTGTCCAAAGCCTTTTAAGTGTTGGCCAATTAATGGGTCGAGGATACAAACTCATTTTTGATAAAGATGAATGCACCATTTTTGATCGCAATGACACTCAAATTATCACATCTATCAAAATGAGTAATAACAAAGTGTTTCCCATAAATATGAAATCAGGAATTAGTCAAGCTTACTCCTGTCATAGTGTTGAGATCACAAAAAAATGGCATCTAAGGTATGGACACCTCAATTATGGGAATTTAAGAAAGCTTCAAACAAAAGAACTTGTAATTGGATTACGACAAATTGAAGATCAAAATGGTATTTGTGAAGGGTCTGCCAAAAATAAAATTCACAGACTTCCATTTCCAAATCATTCTTGGAGAGCTTGTAAACCTCTTGATCTTATTCATGTTGACATATGGGGACCCTCCTCCACTCCTCTATCGGGTAAACATTATTATCTGGTATTGGTGGTCCGGTGGATGACCATTCAAGAATGATGTGGATATATCCATTAGAACATAAAAGTGAAGCATTTGTTAAGTTTCTGCCACTTTAAGGTTCTTATTGAAAATAGTATTAACTCCTCCATCAAAATTCTAAGGACTGATAGAGTAGGTGAATTCACAAGCAAGGAATTCAACTCCTTCTGTGAAATCAATGGGATTAAGGCTTCATTTGGGAGAGCGGCTGCGGTTGTAAAAGGAGTTGTTGTAAATGCAGGTTTGTAAATGGAGCTGTTGGAAACTGATTGCTGGAAATGGAGATCTATTTGGGTAGTTTGTGTTTGCAGAACGGTTCAGAACGGAGAACCGTTTGGCAAAACAACGGTGACGTTTCATAAATATTTTTTATTATAAAATATTTTCTATTATATAATTTTCTAATTATTTTATCTAATCTCTCTCTCTCTCTATATATATTAATAAATAGTTTAAAATAATATATTTATTTTAATTATTTTTTTCTAATCTCTCTCTCTCTATATATATATTCTATAGAAAATATATATAATAGTATAAACAGTAACATTATTAATGTTACTGTTTATACTATATATATTTTCTTATATCTGAAGGCCTCCGCCGTGCCATGCCTCCGTCGTGCTCTCTTCTATCACCGACGGATGCGGATGCGGTCGATGAAGCGATCCATTGCGGCACGGCGGACGTCATGGAATTCTCTGAGACGGGCGGAGCTGAGCATGCATACCGAAGACCTTGTTGATGACGGTGAACTTGTTGCATACCGGAGACCTTGTTGATGATGGGCGGAGCTGAGCATACCCGAGCGGAGCCTCCGCCGTGCTCTCTTCTATCTCCGACGGATGCGGGCGATGACGTTGAACTTGTTGCAGCTGAAGACGCTGCGGGTGGGGTTCTCGGCGGGGCGGTTGACAAAAAGCATGCCTTTTTCTATGAGCCCTTCGCGGGCTAGATCAGCGCCGACGAAGATGAGGGTGCGGACGCCCATGCGGATGGTAAAGAGTTCTCCGTAGATGGGGATGAGTTCGCCTGTTCGCCGCCATCACTCTGCTCCAGATTTTTTGTTTTTCACGCGCTGAAAACGCTGAGGACTGGAGGTCCGGGTAGCTGCTGCGGAACTGGGGAATTCTTTAAGGATCGAAACGCCGGCGTTGGGAACGGGAGGCGGAATTCCAAATAAAAAAAAGTGTCGCGTTTCATTTGGGGAAAACGCACCGGAGCAAAAAGCCGCGCCAAATGAAGCTTAAGAGAGAATTGATTGTGAGAGGGACTCCTGAACAAAATGGCATTGCAGAAAGAAGAAATAGGACCATATTTTGAAATGGCAAAATGCATGCTTCAGATTAAAGATCTGCCAAAGAAATTTTGGGGTGAAGCTATCTCAACTGCTGTTTATCTTCTGAACAGGGCTCCTTGCAGAGCTCTAAATAACTCCACCCCCTATGAAGCTTGGAACAGCAGAAAACCAAATATATCTCATTTAAAAACTTTTGAGTGTATTGCTTACAACCTCATTCCTAAGGAACATAGAGACAAACTTGAAGAAAAGAGAGAAAAATAATTTTTTTGGGCTATAGTGAAATCTCTAATGGGTATCGGGTTCTTAATCCAATTACAAACAAAATAATCATCTCAAGAGATTTACTTTTCGATGAAGACAGCTGCTGGGACTGGTCTAACTCAGAGAATCAGAATATGCAAAGTGTTGAAGCCAGGAAAATCCTAGGCTCCAAAATTCGGATCAATGCAGCCGGAGGCTACTCGCCCAGCAGTCCAACGAGATGACTTGGCTGGTAACGACGAAAAAGCTAGAAGAGCAACAAACAGGACCCCAGGTGCTGCGGCAGGGAGGTCCCACCACGTACCCAGAAGCTCAAAGGAGACTTCCCCTCCAAAACCACGAATGGCCGAGCTTGGTACTAGGAAGGCACTGACTAGGGAGGATTCTCGTCTGTAAGGGGGGTGAAGTTCTGATTTTGGACAAGTGCCATTCCTGATACCCCTGGGGGTCTATTTATAGACAAATCTTGTGGGAGGGGAAGCAGACGACTATCCCTGATCCCCTTGGAGATGATTTGAGCAAAGGCCTAGGCGGGCGAGTAGGTATGACCTTCTATCTCGGCCGGCTGGCTAACTCGGACATGCCTTCCTTTTCGCTCGGCCGGTCAAGTCGGGCGTGGCTTCCTTCTAGCCATTGGGGGCGAGCAAGTCCCTACTCGCACTCCCGAGTCTCCTGATCCTTTTGCGCTGTCTGATACCAATGCTGACCGTTGATTTTGACGTCTGCCTACGTGGTCTTTAGACGGACCCACCCTCGGAGAATGAGGGTTGTACACAATCCCCGCTCTTTGCGAGCAACGTAGTTGATCGGAAAGAATCATCCAACCCGCGTTCGACGAGATACTAACTTATTCGGTAGCCGGGGGGGGGGGGGGGGGGGGTCCCTGGATATCTATAAATAAAGGGGGATGGTCCTTCCCTGGCACGCCACTTTTTCATATTTTTGACGAGATGCTGTCTGCCGAGGAAATATTTTCGAAGGCCGAGTTGCTGAGGAAACTAATGAAGAAGACGAAAAGCACAGATACTCGCAAGAGGAAGAGGGGGCCTTCCGATCATCGCCCTAACCCTCCGGGCGAGGAGGCGCCTCACGTTAATCCTGCGTCCTCTGTGCCTGAACCTCCCCTAACGCGGCCGAACGACGAAAGGCTGGGGGGCGAAGCTCCTCGGACAACCGCCGAGGATGGACCGCCGAGCGCCCGCTCGGATCTTCTCCGAGAAGGTAATTATTGTTTCAGAGTGTTGGAATCTTGGCGCGATCTTTTCGTTGATGCCGACGTTTTTTCGTAGGTGGACTTCCCGCTGGATCGGATGTTCAGACGTCTCTTGTGGAAGAGCGCGTAAGTGCCGAACACTTACCGCCTCCTCCGGTCCTTCCCGCAGGGGTCGTCCCCGAGCAGGGACCTCTTCGCCCGTCGTCCCCCTACCCAAGCACGCGACAGGGGGAACCCGAATGACGATAAAGAACTCCAGGGTTTCCCTCTCGCGGCCGTCTTCCTTGTCCGGGGCCCCTCGTACTAGCGCCCAAGAAGCGTCGGGTGTCCAAATTTTCGGGGGAAGGGGAGGGGGAGGATCTTCTTCGGCAGTACCCACGTCTCAACTTCCTCGGCGAGGCGATGCGGCACCGTCGTCACACAATGGACGGGGCGGTCGTTCAGGGGGCCGGCATAACTCTCCTCGGCCCTCGCCTTCGCCACATCGATCTCCTCCTCGGCGGAGGCTCAGTCCTCGGCGATCCCTGTCTCCTCGCCGGATCGGTTCTCCCCCTTGCCGGGATGTTCCTCGGCGATCTTCTTCTCCTCGCCACCAACCGAGGGCGGCGCCTGTGCGGGCAGGTATGAATATTGTATCGTGCTGTCTTTATGTGGCTCTTTTCCTAATCCGCTACCTTTTTCAGCTCGTGCGATGTCTCCGGGGTCGGCCTTTATCGAGGCGCTAGGCCTTCCTACTCGTGAATACAGGTTGAAGATGGCCTCGGCCTATCTTGATCTTGAGATAAAGGTCGAAAGACTGATGGCCTACGAGGTTCATCGGCGAATGTCTCTGATTGAAGGGCGCGTGGCGAACATCGAGGGTTTCGAGCATCGGTTGGAGATGGCGGAAGGGAAGCATTATCTTATCCACGAGTTGGAGCGGCGGATGACGGATGTGGAGCACCGGTACGAGTTGTTGAAGACGGACCTCCGCGGTATGCGGGCGAGTATGGGTTCTCTCGGGACCCTTACTCGCATGGAAGAACATATTCGCCTTAGCGAGGAGCTCATGGCGAGGGCTAATGAACAGATGGGTTTTGCTCGTCAACTGGGCTTCAACGGGCGGCATGGCGCTACCTCGGACAAGCACGGCGACCCTTCTGTGAACTAGCTTTGTTTATCATTGTGTATTTTTAAGGACATCATTCGAACTGTATTTGTAATAATCTTGAATTGCTCGCTGTAATCTCGAACTATGCTGGTTAGTTGCGTTTGCGTCGCTTCCATTTTCTGCAGGTATTTCTTATGCTTATCGCGGCTCGTCGCCTAAGTGCGAGGAGGTTATTATTCAAATCGCGTATCTTGCTAGCATGCGGTATCGGAGTTGGCGAGTAGGTAAACAACTCGCGCGCGGTTAGGTCGCGACCCCCCCTATTTCTATAAATAGGGGGGGGGGGGTAGGGGCCCAAAATCGGCGCGCTTTTCCCGAACCCTTACGAGCATATTGCTAACTCGCCTTGTTGCTTTCCTGCTTCTTGATGACGCCTTCAGTGGATGCTGAAGCTCGGCGCTTGTATTATGCCGAGAACTTCATCGCGAAGAAGTTTAAAAAATCCGTCACGCGTCCGGACGACTTAGAGCGGTTCGTCCATCATTACTTGGTTCGAGGATATCGGGCTTGCCTTCCCGCCCCCGGTGAGTGGATCAACACCTTCGCGGAGGGGAAACTCGCCTTCCCCCTCTCGCATTTCGAGGTCGGCCTGCGCCTTCCTCTCTGGCCGGAATTCTGCCAGGTCTTGAGATACTATGGTTGGGTTCCCGCCCAGATCAACTCGAACGGGGTAGCGATCATCGTGGGCTACCTATGCTTTCTGCGCAACGAGAAGATCGCTTTCGATCTCGACGTCTTCCGGAAGGTATTCTATATGGGCGCGACCAAAGAGGGGGTAATCTTCTTCGGCAACCATCACTGCAAGATATCGGGGACGTCGAACAAGGTCCACCGATGGAACGAGAAGTTCGTTTTCGTGTCCGGCGACTTCTCCGAGATACCCACTCGCCCTCAACAGAGACATACCGCAGCGCTCGCTACCCCCTCACTCCGAGGTAATCGCGAGGACCTCTTCCTCGCGCTGAAAGACAAGAAGTTCGATATCGTGTTCTGGCGCAGGAACATCGACCAACTCGAATATGTGCAGCCTGGCGAGGGTAACGTTTCTTGATCGCCGCTTAATTTGGTTCGATCTTTGCCTTTTGCCTAACGTCTTTCTTCTAGGTTGCCGGCATCTACCTTCGGCACCTCTTCCCGTCGGCGGCCAGACTCCACCTCCTCTATCTCCTTCGGCGGCCTCGTCGACGATGCGGCAAGGCGAGGAGGAGGAAGGCGAGGAGTCCCCTCTTTTGGGAATTCCTGCTGAGCTTGGCGACCCCCCGCCGAGATCCTTCGTACGGCGGGATGGCCGGATGTGAACGAACCACCCGAGACAAAGAAGAGAAAGAGAAAGGAGATCGCTCGGCGTGTGGCGATGGAGCGGGAGCGCGACGAGGAAGATATCGTCCCTGAGAACCACCCGAATTTCGGGCAGGGTTCGCGGAATAAGGGCTGGATGGCGAGCCGCTGATCTCTTGGAGCCGGGAACGCAACGAGGTTTCTCTGAGTGCCCGCCTGCCTTCGTGGAGCGAGGATGAGGTCCCCAACAACGATGCTTTCAGCGTCTTGTTTGGACTGTATGGCCGCGATGATGCAAAGGTTTTGAGGGAGGCTTCCCCTCGCTTCCTCGCCGATCAGGGGTCGCGAGCGGTGCTGCGTGTCGCGGAGCTCTTTCACCAAACCGCACGAAACCTCCTCGGCGTTGAAGAGGAACTCGCCCTTTATCGAAAGCTAACAATAGATGCTGAGAAGCGCGAGGCATAGGCCTTGAAGCGTGCCAAAGCTGCCGAGGATAAGGCCGAGTCCAGCATAGGTTTCGAGGTGATATTGGTATTTCGCGCGGGCTCGCCTTGAGACTCTATCTTTTCCTTCTATACTTTGTAACCCCATCCTTCTCGCCTTTGCAAGAAGAGCAATTGGTCGCGGCTGAGACGATTTCCAAGCTCGAGAGTGACCTGCGGGCCAGCCAAGTCTTGCTGGAGGCGTCGCAGGTTCGCAATGCCGAGCTAGAGTCAAGGATGGCTGCCCATACCTCCTCGGAAACTGGACCTTCGCGCCGGGATGAAGGATCTTTCCTAACATCGCAGGAGCTTTCGTCGCTCCGGCGGGAGATCGCCCTTGCCGCCGGCGACTTGGTCTTTGCGAAGCTTTCGGTAGCGGGCTTGCTGGTTCCGGGAGCCGATAAGCTGACGACGGAGGGGCTTCTATCCGACATTCTGAATGCTAGCGAGGAGGAAGATCAAGACGACGAGGAGGGAAATGAGTCAGACTCATCGGATTATGCTCCGTCGCCTAAGTGAACATTTATATTTCTGAACAATTTTGATGCTTCTCGCGGCTCTGCGAGTATAATTTTTTGGTAGATAACATTCTTTTCTTTTGATAGTGATATTTATCTTTTTGATGGATGACAACCTTTGTTTTCCTTGCGCTCTCGTGATGTCGCTAGGCTCATAGGCTCGTTTGTATATGCTTACCCGTCGCTCTGATCTAGGTGACTTTGGAAGATGTCTGCCGACTATCTTACCTTACTCGCCTCTTAGCTTTTCTCAGTCGCGTAGTAGATACTCGCCTTTATGGTTGCTCGCGGTTACCCTTGTGAGTTGGTACCCTACTCGCAACCTGGTCGGTGAGAGAGATGCTGGGCAGGGAAGGACGGTCGGGGGGTCTAGAGGGACACACGATCCCGATAGTCTCCCTCCTGCTTTGTCGCCAGATGCCGAGGAAGTGGCTAGGTAGGGAAGGACGGTCGGGGGGTCCAAGGGGACACAATCCTGATAGTCTCCATCCTACCTTCCTCATTCCTGAATCTTGACGAATCTTCGCACTGTTTACTCACAATCAGAGGGAAATTAAAACATACCAACTCAAATGATTGGATAGGGTTTATCAGAAACTCGATGCTAGGCCACGAGCCTTTCGTTCTCAAGGGTTTATGACGCCTTTATTCAAGGGTCCCCTGAGAGGTTAAGTCGATCATCCTATCGCCGAGTTGGGAGGTCGGTGTCACGACTTCTTCCTGATAATCTCTCCAGTCGGGTGAGAGGTGCAATCAGAGGGAACCGCGGCCAACGTGCAAGGGGGGAGCTGATCTCGACCGTCAATGCAGATGCTTGGTCTTAGGGGAACGCACTACCGAGGCACCGTCCCATCATCCATTCTGGATCTTATGAGAATCAAGTCGGATGCCTATTTCCCAACCTGACGTGGAGGTCGGCTTTACCTGTTCTTTTTCCATTTTAAAGATTTGCTGCTAGAAATAAGAAACTCTCGCCGTCCCATGTTTCAGGGAGGTGAGGAATTTATTTATAAGTGATCAATTTACAGGAGAGGAATATATACGTTCCTGCTTAGGGATAAAACCTTTTCAGGTCATCGCCGTTCCAGGTATTCCCCAATAGCTCCCCCTCGTGATTCTGCAGGCGATATCCTCCTGTTGCAAGTGATTCGTGGACGATGAAAGGTCCCTCCCAATTTGGGTTTAACTTTCCGACGGCTGCCGATCTTCCTGCCGCGTCCACCTTCTTTAGGACTAGATCACCTGCTTGGAAGTGCTTGAGGCGAACATGTTTGTCGAAGTGCCTCGCCATTCGACGTTTGATCTCCTCTTGCCGAGCTGAGGCTAGATCTCGGAGTTCTTCAATATAGTCGAGGGACAGTTTCTGAGCTTCCTCATTCTCCAGACGCCACTCTTCGTCTCCGTCTTTGCTAGTCATCAAATCAGTGACATCACAAATATGCACATTCCGGACAACCTAAGTGAAGACACTGCTGATCCTCAGCCCTCCAATCCTCCAGCAGAATCTCTTGAAGGTTGCTCAAATGAATCTGGCCATTTATCATCTCCTCTGAGATTTCGATCTCTAACCGATGTTTATAATCCATGCACAATTGCTCTCTTTTCTCAGGAACCAGAAACATTTAAAGATTCAAGCAAGGAATAGTGCTGGATAAAAGCTATGACAGAATAACTGGAAATGATCAACAAAAACAAAACCTGGGAGCTCTCAGACAAACCTCCTGAAAAGGAAGTCATAGGCCTCAAATGGATCTTCAAGCTCAAGTACAATCAAGATGGAACCATTCAGAAACATAAAGCCCGTTTAGTCGCCAAAGGGTATGCTCAACAACCTGGAATTGATTATTTTGAGGCATTTGCTCCCGTCGAAACCATTCAAATCCTTCTTGCTCTAGCAGCACAAAGAGCACTTGAAGTTTACCAATTAGATATCAAATCAGCTTTTTTAAATGGAGAAATACAAGAAGAAATATATGTATCTCAACCCGAAGGATATGAGATAGAAGGAGAAGAAAACGAAGTTATCAAATTACACAAAGCTTTGTATGGGTTAAAATAGGCCCCGCGCATGGTGTGACAAAATGGATCAACATTTGATCAAAAACAGTTTTATGAAAAGTGAAAATGAACTCTCATGTTACTTAAAATTTATGGCAAAAGATTATATTATTGTATGCATATATGTGGATGATCTAATCTTTACAGCCACCAATGAGGAACTTATCATCAAATTCAAAACTGATATGAAGAATGACTTTGAAATGACCGACTTGGGCAAGATGAGCTACTTTCTTGGCATACAGGTAAGGCAAGAACCTGGTCTAATTTCCATCTCTCAGCATAAATATGCCAAGGATATTCTCAATCGATTCAGCATGAATGATTGTAATATCATAACAACTACTATGAACTCAAGAGAAAAACTATAAAAGATTGTAGAAGGTGAAGAAGAAGCAAATCCAGAACTCTATCGCAGTCTTATTGGATTCTTGATTTATCTCACCATCACAAGACCTGACATAGAAAATTCTGTAAGTTTAATATCCAGGTATATGAGCCGTTCCAGCACCAAGCATCTCATAGCGGCCAAAAGAATACTTCGACATATAAAGGGGACTTTAGATTATGAGCTAGTATACAAAAGAGAAATCACTAATTGTCTCAATGGCTACTCAGACAGCGATTGGGGAGGATGCGCTGATGACAGAAAAAGCACCTTTGGGTTCATCTTTTTTCTTGGAAGCAAGGCCATCTCATGGTGTTCTCGAAAACAAAAAGGAGTAGTCATATCATCGACTGAAGCCGAATATTCTGCTCTTTGTGAGGCAACACGAGAAGCGGTTTGTCTAAGGAGACTTCTCAAAGAATTTTTAGAGGAAGAAGAAAAACCTACCCTAATCAAAGTCGATAACATCTCAACAATCGCTATTGCTCAAAATCCTGCCTTCCACAAAAAAACTAAACACATCGAAATCAAGATGCATTATACAAGGGATCAAATCGAAAAGGGGGAAATTTCCGCGAGCCACTGCAACACAAAAGAACAGTTAGATGACATCATGACAAAACCTCTCCCTAATGATCAGTATGAAGAAATCAGAACTAAGATTGGACTAAGGGAGAGTCGCCGCTCCAGCGTACGGGAGGGTGTTGAGAAAAGTAAGCTGTCGCCGCTCTGATGGTTGCTTTCTGCGGAGCTCTGATGCGCGCCGTTGTCCCTCTCCCTGTTTTTCTCCTGCAGCAAGTTAATATATTGGAACATTTTGTTATGATGAACAGTATGGGATTGTATGTTTGCCCATCACTGTTCAATTTTTGTTTGGGTCTTTATAAAACCCATGCATCTTTTTGAGAACAACATTGCAAGAAGTATGAATGAAATCCTGTTCTGTTGAATACTTGAATTCCTTTTTTTCTCCTGTTTTCCAACATAGACGGCATCGTCCTCTCCGGTCTCCATTAAAATTTTTTTTCCGGAGAAAGAAAGCTCCAATTTTTTAGAACTATATCGAATATTATGTCATCATGCATGCAGTCTGCCCGCCATGTGACGCAGAACTAATCTATGGGTGGCGGACAAATGATTCCCTAACCCTACATGCAATGTGAAAATTCATGCCACAACTACAGTGAACTTAAAGACCGTCCGATGAAGGGTTGGATACGTGGGTGTACTAACAAGCAACCTTAAGTGAGGTGCAAATAAGTAACTCTCTTATATGTAACATGCAAACAAGACGCGATAGAGGGAACAAACAAGCAATAAATAATTAAATCGCACTTAGATAACTTAAGCGATGCAATTTATTTCATTAAGCAAAATAAGGTTCGACTTTTCTTCTCGTGGAAGGCCAGAATAAGAGCGCACTGTTATGATTGGCCGTACACGTGGTTGCCTGATCTCACCAAATAAAACACAAGAAAATAAAATAAATACATGAAAACATTGAAACGTGATCTGGACGCATTCGCGGAGTCGGATCATCGATCCGGAGACGCCATATATGGCAGGTGGCCAATCGGACCCGAGCGTGCCCAAAATTCGTGCTCTGCCTCGGGTTCACGCCGCCGTTCCACATCATTCTATCCGACATGAAAAAATTCATCTCCTGATGAATGAAGATCGAAATCCTCTCGGTGTGTGCCGAGCAAAATCGATGAGGGACATCGGGGTCGTTCAAGTATCGTCAATCATGGGGCATCCTCTCCAATGGTACTCTTGTGTTTGGCTGTCTGGCGCGGCTACGCATGCGTGGGCCATGATATCAATAATGCTCTCAAGAATCCAATGATGTGTTGGTAATATCTGTGCGGTCGCTGGTACAAACGGTGAAGCTATAGGTGACTGACCCAAAGATAGATGAGGCTCAGAAGTGGAGTAGATGCGGGACTGACGATGTGGAGCCGTGGAGGTGTAGGCTCAAAAGGATGTGGAAGTGTAGGATCAAAAGGATGTGGAGGTGCAGGCTCAAGAGGATCTCCATGAAATAGGGTCACATACTTGTGAGGCTTGTAGTATGACATCATGTCCTCAACATTAAATACGGGATGGATACTCATGCTCGTAGGGATATCAAGATCATAAGTATTTGCTCCGATCCTTCTCATGATTGTATAAGGACCCATTCGCATGACTCTCAAATTTTTAGCAGGCCCACGAAGGAGCCTCACAACACGGATTCTCACCATCGCCTACTCGCCTTCATGAAATACCTGCTCTTGCCAGTGAACATCTGCATGCGATTTATAAGATTCATTACCAGTATTGTTTCGTCGTCGGACTGACTCATTTACGAATGAATGATGAGCAAACGACTCAACAAACTCATGCAAATGATGTGAATGAAACACGATAGACACGACACACTCTCTAGGGGAAATCCGATAATGAACTAAATATCTCTAAAACGGGGTGGCCCATCAGAGGGCTCTTTGGGTGGAATGTAGAAATACTCATCGAGTATGTGACGAATACCCAAATGACCGTGTGAGGCATCAACACTCAAATACGAGCTCATAAAGTGCCAAATATCTCTCAGAGAACGTGACGTATCAGGGGGTTCACCAGGAATAATATATGAAAATGGGTCGTGTGTGCGACGACCACCTAAGTAAAAACCATAGACATTATCGACCGGATGTGACTCTATTGTGTGGCGAGTGCCTCTTACAAGAAGGAACTCATCTGGTGGGTCAGCAGACATTGTGTCCCAAAACTCATCAAAAGTGCGAATGGTCAGATGGTAGACCCTTGAAACATCAGAAGTATGCTCAAGTGTGTTTAAGGAAAGCCCTATATATTTGTTCCTCCACTCAAGATCCACTCCCTAGGGCAAGATTAGGGGCGAAAATGGGAGAGACGCCAATAACTCGATACTCATAAATGAGTAACTCACCTAAATCTCATCCTCACAATGACATGATGGCTCATCAGGAGGTTCAACGGGGGGCTCGTCAAAGAACCCGTTAATTGGGTCATGATCCTCTAGATGAGTACCATCGTAAGGGGTAGTGTCCCCATAAATGGGTAAGGCAGGCACCACAAGATCAACACCCGACTCTTGGCTCGTGGTCATGATTTGGCTCTGGACATTGATAAGGGGAGAGGGAAAATGATCTACTCTCAAGAATGGGTCCATAGGTAAGATGTCAATAAATGGGTATATGGTAGGAGCGCTAACTAACCCTGGGCAGGGCGGAAGGATGGGGGTAGGTGAGTTCGCTCGGACTTACTCTCAGTCGGGGCACAAGAAATGAGTCAGAAATAAATGACGGACCACTCACTGGACTAAGTACATCACTGGGGTGAGAGAAATATGTATTAGGTATCATTTCTATCGTGTTCGACGGAACAAGGGTAGGCAAAATGATGACCTCAGTACGGGAGGGACTCATACTGGGGTGGTCAAGGTGTGATTGTATGAATCCACTCAGTCAACTCTAGCATATCTCAATGACTGTTCATGATGAAGGACGAGCTGATATATCTGCTCAAGGGACTCCGAGTGGTGATAAGCCAACTTAGTACATATTTCAGATCGAAGTCCAGTCCGAAATCGGGAAATGGTCATAGTTGGCTCCTCTTGGATGCCACTCATCACAACTAACTCATCAAAACAATCTATGTACTCAGTGACGGATAGGGATCCTTGCCGAAAGGTAAATAATTGATCGAACAAGCGACTCCGATACGACGCAGGAAAATACCTCTGACACAACCTACGCTTCATCTCCACCAAACTAGTGATCGGTGAAGACGATCTCGTCCGCGGATCCTCTCAATGCTAGATCAATATGCTCTCACATTATCTAGAAGTCTAAGTTTCACAAATTTGACGCGACTTCACTGAATAATTCAAAATAGTCGAGATAATATTTCATGTCCACGAGCCAATAACTAAAGGACTCAGGACTCGACGAACCGTCAAACGATGGGGCAGCAACACGAAACCTACACTTGAGATCTCTCTCGAAATGATGATCCTCGTAGTAATCATCACTAAGATAATCGAGTCGTGCCAAATGGTTAACATGATCCGCTTTTGCGGGTGGATATGGATGATAATAGTCGTCGTAGTGATTACCTATAACATGGTGGAATCGCGTCGAGGGGTAGACACGATCTCTGGAAGTGGTGTGCTGCGAACGAGGATAATCATCGTAATATCAAGAGAATCTCTCTTAAGTAGCTCTATGGGATCAGGTATAGATAGACTCAGGATCCTCCAACATATATAGCACGGGGATGGGATACGAGATACGATATGAAACAGATTCGGGAAACGTGAATTAAAAAAAATAGGATACAAGAAACATTAAAAAAAAAATTAATTATTTAAATATAATTATTAATTAATGTGGAAACAAACGAAGTATACAATTACCTTGAATTTAATGAATGTGCAAAACAATGAAGCGAAGCATTATTCTTGTTTCAACGATCCACAAGAATAACATGTACTACCTCAAAAAAGGTAGATACATCTTCTTCTCTTTTCCTCTCTTGAGCGTAGATAGTCTTCTTCACCTCACAAAGAGTGTGCACCACACAAGGAGTCCAAAAGTTGATGGAAACTCACTCTCAATTAGTTGGCCCGCCCCTTGCAATTTGCTGGATTATCCATTATAACTTGAACAATTTTTTCATGTCAAATTTCTAGAATTACCTCCTTGATCAAAGATGCAATGAAGTACTTGTCTTTGGTTCGACCTTCACAAATAACTGCTTTCAAGAACCTTGCTTTTGAATTGTTATTGTCATAAAATTGATGAGTGACCTTCTTTGTGGATCACTCCATCCGTCATTTACAATGCTAA
This sequence comes from Dactylorhiza incarnata, assembly GCA_033032865.1. Taxonomy (NCBI): domain Eukaryota; kingdom Viridiplantae; phylum Streptophyta; class Magnoliopsida; order Asparagales; family Orchidaceae; genus Dactylorhiza; species Dactylorhiza incarnata. The sequence continues at coordinate 1,292,367 of JAWHQI010000260.1, forward strand.
CTCCCTTGCTGATACACATCCCTCTTAAAGGAACTAATTTTCTTTCAATTTCTATCTTCTCCTTCAACAATAAAGTGGTTTTCAATGAATTATAGCCGGGTGGTACTTATCCTGCAAGGTTACGACTAGCGACAAAGGAATATGATTCTCTCCAATACGGATTTCTTGCTAGATTGAAAGGCAACCCTGCCGAATAAAATGCTCTAGCAATTAAGACATCCAAATGAGCTCCTATCCTCATTATTGAATGCACTAAAAATTGGATTCTTTCCGCTACCGTTTCTTCTCCGATTATCACCAACACTTCCAATACTTCCAACTCCACTTGAAGTACTTGGAGCTACCGGTATAAATTTTGAAAACCATCGCTCAATAAGCTCTTGAGCATCTTTATCTTCCTTCAACATGTCCTTGTATGTGGAAGCCGGAACCTTGGTACATGCTCCGATCCGCTACTCTTAATCCTCAATAAATGACGCTTCACGCGAGTGTATGAACTTTTGTAAGGCTTACAACAAAAATTACATGTTCAACTTATACTTTCATTTCCTTCAGTTAACTTGTTCCCTCTTGTCACATATTTTCAAAGAGGCTTTTCGTCATCTTCAATCACACCACAACTTGAATCAACCAAATAGTTTCAAACCCCTTATTTGGAACATAAGAAAAGTGAGTCAAATTAACTCATGCGCGACATAATAAAAATATAAAAGATGCGACTAGAGAACTATCAATCCCTGGTGGATTGTATGCGTCGTTGATACATGCGCCCCCAATGTGGGTCCATAACGTCCATAACAAATTCTTTCAATTCCTACTAATTACATTGTTTTCTTCCTTTAGATACTGTCACTTCTTCCTGACCATAAATGAGGTGTCATCTTTAAGGGTCTTTTCCATACAATGTGATGATGATATGTTACCATTATTATAGTGATTACTTTTCTAGTCAAGATACTCGCCGTAGAGTACAAGATGTCGGGTAACACCTATCCAATACTTATGCCGAGTACAATGTTGCGGATGTCGGGTGTCAGATTCATGTCTGTTTAGGCAGGGAAGTCCATTACCACATATGTGACAGCTATTAACAATAACTATGTGATATAAATGCAAATAAATAACGAGTGATGCATTCTTTATTGAGAATGATTCAACCTGCGATATAAATGCAGAGAAACGGTTACATTGTGGCATGGAAAAGATGAAAGAATATAAGCTCACAAAGTACCACAGTGGAAGTAATTTAAAAAAATAATGTATGCAAATTTAGCTTGGATTTTCTCCTCCAAGGAACTCACATTTTCCTCGTCCCTATTCAACAAAGTCCATTTTCTTTTTAAACTTTCACTGATTGACTCTTTTGAAACTTGTTTGGCACTCCTTATCCGGATATCAACAACCAAAGTATAAGCTATATATATAAAATCCATAAATGACTTATGGAAGATTTTGTACTAATCTATTTTTCATACGTTTGATTATTACACTCTAACATGTAGACTGAAGTAGCAATAACCTTTACCAAGAATTGATTGGAAAGTTGTTACGACTTACGACGATGCATCCGCCTGAGCACACCGCCTTGTAGGAGTCATGGGAGCGCTTATGGAAGCCTCAGTGATAGTTTCATAGTGTACTTAATTAGTATTAGTTAATTAATCAATATCAATTAACTAAAATATTTTGTAATTGTGTTACCCTCCCTCATCTATATAAGGGGGAGGAGTATGTGTGTTTGAGGAGGCTCTTGGTTAGTGAATTTTGGGCTCTCATTTGAGAGAAATTCCTTGGAGGACCCAACCTCCAAGAGTTGGCGGAAGTTTGTCTCGATTGTATCTCGTTCGTATGCAATGTGTAATGAAATTTTCTCTTTGGTAACATTGATCTGACCTGTCTCCATTCGCCCGCTGCCCTTTCAGCTGTCGGGTACCAGCGACTCCTTCCACGACCACTTCAATCAGACCACCGCCCAGTTTCATGACATCCTGGCCCTCCTTCACAACATCCAATGCAATTTGGAAATCCATGCGCATCCCCCGCCTGCGGAATCCCTGCTCGCAGCAACCTCGTTCCAATTTGACGACGTCGTTCCATGCTCCCAGCCTATTTTAGCTCAACACGATGAGAGGCTGGATCGAATCCAGGAAACTTCCCGATGTCGTACCTCCACTGCGCCTTCGAGCGGCCGTGCATTTTTAGGTTTTAACCACTGGAATCGACTGGCAAGCTACAACACCCCCCCACCCACACACCCATCGAGTTCTAGATCTGCTTCCAGAACTTCCTCTGCAGCCAGACGACGCACTCTAGGGGCCTCGAGAGTCAAGATCTTCGACCCCCACCCCCATCGCAGCATCTACGATCCTCCCCACCCTACAATGAGTCGTTGCATCCCGCCAGTTCTTTCGCAGGTTCTCCGATCTGTCGTCCTCGACGCCCCATCGTCTCTCTCATTCGATCCTCCCCCCCACCAACGTCCCCTTTCACTTTCCTCAAGCCGCATACCCTCGTTCCCCACGTCATTTTTTCTCTGTCACCAACACATTCCTGTCTCGAGCCCCCTCCACGCCCGGCGCCCTTGCCGTGTCCTGCGAGGAAACCGAACGCTCTTTTATGTCCTTTTTTTTTCTTCAATTTTACATATTATTGCACCATCCATTCTTTCCATTTTTTCTCTTGGATCCCACATGGGCTGCCTTCTTTGGACCCCACATGGGCACCCACCTCTTCTACCATTTTCTAACACGAGTTCTCTCTCATCCCCACCGCTACCTTTCGTTCAGCTTATATTTTCCGCCGCTATTCTTAAAGACCCAGACAAATCTTCTAACCTTGACCTTGGGGACAGGGTCAATTTTCAAGAGCGGCATATTGTTACGACAATGCATCCGCCTGAGCACACTGCCTCGTAGGAGTCATGTGAGCGCTTATGGAAGCTTTCATGATAATTTTTTCGTGTACTTAATTAGTATTTGTTAATTAATTAATATTGATTAATTAATATTAATTTATTAAACTATTTGTAATTATATTGGCCTCCCTCATCTATATAAGGAGGGGTATGTGTGTTTGAGGAGGCTTTTGGTGAGTGAAGTTTGGGCTCTCATTTGAGAGAAACTCCTTGGAGGACCCAACCTCCAAGAGTTGGCGGGAGTTCGTCTCTCGATTGTATCTCGTTCATATGCAATGTAATGAAATTTACTCTTCGGTAACAAAAGTTCTCTAGTCTTTAACATGCTCCTCAATATTTTGACAGTTATGCGGTTGTTCTGCTGAGCTATCTCATTTTCCATAAAAGTCTGAACTAGTGTATATCATTTTAATCACAAAAAAAAAAATTTATTAGACAAGAACCCCCAACCTTTATTGATGTGAAGAATCTTAGCCATTTGCATATATGTTTCTCAACAATATTTGAACTTCGGAATTCTCACTTTTTAGATTAGTACTAAAAGGATACATGCATGTAGGGCTCTAATCATCAGTAAAAAAGTAAAAGACAAAACAAACTCCCTCCAGAAGATTTTGTCTTAATTGATCCACATAAATTTTTATGAATAATTCTAGGTAATTAAAAACTCTCTAATGTTTACTAATTGGAAATGGCTTCCTCGTTTGTGTACGCTACAAACATCCTCCACATATATCACTAAATATATTTTTGCTAGTCGAGAAACCATATATGTTTAGCTCAAAGGTACCCATGTATGCATTGCCAATTGCTTGCCCTGATATCTTGTCCTTAATTTCACTCAACAACAACACTCAAGCCTTTATCCCACCATAGTGGGGTCGGCTATATGGATCCTTTGTCGCCATTGCGCCATATCTTTACTCATAGTCTCACTAATGCTTAAGTACATCATGTCTTTCCTTATAGTTTCATTCCAAGTCTTTTTTGGTCTACCCCTCCCCCGTTTAACATGTCTAGTGACTAAACTCTCGCAACGTCTAACAGGTGCCTCTAATGGTCTCCTATGTACATATTCGAACCATCTTAAACGATCTTCTCGCATCTTCTCTACAATTGGCGTCACTCCTGTCTTATCCCTGATACATTCATTCCTAATTTTATAGTCTTTGTTAGAAATTTTGTAATTAAAATATTTAATTTATAATGTTTTATTGGAGCCTTGTATGATGTTTGGTGTTTGACTCCTCATAATTGATGAAAAACTCCAAAACCTAATGGAAAGGATGAACCCTTTAGTCCTACCTTGCCTAATTCCATTCTTGTTAGTAAGTATATAAATGTATTCACTCTTTCTTATTTGTTCAAAGGAATATAAGGAGGAACTATGAACCGCACACGTGCGCACGCACCGGACCGGATCCGGATTTGGGATTTGGGGAATAATTGAATTGTATTTTTTGTACAAAATAGTTTCACTACTTTTATTCGGAGCTGCGTCGAATAAGAAGTCGGAGTTGCGTCGAATAAGAAGTCAGAGTTGCGTCGAGTAGAACTCGAAGTGGCGTCGACAAGCTCGCTGAAGTTGGAGTTGCGTCGAATGGAACTCGACGCACCCGACTGCGTCGACGGGAGTTGCGTCGATAAGAACTCGAAGCAACCACCTTGCATCGATAAGTTCTCGACGCTTGCGTCGACAAGCAGTCCATCTGCTTGACCTGCGTCGATAAGAAATCGACGTAGCGTCAAGTTGTGTCGATATGAATTCGACGCAACGTCGATATGAATTCGACGTGTCGCAGTTATTACGCGTAATTTTCTAACTGTTTCTTTTACGCGTTTTTCTCGTCATTACTCTCTTATGTTGGAAATCTCCAACGTCTTTCTGCACGATTAACACTTACCAATTATAACCATTGCAATTAATTACGTGTTAATTTTACGAGACTCCTATATAGGAGTTTTTTCTGAATCGTTCCATTACGCTTTCACGTTTTCAGAAATCTGCTCTCTCTCGCTTGTTCTTGAGACCATTTTCTGTGATTCTGCTTTCCTTACATTTGCTTCATCAAGTGGGAGTTCAGGTGCTCTGTGCTTCTTCGGTGTCCGCGCATATCAGGGTTTTTGGGATCTAGCCGGGTGTTGTACCTTGAAGAAGTGAGCATCGGTGGAAAACCCTGCCGGAGGGTGGTGCAACTTATTTATGGCAGTGACCACACGCCTTACCCATGCATGATTCTAAACTATACATATATATTGTGTTATGATTTCAATTTTCCTCACCTCTCTGTTTTTAAAACATTTGTAAAAATCTTGTTTTTACAAATCTGAAGTTTTCATTAGAATTCTGTTATTCAAGATCTATTGTTATTATTTTATTATCTACTATTTTTTCAAAAACTAAAAAATCTATATTTTTATATGAAAAATATTCCATCAGTCTCATTATAGAAAATTACTTAATTTCACTCATCATAGAAAATTACAGTACCTTAATTTCACTCATCATAGAAAATTACTAAATAGCTACTGAACTTTAACCGTAGAAGACTCGGAAATTTATGGGATAAATTCGGAACAAACTACACATTACGAAGGAGTTTTATCTTACCATTGCTTCTTTTTTATTGAAACAGTACCTTTCCCTTCGACTTGAATTTGCTTATTATCTCAAACTTGACTTTTTCTCATGACTTTTACACGATGTCTCTAAATTCTGCTCTGGACATGTGATTAAAATAACCATCGTCTATAAACCCAATATCACTTTGGATATCATTAGCCTCAAAATTAGACAGACAATTTACCTTCTTCATTATTTTCCTCTGCACGGCTAATTTGCCTTCACATGCCCAAACATGTTGCAATAATTGAGCTAAACACGACCTCTATGGCCTTTATACTCATTGGCATATTTCCTTTTTGCGTTTGCCAATTTGTTCCTCTGCCTTTCCTTGGCCTCTGCCTCATCCTTCTGTTGCTGATCTTTTGATGGTATTGGAGTAAATGGCTCTCTTGTACTTTAAATGTCTTTTCTTCTTGCTTCTTCAACTACATGTATATCCTGACTTCATGAGTTTGCAAAGACCTATTAGTTCGGAAAATGAAAGACATGAATTTAGCTTTCTCAAGCTGCAATTATGCGATCATATTTTGGTGGTAAACTTCCTTAAACTCTTTAATGATTATTTGATCAGTGTTGTTTTCACCACGAGTTCATTTAGCTTGTGATTCCCATATTTCTAGACACAAAATATTACAAGGATTTGCTGTTTTTTATGAGGTTTTTAAAGGGTCGAATTTACTTGAGTTCGGTTACAATGGACCTCAAATTTAGAATATTATGTTGTAAAATTGATTGCTTAGAACTACTTTCCATTTAACAAATATCTGTAAATTGGCAGCTAAAACTTGAAAAACATTTAAAATTTAGGTGGACTGCTGATTCCTTCATATTCATGATGTTTTTTTTCCTTCTTTCTACAGGGATGCATTTATCCACACCTTCATGCTTCAGATTGCTGTTCTATCCAACCACTTGAATGGAAGGGATACTCATATACGCCAAATAAAAATATATGGCCCTCGACCGTATGTTTTCGCTCTCATGAAATACTCTTTTCGTGCTTTAAACATCTTTTCTTTACATTGTTCTTTTAACACCATTCTCTGTTTCAGGAACCCTGTTCCTAATCAACCGTTTCATTTTACTTCGAAGGAATTCATTACCTATTCAACAATCAGGTGAGGATCATTCCTTCTCAGTGATTCCAAATGAGAAAAATGCAGTTTTTTGCCTGTCTAATTTATGCGGTGCTAAGCCTTTAATAAGCTAGCTCTACTCGACCAGTTACCTTTTCAACATTCAGAGTTTTAATAGAACAACAGCAGGTTTTGCTCTACATTGGAAAAAAATGTCTGCCTTCACGACCCTGAACTAATATGGGGATGGTTTGTAGAGTTCCTAACTACTCCAGTCTTTGATTTGATTCTCATTCACGACCCTGAACGAATGCCCAAATTAGTCGATCAAATCCCCCACAATGTACGAACTTTGGGAGGGCGTGTAGCGGCTTAACAGCCAAAGAAATGTCTCCACTTGACTCTTTCTCGAAACCAAGTCCATGCTCTCCCTTCTATCCTGTATCTCTACCTTCACTGTCGCTCGCTTCCCTCTTACCTCGAAGTGTATATCATCTATATGCATTACATGCGAGGCATTATGCATCAATAGAATGGAGTCCATGAGATAACTCAATATAAATTCAGTAAGCCATAGACTTGCATACCCCTCTTTTTGCTGATGATATATTGATGTATTCTAGTAATGTAGATGCTCATGAGCAACATTTAATAATGATATTAGGTGTAGCCTAGGTTTAGGAGATCTACTGTTTTGATATAACTTGAAATGAATGTCTTACAAACTAGACATTCACTATCAACTTGGGGGAAAATGTATTAAGGCTCCGTTTGGACAAAAACGCCACCGTCGTAGAATGTATGTTTTGGCATGATAACGGTTATTGTTAAATGTGGTGCCGGCCTCCACTCAAAGAGCGCTACCTGGCCGGCCCACATCCAGAAACTGCAGTTCACCGTCCCAACCCCTCTCCGTATGCAGGTCCGCAACCCCATCCATCACAGGATGTTACCAGGTGCATTACAACGCGACATCGGGTTGTTGAGGTTGGCAAGGCCAATGCCTAGCCTCGATACCCTGACCTCCTTCATAAGAGAGTTTTAACAACACCTGCTATGCCCATCCGCACTGTTAAAACTCTCTTATGAAGGAGGTCGGGGGATCGAGGCGAGGCATTGGCCTTGCCGACGTCAACAACCCATCGTAGCGTTGTAGTGCACGCGGTAACATCCTGTGATGGATGGCGTTGTGGACCTGCGTACGGAGAGGGGTTGGGACGGTGGACTGCAGTTCCTGGATGTGGGCCAGCCGGGTAGCGCTCTTTGAGTTCAGGCATTCATGAACGATGGTTCGTAACCACCGCTCTCACGACCGCTACCGCCGTGCCAAACCGAGCCTAAGTCAACTAATTTTGTATATATATGTTAAGAATGCGAACAAAAAGTTATGTTACTATATATGTAGTAGTGTTATATAGAGCTGTACTTGTTAATGCTGATTATTTATGGTTCTTATGAATTAATGTTTTGATTGAGTAGAATTTAGTCATTTTTTATTTTTGTAAGCCTTGGCCCATTTCTCTTTTCGGGCCAGCGGCAGGCTGCACATGCCCGGCCCACCAACAACCAATGGGTAATACCCTTTCCAGGTGTGAGGTCCCTGATAAGCTTTTAAGGGATGTTAAACGCAGGCCAGTTTTGGCTATATGCAGGCCACAGTTTTTTAAAAAAAGCGATGTTAAACGCATGCCGATTTTAGCTATATGCAGGCCACAGTTTAAAAAAAAACGATATTATTTTTCCTTTTTAAATTTCAGAAAAAAATGATTGAGTAGTTTAATACGTCATGTATTGTGTTTTTTCCTTCCATGCAACCGTGTTCCCAAGGAGTTTACTCTGTCCGAGTGCGATGTGTTTTTAAATTACAACAGGTCTAAAACTATTCATGGGTATTTGCTACGGCGATGGCAATGACGACGATCGCGATGTCGTCGGCGATGACGGCGATAGCGGCGATGGCGGCGATGGCGGCCATGGCTGCGATGGCGGTCATGGCGGCGATGGCGGCCATGGCTGCGATGGCGGTCATGGCGGCGATGGCGGCGTTGACGGCGATGGCGGCGATGGGGGCGATGGCGGCGATGGCGGTCATGCCGGCGATGGCGGCGTTGGCGGCGTTGGCGGCGATGGAGGCGATGGCGGCGATGGCGGTCATGCCGGCGATGGCGGCGTTGGCGGCGATGGCGACGATGGCGGCGATGGTTATACTTCGGGTAGTTACCTCGCTAGTGGGGGTTCTTTAGATAACCGCACCCCCATGGATGGGGTGCGATTAGCGCCTTTAGGGATACTCCATCAATAGCTCTTTTAGATTTACTGACGAAACAGTGACATTCAGCGTAACCTCGCACGCATGATATTTTACTTACTTATTTTATGAATGTTATTTTGCTTGCTGATTTATTTAGGAAAATATTAATTTGATTTTTGAATATGGTATGTAAATATGAAATTTAGCTAATAATTTTTTGGCCTGCATATATCCGCGGCCTGCATATAGCCAAAACCGGCCTGCATTTAACATCGGTCTAAATTTATCCTCAATAGGATAAACATTTCTTTGGCAATGGCTAAGGCGTCTTTTGGGGCGGTGGGATGATGCTTATGATACTTTTTTCGGGTTTTCGACGCCTGCTGTCGGTAGAATGCTTGAAAGCAGTGCAGTCAGATGGCCAATATGCGGGGGATTCAAGATCCTCTCAAGTGTTTGTTTGAGGCCAGGGCGGGTTTGTCGGGGCACGGATTCTGATCCTGGCCTTGGGCGGCCGACGGCAGCCTCAAATGCGGCCTACTAATGGATCATTTTAGAAAATAGGGTCTGGAGAGGGATAAGGGGAAGGAGAGCATCCTTCTCTTAAGACTTGCCATAAAAACCCTTTTTTCATCTTTAATATATATACACATTAATCATTAAGTTTTATAATGGGATGCAGTTTTTGCACAACAAAAATTAATAATTAAGGTTATTTAGACTCTTTAAATTTTATTTATATATCTTATGATTGGGCAAGAAGCCCATGAAATATTATATTTTTCTTATAAACTCATTAGAAATATCAATATGATCAGACTAAAAATTTCATATAGAAATTGATAATGATAAGATTGGTCAAAATTGGCTTTACTATATAAACCGATTGACTCGACGACTATTTCAACGCAGCCTGATGAGCTAATGAATTCTCTCATCGGCATATACGATATTATAATTCCATCGACTTTTATGCTCAAAATTAGTTTTTTCTCTTGGTGACGGTTATCATTGTTATGTCAAACACATATTTTATGATGGTGATGTTTTTGTCCAAACTCATTGGAGCAGAAACACTGCGCCAAACATTCAAAATAAAGCAATGATAAAAAAAGATATAAAAAATATTATTTTGATGATTTTTGTGAACATAATTATAATTCATGATAATTATAATTTTTGCGAGCTTCTACGTATAATTTTTGCTACTAAAAAGTCAATGTAAGCCCGTTTCTGGTGTCCCGATCTCTTTGTTTTCAAGCTCAGGCTCAGCAATTATCAGTTAGCCCCTCAAAGCTTTTATTTCAGCGTTATTTAAGCTGTTATTTTGTAGAATTAATTTTCGCTACGGTGTTATTAACTCTTAGGGTCATTTTGGTGCGGCCTTTTTGCCCCTATGAGTTTGGACAAAAATGTCATCGTCATAAAACATGTGTGACTTGACAACAAATATGATATTACTGCCACCGAGAAAAATTTTCATGAACGAAGGTTCATACACCGCGTTCAAGATCGCCGCCGTCTTGCCAAACTGACCCCTAATTAGCCTGTTAGATTCATTTAAAGGAGTGAGCTATGCAGTATGGTGCTAGGAAATAGCCAAGATTTGAGATGTCACATGTAATAGTGTCACATGACTCACATGTAATAGTTTATCTTAAAAGTTTGTCTTTTTGGTATTCTTAACCCTAATCCTATGCAATGGTTGTTTTGCTATTTGAGAGCTCACTAAAGGATCATCCCTGTGATGGAGTCCAATGTTTTTAGGTGTAAGGCTAAGATCGTGCCTTCTCTTGTCCAATAAAACCGCACGATGCTATTTCAATGTTTTTTTTCTAGCAAAAAAAAGGGCTAGAAATAAGCTTAGGAACAAAGTCAAAATCAATACTGTAATATAAGCTTTCACGGCTTCTAAAAGATTATAAACACAAATAACAACTATCACCACTTTCCTTCAACGAATTTCTAGTAGAAACGATTATTCCTCAAGTGTGTGCATATATATATATATATCTTTACCATATATAAAGAAATACCAAATCCATGAATTTTAAAGCGTTGAAATGATTACAGCTGTTGAATCTGGCATGATATTTCATCAGCCGTCGGATCAAACTGCTGCCTCTCTCTCTCTCTCTCTCCACTTTTTCATAGGTCTCCTAAACCTACTAGGGGGTGACCTAAAACTATAAGGTGTAGAGTACCCTACAACATGAAATTACGACTTTACCCCAAAATTTATTGAAAAATGAGTGTCATATGACCTGTTTTTAATCTCACAAAATTTAACAATTGTGAGAATTGAACTCAGGTCTCCACTATATCAACCAAAGATGACAATCATCACACCATATGGTTTTTGTTGAACAAAATTAAATTAAGTTTTATATATACTGATATAAATATAGATCGCCCCCGCAGAAAGTCGCCGCCCCTGCAGAATGTCACCCCCGCTGAATGTCGCCGCCTCTACCGAATGTTATCACCCGCACGGGGGGCCCCCGTGCCCTGTCACTTGTATATATATATATATACTATATTATAAAGAAATATCACTTTTGGGTCCATGGTAAGGTAAATAGGAAGTCCACGACAACAAAATTGAGACAAACAGATCACAGTCGTTTGATCTCAAATCAAATCAGAAAAAAGGCATGCGAATAGCCAAAATTTTAAAACCTCCCTCCCTGACTCCCAGCCATTTCCCGTGCCCCCCTCCCGTGCCCCTCCTCCCGCCCGATTTGGGTTGCCGCCGGCTTGAGGACACCGACCGGTTCGCCGGTCTCCGACGAACCTGCCGGTGGTACTCCGGCAGGGCCGGCGGTGGCCCTGCCCGTGAGGCCCCGATCGACGAACCCTCTTCGCGTTCGACGAACCCTCTCCGCGTCCAGACGAACCCTATCCCTACGGCTGTGATCGACGAACGCGTTAGACGAACTCGATCACGAACCCTATGCCTACTTAATGCGATCGACGAGCGCGTTCGACGAACCCTCTCCCTGTGAGCGCGTTCGACGAACCCTCTCCCTGTGAGCGCGATCGACGAACCCTATCCCTTTTCTCCGCGTCCCCGATCTGGGTTCGTCGATCTGGGCCCAAATCGAGGCGGGAGGAGGGGCACGGGAGGGGGGGGGGGGGGGGGGGGGGGGACGGGAAAATATATATATATATTTAAAATAAAATAAAAATATACTTATAAATCTATTTTCTAAAATAAAAGAGGCGGTTGCGGGGCGGGCGAAGCCAGCGGGGGGGGGGGGGGGGGGGGGGGGGGGGCGAAGCCCACCGATTGCCCTCACGTAGGGCCGGAGGCCCGTGCCGTTCGACTCATGTGTATATATATATCCCTTTGTGGCGTAATGGTGTGCACCATTTGTTTCATTTGGCCGTCCATTTCAAATAAAAACTGATCTTTTAAGAAGAAGAAAAATAATCTTGCCCATTGATTTTAAATTTTTTTTAATATCGCTCTTATTTTTCTCCATGCCACAACAATACCTCTACCCACACGGCCACACAGTGGTGTAATGGTGTGCACAGAGGGAGGTAATGTCGTTGCTTGAGTACTGTCTCTAAGCCTCCCCCTGAAAAAACGGCCCGATCGGAGGATCTTATCGCACACCACCGCCGACACATATAATTGAAGCAACTAATGAGAGAGTGGAGGCACGACCATCTTCAACCCCTCCCGTTGGTCACCCCGATGCCGCGCATCAACGATGATGCTTAGGTCGATTATGAGTATATTTGTACAACCCTCATTCTCCGAGGGTAGGACTCACCCAAGGCCACGTAGACAGAGGTCAAAGTCAAAGAGTCAATACGACAGTCAAGCATAGGAGCAGAAGACAGCCTAGGCGAGTAGGGGTGCACTCGTGCGAGTAGCCCGGATACTCGCCAAAAGTGGGCGACCATAGGTGATACTCGCCTATTTGCCCGGGGAGATCGCCTCAATGTCGCTAGTCGCCGGGCAGGGGCTGGGATATAAAACCCCCCCTACCCCTTGGTTTTCCTATAAGTAGGACCCCACGGGTACTTGGATTGGCACCTGGACTTGAGCTTTCGAAACCCAGCTCTTGCATTCTGGAACCTGTCACACTTGGCCGCTACTCCTGGTACTAGCCAAGTTGGTGTCTTCCTTGTACCCTGCTCGGCCATTTTTTGGTCTTGGAGGGGAAGTCTCTTCGGAGCTTCTGGGTACGTGGTGGGACCTCCCTGCCGCAGCACCTGGGGTCCTGTTTGTTGCTCTTCTAGCTCCGTCGTAGTCGCCAGCCAAGCCATCTCGTTGGGCTGCTGGGCGAGTAGCCTCCGGCTGCATCGGTTCGAATTTTGAGGTCAGGATTTTCCTGGCGTCAAACTTTGGTGCGGTGAGCGTGGACCGCGGCCAGAGGAATAAAGTCTGGTAGAAAAGTGAGATGGTAGCAGTTAGCGACCACGAGGAGGTGGCGGGAAACTCGGCTCGAGGCGGCGAGTTCGTATCATTGGCTGTCTTCGAAGAATTCGCGCAAAGGATGGAAGTCACCATGCGAGCGGCTCTCCTACCTCGCACGGAAGGAACGTCGACGTCGCCTCATCGCCCGGGCCCGTCCGAGGAAGGTGCTCGCACTCAGCGAGCGGGGAAGGCGCACGCCGAGGAGTTCGAGCGACCGAAGAAGTCGCAGTTTGGTCTGCAAGCGTCTCAAGGACCTGGCAGAACTCGGTTCCGCGAGGAGGATGAGCAGGCGAGATTCTATCATACTCGCCAGGTGAGCGAGTATGGGGGAGATACTCGGCCAGATGATGATCGTCGCCAGATAGGGGGGAGGAGCCCGTTCTGCGAGGAGATCCTCGCCGCGCCAGTGCCGGAGGGGTTTAGAGATCCCTCGATGAATTAGTACTCGGGGAGAGGACCCTATCCGTCATATCCAGTGGTTCGAGGATGTCGCTTCCCTTCGGACCATGTCGGACGCCTTCAAGTGTAGGCTGTTCGCGATTTCCCTCCGAGGGAAGGCAAGGGACTGGTTTCACCAGTTGCCGGAAGGCTCCATCTACTGCTTTGAAGACCTTTGCCGGGGGCTGAACATGCGGTTCACCACGACAAAGAAGTTGAGGAAGGAGGCTACAACCCTTTTCCATCTGACCCAGGGGCCAAAAGAAACGCTGGGGGACTACATCGATCGCTTCCAGGAAGAGGTGCTACACATCCAGGAGGTGGATGGTCGCACCCTGCGGTTGGCCCTAACCTTCGGCCTCCGCGAGGGACTCTTTAAGTTAGAGATCGGTAAAAATCCTCCCTACTCCTACGCCAACCTCATCGAAAGGGCCAACCAGTTCGTCCAGGGTGAAGCTTCCAACCGCGGCTACCTAGCCAGGCTCACCCGAGTGACCAAGGAAGATGAGGAAGAGGAGGAGGAGGAAAGTCCCCCCGAGAAGAGGAAGAAGGAAGAGCCCAGGAGGGCGGAGAAGCGGAAGCCAGAAGGAAGAGACAGAGAGGAGAGGAGAGAAAGAGAACCCAGAAGGGAGGAGCTGAGAAGGAACGAGGAGAGGAGGCTCGTCGTGGCCCCAGAGCATCGGGAGGAAGAATGACGCTACCAAGTCCCCGCTTACCGGCCACCGTGGAAGCCGGCCAGGGGACCCCAACGTCAGGAGCGGGGAAGGAGATCCCCGGAGAGAAGGCGTTACGACAGGCCAGAGGGGCGCCAGGAGAGAAGAAGGGAGGAAGCAATGGCGATTGCCAGGCGCGGCAACCGCCAGGGCCGGAAGAATAAGAAGCAGAGGAGGCCACAGGTAGAGGAGGTTCCTCTCTACTGTGAACTCCACCAGGTGGAAGGGCATGGCCCGATTGCCTGCCCGGACTTTTGGGAAGCCAGAAGAAGGCTGGCAGCAGGAGAGACAGGGGGAGAGCAGCGGAGAATAGAAGCTCCGGTCGAGCAGCCGATGGTTCAGGACGCCGGCCGAAGAAGGAACGAGGACCGAGTCGACCACGGAGGTCGAGGAGAAGTGGCCCCAGGAGGTAGAGGAATAGGGGTGATCCACGGGGGTGCGGGGGTAGGAGCTTCCCGCAAGGGAAGTCTCCATCAAATCTATCGAAGGAGCGTCGCTTCGACCTCGCAGGCACCGCCCCCGTTGGAGGAGATCACCTTCTCCGAAGAAGACATGCTAGGGAATGAGAACCCCTTTCATGACGCCCTCGTAATCCAGGACGCCGTAGAAGACTTTACCGTTGATCGAATCCTGATCGATAACGGCAGTTACGTAAACGTCGTCTTCAAGAAGACGTTTGACGGGCTGGGAGTCGGCGCTGGAAGGGTCCGAAAGCCGGATGGTCCCCTCTTCGGCTTCTCCGGAGAGAAGCAAGAGGTGGAGGGAGGAGTAGATCTCCTCGTAACACTCGGGGCACCTCTCTCCAGTGCCGTTTCGTCATCGTGGGCGCCCCGAGCTGCTACAAAGCCATCTTCGGGAGGCCGCTCCTTAACACCTTCAAGGCCGTCCCATCCTCCTACCACCAGTGCCTCAAATATTGCCAAGGGGACGTCCAGGTGAGGATCAGGAGCGATCCAAGAGCTGCCCGCGAGTGCTACCTCAGCTCGGTTAGCACCATCAGTTGGATGGCTGACGCGGAGGAGTTCGAGAGGGTAACTGGAGGCACGACCCGGCTGGAGGCGTCCGAAGAGGTGGAAGAGATCGAGGTACTCTCCGCAGCGGGAGTATCGGGGCTGCTGAAGATCGGCGGATCGCTGAAGGTCACCGAGAAGGTGGAGATGGCAACATGCCTGCAAGATAACTTTGACGTCTTCGCCTGGAGTGCTGCTGAGATGCCCGGGATCGACCCAGAGGTTGCCTGCCACCACCTCAACCTCGACTCCGCGGTGAAGCCCGTCCGCCAGAAGAAGAGGTCCACCGCCACCGTGTTGGCCGGACCTATCCGTGAAGAGGTGAAGAAGTTGCTGGATGCAGGTTTTGTGTCGAAGATCCAGTACCCAGGCTGGGTCTCCAATGTTGTAATGGTTAAGAAGGCTGTAGGCAACTGGAGAATGTGTGTGGACTTCTCTTTATTGAATAAAAGTTGCCCGAAGGATTGTTATCCCCTGCCTCGAATCAACGCGCTGGTTGATTCAGCCGTCGGTTTTTCTGTGATGAGTTTCCTTGATGCGTTTTCAGGATATCACCAGATCCGGATGCATCCCCCCGATTGCCGCGATGTCTCCTTCATCACCGATGATGGCTGCTACAGCTACAAGATGATGCCCTTCGGTTTGAAGAATGCAGGAGCCACCTACCAGCGGATGATGAACCACATCTTCAAAGGGCAAAAGGGGAGGAATCTGGAAGTGTACGTGGACGACCTCTTAATCAAAAGCAAGAGCGTCCAGGAACACGTGGCCGATCTGGTGGAGACCTTCGCGACGCTGAGGAAATTCAAGATGCGACTCAATCCAGCGAAGTGCATCTTCGGAGCTGGAAGAGGGAAGTTCCTGGGGCATCTCCTTACCCCTGAGGGAGTAGAGCCTAACCCCGACAAGGTTAGGGCGATCCTGGAGATGCCGTCCCCGAAGACGATGAAGGAGGTACAAAGGTTGACGGGAAGGCTGGCGGGTCTTAGCCGCTTCCTCTCAAAGGCCGGAGAGAAGTGCTCTCCATTCTTCAAGACACTCCGCAAAACTGAAAGCTTCGAGTGGTCCGAAGGATGTGAGACGGCGTTCGAAAGATTGAAGGAGCAGTTGACTCAGACACCTCTCCTTCAGAGCCCAAAGGAAGGCGAAGACCTGCTCATCTACCTGGGAGTAGGAGCAGAAGCAGTGAGTTCCGTATTGGTCCGAGAGGAAGGAAGGAAGCAGCTACCCATCTACTATGTCAGTCGGGTGTTGAAGAAGGCGGAGTTGAAATATCCGATTCTGGAGAAGCTTGCTTTCGCCCTGGTGGTGTCGGCGCGGAAGCTCCGGCCTTACTTTCAAGCTCACTCCATTCGGGTTGTTACTGATCATCCTCTCTGAAATGTCCTCGAGGGAGTGGAACATTCTGGGAGATTAGCGAAATGGTCGGTAGAACTCAGCGAGTTCGACATTTCCTTCTCACCCCGGGTAGCGATCAAGGCCCATGCAGTGGCAGACTTCCTGGCTGACTTCTCAGTGGAATCGGAGCCAGGAGAAGAAGCTCTCAATCCGATCCCATGAAAGATGTTTGTGGACGGAGCTTCAGGCAAAAGTTCTGTGGGGGTGGGCATCGTGCTCGTCAGCCCACAGGGAACGAGGATCGAGCAAGCCGTCGAGATCCTCTTCCCCGTCACGAACAACCAAGCAGAGTACGAGGCCATAGTGGTAGGTTTGCGCCTTGCCAAGGAGTTGGGGATCCGTGATGTTCGGGCTTTCACGGATTCGATGGTGGTCGCGTCACAGATTCGAGGCGAGTTCGAGGTGCGCGACACCATCCTGCAGAAGTACCTAGTAAAGGTGAAAGGGCTGATTGGATGCTTCCAGTCCTTCTTCGTCGAGCATGTGCCGAGAGAGGAGAACTCGGCAGCAGATCGCTTAGCCAAATATGGGCCGAGGGCTGGAGGAACTATTACCGAACTCTTCCGTCCATCCATTGAAGAGGGAGAGATGATGGAGATCGAGCAACGCCCTTCATGGATGGATCCCTTTGTGGCCTTCCTGGTCAACGACCAGCTCCCGGCGGGCGAAGGAGATCAAAGAAGATTTTGGTACAAGGCGGCGTACTATTTACTACAAAACGGAGAGCTGTACCGCAAAACCATCTTAGGCCTCCTGGCCAGATGTGTCTCTGAAGACGAAATACCTCGAGTGTTGGAGGAGATCCACTCGGGAGAGTGCGGAAGCCATTCTGGGACTCGCACTTTGGAACAAAGGATCCTAAGGCAAGGTTACTTCTGGCCTACTATCCGGAAGGATGCCGAGACCTTCTCGAAGAAGTGTCAGAAATGCCAGCTCTTCGCCCCTCTTCAGTTGCAGCCAGCCCAGCAGCTCCGATCAATCAATGCCCCATGGCTGTTTGCCATCTGGGGGATGGACTTGATCGGCCCTTTCCCTCAAGCAAGTGGCCAGAGGAAGTTCGTTCTCGTCATGATCGACTACTTCTACAAGTGGATCGAGGCCAAAGCTTTGGGCAAGACCACCTCTCAAGTCGCGAAGAACTTCATCTGGGGAGAGATCGTCTGCAGATTTGGAATCCCTCTCGCCATCGTCACTGACAACTGTCCCCAGTTTGCCAGCTTGGAATTGGAGGACTTTTGCAGACAACTGGGAACTGATCTTCGATTCGCCTCCGTACACCACCCTAGGAGCAATGGCCAAGTGGAGGCCGCCAATAAGCTGATCATCAACCTGCTGAAGAAGAAGGTGGAGAACCTAAGAGGTAATTGGGCGGACCAGCTCCCCTCGGTCCTTTGGGCTCTGAGGACCACTCCTAGCTCAGCCACCGGGGAAACACCATTCAAGCTCTCTCACGGGTCAGAAGCTCTCATTCCAGTAGAGTTTGAAGTCAGAAGCCCAAGGGTGGTAGCCGCGGAAGACGGAAACGAAGAATGACGATTGGAAAATGAGGAAGCCCAGAAGCTGTCCCTCGACTACATCGAAGAGCTCCGCGACCTGGCCTCAACTAGGCAAGAAGAGATCAAGCGCCGAATGGCAAGACATTTTGACAAGAATGTCCGCCTCAAGCACTTCCAAGCAGGTGACCTGGTCCTGAAGAAAGTGGACGCGGCAGGAAGGTCAGCAGCCGTCGGGAAGCTTAACCCGAACTGGGAAGGACCCTTCATCATCCAAGAAGCTCTCCTGACCGGAGGGTACCGCTTGCAGAACCAGGAAGGCGAGCTGCTAGGGAACACCTGGAGCGGCGATGACCTGAAAAGGTTTTATCCCTAAGGGGAATGTACATGCCCCCCTTCTTTTGTAAATTCATTTGTAAATAAAAAATTTACGTCTCCCTGAAATATGGGATGAGGCAGTCCTTCCTATCTTAGAAAAGTCTTTTAAGGAAGAAGGCCAGTATAGTCAATCTCCACGCTAGGTTGGGAAACGAGCCTCCGACTTAACCCTCGTAAAAACTCAGAATGGATGATGGGACAGTGCCTCGGGTGTGCGTTCTCCTAATACCAAGCCTCTGCACTGACGGTCGAGATCAGCTCCCCCCTTGCATGTTGGTCGAGTTACCCACCGACCGCATTTCTCGTCCGACTGAAGAGATTACCAGAAGAAAAGTCTGGACGCCGACCTCCCGATTCGGCGAAGGGATGATCGATTTAACTAGCTCAGGGGACCCTTGAATAAAGGTGTCGTACACACTCGAGGGCTAAAAGCCCATAACAAAGCGATGCGTTTCCGATTATTTCCTCCAATTGTGTGAGTTAATGTGCTTAAATGTGCTTAACCCCCGTTTAATTGTTGAGCAACAGGAAACAAGTTCGGTCGGCATTCAACATCCAGGTAGGATGAAGGCCTCGGGATGGTGCGTTCCTTTGAAACCTCCCCGACTGTCAGTCCCTACTTGACGTCATCCATCGCGGACGTCCAACATCCAAGTAGGATGAAGGCCTCGGGATGGTGTGTCCCCGTGGACCTCCCCGACTGTCATTCCCTGCTTGACGTCGTCCTGCATCAACATTCACCGCCGCAAGTTGAAATACGAGCCTCCGACTACACCCTCGTAAAAACTCAGAACGGATGATGGGACAATGCCTCGGGTGTGCGTTCTCCTAATACCAAGCCTCTGCACTGACGGTCGAGATCAGCTCCCCCCTTGCATGTTGGTCGAGTTACCCACCGACCGCATTTCTCGTCCGACTGAAGAGATTACCAGGGGAGAGTCTGGAAGCCGACATTCCAACTTGGGAAAGGGTAGGACCGATTCAACCGACCGAAGGATGGAAACATTCAGCGCCCAAGTAGGATGGAGACCTCGGGATGTTGTGATCCCTTGGATGGTGTTCCATCGGAACCTCCCCGACAGTCATTCCCTACTGTGTCGACCTCTTCAGCAGCATCAACCTGAAGGTATAAAATGAGGTTCTATAAAAGCATATCTCAAGGATCCTTCTTCATATGCAGGTGCGAGTAGGAAGATGCGAGTATGAGGGCGCGAGTATGTATGGCCGAGCATCTACCCAGCGAGTAAGGTACGATCGTCGTCCGCAGCATCCTATCTCGCCTATGCTTAGTCGCCTAGCAAGCACTCAACCTCGTCTCGAGCCTAAGAGCCTACTCGGCATGATCACGAAAAGAAGAAAAGCAAAAGGCGACTACAAAAGGCGAGCAAAACAATTGTATTCATTTACTTTCATAAATACATATACAAAATGTTTGTACAAATATGCAAAAAGAAGACAGGCGACTATGCATCATCGCCACCATCCTCGCCGTCAGGATCGACATCTTCGCCATCATCACCCTCGTCCTCAGAATCGTCATCTCCGGAATCGGTGGATGAGGATGGAAGATCTCGCATGGGGGAATTGGACTCTTCGGCGAGTAGTGCCGGGATGATGTCCATGACAGTCAGGTTCATTGCCTCCGGCTTCAAAAGGCCATCGGCCTTCAGACTGCTTAGGACCACCTTCCCGGTTGCTCGCGCGATCTCCCGACGAATATGCGCCATATCGTCGTCGACTATCCGGATCTGCTTGCCAACCCTGGAGGGACCCGCCGACGAAGGCTGTTGCTCGGCAGGCCGAGTTTCCAACTCGGCGATTCGCACTTGGGCGGCCTCCAAGGTTTGCCGAGTATCCTCCAGCTCCTTCTCCAGCTGGGACACTTTCTTCGCCATTTCCAGCTCGGCGGCCTGTACAGATGAAAACAGCGGTTAGAAAACATCCATCGGCACAAAAGGCGACTATCTCAGAAACTAGAAAGGCGATGAGCGAGTACCTCCTGGTCTTTCCACTTGGCGGCCTCCAGCCCCAAGGTTGGCTCGCGAGCTCTGATGGGCGAGATACTCGGCCGAGACGTCTTGCAAGGATTCGGCGTCCGCGCGACCATAAAGGGCGAACGTCACGTCGAACGTCTCGCCCGCATCCTCCCAATCCTCCGACCAAGCGGGGAGGTTGGTGCTCAACGTCACTTCATGGGCTCGCTCAGCCCAGGACACCAGAGGGCGACCATAGGCATCCTCGCTGCCCACACCTTCGCCGAAGAACGGATGGCCGCTGGGCTCGCCAGCCTCCGAAGGATGTTCCCTCGCTTTCAGGTCCCTCTTGACGACCTCCTTCTTCCTCACAGTCTCGGCGGACTTCCCCCTGATCTTCCTCTTCTTCGAGGGCCCGACATCGTCGCCAGCAACCTCCTGATCATCGCCGCAGGGCGACAAATCAACCAAAGCAGGAGCCCCCGCCTTTGGAACCAAGGGAAGAAGCTCGCTCGGTAAGGAGCGAACAACTGCACCCAGACAAAGAAAAGAGCGTTAGGCGCCGACTGAAGACAAGTGGCGAGCATGACCAAGTACTCGCTTAGACGACTACCTTCACCAGGGAACACCTCGGCAAGCTCATCTACTCGCTTCCTCCAGAGGACGATATCTAGACGGAGACCTCGGAAGCTGTCGAGTAGCTTCTCCCGGCTCTCCTCCAGATAAGGGGCAGCGAAGGCACTCTCGGCCGGCTGGAAGGATGAAGTCGGCACGACGCCAAAGTCGCCCTTGATGACGACTATTCGCTCTGTCCAGCGATGGTTCTTGTTCGCCGTGCCGACCAGCGTGCAGACATGACTGCACAAGAAGACGACGCCTTCGCCAGTGGCGCCGAAGTGGAATACTCGCCGGAAGACGGAGAGATCAAAGGCGATCCCCTGATCGCGCAGGTAGCAGAGGAACCCCACGATCATCGCCACTCCGTTCGGGTTGATCATTTGCGCCCGTGGTAGCGGAGGATCTGGCAAACCTCCGACCACAAGGGTAGTCGCAGGCCGACTTCAAAATGGCGGATGGGGAAGACCAGCTCGGTCGCCGAGAAGGAGTTCAGGTGTTCATCCTCTCGAGGAAGCCTGCCGACATACCCCGGCGACAAATATTTTGCAGAGAACTCCTTCAGATCGCTCGGCCGAGTAATCGGCTTCTTGAAAGAAGTCGCCTCGAAGTTCTTCGCATGACTTGCACGGCGAATAGCTGCCTCGTCAGCCATTCAGGAAGGGAAGGATTGAAGAAGCGAGTATCGAAGATGCGAGGAGAGGAGCAATCGGGAGATGGTCGCTGGAAAGAAAGGAAAGATCGCCAAAAGCGTAATAAATACTTACCCACCCCCCTATTTATAGTACTCGACGAAGCTTGGCTTGCCGCGTACGCCACCGCGAGCACGAGTCGGGGGTGGCGAGTATCGAGGAAAGTCGCCAAAACCCAGGGTGCACGTCAAATCACCGGTGTCGAACGAGCGAGTACCTGCATCAAATTACTAGGGTACTCGCCACACCAACACAACATTCAACAACTACTCGCAGGAAAGAAAACGAAAAAGAACATCAAGACATCGCAGAAAACAAGAAAGGCAACAAGGGCGATATCCATACTCGCCAAATAGCAAATTACTTAAAGAAGTCAACTATTTCAGAATTACAAGCATTTGCCAAAAGGCTACAAGCAACTATAAAAAGAAAAAAGGGGCAGGATCCTAGGGGTTCGGCTGAGCGTCAGGAAGCTGCGGTTGTCGCCCAACCCAGCCCATACTGCGAGCTCGCTTGAAATGCTCGAAGGCCACGGA
Organism: Dactylorhiza incarnata; assembly: GCA_033032865.1. Lineage (NCBI taxonomy): Eukaryota > Viridiplantae > Streptophyta > Magnoliopsida > Asparagales > Orchidaceae > Dactylorhiza > Dactylorhiza incarnata. The sequence continues at coordinate 1,314,912 of JAWHQI010000260.1, forward strand.
CATCGCATCCTCGCCTTGTCGCAGCTGCTCCTCCATCCTCGCCAGGCGACCAACGGAGCCCGTGCTCGCATGCATCCCCACCAGCTCGTCGTGATGCAACTGCTGGCGATGCTCCATCCTGCCAACCCGGCGCTCTAGATCGCCGACAGCCTGAAGGCGAGATTCTACACTAGCCAGGCGAGTATCGAACTCCTCCAGTCGTGATGCTCGCAACTCCAGCTCGGTCAGACGACGCTGAGAGTCGGCAGCCGCCAAGAGCTCCACTCGCGCTTCCACCGCGGTCAGACGCCGATGGGACTCGCTGATCGCCAGACGTTCCAACTTCGCCTCCAAGTCCAGGATGGCGCGAGTAGCCCTCTCCTGATACTCGCGGGAGGGAAGCCCGACCCCGTCAATCAGAGCCCCGATAGGAGTGTGAGCGCGAGCTGCAGAAGACATAAAGACGAAGCCTTAGTGACGAGTAGCGGGAAGACCCTTCTTTGAAGATATTCGGAAAGACATCGACTCCATTTACCAGGCCGATGAGCATCATTCCGCAAGTCGCGGCGAGGACTCCGAGATGGTCGGCGAGGAGAGCTCCTTCCCCGATGCGGGGACAGACTGCGACGAGCACCATCTCGCCGGTTCGAGTGCGATCCGCCGATGTGCTCCCTGCTGGAAGGCGCATCACCCCGACCGCGACCATCCACTGGTCGCCCTCCCCCTCTGGGAGCGAAGAAGCCAGAAGACCCTGCCACCCCGCCTCGGCGCGAGGATTCAGCCGGATGGGTGGTGGGAGCCGAGGAAGACAGAAGGCGGCGATCATCCTGCATATCAGCAGGAGGAGGGAACGGAGGAGGTGGAGGAAGTTGGTCCGCGGGCAGTTGCGGGCTACTCACCACCTCTGGTTGCTGCAAAGGCGGTGGCGGCGGAGGAGGATTACTCGCTGAAGGAGCCCTCTGCTCGCTCATCGGCCTCTTATCCACCGCGGAGCTATGAAGGATCCGCACCGATCCGCCCCGGCGAGTTCCTCCCCCAGTCCTGTGCGAGATCATAGGCGATGATCGCAGAGGAATGGCGCTCAAAGGCTCCTCCCGAGCATCGACGAGCGGCGGATCTGCGAGATAGCATAGAAAACGTCAGAACAGACGGGCGACTAAAACTTAAAAAGTGGCGAGTAGGCAGCTCTCACTTCGCGCAGGAAGAACTTCAGTTTGATCTTCAGCGGAGATTCCCACAGTACTCGCCTCCGGGGCTACATTCGACAAACGAGGATCAGGAACAGGCGAGTCACCCGACTGACCGAAACCCAAGTCGGCGAGTACCTGCTGGGTAGTGCCGACCTGAGAATCAGCGACATTCTCGGAGGCGTCCACATTCTTCTTCTTGTTGTTCTTCTTCTCCTTCTTCCTCTCAAGACGCTTCCTCTTCTTAGAAGCGAGAAAGTCCTCGAGCTCGGCGTCGCGAGCAGGCTTCCGCAAAGGTGGCAACAGACTTGCAAGCTCGGCCAAATCAGCGGCAGCTTCCTCGACAATACTACGCGACATCTTGAAAGCGAGATCAAAAAATCCTTGCCATTAGAGACCCCTCCCCCTCTATATATAGGGACAGAGCGTCAAACCAGCGGGATGTCGACTATCAACCAATACTCGCCAGAAAGACAGCTCGTCGAATCAGGGTTGGATGATTCTTTCCAAGCAACTACGTTACTCGCAAAGAGCGGGGATTGTGTACAACCCTCATTCTCCGAGGGTAGGACTCACCCAAGGCCACGTAGACAGAGGTCAAAGTCAAAGAGTCAATACGACAGTCAAGCATAAGAGCAGAAGACAGCCTAGGCGAGTAGGGGTGCACTCGTGCGAGTAGCCCGGATACTCGCCAAAAGTGGGCGACCATAGGTGATACTCGCATATTTGCCCGGGGAGATCGCCTCAATGCCGCTAGTCGCCGGGCAGGGGCTGGGCTATAAAAACCCCCCTACCCCTTGGTTTTCCTATAACTAGGACCCCAGGGGTACTTGGATTGGCACCTGGACTTGAGCTTTCGAAACCCTGCTCTTGCATTCTGGAACCTGTCACACTTGACCGCTACTCCCGGTACTAGCCAAGTCGGTGCCTTCCTTGTACCCTGCTCGGCCATTTTTTGGTCTTGGAGGGGAAGTCTCTTCGGAGCTTCTTGGAACGTGGTGGGACCTCCCTGCCGCAGCACCTGGGGTCCTATTTGTTGCTCTTCTAGCTCCGTCGTAGTCGCCAGCCAAGCCATCTCGTTGGGCTGCTGGGCGAGTAGCCTCTGGCTGCATCGGTTCGAATTTTGAGGTCAGGATTTTCCTAGCGTCAACAATATTTACTCGTAATTTATTCACTCAATTCAAAGCGTATATCAAAACTGTTGAAACCAGGAAAATCCTAGCTCCAAATGTTCGGACCTAAGTGTAGCCGAAGATTACTGATCCCGCGGTCGAACACCACAACTCTAATGGCTAGAACATGAGAGAGAGAAATGTCTACAAGTATACTTCAGACTTTTCAGAAGGGAGGTCCCGTCACGTACCCGGAAGTCTAGAAGAGCTTCCCCTCCAAAACCAAAGGTTGAGCTAGGTACGAGGAAGACACGGACTTGGCGAGTAACTCGCTTGGGGGGGGGGGGGGGGGGTAACCTCTTTCAAAGTGTCATTCCTAGTACCTCTGTGAGTTTATTTATAGACAAATCCGGGGGGGGGGGGGGGGGTAGTTACTTGACCATACTCGCGATTTGCAATGGCTGCTCGCTCATGCTCGCCCATACTCGCCCATGCTCGCCCATACTCGCCTCCTTGAGGATGTCCAGTACTCTACTGATGAGGTCTGCGAATAACCATCTTCTTAGACATTTCTGATCTCGACGAATTATGAGTTATACAAAAACGATCAATTACGGTCAATTTTCTCAATTCTCATCGGAATTGAACGAAACGAATTGCATCACACTCGTATTAATCATACGAGTCCAACACAACTGATCAGAGTCAAATCAAAGTTCGTTTGCCCATATTTACCTATTCGGATCGACTCGTAGTTCAAATGTGACCTAATTTGGTCAACTTACTTGATTCTCATCGGAATTGAACAAAATGAAACACATCGAGTTCGTATCAGTCATACGAGTTAAACGCAACTGACTGAGTTCGATTCGGAGTTCGTTTGCTTAGAAAGTAACATTGGGTCGTCACGTAGTTCGCCCGATTTAGCCATCTTTGTCCGTATACATTGTAATGAGGCGTAGTTGGTGTCGTATATTGAGTTTGTATATATTGATCACACGAGTGCACTACCATTGACCAAGATAAATTTCGGGTTGATTTACTCAAAAGTCAACATCAAGTTATCATAATTCAACCTAATAGTGGTGAAAGACGGAGGTCGAGTTGCAGAGTCACTGTGACCCTGACTAAGCTCTTCTATGAGGTTCAATTGAACCGGCTAACCCCCCTAGATGGTAAGTTTGTGTTGAGACGTTACATTGTTGCGGATGCATGGGGGTCCCCCATGCACCTGACTATTCATTATATATAAAAACTTTCATATGAGTTTACGACTACATTTGGCGCGGCTTTTTGCTCCGGTGCGTTTTCCCGAAACGAAACGCAATTCAATTTTTTCATTTGGTTTTCCGCCTCCCGTTCCATACGCCGGCGTTTCGATCCTTAAGGAATCCCCCCAACTGCAACCGCTACCCGGACCTTCCAGTGCTCGGCGTTTTCAGCGCGTGAGAAAAAAAAAATTCCGGAGGGGTTTTTAGCGCGTGAGAAATAATGAGTTCGACGATGGCCAGAATTTCCGAAGGGGTCTCCACCGCCTTCTATGGCGTCTTTTTGACAGAGAAGTGGATTGAGTTTCTCTCTCTCGCTCTCGCGGCAAGTTGGTGCACCGCCGCCTGGATTAGCTAGCAGCCAGTCGGGCCAAGCTCCAGCACCTCCTACACCTGGAGGTCACCACCGCCGGAGGTGGAGCTGAGACCGGCTCCACCTCCTCCTCCGCCTCCGCCTCCGACAAGCTCTACTTCTCCAGAGTTTAGGGAATATACTAATGGGTAAGGAAAATAAATTTCGAAAAGAAAAAAATATTAATACGATCACTATAAGTCCATAAGTCATTATTGGTTGATTGATGCTAGTATTTTTAAGAAAAATAAAAAAATATACGTTAAAATCCGATTAATATTATATTTTTACAATGTTTATAACTACTAGTCATTAGGAATACTTCTTCCACCTATGAGCACATCATACTTTTTACATGCAAAGAAAATGATGAAATTAATGTGTCAGGCTTATCAATGATGATTGATGTTTTGGTATTTTTTTATTAGTAAATATACAATATTTGTAATATTAATGTATAAAAAAGATTAAATTATCGATAACCCTCCTATACTTTTTCACCATTGTCAATAATCCCTCTAATTTTTAGAAATAGGTGGATAACCCTCCTCATTATTACTTGTTCAAATTTATGGCAGTCTTCGAAAATTAATCAGAAAGGATACAATTTATTAGAAATAATTTTCAGTTTCATAAGTTTGATCGTAAAACTTCATAATCACAAACTTCCACACAAAAAAACATTTGTACGTATTAAATATGACTATGGGACTGCTTAATTATATATAATCATAGAACAACTTCAATACAATCAAAGCATATTAAAATAATTGCATGATGACCAAATTAAACTTGAGTGAGGTTAACATTAATAAGATTATAACACAAAATTATTATCATTTCACGTGGTGCAATGAAAAATCATTTACTCATTTCAAAATTTGCAACTATATATTTCATATAAACATACTTTTTACTAGACTTGCAAAGTAATTCTTCATTATTTAGAATACTCACATAATATTTAAAGATACACATTTGTCCTTTTACTTCTATTCTCTTTACTAATGACAGTGCTCGCATTAAGTGCCTAAAAAATTTGTAAGCAATGAATCCATTGACACATCTTGAACAATATAATTCGAATACGGAATATGAAAAGTACAGCGAGACAGTGGAAAATAATATTAACATTGCTTTGAATAATTGTTTGAGTCAACTCCTTTTACAACCGCAACTGCTAAACCAAATGAAGCCTACATTTCATAACATGTGTGCCCAAAATACCCCCCTTAACTCCTTCCATGAGTATTTTTGTGCATGATGTGTTTTGAAATGTAAATTTACCTGGATGATTTTTGTAACTTGAAAAGATAAAAGGTATAACATGTAATTTTACAAAGTTTTGGAGGAGGTCTTGGAACTAAAATTAAATAAGCAAAAAACAAATATGCAGAAATAAAATATTCACCAAGAGGCTCAAACAAAACCTAAGACCTCAATCCTAACTCCTACCATTCATAGGTGAGCAATGGACACCACCCAATTTGTACAACATTTCTATTCATGCATGTTGCAACAGCTCTCTCTCTCTCTCTCTAGTCTCTCTCTCTCTCTCTCTCTCTCTCTCTCTCTCTATATATATATATATATATATATATATATATATATGGGCTTGCTACTATGCGGGCGTACGTGCAAGGGGAAAGGAGGCTCCAAATCGAAAAGTGATCAACATGAAAGTTGTAGATCTCGAGAAGATCTATAACTTTCATGTTGGTTACTTTTTGATTGAAACCATCTTGACACCCAAAATTCCCTGCCCATACGCCCGCACTTAAGCACGCCATGCTCAACGAGCAGGGTGATGGCAGCATGTGTCACCTATAGTACTAGATAACATTATATATAATAAATTTTAAAATCATTATAAATACTATAATAAAATGTAAAATGTTTAATGAAGAGTATTTATTTGTGAATTTTCTCGTTAATATACAAGCGACGGCTTCACAACGGATAGTATGCAGCTGCAACAATGTTGGACTGACGCTCGATGTCCCTCATACAGTGTAGCACACTAACAATACCCGCTGTATGCACGACATTGCGCGCCGCGCGCTGTCATCTACCTGAAAATTTTGAAGAAATGCTATGATTTTATTTGATTTCATGGTGGATGATGAGCGGCGTGGGATGTGAAGCGAAGAGCGGATATTGTTGGTGTGCTATACTTTGCAGGGGAACGTCGAGCGACCGTGAAGCACTGTTGCAATTGCACACTATTGCATTTGCTAATCTTTGTTTTTTGTCACAGGCCTTTTGTAACCTATTTATTTAAGATTTATATAAAACATGTTTTTATTATTAAAAAATTAAATAATTATGTAAATAAATTATATATATATATATATATATTAGTAATAAACCAAATATTACAACAAACGTAATATCATATTCTCCAACAAATAAAACAAAAATCATAATAATTTTCTGAGACCGAAGTACAGATATTAATACAGTGACAAGGTTTACGCAATCATTCGTTGTACTAGGCATCTCGTCTACCCAGCTGGCAGTTTCAGAATATAGGCCACACGATATGAAAGGCATTTCATCCATCCATCCATTTTCGGCCTATTAAATTCCAAATTTCCAGCCAATATACATATATATTTTGTATAAAAAAACAGAACGAAAAGAAAAAAAAAAACTCAAAAAGTATATTAGGCTATCTTTGGAACGGTGGCAGGCACTGCTTTGGAAGTTGTTTGGGGTTTTGGCTGTTAGAAAAGTGCTTATGTCAAAAGAGTGTTTGAATATAAGTGAACTCTCCCTAATCTAAGAAAAAGCTAAAATGTGGGTTTAACCTTTTATGCTTCTATTCCCATAGATTGATCGACTTCTCCATTTACGTACGCTTGCAACTTTTCAGAACACTGCTTTTCTGACATCTCTAATTTATTTTGAATGGTTAAAATTTAGGAACTTGGTAGTTAAGTGAGTTGCGAAAATAATTAGGATGCGTGATAATTTCTTGAGAAGTACGTACTCATAAGCTACTTCAAGAAAATAATAAATCTGTGATGTTCAACTTATAAGTATTAGTTAGGTTGTGCATTCATAGTTTGTCGCAAGTTTAAAATTATATATATAATATATTTGAAATATAAAATTTTACGTCATGACAGATGATACCATAATTAGAAAGCTATTATTTTCTTAATTTGGGTTCGGGATATATGCTATGATAATTAGAGATTAATTTTGATGCACAATATAGAACTCTTCATCATGTACGTGCACCTAAATCTAAAGCTAAATAACATTTGAAAATTACTATGTTAGGGATTAATTCAATTATAACAAAGGTAGAGTTTATATTTAATAAAATAACATTTGAATATAATTTCTATACTAACATACTTTAATGACCCATCTCATGTGGGGTCAAACTTAATCCACACATGCCTTCACATTTTACTAAATCAATACTACTTAATTGTCTATCATGGAAATATCTCAATCAATATTATTTAAAAAATGAAGATCTCATGTCATTTCATTAAAAATTCAAGATTGAGTGATGGAACTAAGCATAAAAGCAAAATGCGGGCCCCAACCTCAAAGAGCAGCTAGAGAGAATCTCTCTCGATTGTATGTTTCTCCTTTCTCCTGTCCAGTATCAAACTTGACCTTCGGGGAGGTCAGACAGAAACTAAATCGACATGAACGAAAAACGTCATCTTCATATTGTATATATAAGAAAAATATGATTTTGATGTGTTATGTTCCAAATATTTCGACTTTGTCCTCGATGAAAACACATGCGTATATGAGAGGCCTACCAATGACATATTCTCGTGTGTGTGCACGTGCTTGTGTGTCATATTCGTGTGTGTATACATACATTAGAAATTAGAAATGTATTTCAAATTTGATGACATTAAGTAACAATACAATTAAGTTACACACATAATAGAAGATTAGAAATTTCCCTCTTATGAAATTCCTTTTCTTCATTGTAGCCATACTACAACAATTAGACACATGCGGGCTAAATATATAAGATGACCTAATACAAAGATAAAGATAAATAGATGCCACAATACACCAACAAATAGGCCTTCAATCTTCAGTCAAATGACTAGCTTATGCCCATCCTTACTTGAATATATATATATATATATATATATATATATTAATAATGTAATAATAATCTTCATGCTTCACCAGCAACATAGTGATATGGTAGCTCCATCAATTATAGTTCATGTACCTGTAACTGCAAGAATAATTGGACAGAGAAGAATTAAGTATTAAATTTCTTTAATTCTCAAATATTTTTGTTGTTGATGAAAATCAATGGCAAATGACCACGCTGCCCCTATCGCTATGACATAACGGTGGTATAAATTAAATAAGAAATACATTATGGTAGTATTCTTCTACATTAATTGCTAGCTAGGATTTCTCCTAACTTCTACTATTCTATATGCTCATTGTAGTGTAATATTGAAATTTTGCATTTATCTTTTTATTTGAGTAATAAATAATGTTAAAATATATTAAAACAATATACATTCATTATTAGTAAAACAATATATAAATAATAAAAAAAGGGAAGATTAAGTCAACAAGCTAAGATTACTAGACATTTGGGCATTATTATATATAATATTAATTATATATAATAATAATATCATCCTTTTATATTTATTTTAACGAAATCTTAAATAAAGAGAATATTATTTGATAGAGCACTAAAGGCAGCATCAAAACAAAAAAACTCTAACATCCACTGATTACGACTACGCTTCTCTTCTATTTATCTAAAAGCGTATTATTTTAGTAAAAATAATCGCGTGGTATTTGAATATTAATAATTAATTAATTAGTTTGAATATTGCTTTATTGTATTTAGTATTTATATTAATCTGTACATTAATTAAGAGTAATGTATTATTGAGCATATTTTATAATATCCACAGCACATTAATAATTAATTAACAGTTATGGGAGATTAAAATATACACTCTCAACTCGTACGAGAGCTCGAATCACGTGCGGTCTCATGCAGCAGCGGCAGTATGGCGATGATCGATAATAGGCTAGCTTGTTATACCTCTTCTCCTCGCCGGCGCCGGAGGATCTGTAGTTGGGGAATGGGATCTGGCCGGACTCGATTCTCTGCACGTCCTCCAGGAGGCGGTCGTAGTGCCGCTTCACCTCGTCGGCCGACTTGCCTCCGCCGACGAAGCGGGCGACGTTCTGCCAGCGGTCATGCGTGTCCTTGTCGTACACCGCGAGCGCTCGCTCGAAGAGCTTGTTCTGGTTCTTGGACCATCCGGAGCTGGAGCTGCGGGAGGAGGAGGAGGACGCCATTGTTGGCCGGCGGCGGTGGTGTTGGTGGTGGAGTTTGGCTGTTTTGGTGTATGAGTCTGCGAGGGTGGGAGAGTATTTATAGGCGGCCGGACGGACGGAGGAGATCCAGTGGGGGGGAAGTCAGAAGTGGGTGGAGCCAGTTGGCGAATAATACAACAAGCAGCTGAGCAAAAAGATGGAGGGGCGAGAGAGCAATGATGATCAGCCATTCTCATTTTAGGCCACAAGATTCATTGGAGCTGGGGATCGCCGATTGATCACCGTTAGATCATAGGCAGCTGGGATGATGTTGGGGATACAAAGTTTGATCGTATATACACTCACGATTCATCCACTGTTTTTCCCCCAAAGAAGTTTTTTGAGCGCGGATATTTATGTAATTTCATTATTACGGCTGCCCTGCGACTTCAAGTATAAAATAGTTTCCTTGCATCTCGCTTATATAACCGAAAAGAAATAGTGAAAATCATAGCGCGGCCGTGGATGTAGGCAGGGTTGCCGAACCATGTAAATCATTATGTTTTTTCTGCGTTGATTTCTTGTTCTTTCTTCGTCGTTTTTCCGATCTTCGTTCCTAAGAGGACTGCACTATTGGTATATGAGCTTTATATTTCAAAAAAAATAATATTTTAGGTCAAAAACATCATCACGGTCATGCAGGTGCGATCAAATTTTAGCTGACATAAAGACGGAAATTAATTGAATTTTGAAGCGAAAGAAATTGTCACGAAAGTTTAATCGCGCGGTGTGCTTACTAACACAGTTGCACGCCGTCATTGTAGTAGCATAATCTGGCCTCTCCATTTAAGTCCAAATGGATAGTATTCATTTCATGATCTAGATTAATTCGTGATTGATCCGACGAATTTACTAATTAATCCCATACAATTATATTTTTTTCTTTTAATAAAAAAATTATGCACCTACAGATAAAAGAGAAAATAGACCTTAATTACTAATTAATCTCATTAGTGTTACTGCTCAAACTTCACAGTAGTCCAAATAAAACCTTAATTACTATATATTATGTATTTTTTCACAACCATATAGATCATGTACAGTTGATCAATATCTTAATTAATTTAATTATATAGATATAATAAATATAGTTGTATATATTCAACACTCTTAAAGTTTATTTAATAATTCAAGATATTATAAAAAAAATTTGAAAGTTCTATAATATATAATTTAAGATGCTTGCTGCGCGGGGATGCTTTGCGCACGGGGATGCTTTGCGCACCGGGCCGCACCCTTTTTTAAAACGTACGAGCGACACAATGCACTCCCCACATGCGGCCTACGATAGTATCCCGACCGCGACAGTACCCCAACACTCCCGCCACTCACAGCTCCCCGAGCGCACGATTGCAAACCTAAAGGCTCGTGAGGAGGTGCTGCCGACTTTGGACACCGACACATATCTAAAGTCCATACATATATGAGCAAAAAAAAAAAGAGGATTTTGCTAATTTCTTAGGACATATCTAAATTATTCCCCACAAATAAGAGCATATACATGAAATGAGGAATAATTAATGCTAGGGTCAACTTTGATGAGCAAGCTAATTTAACAGTATTTAATAACAGCTATACACACATTTTTAATCATTTATTTTAGATATTCTATCTATTATAAAATAGACTATGCACTTAACATTATATAGAATAATTATATAGAATAATTATAAGTTAAATCTATTAAATAATGTTAGATAACTTTTACTTAAAAACACATTACATTAACTTAAATATTATCACTACGTTATTTAATTACTTTATAAAATACAAGAAATTATTTATATTGTATTTGAAGATTATCATGACTTCTATATACAATATAAATACACAAAATTCAATTGTATAATTAATGCATTATCTCATATTTTTCTCCTCATAGGGAAGAGATCAAAGACTATCATGCACGTTTTAACAATGGTCTTGGGCGATCACAATTAAATGTCCAAAGTAGGAAAAACAAACCTTGGGCGACCAAGAACTGGATCGTAAAACCTCCAAAACTTGATCATATCACGACTTAAATATGATTATATATATAACACAATCACGACTTAAATATTTTTTTTCTCAAGAGGGAGAAAAGTCACCGTTACAAAATATATGTTTTGCATGACAATGATTTTGACCGCCACCAAGAAAAGAAAACTAATTTTGAACATAAAATTTGTTGAAGTTCCTTAGGTGAGGTAGGGTGTTCAAGAACGATTGCTCGTAACCACCGCTATGAAGACCGACATGCCAAACGGAGCCTTAGAAGTATGTCATATATGTTGAACCAGAAATCCCCGCCCCCATGGTTGATTCCAAGCCATGAATGTTTCCCAGCGCCGCTCTGATGAAGTCCCGATGCCCCTCTTACTTGGGAAATATAAATGAGAGTTATTAAGTTATCGTAAAATGTGATGGGCATAATTAGCATTGTATTAATTAAGTCCCTCAACTGTTTTTTCTTAATTAAGAAGTATGAATGTTACGAGAGTATATATATGTAACCCATCTTTTGAATAAATTATGCAAGCATCCTTCTCTCCTTGCCACTAGTTATTGCCTCCCGTAATTCCTCCTTGTAATACCTGTAAAACTTAAACAAAACCTCAAGGTAAGAACCATCAGTGGTATCAGAGCACCATATCTCTGGGATCTGTTCATCTCTTTGCTTCTTAACAATCCATGACCTCATCATCTACCAATCATCCACCTCCCTATACCACCCATTCATCCATTCCAATATTCAATGAAGAGCTTTATGACTTTTGGAGTGACAAAATGGAGACCTTACAAAGGTCCCAAGATCTATGAGACATTGTCAAAGAAGGGCGTCAACCTGACGACAAAACTACAGAAGGGGGCACAGCCGCACAGTCAAATACACCAAAGAGGAACTGAAAAGGATGCTCTTGCCCTCCATCTAATGCAACAGGGCATTGCACATGCTATTTATCCCAGGATAATGGGATCCAAAACCTCTAAAGAAGCATGACAGAGATTGGAAGCTGAGTACAAAGGGTCTCGAAAGGTAATCAAACTCAAACTATATTCTCTCCGCCGTAATTTTGATACAATCACGATGGCAGAAGTTGAATCAGTTCAAGCATTTTTTACTAAAGTCATCACCATTGTAAACCAAATTACAACCCTTGGAGGCACAACAAAGGAACAACAAATAGTAGACAAAATCCTAAGATCTCTACCACACACTCACAAACACATTGTCTCAGCCATCTTGGAGACTCATGACTTGGAAACACTCTCAGTGAATGATCTCATGACATCCTTGCAAACCCATGAAGATTTACTTAGCCATGAAGAACTCCCACTAAAAAAAGCGTTCCATACTCAGATGTCCCTTCAGAACAAAAACGGAGAGAAAAAGAAACACGAAGACCCAGTTAAAAGGGGAAACCACAAAAACTACAAGCCACAAACCTCAGATAATTAACCAGTCCACAAACAAAACCTCTATAGCAATAATGACTCACGGTGCATTATTTGCAAGAAAACAAACCATGAATCTAAAGACGCCTACTGGAGATGCAAATCCTGCAAAATACCAAACCACTCAGCCGACAAATGCTGGCACAAAAACAAAGAAGAAGCTAAAATCACAGAAAGCGAATCAGACCAATTTCTGTTCACCTGTAACACACCCAGTATGGCTGACACATCCAGCATCTGGTTCATTGACAGCGACTGTTCCAATCATATGGCAAACAACAAAAACTATTTTATCTCCCTCAATGAAAGCTGGAAATCAGAGGTAACACTTGGTGATGGAAAGAAAAGAACAATTGAAGGCAAGGGGACCATAGCTGTCAAGGCACCGGATGGTCTCACCAAAGTAATAACTAATGTTCAATATGTTCCTACTCTCACCCAAAATCTCCTTAGTGTAGGACAACTATTGAACAAAGGGTATAAAGTGGAGTTCAACCACACCTCTTGTGATATTGTTGACTTCAAGAGACAAGTTATTGTAGCCTCAGCTCATATGAACTCAAGCAACATTTTTACCTTATGCCTTGAGCCTGTCGGGATGAAAGCCCTCTCCTGTGTTCAGGGTTGCTCCACCCCAAATCTTCTTTGGCATCATAGGCTAGGACACCTATGTTTTGCAGCCATAAAAATGATAAAAAAAGAAAAACTTGTTGAAGGTTTGCCTGAATTCAAAACCATTCCCCATGATTGTGTGTCCTGTGCTCAATCCAAATCCCATAGACAACCTTTTCCTCAAACTGCTCATAGGAGGGCTACTGCCCCCCTTGATCTCCTTCATATGGATCTTTGGGGACCTGCCAGTACACCCTCCCTGGGTGCTAAACTCTATTACCTACTCATTGTTGATGACCATAGCCGTTTCATGTGGATTTATCACCTTGCACACAAGTCTGAAGCCTTCATCCACTTCCAAACCTTCAAAAGACAGATAGAGAATCAGGTAGAAAGAAGAATTAAAACAGTAAGAACAAATAGGGGGAGAATTTATGTCACAACAGTTCAACCAATTTTGCCAGCAAATAGGAATTAGTAGAGAGCTTTCCACCCCCTACACTCCCCAAAAAATGGGGCTGTAGAAAGGTGCAACCGAACTGTGGTGGAGATGGCAAAAACCATGATGTTTCACTCTTCCTATCCCAATAACCTATGGGGAGAAGCCACTGCCGCAGCCATATACATCTTGAATTGTGTCCCTACCAAAGCTTTACATAACTCAACACCCTATGAGAGTCTTTATCATAAAAACCCACCATTGCCCACCTTAGGGTGTTTGGTTGTGTTGCTTTTGCTCACTCAAATAAACCTGGGAAAGACAAATTGACAGAGAATGGTGTAATGTGTGTGCTGATTGGCTACAGCAGTGAAAGCAAAGGCTACAGACTTCTGGAACCTAAAACCAACAAAATAATAATATCTAGAGATGTAGTACTCCATGAACATAGCAAATATCCCTGGGCATCATATTCTATTCAATTACCTGGTACCTCTTCATTATCGGTTGAACTAGTACCTCCTTCTAGTTCCATCCAATGCAATGATGCCCCACCTGCAACCTCTCAGGACTGTGTTGTCCTTGAGCCTCCCTCTCCTCAAACTGATTTGGAGGAGGAGGATTCAGATTCATCATCGCCCGTAAGAATGAAATTGTTAAGTGATATATATAAAACACCTGAGTTGGCTCTGCTCACTACAACTTCATACGACTACAAAGAAGCAGCAGAATCACAAGTATAGAAAACTGCAATGGATGAAGAGTTAACATCCATTGAGAAGAATATATGGGACATGATCCCTTGTAGACAGACCCCCTAACCACACCATAATTGGCCTTAAATGGATCTTCAAAATAAAACAAAATGAAGATGGAAGCTTACAGAAATTTAAGGCAAGACTTGTAGCTAAAGGGTTCACGCAGAAACCAGGTACAGACTATGACGAAACGTTTGCCCCAGTAGCAAGGATGACAACAATAAGACTTCTATTGGCAATTGCAGCTCAACAACATCTCCCAATCTTTCAGCTTGATGTAAATCAGCGTTCCTGAACGGGAAGCTCTCGGAAGATGTATTTGTTTCACAACCACCTGAGTATGAGATCAAAGAGGAAGAATAGAAAGTGTACAAGCTACACAAATCCCTATATGAGCTAAAACAAGCTCCCCGTGCATGACATCAAAACATAGACTCATACTTCCTGTCTGAAGTTTTTACCCGTAGCCCTAGTGAACCTACTTTGTATGTAAAACATAAAAAACAAAGTAGCATTCTTGTCAGCCTCTATGTAGATGACTTGATTGTAACAGGCACAAACCCAGGGCTGATAGAAGAATTCAGAAGACAAGTAAAAACAAAATATGAAATGACAGATCTGGAAGCACTGAAATTCTTCCTTGGACTTCAAATCAAACACCTTGCAGACGGAATTTTTCTGTCTCAAGAATTCTATACCTGCTCTCTCTTAAAGAAATTTCAGATGGAGGAATACAACTCTACTACAAGCCCTATGTGTGCAAATCAAAAGCTTACCGCAAGGAAGGAAGACGAAGCACAAGCTAACAACGAAGAATACAGAAGTCTGATCGGGTCCCTCATTTACCTTACAAACACCAGGCCAGATATCGAAAATGCTGTCAACATACTTGCCAGGTTCGTAAGTAACCCCTCTAAAATTCACCTCGCTGCTGCAAAAAGGGTTTTACGCTACCTGCAGGGAACCAAAGCCTACGGTATCATGTTCAAAGAAGAAGAAGATACAAAATTAACTGGCTACACCGATTCCGATTGGGCTGGAAGCCTTGATGATCGCAAGAGCACTGGAGGATATACATTCTTCCTCGGATCCAACATCATTTCCTGGAGTTCCAGAAAACAACACACCGTAGCCCTCTCTACAACTGAGGCAGAGTTCATGGCTTTAAGCTCTGTCGCCTGCGAGGCTATTTGGATACAGAGACTTCTTAAGGATTTAATCAGAGAGAGCGACGAAGAAGAAGAAGCGACAACAATAACCCTGCTGTACGACAACACTTCCGCCATCGCTCTGGCAAAGAATCCTGTATATCACGCAAAGAGCAAACACATAGAGATAAAATTTCACTTTATTCGTGAAGCTGTAGAGAAGAACTTGATCGAGCTGAAGTTCTGCCCTACACAAGATCAGATCGCCGACATCATGACCAAGCCCCTACACCGAAGCTGATTCGTGGAACTCAGGAACATGCCAGGAGTAAGAGATGGAGCAGATTTGGAGGGGGTGTTGAAACCAGAAATCCGCCCCCATGGTTGATTCCAAGCCATGAATGTTTCCCAGCGCCGCTCTGATGAAGTCCCGATGCCCCTCTTACCTGGGAAATATAAATGAGAGTTATTAAGTTATCGTAAAATGTGATGGGCTTAATTAACATTGTATTAATTAAGCCCCTCAACTCTTTTTTCTTAATTAAGAAGTATGAATGTTATAAGAGTATATATATGTAACCCATCTTTTGAATAAATTATGCAAGCATCCTTCTCTCCCTGCCACTAGTTATTGCCTCCCGTAATTCCTCCTTGTAATACCTGTAAAACTTAAACAAAACCTCAAGGTAAGAACCATCAATATATCATGATAGTGTACATGAATAGAGCTATATTTAATACCATGCGCGCCTCATCATGATGAGATATAGGCTTCGTTTGGCGCGGTGGCGGCGGTCGTGAACGTGGTGGTTATGAGCCGTTGTTCGTGAACGCCCGACCTCACCTAAAAAAATTATGTATTTTATGCTCAAAAGTAGTTTATTTTATTGGTAGCGGTCATAACCTTTGTCTTGCCAAACATACATTCTATGATAATGACGTTTTTGACCTAACACCGGAAAAAATAAGCCGCGCCAAACGAAGCCATTGTCCGCTCTGATTTCACGTATCTAATATTCTGAAGCATGAACAATACTATTTGAACACGGATCTGTAGTTCCACTCAGGTGTATGAACAATACTATTTGAATCTACCTGTAGTTCCACACGGATCTATAGTTCCACCCATGCAGAAGACATCTTGTGCAAATTCAATATGGAAAATTCTAATCCTGCATCTACCCCCATGGTCGCAGGAGAGAAATTGAGTAAAGAAGATGGAGAAGAAAAAACCAATGCTGAATTTTACAGAAGTCTGGTGGGATCCCTTATATACCTGACCAACACCCGACCCGATATTGAATTCGCTGTAAGTATTATCTCACGGTTTATGCAATCTCCCAGCACAAAACACCTAACTGCAGCTAAAAGAATACCAAGGTACATAAATGGGACTCGCTCTCTGGGCTTGAAGTATGAGAAAAAAGAAAACAACAAACTTAAGGGGTATTCCGACAGTGACTGGGCAGGGTGCACTGACGACAGGAGGAGTACTAGTGGATTCATATACTTCATCGGCACTAATCCAATATCTTGGTGCTCAATGAAGCAAAAAACCATAGCCTTATCCTCAACTGAAGCAGAATACACTGCCCTTAGTGATGCTGCAAGGGAGGCGATGTGGTTAAGGAGACTTATAGCGGAAATGACAACAGAGGAAGCATAACCAACTGTGATAGAAGTTGACAATACTTCCGCCATTGCTCTAGCTAAGAACCCTGTGTTTCACAAGAAAACGAAGCATCTAGAAATATAACTCCACTACACCAGAGATCTGGTCAGCAAGCATGAGATTGAGTTGAGATACTGCAAATCGAAAGAGTAAATCGCCGACATTTTTACCAAACCCTTGCCCGCTCCAGCCTTTATCAATTTACGGAATGAAATCAAGATTTCTAGCTGCCAGGATTATGGGGGGGGGGGGGGGGTGTTAGAACATAATCCAAACTGGCAGATTAGCCAAAGCCATATAACACTTAAGAAAGATTCAAAAGATTATCTGAAGAAGAAAGAATCAGCAGCTCAGGAAGATGACCACCGAAAGCTCCCCCTGCAGAAAACGCTGGGTCAGAAGCATTATCCTGATTCATGTTCCCTAGGCTGGCTGTGCTTGCTTTATTGTATTGTGTGTGTGAGCTGTTTGTGGCTAGGTTATATAAAGGCTTGTGTGGTGTGGTATTAAGTGTGTGTTGCATTTTTTACTTTTCCTGTAGGCTCACCTGAATAGTATTCAGGAGTGTACGTAGTTCCTTGTGAGTGCTTTGGTGTTAATGCAAGAGTGGTAGTGCCGGCTACCTTCCTCCATCACGTTCTAAATTTCTCTAATCCACCTTGTTTACAATACGCCCGACCTCACCTAAAAAAATTCATGTATTTTATGCTCAAAAGTAGTTTATTTTATTGGTAGCGGTCATAACCTTTGTCTTGCCAAACATACATTCTATGATAATGATGTTTTTGACCAAACACCGGAAAAAATAAGCCGTGCCAAACGAAGCCATTGTCCGCTCTGATTTAACGAACCTAATATTCTGAAGCATGAACAATACTATTTGAACACGGATCTGTAGTTCCACTCACGTGTATGAACAATACTATTTGAATCTATAATCCTTCACAAGTAACAGATGATCTCTCTCACTTTTGTCAATGTGAGACTAAAGTTACAATACCCTCCATGTTGGAGTGCATCCTTAATTATAACTTAGGGTCAGTTTGTGGCGGCATCACAGCTCCTGTGCGGCAGCGAACGAATTAAGCGGGTTTGCGACCGTAGGTGGGGAGGCGGGTTTAGAGACGGAGGCTTTTCTCTGCTCGTAGGGATCCTGGCGGCGACTAAAAACGCGGGAAAATTAATGGCGGAAAAACAAACTTCTGAATGGAAGGCTGCGTCATACCTTGCCAACTTTTAATTCAGTTTGACCTTGAACCTAGCTCATACACATATTTGTCATGGCCTCACAAAGCTGTGTCTTTAATTAAATTTATCCTAAATAAGTACATCATTAAACTGTATGGTTAATTAATTTCTCGATCGTATTAATTAATTAAAGAGCTTTCATATATATATATCGAAGAATTAATCTCACTATATAT
The DNA here is from genome assembly GCA_033032865.1 of Dactylorhiza incarnata. NCBI lineage: Eukaryota > Viridiplantae > Streptophyta > Magnoliopsida > Asparagales > Orchidaceae > Dactylorhiza > Dactylorhiza incarnata. The sequence goes on from JAWHQI010000260.1 coordinate 1,333,644, forward strand.
TCACCGACCAAAATCGAGTGAGAAATTAATACTACTGTACGTTTATGACAATAATTCAAGGGAATTGTTAAAAGCACCGCAGTTTTGACTATGTACACCGCATTTTTACGCGTCTTTAGGAAATACGAATTGTACATGCATTTTTAGGAAAAGTGATCAAAACTAAAGTTGTAGTTCTCGTCGAGATCTACAATTTTCGTTTTGAACACTTTTCCTAAAAATACACGCACAATGTGTATTTCCAAAAATTCGCTATAGTTGCGCTCATGTTTCAATCAGGGCGGCAATACGCCTCGTGCGTGCATTTTTAGGAAAAGTGTTCAACACGAAAGTTGTAGATCTTGACGAGATCTACAACTTTCGTGTTGAACACTTTTCCTAAAAATGCATGTACAAAGCATATTTTCAAAAGGAGCGTAATAACTCGTACAAATTGCGGTGCACATAGCCAAAACTGCGGTGCTTTTAACAACTTCCTAATTCAAACCATGTCAATTATTTAACTACCATATATTTGTTGGACGGTCCAGCGTCAACTAAAAAAAAGACATGTCAAAATTAGTCTCACACCGCCTACTCAGACGGTCCACTCGGGCTTATAATGGGCCCACCTCTCCTATCTTTGACCCGGGTTTTGGAATGGAAAATCAGTGCGGTGGTTTAATATGGTATCAGAGGTAGGTTCACACTGAGGGGACGTGTTTGACGTACAGTCCAGCATAAACCAAAAAAGACATGCCAAGAATAGTCCGATGAAGGGAATCTTCGGGGCGGGACATGGAGATTCAGTGAAGAAAAGTGGCTTTTAATTGGTCATGATGCGGGGCTCGGCGGCGTACGTGGTGTGCTTCGGTACACGGAATGAACGAATGAATGAATGAAATGGCCGGCCTGGGGCTGCTGGGAGAATCAAATTGGCATTGCTGCTGGGGCTTCAATTGTGAGAGTGAAAGGGGAGAGAAAGTGCACCAGGTATTCCTGGAACATGCATGCAATTGCTAGCTAGCTATAGCTAGCTGGTGGTCCTGCATCATATCATGGATCATAATATATTCCTATATATATATATATGTATGTCGATATATGTGCATTGGAATCTTTATCTCCTAAAATCCGCCATCACCATGGATTCCTTCCTTAGCTCGCACTCGCGCCTCGCAGTCAATTAATCTCCACATACGTCCCAGCAGCTTCATGTGTCATTCTCCGCCGCCCGGTCCTTCCTCACAACTTGGAATTCTGTCTTTAGTATCTATATCTCTTCAGAATCTCCCCAATATCTTCTTGATGTGTGGATAGGTTCACTACCACCAACCTAATTAAAAACACACACATTTATATATTCAATGTAAAATGAATATTATAAAGGTAAAATATAAAATGTATTCAATGTAAAGTTATTACAAAGTGTAAAATTGGAATATCATAAAATAATTTGACATATTTGATCACTTTTTATATATATTTCTACAGAAAAGGTTACCTCTTTCAATCTTAGAGTCATTACATAAAAGGTAAAATCGATTATCATAATATAATTTGGCAGATTTTATCATGCAAACTGTAATTAATCATGCAAACTCGTATATTTATTACTCCATCTTTTAAAATTATAAAGACTTTTCTAAAAACTTAAAAGAGAATTTTGGAGTATAAAAACACAGAAAAAATGAATTCTTTGAACAAAATTATAACTGTACTTTATAACTGAAAATACAAAACATTTACAACTGTATATGACGTGACGTGACAGTTGTAATTTTGCGAAAAAAAAAAGTCATGCAGATCCTCTCTATAAGATCCCCATATAGAAAATATATATATATTACTCCATTTTTTAAAATTAACAAGACTTTTCTATAAACTTAAAAGAGAATTGTTTGAAAATTTGAAAGAGAGAGGGTATAAAAATGTACTTTTGTTGTAAAATTACAATGGGATGGTCCCATAAATTAATGACCACTACCTTATGTATAGAGTAGAAAAGTTGGTGGAAATCAAGAGCATATATATATATATATTAATATATTTGAAGCTGTGGAAGCAAATGGAGAGACACGTAGGGTACTGAGAGACCACAGAGATCAGTGAGAAATGAATATTTATTCTTTTATGTTCAAGAATATACAATAAATTAATGGTGGATGGAACGTGCATGTGTTTCTGATCATAGATGGATCGACGGCGATCAGCTGGCCGGAAGTCTGATAAAGGAATCATGGCGGACATGTAGATATCTCAAGTTGATCGGAGAGAGAGAGAGGGAGAGAGGGAGAGAGAGAGAGAAAGTGGCCGGCCGGTGACATAAACAAGCTGTGTAAGCTTTTATGCGCCTGTCACCGGCGACAAGTATTCATGCATTATATTACACGATAAGAGAGCTTTAATTCTGAACGCACCCTCGTTCTTGTTTGGACTATATAAAAGCTCTCCCGCCCCGCGAGGAGATAAGGAAAAGGAAATCACCCGAATATTCATTATTATTCATTATTATTCATTATTATTATTATTATTATTATTATTATTATTATTATGGGCATTTAACAGGTTCTCTCCTCTAAGTTTGAAAAATTACAGACTGCACTTATCTTATTATTGAAATTACAAAAATCTCCCTTGAATGTTACAAAATTTAACATCTATCTCCCATGAAGTTCACATTTCATAACGTCCATGCACAAAAATATCTCTCTCATAGTACATTTTGAGGGGATGTTTTGTATCATTCAGTGGAGTTTTTTGTAATTTCAATAATAAGATGGGTGTAATCTGTAATTATGCTAACTTGAAGAGGAGATTTTGGTAATTATTCGTGTGTGTGTGTGTGTGGTGTATATAAATATAGTTATTTAATGGGACCTGCCCTCCAAGTTTGCATAATTACAGCTTGCACCCCGCTAGTTTTAGAAATTATAATTAGCCTACTTAAATGATGATTTACTTCAAGGGAGGTACTTCTGTGCATAAATGTTATGAAATGTAAACACTGAGGGTAGATTTTTGTAATTTTGAAAGTTAGAGAGATGCAAGTTGTAAGTACACAAACTTCGAAGAAAAGTCCCCGTAGATAATCATATATATATATATATTGAGAAAAATAAAGAAAGAAAGAAAGAGAATAGGGTGGGAGAAGTAGCAGCAAAAGCAACAGCATGCTCTAAATATCTATAGAGCAATGTTACATGCAGTCCATTTTTGGCTTTATGCAGGCCGCGGATATATGCAGACCAAAAAAAATTTAATGCATGCAAAATTTCATATTTACAGATCATATTCAAAAATCAAATTAATAATTTCTTGAATAAATCACCAAGCAAAATATAGCATTCATAAAAGCCAAATAATTAAATATATTTTTGCAATGTATTTGACCCACAATAATAGTCCAACAAAATACATTATAATCATTTTGATTCTATATATCACAAAAAACATGTTTGTGGCCACCCCTTTCAAGGCGTCAATCAATAAAAGACGTGTAAAATCACAAAAACAACGAGCTTTATTTATGCACAAAACACTATCCTTTAATTAAATTAAGATCGATGCATAACACGATTTACATCATTTTGGATAAATCGAGTCTTTTCGAAAATAGAAAAATAAGTTATAGAGGACGGGAGAGGAGCTCGCTGACCGGAGAAGGGAAGGAGGTGATCGGCCGGAGAGGATCACCGACCGGAGTCGCCGGAGAAGGGAGAGGAGATCAGAGAGGAAGCGCGATCTATCTCGTCCGGCGGCAGCACGGGTCGTGGGCGATGACGGTGCGTATAACTCTAGTTCTATGGCATGCATGCTGAAAAGGAAAAAATAATACATTTTTTAAAAAAAACTATGGCTGCATATAGCCAAAACCGATCTGCGTTTAACATCGCTCTATCTATATACTTTGATCAGTAAAACTTTTGGATTGACGAGTCAAAGGGCAGAGAAATAATAAAGGCAAGCTGGGAGCAGTGTGTTCTACAGTGTAAAGTTTCACATTTGTCAGAACAGCTTTTCATCACCATTTTGAATTTAGTCCCTCTATGCCTACCTGAGATTGGAAATAATAATCGACCAATATCAGTGCTCACTTTTTCCAGGTGATCTGTGCATGGATCTTTCTGGTACATCCCAGACTGCCCGGGCCGGGCCGGGCGCCCCCTTTCACGCTAGGGCCGGGCTCTAGCGTGACGAGCGGTGGGGGGACGTGGCGTCCCCCGCCACCCCCACCATTCCGGCCACCAATCAGTGGCCTGAAAGCACCTCTAGAAGATCCCCCCTGCTTGTTGACTTAAAATTAAATAATCTCACTACTCTTATCTATTTATTTTTCATACATTTCACTTTGTTGATACATTGGTATTTATAGTAATGTGATGCATTTATTTATTTGGGTGTAACACCAGGTGTCACTGCTTTATTTACTTCATTCTTACATTTTTACGGTGGTGGTGTATATATAAATGATGGAAAAAATTTCTGTACGTGTAACGTTTTTACTTTTCTGTGCGCGGATTGTATTTTTAGCTCAAAATACAGTTCTTTTTAAAAATAAATAAATCACAGAATATTAATTTACCTATATTTATAATCATTTTAAGATTACATATGTATATGTTATAGTCTGAAAATACACGTGTTAAAAAGTGATTTTTTTTAATACAGTTATAGTTGTAAATTACATACATTTTTACGACTGTAAATATAACTATGAATACAGTTACAGTCGTAATTTCAACTAAAAATACTGTCCCGCATCATCCCATCAAACGCTACGCGTACAAAAAATTCCCTCTATAAATGATAGCTAACGCTAATTTATCGTCTTATCTCCTTCTGTTGGCGCCGCCTTCATCTCCTCTTCCTTCTTATCTTCTTCATGCTTATCTTCATGGCTTCTGGAAAGCGGTTATGTCCCGCTATTCAAGCAGATGAGATCGATCTTGGAGCTCTCTGGTTAGGAGAGTGATATGATGTGGTTAGTTGCTTTAACAAGATCCCGCATGGGCCACTGCTTGCTTAAGGCTCTGCAACACGTCTCTGGATAAGGGCATCGTATTTTGCTTTGTGCCTCATTCTTGAGACTTTCTAAGAGTAGGTAGAACTAGAATAACACGTTGATGGGGATACCGGAGGCCTATCGGACCTGCCAACAAGAAATCGAGAAATTCCGAGAAGTCAAATCAGAGATTCTGATCGAGAAACCGGCCTTTTTTTCCATGCCCGCCCGGTCGGGCTAGTCTCGTCCTAAGATGATCATCGGTTTTTCAATGAACTAGCTTTTCAGTAAAAACTAGCTCACAGAAAAACTCTTTTATGCTCGATGTTGTCTTTTTATTCTTTCGTTTTTCTTGCCGGCTTGTCGTTTTTGAGCATTTTGCTTCACGGTCTTGTGCGAGCTCTCCCTTCTCTCTTTTCTTTCTCCCCCCAAAACGCCAAAATGACCATTAATAGGGAGAAATTTTCGAAAGATTGGAATGCGAAAGAAGCTCGAGAATGCCCCTTAATAATGTTACAAGGTAGGCTATTGCCTGTTGGTGGAGTTTTGGTGGGACGGTCATTTCACCCAAACGCCCTTTCGCCGGCGATTGTCCGAGTTCGGGACCTCCAATCGAGAAACCTTAACCACCAGTGGACTCTTGGTGACGAAAGTAAGCTTCCCTGTAAATTTCTATTATATATATTTAGTTCTTTTGGATGTTTTCTCTTGTTTAGATTGTTGTGTGTACTCTCATCTTTTTTATGTGAAAAGGATCACAAAATATTGTCTACCAAAATTTACATGGTTTCAAAGTTACACAATAGCGGCCTCTGATTTTCACTTCATGCATCTACTTGCGGGGTAACTAACCTGACTTCTACTGCCCACACTTTGATAGATCGATGTACATATCTTGCTCATTGAGCTTTGCCTTTCTTCGGTGATCTTACGATCAACCGAATTGTAACATCATGAATCAATGCGGTTCAACTTAGTATCAACCTGGGTGAACCAAAATTAACAATAATTCTGATATTATGGGTTTGTTCTTTACAGTTGTCATGAGGCTTATAACACATCACAAATCTGATGAGGGTGGTCTAATGATCGAGTGCATGAAGTGTCCATGGGGTAGAGAAACATGTAAAAAGTCAGTACCTAACACACTTCTAATTATGATGATGAGTTTCTATGTGAAATGATATGTGGAAATTAACTACATCATATATCAGAATTAGAGGAAAAGTTACTAGTCTGACTTAAGCAATAATTTGGATCATCAAATATCATAGATACCTTTTCAGAGTAAATGATCATGTTATGTTGGGAACTCCACAATTAAGCGTGCTCTAGTGATCAGAGAGTAATTTTGTGATGGTGGACCTTATATGAAGTATCGTGCTCCACCTGACAAAAGTGATAAAATAGTGTGATTTAACTTAGTATGAATTTGATAGAATTAAAACTGACAATACCTTTTTTGTTATATATTGGATTGTTACATGAAGGAACTTTGATTAGAGCATTACAGGGATGCATATAGACCACCGCTTGTGGATCATAACCGTGGCCTTGAAGCATCGTCGCCTGGCCGATGAGATCGGTCATGTTCTAGAAACCCGCTAAGGAAAGATAATTCTATATATTTTTTGACAAGCTTTTAGTAACTTTCTTTAAAAGTGCTGGTGATTCCAACATAAAACCATGCCAAAAATATAGCTACACAAACGAAAAGGATAAAGAGGATTGAACTCACCTTCTATTGGAGATGAGAATCAAGCAAATATAAAAGCTAAGAAAAATGCCCCTTTCAAACCAAGGGATCACTTCTAGCGACTGAACTCCTTGCGGCTCGTAACTTCTCGGCCTCCTAGAGAGGGTGCAAGATAATCGATCTTCGGTTTCGCTCTTACTTGTCTATTTGCAGCACGACACCAAAGGATCTCTATCAGCACGAGCTCTTGTGAGCAAGGAGCAAAAAACGAATCAACTAGCTAGGAGGGCGCTTGTGAACGAGCAGAGGAAGCAAAACAAGCTTCAGCAAACCCTTGGAAAAACACACGATTTATTCATTTAGCCAATGAAAACTATTTATGCATGTATTTAAGAAAACCTAAGTGTACAACCCTGTATTCGCCGAGTGGGCCCCCAGATCCCATGAGGTATTTTTGGCACCATTTTTTAGTATGATCCAGGGGGGGAGAGGAGGGCGAGCGGTGGAGGTAGAGACCTCCCGCTCACACAGCTCATGTAGGAGACGAGCAGCAATGGGGGCGAGACCCCCAGCGGGGGGGGGGGGGGGGGCGAGCTCCTCTCGCCCCCCCCCCCCCCTCGCCCCGCCCCCAGCAAGCAGGGCGGCGAGCTCCTCTCGCCACCCCCCCCCCCGCCCCAGCAAGCAGGGGGGGTCGAGCTCCTCTCACCCCCCCTCCCCGCCCCCAAGCAAGGGGGCGAGACCCCCAGCGGGGGGGGGGGGGGGGGGGGGGGGGCTCCTCTCGCCCCCCGCCCCAAGCAAGGGGGCGAGACCCCCAGCGGGGGGGGGGGGGGGGGGGGGGGGGGGGGGGCGAGCTCCTCCCGCCCCCAGCAAGGGGGGCGAGATCCCAGCAGGGGGCGAGCTCAGGAGGGAGGCACCCTTCTAGCTCGCCTCACCCCAGTCCCAAAGAGAGGGGGTGGTCTGCATTTAGCGCCTTGGAATGGCGGGATTTGGCTGTACGCAGGCCAAATCCAAGGCTATTTTGGTAATCTCGTAGGTCAGATTGTGGATATTTGCAGACCCAGTTCAAAATCCTATAAATAGGACCAAGGGGGCACCATTTGGAAGGACTTCTCTTTATATCTCTTTTTTGGCCTTCTCTCTCCCTAAGTTCCTTCGTTGGGTGGAGAGAGCCTCCAATGGTGCCCAAGCTTAGCATTGGCTTGGGAGGGGAAGCGCTCTAAGATCTTCCGGGTGTGTGGTGGGACCTCCTCGCTAAGCCCTTGGTCTCATTCCTAGTTCCTTAGCCTCTTAGCCTAGAGCTCTCCCTTGGGAGAAGTAAGTGTGAGGTCACCCCTCAACTTGTTGAGGGCCCGAACTCCACAGAGACCGAGAAATTGGTTTCAACATTATGGTGCGGTGAGCGTGGAGAGTGACCAACTCAAGAAAATCTCAAGCTGAGCTCCATGACTGGAGGTGGAGGAGGATCCGACCCAGGCCACACGCAGCCCCCGGTGGCTGGAGTGACGTTGGAGATGTTTGAAAATTTCAGGCAGGAGGTCCTGCAGACCTTGCAACTAACCTTTGCCGCGATAGGCGAAGGTAGGAGAGGAAGTGGTCCAGAGGTCTCACCTCAACAGGTGGGCGAGAGTACTCTCGGCCAGTAACCCAGGAAGGAGGTACCAACGGGGAGGAGTGGGGAGGCATTCGGCCCCCACTCGCCCAGTTCCCTGGGAAGGGGGGAGTGGGGAGGTCCCAGACCCTCACTCGCCCAGCCCCAAGGGGGCGAGTGGGGAGGTCCCAGACCCCCACTCGTCCAGCCCCAAGGGGGGTGAGTGGGGAGGTTTCATACCCCATCTCGCCCAGCCCCAAAGGGGGGCGAGCATAGGAAGTCCTTTGTGTGAGCTGATCCTCTCGACCCCGGTTCCAGAGGGGTCCGGAAGGCTGGAGATGTCTCACTACTCCTGCAAGGATGATCCAGTCCTGCACCTGGAGTGGTTTTAGGACATGGTCTCCATCAGGCCCATGTCAGATGCTTTCAAGTGCCGACTCTTCGTGACAACTGAAGGAGAAGGCAAGGGATTGGTTCCACCAGCTCCCTGTGGGATCTATCTATGCCTTTGAAGACTTGCGTCGAGGTTTCCTGTTGCGCTTCTCGACGTCAAGGAAGAGGAAGAAGGATGCTGAAGCACTTTTCAAAATCAAGCAAGAGCCAGGGGAGTCACTGGCTCACTACGTGGACCGGTTCCAGGAGGAGGTTCTTCTCACCCAAGAGGTGCTAAGCTACACCCTCCAGCTCGCTTTCATCGTGGGGCTGCGGGGAGGTTTCTTCAAGATGGATCTCAAGAGGTGAGCTCCTTTGTCTTTTGAGGAGTTTATGGAAAGGGTGGCGGAAGAAATCGAGAGTGAGGAAGCCAACCCGGAGTTCGCAAGAAGGTTGGCCAAGCTAAGTGAACCGGAGGCAAGGCAGCATGGTGGGAGGGTAGAGGCTCCCAAGAGGAAGTTCGACCAAGAAGAGGGCAACTTCCAGGGAGAGAGGCCCGACCCCCTGATAACTTCCCAAAAGGAAGTTATTTCCCTACTTATTTTATTCTAATTTTCATTAAAAAGAGGAAAATAATCCCCAAATTATAGTAAATATGTTTAAATATCTTATTAATCAATATTGGACTAATTACGGTCATTTTCCATGGTTTTCTATCAAAGATTGGTCAAAGGATTTAAGTTGGGGAAGCAATGGATCATTTATTGCTGATGCAGAAAATAGGTTGCAAGATCTAAAATTAGCAGGTTGCAACGTGGCGACGAAATTCAAATTTTGAATTTTAAAAGTGGCGCCTATTTGAAATTCCAAAGGAGGCACCCCTTCAGTTTTGGAAAGGAAGTTATGAGCACGAAATTAAAGGAGAGAGGGGGCGAATATTGAGAGCAACGTGGAATAGAAGGGGGAGAACTTTGGATGTCTTCTTCTTCCTCTTGAAGGTTTTCGGCTAGGGCTTGGAAAAAGGGAAAAACTCTTCTACATCGTTTTAATTTCCTGGATCATGTCTTGTAAGATCTACTTTGATTTGTGGTTTCTCTCTTCCTTCATGAACTAAATTCCTAAGTCTTGCATGTGTGGAGTACCTTAGTTATGATGATGACTTGATTTTCATTTATAATTTGTGAATGTGTTGATGTTAATCTTTATTAAATTTATGATCTATTCTTGGGATTTTGGTTTAAGTTTCATCTTTAAAGTGCTTGGCAAAAATTCGAGAGATGAGTCGGGCTAGATGAACGTTTGTTTTGCACGGCGATATTCGAGAGAGGAGTCGTGTAGTTTTTAACCAAACTTCCGTATTTATACTTCATCGCGAGATTCGAGAGAGGAGTCGTGTAGTTTTTAACCAAACTTCTGTATTTATACTTCATCGCGAGATTCGAGAGAGGAGCGTTGAAAGTGTTTCATAAATCTTAATATAATTCCAAGATAGAGAGAGATCTCCTCTTGAATTAGCAACCGTGATTCTAGCACTTCATGTTATTTTAATCTCATCTAAGTTGGAGACGACTAGAGGATTTTGGAATAAACGGATAATGGAGATCGAGAGATAAAGTTATCCATTTTAGAATCGTTGCAAGAGAATCATTAATACTTCATTAATTATCACTTTATTGTTTGTCATCATAGCAAGGGAAATCACATGTGAGACTATCTTTCCAAGTGAAGTAAAAGTAATTTAAGTAACCGTAATAAGAATTGTAGTTGTTTTATTTTGCACTATTTAAGTTTCTCTACCAATCATTATTACTTGCTTGAATTTAGAGAAAAGACAGAATTAATATTTGTGAGCGCTAAGTTAAGCATTTCCTCGTGGGAACGATCACTTTCTCATCATTTTATTACTTGTACGACACGTGCACTTGCGTATTTATATACACCTTTCGCGGGCGTATCAAGTTTTTGGCGCCGTTTCCGGGGAGGCGCGCTAATTTAGTGTTTTATTTCTCACAATATTTGTGAAACCTTAGTACTTAGAGATCAAGCATTTGTTTGTTCGTATTATTTGTTTTAATTTATTCGTCTATTTGAATACTGGTCGGTGTATGTCCAGATATAGGCAAGTAGAATTATTGCCGTTGAATTCTGAAATTGAGTGTACCTGTAGACGAAACAGGAGAGACTTTAGGACCGTTAACATTATTCATCCTGCGATGAATGATCCTGAGCCAAATAATGCTAATAATAATGATGGTCAGGTTGATCAAAATGCCCAACCGCCAGCACCACAACGTATGACTTGTCACGATTATAATACACCTCTAAGGGGAGGTTTGCACTTCAGCATTGCTCGACCAGCAATTGCTGATAACAATTTTAAAATGGACCCACTAATTATGCAACAAGTGCAAAACAATAAGTTTGGGAGGGCAACCAAGGCAAATTCTGCCAGGATTTGCCAATCATTATCACCCCGAGTGGCGAAATCATCCCAAATTTTTCCTGGAAGAATAATCAAGGGATGAATCGACCACAAGGTTTTAATCAAAATATGAATCAACTACCTATCAATAACAACTCTCAACCCCAACAAGTAAACCAAAGGAAGATGACTGATGATTTTATCTTAGGCATGTTCCAAAAGTATGACTCAAAAATGGTAGGAATAGAATCATCATTAAGATCACTAGAAACTACTATGGGTCAACTTGCAAATTCATTAAGTCAAAGGCCCATTGAAACTCTACCTTCTGATATCACACCCAATCCAACAAAAGATAATCATAATAATCATTGCAAAGCTATTGCACTAAGGAGTGGTGTAGAGATCCCAAGTGGGGAGGGGTTGCTTGAGAAAGTTAGGGAAGAAGAAACGAGTAAGAAGCCAAGTGAGTCGAGCATATTAGAGAAGGACGAGTTGGGTGAGAAAAATGAGGTGGGAGAGAAACAAAAAGAGAAACTAAATCAAAAGAAAGAAGTAGTCTATCCACCACCCCCATTTCCGGCTAGACTTGTGAAATCCAAACTTGACACACAATTCCAAAAGTTTATGGAGATTTTCAAAAAGTTAACTATAAATATCCCATTTGCTGAGGCTCTTGAGCAAATGCCAAGTTATGCCAAGTTTATGAAGGATATCTTAGCAAAGAAAAGAAAGTTTGTTGATAAAGAGATAGTGGCATTGACTGAGGAGTGTAGTGCTATATTGCAGAAGAAGTTGCCACCCAAGCTTAAGGACCCCGGTAGCTTCACAATTCCTTGTTCTATCGGTTTAAACTTTGTTGGGAGAGCTCTATGTGACCTTGGGGCGAGCATTAATCTGATGCCATTATCTATCTATAAGAAGTTTGGTTTAGGGGAGATCACACCTACATCTCTGACTCTACAGTTGGCTGATAGGTCTCTAGCATTTCCCAAGGGAATTGTAGAGGACGTGTTGGTTAAGGTGGATAAATTCATCTTCCCCGCCGATTTTGTGGTACTTGATATGGATGAGGACAAGGATGTCCCCATCATTCTTGGTAGACCATTCTTGGCCACCGGACGAACACTCATTGACGTCCAGAAGGGTGAGCTTACGATGAGAGTTAATGATGAGAATGTGACATTCAACATCCTCAAGGCTATGAAATTTCCGGATGATAAGGAGGAGTGTTTCTCTATTGAGGAAGTGAATGCACCTACACGTATGATGTATGATGAGAATGATTGGGAGCGTAAAATCTTGAGTGTGTTAACAAATGAAGAAATAGAAGAGGACCCAGACTTGACGGAAACTGTAGAAGCTTTAAGTATTTATGAGCATATACCAAATGCTAACATGTTTGAGTTAATAAGTAGACCAAGTGAGTCTAAAGTCATGACGCCTTCTATCTTAGAGCCGCCTACGCTTGAATTGAAACCGCTACCCGAAAACTCAAAGTATGTTTTTCTAGGTAAGGATAACACACTACCGGTTATTATTGATGCATCTTTAGTTAAGGAAAATGAAGAGAAATTGCTTGAGGTTCTCCGTGAGTATAAAGGAGCAATGAGGTGGATCATTGCAGATATTAGAGGGATAAGTCCCTCCATTTGTATGCACAAAATCCTTTTGGAAGAAGAAGCAAAAGAGTCAGTTGAACACCAACGAAGACTTAGCCCACCAATGAAAGAAGTGGTCAAGAAGGAGATAATCAAATGGTTGGATGCGGGTATTATTTATCCTATCTCCGACAGCCGGTGGGTAAGTCCTGTTCAATGTGTGCCAAAGAAGGGGGGCATTACGGTAGTTAAGAATGAGAGAAACGAGTTGATCCCCACTAGAACGGTAACTGGATGGCGGATTTGTATGGATTATCGAAAGTTGAATAAGGCGACTAGGAAAGATCATTTCCCACTTCCATTTCTCGATCAGGTTCTTGATAGGTTAGCAGGAAATAAGTATTTCTGTTTCTTAGACGGTTACTCGGGGTATAATCAAATAATGGTAGCTCCCGAGGATCAGGAGAAGACTACCTTCACCTGTCCTTTTGGGACATTTGCATTTAGGAAAATGCCCTTTGGATTGTGTAACGCTCCTGGCACATTCCAGCGCTGCATGATCGCTATTTTTACTGATCTGATTGATGAGGGGATCGAGATCTTTATGGATGACTTTTCAGTATTTGGGAGATCATTTGATGAATGTTTGAAAGTGTTGAAGAAAGCTTTGGATAAGTGCATTCAAATCAATTTAATCCTAAATTGGGAAAAATGTCACTTTATGGTGAAAGAAGGAATTGTTTTAGGACACAAGGTGTCAAAGAAGGGATTGGAAGTAGATCGTGCAAAGACAGAGGTTATAGAGAAATTGCCCCCACCAACTAATGTTAAGGGAGTGCGAAGTTTTTTAGGACACGCCGGCTTCTACCGTCGTTTCATTAAGGATTTTTCTAAAATCTCTAAGCCACTAAGTCATTTATTAGAAAAAGATTCATATTTTAACTTTGATGAGGAATGTCTGGCCGCCTTTCATTCTTTGAAGCAAAGTCTGATTTCTTCACCCATTATTATTTCACCCGATTGGTCTTTACCATTCACCATTATGTGCGATGCTAGCAACTTTGCTGTGGGCGCAGTTTTAGGACAAGTGCGTGACAAGGTCTTTCACACAATCTACTATGCTAGCAAGACGTTGATTGATGCACAAGTAAACTACACAACTACCGAGAAGGAGTTATTAGCAGTCGTTTTCGCTTTTGACAAATTTCGATCCTACTTGGTAGCTTCTAAGGTGATTGTTTATACGGACCATACAACAATTCGATTTTTAGTGGAGAAAAAGGATGGGAACCTAGACTGATTAGGTGGGTTCTTCTCCTGCAAGAGTTCGACTTAGAGATTAAAGATCGTAAGGGAGCGGAGAATCCGGTAGCAGACCACCTATCACGTCTGGAGTATGAGTGTGAGAGAGATGTGGACATAGAGATTAGAGAGAATTTTCCTGATGAGAGGTTGCTGGCAATATCTGAGGCGAGTATGCCATGGTATGCAGACATTGTGAACTACATAGTGAGCAATGTATTTCCCCCAGACATGGACTATCAACGAAGAAAAAGGTTTCTCCACCAGGTGAAATCTTACATATGGGATGATCCGTATCTGTTTAAGATTTGTGCTGACCAAGTGATCCGCAGATGCATCCCGGAGGTAGAAGTACAAGGTATCCTAGCAAAATGTCATGATTCACCTTATGGTGGACACTTTATGGGAGAGAGATCGGCAATAAAAGTCCTAGAGGCTGGTTTCTATTGGCCAACACTATTTAAGGACGCTCCTAGATTCGCAAAATCTTGTGATAGATGTCAAAGAACGGGAAACATCAATCGAGGGGATAGCATGCCAATGAATAATATTCTAGAGGTGGAGATTTTCGATGTGTGGGGAATAGATTTCATGGGTCCATTTGTAAACTCAAATGGAAATCTTTATATACTTTTAGCTATGGATTACGTCTCGAAGTGGATAGAAGCTATAGCCACACCGAAGAATGATGTTAAGGTTGTTCTAAAATTTCTTAAGACTAATATTTTTTCTAGATTCGGTACACCCAGAGCCATAATAAGTGACGGTGGAGCACACTTTTGTAATACTCAATTTAAATCGCTCCTTCGAAAATATGGAGTCACTCACAAAGTCGCCCTTGCGTACCATCCTCAAACAAATGGTTTGGCTGAAGTTTCTAATAGAGAGATAAAATCAATCCTAGAAAAAACGGTAAGCACAACTCGTAAGGATTGGTCACAAAAACTAAACGAGGCATTATGGGCTTATAGGACGGCATTTAAAACATCGATAGGCCTAACCCCATATAAAATGATCTATGGCAAATCATGTCATCTTCCCGTCGAATTGGAGCACAAAGCATATTGGGCAATAAAAAGGTTGAATTTCGATCTCCAAGAAGCGGGCAAGAACAGACTTTTTCATTTGAACGAATTGGAAGAAATCAGATCTAACGCGTATGAAAATGCTAGGTTGTACAAGGAAAGGACGAAGAAATGGCATGATTTGAGGTTGCGAAGAAAGGAGTTCAAAAAAGGGCAGCTCGTCCTCTTGTATAACTCACGACTGAGATTATTCCCCGGAAAGTTGAAGTCACGATGGTCTGGACCTTTTCGGGTGGAGGAGGTACATCCGTTTGGAGTTATCACGATTTGTAATGAGAGAGACGGATCCAAGTTTAAAGTAAATGGACAGAGGTTGAAGGAATATTATGAAGGTAGTGACCAGCGCGAAGCGATGGTGTTAACTTTCGGTTGAAAATGAAATAGGGAAAGCGTCCGGCCGGGACATTCTAAACGAGGCGCTAGGTGGAAGGCAACCCACCATCTTTGTTATTTTTCTATCGTTTTTAGTTTGTTTGTTTGTTTTATATTTTTTTTATCAATTGGAGGACAATAGATGATGGAGGAGAGAAAATCTGCACCGGAAATCAAAATAAAAAATGATATGAGAATGCAATATGGATCGTGGTAGTAAATAATTTTAATAATAATAATTTCCAGATTTTAGGTTACAACGCAAAAATTTCGCGCGTTACAACTTGCTAGCCTCGGTGGTAGTGTAATTTCTGGCAGTTTTGGATTCCGCGTCGCAACGCACAAATTTCGCGCGTTACAACGTGATAGGCTCGGTGGTAGTGTTAATTTCCTACAGAATTGTTTCCGCGTTGCAACGCAAGGAAATCTCGCGTTGCAACCGGCTAGCCTCGGTGGGAGCAATGGCAAACGAAACGGCGGGCGCCGGTTCATGTGAACCGGTCGCTTAATCTTATTTTACTTAAACCGGCCGACCTAAACCACCAAATGCCGCATTCAAATAAAACCCCAGCCCCGATTATGCATTTAGGGCACGCGAACTGGAGGGGTTTTGGCGGAAACGAGCACGGCGCATTCGAGGAGCATCTTCGCGAGCGACGATCATCGGCGTCCCGGCGTCATCTTCCTCCACCGACTTTTAGGGCTGCATTAGTTCCCCATCTTACGCATATCGACATCGATTTACAAGTCTCAACGCGATCCATAAGGTAACAAATGGAGCACCGATTTTTTTTCCTGTATCGTTTCTATTTTGCTATGTTTTGGCTATGGAGTTTGCGAATCCATTTGGGCTTGAGTTTCTTTTCGTTCTTCTCTTGTGGGTGAAGAAATGTCGTCAAAGGGAAAAGGGAAACGAGGAAGAGGGAAAGAGTGTGCACACAAGGGTGATGTCCGGTTTGTAAACGATGAGGCACATAAGCTCTGTGACGCCCTACAATCAATACCGTTTATATATGAACGGGGTTTCAAAATGGAGTTCAGAGGTTGGAGAATAGCTTATGAGGACCTAATTCATCAGTTAGGTTGGGAGATGTTATGCCACCCACGAGTTGAGGCAGTGTATCAATGGGTTTACGAGTTCTATGCTAACGCTAGGTTCTCTGAAGGGGACAACGTTTTAGTTCGTGGCCGCATGATCAACTATTCCCCAAAGGCAATCAATGAAATGTTCGAGTTGGAAGACAATGAGATTACTCCTTATGATGTATTACCGACCACGGCCCCATTGGAAGACATTGTTGCAGTAGTTTGTGGTGGTACGAAGCCGGATTGGGTTTTAAAATTAAAAAAAGGCATTGAGGTCTCAGTGTTTATCTCGAGAGGCAAAAGTGTGGCTACTATTTATTAATGCAGGTATCGTGCCAACAAGGTGATAGTGCATTATTTATAGTTATTTTTATATAGTATTTTAGTAGTAATTAATTAGTTTTTATATAATTTTAGTTTAATATATATCTAATTCGCTTTATTTTGTGTTTTCAGGTAATCTGGGGCTGCTAATAGCAAATTTAAGCTCACAGCCATGTTCAGGGGAAAGAATGGAACAAGTATGCAAAAATCTTCAGTACACGCCCTCGGTCACGGCCATGACCAAGGGCGTGACTTCAAGTCACGGCCATGACTCAATCCAGCCATCTTACAGCTACCAGGTCATGCCGCCAGCCCAATTTAGTATTACACGCCCTCGGTCACGGCCATGACCAAGGGCGTGACATCAAGTCACGGCCATGACTCAACCCAGCCATCTTCTAGCTGCCAGAACACGCCGCCACATCATTTCCAGCCTACACGCCCCAGGTCACGGCCGTGACTCCATGTCACGGCCATGACCTAGGGGGTGACCCTTCCCGCAACTGCCAGAATAACTCCAGATCGCGCTGTTTCAAGATTTGGTCAAGTCACGCCCTCTGTCACGTGTGTGACTCCATGTCACGGCCATGACCTAGGGGGTGACCCTTCTCGCAACTGCCAGAATAACTCCAGATCGCGCCGTTTCCAGATTCGGTCAAGTCACGCCCTAGGTCACGGGGGTGACCGAGGCCGTGACCCGTCGAGATGATTAATTTTGGCGGTTTTTCTTCCCCAACGTTCCCGGGCTTTCAAGACGCAATTACGCAGCTTACACGCCCTTGGTCACGGGCGTGACCAAGGGCGTGACTCACCAATTTTCTGCCTATAAAAGCCAGCTGCTGCCAAAGTGATGGGGATCCGATCCTAGCTTAGATTGGGTCATTTTTAGATTAGTTTTTTCAGCATTTTCTTATTGTATTTTCTTTATGCAGATTTACTTTATGTCTTGCAAATTTCAATTCATAGTTTAGATTTCCAATTCCTGCAATTGTAATTCTCTTTATTTAGTTATAAAAATGTTTCTCTTTTCAAATATGTTTACCTGAATTTATAGCATTTGATCGGATGAATTCTTAAGCTTTTCTTATTTTGTAATCTCTCAATTTCGTAGCTTTAGTTTAAGAATTATTACGATCCACTTTTGATTTTTCTCGATTGATCTCATATTGCCGGTATATGAATATCAATTCTTGATCCATTTTCTAGTGATCGAGAGATCCATGAATTTGTGTAGATCATTCATTAGTGGAAAGAGTTGCATGCATTCCTCGAGAGAGGGTGACACAAATCTTCCGGATTGGAGTCAAATCCAATAGTGGGGCTCACCGCATAAAGCAAGCTTAGGGGTTTCGACTGGCCGAGGGGTCTTAATCGATCAACCTAAGGTTAGGTGGTAGTTCTCTCGAGAGAGGCTCTACCATATTTTGGGAACCTCCACGGTCGAATTATTCTATCGCTTTTGGTTATGAATTTAGATTTTACAATTTATTTAACTCAAGAAGGATTTCCGATCAAATGCTCTTTTCTTTCTTTTCTCTTTTATTATTCTAAAAATCTTCTTAAATCTAGATAAAATAATATTAATTTGCGTGAGTAAAAGTAATCAACAACCCCGTGGAATACGACACTTGATATTTATTTCTAAATATCCTATACTATGAATGATAGGTGCTCTTGCCTATAGTTCGTAGAATTTGGAGAAATTTTATATCCTAAATTTTACGTATCAAGCTTTTGGCGTCGTTGCCGGGGAACGATTTTTGTTGATATTTTGAAAGCGTGAATTTTATTACTTTTATCAATCTCTTTCTCCGCCCCCATTTCTTTTTTTTGATTTATTTTCAAATTTCATTCTATTAAGTGACGGTTGTTCAATTTTCTTTCTTCAAAAATGTTATCTCAATTGGCCGCCAAAGTTGTCGAGCTTCAAAATAAAGTCAACCTTTTGGAAGCCGCACGAAAGCGCCAAGTTAATTGTAATTTTTGTGGAGCACCGCATCGAAGTGAGGATTGTTATATTAATTCTTACTCTCAAAATTTTTCTTATGGAAATAATTTTGAGTTTATTTATGAAAATAATTATTCAAACTTTGATGAAAATAATTCATCTAGTTTTCATGCGAATGATTTTTCCGATTCTAATAATATTTCTTCTTGCTCCGATATTAATTATTCATGGTGGCAAGATCACCCGGATAGTTTTCGGTGCGATGAAGGAAATTCAGTCAATCAAGATTTTCTTTCCTCCTCTTTTACCCCACAAAATTCTTTTTCTTCTACTCTTGGGTATTCTCCAGATTCTATTTATCAAAATTTAAATATTTATACCCAAGCTCAAGAAGAACTTCTTTACCACGAATTTAAAAGAGTCATGGAGACACCGGACGAAATTGATGAACATGTTTCTTCACCTCCTCCGCCCGAATCTCCTCCTATTTTTCATGAATTTTCTCTCTCGCCAATTATTCACTTTGAAAGTGAAATTCATGAAAATATTGTGTCCCATGAATTTAGTCCACTTGGAATTTCAAATAAATTTTTGGATACGAATTTTATTTTTGAAAATGAACAACCGGAGCTTAATCATGTGTTTTCACAAGAAACTCCTCCTTGTGAAATATTTTCTGACTCGCTTAATTTTGATTCTTTTTCTTCTAACGATTTTCATGTAGAGGATGAGCCGGTGCAAAAAACGTCTTCACCGATCCATTTGCCGCTCATCTCCAGCACTCCAAATTACCTAAGGTATGTATAGGTAATTTGGATTCACAATTTCGCGCTAACGGAAAACAAAAGAATCAGGATTATAGCGGAGGAGTCGCCGGGCAACAGTTTTCGGCATTTTCACCTCGGTGTGAATTAAGGGAGTTGCCTGTGCATTTTCAATTTGAATATCCTTTTAGCTAACCCTTAACGTCTAGCTAAAAGACGTTAAACAAAGCGCTCTTGGGAGGCACCCCTTGCTTATCTTTATATTTTTGCTATTTTTCTTTTATTTTATGCATTTTCTTTTCCTGTTTGGCCTTTTCATTCTTGTTTATAAACATTGGGGACAATGTTTATCTTTAAGTATGGGGGGTGTTCTCTAATGTTTATTTTTATAAAAAAATCAAAAAAAATTGAAAACATGTTAAAAATCATAAAAAAATTGTCTCTTTGTTTTCTGTTGCAATTTTGATTTAAAAATGTGAAAAATACAAAAAAAATTGTTTTATTTTAAAATGTTTAAAAAACTTATAAAAAAAACTATTTTTCCAATAAGATAAATTTTGTAATATTAAAATTCTCCAAACTTTATTTATGCAAAATTAATTTTAATTATGAGTTGTCTTTATAGGTTTTTTTTAAAGAGTTTTCTTTTTATGAATTTTTAAATCATATATTTCTCTTCAAAATATGTTAGATTTAATTTTTAGATGAATTTGATTTAATGAGTTTTTCATTATTTTGATTTGTTTAGAATATTTCTTAGTTTTACTTTCTCTCTTTAAAATATCATAATTCAATTTTGTAGTAATAGTGTTAAATATCTTTAGATTTTACTTATATTAACTTGAACTCATAGTTTCTTATAGATTGCTCAATTTATTTTCTATGCTCTTAAAATATTTCTTTGGAATTTTTGTAGCCTTTAAACCCTAGCCCTTCCCCTACCTTTTTGTTTAACCCTTTTATTTGGCATATAAAAAAATATTTGAAAAGATCATATGTCATGGAAATGAGAGGATAAAATTCATCATTCCTAAACATATGCACCCAAATTAGTAAAAGATTATATGGCATGGAGTTGAGAGGATAAAATTCATCATTCCTAAACATATACATTTGGGATATAAAAAAAGAAGAAGAAATTAAAAAAAGATGGAAATGAGAGGATAAAATTCATCATTTCCTATATGCAAAGTAACTTCTTCAATGCCAACTTTACCCCAATTAGCCAAGTTTATTTGCTTATCCTAAGATATTTTTGAGAGAGCATAGTTAATATTTTGTAGTTTTCTAAAAGTTTCTAATGATGTTTAAAGTTTCTATAATTTTAATCTTGGTTATTTTACTTAATTCAATGCAATTTTGTTTATGAAGATTTAGTTAGAGAATTTTGAAACTAATATTTATTCTACTCATCTCAATTTATGAATTATAAATTATTTCTTATAAAAATCTGAATTTTAATTTCTTAACTTATTTTGACATGAGTTTTATAAGATTTGGAGTACATAATTAGAAGTAAATCTTTTTGGAAATGTCCTATAAATTCTTCTCGTACTTATAAATTAGTTTTTGCTCTGTAATAGCAAAAGCTTAAGTATGGGGGTATTTGATAGTGCATTATTTATAGTTATTTTTATATAGTATTTTAGTAGTAATTAATTAGTCTTTATATAATTTTAGTTTAATATATATCTAATTCGCTTTATTTTGTGTTTTCAGGTAATCTGGGGCTGCTAACAGCAAATTTAAGCTCACAGCCATGTTCAGGGGAAAGAATGGAACAAGTATGCAAAAATCTTCAGTACACGCCCTCGGTCACGGCCATGACCAAGGGCGTGACTTCAAGTCACGGCCATGACTCAACCCAGCCATCTTACAGCTACCAGGTCATGCCGCCAGCCCAATTTAGTATTACACGCCCTCGGTCACGGCCATGACCAAGGGCGTGACATCAAGTCACGGCCATGACTCAACCCAGCCATCTTCTAGCTGCCAGAACACGCCGCCACATCATTTCCAGCCTACACGCCCCAGGTCACGGGCGTGACTCCATGTCACGGCCATGACCTAGGGGGTGACCCTTCCCGCAACTGCCAGAATAACTCCAGATCGCGCTGTTTCAAGATTTGGTCAAGTCACGCCCTCTGTCACGGGCGTGACTCCATGTCACGGCCATGACCTAGGGGGTGACCCTTCCCGCAACTGCCAGAATAACTCCAGATCGCGCCGTTTCCAGATTCGGTCAAGTCACGCCCTAGGTCACGGGGGTGACCGAGGCCGTGACCCGTCGAGATGATTAATTTTGGCGGTTTTTCTTCCCCAACATTCCCGGGCTTTCAAGACGCAATTACGCAGCTTACACGCCCTTGGTCACGGGCGTGACCAAGGGCGTGACTCACCAATTTTCTGCCTATAAAAGCCAGCTGCTGCCAAAGTGATGGGGATCCGATCCTAGCTTAGATTGGGTCATTTTTAGATTAGTTTTTTCAGCATTTTCTTATTGTATTTTCTTTATGCAGATTTACTTTATGTCTTGCAAATTTCAATTCATAGTTTAGATTTCCAATTCCTGCAATTGTAATTCTCTTTACTTAGTAATAAAAATGTTTCTCTTTTCAAATATGTTTAGCTGAATTTATAGCATTTGATCGGATGAATTCTTAAGCTTTTCTTATTTTGTAATCTCTCATTTTCGTAGCTTTAGTTTAAGAATTATTACGATCCACTTTTGATTTTTCTCGATTGATCTCATATTGCCGGTATATGAATATCAATTCTTGATCCATTTTCTAGTGATCGAGAGATCCATGAATTTGTGTAGATCATTCATTAGTGGAAAGAGTTGCATGCATTCCTCGAGAGAGGGTGACACAAATCTTCCGGATTGGAGTCAAATCCAATAGTGGGGCTCACCGCATAAAGCAAGCTTAGGGGTTTCGACTGGCCGAGGGGTCTTAATCGATCAACCTAAGGTTAGGTGGTAGTTCTCTCGAGAGAGGCTCTACCATATTTTGGGAACCTCCACGGTCGAATTATTCTATCGCTTTTGGTTATGAATTTAGATTTTACAATTTATTTAACTCAAGAAGGATTTCCGATCAAATGCTCTTTTCTTTCTTTTCTCTTTTATTATTCTAAAAATCTTCTTAAATCTAGATAAAATAATATTAATTTGCGTGAGTAGAAGTAATCAACAACCCCGTGGAATACGACACTTGATATTTATTTCTAAATATCCTATACTATGAATGATAGGTGCTCTTGCCTATAGTTCGTAGAATTTGGAGAAATTTTATATCCTAAATTTTACGTATCACAAGGCACGCAAACGTTGTATCTTTCGAGCGTATTTCCCTCATCTATGGTATCCTAAAGGGCATTAAATTTAATGTTGGCCATTTAGTACATAGTAGCATCCGGAAGAAAGCAGGAGAAGAAAAAGCAAAACACCTTTGGTTCCCCACTTTGATTACTGAGCTCTGCAAGAGTGCTGGTGTGGAGATTAGGAGAGGAGACACAGTTACACAGGTAGGTCATCATATCACGGTACCGGTGATAGAGAAGAATATCAAGGTTGCGGAGGAGTCCCCGAAGAAGACAAATGAAAGAATGCAATCAGTTCTCCGAGGGCAATACACAAGGCCACCTCCCGGATCTCCAGAGACAATTACTCTGAATGAAGGAAACCCAGCTCAGGCTAGCATGCTATGTTTGCAGGATACTGAGTACATGAAGACGTACCAATGCCTTGAGCATTGTTATTTTGATGCCCGACAGGATTACGTGTGTAATGTACTTGCTCAGCTCATGCACAAGGCGAAACTCCCGATGCCGATACCAAGTTATCCTTACTGCAATAATTTTGACAAGAGAGGATATCTGATGACTAAAGGTCGGGAAAGGTTGGATACTGCCTATGATGAAGATGACAGTGATGATGCTGATGAGGATGATGATGCTGATGATGAGGACGAGGACGACGAACCCGATGAGGATGAGGAAGAGATGGACGAAGATGAAAGCGAGTAGCCGGGAGCTGTCCAGTTTCATATTTTTGGATATTTTGCTTCATTTGTGAATATTTTTTGGACAATATTATGCCTTCTTTTGCCTTCTTATTTTTGGATAATATTTCTGTGAAGTTAGTGCTGTGATGTTTGCATATTTTAATTTTATAGCCCATTACCTTGCATTCCATTACTTTAGTTACTTGAAAGGTTTTGCTAAGATATGACTCCATCCAATATCCATTGCTAACGTTAGAATCTCTAAATTAAAAGCTACTTTATCAGGGTTATGCTTGTGTTTGGTATTGTGATGTTATTTGCAGATCCTCTGAACTACTGAGCTATGATTCGACCGAAGCACTCATGGACTATGAATTCTTTGGAAGGTGGCTATGCAACATGCAGAAAAATATGAGGGGAGTATTTGTTTTACATTATTCCTATTTCTTTCATCGTAAAATTGTCAATTATTTCCTCTTTTATATCTTCACTGAGTTCATTACTAGAGACTAGCAATGTTTAAGTGTGGGGGTGGTTTGAGTGCAACCCCTACTGCTTGGATAAGGACTTATTTATTTATATATGCGAACTCAATAACTCCATCTTTGTTTTTGCAATTTAACCTATAGGACATTCTTGTTATCCAATGATAATCGAGTGGTATGGCCGGTTAATCAAACGATTTCAGTCACAGAATTTGAAATTAGTGAGAATTTTTTTTTGGTAATGCGCTCTTAAGTCTGATTTAAGCACAATTTTCCTTGAAAGATTTTACTTCAAAACCTAGCTTTTGATATGGCTTTCTAAACTATTATGGGAATGGGTGAGTAAGAACTGAGTTAGCGATGTTAGCTGAAGCTTGGGTTTATGTATTTAAACCATTTTGACCCTCCACTACAATCTTTGTACTTGAACTCTTTTCATGTTGATACGTATTATTCCACGCTTACCTTCCCAATATTCTTATTAGTTACGTCTTAGTATATTAGCCATTTTATGGGTGTTTAATTTAAAAAAAATGATGATTGAGATTCATAGTGATATGGGCCTAAGTATATGTATACATACCTGGAATGATCCCTACTATGCTAGCAAATTATAAATTATAAAAAAAAAATATTGCATCATAGTGATTATGTGTCCTGGGTATGTACACTTATACTTGGAATGATCCCTACTATGAATATACAAAAAAGAGTGAAAATGTCAATAAACCCCATGATTTGGTGAATTATTAAGATTACGAACTAAGGGAATGTCTTTCTGCTATCAACATCATCCTTGAACGCTTATCCAAGTCAATTCTACTCTCATTTGAACTATAGATCTTTGTGTAGGCTCAATCAATAATTTAGCTATTCTTATCCTTCCCTATGTTGCGGAGATCCAATGTTAAAAGATGTTTAGGAGTAACTAATTTTAAGGAAAAGCACACACAACACTTATGACTTTATTTGAGCTTTACCTTTCATTCGAGCTAATGGATTTGTGAATGATTGAATTCGTGTTGATTTATTGGCTTATCAGTTGAGTAAAGCGGATTTCATTAATATGCCTTAGTTAATTTGTTGTTAAGGATGTGTGATTATCTGAGTTTGCACAATTTCATTAATTCTTTATTCAAGCTTTGAATTGATTATATTTGCTAGGGACTAGCAAATGTCTTAGTGTGGGGGTGTGATAACTTCCCAAAAGGAAGTTATTTCCCTACTTATTTTATTCTAATTTTCATTAAAAAGAGGAAAATAATCCCAAAATTATAGTAAATATGTTTAAATATCTTATTAATCAATATTGGACTAATTACGGTCATTTTCCATGGTTTTCTATCAAAGATTGGTCAAAGGATTCAAGTTGGGGAAGCAATGGATCATTTATTGTTGATGCAGAAAATAGGTTGCAACGCCTAAAATTAGCAGGTTGCAACGTGGCGGCGAAATTCAGATTTTGAATTTTAAAAGTGGCGCCTATTTGAAATTCCAAAGGAGGCATCCCTTCAGTTTTGGAAAGGAAGTTATGAGCACGAAATTAAAGGAGAGAGGGGGCGAATATTGAGAGCAACGTGGAATAGAAGGGGGAGAACTTTGGATGTCTTCTTCTTCCTCTTGAAGGTTTTCGGCTAGGGCTTGGAAAAAGGGAAAAACTATTCTACATCGTTTTAATTTCCTGGATCATGTCTTGTAAGATCTACTTTGATTTGTGGTTTCTCTCTTCCTTCATGAACTAAATTCCTAAGTCTTGCATGTGTGGAGTACCTTAGTTATGATGATGACTTAATTTTCATTTATAATTTGTGAATGTGTTGATGTTAATCTTTATTAAATTTATGATCTATTCTTGGGATTTTGGTTTAAGTTTCATCTTTAAAGTGCTTGGCAAAAATTCGAGAGATGAGTCGGGCTAGATGAACGTTTGTTTTGCACGGCGATATTCGAGAGAGGAGTCGTGTAGTTTTCAACCAAACTTCCGTATTTATACTTCATCGCGAGATTCGAGAGAGGAGCGTTGAAAGTGTTTCATAAATCTTAATATAATTCCAAGATAGAGAGAGATCTCCTCTTGAATTAGCAACCGTGATTCTAGCACTTCATGTTATTTTAATCTCATCTAAGTTGGAGACGACTAGAGGATTTTGGAATAAACGGATAATGGAGATCGAGAGATAAAGTTATCCATTTTAGAATCGTTGCAAGAGAATCATTAATACTTCATTAATTATCACTTTTATTGTTTGTCATCATAGCAAGGGAAAATCACATGTGAGACTATCTTTCCAAGTGAAGTAAAAGTAATTTAAGTAACCGTAACAAGAATTGTAGTTGTTTTATTTTGCACTATTTAAGTTTCTCTACCAATCATTATTACTTGCTTGAATTTAGAGAAAAGGCAGAATTAATATTTGTGAGCGCTAAGTTAAGCACTTCCTCGTGGGAACGATCACTTTCTCATCATTTTATTACTTGTACGACACGTGCACTTGCGTATTTATATACACCTTTCGCGGGCGTATCACCCCCCAGGGTAGAGGCAGGGATCGAAGGCACCCTCTCCACCACCTCAGCAAACCATGACAATCGGTTGGGGGAGAAGGAGGAGAGCCAAGAAAGCAGAAAAAAGAGGAAAATATGGGATATGATTGAGTTACCCTACCATGACTTCCACGATGAGGAGGGTCACGCGACGTCCGCCTGCCCTGAGTTCTTGGAAATTAGGGAGGCGAGGGGTCCTAGGCAGCAACAACAGCAACCAGAAGATGTTGAGGAAGATCAGACTTGGGAGTAGGAGACCAAGTTTTAGTTTTCTTACTTAGTTTTTCTTTAAGTCCATGTAGTGTGCTGGTTCACTTTTAGACTTAGTTTTTATTTCATGTAATATGGTGATCAAAGTTATGAAAGTTTTCAAGCTGGCAGCCCCGATGCTGGCCCGCTGACCAGGCTCCCATCTAGCTGGCAGGGCCGGGAACCGCTCGGTGGCAGAAAGATCTCAAGGTACTTAACCCCAATGTCGACCCGCTGACCAGGCTCCCATCTAGCTGGCAGGGCCGGGAACCGCTCGGTGGAAGAAAGATCTCAAGGTACTTAACCCCGATGCTGGCCCGCTGACTAGGCTCCTATCTAGCTGGCAGGGCCGGGAATCGCTCGGTGGCAGAAAGATCTCAAGGTACTTAACCCCGATGTTGGCCCGCTGACCAGGCTCCCATCTAGCTGGCAGGGTCGGAAACCGCTCAGTGGCAGAAAGATCTCAAGGTACTTAACCCCGATGCTGTCCCGCTGACCAAACTCCCATCTAGCTGGAAGGGCGGGGAACTGCTCGATGGCAGAAAGATCTCAAGGTACTTAACTCCGATGCTGGCCCGCTGACCAGGCTCCCATCTAGCTGGCAGGGCCGGGAACCGCTCGGTGGCAAAAAGATCTCAAGGTACTTAACCCCGATGCTGGCCCGCTGACCAGGCTCCCATCTAGCTGGCAGGGCCGGGAACCGCTCGGTGGCAGAAAGATCTCAAGGTACTTAACCCCGATGCTGGCCCGCTGACCAGGCTCCCATCTAGCTGGCAGGGTCAGGAACCGCTCGGTGGCAGAAAGATCTCAAGGTACTTAACCCCGATGCTGGCCCGCTGACCAGGCTCCCATCTAGCTGGCAGGGCTGGGAACCACTCGGTGGTAGAAAGATCTCAAGGTACTTAACCCCAATGCTGGCCCGCTGACCAGGCCCCCATCTAGCTGGCAGGGCCGGGAACCGCTCGGTGGCAGAAGGATCTCAAGGTACTTAACCCCGATGCTGGCCCGCTGACCAGGCTCCCATCTAGCTGGCAGGGCCGGGAACCGCTCGGTGGCAGAAAGATCTCAAGGTACTTAACCCCAATGCTGACCCGCTGACCAGGCTCCCATCTAGCTGGCAGGGCCGGGAACCGCTCGGTGGCAGAAAGATCTCATGGTACTTAACCCCGATGCTGGCCCGCTGACCAGGCCCCCATCTAGCTGGCAGGGCCGGGAACCGCTCGGTGGCAGAAGGATCTCAAGGTACTTAACCCCGATGCTGGCCCACTGACCAGGCTCCCATCTAGTTGGCAGGGCCGGGAACCGCTTGATAACTTCCCAAAATAGAAGTTATTTGGTCTAGGAATAACACATTTTGCACTATGAAATGATGAAAATTAATATGAAACTTGGATATAATAAACGTAATTAATTATAAATTACAAAGTAATTATTTCATGGTGTTTCTGCTTAAATTCGAGTTTAATATGCAGGAATTAAATGAGTGCTCAGGATGGAAAGAAAAGAAATGGAGGAATAATTAATGCAGGCGGATTTGCCGCAACAATGTTACAACAAGGTTACAACAAGCGGGAGCTGCCAACATGTCATAAATGACGCGACTATTTAAAACCATATGATGAGGTGGCAGCAGTTATGCACAGGCGGACAGCTGGCTGGAGACGGAATTAGAAGGCTGATTATGTGATTCTAAAGAGGAGAATTAAATATAGAAGATGGCGGTTACAAGAATTGAAAAATGGGAAGTTACTTAATTTGAATTATAAAATAGAGAGAAGGGAGAGCAATGAGGAGAACGAAATAGAGAGAACGAAATTGAGGAGAAAAGAAAAGATATTTTTGGCAAGGAGAATTCTTCCTACTTGGAGAGCCGAACCATTCCAATCCGGGAGAGAGATATTGCAACTTTGGAGTGAAAAACTTACCTTCTTCAACCATGTCTTTGAGCATGTCTTGTAAGGATGTTCTTATTTGTTATTTTATTCCAATTAGCATGAACTAAAATCTGTAGTTTTGTGTGTGGAAAAATATTTTGTCTTTTGTGATATGTATTAGAACACAATTCTGTTAAATTATTTGCTTTAATTTTTTGTCCATTTTAAGTGTGCGATTACATTTTGAAGATTTTGTGTCAAGCTTTGTATATCTCTTTGGAGTGTATTCATAAATCGAGAGAGGAGTTGCACGCAAGGTTATACAAACCATTTTCTCATGTGGAATAAATCGAGAGAGGAACCACATAAATCTTTAACCAAAAATTCTTCATCCAAATACTGCGTCGCGAAATTCGAGAGAAGTGTGACGAAAGTAATTCGCACATTCTAATTTAATCATTGGAAGTAGAAAGAGATTTCACTTTCTTCATGATTAGTCGTTGTGTACGGATTTTGGAGACCGAGAGGTAATGAGTCCTACATTTAATTTGCGTCAGGAGAATAATTTTACAAATATTTAACTAAATATTTTGAAATTTCATATCACATAGACTTAGGAAATCCACATGCAAAGCCTTCTCTAAAAATTGGTATTTCTCAAAAATAAAAATAAAAACCCGTTGAATTAATCAATTAAAGTTATTTTCCTATTTTAATTTTTCTTCACCTAACCAACTTTTGAATTATTTACTTGGATTAAAAAAAAGAATAATATTAGTACTTGTGAGCGTTAAATTAACACTTCCCTGTGGAGACGATCTTACTTACACTTTATTACTTGAATCAGCACGTGCACTTGCGTAACACTCATTTTCACCGTATCAAGTTTTTGGCGCCGTTGCCGGGGAGGTGTACTAATTTAGCGTTTTCTTGCAATATTAGTAAATCTTTAGTAATTGGAGCTCAAGTACTGTTTTTGTTTTATTTCATTGTTTGTCTGTTTTACTTATTTTAATTGCATTACTTTAGTTTATGTCCAGATTTCGGCCTATTGAAATATTCCCTCTAAATTTAGAAATTGAGCGTGAGTGTAGGCAAAATAGAAGAGCTTTTCGCTTAGAGCATTCTAGTCATCCTACTATGAACCCAAACGGTTTAAATAACAGGAATGAGAATGGTCATGATGGTCATGATCATGGGTGTCAGGTGGACCCTAATGGTCAAGTCGAACACAATGGTCATAATGTTCCAAACGCTGCACCGTGAATGACTTGTCGAGACTATAATGCACCGTTAAGAGGAGGTTTGCAATTTAGTATAGCGCGACCCACAATCGCCGCTAATAATTTTAAAATAGACTCTACCACAATGCAACTAGTACAACATAACAAGTTTGGGGGTCTTAATCATGAAAATGCAAACGCTCATTTAAAAACATTCTTAGAAATCTGTGATATGTACAAGGTAAACGGGGCTTCGGATGAAGCTATTCAATTGAGGTTATTCCCATTTTCTTTGGAGGGTCGATCTAAAGATTGACTTAACTCTCTACCTCCTGGTTCCATCACTACGTGGGATCAATTGGAAGAGAAATTTCTGAATAAATATTTTCCACCTTCTAAAACAGCTAAGTTGGTTAGAGACATCACCACTTTTGTCCAAAATCATGGCGAAACACTTTATGAAGCGTGGGAAAGGTTTAAAGAAATTCTTAGGAAGTGTCCACATCACGGGATGGCCCAACACCAACAAGTCACAATTTTTTATAACGGATTACAAACCACTACGATGATCCTAGTTGACGGAGCTGCGGGAGGGTCTTTATTAAAGAAATATCCAGAAGATGCTTTTAAAATTTTAGAAGATCTTACTTCTAACAATTACCAAGAATTCGAAAGGCAAGGTAATAATCATCCAGCCGGTATTCATCAAGTCGATCAAATCACTTCGTTAGCAGCTCAAATGACCACGCAATTTAATTTAATAAATAAGAGGTTAGATTCTTTATCTACCCCTTCAACAAGTGTGCCAATGACAGTGGAACAATTAAACCAAGTAACTGAAGAAGTACATTATCTTGGAGGCCAACAAAGGCAAGGACCTTCAAATTTCGGAAATTATTATAATCCATAGTGGCGAAATCATCCCAATTTTTCTTGGAAAAATTCACAAAATGCAATTCAACCACCAGGTTTCAATCAAAACATTAATTCTATACCAACCCATATGCATAATCAACAAACCAATAATAGGAAATTGACTGATGAATATATTGTAGGTTTGTTTCAAAAGAATGACTCTAGGATGGGTGGTATTGAGTCTTCACTTCGATCTTTAGAATCCACAATTGGCCAATTGGCCAATGCTTTAAATCAAAGAACAATAGGATCGCTACCATCTGACACCACACTTAATCCATCAAGAGAAGAGCCAAATAATCATTGTAAAGCTATTGCATTAAGGAGTGGGGTAGAGATCTCAAGTGGGGATGGATTGCTAGAGAAGTTAAGGGAGGAAGAGGCAAGAGAAAATACGATTAGGAGAGAAGAGTCTATAGAAGTTAAGGAGCCGGAGGAAGTGTAAGTAGATCTACAAAATAATAAAAAGAAAGAAATTATTTACCCTCCTCCACATTTTCCATCTAGATTAAATAAAACAAAACTTGACAAACAATTTCAAAAATTTATGGAAATTTTTAAGAAGCTTACAATTAATATTCCATTTGCCGAGGTATTAGAGAAAATGCCTATTTATGTCAAGTTTATGAAAGATATTTTATCTAAGAAAAGAAAATTTCTAGATAGAGAAATAGTTGCATTAACGGAAGAGTGTAGTGCAATTTTGCAAAAAAAATTGCCTCAAAAACTTAAGGACCCCTGTAGTTTTACCATACTTTGTTCCATAGGAGTGAAATTTGTCGGAAGAGCATTATGTGATTTAGGTGCGAGCATCAATTTAATGCCCTTATCTATTTATACAAAGTTAGGTCTAGGAGAGATAGCTCCAACAACTCTTACTCTCCAATTAGCCGATAGGACTTTAGCATTCCCTAAGGGAATAGTTGAGGATGTATTGGTTAAAGTGGAGAAATTTATTTTTCCGGCTGATTTTGTAGTGTTGGACATGGAAGAGGATAAGGATGTGCCCATAATCTTAGGGAGGCCATTTTTAGCAACCGGAAGAACTTTAATTGACGTACAAAAAGGGGAGTTAACAATGAGAGTTAATGAAGAGGAAGTAACATTCAACATCCTAAAAGCTATGAAATTTCCAAATGAAAAAGAAGATTGTTACTCTATTGAAGAAGTGGAGTTTAAAAATCAATTAATTAAGGGTAATGAAGATGACCTAGAACAAAGACTTCTCACAATTTTGACAAATGAAGAGTGCGATGATGATTTAGAAGTGGATGAATGTGTGAAGATCTTAGAATCCCATTATAAATTGCCTATCTTTAGGAGTTTTGAATCTATAATTAGGTCAAGCGAACCAAAAATTATGAAACCCTCAATTATTGAACCTCCAACTTTAGATTTGAAACCTCTTCCGGAATATCTTAAATATGCTTTTCTTGGAGAAGAAAATACTCTTCCGGTAATAATTGATGCATCATTAAAATTTGAAGATGAAGAAAAACTATTTCTTGTTTTGAAAGAATTTAAGAGGGCCATGGGATGGACTATAGCAGACATTAGTGGCATTAACCCCTCGATTTGTATGCATAAAATAATATTAGAAGATGAGGCTAAAGGGTCAATTGAACATCAACGTAGGCTTAGTCCACCCATGAAAGAAGTAGTTATGAATGAGATAATAAAATGGTTAGATGCAGGAATTATTTACCATATTTCGGATAGCAAGTGGGTGAGTCTGGTACAATGTGTACCGAAGAAGGGAAGAATTACGGTGGTGAAAAATGATAACAACGAGTTGATACCAACTAGGATGGTTACCGGTTGGAGAATATGTATTGATTATAGGAAACTAAATAAATCAACTCGGAAGGATCATTTTCCACTACCTTTTATTGATCAAGTACTTGACAAGTTGGCGGGTAACGATTATTTTTGTTTCTTGGACGGATATTCCGGTTATAATCAGATTATGGTTGCTCCGGAAGATCAAGAAAAGACCACATTTACATGTCCTTATGGTACGTTTGCATTTCGCAAAAGGCCATTTGGATTATGTAATGCACCCGCCACTTTTCAAAGGTGCATGATATCTATTTTTACTGATTTAATGGATGAAGAAATAGAGGTATTTATGGATGATTTTTCTGTGTTTAGGAAGTCATTTGATTGTTGTTTGGAAGTTCTTAGGAAGGTATTAACAAGATGTGTTGAGACAAATTTAGTGCTAAATTGGGAGAAGTGTCATTTCATGGTGAGAGAGAGAATTGTCTTAGGCCATAAAGTATCAAGCAAGGGTTTGGAGGTAGATCGGGCTAAAATAGAAGTTATTGAAAAGCTTCCTCCTCCTAAGAATGTCAAGGGCATTCGTAGCTTTTTAGGTCATGCGGGGTTCTATAGAAGGTTTATTAAAGATTTCTCTAAAGTATCAAAACATTTATGTAACTTGTTAGAAAAAGACACTCCCTTTATATTTGATGACCACTGTTTGCACGCTTTTGACACATTAAAACACAAGTTAGTTTCTTCACCTATTGTCACAACACCGGATTGGTCGTCACCTTTTGTTCTTATGTGTGATGCTAGTGATTATGCCGTAGGAGTTGTTTTAGGACAAATTCGGGATAGAATTTTTCATACTATATATTATGCTAGCAAAACACTTATTGATGCACAAATAAACTACACTACAACCGAGAAGGAACTCTTAGCCATAATGTTTGCATTTGATAAGTTCTGTTCTTATTTAATAAATTCTAAAGTGATAGTTTATACGGACCACTCGGCTATCAAATACTTGGTAGAGAAAAAAGATGCTAAACCCCGTCTTATTAGGTGGGTGCTACTATTACAAGAGTTTGATATAGAAATTAAGGACCGTAAGGGGGCTGAAAATCAAGTGGCTGACCACCTATCAAGGCTAGAACAAGAATGTGAAAAGAATAGCCAAGTAGAGATTAAGGAAAACTTTCCGGACGAGTATATTCTTGCAATTACTAGTGATAATACTCCATGGTATGCTGATTTTGTAAATTATATTGTTAGTAATATTTTACCACCGGAATTTAGTTTTCAACAAAAGAAGAGATTCCTTCATTTAGTGAAATCTTATTTATGGGATGCACCACATTTATTTAAAATTTATGCCGATCAAATGATTCGTAAATGTGTCCCCGAAATAGAAGTCCCAAGTATCCTTCACAAATGTCATGCATCTCCTTATGGAGGGCATTTTCAAGGACTTAGGAAGGCTATGAAGGTCTTAGAAGCTGGATTCTATTGGCCAAATTTATTTAGGGACTCCCATGAATTTGTAAAACAATATGATAGGTGCCAACGCACCGGTAATATGAATAGAGGAGCGAGTATGCCCCTTAATAACATCATAGAAGTTGAGATATTTGATGTTTGGGGGATAGATTTTATGGGTCCATTTGTGAATTCAAATAGACATCTTTACATTCTACTAGCGGTTGATTATGTTAGCAAATGGGTGGAGGCAATTCCAACTCAAAAGTGTGATGTAAAATCCGTACTAAAATTTCTAAAGTCACATATTTTTAGTAGGTTCGGCACACCAAGGGCTATCATTAGTGATGGGGGGCACACTTTTGCAATTATCATTTTAAATCCTTGTTAAATAAATATGGGATAACACATAAAGTTGCCTTATCTTACCACCCACAAACCAATGGTTTGGCCGAAGTTTCAAATAGAAAAATTAAATCAATCTTAGAAAAGACAGTGAGTATGTAACACCCCAAAAATCGTAGTCCAGCGAGGTAGGCGGAGTGGTAGCGTCGCTGCTCGTGCGCACTGTTTATTCTGCTCCGCGAAAAGTGACGGGGAAGATGATCCGGCCGTCCAAAAATGTTGGGATTTGATCCAACGGCTGCGATGGATGGCTGGGGGGTTTTAGGCCTTGGTAGAGGAGTTACACCCTCATTATTTCCAAGACTTTCTCTCTCTTAGGTTGGAGAAAGGAGGAGGAGGCAAGGAGGAAGAAGAAGGGGAATCTGCCATTGTCGGAGCTTCGGAGCTCCGTTCGCCGATCCGAGACCGGCAACGCGTAGAGCGCGTTGAGGCGCTTCTTCTCCACTGTTTGTTTGCAAGCTTCTCATGGCTAGGAGGAGATCTCGAAAGGTAACAACATTTCTCCTCCCGTTCTTTAGGATGCGTGCATGGCATCCCTTTAATTTCTGCATTTTGGCACCGAATCCGTCGAGTGAGAGGGATCCGGGTCGCCTTGGTTCAAAAGGAACCATCGGGTTGATTGAGTCCATCCCCGACATGATTTGCACTAGAGATCCACTCCGTTAGCGGATTAGGCATTGTGGGTGAAGCCGGATTTGCGACCGTTGGTCCGATTCGGTGATGTTGTTTGACGCGCATTTTAGGGATTTTGCTAGAAATCCGATTACGACGAAAACATCGTTCTGATGCCCTTGTATTTTCGTATGAGAACGAATGTTGGTTTGTGGGCGGGGAAATATTGTGCGTGAGTTATGGCCGTGATGCCCGTTTGTATTGTGAAGGCGCGGAATTGTCTCGATGTCGGCTTGCCAGCCCGTGATATTGCAAGTCATGTGTGGAGGGTGTCCCGACGAGACAAATCCCCCCTTCTGTATTGATTATAGTGACATTTATGAGAATGGTTGTGATTGATGGTGGCAAGAACAGGTGGAGTTCTTGGCCATGGGCTACGATGCCCTTTGGGGGAACTGATGAGTACCCTATGATGGTGGCAAGAACATGTGGAGTTCTTGGCCATGGGCCCGGTGGTGCCTGTTGGGGTAGTGATGAATACCCTTTTGGTCTAGATGGTATGGATGTTGTGTGATGATGTGCTAGATTCATACGCTTTAGGGTGCCTTGGGTGAAACCCGGGATGCATTCATTTTGCATTGGTAGGCCCCTTTTATTATCTGCTCAACATAGAAACGTGGATGATGTTTGTGACACTCATGCCAGTATTTATGTTGCTTTTCTTTATGTACATTTGCATACGAAGTGCTGACTTGCATGGTGAAGTAGTTCCTCGGGGTCCGCTAGGACGGCCGAGAGGAGGGATGTTGTTACACCGTTTGTGGTCAGCTATAGCTGACCCTCGTTTACCGCTCTTTGTGATTTGGTTGCAGGGCAAGAATCGCAGGCTGGACCCAGCGCGCCAGCCAAAAAGGCCTAAAGCCTCATGAAGTGTTTACCTTGTCTTCATGCACTTCTATTATTACATTTTGTTGTAACCGGCTTGCATGCCGAGGTAGTTTAGGTAAAACTACTATCTGTCCCCTTTTGTTGGGACGTCCTTTTGTGTTGAATGTTTAGTGATTTGGACTGTGGTTTTGTATGGCCTTAAGGCCAGTTGGACTCCTATGTAGTGTGGACAATCTCTATGTTTTTTGTTTGTTTCCGCTGTGTTGTCTGAGTTTTGAGAACGGGTAGTCAATATCATCTTTTAATACTGAAGTTGTGGCGGTTATATGTCGTGGGGTCCCGGCCGGACCCATGTTATATGATCATTGCAGGCGAGGTGTTACAATTTGGTATCAGAGGGAGGTTAGAGTATTCTTGCAAGGTCTAGTATATTTGGATCGCGTAAGAGATTGTCCACATAGGAGTATTGTGTGGGATTATGAGTATCCCTGTGTTCGAGTTTTGCGAATAGAACTTGATTAGTGTGTTTCCTTGCTTATGCTAGGATGTTGGCGACAATGCGGGGACGTCGAGGAGGCAGGAGGAGCCTTCGGGGAGCAGTGCTACTGCTCCGGGCATCATGATTATGGGCATATCCCCGACTAATTTCTGTCGTATGCTAGCAGAAGCTTTGGTGTCAGCTCTAGCGGTGAGAGTGTCGTCGGGTGCGACGCTTGTCACACTAGATGGAGCTCAAGAGTTGACAGTTCCTAGAGCGTTGGAGAGATATTCTGACCAAGTCCAGAGTCAAAAGGACGTTGGAGAAGGGCGAGGTAAAGGGAAACCTCCCATATCACAGTGGAAATCGGAGGGGAGCCGAGGAAGGAAAAGATCTCGTTCTGGTAAGCTTAGTGAGAGAAGCGGTGCAGCTTCTGGGGAGATCCTCTCCAAGGGACCCATGTCGTGCTTTAGGTGTGGCAAGGTGGGCCACATCGCTCGGTTCTGTTCCGAGGGTAGAGCTGAGTCGGAGCAGGGGATGGAACAGTCGGTGCGTTCCAGTCTTAGTTATGCGGAAAAGGGAAAATCGGTGAAGTCGAGCGCTTCACTCTTTCCTCCAGTGCAGCCTGGTGAATCTGCCCTTGGGCAGCAAGAGACGTCTTGTCAACCCGATGTGACGGCAGGTATGAAAATTTAGATTTTCGTTTGTTATTTTAAAGCTGGTTGCGGCCTTTCGTATTTGTGATGCGTGTATCAAGGTTTCGTGCTGGTTTTGGTTACCCCTCTCGAGTGATGTTCGACATGGGAGCGTCACACTCTTTTCTTGCGGAAAGTTTTATCCGGAAGATTGGTGCTGAGTCCGTAGAGGCAGAAGTGGAGCTGAGTGTGCGTATGTCGAATGGGTCTTTCATGACTACCATGAGGAAGGGACGCATTGTGATGCAAATTGGCGATTGTGATTTCGTGTTGGTAGCATCGATTCTGCCACTAGCCGAATTCGACGTTATTTTGGAGAAGTTCCGGTGGTGGAAGAATTTGAGGACGTATTCCCCGAGGAGCTTCCGGGAGCACCCCCTCAGCGTGAGATCGATTTTTCGATTGAGTTGGTACCGGGTGCGAGGCCGGTGTCGCATCCTCCGTTTAGGATGGCACCGAAGGAACTGGCCGAGTTAAAGGTTCAGTTGCAGGAGTTGTTAGAGCAAGGGTACATTAGGCCCAGCTCTTCGCCGTGGAGCGCGCCGGTATTGTTTGTGAAGAAGAAAGACGGAAGTATGTGGGTGTGTAACGACTACCGTGAATTGAATAAATTGACCGTTAAGAATAAATATCCGATTCCGCGAATCGATGATTTATTCGACCAGTTAGTAGGGTCGGTGGTGTACTCCAAGTTAGACTTGAAGTCGGGGTACTACCAGTTGAAGATTCGAGAAGAGGACATCGCTAAGACAGCGTTTGGGACTCGGTATGGCCATTACGAGTTTTCGGTGATGCCGTTCGGACTGACGAACGTGCCATCTGTGTTCATGAATTTGATGAACAGGGTTTTCCGCCCGTTCTTAGATTCGTTCGTGGTGGTGTTTATTGATGACATTTTGGTGTACTCAAAAACAGAGGCAGAGCATGAGTCTCACTTGAGGCTGGTATTGCAGACTCTAAGGGAGAATCAGCTTTATGCTAAGTTCTCAAAATGCGAGTTTTGGATCGTGAAGGTGGCTTTCTTGGGTCACGTAATTAGTGGAGATGGGGTGGCGGTAGATCCAGCGAAGATTGAAGCCATTAGGGATTGGCCTGTATTGAGACCCGTGGCGGAAATCCAGAGTTTCCTTGGACTAGCCGGTTATTATAGAAGGTTCGTGGAGAACTTTTCGCGGATGGCGTTGCCCCTCACCACTCTCACTCGCAAGGACCAAAGGTTCATATGGACACCGGAGTGTCCCCGTGAATTTGATATTTTGAAGGAAAGGTTGATGTCTGCTCCAATTCTTAGTCTTCCTAGTGGGACAGAAGGATTTCAAATCTTTAGCGGCACGCCAGGTTGCGGGTTGGGTTGCGTGCTGGTGCAGCACGGCAAGGTGATAGCGTATGGGTCAAGGCAGTTAAAGACTCATGAGAGGAATTATCCCGTCCATGATCTAGAGTTGGTGGCGGTAATTTTTGCGCTAAAATTGTGGCGGCACTACGTTTATGGTGCGAAGGTGGAGATCTTCACGGATCACAAAAGCCTGAGGTATCTTCTGAACCAGAAGGATTTGAATATGCTCCAGCGTAGGTGGGTCGAGTTCCTTGGGGACTACGACGTGGAGATTCAGTATACGCCGGGTAAAGCCAACGTGGTGGCAGATGCCTTGAGTAGGAAGTACTTCGGGCAAGGAAATTGGATGGAGGCGCATGATGAGCGTTTGATACGAGACCTGGAGTCCCTGGATATTTCTTGTGTGGCAAGAGGCGAGTCTGGCGTGGCTCGTTTGAACTGGATGGAAATGCAGTATGACATAACGGATCGAATCCGAGAGGCGACGAGCGCAGATGAAGAGTGCCAACAGTGGGCGTTGGAGGCTCAACAAAGCGAAGGCACGGCTTTGCAGATGGTTGGTGGGATTCTGAAGAGAGACGGAAGGATCTGTATTCCGCGCTTTGGCAAGCTTCGCGAGGAGTTGATGTTTGAAGCTCACTTTACGAAGTACTCCGTTCATCCAGGAAGTATAAAGATGTACG
The DNA here is from genome assembly GCA_033032865.1 of Dactylorhiza incarnata. NCBI lineage: Eukaryota > Viridiplantae > Streptophyta > Magnoliopsida > Asparagales > Orchidaceae > Dactylorhiza > Dactylorhiza incarnata. The sequence continues at coordinate 1,372,825 of JAWHQI010000260.1, forward strand.
CGGATATGAAGAAATCTTTTTGGTGGCCTGGGATGAAGCGGGATGTAGCCGAGTACGTGAGCTGATGTCAGACTTGTGCCATGGTGAAGGCTGAGCGCCAAAGGCCCGGTGGGTTCTTAAAGCCTCTCCCTATTCCCGAATGGAAGTTCGATGACATCTCCATGGATTTTGTACATGGTTTGCCTCGATCGCAGCAGGCTAACGATGCGATTTGGGTGATAGTGGATCGCCTGACGAAGGTGGCTCACTTCATTTCCAAATCGGAAGGGTGATGGCGTGGAGGAGCTCGTGGAGCTTTATGTTCGAAACATTGTGTGGTTGCACGGGATTTCGAAGAGCATCGTTAGTGATCGCGATGGGCGTTTCACTTCGAAGGACTGGAGGCTAGTTTAGAAGAGCTTAGGCATAAAGCTCAAGTTTAGTACCGCGTTCCATCCGCAGACCGATGGTCAGACGGAGCGAACGAACCGTACGATGGAGGACATGTTGAGAATGTGTGCTCTCGACTTTGGTAAAGGTTGGGAAGACCACCTCTTCATGGTGGAGTTTGTCTATAATAATAGCTTCCAGGCGAGTATCAAAATGGCGCCCTATGAAGCTTTGTATGGAAGGAAGTGTCGAACGCTGATGTCTTGGGCAGAGGTGGGAGACACTAAGCTGTTGGGAAAGCAAGTGGTGGAAGATGCTTGCGAGATTGTGCGGACGATTCAGGAGCGCATGAAGGTTGCTCAGGATCGTCAAGCGAAGTATTTCAACGCGCGCCACAGAAATGTGGAGTTTGCAGTGGGCGACATGGTCTACCTGAAGATCAAGCCGTTCAAGGGTGTTTCGCGGGTGCGGCGACTCAAGAAGTTGAGTCCGCGGTATCTGGGTCCGTTCGAGGTTACAGAACGTATAGGCGAAGCAGCCTATCGTTTGGCGTTATCCGCAGAGCTGAGTGGATTACATGATGTCTTCCACGTCTCTGTGTTGAGGAAAGCTCTGGTGGAGCCGAGCGTCGTAGTCGAAGCGGCGACGGTGCCGGTGATGGAGGATTTGGGGACGAGGGTTCGTCCGGTTTGCGTGGAGGATTCGGAAGTCCGGCAGTTGCGCAACAAGGAAGTCAAACTTTTAAAGGTGCGATGGGACAACTGCGGGCGAGGCGAATTCTCTTGGGAGCGTGAGCAAGCGATGCGGGAGGATTTCCGGAAACTTTTTGCTCCAGGTATGCTTTATGATTTTCCTGTTTAAATTCTGAAATTTCGAGGACGAAATTCTTTTAAGGGGGGTGGAGTTGTAACACCCCAAAAATCGTAGTCCAGCGAGGTAGGTGGAGTGGTAGCGTCGCCCTCGGAATAGGCTGAAAATTCCATAGCAGGTTCTTCGCGCACGCTCACTGGCCTCCTTCGCGCACGACCAGTGGTCGTGCGCCTGATCGTGCGTTAATTCACAAAGGTTGAAGGTCGGCTGATCGTGTAGTGCGCACGATCAGGGGATGTTTGCCGCGCATGATCACTGACCGTGCGCCGCTGCTCATGCGCACTGTTTATTCTGCTCCGCGAAAAGTGACGGGGAAGATGATCCGGCCGTCCAAAAATGTTGGGATTTGATCCAACGGCTGCGATGGATGGCTGGGGGGTTTTAGGGCTTGGTAGAGGAGTTACACCCTCATTATTTCCAAGACTTTCTCTCTCTTAGGTTGGAGAAAGGAGGAGAAGTCAAGGAGGAAGAAGAAGGGGAATCCGCCATTGCGGGAGCTTCGGAGCTCCGTTCGCCGATCCGAGACCAGCAACGCGTAGAGGGCGTCGAGGCGCTTCTTCTCCACCATTTGTTTGCAAGCTTCTCATGGCTAGGAGGAGATCTCGAAAGGTAACGACATTTCTCCTCCCGGTCTTTAGGATGCGTGCATGGCATCCCTTTAATTTTTGCATTTTGGCACCGGATCCGTCGAGTGAGAGGGATCCGGGTCGCCTTGGTTCAAAAGGAACCATCGGGTTGATTGAGTCCGTCCCCGACATGATTTGCACTAGAGATCCGCTCCGTTGGCGGATTAGGCATTGTGGGTGAAGCCGGATTTGCGACCGTTGGTCCGATTCGGTGATGTTGTTTGACGCGCATTTTAGGGATTTTGCTAGAAATCCGATTACGACGAAAACGTCGTTCTGATGCCCTTGTATTTTCGTATGAGAACGAATGTTGGTTTGTGGGCGGGGAAATATTGTGCGTGAGTTATGGCCGTGATTCCCGTTTGTATTGTGAAGGCGCGGAATTGTCTCGATGTCGGCTGGCCAGCCCGTGATATTGCAAGTCATGTGTGGAGGGTGTCCCGGCGAGACAAATCCCCCCTTCTGTATTGATTATAGTGACATTTATGAGAATGGTTGTGATTGATGGTGGCAAGAACAGGTGGAGTTCTTGGCCATGGGCTACGATGCCCTTTGGGGGAACTGATGAGTACCCTATGATGGTGGCAAGAACATGTGGAGTTCTTGGCCATGGGCCCGGTGGTGCCTGTTGGGGTAGTGATGAATACCCTTTTGGTTTGGATGGTATGGATGATGTATGATGATGTGCTAGATTCATACGCTTTAGGGTGCCTTGGGTGAAACCCGGGTTGCATTCATTTTGCATTGGTAGGCCCCTTTTATTATCTGCTCAACATAGAAACGTGGATGATGTTTGTGACACTCATGCCAGTATTTATGTTGCTTTTCTTTATGTACATTTGCATACGAAGTGCTGACTTGCAGGGTGAAGTAGTTCCCCGGGGTCCGCTAGGACGGCCGGGAGGAGGGATGTTGTTACACCGTTTGTGGTCAGCCATAGCTGACCCTCGTTTACCGCTCTTTGTGATTTGGTTGCAGGGCAAGAATCGCAGGCTGGACCCAGCGCGCCGGCCAAAAAGGCCTAAAGCCTCATGAAGTGTTTACCTTGTCTTCATGCACTTTTATTATTACATTTTGTTGTAATCGGCTTGCATGCCGAGGTAGTTTAGGTAAAACTACTATCTGTCCCCTTTTGTTGGGACGTCCTTTTGTGTTGAATGTTTAGTGATTTGGACTATGGTTTTGTATGGCCTTAAGGCCAGTTGAACTCCTATGTAGTGTGGACAATCTCTGTGTTTTTTGTTTGTTTCCGCTGTGTTTTCTGAGTTTTGAGAATGGGTAGTCAATATCATCTTTTAATACTGAAGCTGTGGCGGTTATATGTCGTGGGGTCCCGGCCGGACCCATGTTATATGATCATTGCAGGGGAGGTGTTACAGAGTACAACCCGTAAGGATTGGTCACACAAGTTGAATAGCTTATAGAACTGCATTCAAAACACCTATAGGGTTGACTCCTTATCGGATGATATTTGGTAAGGCATGCCACTTACCGGTTGAGCTAGAGCATAGAGCTTTTGGGCAATTAAGAAATTGAATTTTGATTTTAATAATGCAGATAAAAATCGTTTAGCCCAAATAAATGAACTCGATGAAATACGATTTCATGCATATGAGAATCATAAGCTCTATAAAGAAAGGACGAAGAAATGGCATGACGCTAGGATTTCACCTAAGGAATTCCGGGAAGGACAATTAGTATTATTATATAATTCAAGGTTGAGATTATTCCCGGGTAAACTAAAATTTAGGTGGTCGGGACCATTTCGTGTAAAAAGGTACACCCATATGGGGTTGTGACCATACAAAATGAGAAAGACAAATCTGAATTTAAAGTCAATGGACAACGCCTTAAGATATATTTCCAACAAAATGAGCAATGTGAGGCGGTGGTAACCATATTAGCATAAACACTGTCATTAAGTCCTGCCGGGACTTTAAATTAGGCGCTGGTTGGGAGGCAACCCAATAAAATGTAGAATAGGAAGCTATTTTTAATTTTTAATATAATTTCTTTGCATAAATACTGCTTTTTGCTTGAACCATATATGTGTTTTGATTGTTAATTTCTACATTATTCTGCTGGGTTGGTTATGTTTTTCTGAACGAATATTGTTGTGGAAGCTAGGAGCCACATGTGGCTACTTGTGGTTGATTATTATGCTGCTGAATATTATATTTTGTTGGGATATTGCTATGCATGTATTGTTTTTAGTGAGTTTATGTTGCAGGAAAATGAGACATGCCGAGCCCAAGGTTATCTACTACATGGAGCTTGGAGCTAGTTGAATGGATCCAACATACTCCTATGTTTGGAAGGGGAGTATTTTGTTCAATTTATATTGTTATATGAATACATCTGTTTTAACTTGAGGGCAAGTTAGGTTCTAAAGTGTGGGGGTGGGTTGGTTATATTTGATAACCTTTGTCACTATAAAATTTTACCACACCATTATTTTCATAAGTAGCAAGGATAATTATTTTGCCAAATGAATGTATATTTATTTTCCAAAGTTAGGGAATAATTGTAGTATTCTTTTGAAAAATTCGTTGAACACTACTTCTCTTTATTTCATGAGCTCTAAAACAAGTTGTATATATTTTAAATTTCTATAAAAATTAAATTCAAAAGTAGTCAAGAGCAAAATAAGCATTGTTTAGTCCAAAGCAATAATGAACTAGTAAATATCATTTTGTGGAATTTCTCAAGTGACATCCATGCTAGTGTGTTAAATCATGAAAAAAAATGATAAAAAAAGAGAGAAATTGCTTATGGTGATATGTGGCCTGCATATTTGCTTGCTTACTTGGAATGATCCCTGCTATGTGAATATATGTTATAAAAAAGAAAAAAAAAGAACATCTCATAATGATATGTGGCCTAAACATGCATATGTTAAATTTGGAATGATCCCTATTATGATGATATATATATATATAAAGAAAAAAAATTAGTACCATAGTGATACGTGGCCTAAGTAAGCACTCAAATATTTGGAAAGATCCCTATCATGAGTACATAAAAACGTAATAAATGAGTGCCTTCATGACCTAAGCACTAGGGGATTGTTGCTTTTTGAAAATTCTTTCTCATTTGTTATAAAAGATCATATTGTTGAGAATCATTTCCATTCCGTGTTTTTACTAAATTATTGTTGTAATGGACTAATCATGGTTATTAGCATTGTTCTACTCAGAATTATTTTTATAGATGTTTAAATATATTAATTTGGATAGGAATGATTGATTTAAAAGAGAATCACACACACACACACACACACACACACACACACTATGTGAAGTCTCATTTGAACATTATTCCCACTATTTCCCTAACTTACTAAAATATGTTTATTTGGCAAATTATACAATGTTGTTGCTTGCTTAGCCTCCTTATATTATAAATCTTGAACATGCAAGCTCATATGAATCAAAAATTTTGTATGCAGTTTTGCTAGGGGCTAGCAAAAAGCTAAGTGTGGGGGTGTGATAACTTCCCAAAATAGAAGTTATTTGGTCTATGAATAACACATTTTGCACTATGAAATGATGAATATTAATATGAAACTTGGATATAATAAACTTAATTAATTATAAATTACAAAGTAATTATTTCATGGTGATTCTGCTTAAATTCGAGTTTAATATGCAGGAATTAAATGAGTGCTCAGGATGGAAAGAAAAAAAATTGAGGAATAAGTAATGCAGGCGGATTTGTCACAACAAGGTTACAACAAGGTTACAACAAGCGGGGGCTGCCAACAAGGCATAAATGGCGCGACTATTTAAAACCATATGATGAGGTGGCAGCAGTTATGCACAGGCGAACAGCTGGCTGGAGACGGAATTAGAAGGCTGATTATGTGATTCTAAAGAGGAGAATTAAATATAGAAGATGGCGGTTACAAGAATTGAAAACCGGGAAGTTACTTAATTTGAATTATAAAATAGAGGGAAGGGAGAGCAATGAGGAGAACGAAATAGAGAAAACGAAATTAAGGAGAAAAGAAAAGATATTTTCGGCAAGGAGAATTCTTCCTACTTGGAGAGCCGAACCATTCCAATCCGGGAGAGAGATGTTGCAACTTTGGAGTGAAAAACTTACCTTCTTCAACCATGTCTTTGAGCATGTCTTGTAAGGATGTTCTTATTTGTTATTTTATTCCAATTAGCATGAACTAAAATCTGTAGCTTTGTGTGTGGAAAAATACTTTGTCTTTTGTGATATGTATTAGAACACAATTCTGTTAAATTATTTGCTTCAATTTTTTGTCCGTTTTAAGTGTGCGATTACATTTTGAAGATTTTGTGTCAAGCTTTGTATATCTCTTTGGAGTGTATTCATAAATCGAGAGAGGAGTTGCACACAAGGTTATACAAATCATTTTCTTATGTGGAATAAATTGAGAGAGGAACCACATAAATCTTTAACCAAAAATTCTTCATCCAAATACTGCGTCGCGAAATTCGAGAGAGGAGTGACGAAAGTAATTTGCATATTCTAATTTAATCATTGGAAGTAGAAATAGATTTTACTTTCTTCATGATTAGTCGCTGTGTACGGATTTCGGAGACCGAGAGGTAATGAGTCCTACATTTAATTTGCGTCAGGAGAATAATTTTACAAATATTTAACTAAATCTTTTGAAATTTCATATCACATAGACTTAGGAAATCCACATGCAAAGCCTTCTCTAAAAATTGGTATTTCTCAAAAATAAAAATAAAAACTCGTTGAATTAATTAATTAAAGATATTTTCTATTTTAATTTTTCTTCACGCAACCAACTTTTGAATTATTTACTTGGATTCAAAGAAAAGGATAATATTAGTACTTGTGAGCGTTAAATTAACACTTCCATGTGGAGACAATCTTACTTACACTTTATTACTTGAATCGGCACGTGCACTTGCGTAACACTCATTTTCACCGTATCACCGCTCGGTGGCCGGAAGTTCTCTAAATGTTTTTTTCTTCAGATGGTCTCACTAGCCGGCAGGGCAGGTTGACCTCCCACGAGAGGCTTAGTAAATTTTCACCAGGACGAAGGGGAGTCTTCTCAATTTCTTTCGGCGCCACTCGCCGAATGTGCAGGGTTGGACTTTTATTTCCGAGCGTGTACCTCGCTCGAAAAGAGCGGGGATTGTGTACAATCCTGTATTCGCCGAGTGGGCCCCCAGATCCCATGAGGTATTTTGGCACCATTTTTTAGTATGATCCAGGGGGGAGAGAGGAGGACGAGCGGTGGAGGTAGAGACCTCCCGCTCACCCAGCTCATGTAGGAGGCGAGCAACAAAGGGGGCGAGACCCCCAGCGGGGGGGAGAGGGGGGCGAGCTCCTCTCGCCTCCCCCCCGCCCCAAGCAAGGGGGCGAGACCCCCAGCGGGGGGGGGGGGGACGAGCTTCTCTCGCCCCCCAGCAAGCAGGGGGAGAGCTCCTTTCCCCCACCCCCAGCAAGCAGGGGAGCGAGCTCCTCTAGCCCCCCCCCCCCCCCCCCCCCCCGCCTCAAGCAAGGGAGTGAGACCCCTAGCGGGGGGCGGGGGGGGGGGGGGGGGGGGGGGCGAGCTCCTCTCGCCCCCCCCCCCCCCCCTGCAAGAGGGGTGAGATCCCAGCAGGGGCGAGCTCAGGAGGGTGGCCCTTCCATCTCGCCTCACCCCAGTCCCGAAGAGAGGGGGTGGTCTGCGTTTAGCGCCTTGGAATGGCGGGATTTGGCTGTTCGCAGGCCAAATCCAAGGGTATTTTGGTAATCTCGTAGGTCAGATTGTGGATATTTGCAGATCCAGTTCAAAATCCTATAAATAGGACCAAGGAGACACCATTTGGAAGGACTTCTCTGTAGATCTCTTTTTTGGCCTTCTCTCTCCCTAAGTTCCTTCGTTTTGTGGAGAGAGTCTCCAATGGTGCCCAAGCTTAGCATTGGCTTGGGAGGGGAAGCGCTTTAAGATCTTCTGGGTGTGTGGTGGGACCTACTCGCTAAGCCCTTGGTCTCATTCCTAGTTCCTTAGCCTCTTAGCCTAGAGCTCTCCCTTGGGAGAAGTAAGTGTGAGGTCACCCCTCAACTTGTTGAGGGCCCGAACTCCACAGAGACTGAGAAATCGGTTTCAACGCTAAGTAGAACAGTTCCTAATCAAAGTTTAAGCTAATTAAAATACATTTTTTTTAAATACGTTTAATTTAAAAACTAAATTAGAAATTTAATACCACCCCCTCTTAAATTATACTTGCAAAAATTTCAAGCTTGATCTTTATTGTGTTGAAGTCTCCGATCTTCTACACCTTGATTAAAATATCTACAACTTGATCTCGGGTATTATATATAATATAATTTCAACTCTCCATCACTAACTAAATCATGAATAAAATGGTACTTTATACGTACATGCATAATTTTCCCATGAAACACCAGATTCTTTGAAAGTGCGTGCAATAGCGGACTTGTTTTCATAAAATAGTTTCATGTCCGTAGCTTGAGATTTTACTAATTCTTCCAATATCCTCTGCAACCAAATGACTTGATAACTTGTTAATGAGAGTGAAATATATTCTGCTTTTTTTGTTAAGAGTGCTACAACATCTTCTACTTCTTAGATTGCCAAGAGATTGTGTCTACACCAAGATTAAAAGTAAATCATATTGTACCTCTACTATCTTCAATGTTATGTCCCCAATCACTATCACTAAAACCATCCAAGCTTTCTTCAACCTTCTCATAATGAATATCATGATCAATAGTTTCACTAAGATAACGAAGAATCCTCTTACCGGCTTCACAGTGACATAATGAGTGTCTCCATAAATCTGCTTATCATACTAACTACAAACATAATATTCATTCTAGTTGCAGTCAAGTACATTAGACTATCAATTAGACTCATATAAAGACTTGAGTCCACAAATTTTATCAAAGCATCTTTCGACAATTTAAGCCCAAACTCCATGGGCATGCTAATAGTAGTGGTGACATAATCCATTATAAATATCTTCAATATATCAACCTCATACTTCTTTTGAGAAATAATAGTTCTTCCTTCGCTTTGTTTCACTTCAATGCCAAGAAAGTAATAAAGAAGGCACACATCAGTCATCTGAAATTCTTTCTTCATAGTACTTATGCAAATTCTCTCATACTAGTAAAATAAAAATCACCATTTTTCTTTTTGATGTCAAGAGTGTGCTCATATGGACATCCCTTGAATCCATTCTTCAATAAGTAGATGTCAATGTGACTGTACCAAAAATAAGAAGTTTGCTTTAAACTATACAATACTTTCTCTGAATGACATTTTATCTTATTCACCTTTCTTCACATGATCGGGGTCGGGGTCTGATAAATGTATAATTCTTCTTTTTCAAGAATATCATTCAATAAAACAGTCTTGACGTCCATCTGATGCACTATCCAACTATATTGAGCAATTAGGGCCAAAATCAACCGAATAGAATCCAAACAAGCAATAGAAGAAAACACTTCATTATAATCAAAATCATGTGTCTGCTTGTACCCCTTCACAAACAAACGTGCTTTATGCTTTTCAACGTCTCCTTTTTCATTTAGATTTGCCTTATAAAACATTTCACTCATATGTATTTATGATATTTTGGAAGCTCAACTAGCACCCAAGTTTCATTCTTCATAATAGAATGAATCCTTTGATACATGACCCATCTCCACTTATCACTATGAGTGGTCTCATCATAATCAATTGAATCTTCATCAACATATAAAGGAAAATCTACGCATTCATCATTCAAGATCTTTTGAGAGTGTTCATATTCCTCTTGAAAACTTTGAGTCTTCTTTCAAGTAGAGTTATATGAGCTAGAAGGTAATGTGATGATGACACCCCATTAATATAGTAGAGGAAGGTGGAATATGAATGTCATCATTTTTACAACAAATATGGATTATATTGTTTTCATCTTCCATACGAATGTCTATCACCTTTTATTTTTCAGTCCAAAATGTACCTATGATCTTGCATCATCAAATAACACATTTATATCGATAATGAGCTTCTTGGTAGCTTGATTGTATAATTTATAAGCCTTTGACTAGATGTTATACAAACATAAATTCATTTTTACAACTTCTTGACAAACTTATCTCAAACCTTATTAGGTACATGAGAATAAGTAATGCAACTAGATATATTTAAATGAGTGGCACATGGCTTACACGTACACAATTTGGTGAAGAACAGTTCAACAAATTATAAATTTCATATGATACTACTGTTGGAGTTTCTGAGGTGATCTCAAAGCAATCAATAGTTAGTCTTGCTGTCAACGCAATATGAGCCTATAGGGTCGCACATAAAAGCGTTTGGAGAAATTGGAGAAAGGATTGTGTTGGCCTTACTCATATTGGATATGAGTGGAGGACCAATCCTGTGACTGCTTGGAATTAAGTTGAGAATGTCTCAACGGGAAATCGTTTAAAGGGTTTAAACGAATGAGTATTTACTTGACAAATTCAGCTAAAGGGTTTAACCGAACTGCGTCAAATTCGGTTAAGGGGTTTAACCGAATTAACTTGATTCGACTAATGAAATTCGGCTAATATGATTAACCGAATTATAACAGATTTGACTAAAGGGTTTAGCCGAATCATGTCAGTTCGACGAAAGGGTTTCGACGAAATGATATAGCCGAATTTGTATAGACGAATTCGTCAAAATGGTTTCGCCAAATTTGAGTCGAATTCGGTTATATTGATTAGTCAAATTCGGCGAATGTAAATCTGGACAGATATTCTGCGGTCTGCGGATAGCCTAATTTATGTGTTTTAGTATAAAAGGGCATGCGATTTTAGGTTTAACTAGACTTAATCTTCTTCGTGATTTAGATGAGAATGGCCGACCGGAACAGTTCCGCGCGAGGGCATCTCATTCTTCCCGTCCGCCGATCGTCTTCCGCCGCCGCTAATCGCCGTCGTGGTTGCCGCCTCCCCTGGATCGGATCTAGCCGTCCGTGGGGACGTTGAGAGCTTCCTTCTCCGACCTAGTTCTTATACGACAAGAAGCTAGGGTTCTCCTTCGCTTGTGTGGACTTCTATAGAGGGATCGATCCATTTCGATTCTTGAAGAACTCAAAGACAGATTTTGGATTTCTCTTTGGAGCACCTTGGTTGAGTGTTGACTCAATCCCGCAAAGGTACTTTGTATTTCGATTTGATTATTCTCTTGAATCAAGAAAACCGCAAGATCTGTTAGCTTCTTTTGGGTTGTTCTTGTTATTATTTTCGCTGCGCATATTCGATATGTCATCCCGTTAGGGGTATAGAAAACCCAACAGTGGTATCAGAGGGAGGTTGCGGTCAAGTGCGTGTAAATTGGGACATTTAGAAGTGTTCTAAATGCCCTAATTTCTTCTTGGAATATCACATTTGATGTGATTTTGTGTGGTTTCTGGTGGTAGACCACCGCCAGGGGCGCTGCCCCTTGGACCCCGTTAGGGGCTCTGCCCCTAAGACCCTGCCAGGGGCGCGGCCCCTTGGAACCCCTCCAGGAACGCATGTGATTGCGTTGCGATTTTCATGTTTCAGAGGTTGTTTCTCCTCTGCAGTAATCGTCCCTCAAAATGGTTGGCATGCTCCATATGATGGATGCGAATAAAGAGTTATTCACCAACCATACAAGAGTTGCATAGTGATGCAATTGACAAATGTTGTCTACCTAAATAACCGCATTATGAGAGGAATGCCAAAGCGGACTCGTGGTGTTGGTGAAATACAGATCTTGTTCACTAAGAGAGTAGCTCGCATAAACTCTCCGAATCGATATCAAGGGTTATTGATTTGATTAAAATAGTAGGAGTTCTTTAATAAAAGTTCTTATTAAAATTATATAAAATGTATTTTGAAATATAGTACTAAAATTTTCACTTTGCAAAATTCCTTGTAGAATATCCATGGCAAGTGGATCTCACTCCACCCTGTCCCTGAGAGCTATTCTTGAGAAGGACAAGCTCAACGGGATGAACTTCCTTGACTGGTAAAGAAACCTGAGAATTGTTCTCAGGCAAGTGCGCAAGCTCTATGTCTTGGAAGGGGAAGCCCCTGCAGAGCCGACCGGAAATGCTTCGAGAGCAGATAAAGATGCTTACAAGAAGTATCAAGATGATACCTTGGATGTGGAGTGCCTCATGCTTGCTACCATGTCCTCTGATCTTCAGAAGCAACACGAGAGCATGTGTGGTTATGAGATAATCGGGCACCTCAAGAAAATGTTCGAGGGGCAAGTCCGGCAAGAGAGGTTTGACATATCCAAGGCATTGTTTCAGTGCAAAATGGGAGCTCGAGACTCAGTAGGGACTCACGTACTCAAGATGATTGGGTATATAGAGAACCTTGAAAAACTGGGTTTTCCCATGGGCCAAGAGTTGGCCACGGATCTGATCCTGCAATCGTTGCCGGACAGTTATGAGCAGTTCGTCTTAAACTATAACATGAATGAAATAGAAAAGACACTGCCCGATCTCCTTGGCATGTTGAGAACTGCCGAGAATAACATGAAGAAGGTCAAGCCTGCCAGCCCCATATTGATGGTGCATAAAAGCAAGGGCAAGGCCAAGGGATCTAAGAAGACGAAGATTGGATCTAAGTCTCCTCTTGATCCCAAGTCTTCTGCACTGAAAAGGAAAGGTTTTGCTAAGGAAGGGAAGTGCCACCATTGTGGTAAGGCAGGGCACTGGAGGAGGAACTGTCCTCAGTATCTAGAAGATCTGCAGAAGAAGAAGGGAAGTATGACTTCCACTTCAGGTATTTTCGTTATAGAAATAAACCTTTCTGCTCCTTCATCCTGGGTATTGGATACCGGATGTGGTTCTCACATTTGTATAAATGTGCAGGAACTGACAAGGAGAAGAATGCTGGGTAAAGGAGAGGTAGACCTGCACGTTGGAAATGGAGCAAGAGTTGCTGCCGTTGTCGTAGGATTGTATCGTCTTTCTTTGCCCACAGGGCTTGTAATAGAACTAGATAATTATTATTATGTTCCTGCCATAACTAGAAACATTATTTCTATTTCATGTTTGGACATGATTGGTTTTTCTTTCGTAATTAAGAACAATTGTTGTTCTATTTATTAGAATGATGTTTGTTATGGCGTTGCCCAAATGTTTAATGGTTTATATGTTTTGAACTTAGACCATTCGATCTATAACATAGAAAATACTAAAAGACTAAAAACAAATGATTCGAATCCTACGTACCTTTGGCATTGTCGTTTAGGCCATATAAACGAGAAACGCATATCCAAGCTCCATAAAGATAGACTACTGGACTCATTTGATTATGAATCATTTGAGAGATGCGAGTCATGTTTGTTGGGCAAGATAACGAAAGCTTCTTTCACTAGTTGTAATGAGAGGGCTAATGATCTCTTGGGTATAATACATAGTGATGTATGCGGACCCATGAGTTCTATGGATAGAGGTGGGTTCTACTACTTCGTTACATTTACTGATGATTTCAGTAGATACGGATACGTGTTTCTTATGAAGAACAAATCCGAGACCTTCGAAAAGTTCAAAGTGTTTAAAAATGAAGTAGAGAACCAACTGGGAAAAAGGATAAAAGCACTCGGATCTGATCGAGGTGGCGAATATCTGAGTCATGAGTTTCGTGATCATCTGAAAGAGTGTGGTATTGTATCACAGCTCACTCCGCACGGAACACCTCAACATAATGGTGTTTCTGAGAGGAGGAATCGTACCTTGTTAGACATGGTGCGATCGATGATGAGTCATGCAGATTTGCCCGTTTCCTTTTGGGGTTTTGCTTTAGAGACTGCTGCTTTCACACTAAATCGAGTTCCAACAAAAACGGTTCTAAAGACACAATATGAGATATGGACTGGGAAGCGTCCCAGTATGTCGTTCATTAAGATTTGGGGCTGTGAGGCATACGTACGACGTCAAATGCCTGACAAGCTGGAACCCAAATCGGATAAATGTTATCTAGTGGGGTATCCTAGGGAAACCAAAGGATACTACTTCTACTTACCATCTGAGGGCAAAGTGTTTGTCGCAAGGACTGGCGTCTTTTTGGAGAAAGAGTTCTTATCCAGAAAGACTACAAAGGTAGAACTTGAAGAAGTTCAAGAGCCACAAACAATGAACGAACCGGAACTGGAACCTGAGCAAAGACTACAAGAAGTTGTAGCTGGAGAGCCTGCTCAAGAAACACAAGTCCTACGTAGATCTGGTAGACCAAGATTTGAGCCTGAGAGATATGAATTTCTAATGACTCAAATAGGTAATGTGTTGCTTATGGATCATGATGATGAGCCTGCAACCTACCAAGAGACTATGAATGGACCTGACTCCGAGAAGTGGCTTGAGGCCATGAAATCTGAAATGGACTCCATGTATACAAACCAAGTTTGGACCTTGGTGGAACCACCTGAAAGGGTACGACCCATAGGGTGCAAGTGAGTCTTCAAGAAGAAGACCGACATGGATGGGAATGTACAGACATTCAAAGGCCGGCTGGTGGCTAAAGGTTTCAGGCAAATTCATGGTGTTGACTATGATGAGACCTTTTCCCCTGTGGCCATGGTCAAGTCCATCTGAATTCTACTTGCTATTGCTGCGTATTATGACTACGAGATCTGGCAAATTGATGTCAAAATGGTTTTCCTTAATGGAAACCTCCTTGAGGAAGTGTATATGACACAACCCGAGGGTTTTGTATCTCCAAATGAAGCCACTAAAATATGCAAGTTAAATCGATCCATTTATGGATTGAAACAGACTTCTCGAAGTTGGAATCTACGTTTTGATGAGAAAATCAAAGAGTTTGGTTTCATCAAGAACGAAGATGAGCCTTATGTTTACAAGAAGATTAGTAGGAGCATTATTGTCTTCCTGATATTGTATGTAGATGACATACTGTTGATCGGGAATGACATTCTGACCCTGCAAGTTGTTAAGAACAACCTAGGGAAGTGCTTTTCTATGAAAGACTTGGGCGAATCGACTTATATACTTGGTATTAAGATCTATAGATATAGATCGAAGAAGTTGCTGGGTTTGACCTAAAGTATATACATTGAGAAGGTGTTGAAACGGTTCAACATGCTTGAGTCCAAGAAGGGATTCTTACCCATGTCTCATGGTGTGAGTCTCTCTAAGGACCAGTGTCCTAAATCTTTAGAAGATAAGGACCACATGAAGATGATTCCATATGCTTCGGCAATTGGATAAATCATGTACGCAATGTTATGTACTCGACCCGATGTCTCATATGCTTTAAGCATGACTAGCAGGTATCAGTCTATCTGGGTGATGGTCACTGGATCGCAGTCAAGAATATCCTAAAGTACTTGAGAAGGACTAAAGATACATTCTTGATGTTTGGTGGAGAGGAAGAGCTCGTTGTAAAGGGTTACACAGATGCAAGCTTCCAGACTGACAAAGATGACTCAAAGTCACAGTCAGGTTTTGTGTTTTGCCTTAATGGAGGAGCTGTAAGCTGGAAGAGTTCCAAGCAAGAGACAGTTGCTGATTCTACGACTGAGGCCGAGTATATCGCTGCAGCGAATGCGGCGAAGGAGGCTGTGTGGATTAGGAAATTTATCAGCGAGCTTGATGTAGTTCCTAGCATTGTTGATCCCGTAGTTCTCTACTGTGACAACAACGGTGCAATTGCACAAGCTAAGGAACCTAGATCTCATCAGCGCTCCAAGCACATACTTCGGCGCTTCCATCTTATTCGAGAGATTGTCGATCGAGGAGATGTGAGCATATGCAGAGTACCGACTGAAGAAAATATAGCGAATCCACTGACAAAGCCTCTTGCGCAAAAGAAGCATGATGGTCATGTTAGTTCAATGGGTATTGGATACCTGAATGATTATCTTTAGTGGGAGCCTTGTGGATTGCATATTTGTTGGTTGTTTGTTCATTGGATGAATTGTAAAATGTACTATGTATTTCATTTTATATTTATGACAAGTTCTTTTATTATGTCATTTATATCTGTCTGATAAGATTAATTAGCATAATAAATGCCCTTAGAGTGTTTGCTTCCATAGGAATTCAAGTACGTGACTTGAATGTGAGGATCTATGCTTAAATGAAGCATCATTCTTAAATAGTCCCTGGTCGAGGTATCATCCTAGAAATTCAGGGCGAGGATGAGACCATAAGACCAGCATGTGCGTTGACTGATGACCGGTTCTCATAGGTCATGATATTGTGATATCAAGTCATCACATGGGTACTTGTTGAGAACAAGTTGTACTGGACAGACCCCCCATGAGACTACTTTGTGGGTAGTTATATGAACGTGTCACAAGTAGTTCTCATCTGACAATGGTGTTTGTAGTTCTTTGACCTGAGGTCACAACATTCATCAAGTGAGGAAGAGCGTACTTTGATGCCATCTAAAGTTTTCCTTGAGAAAGGTTGATGATAATGGTGGTTATTGAGTATGTTACGATTCATTTGGGTGTTTGTGTGTGGACAGATATGGGATTTGTCCTCCTTTATGACAGAAGTTACATCCATGGGCCCCTTGATAGAATGAGACTGAGAAATGCATGGCCATGCTTGGTTGAGTCAATATATGATATTGAGCTCACCATTTTCAGACAGTCTATTCTAGATCAGGAAATTGGGATTGAACAATTATGAGGGTGACACGGTCCATGCCTCTAGTTCTATCCGGATGTAAAGAACAAAGGGACATGACAACACTGATACATTGGTCATGACAGGCTTGTTGAGTTATGAACTCTTATTGCTTTGGTAGCAATGATGTATTGCTAGATGCCGCTCATTGTTTGTGAGACTTTTGTTGATACTTTATGATCAAGTGGGAGACTGTTGGAGTTTCTGAGGTGATCTCAAAGCAATCAATAGTTAGTCTTGCTGCCAACGCAATATGAGTCTATAGGGTCGCACATAAAAGCGTTTGGAGAAATTGGAGAAAGGATTGTGTTGGCCTTACTCATATTGGATATGAGTGGAGGACCAATCCTGTGACTGCTTGGAATTAAGTTGAGAATGTCTCAACGGGAAATCGTTTAAAGGGTTTAAACGAATGAGTATTTACTTGACAAATTCGGCTAAAGGGTTTAACCGAACTGCGTCAAATTCGGTTAAAGGGTTTAACTGAATTAGCTTGATTCGACTAATGAAATTCGGCTAATATGATTAACCGAATTATAACATATTCGACTAAAGGGTTTAGCCGAATCATGTCAGTTCGACGAAAGGGTTTCGACGAAATGATATAGCCGAATTTGTATACACGAATTCGTTGAAATGGTTTCGCCGAATTTGAGTCGAATTCAATTATATTGATTAGTCGAATTCGGCGAATGTAAATCTGGACAGATATTCCGCGGTCTGCGGATAGCCTGATTTATGCGTTTTAGTATAAAAGGGCATGCGATTTTAGGTTTAACTAGACTTTATCTTCTTCACGATTTAGATGAGAACGGCCGACCGGAACAGTTCCGCGCGAGGGCATCTCGTTCTTCCCGTTCGCCGATCGTCTTCCGCCGCCGCTAGTCGTCGTCGTGGTCGCCGCCTCCCCTGGATCGGATCTAGCAGTCCGTGGGGACGTTGAGAGCTTCCTTCTCCGACCTAGTTCTTGTACGACAAGAAGTTAGGGTTCTCCTTCGCTTGTGTGGACTTCTATAGAGGGATCGATCCATTTCGATTCTTGAAGAACTCAAAGACAGATTTTGGATTTCTCTTTGGAGCACCTTGGTTGAGTGTTGACTCAATCCCGCAAAGGTACTTTGTATTTCGATTTGATTATTCTCTTGAATCATGAAAACCGCAAGATCCGTTAGCTTCTTTTGGGTTGTTCTTGTTATTATTTCCGCTGCGCATATTCGATATGTCATCCCGTTAGGGGTATAGAAAACCCAACAACTACTTCAACTCAATAGTAATTTGACATCCCATTTGCTTAAGCACCCTCCATGATAGTTCTGTTCTTTCTCACAGCAACATCATTTTGGTAAAGTGTATATCTAGTAGTAAACTAACGTTTGATCCCACTCTCTATCAAATAAAGTCGCAAGTTCTAATAGATATTCTCAACACCACAGTTAGACCTGAGTGGCTTAATCATAAAGCCACCTTGCTTTTCCACTGATGCTCTAAACTCTTTGAAATACTTGCATACTTTATCTTTGTCCTTCGGAAAGAAGATCCAAATTTTCCTACTCGAATCATCTATTAAGACAAGAATGTATCTGCTACAAATAATAGTAGTTCGTATAGGCCCACAAATGTCCGTACAAATGAGCTTGAGATGTTTTTTAGGCTCTCCATAATTTCCCACATGGGGATGAATCTCTATAGTGTTTTCCAATAAGTAGCATTCCTCGCACTAACTTTTCCTTACAAATGTGAGATAAAGAATGAAAATTTAGATGTCTAAATCTGTGATGCCCCAACCATGACTTGTCTTCTATCACCGTACTAATACATGCAAGCCTATCATCACTAAACTTCAAGAAAAACATATTGTTAGGTGTCATCCTCACCTTTCCAAGGAGACTTTCATCCTTATCTTTAATCTCTCAAGCATTACCTATGAAGCACATGTCATGCCATTTCTCAAAGTATTGCCCAACACTAACCAAATTGTGTTTGAGCCAAGGTACAAAATAAACATTTGTAATACACTTCAAGTCTTTCTTTGTCTTAACTTGTATGTCACCATTACGTTGCACAACAAGCACATTATCATCACTAGAGGAACCTTCCTTTGGATAGAATCAACCAAAGTGACAACTATATCTCTGCATCCTTCATATGAATCATAAGTGAAAAATATGGTATCATCATCTATTTCATGAACCTTCTCATGCATGAATTGAAGGTGGATCCTTTATTTTCTTCAACTTGCTTCTTCCTACAATACTTTTTAGTCTGATCATACTTTCGACAATAATATCAGTGTACACGAGATAATGATTTTCCTCTTTCTCTACCTCGACTTGAATTTCTCCTCTATTTGTATCATGACTCCTTTCATGCTTTCTTTCTCTTGTTTTTTCCACTTCCTCTACCGTGAAAGTTTGCTCCCCCTCTTCATATGCCTCTATCGTCATCCTTCAGCGTGACTTGTGATTTAAAAGCATGTTCCAAAGACGTGTCATCAATTTGTTCCATGTGAAGCTCATGGGATTGAGGGGTACGATTAAGCTTTCCATAGATAAGTGTAGATAAGTCATTTGACTCATCATTGACCACAACAATATACTAAAACTTTCTTGGTAGGCTTCAAAATATTTTTTTTCAAAACTTTTTGATTCTCTACTCTTTCTCCATTTATACTAATCTGATTCATGAGTGTTATCACTTAATTAAAATAGTCTTCAACTGATTCAGTTTCTTTCAATTTTGAAGAGTCAAACTACACCACAAAGTTTGCAAGCGAACCAACTTCAACTTATCTTCACCACTATATGATGAAAACAAAGTGTCAAATGCTTTCTTTGCCAATTAAGATATTGAGATTTTTTGTTTCAAAATGACTTATCCACCTACCGATAAATTACAAAGAGGGTACGTTTTCTTATCTTTCGTCTTCAATTCCTTTCACTCGGCAAGTTGTCGAACGGATAACGTCGTGACATCTGTCGGCGCCTCGACGTCATTTTTAACCAACTCCCATAACTCTTGAGATTCAAATAACACATTCATAAAAATGCTCCACTTAAGATAGTTCTTTCCTTTAAAGCGAGGAAGTTGAGGTGACATCATATCAAAATTATGTGTACTCATATAATCAGATTTTCACAAAACAATAGGCTGCAACAAACTCAAAATCAACGGCAACAAGAACAAACCTCCAACAAAACTTCACAAAAGAACAAACACGGGAGTGATCTCATAACCCTAACTCACATGGAAGGAGGAGATCTGAAAACCCTAGGCTCTGATACCAATTGTTGGTGATTCCAACATAAAACAAAGCCAAAAAACACAACGACACGCGCTGAAAGGATAAACAAAGAGGATCAAAATCACCTTCCATTGGAGATGGGAATCGACTGAGAATCGAGCTAATATAAAAGCTAAGAAAACACAACCCTTTCAAACCAAAGGATCACTTCTAGTGAACGAACTCCTTGTAGCGCAAGATTTCTCGACCACTGAAGAGTGGGTGCAGATAATCTCTAGATCTAGCTCGCTCCTACCCACCTCCTTGCAACATGGGACTAGAAGATCTTTACCAGCGAGAGCTCTTGTGAAGACTGAGCAAAAACAGAACTGGGAAGGCACTAGCGAACAGGGAGATCGAAGAGGAAGAAAAACAAGCTTCAACGACTCTTGGAAAAACTCGATCATTCATTCAACCAATTAAGAAAAACTATTTACACATGGACATACTCTCTATTCATTCATTCACCTCTAGCTTCTCGTCGACATCTATGAATTCATTCAGCTCTAGCTCCGCCAACGTCATTGCTCACCGCTTTCTGTTGGATTTGTGACACCTCACGAATCTGTGTGCCCGGATTATTGAGATCGCGACACCTCATCAATCCGCGTGCCTATTGGTTTCCATATTCAGGCGTATTCATCTTATGGAAATATATCATGAGAAGAATAATCCTCTTGCTATTTTGGGCTGAGCCAAATTTGGCTTGTGATATTCTCTCATAATTAAGAGATTTCGTTTTCTCTCATATAAATAGGAGGCAGCCCCCCTATCCGGAGAAGAGACAAACAATTATTGAGATCTACAATCTGGGAGGTGCAGTAGCAGTTTTCTTTCGGCAATCAGAAGTTATTTGCTAGTGCTTCCTCCGACCGGCCTTCGTCTTCGGCAAGCAGTTTTCCAGGCCGGATCTCACTCGGTTTCCCTCTGTAGCCGATCCCTAGACCTCTTGTCGGAGTTCGTATTTCTTCTCGCATCAAGCCGCCAACTTCGTCTTCCGCCGCCGATTTGTTTCTCGTCGCAACGCGTACGACCGGATCTAGGAGGGTTCGAGATTTTTCATCTCTTTATCTCGATTTAATTTTCCCCTTGCATATTAGTCGTATTGTATGTTTGAGAAACTATTAAATAATTGATCTCTGCCTGCACAGTGGACGTACCCATTTTCAATTTTTCGGGGAACCACTTAAATTTCTGTGTTCTTGCTTGTGGTGCTTGATCTTTATTTTTGTGCGTTGTTATTTTTTTTGTAACCGCTCTTTTGCCGTTAGAAAATTTATTTTGAACAGGAGAATTTTATCTGCACTCGACGACCGATTTTGCATAACAAGTGGTATCAGAGCCAGGTTCGATCGGCGACCGTTTGGACGTTCCGTTTCGAGTTGGGTCAACGTAGGTGACGACATCGGTCCGCTCCCTATCTTCCCGATCTTGATTCGTGAATTTATTCGGTCGCTTCGGTCTCCGTGCAAATTTCTACAGTTTGTTTTCTATGGCGACTTCCAACCCCGGTGCGAAGTTTGAAGTTACGAAGTTTGACGGAAAGCACAATTTTGGCCTGTGGCAGGTGAAGGTCAAAGCACTATTGATTAAGGAAGGTTTACACCGTGTCCTATTGGGGAAAGCCAATAAGGATGCTGAGGTTACCGATCGCATGTGGGAGGATTTGGATCTCAAAGCTATGTCCACCATACAACTTTGCCTACAAGATGATGTGTTGTATGGAGTTCTTTCAGAGACGACGGCCTCTGGTCTTTGGGCAAAATTGGAGAGTACCTATATGACGAAGTCTCTCCCCAACCGCATCTACCTCAAGCAGCAGTTATACAAGTTTAGCATGAAGGAGGGTTCCTCTCTACATGACCACCTGAACAGCTTCAATAAACTGTTATCTGAGTGTCTCGGAATGGATATTCAGGTGGATGAAGAGGACAAGGCCGTTATTCTTCTGAATTCTCTCCCAAAGTCCTATGAGGGCATGGTTACTACCCTCACCTACAGTAAGGATATTTTGGACTTGGAGGAGGTCACGGTAGCCTTACTCTCAGATGACATTCGAAGGAAGTCGTCCGGCTCAGGCGTTGCTGAAAGCTCAGCTTTACTCTCTCAGGGTCAGTCTGGTTCAAGCAGAGGAGGCAAGTCCAAGAAAAGTTCAGATAGCCACTGCAATTACTGCAAAAAGAAGGGTCACGGAATAAAGGACTGCTGGAAGCTTCAGACAAAGAGAAGGGGAAGGTCCCTGGTGATGAAAAGGAAACGTCTGTCGCATCCCTATGCCTTGAGGATGAGGACGTCCTTTAGTGTTTTTCTCACATATCCCTTCCTTTGTTTTTTCTGTATTTCTCTTCCTGCATTTTTCATCTTTTTTTTTCTTCCCTTCGTTTGCTTACCATCATCTTTCCCATTTCCTAGTCATGCTATTTCTTAAGCTTTTGTTTATATAACTCATATTTCGAGTTATTTTTCTCTGGTCAAAGATTCCATTATTGTATGCATTTTTGTCCCCTATTACCTTAGCCCTTTCATTGTCACTCCTTCGTCATTCATGGGCTTCGTGTGTGTCCAATCAATCTCTTTCTGGTTAGTTCTTATAGGGGTCCATTTCTCCATGCTGAGGACAGTTGTTTGCATTCTCTTCTTGATGTGTCTGCATTTATCAAATTTCTCTCCCGCGCGCACATCAAATGTCAGGAGTCTTGACAGGTTCAGTTATTTTGCTATGGGAGACCACCGCTGGAGGTGGAGCAGTTGAAATTTAGCTTCAAGGTGGAGCGTTTGAGGCAGCCACGTCAGTCCAGTTTGTGTGCTTCTCAGGATTGAAGGAGTTTCTTATTTTTGATATGTTATCAGTCGAAGTCATTCAGGCAGGCTTTTGGATCTTGGTGACCGTTGGGAGGCCTCTTGGAGTTATCTCAGTCAAGGTGGAGTTTATCGCGTGAGACGTCAAGGTGGAGATTGTTGGATTTGTGACACCTCACGAATCCGTGTGCCCGGATTATTGAGATCGCGACACCTCATCAATCCGCGTGCATATTGGTTTCCATATTCAGGCGTATTCATCTTATGGAAATATATCATGAGAAGAATAATCCTCTTGCTATTTTGGGCTGAGCCAAATTTGGCTTGTGATATTCTCTCATAATTAAGAGATTTCGTTTTCTCTCATATAAATAGGAGGCAGCCCCCCTATCCGGAGAAGAGACAAACAATTATTGAGATCTACAATCGTGAGCGGAATGGTGTTGAGACCTCGCGCGATAAGTTTAGTTTTGAACATAAAAATGTACAAAATTTCTTAGGTGAGATCGGGCGAACCACCATATTTACGACCGCCTCCGCTGTGCCAAACTGAGCATAAATAAGACAGCTCACTTCAAGTTGATATGCACTTGGCATTAGATAGTAGAGATAGCTATTTTTTGGTAGACAAGTTATGAAAGTTGTGTATAAACAATAGTAGATGACTCGCGAGATTATTGCTATATGGGATCAAATTTGGGGAATGAATAAATTTATACTAAATTCCCTAAATTTATCAGTCAGCCCATATTAGCTTATTACTACTGGGCCACAACCCGGCCCATCTATAGTGGAGCCAACTTATGATATATCGTAGATATTTCGAAGGATCAACCCGGCCCATCCTTAATGGAGCCAACTATTAATTATTTAAATTGTTTTATGAGTTTGAATAATTACATGTGGTATGTCTCTCTATCTTTTAAAAAGCTTCTCTCTAAGTATATATTTCATAAATTCAGATGGAAGATTTTTTTTGCTGTAGCGGCGGATCGTGAACCCTAGCGGCGGTGTGCCGTGTGGCCTGGCAGCGGCTATGTGGACCCCGTGCGGACGGTGCGGTTGTGGTTGGTCGGCGCTTCTCCATTGGCGGCATCTGCGGTGTCAAGTGGGGCGTAGGTCTCCCTTCTCCGGAGCTGCTCTTGCTCCAGGCATCCTTCGTGCCATTGTTTTTGTGCTCCGCTTCCTTCGGTCGGTCTGTATTGTTTGGGTCAGCATGTTGTCGCGGCTTGCCCCTAGCTTGGGTTTGGCTCCGACGGCGTTTAATTTGCCGTCGTGATGGCGGCAGTTTCGGACTGTCGTCCGTCCTTTGTCGATGTTGTTTCTTCTGGTGCGTCGCATGCTCGCTCCGGTCTTCTGGATCGTCCACTCATGCTTTTTGCTTCTGGCGATCTCGTTGTTGTGTTCTCGGAGGAGGAGATGATTTGTGTTGCGGCTTCGCTTTGGTTTTGCTTGGTGTGTAAGTGTGTCACTCACTACAATATTTTTGATCTTTAGCAACACTAGACTTTGCAACATTTATAAAAATGTTGTCTAAACTTGAATAGAGAATATTTTATAAGTGTTGCAATAAGTTAGCATCTTTAGGCAACAATTTCTGTGCAACATTCAATAAACATTCTCTAATCCCTTATAAGGAACATTTTTTAAATGTTGCACTTGACAGTTCACTTTAGACAACAATTATAACATGTTGCCTTTTTAAAAAATAATTTGCAACACGTTAAAATTGTTGCCTAACCCTTCTCAACTAATCCTAAATTATTATTCGCACACCTAAACTATTACTTAAAAATTAAAAATTCGAAAAGAAAACTGACTTTTAGTGATGAAATATTTGTGACAACATTTTTTGTCACTTAAAGTATACTTTTTATGACAAAATTAGAGGTTGGTCACTAATTGATGATTTTGACTAAAATAAATATTTGGTCACTAAGAGTTTTGTATTTAGTAACCAAATTATTTTACGTCACTAAAGAATATTATTAGTGACCAAAATATTTTGGATCACAAAAAGAAAGATAATTTCATTAATTTAATAAGTATTTAGTCATCAAAAATATTTAATCACTATTATTATAGGCAAATGTTATATGCAAACTTAGATAGGTGCAAACCAACTAATTAAATTAAAAATAATAAACAAATATCATATATATATTAAATTCTATCCATTTTATGTGCAAATCATTCTCCCGACCGCACATGCTCAGAGAAACCCGCGCCTGGCGAAACCCTACATATCACGGGCTTCTTCACGGTTTCTCCTCCGGCAGACGGCGCTGTTTCGAATTTCCGGCGAGCAAAAATGTTGCCTAAAATTACAAACTGTTGCCAAAACATAGATAACTGTTGTCATAGGGTGTTTGCCTATACCCGTGTTACCAAAGGTCTAAGGCAACAGTTATTCATACCTTTAGACAACACTATACAAAAACTGTTGCATAAACCCTTAGAATAGGCAACAATTCTTCAGTTGACCTATTGCAACAATTTTGAAATGTTGCTTTGTATCGTTACAGTTAGCAAATGTGGCCAAATCTTTTTAATTAGAAAAAAATTTAATGTTAAATTCTTTTGACAATACTATAAAAAAATTAGACAACACTATATTCAAAAATGCTTCCAAACTAGACAACCCTATATCTAAAAATGCTTCCACACTAGACAACACTATATCCAAAAATGCTCTTTTATCAATTATCAATAAACACATATGTTGGTCAAATATCCACACTTATATGTCATGCCAAATATCCAGCAAACATAGATTACAAATTAATAATTGTCTTCTTACAATTTTATCAAAAGAAAGTTTATGCATAACAAAATAGGAAATTATAATGTTGAATTCAACAAAAAAAATGAAAGAAAAGAACATATGGCTGGTTCCGGAGTTCTATATGTCTTCCACCCTCAACTATATTCAAACTGGAAACAAATTTCTAGAGTGCGGCTCTTGATCAGGAGACCGAATGATTCAAAACAGTGATCTAATTAGCCGAGACAAATCCATTCAGCTCTCAGAGCTGGATGTCATGTCAAGATCGAGCACAGCGCATTGGTCGCCAATGAAAACTTGAGTACTTTGCTGTGGGATGGATGAACAAAACCCATTTTGGTTGTGGCTTGATCATCACAGCCTCCATTGATGGTACAGTGAAGGACCAGCTATCTGAGATTTACTTGGTAAATTCTCCTTCAGTCGTGAACTATTTGTCCTCTATGCAAGAAACTGTGGGGCTGCAAGAAATAATTCAAAACATCAACATCATAAATGAACTATTTATCCTCTATATATATAAGAAGTTTCAACTCTAAAATAAAAAACTAAGATTTTTATACAACAAATTATATTCTATATAAATTGTTTCCTCGCAACCATAAGTTCAAATGGGTCAAGGCCATTGAAGACATCATAGAAAACTGTGTCAATCTTTGAACCAAAACTCTAGAAGCAAAGATGAACATCTCCATATTTTCAACAAAAGAGAAATAATCCTTCTGTAATGAAAATGCTTAATTTAACTGCACGTAAAAAAAGAAGAAGTACCAACCCCTCAAATGAAACTGTAGTTCTTAAACTCTCTCATGAAGCCTTCCCCCAACTCAAAGATCCTCGAATTTACTCCACTGGAATCCAGAACCTTCACCTCCCACTTTCTGAACTCCGGGGAAAACCACTCCCACCTCCTTCCAAACTCTGGCCAACACTCCACCAACTCCTCCCTGTAGGCAAAACTACTCCATACCATTTCTAGCACACAAAACATGCTTGATGCTGGTCCTTCTCCTCCCTCCAAACTCCTTCAGGAAAACACAAAATAGAGTTAAGGGAAATTTGTACGGATTTTTAATCTATTACAGGAAAACACAATGACAAAAACTGTTAATAATTATTTACATAAACTCTGGACAATGAAAAAAATGTCATGCATCATGAGGGAAGAGTAGTCTTACCAAGCCAAGGTATCACTTGCAATACCCTTAATACTACATAATTTGAGTTTTTATCTCACAAATTAGTGAACTTCAATTTACATTTACCATTCACAAAAGAACACCCAAATTTAGTATTACTTATGTTAGTTAATGATTTTTGGATCAAGAATTGTTCAATGCACAGTTAGTTGTTTTTTGTTTTAATTTTGAATCAAAATTTAAGATCATTCCGTCCATGCTCAGTTCTACATTGAAATTAAAGCGGATCTAAGGATCAAAGTAATCAAAACCCTCCATACCTACAATCAACCAAAGTATTAAAGAATAATATATAATGAAGTACTTGGTCATCAATAATGTTATTACTTATAATAAAAATTGATATAGAAAAGCAATGAAAAGCTAAAATCATTTACATGTGTATGACAAACCTTCCATTCCAGCGTTCAAAACATTATTGTCTCAACAGCTGCGACTTTCATGTTCTTTCAAGGTTGCCCCAATTGATTTTCGTCATTTGATTTCGACGTTTAAGGTAGAGGAAGATTTCAAGAATGTATGGTTACAGGAGACCATTGTCTTTAAAAAAATTTTGTGTAGATTTCTGAGATGGTCCTCTGAATACACCCCATCTCGGGAGCCATATGTTGTCCCGACTTGGAAATATTTGGGGGTTGCCGTTCAATTGTTTTGACGAGGATATCCTCTGTATCCTCGTCAAACCACTTGACATGCTTCTTTTTTTGGACAATCATACGCTATATGGTGCGTGCATGGATCATCCACGTGTCTGTATTGAGTTCAATCTCCATTCTTCTCCGCCCTCCCATATCTTCATGGGAGTGGTTGGTGTCGACAACAATCAAGTTACATATTCCTACCCAATCACATTTGAGAGAAATCTGTCATATTGCTATGGGTGCTACAAGCAATGGCATATCGTTGGTGAATGTAAAAGGAAAAAAGAAACTTGATGTTTCTGCTCCCGCTTCTGTTGTTGTGGAGGTTGTTCTCATTGTTCCAGCTCCTGCTCCAGTTCCAGTAGTTGTTGATGTTTCAACTCCAACTCCTATTTGTTGCAGATGTTGTTCCAGCTCCTGCTCCAGTTCCTGTAGTTGATGTTTCAACTCCAACTCCTGTAATGAGGATATGTCTCCCTGTAACGACCCAATTTTCAATTCGAATTAAAATAAAATGGATGTAAGAAATAACCCCCCATGAAGTTCGTGCATGTTATGCAATTGTGTTCAGGTAACGAAAAGTTATGAAGAGTGAGTGAATGAGATGAAAATATAACATAAATTATCTATTTGTGTGCAAATAGTCTTAATAGGCTTAAAAGTTAATTATGAAGTTGGTGTGCCAATAAAATTAAGAGTGAAAAATTAATTGGTGTGCGAATAGTGAAATTGGTGTGCCATTAGTAGATTTGAGGTATTAAGAGAAATTTGAAGTAATTAAACCTAATGAAACCCAATTAGGTTAGACGGTGGAAATTTAACCGGTTCCAGAAGTAATAAAGGAAATTAGCCGCTCTTTAAGTGCCAAGCCCGCACATGTCGACTCCTCAGCATTTCCGCCGCTCTTGCCTTGCGCTATTAGGAGCCGCACGACGCCCAATCCCTTTCGACAACGTCTTCCTCCTCGCTAGGGCTCGACTCCTCCTCCTTCCAGACGACGACAAATTCCTCCTCTCCCTCTCTTTCTCTCACGCTACCGATGGGGGTTTCCTCTCTCGCTGCTGGGGTCGGCGTCACAGAACTGGAGATGAAGCCATGTGGAGTAAGATCTTCTTCTTCCTCTCCCTCTTTTCTTTGTACTCCTAGATGTTGGATTTTTCTGCAATTACAACTCTTCCTTGCTCCTCCTATCATCGATTGTGGGAAAGATTGAGAGATTTTGAGCTTGTTATTGCTTGGACAGTAGGGGGGTTGAATTTCTTTAAGCCCTGTTGGCTGGCTAGGATTCCTGATAAGGGAAATTTGATGAAGTTCTTTAAATCATTTTTAGTGGTTTCTCTATTGGCCGGCTGCTATATTGATTGAGCTGTGATTGCTGAGTTGAGTCCTGTTGGGCCGTCTGCTGTGTTTCATTTGGTTAATGATGTTGGTTGCCATGGGTATTACTATTGGTTGTCTTTTGGGTTGTTCCCGATGGCTAGTAGGGGCTATGATTACCTGTTGTAGTGGACCGACTGGTTGGTGGGGATTGCCTTGAATTTTGGACTGCTATTTCCCTTGGGCTGTTAGCTGCCTTTGATAACAACTGCTGGCCGACTCCTGTTGGCTAGCTGTTTCTTGTTAGCTGGATGCTCGGCTGCTGGTGATGCTAGTCAGCATCAGGTTTCCTTGTTTTTGGATGATTTTTGGAGTTTCGTAGCGCTTAAAAGATGATTTTACGCAATTCTTTTGAGTCACCAAGCTTGTCCTTTCCTAGGCAACTCCTAGAGGTTGTAGTTGTGGCCATCTTAGGAGTCTGTTCAGATCTATTTAAAGACGCAACCCTATAGTAAATGAATTATTTGATACTGCAGAGGATGGCGTCCGGTGATAGACATGACGAGAATCCTTCGAAGGACAAGGGCAAAGGGAAAAGCAAAGTGAGTACTTATTTCTGTAATTATGCATAACTTTGAATTATTTTGATACACACCTGATTAGCTTTTCATACTGAAAATATTTTAGTGAATGTGCATTGACATGAAATTGAAATTGTTTGCAATTATGAAGCACGGATAATTATGAAAATTGCTAGAACCTGTTGAATCGGAAATAATAAGAATTAAGTGATGATCTAAAAAACATTTGAATAAAACCAATGATACCTGATACGAAAATTAAATATGAATATTGACTATGAATACGTGAATAAGAACAGAACGAAAAGAAAATAAGCATTGATGCATCGGAAATGATAAGGGTTAACCCAGTAGCCGTAGTGGAGGTGTGAATACGCTACGGCGGAATGTGTTTTTGAGCTTTATTTGAGGTCGTTGAAGGCCAGAAGTCGTTGAAAGCCAAGAGGTCGTTGAAGACCAAGAAGGGATGAATCTACAACAACCCTTATGATTTCCTAATTTAATAAAGCGAAAGACAAACGAGGAATCTGATTTAGAAACTGATTATGAGAACATCTGATGATTGACGATGGAAAATGAATTGACTGAACTACAGTTGAAAGAATCTGAAATTGATGAACAGATTTCGAATAAAAGAAATGAAACGACCGTGAACGAATAAAGACTCAATGCGAATAGAAGTTACGAAGAAACGAAATGAATACAAGAATTTGAAAAGTAAACAACGTGAATGAATAAGCCTAGAACATTCGATGAAATGAACTTGAAAGAACGTAAGAATATAAAGAACTTGAAGAACCTAAAGAATTGTATGCATATTGATACTGATATTTCTTGTTTGCATGTACAACAGTTAAAGAAGCATGTTATTCACTTAGTCATATTCGTTATGACTAAGCCCGTTGACTTCATTTTTTTAGGAAGATGTGCGTTTCCTGAAGACTCTTAAAAAATCAAAGTGGTTCAGTGAAGAAAAAGAAAACTAAAGATCAAGCTAAGGTATGAGTTTTTATTATGTGTTTTATTCTGTATTCACTATACTTACTTCTAGAACATCCTGGCATGAGAGATATGAAAATATGTTTTGATACAGATTTCATGTGGGGTCTGAATAGGGGCCTCACAATTTGGTATCAGAGCTGGGTTTACAAAAAGTTTGTTGTAGTGAGTACATAATAAGTACACAGAATATGAACTTGAGAGAATTTGCCATAGAAGCTGATTAAAGTTTAGTTATAAAGAAAGTAAGAAATGCAGTTGTCTGCAAAGTAATAAGTTGATACGAATGTTAAGTCATGAAGTTGTTATTGCAACTTAATATGAAAGCTGAGATTATTGATTGAGTGAATTCGAAATAGATTAGAAATAACGAATGCAGATGAAAGATAAACATCGAATGAAGAAAGAAATAATATTAGAATGGATTAGTGATTGATGAATGTAAATTAGGCAGAACTGAGGCATGTAGAAGTGTTTAGTTATTGATTGCGTGTGTTTAGAAATGAACGAAAAAGAGTGAAGTGAATTAGATAGTTACATGTAGATATCATATATGAAAGTTAAAGGATAAAGCTAGAATTACCTCGGGATGGAAATTGAATTTGAATAATGAAAATAATAATTGAATGTGATTAGAAACTGAAACGATTATGTATGCGGAATTGTAATTCCACCTTCGCTCTATATAATGTATCTGGGATTCTAGCCAGATCCTTTATACAATATGTAGTTTTGAAGGAGATGTTACAAAAGATAAAGGAAGCAAGAATAAAGATTTGAAAAGACGAAGTCAATCATGGGTAACTATGTATGAGCTATGAAATCTAAGATGATGTAAAGAAGTGTGATCTTATCTAAGTGATAACTACAAATTTGAAACAACGATTTAGGAATTTTGAACATTTGAAAGGAAGAGAATGACGAGTCAACGAAAATCAATAGAGCTGAGACGTTATTAGAACTAATATTGAGCTACATTTTCGAGGACGAAAATTTCTATCAGAGGGGAAGAGTTTGTAACGACCCAATTTTCAATTCGAATTAAAATAAAATGGACGTAAGAAATAACTCCCCATGAAGTTCGTGCATGTTATGCAATTGTGTTCAGGTAACGAAAAGTTATGAAGAGTGAGTGAATGAGATGAAAATATAACATAAATTATCTATTTGTATGCAAATAGTCTTAATAGGCTTAAAAGTTAATTATGAAGTTGGTGCGCCAATAAAATTAAGAGTGAAAAATTAATTGGTGTGCGAATAGTGAAATTGGTGTGCCATTAGTAGATTTGAGGTATTAAGAGAAATTTGAAGTAATTAAACCTAATGAAACCCAATTAGGTTAGACAGTGGAAATTTAACCGGTTCCAGAAGTAATAAAGGAAATTGAGCCGCTTTTTAAGTGCCAAGCCCGCACATGTCGACTCCTCAGCATTTCCGCCGCTCTTGCCTTGCGCTATTAGGAGCCGCACGACGCCCAATCCCTTTCGACAACGTCTTCCTCCTCGCTAGGGCTCGACTCCTCCTCCTTCCAGACGATGACAAATTCCTCCTCTCCCTCTCTTTCTCTCACGCTACCTATGGGGGTTTCCTCTCTCGCTGCTGGGGTCGGCGTCACAGAACTGGTGATGAAGCCATATGGAGTAAGATCTTCTTCTTCCTCTCCCTCTTTTCTTTGTACTCCTAGATGTTGGATTTTTCTGCAATTACAACTCTTCCTTGCTCCTCCTGTCATCGATTGTGGGAAAGATTGAGAGATTTTGAGCTTTTTATTGCTTGGACAGTAGGGGGGTTGAATTTCTTTAAGCCCTATTGGCTGGCTAGGGTTCCTGATAAGGGAAATTTGATGAAGTTCTTTAAATCATTTTTAGTGGTTTCTCTATTGGCCGGCTGCTATATTGATTGAGCTGTGATTGCTGAGTTGAGTCCTGTTGGGCCGTCTGCTGTGTTTCATTTGGTTAATGATGTTGGTTGCCATGGGTATTACTATTGGTTGTCCTTTGGGTTGTTCCTGATGGCCATGGGCGGATGCAAGGGGGGGCCAGCTGGGGCTGTGGCCCCCCCAAGGTTTTTATTTTTTTTACTTTTTTAGATTAATGTTTTCTTAAAAAAAAATATTTTTATATACTTTAAAGCATTCGGCCCCCCCCCCCCCCCGAAACCCTATTTCATTCTCCCTTACTCCCGCAGGCCGCAGCCAGCCCGCAGCGCAGTCCCGCCGTCTTCGCCAAAGGCTTCGCCCGACGCCAGTTCGCCATTCACGGGTTCGCCGTTCGCCCAAGCCTTCGCCGTTCGCGGGTCGCCCAAGCCTTCGTCGTTCTCCGGTTCGCCCCTGCGCGGCTGCGCCCAACTGCCCAAGCAGGAGGTTTCGCCGTTCTCCCAAGTCCCAACTCGGCAACTCCCAACACAGGTACACAACAATACTTCGCCCTGTTTATATGATTATATCAGACATTCAGATTTCAGACCCTGTTGGATTTTCAGTCTCTACTTAATGCAGCTTATCTTAGAAAGGAAGTGAAGATTCATGAATATAAGCTGATAAGGTATAACCGTATAATTGTATAAAACCCTGTTTTTCCAGCTACAGAACTTCTTTAAATCTGAATTACACAGAACTTCTTTAAATCTCTGCAAAAAAAAAAATTTCGGGGCCGCTGGCCCCGAACCCCCGCTCAGGGGCCCTGCCCCCCGAACCCCCCGATCAACAATACTTACATTGTGCTCGTGCGACTTCAAAATCCTAGTTCCAGCCACTGGTCTCGGCCCCCCCTTACTGAACTTCCTGGATCCGCCCCTGCTGATGGCTAGTAGGGGCTATGATTACCTGTTGTAGTGGACCGACTGGTTGGTGGGGATTGCCTTGAATTTTGGACTGCTATTTCCCTTGGGCTGTTAGCTGCCTTTGATAACTACTGCTGGCCGACTCCTGTTGGCGAGCTGTTGTTCTTGTTAGCTGGATGCTCGGCTGCTGGTGATGCTAGTCAGCATCAGGTTTCTTTGTTTTTGGATGATTTTTGGAGTTTCGTAGCGCTTAAAATATGATTTTACGCAATTCTTTTGAGTCACCAAGCTTGTCCTTTCCTAGGCAACTCCTAGAGGTTGTAGTTGTGGCCGTCTTAGGAGTTTGTTCAGAGCTATTTAAAGACGCAACCCTATAGTAAATGAATTATTTGATACTGCAGAGGATGGCGTCCGGTGATAGACATGACGAGAATCCTTCGAAGGACAAGGGCAAAGGGAAAAGCAAAGTGAGTACTTATTTCTTTAATTATGCATAGCTTTGAATTATTTTGATACACACCTGATTAGCTTTTCATACTGAAAATATTTTAGTGAATGTGCATTGACATGAAATTGAAATTGTTTGCAATTATGAAGCACAGATAATTATGAAAATTGCTAGAACCTGTTGAATCGAAAATAATAAGAATTAAGTGATGATCTTAAAAATGTTTGAATAAAACCAATGATACCTGATACGAAGATTAAATATGAATATTGACTATGAATACGTGAATAAGAACAGAACGAAAAGAAAATAAGCATCGATGCATCGGAAATGATAAGGGTTAACCCAGTAGCCGTAGTGGGGGTGTGAATACGCTACGGCGGAATGTGTTTTTGAGCTTTATTTGAGGCCGTTGAAGGCCAAGAGGTCGTTGAAGACCAAGAAGGGATGAATCTACAGCAACCCTTATGATTTCCTAATTTAATAAAGCGAAAGATAAACGAGAAATCTGATTTGGAAACTGATTATGAGAACATCTGATGATTGACGATGAATTGACTGAACTACAGTTGAAAGAATCTGAAATTGATGAACAGATTTCGAATAAAAGAAATGAAACGACCGTGAACGAATAAAGACTGAATGTGAATAGAAGTTACGAAGAAACGAAATTAACACAAGAATTTGAAAAATAAACAACGTGAATGAATAAGCCTAGAACATTCGATGAAATAAACTTGAAAGAACGTAAGAATATAAAGAACTTGAAGAACCTAAAGAACTGTATGCATATTGATACTGATATTTCTTGTTTGCATGTACAGCAGTTAAAGAAGCATGTTATTCACTTAGTCATATTCGTTATGACTAAGCCCGTTGACTTCATTTTTTTAGGAAGATGCGCGTTTCCTGAAGACTCTTAAGAAATCAAAGTGGTTCAATGAAGAAAAAGAAAACTAAAGATCAAGCTAAGGTATGAGTTTTTATTATGTGTTTTATTCTGTATTCACTATACTTATTTCTAGAACATCCTGACATGAATGATATGAAAGTATGTTTTGATACAGATTTCATGTGGGGTCTGAATAGGGGCCTCACATCTCCCACCATATGGTGGTGTCGGTTGGTGTGGTTGATTCTCCCCCTCCCATACAATGATTGTCGCGCCAGTGAGGCAGCTTGTGCTGGAGGCAATCTCTCCATCTTCACGTGTCGAGGACAACTTTCCTGCGGATTTGCGTTCTTCCAGGTCTTCCCGTCGACGCCGATGAGTGTTGAACCTGGAAACCACAGTTCAAAGGAGTTCGAACCGAAAGGATGTAGCTTGTTCTTACTTCTCCAGAGTGGGAGCACTGTGTCAGTCACTTAGAACAAAGAGACTCGCTCACGAAGATGGTTAACCTAAAAATAAACCTCGTGAGCTGCAGCATAGAGGACCCGCCACAAACCCAAAAGATCAGGAAGATCTTCCCCTCTCAAACCAAAGCTGCGCTGGGCACCCCGTAGGACACATGAGAGCACCAGAATGCCAACCCGAAAATCTGGGTGAGTTGAGTAGTGCTGGAGCTCCCACCCACTAGAACCAAGCCAAAAGAGAGGAGAAGAAAAAAAAACTCCTCTTCAAAGGTGCCCTTGAGGCTCTATTTATAGTTCTCTGAAAATGATCTGCGGATAGCGCAATCTCGCCTTATGATTTTACTAAACGCAACCCAAATCAATTTGCCAACAGCGGTATCTCGCTGTTTGGAGTGGCTAATGACAGGACAAGGTGGTACTCCCTGGAAAAATAGGTCACAACACGTAGAGGCGAGTCCAAGCTATCTGAGGCCTGCTCGCCTGGGGGTGGCGAGTACTCAGTGAGGCTGGGAACTCGCCACTCGCCCCGAACTAGGGGTGAGGGCAACACCCTTCGTGCGCTCGCCCCTCCGACTCGCTTGGGCACTCACCCCAAACTGGGGGGGAGCGCAACACCCTTGGTGCGCTCGCCCCTCCGACTCGCTTGGGCCTAAACTCGCCCCCTAGCTTCTTCTTGATGGCTTGACGAGTCCACTCGGCAAATACGGGGTTGCACACAATTCCAGCTCTTTGTAAGTTTGCCTCAAGCTCGAAAACACAGTTCAACCTCCCCCAAGCGTTTGGTGAGGGCACTCGATTAGAGGGAATCTTTTCGTGGGACCCACCGGAGGTTATAAATATCAAGGGGGAGGGGGAGACAACTCCAAGGACTCCCCCACTTCTCTCCCTACTTCCCCTTGGTCTCGTGCTTCCTTGTTGTCATGCCGCCTTCCATGGATATTTCTCCACTGAATACCTTGTCAACACTGAATTTGAAGTATCTAGTTGCCTACCTAAATCACCTAGAGGGGGGTGAATAGGTGATCTATACGTCTTTTGCGGAATTAAAAATTAAACGTAAAGCACAGCAGACAAAATAGATCACAGCCACAGATAACACCAGGAATTTATAGTGGTTCCCCGTACTTGGGTACTCCACTGCCGGCCTCGCCAATCTAGCACCACAGCTAGACTTGACTACTCACTAAAACTCGGATCAGAATGATCCTACAAACTCGGAGTCAAACTCCTACAAACTCAGAGAGTACCTCTCTTACAACTCGGAGAAAACCTTCTCCTACAACTCGGAGAACAACCTCTCCTACAGCTCGGAGATAACAACTCCTACAAAGATGATAAAGGGTTTTGAATAAAATGATACCAGATCTGAATAACAGAGGCGTTTTCTTCCTTCTTCTTGAATGGCTTTTGAGAACAAAGAGGAAGAACAACGATCCTTCAAATCTGTCTTTGGCAATCCGAAACGATCCAATAGAGATTGTAGAATCAGAACACGGATCGATCGAATCCTTCTTTGATAGAAATCAGCAACTCAAATGAGTAGATCGATCTCCAATCGTAGACGACGGCGAGGCGGCGCTTTTCTCGTTCTTTTTGATCGGGAGAGAGACTAGGGTTTTGAAAGATTCGAAAAACTTCTTGTAAACAACCCAAGAGCGATCCTATATATAGAGGGAAGCAATTAAGGATTAAATCGACCTTAAATGCACTCCATATAGCCGTTAGGATCGGGAAAGAACGCTTACGATCCGTCAAGAGCAGAGAAAAGAAATTAGAGAAAAACGGACAGAATTCTCGAGACATAATGGTTCTCTCGAGACATAAGGGATCTCTCGAGAACTGAGGATGAAAGAACAAAAGGTTAATGTATCGAGAACTGACGGATCTCTCGAAATATGAAGCAAAGAGAGCAGGAAAGAGATGTCTCGAGAACTCGATGATCTCTCGAGACATTACAAAGATTTCGGTAAAAAGGACTTTCGAGACATGCTTGATCTCTCGAGATATCAAGAACAGAAATACCGAGATTCAAAGGAACTTGCCTCTCGAGACATGTCAGAACTCTCGAGACATGCATGATCTCTCGAGACATATCCTTAGAAAAATTGTTTTCAACAATTTTCTTTTCTTCTCTTGAACACTTGCTGCAACCGCACTCCAAAGTCTTCAATAGTCTTGAAAATAAAGTGTACCCCAATAGAGAGATCACACATGAGTCATCACCATGTTTCATATAATGAGGGATTACATTGTATGAAACTGTGTTTGCAGACCCATTGTGACCTGACATTGATTTACACTTAGCAATGATAATCTGCAAGACAATACTAGAAAAGCATATCAAATACAAGAGCAATTCAATCTTAGTTTAAGGGTGACTTCTCACAAATCAAGGTAATTGTGAATACAATTTCCAACAGAATTCTTCCCTGCCATAGCTTCCCTTAGCAAACTAGAAGACCTGATTTGTTCAAAGGTCGGATCTGAGAGAGTAGTAAGAGGACCTAGTCGTTCACCACCGCAGTCAAACCCTTCCTAGAACGTCCAATCACGGTCGTCTACCGAACCTGGCTCTGATACCACTTGTTGGGAAATCAGGTGCAAACCACAGTGCACCGCTATAAAATTGCAGGGAAAACAAGAATGCAAAATAGGCAAAAACTGCGCGCGGCAAACCCGTCGGCGCACAATCACTTGTTATTTCCTTGTAATTGCTTTTATATAAATATATACTTGTGATTGTGCGCCGGCGGGTTTGCCGCGCGCAGTTTTTGCCTATTTTGCATTCTTGTTTTCCCTGCAATTTTATAGCGGTGCACTGTGGTTTGCACCTGATTTCCCAACAGGAGACAACTCCAAGGACTCCCCCACTTCTCTCCCTACTTCCCCTTGGTCCCGTGCTTCCTTGTTGTCATGCCGCCTTCCATGGATATTTTGCCTCGCCTCGCTGCTCTCAAAGAGAAGAGCAAGGCGGAAACCTCTGGCCTCATGGCTATTGTCGTCGAGCACTCTTCGAGCACTCCCCAGAGGTGCATGGAGAAAAGAACCGTCAAAAAAGTGATATGCGAGGAGATGGGGGAGGTGAAGACGCATGATAATTTTGGGTACGTAAATGTAACAAATTTTACACAATTATAAATGCTAAAACAACCTCCCCTATGATGATAGAAAATAATCAGTGACGATATTGTGAGGTTTATTTGGATACCGGGTTTGCTTTTGTATTTGGACAATAAAGTTTTTTTTTTCTGTTCATTGTGTTCGTACAAAATGTAAGCCCATGTAGCCGGTTTAGTAAAGAGCTTGATGACAACTTGTTAATGATAACTGTATATAATATGGCTTTGGTTATTAGAGAGGCGGTGGATTTTTCTTGCCTTACAACGGTGGCAGCGAACTTTTAAAAGCGATATACGTATTACTATTCTTTTAGAGCAATGTTAAATGCAGACCGTTTTTGGCTATATGCAGGCCACAGATATATGCAGGTCAAAAAATTATTCAGGCAGGCCAAATTTCATATTTACATATTATATTCAAAAATTAAATTAATATTTTCCTAAATAAATCACCAAGCAAAATAGCATTCATAAAATAAGTAAGTAAAATATAATGCGTGCGAGGAGAGAGAGATCGCCTCCATCGCCGACGTCGCCGCCATCGCCGACGTCGCCGCCATCGCCGACGTCGCCGCCATCGCCGACGTCGCCGCCATCGCCGACGTCGCCGCCATCGCCGACGTCGCCGCCATCGCCGACGTCGCCGCCATCGCCGACGTCGCCGCCATCGCCGACGTCGCCGCCATCGCCGACGTCGCCGCCATCGCCGACGTCGCCGCCATCGCCGACGTCGCCGCCATCGCCGCCATTAATAATAGGCTAGATATATTAAACAATAAAGTAGATAAGGTACAGAGAGATATAGTTTCATTTAGCCATAGTGTAGGTGAAAACCTTGAATCATTGAGTGCCGATGTAGACGCACTCCTTGGTCGTTCCTCTGCCCCTTCTAGCCCTAAGTCTAGCCCACAACGCACCGAGACCACCCCTTCTCCCCATCAGGATTCAAGCATTATAAGTATTAAAGATTCCCCATTAAAACAAGGGAAATCCCGAATAAAAAACCTGTTAAAGAGGATGCGTTCTTTGATGACTATCCAGGGAAAACTATGATAACAGACGAAGAAAGAGGTATGATCAGTTTTGCTATGAGCTCCATCACATCGAGGTACCTGTACAACCCGTATTCGCCGAGTGGGTCCCTCAAGACAATTGGCGAGACCTGGGCTAGCCAGATCATTCGCCCAGGCTAAGACAGGTGGTAAGACCCCCGGGTTAGTGGGGCTGAGCTACAAGCGAGAAGGAGCTCGGCGAGTGGTACCCTCACGGACCACTCGCCCAGAAGTATGGGCCTTCGCCCAGCTGAGCGGGAGCTCGGCGAGTGGTGCCCCCACGGACCACTCGCCCCCTAGTACTCAAAGGGGGAGATGACTGTGATACCCCTTGTGGGCTGCAAATAGCCCTTCAGAACAGCGGAGTTAGGCTATTTGCAGACCAATTTGGGGTGAAATTAGCAAACTTAAAAGGCGGATCCGTGCTATCTGCAGACCAGCCAAGGAAAAACTATAAATAGACCCTTAAGGGAACCTTGGAGGAGATCCGATTTTAGAGAATCCTCTCCTCCAGGCTAGTTTTTGGTCGGCTGCTAGTGCCCTCCAAGGTGCCCGGTTGAGCTCTGGTTTGGGAGGGGAAGCTCTCTAAGATCTTCCGGGTGTGTGGCGGGACCTCCTCGCTTCAGCCTTGGGTCTTTTCTTATTCTCACATCCACCGTCAAGAGAGTCTAGTGAGTGTAC
Organism: Dactylorhiza incarnata; assembly: GCA_033032865.1. Classification (NCBI taxonomy): domain Eukaryota; kingdom Viridiplantae; phylum Streptophyta; class Magnoliopsida; order Asparagales; family Orchidaceae; genus Dactylorhiza; species Dactylorhiza incarnata. Next base: position 1,412,361 of record JAWHQI010000260.1, read on the forward strand.
AACCCTGTATTCGCCGAGTAGGTTCTCGAAGCACAGAAAGTATTTTCGAACATCATTCTTCAAGATAAACCTAAGCAGGGAGAGAGGAGGGCGAGCTCCTCTCGCCCCCGGCGCCCCCAGCAGCAGGGGGGCGAGACCCCAGGGGGGCGAGACGCTAGCGCCGGCGGTAGCGATACCGCCGGGCGCTAGCCCAGCTCTCGCCCAGCCCCAAGGCAAGGGGGGCGAGCTCCTCTCGCCCCCGTCCCCAGCAGTAGGGGGCGAGACGCTAGCGCCGGCGGTAGCGATACCGCCGGGCGCTAGCCCAGCTCTCGCCCAGCCCCAAGGCAAGGGGGGCGAGCTCCTCTCGCCCCCGTCCCCAGCAGTAGGGGGCGAGACGCTAGCGTCGGCGGTAGCGATACCGCCGGGCGCTAGCACAGCTCTCGCCCAGCCCCAAGGCAAGGGGGGCGAGCTCCTCTCGCCCCGGCCCCAGCAGTAGGGGGCGAGACGCTAGCGCCGGCGGTAGCGATACCGCCGGGCGCTAGCCCAGCTCTCGCCCAGCCCCAAGGCAAGGGGGGCGAGCTCCTCTCGCCCCCGTCCCCAGCAGTAGGGGGCGAGACACTAGCGCCGGCGGTAGCGATACCGTCGGGCGCTAGCCAGCTCTCGCCCAGCCCCAGCAGAGGTAACCCCTCTCACCCACCAGAAAAGGAGGGGGGTTGGTCTGCGTTTAGCATCCCAGAACAGCGGGATTTAGCTATTTGCAGTCCGGTTTTGGCTATTCGCAGTCCAGATCCGAGGGTATTTTGGGTATTCTGCAGTCTAGTTTAGGCTATTTGCAGCCCAGATCCGAAAATCCTATAAATAGGACCAAGGGGGCACCATTTGGAGGGATCTCTCATCCTAGGCTAGCTCTCTCCTTCCTTCTCTCCCTCCCCAAGTCTCTCTAGGGGGTGAGAAGAGGCTCCAGTGGTGCCCAAGCTTAGTAGTGGCTTGGGAGGGGAAGTTCCAAGGAGACTTCCGGGTATGTGGCGGGACCTCCCCACTAAGCCCTTGGTCCAGTTTTAGTTCCAACACCTTCAACCTAGAGCTCTCCCTTGGGGGGAGTAAGGGTTGGTCGCCCCTCAGCCTCGCTGAGGGCCCCGAACTCCACAGAGACTGAGTAGTCGGTTTCAACATTTATGGTGCGGTGAGCGTGGAGAGTGACCGATTCAAGAAATCCTCAAGATGAGCTCCATGGGCGGAGGTGGAGGAAGTTCCGACCCGGGTCACCCGCAGCCCCCGGTAGAGGGGGTGATGTTGGAGATGTTCGAAAATTTCAGGCAAGAGGTCCTGCAGACCTTACATGTGACTCTCGCCTCGATAGGCGAAGGCAGGAGAGGAAGTGGTTCGGAGGTCTCTCCCCGACAGGAGGGTGAGATCCCTCTCGACCAACCAGCCAGAGAGGAGGTGCCAGGAGTTGGCGGGTGGGGAGGTCCTCGACCCCCACTCGCCGAGACCCAAGTGGGCGGGTGGGGAGGTCATCGACCCCCACTCGCCGAGACCCAAGTATGCGAATGGGAAGGTGTTAAACCCCGTCTCGCCCAGCCCCCAAGGGGGGCGAGCAGAGGAGGTCCTTTTTCTGAGATGATCCTCTCAGCCCCGATTCCGGAGGGGTTCAAGGGAGCAGAGATGTCTCACTACTTCGGCAAGGATGACCCCGCCCTGCACCTGCAGGGGTTTGAGGACATGGTCTCCATCATGCCCATGTCGGACGCTTTTAGGTGTCGACTCTTTGCGACAACCCTGAAGGAAAAGGCTAGAGAGTGGTTCCACCAGCTCCCTGCGGGATCCATCTATGCCTTCGAAGACCTGCGTCGAGGTTTCTTGCTACGCTTCGCGACGTCAAGGAAGAGGAAGAAAGATGCTGAAGCACTTTTCAAGGTCAAGCAAGAGCCAGAGGAGTCGCTGGCTCAATATCTGGAACGGTTCAGGGAAGAGGTTCACCTCGTCGAAGAGGTTCCCGGGTACACCCTCAAGCTTGCATTCACGTTGGGGCTGCGGGAGGGCTTCTTCAAGGTGGACCTCAAGAGGAGGGCTCCTTTGTCTTTTGAGGAGTTGATGGAAAGGGTGGCCGAAGAAGTTGAAAGTGAAGAGGCCAACCCGGAGTTCACAAGAAGGCTGGCCAAGCTGAGTGAGCTGGAGGCAAGGCAGCAGGGGGGAAGAGCAAAGACCCCCAAGAGGAAGTTCGACCAGGAGGAAGACAACTTTCAAGAAGAGGGGACCGACCTCCCAGGATGGAGGCAGGGATCGAAAGCACCCTCTCCACCACCCCAGCAAGCCATGGTGATAGGCCACAGAAGAAGAAGAAATCGTGGAGGAGGAAGAAGGGGCGTCCGAGTGGAGTTACCCTACTGTGACTTCCATCAGGAGGAAGGCCACGCGACATCCACCTGCCCTGAGTTCTTGGAAATGAGGGAGGCGAGGGGCCCGAGGCCGCAGCATCAACAACCAGAGGAGGTCGAGGAGGACCATGCCGGGGAATAGAAGTCCGAGTCCCGGTCTCCGTGCTTTATTTTTTCTTTGAGTCCATGTAGTAGGAGAGAGTGTTTCCCTACTTAGTTTTTCTTACATGTAACCGAATGACTAATGAAATGAAAGTTTTTTGAAGTATTGTTCCCCTTGGATGGTTCCGCTGACCGGGCTCTCACTAGACGGCAGGCCAGGTTGACCTCCTAGGGAGGAAAAGAGATGTTCCCCTTGGATGGTTCCGCTGACCGGGCTCTCACTAGACGGCAGGCCAGGTTGACCTCCTAGGGAGGAAAAGAGATGTTCCCCTTGGATGGTTCCGCTGACCGGGCTCTCACTAGACGGCATGTCAGGTTGACCTCCTAGGGAGGAAAAGAGATGTTCCCCTTGGATGGTTCCGCTGACCGGGCTCTCACTAGACGGCAGGCCAGGTTGACCTCCTAGGGAGGAAAAGAGATGTTCCCCTTGGATGGTTCCGCTGACCGGGCTCTCACTAGACGGCAGGCCAGGTTGACCTCCTAGGGAGGAAAAGAGATGTTCCCCTTGGATGGTTCCGCTGACCGGGCTCTCACTAGACGGCAGGCCAGGTTGACCTCCTAGGGAGGAAAAGAGATGTTCCCCTTGGATGGTTCCGCTGACCGGGCTCTCACTAGACGGCAGGCCAGGTTGACCTCCTAGGGAGGAAAAGAGATGTTCCCCTTGGATGGTTCCGCTGACCGGGCTCTCACTAGACGGCAGGCCAGGTTGACCTCCTAGAGAGGAAAAGAGATGTTCCCCTTGGATGGTTCCGCTGACCGGGCTCTCACTAGACGGCAGGCCAGGTTGACCTCCTAGGGAGGAAAAGAGATGTTCCCCTTGGGTGGTTCCGCTGACCGGGCTCTCACTAGACGGCAGGCCAGGTTGACCTCCTAGGGAGGAAAAGAGATGTTCCCCTTGGATGGTTCCGCTGACCGGGATCTCACTAGACGGCAGGCCAGGTTGACCTTCTAGGGAGGATAAGAGATGTTCCCCTTGGATGGTTCCGCTGACCGGGCTCTCACTAGACGGCAGGCCAGGTTGACCTCCTATGGAGGATAAGAGATGTCCTCCCCAATCCAGGCTCTCACTAGCTGGGTGGCTCTCACTAGTAGAGCTCGCTCCTAGGAGTGTGTCGACCCAATGTCGACCACTAGTGGAGCTCGCTCCCGGAGGCGCTCAGTCCCGAGCAGACTCCCTAGCCGGGCTCTCATTAGCCGACAAGGTTGGAGGACCTCTTCGGAGAGGCTACGTGTTTTTCCGAGATAGCACCGTTAGCCGGATTTCCAGCGACACTCGTCGAATATACAGGGTTGGACATTTCTTTCCGAGCGTGTGCCTCGCTCGAAAAGAGCGGGGATTGTGTACAACCCTGTATTCGCCGAGTAGGTTCTCGAAGCACAGAAAGTATTTTCGAACATCATTCTTCAAGATAAACCTAAGCAGGGAGAGAGGAGGGCGAGCTCCTCTCGCCCCCGGCGCCCCCAGCAGCAGGGGGCGAGACCCCAGGGGGGCGAGACACTAGCGCCGGCGGTAGCGATACCGCCGGGCGCTAGCCCAGCTCTCGCCCAGCCCCAAGGCAAGGGGGGCGAGCTCCTCTCGCCCCCGTCCCCAGCAGTAGGGGGCGAGACGCTAGCGCCGGCGGTAGCGATACCGCCGGGCGCTAGCCCAGCTCTCGCCCAGCCCCAAGGCAAGGGGGCGAGCTCCTCTCGCCCCCGTCCCCAGCAGTAGGGGGCGAGACGCTAGCGCCGGCGGTAGCGATACCGCCGGGCGCTAGCCCAGTTCTCGCCCAGCCCCAAGGCAAGGGGGGCGAGCTCCTCTCGCCCCTGTCCCCAGCAGTAGGGGGCGAGACGCTAGCGCCGGCGGTAGCGATACCGTCGGGCGCTAGCCCAGCTCTCGCCCAGCCCCAAGGCAAGGGGGGCGAGCTCCTCTCGCCCCCGTCCCCAGCAGTAGGGGGCGAGACGCTAGCGCCGGCGGTAGCGATACCGCCGGGCGCTAGCCCAGCTCTCGCCCAGCCCCAAGGCAAGGGGGCGAGCTCCTCTCGCCCCCGTCCCCAGCAGTAGGGGGCGAGACGCTAGCGTCGGCGGTAGCGATACCGCCGGGCGCTAGCCCAGCTCTCGCCCAGCCCCAAGGCAAGGGGGCGAGCTCCTCTCGCCCCCGTCCCCAGCAGTAGGGGGCGAGACGCTAGCGCCGGCGGTAGCGATACCGTCGGGCGCTAGTCAGCTCTCGCCCAGCCCCAGCAAAGGTAACCCCTCTCACCCACCAGAAAAGGAGGGGGGGTTGGTCTGCGTTTAGCATCCCAGAACAGCGGGATTTGGCTATTTGCTGTCCGGTTTTGGCTATTCACAGTCCAGATCCGAGGGTATTTTGGGTATTCTGCAGTCCAGTTTAGGCTATTTGCAGCCCAGATCCGAAAATCCTATAAATAGGACCAAGGGGGCACCATTTGGAGGGATCTCTCATCCTAGGCTAGCTCTCTCCTTCCTTCTCTCCCTCCCCAAGTCTCTCTAGGGGGTGAGAAGAGGCTCCAGTGGTGCCCAAGCTTAGTAGTGGCTTGGGAGGGGAAGTTCCAAGGGGACTTCCGGGTATGTGGCGGGACCTCCCCACTAAGCCCTTGGTCCAGTTTTAGTTCCAACACCTTCAACCTAGAGCTCTCCCTTGGGGGGAGTAAGGGTTGGTTGCCCCTCAGCCTCGCTGAGGGCCCCGAACTCCACAGAGACCGAGTAGTCGGTTTCAACAGTGGGGGAGTGAAGTATCTAGTTGCCTACCTAAATCACCTAGAGGGGGGTGAATAGGTGATCTCTACGTCTTTTGCGGATCTAAAAAAATAAACGTAAAGCACATCACACAAAGTAGAACACAGCCACAGATAACACCAGGAATTTATAGTGGTTCCCCGTACTTGGGTACTCCACTGCCGGGCTCGCCAATCTAGCACCACAGCTAGACTTGACTACTCACTAAATCTCAGATCTGAATGATCCTACAAACTCGGAGTCAAACTCCTACAAACTCAGAGAGAACCTCTCTTACAACTCGGAGAAAAACTTCTCCTACAACTCGGAGAACAACCTCTCCTACAACTCGGAGATAACAACTCCTACAACAAATGATAAAAGGTTTTGAACAAAAAGATACCAGATCTGAATAATACAGGTGTTTTCTTCCTTTTTCTTGAATGGCTTTTGAGAACGATGAGGAAGAACAACGATCCTTCAAATCTGTCTTTAGCAATCCGAAACGATCCAATAAAGATTGTAGAAACAGAACACGGATCGATCGAATCCTTCTTGATAGAAAACGACAACTCCAATGAGTAGATCGATCTCCAATCGTAGGCGACGGCGAGGCGGCGCTTTTCTCGTTCTTTTGATCGGGAGAGAGATTAGGGTTGAGAATGATTCGAAAACTTGTTTTTAATAACCCAAGAGCGAGCCTATATATATAGGGAAACAATTAAGGGTTAAATCGGCCTTAAATGCACTCAGTATAGCCGTTGGAATCGAAACAGAGCGATTACGAAACGAAGATTTGAAATCCGTCTGTCCGTCATTCGTCGGGATTCGTCGGGAGAATACGGGAACATCCGACGAATTGACTTAGCCACAGGGAAAAACGAGTCAACCTGTGAAAAACACTGTCTGTCACCATTCGTCGGGATTCGTCGGGAGAACACGGGAACATCCGACGAATTGACTTAGCCACAGAGATTTCTTCACAACCCAGCCAAAATGACTTCTGTCAGCATTCGTCGGGATTCGTCGGAATGACCCGAGTCATCTCGACGAATGGATTTGGCAGATTTTTACTTTTCTTCTGAAAACCTGCTCCACTCCCAAACCCTTCAGTTATGAGCACATGAAGTGCACCCCCAAAAGAGAGATTACACATGGACCAACACTTTGTTCTATACAATGAGGGATTACATTGTCTAGAACTGTGTTTGGTGATCCATTGCAACCTGACTTTGGTGAGCACTTAGCATTAAGGCCTGTCATACCACATCTAAACAAAAGTCATTAAATACATACTCAATTCAATTTAGTTCACTAGGGGACACCTTCAAATCCAGGTGATTGTGGATACAATACCCAACAATCTTCCCCTATTTGAAGATGTCATAACCCTATGCACTAAATAGAATTGCACAAAACAAAAAAAAAATATAATTGAATAAAATAGCATAACCAGGCAATAATAATTGAAGAAAGAAATAATGTCCATCAAAACAGAGAGATAAATATAAACACAAAGAAAACAGCATGATTTCAGAATGGGTTCAGCTCATGCTTTATCTTTGTCTTTCTTTCTTTCATAAACCCTTTGCACTGCCTCAGCTTTCTTCTTTTCTTCAGACTCCATTCTTTCAAAGAATGCCTTTGGCTTGGGCCAATACTTGTCAGGAGCAGTCTCTTTGGATCCACCAGTCTTGAAGTGGAGTCTCCTTTCAGTTGTCCTTTTCTTGAACTTGTCCCATTCATCCTGACTGTAGTGTTTGCTGACACTGTCATTCTGCTTGCTGACTAGATTGAATGAAGTAAGAATGATCTCTTTTGAAGTGGGACTCCAGCTTTCTTGAAAATTTCTTGGAGGAGGCATATCATAGAATGCCCTCATCTTCTTAAATGGATTAGACCTTTTTGCAGAAGGTCTGTCCCCAAAAATCTTCCTTTTCAAAGATTTCTCAGAAACTTCAGGAACCTTGGAGCTTTCAACCACTGGATCATCCCAGAATTCTTGATAGGTTGAAGCTGGGATATCAGAATCAATGAACTCAGAAACTTCAGCTGGAACTTGAGAGGAACTGGGAGCACTGGATGATAGGGGAACATCTGGCATCTTGTCTACCACAGTAAAGCCAAGCATGCCTGCAACTTCTGTGAAGAGCCAACTGATTGACTCATGAGTGTATCCCTGGACATCTGAAACTGATTGCATAATATTCTCAGTCAACTTTCTTCCATTATCATCCAACTTAGACACTAAACTCTCCTCCCCCTTTATGACATCTTCATGTAGGAGGGTATAGAGCTTACTAAGTTGCCTTTCCATTTGATCATCTAAAAAGTTGAGTCCTTGATCATGAGCAGACTTTAGAATAGAAAGAGCAGCAGATGAACGAAGAACATCTTTACCAACTTGAACTAGATTCTGGAGAACATGCCCTGTAGCTTTATTGGAGTGATCCAAAGCTTTTCCTGCAGTGGTCATCCAGGCTTCTTGATCACTCTTAAATCTTCCCATGTCATGCTTGATCTTAGCCATTTCCTGTCTCAGAGAACTATCAACAGAGTCAATCTTCTTATAGACTTGCTTGATAGAATGATCAAAGTGATCAGTCTGACCCTTAAGCAGCCCTGCTATGGACTTCAGTAAAGAAGAGTTAGAGCTATCACCAGTCTCAACCTCTTCAGGAGAAAATCTATCAGCTACAAAACTTGAGGACTGTGCTTGCTTTTCAAACACAGTTGCCCTAGTTGCCTTTGGAGAAGTGCTCCTATCCACAAGAACTTCTGGAGGAGGCAAAAGCAGCACAGAAGGAAAGACTTCAGGAGGAACAGATTCAGCCATGAAGATATCCTCCTGGTCTTTCTCCCCCTCAGGTAGAGACATTTCCTTAGCCAACTTCAGCAAGGCATCAAAGCTGTCCTTCTCCCCAGATTCAGATTGCTCATTGGGAGAGTCTGGCAAGAATTCATGATCTTCAGAATGAGAATCAACCATGGCAGGTGATCTCCTGGAATCTTCCATCTGAGGAACCTTATCAAAAACAGCAGCATTCTCTGGGCCCTCCATGTCAAGAGTAGCATCAGGGACAACAGAATCAACAGGATCAAGAGGTACTTGATCAGCACCACTTGGAGGAACTCCTACTGCAGCACCACTTCCTGTACCAATGTCTCTTGGGGTTGGAAACTCCCCCTCAACATGTGCAGCTCTGCCCTGAATAGGAGTTGGACTAAGTCCACTCCCCCTGGAGGATTGCCCTGCTTCAGTAGACCTATGCTTATCAGGCAGAAGGGCCTCATCATCACTTACAGCAGTCCTAACTTCAGCATTCCCTGCACCCTTGGGAATTATCCTTTCCCATTTTGAGAAAATGGTTGAGTTGATCTTCTTTGTGTGGTGGATGGGGAGACCTCTTCCAAGATTAAAAAAATCTGGATTGCTATTGTGAAGAAGCAGACTGAGAATTCTTCCAAAATTTGGAGCAAGAAAACTTGCTTTAATCTTCTCAAAGAATACTTCACCAAAATTGAAGTTCTTCCGACAAATTATAGCGGTGTGAATTTTGAAAGCTTCTTCAGAGAGGTAGTCATGAGAGCCTACCTTGCATAATAATACTTTTCCTATAATATCACACAGAAGCTTACCTCCTTCATTCATGAACTTTCTTCTGATTTTGGAGCTTTGATCAAGAATGTCACAGAATCTTCTAGCTCTGAAAATATCTTCATCAGACAACTCTTCTGATTCAACTTCAGGCATCCTTAACGAACGGTTGATACCATTAGCCTTCAAAATGATTTTGCAAGACCTAATGGAGCTTTTGATCTTCTTACCTTGACCTGAGATTTTCGCATTGCGATAGAACTCCAGAATGTCCTGTTCTAGAATTTTTGCCGGTTCTTCCAAGACAAAACTGAGCCCGGCTGTATCGAGCATCAAAATCACATTCCGAAACTCATCTGAAGCTGAGCAGAAGGCGCCTCTCACCAACTCTCCCCCTGAGTGCAAGCCACCTGAAGTTTTTGGCGCCATTGATGTCGTCGACGTCTTGGAAGAGAAACAGAGGAATCGCGAATGGAGGAGACGAACGGTCGGGAAGGGTTTTACGGAAGGTCTCGTGAAATCATGCAGTTTTCTTTGTTTTATATATATATATATATAAATTGAAGTAGAGTGCGTACCTGAAGGACGATAAAATCGTATTTAATAGGGAAATGATTCCACGGGTAATGAATTGAGAGGAGTAAAATTTGTCCCGTGAACATCCGTGAAGCTTCATGAAATTTTCTGAGTTAACACGTGAAATCTAGTTCAATTTCGTGAAATTTCAACAATCCCAACTTCAAGAGTCCTTGTTAAGCATTCCAAGTTCCATTTTGAAGAAATTGAATTTGGTTTCGTCCAGAGGCTTCGTAAAAATATCTGCAATTTGTTTGTCAGTATTAACATATAACAAATTTATGTCCTTACTCTCAACATGTTCCCGGATGAAGTGGTAGCGAAGCTCAATATGCTTCGTTCTGCTGTGAGAGACGAGATTATTTGCGATAGCAATTGCACTGGAAGAGTCGCAAAACATAGGAATGTCTTTGATCTTCATGTTGTAGTCTTGAAGTTGATTCCTTATCCATAGAAGTTGTGCGCAACAACTGCCAGCAGAAATGTATTCCGACTCGGCAGTTGATATTGCAACACAATTCTGCTTCTTGCTGCTCCAGGAAATAAGTCTCCTTCCGAGGAATTGGCACGTCCCGGAAGTGCTTTTTCTGTCGTCTTTGCTACCTGCAAAGTCTGCATCTGAAAAACCAATTAGTTCGCTATCATTACTTCTTGGGTACCATAAGCCAAGATTTGGTGTGACTTTAAGGTATCTCAAAATTCGCTTTGCAGCAGTATAGTGGGATTCCTTAGAGTTCACCTGATATCTAGCACATACACATGTAGAAAATATTATATCAGGTCTACTGGCAGTAAGGTAGAGCAAGGAGCCAATTATGCTTCTGTACTTGGTTTCATCAAAAGGTTTCCCTTTCTCATCCTTGTCCAGAGACGTAGCTGAGCTCATTGGAGTCCTCATAGAGGTTGCACTCTCCATTCCAAATTTCTTAATCAACTCCTTAGTGAACTTCGTCTGAGAAATGAAGATTCCATCTTCAGACTGTTTCACTTGAAGTCCTAAGAAATATTTCAGCTCACCCATACTGCTCATTTCAAATTTCCCTTGCATAAGTTTAGAAAACTTTTTGCAGAGGTTATCATCCGTAGAGCCAAATATGATGTCATCGACATAGATTTGCACTAGCAGAATCTTGCCTTTTACTTCCCTAAGAAATAATGTCTTATCTATCTTTCCTCTTGTGAACTTGTTCTCAAGAAGAAAGTTAGACAGCGTCTCATACCAAGCTCGAGGAGCTTGTTTCAAACCATATAAAGCTTTCTGTAATAAATAAACGTGATTGGGATGTTCAGGATTAACAAAACCTGGGGGTTGTTCAACGTATACTTCCTCTTTAATGTCTCTGTTTAGGAAAGCGGATTTGACATCCATTTGATATATGGTGAAACCCTTGAAAGCAGCATAAGCAAGGAAGAGTCTGATCGCTTCGAGCCTTGCTACTGGAGCGTACGTCTGATCGAAGTCGATACCTTTCTCTTGTCTGTATCCTTTAGCTACAAGTCTGGCTTTGTTCTTTATGATTGCTCCTTCTTCATCCAGCTTGTTTCTATACACCCACTTTGTTCCAATGACATTTTTGTCTTTGGGTTTTGGAACAAGTGTCCATACCTTACAACGTTTGAACTGATTTAATTCTTCTTCCATAGCAATTATCCAGGATGGATCTTCATTTGCCTCTTGGAATTTCTTCGGTTCGACCTGCGAAAGAAAACTCAAATGCATATTCTCGTTAATGGTACCTCGTCTTGTTCTTATTCCTTCATGAGGATCTCCTATGATCTGATCAACTGGATGATCCCTCATGTGTCGTAGCCCGAGGTTCCTTGCATGATTTGGACCAATAGGAGTTTCTTCTGCTGTTGGAGTATCTTCCTCCACTTGGATTGGCTCTTCATCAGGATGATCTTCTTCATAGGTAGTTATTGGGGGGATCTTGATGAAGTGTTGAGAATTTTCTTCAACTGGCTGATCCAAGCTTAAGTCCTGCAGCTTTGAACCTGTGTCTATAGAAGAAATGCTAGAGGAGCTGCCTTGTAGCATGCTCGTCTCATCAAATACAACATTAATAGATTCTTCTACCACTAGGGTTTTCTTGTTAAAAACTCTATATGCCCTACTATGGCTACTATAACCTACAAAAATACCTTCAAAGCTCTTTTCACTGAACTTAGTTTTGTAATGCTTTCCATTGTTCAGTACAAAGCATTTACTACCAAAGATTCGAAAATAAGAAATGGTCGGTTTCTTGCCTTTTAGAAGTTCATAAGGAGTCTTTTCATGGTTTTTGTTTATGAGCGCTCGGTTTTGCACATGGCATGCAGTATTGACAGCTTCAGCCCAGAAATATTCAGGTAGTGAAGAGTCACTCAACATGGTTCTGCAAGCCTCAATGAGTGTTCTATTCTTTCTCTCAGCTACTCCATTTTGTTGTGGAGTTCGAGGAGAGGAAAACTCATGAAAGATACCAAGGCTTTCACAGAATTCTGTCATAGCTCCAGATTCAAATTCTGTACCATGGTCACTTCTGATTTTGACCACCGAACAGTTAAATTCATTCTGGACTTGCCTGACAAAACTAGTGAAAGTGTCAAAGGTATCTGACTTGTATTTCAGAAAGAATACCCAGGCAAAACGAGAGTAATCATCTACAATAACCAATGTGTAAGACTTTCCTCCTAAACTCCTAATTTGCAAAGGACCAAACAAATCCATATGGAGCAGGTATAGACACCTGGTTGAATCTTTGCCAATAATGCTCTTAAAGGTAGCTCTTGTTTGCTTGCCTTTTACACATGCATGACAAGGTCTATCTTTACCGCACTTAACATCTGGTGCATCGCGCACTAAGTTTTGAGAAAATAATTTATTAATAGTTTTGAGATTTATATGTGTTAATCTCTTGTGCCATTGGTCAACAAGAGATGCACTATCTTTTGCTAAAAGACATACTGGTGTAGAAGATGATATACAAAGAAAATTTAAACAAAATATGTTTCTACAGCGAATGCCTGATAAAATCATTTCATGATTTTCAGCCGACTTTATCAAACATTTATCTTTATGAAAATCAACAATGTATCCTTTATCACAAAGTTGACTTATGCTTATCAGATTATGTTGTAATCCTTCCACATAAGCTACATCGGAAAACGATACATTACCATTAGAAATCATACCATAACCTTTAGTTATTCCTCTGTCTGAACCGCCAAAAATAACTTTTGGACCGTTCGCAACTGGAATGTAGTTTTGCAAGAGGCTTCTTGTCCCGGTCATATGCCGAGAGCATCCACTGTCCAAATACCAGATAGGATTTTTATTGGCCTTTGGACATACCTGCAAAAACAGTTTATTTTGCCTTAGGAGCCCAAACATATTTGGGTCCTTGGTCCCTTGTCAGTTGAGCACCACGATGAATGTTAACATTGCGAGTGGTCTGCCTTGCAACGTTCACTTGTGGTCTCCCAATATACGTTGTATTGAACCAACAATCAACGGCAAAGTGACCAATTTTGCCGCAGCACCAACAGTCGAATCTGTTATACCTTCTTTTTACACTCTCCTGCTTAACTTTTTGAACGTTAGCTCTTGCAGGAGCAGCCCTTTTAGATGAGGATGCCTCATGGGGGCAGCACACACAAGGTGGTACTGTCTTCTTCGGCTTTGGTGCAACAGCCTTCACTTTTGGTGCTTTCTTAGCACTCGGACCATGAACAAATGGACCATACCCTTTCTGATTAATCTCCTGATAGGGTGCTTGAAAAGTACTATCACCAAAGTTTCGGGGAGGAGCCCATTCCTTATGATCATTCACAGGCGCAAAAGAAATTGGTCGTGTGAAATGACCATAGGAACTCTCCATATCATAAGCATTCGTAGGGAATATAACTCTCTTGAATGCCACAGGCTCTTGATGAGCTTTCTCTTTTTCTTTGGTGGTAGCTTTCTTAGCAACCAAACCATTCTTCTTAGCAATTATGTTTTTAGAAGAATTGCTAGTACTAGCTTCATGCCCTATACCACTTCCTTTTGCCTTAGTGGTAAAAGTACCAATAATCGGCAGAACAGTTTTTGGTTGAGAGAATGCTTTAACCAACTTCTTCTCAGCCGCAAGCTGTTCTTCCAATACATTTATCGAATGATCTCTCATGGCAAGAGTCTCTTCCGAGCTTTTGATCTTGTCTTTCAAGGCTTGGACTTCCTCTTTGAGAGAAGAAAGTTCTTCAACTTCTTTTCTCAAGTTAGATTCCACCTCCTTGAGAGCCATGATCTCCTTACCCTGAGTTTTGACAACCTTTCGGCACTTGTCAAAGTTTTGGAGCATTTTGGTATATTGAGACATGAGCTCAGATTCATCGTCTGAGGGGTTATCCTTTTGTTCAGCCGAAGCATAATCAGAATCAGATAGGATAGTGTGATCATTTACCTTTCCGGTGTACGGGGGTGCTTCTTCATCATCAGACATGGCCATCAGGCCGAAGTAAGCTTCTTCTTCATCACTCGACTCATCGGAGTCACTGTCGCTCAGAGTTTTGGCTTTCTTAGCGACGAAGCTTCTATCTGATTTCTTCTTTCCGTGGATGGATTTCTTGTCTTCTTTCCTTCCACCTTCTTTCTTCTTATAGGGACACTCAGCAATCATGTGCCCTGGCTTATTACAACAGTAGCAAATAATGTCAGAAGAAATGTGTTTGTTCTGTTTGGATTTATACCTGTCATTATTGCTTGAGCCCTTCCTGAGATAGTCGCCATCACGACGAGAATGTTTATGATCCGAGGAAGACGGCTTGTTGTTCATGTGCCTTCGCTTGTTCAGCAGTTTCTTAAACTGACGGGAAATTAAAGAGAACTCCCCATCAGACAGTTCGGAACAGGAGGAGCTGGCTTCTGATTCTTCTTCAATATCAGATTCCTTTTCTCTGATCGGTATCACTGCTTTGCTCTTCTTTGAATTCTCTGCCTTCAAAGCTAAGGTTCTTTCTTTGCTTGAAGCTCGATTTACATCTTCTTCAGACTTTCGGATGTTCATTTGTAATTCATGAGACAGCAGCTTTCCGAACAGATTCTGAGGTTCTAGACTTGGCAGTTTTCCAAACTCTCTAATGGCCACAATTTTGCTATCCCAGTCTTTCGTTAGGGAACGCAAGAATTTGTCATTTAGTTCACCGTTTGTGAACTCCCTGTCGTAGTTCCTCAGACCATTGACTATTTTGAAGAATCGCTCGTACGCATCAGCAATGCACTCCTTCTTACTCTGCTTGAAAGCATCATACTCTTGATTGAGTAGAGATCTTCTGTCTTCTCTCACTTTGTCAGTACCTTCCATTAGAACAATCAAGGATGTCCACATTTCTTTGGCTGATTTGCAGTGGATTAAGTTTTGCAACATGGAGTCATCCACTGCGCTTGCAATGATGTTTTTAGCCTTCTTGTCAAGGGCAACAAGAGCAATTTCATCCTTGTTTAAGTCCATCATCTTTTTAGGTACCTGAACCGTGGGATTTGTTGACGAGGCAGTCATTGGCACATGAGGACCTTCTTCCACGACTTGGAAGATTCTGGGATCTGCAGCTTCCATATAAAAACGGACTCTTTCTTTCCACATAGGAAAGTTAGCCTTAGTGCAGATGGGCAATTTCAGAGAGGATTCCTTGACTCTATCCATGGCTAGCTAGCAACTAGAAGGATGGATCCTGTTCAAGGTGTTAACCTAGCAACGAACAACGACCCTCTGATACCAATTGAAGTATCTAGTTGCCTACCTAAATCACCTAGAGGGGGGTGAATAGGTGATATCTACGTCTTTTGCGGAACTAAAAAAATAAACGTAAAGCACAGCACACAAAGTAGAATACAGCCACAGATAACACCAGGAATTTATAGTGGTTCCCCGTACTTGGGTACTCCACTGCCGGCCTCGCCAATCTAGCACCACAGCTAGACTTGACTACTCACTAAATCTCAGATCTGAATGATCCTACAAACTCGGAGTCAAACTCCTACAAACTCAGAGAGAACCTCTCTTACAACTCGGAGAAAAACTTCTCCTACAACTCGGAGAACAACCTCTCCTACAACTCGGAGATAACAACTCCTACAACAAATGATAAAAGGTTTTGAACAAAAAGATACCAGATCTGAATAATACAGGTGTTTTCTTCCTTTTTCTTGAATGGCTTTTGAGAACGATGAGGAAGAACAACGATCCTTCAAATCTGTCTTTAGCAATCCGAAACGATCCAATAAAGATTGTAGAAACAGAACACGGATCGATCGAATCCTTCTTGATAGAAAACGGCAACTCCAATGAGTAGATCGATCTCCAATCGTAGGCGACGGCGAGGCGGCGCTTTTCTCATTCTTTTGATCGGGAGAGAGATTAGGGTTGAGAATGATTCGAAAACTTGTTTTTAATAACCCAAGAGCGAGCCTATATATATAGGGAAACAATTAAGGGTTAAATCGGCCTTAAATGCACTCAGTATAGCCGTTGGAATCGAAACAGAGCGATTACGAAATGAAGATTTGAAATCCGTCTGTCCGTCATTCGTCGGGATTCGTCGGGAGAATACGGGAACATCCGACGAATTGACTTAGCCACAGGGAAAAACGAGTCAACCTGTGAAAAACACTGTATGTCACCATTCGTCGGGATTCGTCGGGAGAACACGGGAACATCCGACGAATTGACTTAGCCACAGAGATTTCTTCACAACCCAGCCAAAATGACTTCTGTCAGCATTCGTCGGGATTCGTCGGAATGACCCGAGTCATCTCGACGAATGGACTTGGCAGATTTTTACTTTTCTTCTGAAAACCTGCTCCACTCCCAAACCTTGAAAGCCTTCAGTTATGAGCACATGAAGTGCACCCCCAAAAGAGAGATTACACATGGACCAACACTTTGTTCTATACAATGAGGGATTACATTGTCTAGAACTGTGTTTGGTGATCCATTGCAACCTGACTTTGGTGAGCACTTAGCATTAAGGCCTGTCATACCACATCTAAACAAAAGTCATTAAATACATACTCAATTCAATTTAGTTCACTAGGGGACACCTTCAAATCCAGGTGATTGTGGATACAATACCCAACAGGGAGAAGTAAGCATCGGCTACACCCCCAGTGGGTCCGAACTCAAGAGACTTGTTGCAGGTTTCAACATTTTTGGTGCGGTGAGCGTGGACCGTAGCCAGTGAAGGAAAATCCCAAGCTAGGTACGATGACAGGAGATGGAGGGAATGGTTCTGACTCAGGCCACTCTGAGCCACCAGCGACAGGGGAGTGGCTGGAGATGTTCGAGAAATTCAAGCGAGAAGTCCTGCAGACAGTTCTCGCGGCAAGGGTCGAATGCGAGACGCCAGCTGTTCCCATCATTCCACCCCAGCAGGTCGGCGAGAACGCTCCGGGGCAGCGGCTGGGAAAGGAGGTGCCAGCAGAAGGAAGTGCGCGAGATCTCCCGGGGCGGCAGCTGTTCAGCAGTCCGGCGAGTGCTGAGGTGTGCGAGTTGGCTCCGCGCGAGAGGACCATTCTCCGAGCAGGGGAAGGGAGCCCCTTTTGCGAGATGATCCTCTCGGCTCCAGTGCCAGAGGGTTTTCGGGGGCCGGAGATGTCCTACTACACCGGAAAGGAGGACCCGGTAGTGCACCTGCAGTGGTTTGAGGACATGACCTCAATTCTTCCCATGTCGGATGCATTCCAATGCCGGCTCTTCGCAACCACCCTGAAGGAGAAGGCAAGGGATTGGTTCCACCAGCTTCCCGTAGGTTCCATCTACGCGTTCGACAATCTGCGTCGGAGCTTCCGGCTGCGATTCTCGCCGTCAAAAAAGAGGAAGAAGGATGCGGAGGCTCTCTTCAAGATCAGGCAGAGGGAGGGGGAGTCCCTGGCACATTACGTGGACAAGTTCCAGGAAGAGATACACCTTGTGCAGGAGGTGTCAGGGTTCGCCCTCAAGATGGCGTTCATTGTGGGATTGAGAGACGGGTTCTTCAAGATGGACCTGAAGAGGAGGGCTCTGGTCTCCTTTGAGGAGTTGATGGAGAGAGCGGCGGAGGAGATAGAAGGGGAAGCGGCCAACCGTGAGTTCTACAAAAGGTTGGCAAAGATGAGCGAGCCTGAGGTGAGGCAACAAGAGGGAAGAAGGAGAGAGGAACCCAGAGGTCAGGGGTTCGAGAGGCCACCTCGGAATTGGAGGTATCAGGAGCCCCACAACAGATTGGGGTGGAGGAATCAGGAGGGACCAGCGAGAGGTCAGGAAGGAGGATACCAAGGAAGGGAGATGGGGGGAGTCAATCCGGGGTGGAGGCAGGGCCCCCGACCCCCTCCTCCTCCTCCGCGGGAGCAAGCCATGGCGGTAGGCCGAGGAAGAGGAGGAAGAGGAGCTAGAGGAGGAAGAGGAAGAGCGGGAAGAGGGGGCAGGGTGGTGTTGCCCTATTGTGACTTTCATCAGGAAGAGGGTCACGCAACGGCCACCTGCCCCGAGTTCCTGGAGATGAGGGAGAGGGGGCAGCCATGGCAGCAGCCGATCAGGATTGAGGAGGTGTTCCCAGAAGGGGAAGAGGATAGGTGTGAAGACCGGGCTGATGTAGGAGCAAGGGGGGGAATCGGGGTGATTCATGGTGGGGTTGGGATAGAGGCCTCTCGCAATAGGAGCTTCCAGGCGATGTTCCGAAAGGGCGTCGCGTCGACTTCCCAAACCCCACCCCCCTCGGAGAAGCTCACCTTATCCTCGGAAGACATGCCAGATTATGAGGATCCATTCTGCGACGCCCTGGTGATCCAGACAGCGATTGAAAATTTCACGGTCTCCCGGATCCTGGTAGACAATGGGAGCTCAGTGAATGTGATCTTCAAGAAGGCTTTCGATGCGATGGAGGTGGAGAAGAAGAGGGTGCAGGCCTCTGATGGGCCGCTGTTTGGTTTCTCAGGAGAAAGGAAGGAGGTTGAGGGAGGTGTCGGCCTCCAGGTGACATTAGGAGGGGTCCCAAGGAACTGCCGGTTCGTTATCGTTGACGCTACGAGCAGCTACAATGCCATATTCGGACGCCCTCTCATTAGTGCTTTCCGGTGCGTGCCCTCATCGTACCACCAGTGCCTGAAGTTCCATAGTGGAGGAGTCCAGGTCCAGATCCGAGGAGATGCTAAGGTGGCGAGGCAGTGCTATGTGACTGCTGTCAACACCATCTCTTGGATGGCGGAGGCTGAGAGGATGGATAAGGAGATGACGAGGCCGGAGGGGCCAGGAGAAGAAGTGGAGAAGAGAGGAGTAGAGGAAGAGGGCGGTGCCCGAGAGGAGAATATGGAGGTCGCTCAGGAGGAGCAGGAGGTCGAGCCGATGGAGGTTGCTCAGGAGGAGCAGGAGATCGAGTCGATGGAGGCAGAAGGAGCCGCTGAGGAAGAGGCCCGGGAGGAGGGGCGAGAAGCAAAGGGCCAATGGGAAGAACCAACCAGGCTCGAGGCGGCAGAAGAGGTGGTAGAGATGGAGGTCATCACCCAGGAGGGAAGGGTGAAAGAGGTGCGGATCAGCGGGGGTCTCGGCCTGGAGGACAGGTGAAGATGCTGGAATGCATCCAGAAGAACGTGGATGTCTTCGCATAGAGCGCAGCTGATATGCCAGGCATTGAGGCGGACGTGGCTTGCCATCATCTCAACCTCGAGCCAGGAGCCCGCCCCATCCGGCAGAAAAGGAGGACCTTCGCCAGCAAGCTCGAAGAACCAATCCGCGGGGAGGTGGCCAAGCTCCTCGAAGCAGGTTTTGTATCGGAGATCCAGTACCCAGGCTGGGTCTCCAACGTCGTAATGGTAAAAAAGGCCGATGGCCGCTGGCGTATGTGTGTGGATTTTTCATTGTTAAACAAGGCCTGCCCTAAGGATCGTTATCCCCTGCCTCGGATCGACGCGCTGGTTGACTCAGCCGTCGGTTTTTCTGTGATGAGTTTTTTGGATGCTTTTTCAGGTTATCACCAGATCAGGATGCACCCCCGGACGTCAAAGACGTCTCGTTCATCACCAGGGAGGGATGCTACTGCTATAAGATGATGCCCTTCGGGCTGAAAAATGCAGGAGCAACTTACCAGAAGATGATGGACCGGGTATTTAGGGAGCAAAGGGGAAGGAACCTGGAGGTCTACGTGGATGACCTTATGGTGAAGAGCAAGTGCGTGAACTCTCACATCCAGGACCTCGAGGAGACCTTCGCCACCCTACGCAAGTATAAGATGCGCTTGAACCCCCTGAAGTGTGTGTTCGGGGCCAGTAAGGGGAAATTCCTGGGGCACCTTCTCACCCATTGGGGGGTAGAACCTAACCCGGACAAGGTTAAGGCCATAATAGAGCTGGGGTCGCCGCGGAACGCCAAGGAAGTTCAGCGCTTGACCGGAAGACTCGCAGGGCTGAGCAGGTTTCTCTCCCGAGCCGGGGAGAAATGCTCCCCCTTCTTCAAAACATTACGAGGTAACTAGAAGTTTGAGTGGACAAAAGAATGCGAGGAGGCCTTCTAGGCCTTGAAGAGCCAACTCACCAAGGCTCCGCTACTCCAAGGTCCCAAAGAGGGGGAGGATCTATATCTATATCTCGGGGTCGGGGCTGAGGCCGTAAGCTCCGTCCTGGTTCGGGAGGAAGGCAAGAAGCAGCTGCCCGTCTACTACGTGAGCAGGGTCCTGAGGGAAGCGGAGCTCAGATACCCGATTTTGGAGAAGTTGGCCTTTGCTCTGGTTGTCGCAGCAAGGAAGCTCAGGCCATACTTCCAGGCCCATTCAATTCAAGTAGTGACGGGCCACCCTATCCTCCAGATCTTCGAAGGAGTGGAGCACTCGGGAAGGCTCGCAAAGTGGTCGATAGAGCTAAGTGAATTCAACATTACCTTCGTCCCTCGACTATCCATGAATGCGCAGGCGGTGGCCGATTTCATGGCAGATTATGTGGCCGAGATGGAGGAAGATGGAGCCCCTCGTCATGTTCCGTTGAAGCTGCTGGTGGACGGGGCTTCGGGCAAGAATTCTCTCGGAGGAGGGGTGGTGCTGGAGAGTCCCCACGGGGTGAAGATCGAGCAGACACTAGTGATACACTTCCCAATCACCAACAACCAGGCGGAGTATGAGGCGGTGATCGCCGGTCTGCGACTGTCCCAGGAGCTCGGAGTCCATGACGTGGAGGTCCTCACCGACTCGATGGTAATAGCCTCTCAGATCAGGGGAGAGTTCGAGACGAGGGAACCTGCGCTCATAAGGTACTTGGCCAAAGTGAGGGGTCTCGTGGGAACGTTCAAGACTTTCTCCATCCGGCACATCCCTCGGGAGGAGAGCACCCCGGCGGATCGGTTGGCCAAATCCGGTCCTCGAGCCGGGGGGACCCTGACAGACCTATTCCGCCCTTCGATCGAGGAGGGAGAACTCATGGAAGTGGAGCAGCGGCCCTCCTGGAAGGATCCCTTCGTCACCTTCCTTGCAACGGGAAAGTTTTCGGAGGAGGTTCCGGACCAGAGGCGCTTCCGATATAAGTCCGCCTACTACGTGCTCCATGAGGGGGACTTGTATCGGAAGACCCTCTCAGGCCTCCTGGCCCGATGCATTTCAGAGGAAGAGGTCCCAAGGATCTTAGAAGAAGTTCACTCCGGTGAGTGCGGCAGCCACTCGGGGAGCAGGATGTTGGAGGCAAGAATAATGAGGCAGGGGTACTTTTGGCCAACCCTAAGTAAAGACGCGACAGCCTTTGCCAAGAGGTGCCAGAAGTGCCAAATGTTCGCCCCGCTTCAGCTCATGCCAGCTCAGAGGCTAAAGAGTATCACGGCGCCCTGACCATTCTCCATATGGGGGATGGACCTGGTAGGACCCTTCCCCCAGGCTAGTGGGCAGAGGAGGTTTCTCCTAGTCATGATTGACTACTTCTTAAAGTGGTTGGAGGTCAAGGCGCTGGCTAAGGTCACCTCCCAGGTAATCCGCAACTTCGTATGGGGGGAGATCATTTGTCGACATGGGCTTCCACAGGCCATAGTCACGGATAATGGTCTGCAGTTCGCAAGCGAGGAATTCATCAGCTTCTGTGGCCAGCTGGGGATAGACCTCAGGTTTGCATCCGTTCACCATCCCAGGAGCAACGGGCAGGTGGAGGCGGCAAACAAGGCCATCGTGAACCTGCTCAAGAAGAAGGTGGAAAATCTGAAGGGCAATTGGGTGGAACAGCTTCCATCGGTCCTGTGGGCCCTAAGAACTACCCCCAGCACCGCCACAGGAGAGACCCCTTTCAAGCTCTCTCACGGCTGCGAGGCCGTCATCCCCATAGAGTTCGAGGTTATGACACCACGGGTAAAGGCCGCCGCAAGTGGAGAGGAAGATTGGAGAGCCGAGAACGAGGAGGAGTTGCGGCTCTCCCTCGACCTCATCGAAGAAGCTCGGGACCTAGCAGCCATTCGCCAAGAAGAGGTCAAGCGGCGGATGACCAAGTACTTCGACAAGCACATCAGGGTCAAGCAGTTCGAGAAGGGAGATCTGGTGCTCAAGAAGGTCGACGCGGCTGGGAGGTCCGCCGCGGTGGGGAAACTTAACCCCAACTGGGAAGGTCCCTATGTCGTGGAAGAGGCACTAAAGTCTGGGGGGTATCGCCTTCAGAATGTGGAGGGCCAACCTCTCAGCCACACATGGAGTGGCGACGACCTTAAACGCTTCTATCCCTAGCACTATGTAATGACAGTGTTTTTGAATAAGAATATTTTGTTTAAACTATGTGTATGAGAGTGATGCTGCAGCTTGTAGGAAGGACTCTGAAAGCTCCAGAAATGGCCCCGAGCAGACCCGCTGTCCAGGATCTCATCTAGCTGGCAGGTCCGAAGGCTCACTCGGTGGCAGGTTCTAAGGTGATGCAGAAAATGGCCCCGAGCAGACCCGCTGTCCAGGCTCTCATCTAGCTGGCAGGTCCGAAGGCTCACTCGGTGGTAGGTTCCAAGGTGTTGAGAAATGGCCCCGAGCAGACCCGCTGTCCAGGCTCTCATCTAGCTGGCAGGTCCGAAGGCTCACTCGGTGGCAGGTTCCAAGGTGTTGAGAGATGGCCCCAAGCAGACCCGCTGTCCAGGCTCTCATCTAGCTGGCAGGTCCGAAGGCTCACTCGTGGCAGGTTCCAAGGTGTTGAGAGATGGCCCCGAGCAGACCCGCTGTCCAGGCTCTCGTCTAGCTGGCAGATCCGAAGGCTCACTCGGTGGCAGGTTCCAAGGTGTTGAAAAATGACCCCGATCAGACCCGCTGTCCAGGCTCTCATCTAGCTGGCAAGTCCGAAGGCTCACTCGGTGGCAGGTTCCAAGGTGTTGAGAGATGGCCCCGAGCAGACCCGCTGTCCAGGCTCTCATCTAGCTGGCAGGTCCGAAGGCTCACTCGGTGGCAGGTTCCAAGGTGTTGAGAAATGGCCCCGAGCAGACCCGCTGTCCAGGCTCTCATCTAGCTGGCAGGTCCGAAGGCTCACTCGGTGGCAGGTTCCAAGGTGTTGAGAGATGGCCCCGAGCAGACCCGCTGTCCAGGCTCTCATCTAGCTGGCAGGTCTGAAAGCTCACTTGGTGGCAGGTTCCAAGGTGTTGAGAGATGGCCCCAAGCAGACCCGCTGTCCAGGCTCTCATCTAGCTGGCAGGTCCGAAGGCTCACTCGATGGCGGGTTCTAAGGTGATGAAGGAAATGGCCCCGAGCAGACCTGCTGTCCGGGCTCTCATCTAGCTGGCAGGTCCGAAGGCTCACTCGGTGGCAGGTTCTAAGTTCTCAAGGGTGGATCTTGAGAGCACTCGCAGGGACCACGCGCCAGTAAGGTAATCTCACCTCTCTTCCTGACTACCTAAGCGAAACCCCGGTCTGGGCGAATGGTAAGGAGGTGCGAGTGGGGCAGGAAGCGGGAAGTCGAAAAGGGGCAGCACACCTAAATCATCTTCGAGCATTCGCTGGGTGGCCAGGACAGTCGCACTACGACCTAGCGTCCTAACGAGCCTAACGAGATATAGCGGCGAATGAGAAAGAATTAACGTCCTAATGAGCCTAGCGAGATATAGCGGCGAATGAGAAAGAATTAACGTCCTAATGAGCCTAGCGAGATATAGCGGCGAATGAGAAAGAATTAACGTCCTAATGAGCCTAGCGAGATATAGCGGCGAATGAGAGAAAAATTGAGATAGCACAAAAATTGAGATAGCACAAAAATTGTAATCAATATATATATCTTTTAAGGGCACTCGCCCAGTTCATGATTACATTCAAAATGGTAAGTACAAAATAGAGTAAAAAATACAAAGGGCCCTTCTCAAGGGTCGGCAGACTTCTCGCCTGGAGATCCTTCGCTCTCGCCCGAATCCAGGATGAGGGCTTCTTCTCGCGGCTCGCCGTTATCGTCCTCCGGGAAGGGGATCGGAATGTAGAGCTCGGGAACGACTTGACGAGCGGAAAGGCATTCGGCCTCCGCCTTCAGATATCCAGCCCGCCGCAGCACCTGCAGCGCATGCTTAACGGCGCTTTGCGCATTCTCCTGCATCAGTTGCTCTAGCTCGTGATGGGGGTAAAAGTGCCCCCACTTCCCGGGGCGAGTGCCGACGCGCCGGCTTCTCGCAACCGTTGGACTTCGGCTTTGGCCAGGCGGACTTCCTCTTCAAGGTCGACCACCCGCGCGTGAAGCATCCCGGCGCTTGTAGCATCCTGAAGAAATGAAATAAAACCTGAGGTAAAAGTGCGGCAATCAGCAATGGTCATCCGCAGGGGTGAGAGAAAGTATACCTCTACAACCGGGCGGCTGGCAAGAAGCGCTTCCACGGCTTCCAGCTTCACCCTGAGCTCAGTCGCCTCCCTAGAGATGAGAGCCCTGGTCTCCTCGACCCCGGCCAGATTCCGCGACAAGTTGATGCTCCGGCGAGAAGACATGTGCGAGAGCTCAAGGGCCCGCAGCATGGCTCGAGCGGCCTCGTGGGCGAGAACTTGCGTCTTCTCGGCATCGAAGACCTCGGCATCCTCACAGCCATAGAGGGCATACGCAATGGCGTACGCCTCGCCGCTGGCGACGTTGCTCTCTATCCAGGTTGGATGGAGGGTGGAGAGCGAGACCCTGTTTGTGTTTCTGTCCCACTTGACCAGGGGAGCCCCTGAGGGATCCACGTACCTCTCGTCGTTCGGGAATTTGCGGTGGTCCCTGGGCAGCGGAGGCAGCGGCAGCGACGATCTCGCCTGGACCACCGTCCCATCTGGCACACCCGACCCCAAGGTTGGGGCCGGCACTTCGGTCCCCAGGGTTTGGGTCGGGACCTCCGTCCCTAGGGTTGGGGTTGGAGCATTCGCTCCAGAGGTCTTGCCCACAACCCCCTTCCCTTTGATGGAAGGAGGGCATCGCGACTTGCTAGGGGGAGAGGAAGGAGTCGCCGCGGGTTTTCTCTTTCGGCTGCTGGGCTTGGAGGAGGAAGGCCCCTCCCGGCAGGCATCCGCGGCAGCTTGCGCGAGAGGCACGCAAAACCCAGGAGGCCGCGGCGGATGAAGGGGGAGGCTACGCATGCCTACATAATATTGCGAATGGTTTTAGCGAATGGTGTAAGAATCACAAAGCCAAAACGAATGAAGGAAGACTCGAAAACTTACCCTCGCCCTGCGGAATGAGCGGGAGCGAGTTGACGTTTCGCCGGAGATAGACGAGGTCCATCCCGTGCTCCAGAATATATTGGTGGAGTTTGGCCTCGTGCCCCCCTAGGGTCGGGGGGCGGAAGGTTGACTCCTCCTCCTGCACCGGGGCGAGAAGGGTGTTTCCCAGGCTCCCGCTGATGAAGATGAAGCGGCGAACCCAGACGTGGTTTTTGTTCGGGAGCCCGTAGTGCTTGAGTGGGTTTAGACCCGAGAAGAAGGAGATGCCGTTGGTGCAGCGGAAGGTGTAGAGTTTGCGGAAGACGGGCAGCGAGAACTCGATCCCCTCTTCTCGCAGATAGCTCGCGTACCCGACCAGCATGGCGATGGAGTTGGGGTTGAGCTGGCCGAGCACGACCCCGTAGTATCTGAAGGTCTGGCGGAGTTCCGGCCAGATGGGAAGGTGAAACCCCACCTCGAAGTGCTCTAGCGGGATCGCGAGAGCACAGGGCGAGATGGAGTTTAGGCGCTCTTCCGGCCTGGGCTTTCGCGCCTCGAACCCCGGCGGAATGTAATCCGCGACAGCAGTCAAGTAAGCCTCTTCGGAGAGGTCGCAGGAGTCGAAAGTGTGGTTGACGAATGCGCTGGCGCACCTGGCCCTACCTTCCGCATCACCACCCATTTCGCGAATGCCGAAGGAGAAGGGAGCAGCAGAGAAGGGAGAAGCGCGAGTGCTAGCGCGAGGAAAGAGAGGGAGCGGATGGTAAGGTATTTAATACGGTGGTTGAAAGACCTATTTATAGAAGGACTAAACGGCGTTTGGGCTTTCGAGGTAACGGGTGTGCGGATAGCAATCGCGCCTTCCCGACGCCTCGAAACCCGGGCCGATCCCTCTCGCCCATTAATGGCGAATGCCCTGTGGCTATTCGCTCGACGGCTACGCGAAAGAGCTAAGAAAGCATTCGACAATAACATATCATTCGGCAATACCCAGGCAAGCTATGAGAAAAACAAAAAACGAGAAATAGAGCATTCGCAAAGCGTAGAGTATAAAATTATTACAGACAAATATAAAAGTCCAGCATCCGCAACACAGAAAACGAGGAAAGAAATAACAGGAGGGGCGAATGTCGACTAGATCAGAACTCCTCCCAGACCCACCGACCCCGCCTTCGCGACCCAGCTTCCAGGGGCATTCGTGGGCGGTAGTACGCGAGCATGTTGGTGATCTCATGAGAAGCCAGCTGGAGTTGGTCCCGGGCTCGCGCGGCGTGTCTTCCGGGAGACAGCTCCCCTCCTTCACCCCCCAGGCACTCCACCATCGCGAGAAGGCGCGAGTAGTCCCGCCGAAGGTCCTTTAACTCGCGCGTGACTCCCAGCCGCACATCATCCACCTGGCCGGCGACGTTCCGCTGGATGTGGATGAGCTTCCCCAAGACCTCCGTGATCCGCTCCTTCAGGGTCGCGTGATCTGAGGAGTCGCCCAGGAAGTCAGCGAGATCCCCAGGGGAGGGGAGAGGCGAGAGCATCCCCTCTTCCCCCTCGTTGTAGGACTCAAGGGGGGAGTCTTCCCGATAGCCTGCGAAATCACGACTAGGTCAGTTGCGGTAAAACAAGCGAGTGCGATAGGGGCAGGTGAGTAAACTGACCTGGAACGGGCTCCCTATGACCTGAAGGGCGAGGCGAATGGGGGTGCACCCCAGACAAGCCTGCGGAAGGTGGTAGAACCTTCCCTTTCCCGGGGCGGAAAGGCGGAGGAGAAGGAGCTGGAACATTCGCACGATCATCAGCACGAAGGTGCTGACCCAGTTCCCGCTCAGGGGAGACCCTCTGTTCATTCGCGGTAACAGAGGGGTTCTGCTGGGCAGGGGAACTTGGAGGAACGGAGTCCCGCGGCGGGACGTCAGGGTTGAGGGCTGCGAAAAGGTAATGGTCAGTAACAAGTAGCATGAAAGGTAAACCGAGAGGGTTCACAACTTACTGGGTTGAAGTATGGTCTCGCCCGGAGGGGGTGGAGGAACAAGGTCCAGATCTGGAGGAGGCCTCTCGTCCGTGAGAGGTCGCACCACGGCACTGTTCAAAACGGCCCCGTGGCCGTCCTCAGGCACCGAAATCCCCTGCGAATGGTCGGAGCGATTGCAGAATAAGGAGGCAGAAACTAAAAAGAAAGGCAGGAGGAATCTTCATACCTGGGTCCCGGGGTCTGGAGGAGTATTCGTCGGAGAGTCCGAGACGGTCTCGCCTTTTTGGCGATTCATCCGAATCGCTTTGGCTCGCCGCGAGACATATGGGGCGCTCGAGTCTCGCTTGGATGTAAGCCAGGGAGCAAATCTGGCAGTTTTGGGGGCGGTTGCAGTCTGGGCCGCAGCCAGGCGTTCAATCATTTCTTGCGAGAGGGGTCTCGCGGAAGGCTTGTGGAAAGACATTGGAAGTGACGAAAGGTCCAGGGAGAGAAAACTCCGGGCCGAGATATAAAAGTGGTCCAGAAAAGTCTGACATGAGGAGGTATATATAGGATGACGGTGGGACCCACAGAGTCTTATAGGTCCAGTCAGCAAGCACTCACTGAATACAGAGTTGGACTGTTCTTTCCGAGCGTAGGAACTGCTCGCAAAGAGCGGGGATTGTGTACAACCCGTATTCGCCGAGTGGGTCCCTCAAGACAATTGGCGAGACCTGGGCTAGCCAGATCATTCGCCCATGCTAAGACAGGTGGTAAGACCCCGGGTTTGTGGGGCTGAGCTACAAGCGAGAAGGAGCTCGGCGAGTGGTACCCTCACGGACCACTCGCCCAGAAGTATGGGCCTTCGCCCAGCTGAGCGGGAGCTCGGCGAGTGGTTCCCCCACGGACCACTCGCCCCCTAGTACTCAAAGGGGGAGATGACTGTGATACCCCTTGTGGGCTGCAAATAGCCCTTCAGAACAGCGGAGTTAGGCTATTTGCAGACCAATTTGGGGTGCAATTAGTAAACTTAAAAGGCGGATTCGTGCTATCTGCAGACCAGCTAAGGAAAAACTATAAATAGACCCTTAAGGGCACCTTAAAGGAGATCCGATTTTAGAGAATCCTCTCCTCCAGGCTAGTTTTTGGTCGGCTGCTAGTGCCCTCCAAGGTGCCCGGTTGAGCTCTGGTTTGGGAGGGGAATGTAACGGCCCAGCCCCGACCACCACACCAGAGGCCTACGGCACCGCCCCATCCCTGGTGGGCCGGCTAACCGACCGTTAGACAAGGACTGCAGTCCGGTGCACCCCACCCATGGCTGAGCCTGTTTCTCAGCTACAGTGGGATGTTGATGGCGGGTCTCGATCCCCCGCCACCCTTGATAAGGCACCTTCAACAGTCCTCATCACCAACTGAGCTGCAGCTCAGTTGGTGATGAGGACTGTTGAAGGTGCCTTATCAAGGGTGGCGGGGGATCGAGACCCGCCATCAACATCCCACTGTAGCTGAGAAACAGGCTCAGCCATGGGTGGGGTGCACCGGACTGCAGTCCTTGTCAACGGTCGGTTAGCCGGCCCACCAGGGATGGGGCGGTGCCGTAGGCCTCTGGTGTGGTGGTCGGGGCTGGGCCGTTACAAAAAAAGTGCACTTTTTTGTAACGGCCCAGCCCCGACCACCACACCAGAGGCCTACGGCACCGCCCCATCCCTGGTGGGCCGGCTAACCGACCGTTAGACGCCTGGCCCCATTGTCCAGGACGCCCGGGCTGCAGCCCGCTTAGCAACACCCCAACCAATCCCTGTAGCCTGTTTCTCAGCTACAGTAGGGTGTTGATGGCGGGTCTCGATCCCCCGCCACCCTTGATAAGAACCTCTTCAAACAGGTCTCATCACCAACTGAGCTGCAGCTCAGTTGGTGATGAGACCTGTTTGAAGAGGTTCTTATCAAGGGTGGCGGGGGATCGAGACCCGCCATCAACACCCTACTGTAGCTGAGAAACAGGCTACAGGGATTGGTTGGGGTGTTGCTAAGCGGGCTGCAGCCCGGGCGTCCTGGACAATGGGGCCAGGCGTCTAACGGTCGGTTAGCCGGCCCACCAGGGATGGGGCGGTGCCGTAGGCCTCTGGTGTGGTGGTCGGGGCTGGGCCGTTACAGGGAAGCTCTCTAAGATCTTCCGGGTGTGTGGCGGGACCTCCTCGCTTCAGCCTTGGGTCTTTTCTTATTCTCACATCCACCGTCAAGAGAGTCTAGTGAGGGAGAAGTAAGCATCGGCTACACCCCCAGTGGGTCCGAACTCAAGAGACCTGTTGCAGGTTTCAACAGTACCCTTTTGACATTATACACTGCTATATTTTCAACAATTTTATCTATATACATTTATATTGACGATGATTTTATCATATTTCAGGGGCGACATAACCTTTAATAAATGGAATATAGTTGGATTTCGAGATTCAATGGAAGCTCTGTTGATGAATAATTACGCCGAAGATTGTCATGTTAACGCATACGCAAAGATCCTGACTTTGCGCCGTGAGCGGGATGAAAATGCGTACCGTCCTTTTATTTAGAGCATATCAATCCTAACTTTGTGGTATGATCTCTACTTATGCTTGTACATTGTTAATTCTGTCTCTATTGCTATAAAATTTTGCAATATATATAGGTTCAGACCGCTGTGTACAAGGAGCCAGATGCAAAGGCTGTGACTGCATTTGTCCAGGACATTACAAAGGAGAATCTCGACAAAATCTCATTAATTATAATGCCAGTATGTTTAAATCAACACTGGATCTTATTGGCGGGTCTTGTTAAAGAGAAGAAATGGCTAGTGCATGACTCACTTCATAACCCCAAGCGGAAAGATACCGCTAAAAAGGCTGTAAGTATTGTTCAATGTCATGCAATGTAGTTGTGTACATTACGTAGTTACTAATGTACTAACATATTTGTGTTAATGCAGGTTGCTATGCTCCAGAAAGCGACCGTGAATAAAGTCCACGCAGGGTTCTCAAAGTGGAGTATCATCTATTGTACTGGTATACCACAGCAGGACAACTCCGTGGACTGCGGTGTATTCGTTATGAAGTATATGGAGCATATAGCGAAGCCAGGGGACATAAGCTGGACAAGTTGCACAGACTGACATACAAAAATGCCTATGTATAGAGCCCAGATCTGTGCAAAAATCTTCAAGTATTTTGTATATGATTGATGTCATTTTGGAAACATTTTAGATGTACATTTGATTATTTGTCTATAATAGCAATCGATTGTTCAATGGGTGAATGAAATGTGTTTAAATAAACTCAGCGCAATATTGGCTAAGGTAGCATGAAGGTTCTCCGCGGAGAGCCGTTTGGCTCTCCGCGGAGAGCCGTTTGGCTCTCCGCGGACATTGGGCTCTCCGCGGAGAGCTCAAAGGCTCTCCGCGGAGAGCCCAAAGGTTCTCCACGGAGGGGCCAAAAGTTTTCCGTGGAGAACCTTTGGGCATTCCTCTCTCCCTCCCTTCATTTTTTCTTCCTCCCTCCCCCTTTCCCTCTCCTCCCCATCTTTTTCTTTTTTCTCCCCCCACCCCTCCCCCCTTTTTCCTCCTCATACCAGAGTGGAACCCGGCGGCCCCCCCTCAAGCGTTTGGTGAGGGCACACGATTAGAGGGAATCTTTTAGTGGGACCCACCGGAGGTTATAATATCAAGGGGGAGGGGGAGATGTTGGAATATTTTGATTCGGATCCTAATTAATCATATATATTATATATATATATATTACCAATATAATATATATGATTAATTAGGATCCGAATCAAAATATTCCAACAATCCACCACCTTGATTCGGAATCCGGAGCCACCACCTGCACGAAGCACTCCCTGCACAAAGCACCGACTGTGCAAAGCAACACTGCGCGAAGCACCACCCCAAAAACTGAGGCGTCAGCCGACCTGCTCCAGTCGACCCATCCCTGCTCGGGCTCAACCCCTGAATGTCGACGCAACCGGATCGCTGAATCTGACTCGCCTAGTCAGACTACCAGAAGGGCGATCCCCTGCACCACCTCGACCATCCACCCTGTCGGCCGCAGAAATCATGGGCACACCACCTCGCATCGTGGTCCCCATCAGCCAGTACAAATTACTGCGCTGCATAGCTCGCATGAGCACGGTGCGCCCTCGCCTCACCGTTAGAACTCCACCTCTCGATACAAAACTGCACCCACCGGAGTCCAATCTGCCCAACGAAATCAGATTCCTGCGTAGCTTCGGTACCAGTTGTACCTGCTCAAGCCTACGCACTGCTCCATCATGCGTCTGTATGCCCACCGTCCCTGTCCCCGTGACCTCACATGCTGAGCCGTCACCCAGAAAGACCGACCCAGACGTCACCTCCAGTGAACTGAACATCCCTGCATCTGAGCAAATGTGCTGCGAAGCACCAGAATCCAATATCCAGCTATCAGAGTCACTCTGACTCCCAGTGACGCAATAAAAACCGTCATCTCCTTCCAGGTCCAATGTCACTAAGCCCGCATCTTGGACATCCTTCGAAGTTCCAGAACTTCCTGCACGCTGCGGACAATTCCTCCTAATGTGACCAACCTGTCTGCAGTGGTAACACGTCACTGCCTTCTTCGACGCCGACCGAGCTCGTGCACCGCTCGATCCTCTGTCAAAACTCCTCCCGCGTCCATGCGCTACCAAGATCTGGTCACCCCTAGGAGTGGGGTCCTTTAACATCTGACTGGATAACAGCGCCGACGTGACTTCTTCCAGCCCCACCGTATCCTTCCCATACAGGAGCGTAGTCACCATGTGCTTGTATGACGCTGGGAGCGAGGTAAGAAGCAAGAGGGCTTTGTCTTCTTCCTCCACCTTCACACCAACCACATGCAGTTGGTTAAGAAGTCCATTGAACACATTGAAGTGTTCCTGCAGGTTACCACCCTCCTGCATCTTCAGGCCGTACAATCTCTGCTTCAGTAACAGCCTCGCGGTCAACGACTTGCTCATGTAGAGTCCCTCGAGCTTCTCCCACAACGTGACAACGGACTCTTCAATACCGATGTTGAACAACACCTTGTCGTCGACGCACATCCGAATAGCGCTAGTTGCGCGCTCATCCATCTCAGTCCACTCAGAATCCTTCACCGGATCGGGCAAAGAATCACGCCCCCGCAGCACTTGGATCAACCCCTGCTCAACCAACATATCCTTGACCCGAATCTGCCATAGGCGGAAATTCCCGCTACCGTCAAACTTCTCCACTGAATACCTTGCCAACACAGAATTCTTCCCTGCCATAGCTTCCCTTAGCAAACTAGAAGACCTGATTTGTTCAAAGGTCGGATCTGAGAGAGTGGTAAGAGGACCTAGTCGTTCACCACCGCAGTCAAACCCTTCCTAGAACGTCCAATCACGGTCGTCTACCGAACCTGGCTCTGATACCACTTGTTGGGAAATCAGGTGCAAACCACAGTGCACCGCTATAAAATTGCAGGGAAAACAAGAATGCAAAATAGGCAAAAATTGCGCGCGGCAAACCCGCCGGCGCACAATCACTTGTTATTTCCTTGTAATTGCTTTTATATAAATATATACTTGTGATTGTGCGCCGGCGGGTTTGCCGCGCGCAGTTTTTGCCTATTTTGCATTCTTGTTTTCCCTGCAATTTTATAGCGGTGCACTGTGGTTTGCACCTGATTTCCCAACAGGAGACAACTCCAAGGACTCCCCCACTTCTCTCCCTACTTCCCCTTGGTCCCGTGCTTCCTTGTTGTCATGCCGCCTTCCATGGATATTTTGCCTCGCCTCGCTGCTCTCAAAGAGAAGAGCAAGGCGGAAACCTCTGGCCTCATGGCTATTGTCGCCGAGCACTCTTCGAGCACTCCCCAGAGGTGCATGGAGAAAAGAACCGTCAAAAAAGTGATATGCGAGGAGATGGGAGAGGTGAAGACGCATGATAATTTTGGGTACGTAAATGTAACAAATTTTACACAATTATAAATGCTAAAACAACCTCCCCTATGATGATAGAAAATAATCAGTGACGATATTGTGAGGTTTATTTGGATACCGGGTTTGCTTTTGTATTTGGACAATAAAGTTTTTTTTTTCTGTTCATTGTGTTCGTACAAAATGTAAGCCCATGTAGCCGGTTTAGTAAAGAGCTTGATGACAACTTGTTAATGATAACTGTATATAATATGGCTTTGGTTATTAGAGAGGCGGTGGATTTTTCTTGCCTTACAACGGTGGCAGCGAACTTTTTTTTTTCTTTTATTTCCTCTGTCGACTTTCTATATTCCTCTTTCGTTCTGGTTCCAGCTAGGGTTAGCAAAACCCTTTTCCTCTCCCTGCATTTCACCTCTCCCTCTTTCTATTTTTCTTACACGGTATCAAAGAGGATTTTGTTCTGCTGCTTGTGGTCGGGGTGCCGGCAGGGCGTTGCTTTGAAACCGCGTGCTTTTGGGCTGGTTCTGGTGTGTTGATTCAGTGTTGTAAGACCTTCTATTACACTATCCCCCTCTGCTTTTCCTATTATTAATGCTGGAGTTCATGTCAAGGGCAAATTATAGTTTCGATTTTTGGAAGTTTAGGGTCCTTCATTGTCCGGTTGTGGCCATCAATAATAAGGTGTGTATTTGGGGGATGAAAGGGAAACAATTATAATAATTGTGGTTTTCTTTTCTCATATTTTCTCAAGCTCAAGCTTTTCTCACTAATCATTAATGGCTCGAAATGGCTCCTTGCTGGTAACCGGCAGATTTTGCTATTTTGTTGCCCTCTTATGCAGTCTCAGAGTTGCGGTTTTGGCAAACCTCTTATGCAGTCTTAGATTTGATGTTTTGTTGCCCCTTATGCAACCCTGTTTTGATATTTGGTTGCCCTTATGCAGTCCAGCTTCCTATTTTGTTGCCTTATGGTGTTTAAAAGAAATCATGCTAATGGGGGAACAGTTGCAAATCTTGGGGATTAGTTTTAATTATGGATTCCTTGTTATATCTTTGTGCAGTTCAACTATTCTGAAACTCACTCCTTAGACAACCCCTAAAAAGTCTACGTCAACTCTAGTGGTCAACATTATAGCTATTATGTGATGCAACCCCGATAATTATGCCATTTAATAATACGAATCTTAAACAGATATCGCGAAGGATGACATCCCAAAATAGACGCGACGATGATGTGGGGTGTGGCAATGGGAAGGAAAAAAGAACGGTGAGACTTATCTGTTTAATTTATGCTTATGTCAAGTATTTTACTTAATTGCACTGTTTCTAAAGGATAAAAATTGAGATTTATGTAGCATGTGACATCATGAATGTAACAATTATCACTGAAAATAATTCTCGCCATGATGTATGGCCTTGGAAGAAAGGCAAACATGCGAATGAAAATT
Source organism: Dactylorhiza incarnata (assembly GCA_033032865.1). NCBI lineage: Eukaryota > Viridiplantae > Streptophyta > Magnoliopsida > Asparagales > Orchidaceae > Dactylorhiza > Dactylorhiza incarnata. The sequence continues at coordinate 1,446,671 of JAWHQI010000260.1, forward strand.
TGAGGGGATTATAACTAAATAACTTATTATATGTAAACGTGTCGACACGGGGTAATGTTAATGGCAAATTGAGTTGCATGCACATGAATGAAATGATACAGATGATTTGCCAAACCAGTCGGCCGAAAGACATAGACGCGTGTTGAACGTACTGGTTTTGGACATTGATGACCCTAAGGGGTCGGGCCCAAAGAATGAAATATGAGAATGTATATGGAATATAGATTCGACTGCCCTTAATATTTCCTATTGAGTGGAACTTGCATAGAAAGATATAGTATTTTAGTCGTATATGTAGTTATTAATAAATGTTCACACTGTTATATATACATGCTGATATGTCTTTACAAGTTATAACATTGTACCTTACAGTTCATAGAAATACTTATACAGATTTATTGCTTTGGATTTGCCACCTACTTAGAATTTAAATGCTAAAATAATATGCATAATGTTATACATAACCTCTCTTGTTTGCATTTACAATAGGTTAAAAATGTAAAGTTTCGCTTAGTCTTTATTAAAGACTAATGGTTTTCAACTCTAAATTTTTAGGTAAAGGAAAGTCACATGCAGAACAACGCTAGTGATGAGTTTCACTTTTATGAAGGAGTGTACGGTGTTTTGGAGGATGTGCATAGACTTGTGTAATAGTTTAGTTTACTTTTCATGATTAGACGTGGCTTATGTAGAACTTTCAATAAATCACTTATGTATAAGTAGTTAAAACTGGAAATAAGTACGAATATTTATATGGTGTATTGTATATGTGGCCTGATATGTATGTACATACTCCTTGTGAATGCTTAATGTTATGATATTGTATGCTCAATGCTATGTGAATTCATGTTATAGTATTACTATGGATTGTGGCGGACTGCGTGCCATTACAACAGCAACCCGGATTCATCCTAGATCGTGGAACATTCGATCAGGTGCTAGTCCCTCTCTCCTTCTGTCCACTTATAGCTTTATTTCCCAAAATTCCCACCATTCCATAACATTAAATCTCGTAGCCCAACCTCGCCATCGAGGAAGACACAGGAGCTCAAGCGGATGCTGACCAGGGCGGCGCGAGCATCCAGGTGACCCCTGCCGCTCACCCCCATGTGCCTGGTGAGTGACCCAACACCTTTCTTCGCGCTCGACTTGCCTTTAGCTGGTAGAATTAAACTCATGCCTCTTTTCTGCAGTTTCCACTTTAGTTAATCTTGCCGAGACACCACCGGCACAAAAGTCGTCCGCGACCTCGCTCAAGAGCTTGCCAGTATAGTCGGCAACCTGGCGACCACCGCTCCTGCCCTACTGTGGCCCCCGTAGCGCCGGGCCCTGCCAAAGCTCCTCCATGAGTGGGCTCGGGGAAGTCCATGATACTTCCTTCTCCAATCCTTTCGGCATGCAACCAGATTCCCCCCCCCCCCCCCCCCCCCCCCCCTAGCCCTCCCTCCATCATGAGCGGAATGGTGTTGAGTCCTCGCGCGATAAGTGACATGCACTCGCTTCTTTCCTAAGAATTCCGTCACATTTCGCTAACCACCTCTTTGCTTTCCCAGATCAACACGAGATTTTGGGAGTTGGTGAGTCCGATTATTTAGAGGTATACTCGGCGCCGCTCTCCCCTGACATGATTGAGGACTTCCTTGGCGATCCTTACACTGTTGTCGAGCTGAAAAACCGCATGGCAGTGGTCCTTCAGAAGTATGGATACATGCTTCACGAGCTCCGGGAGGAGAGGGCTTTGTGCGAGATTGATCCCTTCCCTCGCATCCTTGCCCTGGAGCAGTGAATGAGTGCTCTGGAGAGAGATTGCACCCTGGTCGCGGAAGAGGTGCAACAGAGCACAGGAGGCTATTCCCCGCCACGCCACTGGAGGATCACCTCAAGCAAATCAAGGACTGCGCGTGCACTATGCGGCAAGAAGTCGCCGCTGTCCGCGAGTATGCCAACACCAGGAGAGGTCCAAGGATACGAACGCGAGGCCGGGGTGTCTGGAAATGGCACTCTCAATGAGTCCGCTCACATCTCCTTTGAATTTTAAGAATCTTAGAAATGTCTTTGTTCTTTCTTTCATGCACTTGAACAATATTATTTCTTTGTTGAGATTGACCCCCGCCTCGCAGATATTAATGCTTCTTTATTCGATTGAGCTCGCACGCTATTGTTATTATTATTCCTTTTATATGCCATAATGCCTGAATGTTAAACCATAGGGGGGGGGGGGGTGTACTTGCCGCCAACTGGCGAGTTGCCGAGCTATGGGGTGCGAGTGGGAGCGAGGGGGTCGAGGATGAGCGGGTCGCACTAATGATCGTGACCCCCCTACTCACGCATGTTTTTCTATAAATACCCCCCTCTATTCTTTTCTCACCCACCGCATTAACTGCTCCCCCAACCCTTCTATTCCCTTCTCACTTCTTTGGACTCTGTGCCCTGCACTCGCCACCTTCGTCGCGCAATGACTGGCGACACGGAGACCTCTGATGGGTGCGGTAAGTGCGTCGCCAATTTCACCGACCATTGCTTCCCTAATAGGAAGGTACCAAAAGAGGATCTCCCTGCCTTCAAGGACACTCTCCGCCGTGTGGTGTTCGTGTATCTTCGATCCCTTTGACGGAATTGCCGGATCCATTATCGGACTATGCTGTGTATGGTGATAGTGATACGGCGGACATTGGATCTGACGATCAATACGTGCTGATCAACGATATAGATGACATTGTGGAGGTGCAACTGGGAGAGACTAACAAGGAGATATATGATGTTGCGGAGCAACATGATGAGCCTACAGACGTTGGGGAATGACATTCTCAAAGATGTAAGAAACGACACAAAAAATATATACTGTGTTCATCGCCTCATCCCATTCCACACAAGCCTGCGAGTCGATTTTCCCTGGATAGTTTGATATCTGAGAAATTCTTATCTTGTTTATGTTTGTCAGCTTGTGTTCGGAAAGTTTTGAGTGGTTGGTAGCCATTATGGCATAATATGCATGGTTGTACTTAATTTCTTCTTTTATTATCAATAAAAAAACCTTTATTAAAAAAAGATTTTTGTTTGTAATTCAAAGAATAGATGAGCAGGGGAGGTTCGTTCTCTCTAGATTTTGATAAATTTTCCAAGGTGAAAAATATTTTAGTTGTATGTAAGAAAAATTGATTAAAGAAGAATAAATTTGAAAAGAAAAAAAGGGCAATGTTATAAGCACATCAGTTTTGGCTATTCATACATCAATTTCTATGAGTTATTACTCGTCTTTTGAAAATACGTCTTGTACATGCATTTTTAGGAAATTGTTCAACACGAAAATTATAGATCTCGTCGAGATTTACAACTTTTGTGTTGAACACTTTTCCTAAAAATGCAAGAACAAAAAAATTGGTTTTGATATACCCAAAATCAGTTTCTTCCTCAAAACCCGTGAAACGAACGCAACCTAAGTTATTACGTGTCTTTTGAAAATAAGCCTTGTACATGCATTTTTAGGAAAAATGTTTAACATGAAAATTGTAGATATCGTCGAGAAATTCTAGTGTTCGTTTGTTTATTTTAAAAGAGGGGATTGGTTTTGACCCAAAACCCATGCGTTTTGCTTTTTGAAAAATCCTTCTATGCCTAAAACTTACCTATTTAGATGGATTTTGAGATAGTTTTGACACTGTTCATCATCATTTTGGCCGAAGTTCATCATCATTTTGGCCGAAGTTCATCATCATTTTGACACTGTTCATTGTCATTTTTTCTCAAAATCTTCTCCAAACGAACACAAGAATTTATTTTTTGCTCATTCCAAAACCCTCCGCCATAGGTTTTCAGCCAAAACCAATTCCTGTCTCTCAAAACATACAAAACGAACGGACCCTTATATAAATTGATGTGCGAATAGCCAAAACTGACGTGCTTATAACATTGCCAAAAAAAAATCGGATTGGTTTCGTCTTCTCTGTAGATTTTGATTCTCTCTCCTCTCTATATTTTGAAATTTCATTTTCCCTCCTCTCTTCCGACTTCCGAGCACCAGACATTTTTCGCTCTGCTCTAAAGACTAGACCTAACCCTATAAATGATCTATCTCTCTCTCTCTCTCTCTCTCTCTCTCTCTCTCTCTCTCTCTCTCTCTCTCGATCTCCTCTCTCCCGGCAACAGCCGCCTACCGCCATCCATAACCCTCTCTCTCGCGTAACTCGTCTCTCTGCTCCCGTGCTCTGCGTTCTCATCCCTTCTCTGCTGCAGCTGTCGAGCGCAACTAGGGTTCCTACTTCCTACCTCTAATCCCGGACATTCCTTCCACGGATATTCTGAAATCGCACGGATGTTACTTGAAAAGTGGCCACCGGTGTGGTTTTGTGCGGGGTTCTGAGTGCAGCTCCAACAAGCCAAATATGAAGGTGGGGTAAGTAAGCATGCAGTTTCCGCTGTACAATTTGTTTTTTCTTTGGGTATTTCACTATTTATTAGTTATTGGATTCTTTTTCCCTGACGTTACGAGAGCCATTCTTAGGTAAATACTCTTAGGAAAAGAATCCCTAACCCTGAGGATTCTTTTTCCCCGGCGTTTTCAACGATTATGCAGTTTTAAGGTTTCAACGATTATGATATTACCTAGTTCTGGTATGGAGAATGGAAAAGGTTGCAAAATAACTGAATATGTTGAGAAAGCATTGTTTCTAAGGCCATGTTTGGGGCACCTGTGGTGGTCATGAATCCCGTGGTGAAGAACTGTTGTCACGAACACAATGCTTAGAAATTGTGGTCACTAATGTTTTTAGTGCAATCATGGACATAGAAGTATTTTAATATGTTTGGTTGCAGTGCAATGTGTTAGTAATTTCAACCAGAATGGCTTAACTTCTAATTTGAAGTGTGCATTAAAAAAATATAATTCAGTGTATTCAACGAGCAATTCAACAAAAAGTAAAAAAAAAATGAAATCATTTTGACATAGTTTACCAACAATAAGCATATTGTCCAATATATAATTGTAGATTGCATTAAATATTTCATGCGATTGATTTGCAATTAGGAGTGCAAATAAAGTCTGAGCCCGGTTGCTCGGCCCGGGTCTGAGCCCGGTTAGGCCTAGTCCAGGCCTAGGGGGCCTCCCAGGCCTCCTATTTTTGCAAGGTCTCAGCCTGCCAGGGCACCAGCTGGGCGCTACCTAGCTGTAAATCTGGGCCGCCGACCAACAAATCCCCAGCTGCCTTCTGGCAGCTAGCATTTGCTAGCTGCCATTTGTCAGCGGCAGAAGCATCTGATGCCAAATGACTTTTTGGGGATTGCCTAGTGGGGCCCAAGCCATCCTGGGCCCGATTTGATAGGCTCAGGCTGGCCCCTTTTAGTTAGGGAGCGACGTTCTCAGATTGGCCCTGGTTTGAACAGGGTCTGACCCGAGCCTGGTAATAAAAAAAGCCTGAAGCCGGGGGACTTGGACTGACATGCCTTTTTTGCATACCTATTTGCAATATAATCGCTCAAAAAGGACATTTATTCCGCACTACTCCTTCGAACAAAGTAAAGATATATTTCATCTACTCCTTTTGTACAACCCGTATGCAACGAGCAGACGGGAGGCCTATCCCAGTGAATCACAGCTAGAGCAGACCCACCTCAAAACTCCACAGACGAGTCCGGGCAAGTTTGTCAGACTAGCCATCAAGCAAGGCGAGGCGAGTCCGAGCAGGTCAACCGGATTCGCCGTCAAATAGCCGAGGCGAGTCCGGGTTGGTCTAACCCGCAGACTCGCCTAGGTCTGCTTATAGTAATCTCTTAAAGGCGGGGAGAGCTATTCGCAGGCCATTTGGGTCTGGGGATAACATTTTGGTTAAGGTTGAGGAAACTACCCACAAGCCAATATACCCTTGTGTTGTATTACTTATAAATAGTACCCCATAACACCTCAGAGAGGCAGATACCCACCCCCTACAACTTGTGCTCTCTATCCCGTGTTCTCCGTGCTGTCCAAGGTGTTTAGCCCATCTTTTGGTTTGGGAGGGGAAATTCTTAAAAGCTTTCGGGTGTGTGGCGGGTAGGCGTGCAAAAAAGGCCCTGCGGGCCCAGGCCAGACCCGGGCCTGCAGGGCCCGGGCTTTATGTATGCCAGGCTCAGGCCGGGCCTCTGCCAAACCGGGCCCAGACCGGGCCCAGGCCTCGCCGAAATAAGGGGGCCTGCCTGAGCCTACCATACCGGGCCCAAGCAGGCCCCAAAACACTTAAATATTAAATTTTTTGTATTATATAAAATTATATATATTATAATATATTATATAAAAATTTTATATACTATTTATATAATAAATGGCTACCAAAAGGCAGCATTTTTGCTGCCTTTTGGCAGCCAATTAGGCTGGGCGGCCACGCCAGCACATTTAATGCTGGGCGTGGCAGCCCAGCATTTAATGCTCGGCAGCAAATAGCGCTGCCCAGCATTAAATGCTGGGTTCTGCCCAGCTTTCTAGTTGGGCAGCGCCCAGCTTATTGCGCCCAACGGGCACCAGGCAAAAGCTTGGTGCCCGTGCAGGCCTGGGTCCGGCCCGGGCCGGGCACCAGGCCAGGCTCTGGTCAAATATGGGGGCCTGGTGAGCCCCCTTAGGCCTAGCCTGGGCCTGGCCCGGGCTTATTCAGACCCGGGCCTAACCGGGCTCAGACCCGGGCAGACCTGGGCCGGGCAACCAGGCTCAGGCTTTATTTGCACGCCTAGTGGCGGGACCTCCTCGCTACAGCTCGTGGGTCTGCGAGTGAGCAATTCAACATTCTAGTGGTGAGGGTCAATAATAGTCTCAGAATACCTGGCTGTTAGAGTCCAAATGTGGGTCAAGTAATTCAAGCTACACCCTCTTAGTCCGAACTCAGTTGAACCTATATCTGAGTTTCAACATTTTTGGTGCGGTGAGCGGGGACCGTAGCTTGTGAAGAAAATTTCATACGACGACCCCATGGTTAATCATAAAGAGCATGGGACTACTAGGGGAACTCGCGCCCGCCAGACAAGTTCGTGATGCGAAATGACTCCGTGGAGTTTAAAAAGTCAATGGAGGACACTTTGTGAGCCCTGCTCACCTCACGACGAAGTGGCGGAGCCTTCGCCACCAATCACTGTCTTGCCCCAGGCAACCTGACAAGGAAGTTGCCTCTGAGGAAGTCGCGAAATATCGCCCGTTATATTGCGGTTAAATCGATATATCGGGCGATATTAAAAAAAACATTTTTGCTTAAAATATCGATGTCGTGACGTTTTTTTCCCTAAAACCTTTATGTTGGCCGACATGTCGGACATGTCGGCCTACATACAACACTGCTAAAGGTACACCTTGGACGCGTCTGGGTTAGGGGAGGCGCTGTCACCGACCTCCTAGTGGCCCATCTTCTCTTCACACCGCTCTAAAACACCACGCCTGAAGCACCGAATCTTGTAGTGTCCTCCGTCCTACTTAAATCTCTCTCCAAATGATCATAGGGTGGAGTGGAAGTGGTGTTTCCACACTATAAAGGGACTGATGATCTGCAGGAAGGAGAGAAATGGCGGGAGAAAAATGAAGAAGCTCTCACAAAGCCCTAAAAATGCGGTTTTATACGCTCAGAAAGCAAAGCGTGCACATTAAGACGCACGCGCATGCGCGAAGGAATTCAACACAGGTGCAGAAAACCAACAGTAGTCGCACACGCCCAATGAACAGTACCCGCACGCGCGTGCGCGAAGCAAACACACACATAAAATCTGCTTCAGGAAAGCCTGGAGCACAATCGGCCAGGGAACAGGACCAACACACACGCGCGCCATAAAACACGCGTGTGCACGATGACATAATTTTTCTGGACACGCACACAAGTCCACACCTGTATAGAAACATCCCAAACATTTCAGGTTTAAGGTGAATTGCATAAAAGAGCAGAAATACATTGAATACATGCATTTACCAAGTAAAATAGGACGATTTCAATACGATTAACATGGTGAAAGCGCAGTATAAAAGAACGTAACATCCCCAACCTAAGGATCCTTGGACTCTTGATGATGTGAGAGATCTAGGAACCTCTCCCGCCGGCTCTTGAGTTTCCTCTCTCGTCGGAGCACCAAATGCAAGTCTTAGTGGCGTGAAATATGATCATCGAGTACGACTTAATCCTTTTGGTAATCATACACTGCCTCCCACCACCTAGTTGATGGCTAGGGGGACTGTCGTCTCCGTCGAACCTCAAGTGGCCACCTACGGTCGCGAGTTATCGTGTGCCTTTTCTTTGGAGGAGATGAATAGTGCTAGAGCAGCCTTCCGATCCCGATTTTTACTATGAACTGTTGGATTCCATGATTGGGTCCCTCATAGCGGATCAAGGATAGATCCGATGTGAGGACAATCTTAATGCGCTGCAACCGAGCCCCACCATTAGATCGATTTAAGATCGGTGCGACTAGGTTTTAAAATAAAGTTTAAGAAATCTGTGTAATTATGTGAAGCAATTTTATTTATTTATTTTGACCTACCAAACAATTTTTCTAGAAATTTCACCCTTGAAAATGGTTAAAAATTTGTGTAGTATTTTAATATAAATATTCCAAAATTTTTGGCATATAATTTGTTAAAATTGTGAAGATTTCGGGACTGATGAAGCACCAAGACAAGAACACCAAGTAATGAACAGGAAACACTTGACTTCTATAGAGTTGCTTAAAAGTTACAAGTTACAATTGAACATGACTGAAAACAAGTTGTATACAACTTGATTTACAACAGCCAAAATAGATGTAAAATAATTGGTTGCGGACGGTGTCCGCTCCTCTTCCACAGCACACACACAGGTGTTATTCGCTACCGCCCGACGTTAACTCATAATGCCTGACGTTAGCTCTCAGGTCGCTTCTCGCAAGCTCTCTGCTCGCACTCGCAGCTCACTAGGCGCACTCACACTCGCTGCTCGCAAGCCACACTCGTGTACTTAATGTCTGTCGTTAAGTACTTAACGCTCCACGTTAGCTCGCGAGTACTCTCTCCCAAGGGACCTTCTCTAAGTCACTCGCTGAACTCGCTCCGAGTTCTCTGCTATCTCGCCCAAATCAATATCACACCTCTGAGGGGGGATCTGCCCTCTTATTTATAGGAAAAGGAGAGACCTTCTAGAAGCCGAGCTAACGCCGTCGTTAGTTCTAACGTTGGGCGTTATCTCACTTCAAAATCTAACACCCCCCCTTGAAGTGAGCTCCGCGAACAACTCCAAGTAGTGAGCGAAGCCTTCTGAACGGCTCCGCAGAAAGGGGCTTCGTGAATATATCCGCAAGGTTGTCTTCGCTCCGCACATGCTCCACTGTAATCAAGCCACCCAACACTTTCTCTCTGATGAAGTGATGCTCGATCTCTATGTGTTTTGTTCTTGCGTGACACACTGGGTTGGTTACCAGTTTCAGAGCACTCTCATTATCCCCGCAAAGCACAGTAGGTTCGCTGACCTTCTTGTCCATGTCTTCGACCAGTCTCCTCAACTAGACACACTCCAGAGCTGCTAGGGACGACGCCTTGTACTCAACCTCAGTGGTGGAAAGGGAGATAGAATCTTGCTTCTTGCTACACCACGAGATGACAACAGCTCCACACAGAAACACGTATCCTGACGTCGACTTGCGATCATTAGCATCACCTGCGTAGTCTGCATCCGTGAACCCATGCAGCTTGAAGTCAGACTTCTCTTCATAAAACAACCCCATCTTAAGGGTTCCCTTCACATACTTCAGAATCTCTTTGTCTGCCTTCAGATGAGGCTTCCGCGGCTCCTGCATGTACCGACTAACTTGGTCGACAGCAAAAGCGATGTATGGCCTCGTGATAGTCAGGTAGATAAGACTCCCCATCAGTGTCCGGAAGATCTTCGGATCAGGAAGAATCCTCCTTTCTTATTTCCGAAGCTTCATCCCACCCTCCAGTGGAACAGAACTGCTTTTCCCTTCCTTCATGCTAGACCTGTGCCTAAAAAACCGAAACCGCTCAATTCAACCGAATCGACTTCTGAACCGAACCGACCGGTTCAGTTCGATTTCAGTTTGTGGTGGCTGAATACCGGCCCATATTCGGTTTGGTCCGGTTTTCACCATGGAAAAACTGGTTGAACCGAACCGAACCGACCAGCAGAATAAAAAGTATTAAAATAAAATATCATAATTAAATTGTCTTTCTTAGATGTTTTTTTATAAAAAGTACTAAATTTTCTCTTATGCATGCTTTGTTAGGGTCGAGGGTTTCTGTATAAAATAATAATTATAGTTCAAAAACCTTGTAGAATTTTATGATAAAACGCATGTACCTAAAAAAATACTAAATTATGAAGCAAATATAGAAAACCGAACCGACAGGTAAAAAACCGAACCGAACCAAACCAAACCGAACCAAATCGAACCAAACCAAACCGAACCAAATCGAACCAAACCAAACCGAACCAAATCGAACCAAACCAAACCGATTGGATTCGGTTCGGTTTCGGTTTTGGGTGTGTAAAAACCGAGGCTATTCGGTTTGGTTTCGGTTTTACATAAAACCGAACCGAACCGCTTGTAGGCCTACTTCATGCCGAATCTCTCGACAATCTTCTCAGCATATGCCCTCTGGGAAACGAGCAGCTCGTCTCTTCTCTTCTTAACTTGAAGGCCAAGGAAATGGTGCAGTTCACAAAGATCCTTCATCTCAAACCTGATGGATAACTGCTGTCTCAGCGCCGGGACCTCCTCACTGTTGTTCTCTGTCACGATCATATCGTCGACGTACAACAACACCAACACATGAAGAGCTCCACTCTTCTTTACGAACATGCTAGAGTCTGAGTCTGAAGCATCATAACCACAGAACTGCAGGTACTCCGCAATCTTCCCATACCAGGCTCTCGGCACCTGTTTCAACCCGTAGAGGGTCTTCTTCAGCTTGCACACATGATGTGGAAGTGACCTGGACACGTATCTAGTGGTTGCACCATGAATATGTTCTTGTCAATCTCACCATACATGAACACATTCTTCACATCAAGCTGCCACAACTTTCAACCTCGACACCCCGCCAGAGCAATGGTCGTTCTCACCGACGTCATCTTCGCCACAGGACTAAACGTCTCCTCATAGTTCTCTCCATAGGTTTGCGAGAAATCCCGAGCGACAAGCATCACCTTGTATCGCTCTACTTCTCCATCATCTCTTCTTTACCTTGTACACCCACTTGCAGGTGACATGTTTAATGCCTTCAACCATGGGAACAAGGACCCATGTCTCATTTTTCTTCAAAGCCTCCATCTTTTCTCCATGGTCACGTCTCACTCCTTAGTACCAACAACATCTTCAAAGCGGGCAGGTTCCCTCTCGTCGAGTGGTCCTGCAAAGAAGCAAGAGACCAAACTCACGAAGTTCCCCTCCTTATAGCGAGCAGGCGAGACGATGGTCTGCTTCGACCTCCTTAAGGCTTAACCACTTTCTACCACCCCGATAGGCTCCTCCTCTTCAGCTCTTCTCCCAAAATCTCTTGAAGCACCGCTCCCCCTGCTTCTAGAGTACGAAGCCCCCCCGAGCCAGATGACGATGGGGCACTGAGAGATAGCTCCAACTCCACAGTAGAGTCTTCAGTGACTCTTGTGACGACCCCAAACTAAAAATGTCACCAAAAGATTTTTAGATAATTAATAATGAATAAAAAGAAATTCCCGATGATGAACAGAAAATCAGCGTCGATTCGACGTCGCACCTTGTATTTGTAAGTTCGTGATTTTCGACGTTTTTTTGCGACGTTCGTTTCGTTTCGATAAATTTTACCATTTGAACATTACTTGGATTTTTGCTTGTTAATTGGTGATTGACTTTTGGATTCACATAAGGGGCTGATTTGTATATGAGTTGGACCGGCTGTCACTTAGCTGGACATTTGACTGTCCGGTTTTGGGCTGAACTGGTTCTTATGTTATGTTGGTTTATGTGAGTCCTCCTGTTGAACTTTTGGGCTGGCTGGTTACGTTGCTTTAGCTGTTGCCTTGGTTACATTTAAGCGGTGGATAATTGTTGTCGTGGCACTCTTTCATCTGATATATTCCTCTTGCCGCTACTTATCATCGTGGTCTGGAGCTTTCATCGGGCTGAGCGGCGCTAGGGCATTCCCTCTCCCCTCTTTCAACAGAACGGCTCCTCCTCTTCCCGTCGTCAGTCCTAGGAGATAGTTGGCAAGCTCTGTGCGTGTTCCTGTGCGTGTTCCTGTGCGTGCAATTGTTACCGTGAGCAAGCTCTGTGCTTTACACTCGCACGGTGAGCCTTTTACTTCTTTTCCCCTTTTCTTCTTGGCTTTATACTTGCTGTTCTGGAGTTGATTCGGTAGAAATGTCTCTTTTATGTTCTCTTTGTTAATATGCAAGTACCCTTGATGGGAATTTGGGGAAAAAGGGCTGTATGTTTGCCTCCTTGTTGGTGATTGTTGTGGATCCTTTATGCCTCCTTGTTGGCTGCCTGTTCTGTTGGGGGTTTCGTTTGAGTCTTGGACTCTAGTAGCAGTTATTTATTTATATGTGCTGTTAACAAACTTGTGGGCTGCTGTTATACCTGCTGTGGGCTGCTCTTACACCTGCTGTGGGCTGCTGTTTGGGATTTTTGATGTGGTGGAGTTGGTATCCAGTTATTTTTGGAAAGTATTTGTAAGTACTTTTGGAGTGTCATGTTTGGTATAACTGTTTTCCGCCTTAGACAACTCCTCTTGAGTCGTAGTTGTAATCGTCATCGGAATTAAATCGTTTCTAATTAACGACACAACCCGAAGTAAATGATTTCACTGATACTGCAGTGGATGACGTCCGGTGATAGGCGCGATGAAAATCCTGGTGCTTTTAAAGGCAAAGATAAATCGGTGAGCTCTTACCCCTTTTATTATGCTTAGCAACTTATTTTCAGATTACCAATTGTTCAGTTTTTGTCCACATATTTTTGTGTATTGATATGAAATTGAATAAGTTTGACGTTTTGAATCACTGATAACGAGGAATCGCTAAAGGATGCGAATTGTGAAATAAGTGATATACTCTGAGGGGATAATTCAATATAATATCATGTTGAATAAATCATCATCAATAAAAGATAAACATCAAATTGTAAGCATCGATGCGTATGAAATAATAAGGGTTAACCCAGTGCTGTGAGGGGGGGGGGTATGAATACCCACGGTGGAATCATTTTGAGATATATATATGCGGCCGTTGAAGGTCAGAAGCCGTTGAGGCTCAGGGGTCGTGAAAGACCCGAATGCATGCATTTTAATATACCCTTATAATTTCCTACTTGAAGAGCAATAAGATACAGAAAAAGAATGTGATGTGAAAGATATAAAATGAAAATCAGTTTTGAACATGAAAACGACTATGAAAACGATTGACTATAAATAGAGATTCGGATATTGCAATTGAAACGAATACAAATAAAGAAAGAACAAACGGATGATTGCATATACACTGTACCTGTTTTACTGCTTGTTATAGAACTATGGCTATCCACATATGATGCTTATTGCTACTAATGTTTATTGTTTGCCGGTACAACAGTGGAAGAGGTATGTTCCTCATTTAGTCATATTTTTATGGCTAAGCCCGTCATCTACTTTGTTTAGGTAGTAGAGACGACCATGAGTGCGCAAAGAAAGGCTATGTTGGCCGAGCATGAAAGAAAAGGACACGTAGCAGAAAAATCCAAGGTATGCGTTTTATGTTTTGTGTTTATTGTGTACTCATGCTTAGAAAATTATATATATGCTGCATTGAATACTTGACAAACGTAATGAGGTACAGATTTTCTGTGGGGTCTGAATTGGGGCCTCACAACTCTCTCTTCTCTCCTGCTTGAATCTCCACTCTCCGACAACACCACAAAAGAGACTCCTTGATACGAGATCAGTTCGTCAAACACCACGTCGCGCGAGACGACAAACTTGTGGGTCTGCGGATCCATGCACTTCCACCCCTTCATCCACTCATCGTAGCCGATGAAGACACACTTCCGTGTTTTCGGCTCCAACTTGGTTCTCTGAGCGTCCGGGACGTGGACGAAGCATATTGAACCATCTCTCATGTGAGCCACATTTGGCTTCTCCCTGAACATAAGCTAGTGTAAAGACACCATTCTGTTGGGACTCAATGGTAGCCTGTTGATCACGTGTATTGCACATGTCATTCCCTCCGCCCATAAGGCTTTGGGAATGCCCTTGACATGTAGCCAGTTCCTGGTTGTCTCTACCAGATGGCGAATCTTCCTGTCTGCGACCCCATTTTGCTGAACTTCCTGCAGAAAGAAGTAAACTCATTAGAGGTAAACTCCCCCCCATTGTCACTTCTCAGCTTCTTCACTCTCAGGTTCTTCCTCCCCTCCATAAGTTCCTTTCACTCCTGGAACTTCAAGAATACTTCTGACTTCTCCTTCAGAAAGTATACCCACGTATAACGGGTGTAATCATCCACCAGAACCAGCGCATACTTATTTCCTCCATAAGTAAGGGTGGCGCACGACTCCAACACATCAGCATGTACGCACTCAAGAGGTGCCTTACACCTGGTCTCCGACTTGTCAAACTGAAGTCGATGTGACTTTCCATATTGACAACCCTCACACACATGGTCGTCGCCGTAGGAAGAGATCTTAGGCAGGCTAGACACTAGGCTCTTCGCAGCCATCATCTTCTACTTGTCCATCCTCACATGACCTAGCCTCTCATGCCAGATCGCAACGCTGTCGTTTGTCTTCAGCTTACCCATATATGCATTTGCAGACAGAACATACAAATCCTTCACTCTTCTCCCGGTGAGCATTATGTCAGCATCAACAGACGACAAGTTTTTCAGGAACTTCACCTCTTTAGGTCCAAACAACACGTGGTATCCAGCATCCACTGTGTTTGCAACCGAGAAAAGGTTCTTCTTCATGTTTGGCGCGTGATACACACTCTTCAGTGTCACGAGCTTCTCTTCACTCCCAAGAGATACTATCTCTTCTTTCTCAACTGGATGCATCGTATCATCCGCAGTGATGATAACATCCGACCCTTCATATGACTTTAGGGAGGCAAACTTAGACACATCTCCAGTGAGATGGTGCCCGCTGCCGGAGTCCACACATCTCCAGTGAGATAGTGTCACGAGCTTCTCTTCACTCCCAAGGGATACCATCTCTTCTTTTTCAACTGGATGCATCGTATCATCCGCAGTGATGATAACATCCGACCCTTCATATGCCTTTATGGAGGCAAACTTAGACACATCTCCGGTGAGATGGTGCCCGCAGCCGGAGTCCACAATCTAGTCATTTTTGAAGTTGATGGAAGCTAAGACATCGACTGACGTTGCAGTCATCTCAGCTAGGAAGCAGTTGTCTCCTCCCTCGCCACCCTGGTGACCTCCACCTCTCGCCCCACCTCTCCAGTGGTCTCCTTTCTTCTCAGCAACATGACCGGCCTTCCGATTGGTCCGACAATACTTTACCATGTGCCCGTACTTCTTACAGGCAAAGCAAAGAGCACTCCTATTCTCGTCGCGAGCAGGGAGAAACTTCCTTTTATCTCCTTGAGAGGATGTTGACGGTCCATCCCCGGAGTTCTTCTTCCTCTTGTCCAAGGACTTCTTCTTCCCTGAGAACAACACCTCGCTATCTCCCCCCTGAGATAGATACTCCAGCCATCTGCTTCGCCCAGCTCTCCTGTGACGACAACAAGTTCTCTAGCTCCAATAAGGAAGACTGAGTAGCCCATCCTTGCACAGAAGTAACAAACAGAACATACTCTTTCCGCAGGCGTCGGAGTATATGTCTCTTCAACTTTGCTTCAGAGATCGGCTCATCAAGATCCAAAACCGAGATCTTAGCACACAGGTTCTTCACCTTCAGGAAGAAGGTGGATATTGACATCCCCTCTTAATTGGACCGCGCCAACTCATTCTACAGAAATTGTAGTCGTGCTACATTCTTCTTGTTGAATACCCATCAAGAGCTTTTCAGATCTCAGACGCTGACTTACAACCCATGATGTGGTCGAACAAGTCAGACGCAATATCTCTCTTCAGAGTGAACTCTGCTTTGGCGTTGGTCTTCCTCCAAGCCCTCACAGCTTGAGCATTATCTTCGGTTGCTACAACTTCCTCCTTTTCATCTCCATCAACAACCTCCCAAAGGTCCTTTCCGAGTAGGTAGCTCTCTGTACAAGACTTCTATTTTTTGTAGTTGGTCTGAGTAAGCAACTCAATGCTAAGTCCTCTCGCATAACCTCTTCCGCCGTCCATCTTAGTTACTCAGTGCTTGTTCCAACCTAGCTCTAATACCATGTGAAGATTTCGGGACCGATGTAGCACCAAGATAAGAACACCAAGTAATGAACATGAAACACTTGACTTCTATAGAGTTGCTTAAAGGTTACAAGTTACAATTGAACAGGACTGAAAATGATTTACAACAACCAAAATAGAAGTAAAATAACTGGTCGCGGACGGTGTCCGCTCCTCTTCCACAGCACATACACAGGTGCCACTCGCTACCGCCCGACGTTAACTCCTAACGTCTGGCGTTAGCTCTCAGGTCGCTTCTCGCGAGCTCTCTGCTCGCACTCGCAGCTCACTAGCCACACACGCACTCGCTGCTCGCAGGCCACACTCGTGTACTTAACGTCTGACGTTAAGTATTTAATGCTCCGCGTTAGCTCGCGAGTACTCTCTCCCAAGGGACCTTCTCTAAGTCACTCGCCGAACTCGCTCCGAGTTCTCAGCTATCTCGCTCAAATCAATATCACACCTCTGAGGGGGGGGGGGGGGGGGGGGCTGCCCTCCTATTTATAGGAAAAGAATAGACCTAAAAGCCGAGCTAACGCCGGCATTAGTTCTAACGCTGGGCATTATTTCACTTCAAAATCTAACAAAAATGGTGGCCAAAATACCTGTCTTTTGTTAAGGCAAAACAGTGAGTTGTGGAATTGTAATAAAATGATTTTTTTGGTGACCTTGTGATCTTCAAACTGAGTTGGGTTCTTAAAAGGAATTGTAATAAATAGGTTGATCTTCCTTCTAAAATTTTATGAGAATTCTTAGATGAATTTTTATTGATCAAAAACTAACTTACAAGCGGTTTTTTTAAGATTTTACTTGACTATCTTAGACCCATCAAAATGAATTATGATCTAAATGAAGATTGTAGCCGACTGACCGGTCCACCTTAGATAATTTATTTAAATTTTTTGGGTGTTCTTTAGTGGTCAATTGGAAGTGACGATAAATGGTAAATTTCTGAATAAAATCGGAAAATATTGACTTATATGAATACTTGAAATTGTGTGTTATTTGGCGTTCGGTTCACCGTTAAGATGATTCTATGTTTATATTGAAACATGAATAATAATTCAAACTCCTACGTCATTAACCCAAGCCCATCACGTTATGTAAATCTCACTGGGATCCCACCAATGAGTGATGAATCGTTGTGTTTATTGGACGTCTAATGTGGATATTAGATCTAAGTATGACTCTAACGAGTTTAATTAGGTGGGTGACTCTCGCAAGATCATTTGGTGGAGTTTAGATCTGTGTAACTTTGACGAGTCTAAATTGAAGTACAACACTGACATGTTAGTTTGAGGTTGTGTTGCAATGAATGGCTTTGGCGAGTCTGTGTTTGGAATAATATGTGTCTGGTTGGACTCCCAGGACTCGAGTTATTATTATAGTCGGGTGTGTTTCATTTAATATGATCGGTGATGCAATTGAATAACGAGAGATGGAACCTATATGTGAAGTTCCCATCAAATGAGGAATGTAATTGAGACATCATAGCCCATGAATCATAAACATTAGGAATTGACGATGACGATGATTTGGAGGTTAATTTTAAGATGACTAGAATTTGAAGTGAATAAGTGATCTTATTCGTCGACATGAATTGTGTGCATACATTGATACAAGTATAAAGAGGATTTCACTGAGTGTCATAGTGGCGATGAATGACCTGATTATAACCTTAATGTAAGGACAATTTTGAACTTGATGACGTTAATTCATTGACTATGCAATAAGATTCCTCTTGTCGGTATTTACTTCCCGGGAGGGGGGGGGGGGTCTTACAACAACCACATCTGGGGTCTTACAGCAACCACATCGAAAAACACCACCGCACACTTCCGAGAGGGGGTCTTACAACCACCACTTCGAAAAACTGTAACACCCCAATTTAGTTTATCAACAAATCAGCAGTCCGTCCGGACCCCGTGATAAGAAGTAAACTAAGTAACAGTATTTAAATTGATACATAACAAACATAAATTAAAAGTGCTAAAAGAGTACTTACAACGGAAGTAATAAAAAAAACTAAGGGTAAAAGTGTACCTCAAAATCTGATTTAACAGAGCCACTAAAATCTAAGTTATCAAGGCGCGCAACTGAGGCGCCGGGCGCACCGGGCGCACCCCATTGCGCCCCAGCAAGGCTTAGGCGGGCGATGTGCCTGAGGCGTGCCTAGGCGCCCAATTGCTGAATTTCAGTGAATTGGGCGCCCTATTCGCTGAATTTCCATGAATTGGGCGCCAAATTCGCTGAATTTCCATGAATTTCAGCGAATTGGGCGCCCAATTCGCTGTTTTTTCATGAATTGGGCGTTCAATTCGCTGATTTTTATGAATTGGACGTCCAATTCCCTGATTTTATTTTCTCCCCATTTTTTGCGCCTCATGGCCTCAGGCGCGCGCCTGCGCCTTGCTCCTAGGCTCCAGAGCCCCTTTGCGCCTCAGTGCGCCTTGCGCCTTTAATAACTTAGACTAAAACTGAAAGAGTCAAAAAACTTGAAATACTGAAATCCTATACATAGTCTGATACAAAGAAACATTAGGCAATTTTGATACTTGTCCAAAATTACAATACAGTACTGAAAGGATAAACTACTGAATGAAAAAAACTATAAAAGGAACATCGGCAAACGCGCTCATCCTAGGCGCAACACCTCACATGTGACCCTTGTAATAATAAGCCCAAAAATGGGTCAGCCCAAGTGGAGAGTAAGAAATTCCATTCTTCTTAGTGACACTAAAATATTTTGAAGAACATGTGTGCATGCTTTTTAAACAATATTTTATGCTATGAAAAAATAATTACTGTTATATTATGCATGCTTTTCTAAAAATAGGGTTTGGAAAATAAATGTCTGTTCTAGTATAACCATGTCATGCATTTTCATTCAAGTTCCGAAAATATTTAACTATGGAGATTTTCTAAATTTCAGCTTCCACTTGAATTCTATTTGCTTTATGCTCGTCACTCTTCATATTCTAGGTGGAGTAGTTTCTTATGCGCATGCTAATGACTCGAATCCCAACTAATGAACGCGGGGCTTCTAGTGTCTCACGGACACAGACTCAGATCTTCTAATCTGCTAAATGGAGAACCGTCTCCCTAAACTTGAGGCTCATAGGGTCTACTACGCCCTATGAGTAAGATAATGCGCCTCTATCTATTACGAGAGGAAGTCTCAATCGTGCCTCCTAAGAATTTTTCATTAATTGTTGGATTGCTTAATTATTCATCTCAATATCGTAGGTCGTATTTCACGCTAAAGATTCGCCTCATATCCTTATTATGGTGGTTTGTTTTATTTACAAGTGTAAGGGATTACGTGGTTACAAATACTGTACAAATTCACGGATTTCATACGAGTTCAGTATTTCTTATCAGGTACACATTAAGGTCTTGATGTATGCGATCTCATAATATTACATGTATTCTTGTACTATGCGAGAAACAATTTGTGCATTTAATATCCTTTGAGAGAAGCCACTTTTTGCATAGTGCCAAATGTTAGGTCTGTTTCCAATCTCCCCCCACCCATACATACCCCCAATGATTGGGGACTATATGTGTTCTGTTGTTGTAACTAGGTATTATGTCTAGCCAAAAGGAATAGAATTTCTTACCGTGGCATTACGGCGCTCGTACACAAGGCGTGGTGGCATGACTCTTTTAAAAGAAATATATTCTGGAATACTAATTTGATCTCCGAGTAACAAGGAGGCTTATTTCCTCAAGCAACCTAAAAGGGGCATTTTCATAGTTATGTATATATCTCTCCGCAATTAAGGGAATAATGTTTTATAAAGAAGGGAAAACACTTACCACTTCTCCGATAGTGGGGTTACTATTTTTTTATATGAAAATGTCCTCAACTATGTTTTGTGTTGCTAAACCAAACCCTAATTAAGATTCCAAATGGCTTAAAAGGGGCTTTTAAAGCAAACGTTGACTGAAATTGGAAAGAGACATCACAAAACCTAAGCAAAAATGGGAGGAAAGGGACTATCAACCACAAGCCTTGATTGGGGAGCCTCGTTGAGAGTTTCTAAAATTTCTGTGGAAGGAAAAACACCAAACTCCCTATCACCTGTCTGAAGTTTCAAAGATAGGAGGAGGAAGCGTAGATCCATCTGAAGAAAGATTTTTGGGTGCTACCTGGAATATACAGTGACCGGAAAAGGGAAAGGGCTTCAGTCGACAGTCCACAACACAAAAACGGGCCGAAATCTGCACTCCCTGGATCGTCGAACTGCTGGTGAGGGAGGAAGACTCGACGAGACTACACGGCATGCAGAGGTGGTGTCGAGTGTTTCTTGAGGAGGAAGAATCGATTCTGTGCCTTCTAGCGTCGACGGTTCGGTGCGGAAAAACCTCCCGTACAACTGGTTGAGAGGATCGAAGAGTGGGGAAACTACAGGAAGGGCGCGCGAGAGGTGAGGAGTCGGCAGTTACCTTCTTACGAGCGACTGGGAGAGAAATATGGTTTCCGCACCCCTTTTATCGATTTGAACGGCGCGTGAGACCTATGCGTCGGTTATGGAAAGGAAGGTTTAAGGAGGCTGCGATTATGGTAATCGCAGGAGCTGCGGTTATTTCCAAAATAAGTCGTGAAATGGAGGGTGGAAATAATAAACTTGGAGTTTATTACTAGCATGCCATTCGATGTTATAATACTAAAGTTAAGAGTGTAAAGGGCATGTGGACCCCTAAAACGCACCGAAATATAAACCTTAAAGATAAAACATTCACTTGTACGGAACGGTTAGCCACGATAAACTCATACCTCGATTAGAAGTTGGCTCGACTACTTCAGCTCGTGATCGGACCCTGAAAAAAATAAAATTTCCGCTCGCATTAAAAAAAATACGGATGTTACAAAAACACCACCACATGAAAACACTGCTCCAAGCATGGCTTAACTCTTTGTTAGGTTTGTGAAGTGAGTATATGCTGTGAAAGTGGCGACTATCCAGGTGGCAACTATCTAGGTGGCGACTATCCAGGTGGCGACTATCCAGGTGGCGACTATCCAGGTGGCGACTATCCAGATGACGACTATCCAGGTGGCGACTATCCAGCTAGCGAGTATCCAGTGGCGAGTATCTCCTACTCACCCCCCCTTGAGTGTGCCTATAAATAGAGGGGGTACCCCCCCCCCCCCCCCCTAAAGAGACACCTCCTGACACCTTCTGACAGTGACGAGTATATACTCTGAGAGTGACGAGTATAGCCATCAGAAGTGGCGAGTATCATCAACTCTGAGCGAGTTAGAGGTACCAGAGTGCTACCTGGCGAGCATCGGACTTGGAGTAAGTTCGGGCAGCTCCCTTGAGCGGGTAGTGAGTATTGGAGGAAGTGACGAGTATCGAGCTGACGAGTATCGAGCTGACGAGTATCGTGCTGACGAGTATCGAGCTGACGAGTATCGAAGTAACGAGTATCGAAGTGACGAGTATCGAAGTGACGAGTATCGAGCTGACGAGTATCGATAGTGGCGAGTATCACCAGCGCGGTGTGCTCAGGAGGAGAAGCGGACCTTGTCCGTGACCTTGTCCGTGACCAAGTTCTTACCTTCTATTGGCTGTTGTAACTAGCTACCAAAATTAGTATTGTGAAAGCTTGTGTTCATCTTTGGTGTCCTTATTCTCCTGTTGGTTGACGTGTTCTTCCGACTTCAAAATATTTCACATGGTATCAGAGGGATAGTGGGAACAAGGACGAAGCAACCAAGATGGACGGCGGAGTAGGGTATGCTAGGGGACTTGGCATTGAGCTGCTTACTCAAACCAACTACAAGAAGTGGATGTCTTGTATGGAGAGCTACCTTCTTGGAGAGGATCTCTGGGAGGTTGTTGGTGGTGGGGAGCAAGAGGAAGTAGTAGCTGCCGGTGATAATGGTCCAGCTGTGAGAGCTTGGAGGAAGACCATCGCCAAGGTGGAGTTCACCTTGAAGAGAGCCATATCACCTGACTTGTTCGACCACATCATAGGTTGCAAGTCAGGTTCTGCGATCTGGATAGCCCTCGATGGGTTATTCAACAAGAAGAATGTGGCGCGGCTACAATTCCTGGAGAATGAGTTGGCGAAGTCGACTCAAGGCAAGATGGCGATATCCACCTTCTTCCTGAAGGTGAAGAACCTATGTGGGGAGATCTCGGCCTTGGATCCTGAAGAGCCAATCTCAGAGGCAAAGTTGAAGCGACACATACTCCGAGGCTTGAGGAGGGAGTATGTCCCCTTCGTTACTTCCGTGCAAGGATGGGCTACTCAGCCCTCCCTTCTGGAGCTAGAGAACCTGCTATCGTCACAGGAGAGCTTGGCGAAGCAGATGGCGGGAGTATCCATCTCAGGAGGAGATGGCGAGGCCTTGTTCTCAGGAAAGAGGAGATCCTGCGACAAGAGAAAGAAGAACTCCGGAGATGGACCTTCAACGTCCTCTCAGGGAGATGGGGGGAAGTTCCTCCCTGCGCGCGATGAGAAGGGGAGAACCCTTTGCTTTGCCTGTAAAAAGTATGGGCATATGGCAAAGGACTGCCGGTCTAATCTGAAGGCCGGTCATGCTGCTAACAAGGAGGGAGATCACCAGAGAGGTGGAGGAAGAGGTGGAGGTCACCAGGGCGGTGAGAGGGGGGACAATTGTTTCCTGGCAGAGATGACGGCAACGTCAGTCGATGTCTTAGCCTCCATCAACCTCGAGAACGACTGGATAGTGGATTCCGGTTGCGGGCATCATCTCACAGGAGATATGTCCAAGTTTGACTCCTTGGAAGCGTATGAAGGAACAGATGCTATCATCACTGCGGATGATACGGTGCATCCTGTGGAGCGAGAAGGGAAGGTGTCCCTTGGTAGTAGAGAGAAGCCAGTGACACTGAAGAGTGTGTATCACGTGCCTGGCATGAAGAACCTCTTCTCGGTGGCTAACGCCGTGGATGCTGGATACCACGTGCTGTTTGGACCGAAGGAGGTGAAGTTCTTGAAGAACCTATCGTCTGTCGATGCTGACGTCACGCTCACCGGGAGAAGGGTGAAGGATTTGTATGTTCTGTCTGCAAATGCCTACGTGGACAAACTGAAAACAAACGACAGCGCTGTGATCTGGCATGAGAGGCTGGGTCATGTGGGGATGGACAAACTGAAGATGATGGCGGCAAAGGGCCTAGTGAGTGGCCTGCCTCATCTCTCTTCCTACGGCGACGACCATGTGTGCGACGGATGCCAATATGGAAAGTCACATCGACTTCCATTTGACAAGTCGGAGACCAGGTGTAAGGCACCTCTTGAGTGCGTACATGCTGACGTGATGGGGCCGCGCGCCACCCTTACTTATGGAGGCAATAAGTATGCGCTGGTTCTGGTGGATGACTACACCCGCTATACGTGGGTATACTTTCTGAGAGAGAAATCAGAAGTATTTAACAAGTTCCTCGAGTGGAAGGAGCTTGTGGAGGGGAGGCTGAACCGCAGAGTGAAGAAGCTGAGAAGCGACAATGGATGAGAGTTTACCTTCAATGAGTTTGCTTCTTTCTGCAGGAGGTTCGGCATTTGGCGGGAGCTCTCCTGCGCTCACACCCCGCAGCAGAATGGGGTGGCAGAGAGGAAGATCCGGCATCTGGTGGAGACTACC
This sequence comes from Dactylorhiza incarnata, assembly GCA_033032865.1. NCBI lineage: Eukaryota > Viridiplantae > Streptophyta > Magnoliopsida > Asparagales > Orchidaceae > Dactylorhiza > Dactylorhiza incarnata. Next base: position 1,470,590 of record JAWHQI010000260.1, read on the forward strand.
AGGAGTTGGCTACATGCCAAGAGCATTCCCAAGGCCTTATGGGCAGAGGGAATGGCGTGTGCTACTCATGTGATCAACCGGCTACCTCTGAGTCCTAACAGGATGGTGTCTCCACACCAGCTCATGTTCGGGGAGAAGCCCAATGTGGGTCACATGAAGGTGTTCGGTTCTACCTGCTTCGTGCACGTCCCGGACGCTCAGAGAACCAAGTTGGAGCCGAAGGCGAGGAAGTGTGTCTTCATCGGCTACGATGAGCGGAAGAAGGGGTGGAAGTGCATGGATCCGCAGACCCACAAGTTCGTCGTCTCGCGCGACGTAGTGTTTGACGAACTGATCTCGTATCAGGGAGTCTCTTCCGTGGTGCTGCCGGAAAGTGGATAATCGAGCAGGAGAGAAGAGGAGTGGGTCACTGAGGACCCTACTGTGGAGTTGGAGTTATCTCCAAGTGCTCCATCGCCATCTGGCTCAGGAGGAGCATCTGGCTCAGGGGGAGCTACGAACTCAAGAAGCAGGGAGAGCACCGCTTCCGGAGGAGTTCAGAGAGGAGCTCAGAGAGGAGCTCAAGCAGAGGAGTCTACCGGAGTGGTAGATAGTGGCCAAGCCTTGAGGAGGTCGAAGAGGACCATCGTCCCGCCTGCTCGCTATAAGGAGGGGAACTTCGTGAGTTTGGTTTCCTGCTTCTTCGCAGGACCACTCGATGAGAGGGAACCTGCCTGCTTTGAGGATGCACCTGGCATCAAGGAGTGGGACGCGGCCATGATCGAGGAGATGGAGGCCCTTGAGAAAAATGAGACATGAGACCTGGTTCCCATGGTGGAGGGCATCAAACCTGTCACCTGTAAATGAGTGTACAAGGTTAAGAAGAGAGCTGATGGAGAAGTGGAGCGGTACAAGGCGAGGCTTGTCGCTCGAGGCTTCTCACAGACCTATGGAGAGGACTACGAGGAGACCTTCAGTCCCGTAGCGAAGATGACGTCGGTGAGGACGATCATTGCCCTAGCAGCGTGCAGAGGGTGGAAGCTATGGCAGCTGGATGTGAAGAACGCATTCCTATATGGGGAGATCGACAAGGACATATTCATGGTGTAACCACCTGGATACGTGTCCAAGTCTCAGCCGCGTCACGTATGCAAGCTGAAGAAGGCCCTCTATGGGTTGAAGCAGGCACCGAGAGCCTGGTATTGAAAGATTGCGGAGTACTTGCAGTTCTGTGGCTACGATGCCTCAGACTCAGATTCCAGCATGTTCGTGAAGAAGAGTGGAGATCTTCACGTACTGGTGCTGCTGTACGTCGACGACATGATCGTGACAGGGAACAACCCTGAGGAGGTCGCGACGCTGAGACAGCAGCTCTCCATACGATTTGAGATGAAGGATCTTGGTGAACTGCACCATTTCCTTGGCCTCCAAGTTGAGAAGAGAAGAGGCGGGCTGAATGTTTCCCAGAGGGCGTATGCCGAGAGGATCGTCGAAAGATTCGGCATGAAAGAAGGGAAGAGCAGTTCCGTTCCTCTGGAGGATGGGCTGAAGCTTCGGAAGGAAGAAGGGAGGATTATTCCTGATCCGAAGATCTTTCGGGCACTGGTGGGGAGTCTTATCTACCTGACTATCACGAGGCCGGACATCGCCTTTGCTGTCGGCCGAGTTAGTCGGTATATGCAGGAGCCGCGGAAGCCTCATCTGGAGGCAGCCAAAGGGATACTGAAGTACGTGAAGGGCACCCTTGAGATGGGGTTGTCCTATGAAGAGAAGTCCGACTTCAAGCTGCACGGGTACACGAATGCAGATTACGGAGGTGACGCTGATGATCGCAAGTCGACATCAGGTTACGTGTTCTTGTGTGGAGCAGCTGCTATCTCGTGGTGTAGCAAGAAGCAGGACTCTATTTCCCTTTCTACCACAGAGGCCGAGTACAAGGCGTTGTCCTTAGCAGCTCAGGAGTGTGTCTGGCTAAGGAGACTAGTGGAGGATGTGGACGAGGAGGTCAGCGGACCTACTGTGCTACGCAGGGACAATGAGAGTGCATTGGAACTGGTAACCAATCCATTTGTCATGCAAGAACCAAGCACATTGAGATCGAGCATCACTTCATCAGAGAGAAGGTGCTGAGTGGCTTGATCACTGTGGAGCATGTGCGGAGTGAAGACAACCTTGCGGATATATTCACGAAGCCCCTATCTGCGGGGTCTTTCCGGAGGCTTCGCTCATTACTTGGAGTTGTTCCCGGAGCTCACTTCAAGGGGGAGTGTTATGTTTGTGAAGTGAGTATATGCTGTGAAAGTGGCGACTATCCAGGTGGCAACTATCTAGGTGGCGACTATCCAGGTGGCGACTATCCAGATGACGACTATCCAGGTGGCGACTATCCAGCTAGCGAGTATCCAGTGGCGAGTATCTCCTACTCACCACCCCCCTTGAGTTTGCCTATAAATAGAGGGGGTACCCCCCCTAAAGAGACACCTCCTGACACCTTCTGACAGTGACGAGTATATACTCTGAGAGTGACGAGTATAACCATCAGAAGTGGCGAGTATCATCAACTCTGAGCGAGTTAGAGGTACCAGAGTGCTACCTGGCGAGCATCGGACTTGGAGTAAGTTCGGGCAGCTCCCTTGAGCTGGTAGCGAGTATTGGAGGAAGTGACGAGTATCGAGCTGACGAGTATCGAGCTGACGAGTATCGAAGTAACGAGTATCGAAGTGACGAGTATCGAGCTGACGAGTATCGATAGTGGCGAGTATCACCAGCGCGGTGTGCTCAGGAGGAGAAGCGGACCTTGTCCGTGACCAAGTTCTTACCTTCTATTGGCTGTTGTGATTCAAGTTGGATGCAACTTGTATTCAGCCGTGTTCAGTTGTAACTAGCTACCAAAATTAGTATTGTGAAAGCTTGTGTTCATCTTTGGTGTCCTTATTCTCCTGTTGGTTGACGTGTTCTTCCGACTTCAAAATATTTCACACTCTTAACATCCACATCAAGACTCTACATAAAACTTTCCCCATGATTCCCGATTTGCATTAACTTTAATCAACGTCGAATAGTGTGTAGAACTTAGGAACTAACACATCGAAACAAGACAACAAATAATAATCAACTTGCAATAAAGTATTAAGTTTAGCACCCCCGCCACCCGCTAATGCTTCGTTGCTGAACTCCCATTATTTCTCTAAAATAGCTGAAATTTTCTGAAAAAGCAGAATCCCTGTTTGAGAAGGGCTTTGTGAATATATTTGTCATTTGCTTTTTCTGTATTGCAATGCTCAAGTGCGACTATTTCATTTTCAACTGCCTATCGGATGAAATAAAAAAAATGGATTTTTCTTCTAAAATCTTCCGTAACCAGAGCACATAAGAGGTAGCTAAACTTGCTGCCACATTTTCAGCTTTTGCGGTAGATAAAGACATTCTATTGCTCTTTTCATTGTCATGACTCATGAGTGTACTTCAGAACCAAGAAAGAATGCAAAATCTGAAGTGCTCTTCTTATTACAAACACTTTTAGCTCAATCACTATTCCAAAAGCCAAACAACTACTGCTCTTTGTTTCTCTTGTGCATGATTCTAAGATCAAATTTACCTTGCAAATATCTTTAGACTGCCATTTCTACTCAAAAATGCACTTTACTAGGACTTTACATAAATTTAGACAACAAACGTGAGGCATGTGTTATATCAGGTGTTGTTGTCGTGAGCACAACAAATTTCCTTTCAAGCTTCTGGACAAAGTAGCATCTCTCATCATGTTTCATTGATTTTTTTTATTTATCATCAACTATGTTGCAACCATCATGTACCCTTGTGTACTAAATTTTTTGAGAACGCTCTCACAGTATTCTTTTAGCACATTAAATTCCAATAACTTCTTAATGAAAGTTTATGCCACAAAATAGTGTAAATGGCCCCAAGTCATTTATTTTATATCGCTTCGTCATGTATTAAATTTAAGTTTCATCTTTTCATGCTTTCACAAAAGATCAATTCATCAGCATATATAGAAACAATGAAAACATCTTTCTTACCTCGAGTCTATAGTTTCTGCTCCCTCTTCTTTGGAAGCCCTACTCAATGAAGTACCCATCAATTTAACCATACTGCACTTTATGTGATTGTTTCATCCCATGCAAAGTTTTATCAAACTACTACACTTTGTTTTCTGTCCTTCTTTTCAAAATTTTGTGGTTCTTCAACATACACTTATTCTTCCAAAACTCAATTAAGAGTAGGTTTCACATCAAGTTAATAAAGTACCAATCTTTTTGTGATGCAAGCTTGAAAAATGTAATGTTGGTGTAATGAACTTACATTCCAATTGAACTTAACATTCGTATTATAAAACAACATTCTCGATTTTTCCATAGCCAAAGTGCAAAAAAGAAATAAAAAATTGATCACAAATAGTAGAGTAGTAGTTGGGCACAAGAAAACTCTATTATTGATCAAAATAAAGTCAAAATAGTCTCACTTGAGCAAGAAGCTAGGACGGTCCGCCTCGGTCGGTCCATAAGTGCGTTGACCGGGCTGCCCAAGCTGTTTCAGATAGTCCGTAAATGCGTTGATCTCATTGGGAAGTCTATGGAAGTGTACATTAACGACATACTTGTAAAAAGTGTCTAACGCGACAACCATCTGAAAGACTTGGACAAGTGTTTTCAAGTCCTTCGCCTCTTCCAGATGCGGCTTAATCCCTCCAAGTGCGTGTTCGGCCTGATGGTCATGAAGTTCTTGCGTTTCATGGTGACTCATCGAGGAATCGAGCTCAACCCCGAGAAAATTAAGGCGCTGGAAGAAATGTCACCCCCTTGCTCCATGACAGAAGTACAATGCCTCAATGTGAGGATAACACTGCTATCTCGTTTCTTAACTCGGACAGGGGACAAGTACCTCCCGTTCTTTAAGGCTCTCCGAGGAGCACGCAACACTGGGTTCTAATGGATGGATGAATGCAGTACTCGACCTCTCCCCCACTACTCTCGAAGCCCATCACCAGAGAAATCTTATATTTGTACATGCCAGTGTCACCGCACGCTTTCAGCTCGATACTAGTCAAAGAAGAGGGAGGGATTCAGCACCCAGTATATTATCTTAGCAAGGTCCCGACCAACCCCGAACCAGATACCACGCGGCTGATAAAACATCCTTGGCTATGGTATTCTCCGCAAGAAAGCTTAGGCCGTATTTCCATGCTGATACCATCAAGGTGCTCAAACAACTGCAACTCCGCACAATCCTCCAGAAGTCGGAAGTGTTTGGGAGACTAGTAAAATAAGCAGTAGAACTCGTCGAGTTTGACATCAATACATGCACATGCCCGATATCAATTCTCAGGTGCTTGCCGATTTCGTGGTAGAATGCACTCTCCCTCCAGAGATCATTACTGATACCTGTGCTGGGCCTTGTATGTCGACAGTGCGTTGGGTGCTGAGGGGGCAGGCGTAGGTTTGTTGTTGGTAAGTACCGAAAGGGACACTCTCGAGTACGGCCTGAGGCCTCAGGTTAAAGTTTCCGGCCACCAACAACATCGCGGAGTATGAGGCCTTGATCGCCGAACTTCTGCTGGCTATCGACTGCAAAGTGGAGAGTTTGACCGTGCACACAGATTCCTAACTGGAGGTCTCGCAGGTCAAGGACTACGAGGCGTCGCAGATCGCAGTACCTTCAACTCGCTAGATCCCTCCCCACGAAGTTTCAATCTCACCAAATCCTTCACATCCCAAGAGAGCAAAATTTGAGGGCGCACACAATCTCCAAGTTAGCTACATCCCCCTCCGGCTACCCGACGAGGCGTCGTCGAGTTGAAGATATAGTGGTGCCCAACTTCCATGGGCCGCGGGAGATCACCGCCATAGCTGGAGGAGATCCCTGTTGGATGAGTCCCATCATCACTTACCTTGAGACCGGGCAACTGCCATTGGATGGCCTAGAGACGCGACGTTTGTGAATACACGCTGCATCGTTCTCTATCATCGGTGGGGAACTTTACAAGCGTTCTTTTTTCTGGACCCTACCTGAAGTGTCTGCCCGCCGCGGAAGCGGAATATTCTCTGAGGGTGATTCATGAAGGGGTGTGCGGTGAGCTTCTGGGCGGCAAGACCTGACACTTAAAGTCTTGTGCCAAGGATTTTATTGGCCCACTCTGAAGAAGGACGCACTCGAGTTCGTTCAGTAATGCAAAAGTTGTCAACTCCATGTCAACGTCCCTCGCCAGCCTCCCGTTAGCCTCACACCTTTGTAAAGTGTATGGCCCTTCGCATTAGATTACTTCATCAAGTGGGTTGAAGCTGAACCACTCGCCAAAATTATGGAGGAAAACGCGAAGCAATTAGTCTGGAAGAACATTGTCTGTCAAGCATACCGGGATTTATCATCGCGAATAATGGTACACAATTAATGGGGAAGACATTCGCCAAGATGTGCGAGGACTTAAGGATAAATCTCCGTCGTACTACTGTGGCGCATCCGCATGCCAACGGCCAGACAGATGTCACTAACCGCACCATCCTCAAGGGACATTCACGGCTGCCACCGCCGTGCCAAGTAGACCCTAAATTTAATCAATAAAGAATAGTGTGTAGATCTTAGGAACTAACACAACGCTACAGAGAACATAATAAATACCAATATACGTCCAATAAAGCATTCATTTCATCACATATATGACTACTTGGTTATCCTACTCGAGTTCATGTACTGTTTAATGGAACTAAGCATTTTATCCTGGTGATGAAGATGCTGAAGTCGTTGGTGTTCTCTATTTGGTTTTCTGGACACTAACACCGACTGCGTAATTAATAATTTTAGTAGCAGAAAGAAACAACGATGGTTTTATTTGCTTTTCTAAGGATTATTTTATTTTTCAATAGGTAGTGCCAATAAAAAGCTGTTTGCGCAGTTAAATATTTTTGATCATTATTGCAGAAGAGCTTTTCGTTTTCTACTCAATGCTATTTTGCAATTCGAAGTTTTGGACTTGTGAATACACCCAAAAGTTGCTCATGTGCACTTACATTGAGACTTAGGCGTCGTATGAGGGGACTTATTTTCAGCGGTCAAGCGGTTACGACCGCATGAACCCTAAAACCTTAATTAAGGTCCGGTTCATGCGGTCGTAACCGCTTGACCGCTGAAAATAAGTCCCCCAAACGTAGCCTTAAACTTGAATTCACTAAATTTGAGAAACAAGCATAAACTGAAAAGGGGAGAAAATGTTCAGCTTTAACATTGCTTTATTTCTATTAAGGACTATTAATGTATGCAATTTTATTTTGTATTAAATTTTAGCTTTTAGTTTTTTATATTTTACGAGCTTTTGACAAAATCGGCTATCGAATCAAAAAATCATTAAAGTAAAAGTGCATGGATACAACTCGCTTGGTATGCTTCGGACTAGCTTTTGATGACTAGTTCCCTCTTAAAGTTGCTCTCCAAATGAGAGTTTAAACCTAGAAGATTCAAAGATGATTATAGGACTCTCCTACACTCCCTTATATAAGCGAAAGTGGGGTATACAACCTTACTATTGAATGTCAGTTTGGCTACATAGGTAAATAGATGGAGGCGAGGATGGGCCTAGGAAGTTGTAATTGTATCGATTTTGCTTTGTATTTTATGTAACTTTACATATGTATTTGTATAAGAGTTAGTAAAGAAGAAATGAATGTTTTTAAGCAGCTCATGTTTATATTGACTTTAGGTGTGTGTGTGTGCACACAAGGGTTCTATAAATATTTTTACTCTCTGCATTCTAATAACAAAGCATTAGAGCTAGGTTTTGGAAGCAATTAGCCTTGGAGAGGATACTGAATTTCATCACTCACCAAAGACAATTATGAAAATTGATGCATTTATATGAAGATTTTTCTTGGTGCTTGCTAAGTTTAGGTAGTTGTGGAGAACAACATAGAAGGAGCTTCCTCCAAGATGAAAAATAATCAAATGGATTTTGCACTCATCCATTAAAGTTTGGATGGCAAGATGTTGAAAAGGTTGCAAAAGCAATCACCTATAATCAAGCTTGACAAATTCTTTAAGCCTGGCCAAGAACCATTACCCTCTTTCAAATCGCAGAAGCAATCGAATAATTCCATACCGTGAAAGCTACAATTAATCCTCCTGTTTGAGATTTTGTCTATGTTCAGGGGACCAGATGAATGAGAGTGTCGCAATCAAGATTTATCAGGAGCGATCTCGATTGAAAGAGTTGAATATATTTATCTATTTGTATTTCGTCTTTTATATTGTCACGTGGTATGTCACGTGTTGCGTATTTCTGTTCGTCGGGGTACATAAGGACATAGGTCTTTATTTGTAACCCTAATTTTAGAATAACATTTTTTCACACATTTCTCTCAACTTGGTATTAGAGCGAGAAATCTTGATCCTGCGTCACGTTCTCGCTTGCCGCTCGAACCCGCTCTCCGCTCAATCCCGCTAGCGCAATGTCCAGTGTCGGTGTACGCTTCTTCTGACATCGTCAACGTCCGCTTTTTCCTCCAACAACAAGGTCAACATCTGCATCTTTCACCAGCAACATAGTCGACATTGGCCTTTTCCAATATTCTGGCTGTCATTGCCTAGCAGGCCTTCTTCTAGCAAGTCCCTCGCCAACGACTCCTACAGTCCGCCGCTTCTTGGTGACCTTTATTCTCTAGATTTGGATCCATTTTGCCGTATGTTGCGTTCTCACTTTGACTCTACTACCATTGATTCTACCACTGTGTTTGCAACATCAGGTATCTTGAAAGCCCATGCTACTTTTACATCCCGATCTGAATGAATCATATACTCAAGGGCTACCGAATATATGATCGGATCCCCATCAAGTTTTACCTCTTACATTCCTCACCCCGGTCGTAATAAAGTTATTGTGGCTAATGACTCTTTCCTCTATTGTGGGAAAAGAAATAATTTCTTGTTCTGTTGCCTTTTCTCTATCTTCTGTATTGCATGTGTCATCATTTCCTCCTAATCTTTTATCTGTTAGTCCTTTAACTAATTCGTTAAATTGTTCAGTAACTTTTTTGCCTGACATTTATGTCTTTCAAGATTTTGCTACGAACCGAAACATTGACATTGGTTGAAATGTCAGTGGACTATACTTGTTGGACCAACAATTGACCCCCAATGCTCTCTCTACCACTAGGGCTCCTTCCCTCTCTGACATTCGACGTTGTCATCAACATCCTGGGCACATCTCCCCCATTTATCTTATCGATCTTTTTTTTACTTTTAGTTGTTTTGTCTCTCTTTTGTGATGCTTGTGAACTGTTGAAATATACAGTCCAAGTCATACATCTTCAACTAGTTTATCTCCCTTTGATGTAATTCACTCTGATGTTTGGGGTCCTTACCCCATGTTGTCTTTATTTGGATATTGTTGATTTGTTACCCCGTGTTATCTTTGTTTGGGGTCCTTACCCCGTGTTTGGGGTCCCTTTGATGTGATTCATTCTATGCTCATGACGGGATCTCTAATGTTCCTCTTCTTATCGTTGCTTTTTCACACATCTCGGTTCATATCCCTTTTACTCCAAATCTTCCTTCGCGGCCGCTGCCTCCCCATCTACATACATAGTCTCGCAAGCCCCTTGATGTGAACACGTACAATTCGATAAAGTTCAATCTTTACAAGTACCTGCTTCGGTTTCAGATTCTGATGACGACCTCCATATTCACATTGCTTATCTCAAAAGTAACACAGGTTGTACCAAATATCTCTTATCACCATCTCTCTTCTGCTCACAAATTTTTTATCTCATCTCTTTTCTCTGGGCTGATTTTGTTTCAAAGTTCAAGTGATTTGGGCTCAACTCGAAATTGAAATTTTCGAGTCGATCTCATTTTGAAATTGAAATTATTTCGAGTCGACTCGAAATGACTCAATTTCGAGTCGCATTGAAATGGAATAGAATCGACTCAAAATTAAATTGAGTTTACTCGAAATTAAGTAAATGAAGACTTTATGACTTTAATTCCTTAGTTAGGTTTAGACTTTAGTGTTTTTAATTTTAAATTAATAATATTTTTATCAATGCTAGTTGATTCGAATCATATTTCGAGTGTTTCGAGACAGATTCGAAATTGACTCGAAATATGTCTGTGTCAAATATGTTCAGCCTTAGTTTCCTTAAATGTGATTCCTAAGAACCTGCAAGAGACTATCAAGATACCTGAATGGATAATGACTATTGAAGAAGAAGTCTACGCTTTAGACTAAAATGGAACATGACAACTTACATATCTTCCTTCTGGAAAAAGAACGGTAGGGTCACGTTGGATTTTCTACATTAAGCAAAATTAAAACGGGATTGTGTGATATAATGCTCAATTAGTGGTTCAAGGATATACCCAAACCCAAGGTTTTGATTATCAGAAACTTTTGCCCTTGTTGCAAAAATGAACTCTATTCGGGTTTGCCTTTCTTGTGCTGCATGTCTTGGGTGAGATCTACAACAGTTGGATATTAAAAACGCCTTCCTGCATGGTGAGTTGAAAGAAGAAGTCCACGCGAAGTTTCCTCTTAGATTTTCCCAAGAAGGGTCTATTGAGAAATTTGGTCATCTCAGAAAATCCAAATATGAGCTGAAGCAATCCCTTTAAACATGGTTTGAGTGATTTCATAAAACCATGGTACTATTAGGCCACAAGTAGGAACATATTGATCACACCCTCTTTGTTAAGAAGAGTGGAACAAAAGTGTTGATTCTCATTGTATATGTGGATGACATGTTCCTTATCAGGAATGCTATTAGGGAAATTGCTCACTTGAAAACACAATTTTTAGGAAAGCTAAAATATTTCTTGGGGATTGAAGTTACAAAGAAATTATATTCTTGACCTCTTGGAAGAAGCTGATATGCTTGGATGTGCTCCAATGGATGCCCTATTAAGGATAATCATAAAATTGATGAGCACAGAGATAAAATTGACGTCTCTAGCTACCAGAGATTAGTTGGTAGGTTTATATACTTATTTCATACTCGTCCTGATATTATTTATATTGTTGTCATTCTAAGTAGATTCATGCTTGCCCCTAAGATCCGTCATCAAAAGGCAACTTACCTGGTCTTAAGGTACCATACGACGTCTACAAGATGTAGGATTCTTTTCTCAACAAACCAGCTTTTTAGAATTGAAATTTTACAGATGCTGATTGGACAAGTTGCCAAGATGACAGAAAATTTACTACATGATATTGTTCCTTTATAGGAGGGACTCTTGTAATCTGGAGGAACAAGAAACAAAATATTGTAGGAAGATCTAGCGTTGATGCAGAATATTGCGCCATGTCACAAGATGTATGTGAAGGATTATGGTTGAAATCAATTCTTAAGGATTTGAGTCTCTTCGAGGACAAGTCTACTACTCTTTATTGCGACAACAAAATTGTCATTAATATTGCTCACAATACAGTCTAACATGAACGAACCAAGCATATCGAAGTGAATAGACACTTTATTAAAATCAACTTAACAAAGTCAATATTTGTACCCTTTGTGAATTACCAAGATTAACTTGCTGACATTTTCACTAAAGGGTCTGTAACAACTTTACTGCAACACATTTAAGTTGAGAATGATTGACATATACTCCCAAGTTGAGGGGTAGAGTTAGATATATTTACTTATTTGTATTTCGTCTTTTATATTGTCATGTGGTATGTCACATGCCGTGTATTACTAGTCGTCCAAGTATATCAGTACTTAGGTCTTTGCTTGTAACCCTAGTTTTAGAATAACAATTTTTCATGTGTTTCTCTCGACTAAGAATTCTCTTGTTCATGTGTCTCGAGGAAACATTTTTCTTGTTTTTGTCCCCTCTTATTTTGTTAGTAGAGAGAAAGACAAGGAGATCTCGATGCTCGTTTGGTCAAGAGAGTTCAATGTCTTGTCTCATGATAGTTGCAGTGGTAGTTCAATGCGATGATCTATCATATGTCGACAATAATCTTTTTTGTCAGCGGTTGTTATCATGGTTGTGATGCATCCAACACATTGTTTCAGTCCATGGTGACATTTAGTTTCCATGGTGACATTAAGTTTATGTTCATTATTATTTTTGTTGTCATAATTGCATCTTATTTTGATTTATATATCAAATCTCAATTTCCAACCAACCCTTCATTGTGTGGGCATTGTTTTTAGAGAATTATTTTCAAACAAGTGCTATTAGAGCTAGGTTCTATTTAGGTTAATCGATTTTGCATTTACATCAAATTTGAGAATCCATAGGTGTCGCAATTTGTAGCAAAGCCAATTTATGAATTTGATTACCTTGGATATATGGACTCTGCCGATAATGGATTTTCGGCAAGGGATTAAGTTTTGAATCTGATGTGTGAGTGCACCATGTTCATGAAAATGAAGTGTGCTTGCATTTACCTGATAATGCGAGACATTACTATTAGTGTATCAACATAATCAAGCCGGATGCCGCAATCTTCCTTCATTCCTCTCATCAAAGCTTGCGTCATTTCGTCCTGCAAGAAGAAGTTCTCATCAGCCCCCGAAAAAGAAGAGATAAGAAAAATGTTTTGAAGCCCGCACTTTATCTCATGCAGCAACAATGTTTTAATTTAAGTATTTTTTTGTCTCTTTGTATCTTTTGCTTTGCCTATATAAAGGGTAGGAATATAAGCCCTTTGTATCCCTGTTTTGTAATATTTCCCTTTTGATAAAATATCTGGTAGTACTGTCTATCTTCCCCCACCTATCTTAATTTTACTTTCCTAACATGGTATCAGAGCGGCCGGTTGGAGACTTGTGAGTGTTGCTTTCTGCCATCAGAGGTAGCCAAGGCTATGTAGCTTCATTTGCATTGAATCATCTTGTTGTTCATGTACCTTTCTCTACTCATGACATCCTCAAGCAGCCAATGATCACAAAATTTTCAATATTGACCTACAGGAGTTCCAATATTTGAAGGAGATGCCTTTGACTTTTGGCATGTCCAAATGAGGACATTATTCTTGTCTCAGGGACAATGGGGCTTAGTTCAAAATGAGCTCGTTCAACCAATAGCCATCAATCCTCTTCAAAATTGGGATCCAGCAACGGTGAACACTTACAATGAAGAACTAAAGAAGGATGCCAAAGCCCTCCTGTGCATCCAACAAGGGGTAGGGAGAAGCATATTTTCGAGCATAATGGGGGCCACAACATCAAAAGAAGCATATGACCTTCTCAAGATTGACTACCAAGCTTCCACGAAGGTAATATCGATCAAACTTTTGAATTTATGACAAGACTTTGATACACTCAAAATGAAAGAAAATGAGAATATCAATCAACACATCCATAGAATCACTGTCATAACCAACCAAATTAAGTGTTATGGTGAAACTATAGAAGAAAAGAAAATGGTCGTAAAAGTCTTGAGAACCATAACAACAAAATATGCTGCTGTAACAATAGCTATTCAAGAAGCCAAAGACCTTAACACTCTCCTTAAATGAGCTAATAGGGTCCCTACAAGCTCATGAGGAGAGAGAGAAAGGATATGAAGAGACACATCTTGAGCAAGCCTTCCAAAGTAAGGTCAATATAAATGAAAAAGTTAGTGAAAAAAGGAAACTAACATTAATGTGCAATTTGTGTAAAAGAAATAATCATGAAGCCCAAGATTGCTTCTATAAATGTAGAAGATGTAGGAATCCAACTCACTTTAACAAAGATTGTTGGTTCCAACAAAGAACTGAGAAAGAAAGAGGGGAAAAAGATAAGAACCATGATAATGAGATAGACCGGGTGTTCTATTCTAACTCCAACAAAGAAAAACAAAATGAAAGCACATGGTACTTAGATAGTGATTGCTCAAATCATATGACCTACCTCAAAGAAGTCTTTGTTTGGTTAAATGAAGAAGAAAAATCTCAAGTGGTCCTTGGAGATGGAAACACCAAAACTATAGAAGGAAAAGGAATTATCTCAGTTCAAGACAAATCTGGACAAGCATAGTACATACATGATGTTCAATATGTTCCCGGAATTGCTCACAACCTTTTAAGTGTTGGTCAATTAGTTAATAGAGGATATAAAGTTGTATTTAATCAAGACAAATGTTAGATTTCTAAGAAAGATGGAACCAAAATAGCCTTTATTCAAATGACCAACAATAAGATTTTTGCCTTGACATTGCCTGCCATAAAGGAGCATGCGCTGCTAAGTAATGTCCCCTCTGCTTCAAAGATATGACATAAAAGGTATGGTCACTTGAATTTTCATGACCTTACAAAATTAAGTAGGGAAAAACTTGTTTTAGGGATACCCACCATACAAACAGAACAAAGGCCATGTGAAGGATGTGCCCTAAATAAATTAACAACACCTTTTCCCAAATCGAGCAATAGTAGAGCCACCAAGCCACTTGAGTTACTTCATATGGATGTATGAGGTCCAACTCTGAGTCCATCCCTATCAGGAAAACATTATTATCTTCTACTGGTAGATGACTACAAAAGCTCTAAAAAATAGCACACCATATGAAACTTGGCATGGCAAGAAAGCCCAAATTAATCATCTCAAAATCTTTGGAAGTATAGCCTACAACTTACTTCCAACAGACAAAAGAACTAAAATAGATTTGAAGAGTGAAAAAACTATTTTATTAGGCTATGGTGAAGAATCAAAAGCCTATAGATTATATAACCCATCAAATAACAAGCTTATAATATCCAGAGATGTTAAAGTTGTAGAAGAAGAAGAGTGGCAGTGGGATGCTGTAATGGATCAGATACAAAAGAGGATTGCTCAACTCTACAACAATGAAGATTCCTCAAAAGAACCTATCTCAACTGAAGAAGCTCAGCCATCCACTCACGAGATAGGAAGTACAAGTGATTCATTAGGTAATCTATCAGATGTCTCCTCTGAATCTTCATCTCCACAGCAGTATAGATTGCTTTCAGAAATTTATGAGGACTGCAATTTAGCCTTATCTGTAGTAAAGACAAACTGCTATAAAGAAGCTATAACAAATCAGTGTTGGATAAATGCCATGAATGAAGAGATTGCCATGATCAATAAAAACAAAACTCGGGATCTAGTTGATAAACCTGAAGATAAGTCAGCCATAAGGGTAAAATCGCTCTTCAAAATAAAATATAATGAAGATGGGTACATCCTAAAACATAAAGCCAGATTAGTTGCTAAGAGTTATTCCCAAAAACCAGGCATTGATTACTTTGAAGCTTTTGCTCCTGTAGCAAGATTTGAGTCAATAAGAGTAATCTTAGCTATAGCCACGCAATTTGATTACTCGGTGTACCAAATGGATGTTAAATCAGCTTTCTTAAATGGAGAAATAGAAGAAGAAATTTATGTCATGCAACTGGAAGGCTATGAGCTTGTTAAAAATAAAACCAAAGTTTACAAACTAAAGAAAACTTTATATGGGCTAAAACAAGCCACTCGAGCTTGGAATTGCAAAATAGATTCAAGCTTATTAAACTTTGGTTTTACCAAAATTGATCTTGAGCCAACCCTATATTTTAAAAGAAATGAAAAACCATATACTTTGTTATGCATCTATGTAGATGATCTTCTTATAACTGGGTCAGACTGTATAGAACTTGCCCAAATCCAATCAAAAATGAAAAATGAGTTTGACATGACTGATCTTGGGCAAGTAAAATATTTTTTGGGAATGCATATACAAAGAAGCAGTGCATGTTTGCTCATCAATCAAACCAAATATATAGATGGTCTGGTCATACGGTTCAACATGGAAGACGCAAAAATTGCTGCGACACCTATTCCAATTGGTGTAAAACAGAAGAAGGAAGATGGTGAAGGAAAAATAGATTGTGAAGAATATCGAAGCTTAGTGGGGTCTCTGATTTATCTTACAAACACAAGACCAGATATTGAGTATGCTATCAACCTTGCATCAAGGTATATGCATTCACCCAGTACAAAGCATCTTATGGCGGTCAAACGAATACTTCGATATGTTAAGGACACTAGTGTGAAGTTTTTAAGATCGATGGAACACTGAGACAAGCACACCAACAATGAACAAAAAACACTTCTTTATTATTTGGTAAATAGTTACAGCAATTACAAGAGAAACGAGCTGAATAAAAGTTGCAGACAACTTGATTCACAACAATCAAGAGTAAGTAACGACAACAGGTCGCGGACAGAGTCCGCTTCTCAACTCCTCACTAGCGCATGCGCATGCGCCGCGCGAGCTCGCTGCTCGCACTCTCTCCTGACGAGACTGCAGATGCAAACCGCCAACTCACACAGGCCGCTACCGCCCAGCGCTATCTCCTACCGCCGGCGCTAACTTCCGGTCTCACACAGCTCGCGAACCTTGCTCTAGGTCGCTCCGAACTCACTCCGAGTTCACTCCCACTTGAGACCGCCCAAGTTCTCCTTCGAACTCGCTCCAAGTTCGCTCTCACTGAGACCGCCTATTCAGACCGCACAAGTCTCCTCTGTTCTCTGATCTGGTCTGAAGGAGGATTGCCCCCCTATTTATAGAATAGGATCCGCCACCATGAAGTGGGTCTAGCGTCTGCGCTAGCTCACTTCACAAATTTTAACAACTAGAGAATATGGGATTAAATTCAGTCCAAAAATTCCACAATGTGATGCTCAGAAAAGTAACAGAGAAAATTAGCTCAGAAGAAAAGAAGAAACATAAAGAAAAAGAAATTGTCAACTGCGGAGAAGTTAGTAAAAGGATGATGTCAGCCATAATATAAGAAAAAAGGAAAAATCTGTTAGTAGTGAAGAAGAAAAGCAACAAGATAATCTTTTAACATTATCAGGTTACTCATACATCGATTGGGGAGGATGCAGTGATGATCGACGAAGCACTTCTGGTTTTATCTATTTCCTGGCAGAAAATCCCATCTCCTGGAGTTCCCGAAAACAAAAAACTGTGGCTCTATCATCCACTGAAGCAGAGTATGTTGCATTAAGTGAAGCAGCAAGGGAGGGACGATGGCTAAAGAGAACGTTGCAGAAAATAATAGGCAAATCCGATATTTCAACCAGCATCAAGGTCGACAATACCTCAACAATCTCTTTAGCGGATAATCCCATTTTTCATAATAAAACAAAGCATCTTGAATTAAAATGATACTTTATCAGAGATCTAGTAAGTAAGAAAGAAATCTCTGTGAATTTTTGCAACTCCAAGGAGCAAATCGCCGATGCCCTAACCAAAGCTCTTATCGCCGATCAGTTTGGAGAGTTAAGGAGAAAGATGCATGTTACCAGCGATCTCGATTAAGGGAGGGTATTAGAGTATCAGCATAATCAAGCCGCGGGCCGCAATCTTCCTCCATTCCTCTCATCAAAGCTTGCATCATTTCATCCTGCAAGAAGTTCTCTTCGGCCACCGAAAATAAAGAGATAAGGAAAATGTTCCGAAGCCCGCACTTTATCTCCTGCAGTAGCAGTGTGTTTTATTTTAAGTATTTTTTTTTTCTTTTTGTATCTTTTGCTTTGCCTATATAAAGGGTAGGAATATAAGCCCTTTGTATCCCCCTTTTGTAATATTTTACTTTTGATGAAATGAAATATCTGGTAGTACCGTCTACCTTCCCCAACCTATCTTAATTTTACTTTCCTAACAATTACATGGTCGTCCTCCTAAGATTTATGTGGGAAGAGGTTTAGATAGTCAAGATCGTACGGTGAATCAACCATCTATGACTTAGGTTCGACAAGTTAATTTTGTTCATCAAAGTGTGGACCACCCTGATGTGAGTTGTGATGCCAAAATGGTGTGAATTCGAATCATTCTCATGTTTGAAGTCGACTTATATCTAGTTGACATATGTTCTAGCGAAAAAGTGGCGCTTCGATTCGATGTTTGTTGATATAGATGGTGTGATCAAAACTTTGAACAAAAAGGGTGATTGTCATGGTTGGTTCACGTTCCATGAACCGGATGGTTTACGTGAACCGATCCTCCCTTCATTAGCCCTTATATGAGCCTTAGCCCCCTTTCAAATCTCGCAGAAGTACCCTCAAATCTTCGCGCTGTGAAATCTTTAGCCGATCATCAAACCCATGTTTTTCAAGATTCTACGGCCACTCTCAGGAGTGCGGGAAGGAAAGCGGACCGCTTGAAAGAGCAGGGGCGTCGATGGTGGAGGATTCTCCTCTTGTTTGTTTGCGATAGAGTTGGCCGGCTTCTCTTCATAATGTGGTGCTAAAAAAACTGATTTGTTCCTTAATAAGCTCATTTTTAATGCTTTTAATTGAAGAATTTAGTGAATAATTTAAAATAATTTTAGCGATCAAATTATCATTAGTATTGTGTAATCTCTTCCATGTTTATGTTAATTTGATCACTATATATATTGATGTATTTGTGTACATGTATATATAGAGCTATGTGCATGAGTGCGTAATTCATATTAATTTTATGTTCTAGATTTGAAAATAATTTTGACTCTTTTATGAAATAAATACTGCCTATTAAATAAATGTTTATGATAATTACATCTACCATAAATAAATTTAAGGGTAGAGCATTCACTTATATATTTTGAGATATTGATAAGTGTGTTGATTGCACTAAAGAAAAGTCTCAAATGGATTTGCTAAAATTTAGTTTAAAAATGAATTTGGATCATGGAAAATCTCGGTTACAAATATTGTGTTGAAGCATGGAAAATCTCGGCCCCAAAATTCGGATCAATGCAGCCCGAGGTTACTGATCTTGCGGCTCAACTCCACGGCTCGGATAGCTAAAATAGGAGAGAGAAAATAACTATAAGCACACCCCAGGTGCTCCAGCAGGGAGGTCCCACCACATACCCAGAAGTTTGGGAGAAACTTCCCCTTCGCAACCAAAAGCTGGGCGAGGTACTAGACGGGCATGGACTTGGCGAGTATCCAGCTTGGGGGGACCTCGACCACTTCCAAAAAGTGTCATTTCTAGTACCCCTGGGGGTCTATTTATAGAGAAATCCTAGGGGGTATAGGCGAGTATACTGCCTAAGCTCGTGAGTTACAAGGGCTACTTGCCCATACTCACGAGGTACTCGCCCAAGCTCGCCTCTGCTCGCCTCTGCTCGCCCCTGCTGGCCCCTGCTCGCCTCTGCTCGCCTAGCGAGGTCTGCGAATAGGCGTCTCCTTAGGCCTTTCTGATCTCGACGAATTATGGGTGGTACATATTGAATGTGGAAATTCATACTTATAGCCATGTAGACGCTATCATTAAGTAATTTTTTGCGTATTTTCAGACGTGCAAATTCATATCAAGTATTCTCTTAGGTGGTGGTCCGTTTGACATGGTGGTGGCGGTCGTGAACGTGACGGTTACAAATTTTCATTTGTTTGACGAGATTTTTTTCACTCCGGTGAATTTTGGACAAAAATATCATCGTCATGAAATTTGTGTTTAATATAACAACAATTATGACTCCTACCAAGACAAAAAAATAATTGTGAACATAAAAATGGATGAAGTCTCTTAGATAATGGGCCCATAATATGTGATTTTCCTTCTCTACAAAGCCAGCAAGTATTTTGAGCCATGTCTGTTCTAAATAATTTTGCACAAATTTAGGTCGAGTCATTATTTTTCTAAAAAGCAAATATTTGGTAAACTAAATAAGTTTTATATGGAATCAGTTAGGGCCCGTTCGTTTGGACGGAATTGGAATTCGATATTGGAATTGAATATTGATAAATATCGTGGAATTAAATATCGGTGACTAATTCTAATTCCAACGTTCGTCTAATAAACAGTATTGTTAAATATTGTGGAATTAATCAATACTTTTTTTCGTTTGTTAAATAAAAATCAATTTATGAATTGAAAAAATATTACGAAAAAACTAATATTTATCACATATATCATAAACAAATGTATGTCATGATGACGATTTTTTCGCCCGAGAACGATTTTTCCGCCCTGGCGCAATTTTTTCGCACAACCGCGATTTTTTCGCCCGGGGGCGATTTTGTGTCCCGGGCATGATTTTTTTGCCCGAGCGCAATTTTTTCCCGGGTGCGATTTTTCCACCCGCCCGTCCGAAAAAAGCTCGCATAGGCGATAAAAGTGCGTCCCAGCAAAAAACCGCTCCCCGGTGAAAAAATCGCGCCCAAAAAATAGCCCTCGAGCAAAAAAATCTCGTAGGGCGAAAAAAATTCGCCCGGGAAAGAAAATCGCTCCCGGCCAAAAAAATCTTGCCCGGCGAAAAAATTGCGCCCGGGCGAAAAAATTGCGGTCGGCCAAAAAAATTGCTCCCTGACGAAAAATAGCGTTTGAGCGAAAAATCGCGTCGGGGCGAAAAACTCTCCCCTGGGAGAAAAATTCGCGCCCGGGCGAAAACTTCGCCCCCGGGCAAAAAATTCGCGTCCGGGCGAAAAATTCGCGCTCGGGCGAAAAAATCGAGTCCGGGCGAAAAAACGCTCTCGGGGAAAAAAATTGCGCGCGGGTGAAAAAAATCGCGCCCAGGCAAAAAAATCGCGCTCGGGCGAAAAAAATCGCGCCCGGGCGAAAAATGCGCGCCCCGGCGAAAAACGCGCGCCTGGGCGAAAAACTCGCGCCCATGCTAAAAATTGCGCTACCGGGTGGCAAACCTTGCGCCCGGGCGAAAAACGCGCCCCGGGGCGAAAAACGCGCGCTCGGGCAGAAAATTTCCGCCCGTGCAAAATTTGCGCGTCCGGGCGAAAAACGCGCTTTCGGGCAAAAAACTCGCGTCCGTGCGAAAAACTCGCGCCCGGGTGAAAAATTGTGCGCCCGGGCGCATAAACGCGCGCCCGAGCGAAAAATGCGCGCCAGGGCGAAAAACGCGCGCTAGGGCGGAAAATTTCCGGTCGGGCAAAATTTGGGCGTCCGGGCGAAAAACGCGCGTTCGGGCGAAAAACTCGCGTCCGTGCGAATAACTCGCGCTCAGTCGAAAAATTATGCGCCCGTGCGCATAAACGCGTTCCCGGGCAAAAAATGTGATAAATTGTGTGTGCCAGACTCGCCCAATTCCGATATGTCTAGCTAGATTTTGTGCTTAGGCTAAAATCAATTCCATGATATTCAACTCAAATTTCAATTATTAAAGCTACCTAACAAGCGAACGGCGTAATTGGAATTCGACGTCGAATTTCAATTCCAAGTCTTCAATTCCGTCCAAACGAACGGGGCCTTAATGTTTTTTTGAACCTGTTCAAATGAAAATATCTTGATTTTTTGTTACTATAAATATTAGAAGGTTTTAAGAATTGAACCCAATGATGAACGAGAGTAAAAAAAAGTTTAAGGTCCAATCAGCCTTTATTTTATATGGATATACGTATAAATATAATGTATATTTATATATCATTATATTATATAATATTAAAATTGTCTTCGTATATATAATAGTAACAACTTGCAGAGTGACTTAGGCGGGTGACTTATTTTCACCGGTCAAGCGGTTGCGACCGCATGAAAATAAGTTATTTTAAACGGAGCCTTGGCGAGTGACTTTCATCTAAGCCGGCCTGGTTAAATTGGTCGAAACGTGGTTTGTGATTGGGGCGGTTTCTTAGGCTCAACAGGACCGGAATAGGTCCCGATTCATGCATGGTTCAATCATGCGACTGAGAAGTACGTCCACGCATGCGACGACATGTGCGATCGGATCTTCATCCCTTTCGCCGCCTAAAATTAAAGCGACATATTTAAATTTAAAATGCGAACCCAACTCAACTCTCCTAAAACGAGAAAAAAAAAACGTGATTAAATTCAAATCTCAAACAAACGAAAATGACGAGACGAAAGTACGAAATTAACCGCCACCATCCGTAATTTGTCGCTAAGAAATGCCGTCATCATCATCACTCCTAAAACTAACCGTCGAGCTCCATTCTGGCACGGATATCCACCACGTGCAAGCCTCATCCCCCACGTGCCGCATTTCAACGGCGATAATCGGGTTCCATCGCATCACCATCATCGTCCGCTGGAGGCCATGCAAGCACGTGCTGGAATAGGCGCACGTTTTAAATTCCGGAATGCTGTGGCTGGCCTAATAATTAGGAAAGAGAGGAGGGGTTTCTTTCAACTGTTTGTGGGCATGGAAATGAGCAAGGCAGAAGAAAGCAAGCGCCCGGTTCTCCTCGTTCAGTAATAAGCCGTGTCCGAAATCATACATCTTGATTGATTTGGACGGCCAGGATCTACGTTGATCGCATGTGCCCGCTGGATGAGTTTAGGGTTCGGCGTTGCGGTTGAAAACACGGGTAGTTTGTATTCATGGAGAAACAACCTGGTTTACATCGATCCTGAGCATGTCGATATGCAATCCTCCGGCGCACAGCGTATGCTCCTCCTGTGAGATAAATTTTATTCTCTCTCTGGTGTCCGTTGTAATTGTTAATAGTCACCGGATCTTTCTTGTTTAAAAAAAAAAAACTTAGACACCATATTGTCTTAACCTATGCATCGAACCTAGCTAAATAAAAGTTGTTAGTGGAGGAGCCTATGATCTGAATTGCACAAAACTACATGAGTTAAGTGAACGCGCCATTTCATGTGCATGATCTATTTTGCACGCTATAGATATTCATGTTTTAGAATTAAGTTTGTAATTTTTTTGTCTTTGTTATGATTAGAACTATGAACAATCTGTGTCTACTAATGTAAATTCCACAAAAAGCAATTTTATTCTGCAGTTGGATAGTTCTTTTGTCTCAAATCCTATTATGTTGACTGAATTTTATCTTGTAGCTAGTCGAACAACATAATTGGATTTCTGCACAAATACAATCCTGCAGATATTAATTTTCTGACCAATGTCAATTCCTGCGCGCCGAACAAACTCTAAACATTTACTTTACATAGGGGTAAAAGCTTTGTTTGGTGTCTGTTTGGGTGAGTGGTAGCGTTGAATGGAGCTCTCTCGTTGTGGTTGGAATAAGATTTAGTATTTTAGAGTTTAGGGTTCTCTGTATGATTATGCGTCAGCCAATCATTTTTCCGGTGGATTCGGATTTTTAGTGATGAGTTGCATGTCATTTTTAGTGATTATTAACGCTAAACCCTAAATTATGTAAGGATCGGACATAAAATAATGTTTTGGGGGGATCGGTGGTTCTAAACGTTGGTTGCTCAAACGTGCAAAAATGTCACTTACGTTCGTTTACATAAGAGGAAATTTTGCATAAAGCTCCATTTACCGCTGCAGTAGTGGTCGTGAATGTGGGGGGCAATGAACCGTCGTCGTTCATGAATGACCGACCTTACGTAATTAAGGAACTTCGTTCACTTTTATGTTCAAAATTAGTTTTTTCTTTCTTAATGACGGTCATAACTGTTGTAATGAGAAACATACATTCTATGAGGGTGTCATTTAAGTCCAAACTCACCGGAGCAAAAAAAATTGTCTGACATGTAGGAGTAAATATAGTCGTATGATCGTGATTCCTATGACGGAGATGATCTGTGAAAATATGCAGCCGTGTTTGTATGATTGATCAATCATGCACTAAAAATAGTGCTAGAGGAAATGGACGGCGGGATTGGAGGTTGCTCACCGTGATCTTATGTGCGTTACTCGCACTAACAATTTAGTCCACAAACGGAGCCTAAGTATAACAATAAATAATTTTATAATACTAAAAGTGATCTTTTGCACGACCTTTACATGAAAAATAATGTGAAAACGAAATTGCACGCAAAGATAATATAGGCTACATATTGCGTCTCTTGCTCTGTTACCCAAAATTAAATCCCATTAATTA
Source organism: Dactylorhiza incarnata (assembly GCA_033032865.1). Classification (NCBI taxonomy): domain Eukaryota; kingdom Viridiplantae; phylum Streptophyta; class Magnoliopsida; order Asparagales; family Orchidaceae; genus Dactylorhiza; species Dactylorhiza incarnata. The sequence goes on from JAWHQI010000260.1 coordinate 1,494,277, forward strand.
ACAATGAAGTCTTGGCCAAGTTCCAATTCTCTCTTAAGACTTTTGCTCTCCGATTCATTTCATCAATTTCAGCTCCGATCGGCACGGCGGTAGTCGCCGTGAATGCGGTGGTAATGAATTATCGTTCGTGAACGCCAGACCTCTCCTAAGGAACTTCATTTACAGCTTCTATATTCAAAACTAGTTCTCTTTTCTTGATTGCAGTCGTAACCGTTGTCATGCCCAACATATATTCTATGACACTGGCGGTTTTTTCCAAACTCACGGGAGCCTATCACATAGTCTAGCTCTATCGGCTAGACTATCTTTAATGAAATTTTTAGTATGAGAATAATTTCTATTGTGATATTTGATTGACAAAATAATTATTACAAATCCTGTTTTATTTTAAAAACTAAATAAATTTGTTGCGTGTAACTCAGCGCTCTTTCAGACCGGCCGAATTGAACCGTCTTAGCCCGAGAGTAGGCCGAGTGCGCAAACAGTCACAGAGAGAACATACAGGTGGCTAGAGAACATTTATAGCATGGAAAACCCGGAAAGGGTGAAAAACCACGTGGCCAGATCTGCGCTAGCCAAATTTCACTAAGTGTTCGAGTGTTACAAGTAAAGTTGCGAGAACTGAGAGCGACAGACCGCTTCTCGTTACAATTGCAGTTGAAGGAAAGTCCTTGAGGGTGACAGGTCACTTCTCAGAGAAACTAAGAATTTTGCTGTCGTAGGAGGTCTTCAAGGTACGAAGAAGATCTTCAGGTGACAAAAGAGATCTTTGAATCACGAAGGAGATCTTCGAACCGCGAAGGAGATCTCTGAAGAAATTCTTCAAGGAGCTCTCTCGGATGCCAAGTGTCAGATCCACTCAAATGAGGGTTTAGGGTCCCTTTTATAGATTTAGTCGGGGACGACCCGGAAATTTCGCCGTCATAACTACCATAAACACCTGACGGGCCGATCTCGGCCGTTGATCGAGAGCACACGGATCGCCACTTTCCGAATATGACAGTTTCGCCCCCTGGTCAATTCGGGCAGTTCGGGCAGCTTCAGGCAACTTCGTTGACGATCCTAATTGCAATGTGCAAATCATGTAGTCTTAAGAAGTAAAGTGAAGTTAGCAACTGCGCGCACTATGAACTTAATTTGCAACGTTCAAGTGCGCGTGGATCAAAGGCAAGCTAAGGGCTTAGCGGCGCTAAGCGCGATTGGGGTTGCACAAGGATGGCACAAAGAGCGCAATGGGCGGCACGAGGCAAATGGGGAGCGGTCGGCGCCGAACCCGCGCGCGGATGCCGGCGTGCGGCCACGTGCCGGGTATCGCGCACGGTACACGAGGGGTGCCGCGCGCGGTTGCGTGCGGTACCGTGCGGACCGTGCGCGGCTGCACGGGCCGCGCGGGGTACCGTGCGCGCCGCGAACAGTTGCGTGCGCGTGGTTGCGCGCACGATACAGCGTGCGGTATTGCATGCGGTATTGTGTGTGCCGCGCATGCGGTTGCGGTACTGCGCGCAGTAGCGCAGGGAGCTGCTGCGGATGGAACGGTTCTGGGCGGTTTTTAGGGGGTTTTTCCCCTCTTTCTTGTCCATGACTCCACCACCTTAGTGGGGAGTGGGATTTTTGGCTAAGCGCAGCCCAAATTTCTCTATAAAATAGATGAGAACCCATTAAAATCTATGGGTGCACGTCAAAATCTATCTGGAAAAATATTCTGACAACATTTCACCATGATAACTATGATACTAAAAGTAATCAATTACTTTCATATAATTAATGATTTTCGAACTTCATGATTTTCACATAAACAAACAATACTACATATAATTTTAGAAGTAAGAGGTACATAAACTTCTACTCTAACTTCATTAATACACATTTCTTATTTTTCTTTACTCCGACTAGTTTCACCATTTTTAATGAATCTAGCTAGCATTTCCGGCGAGAGGCTAGCCATACAACATCGCACATCCACGCTCGTTCTATTGCCAGCAATATTTTAAGGTAAAACAATGTCGTCATTGTGTCGCCTTCAATGTCGCTGGCTCAGAAGTTCTTGTCCCGACGAAATCAGGGATGGCTTGTCAGCGCATTTCAAATTGTGCAAGTCTAGCAATGCAAATATCGTGGCCTACAACAATAATTTCATTAATGCGAAAATCTAAGCTTTTTTATTTGTTTATTTATCTGGTGAGGAGAAAAATTATAACAAATTATGGTAATAATAATGGACTATGATTGATGAATGTATATAATAGAAACTAGAGGTTTGATAACATTGATTAATATCATAATGAGGAATAATTATTTGTTCTTCTTCTTCTTGCAAAAAAAATACAGCGGAAAATATGAAATCCATTCAACGAAAGGGAAAAATCATTCTAACTTTAAAGGAAAATTAAGAGTTTTTAATTAAACCTTTCTTTGTTGCCACATGTAAGATAGAACTTGCGTCTAAATAATCTAGGATCTTCGAACTTCTCGATTTTCAAAAAAATAATACAACGCAACTTTCTCCATGTCTGTGACGACGCATATAGTGCTAGAGAGGGTACCAAACCCTTCATAAATTAAACATCATGAGATGTCTCTCATCAAGTCATGTCCACATAAAAAAATGGGTAAATTGAGTATTGGCGGCACCCGTACATTGTAGAGAAAAAAATATCTGGCCCCATGTAAGTTTTAAAAGGACTATTGTAATCCTTAATTTTTCATAACTGAGACATTTGATCCTCTGTTGAAAGAATTTGTAGGAGGTCAAATGTCCCGGTTATAAAAAATTAAGAGTTCAAGTGTCCTTTTGAAACTTACATGAGGTCAAGTGTCTTTTCTGATCTACAACATAGGAGTGCCACGAACACTTTACCCCTTACAAATCATGTCTCTTCATGATAAGATATGTGCCTCCATAAAGACACATCCATTCATTTAAATAAATAAAAATATAATAATTAATTAAAATTGGGCATTGTTAAAGGCAAACCAAAAATGGTTATCCGCACACCAACATAATTTGAAATCCCCATTTTAAATTAGTTCCGATTTTTTTGAAGGCAAACCAAAAAACTGTTATTCGCAAACCAATATAACTTAAAATTCTCATTTAAAATTAGTTCAAACCATAAGCCGGACGCCAGCACCGAAAACTCACCCTGATTCCCTCTCGCGCTTTGTCGAAACATTCTCATATTATATAATGATTTGTTTATTCAGTATATGCATGCACAATAAATGTTAATCGACAAAGAAATGCACTAAGATGTATATAATTATCTTCTTTTCTTTTAGAAATTTTCAAAGGGCAATATAACATAACAAAAGGCTATTGAGACTACAGTGTCAGAAAATAAAAAATAATAATTGTGCAGAAAATTTAATGATCATATTTTACTCGTACATAAATTGAGTTTGTCAGTTAACTTCTGTGGTTAAAGCATGAATGCTGGAATCAGAATTTGTATTCCTTCCTGGATCAGACCTTGGTTATTCAAAAAGCTAAATTAGGTGAACAATCTTTTATGTCTTTATAAACGCAAGAACTCACCATTCACTTTCTTTTTTCCTTTGAGTAACTTTGATTAGCAACTATCCTTAAAACCCTCTCAATAGTTGAAAAATAATGACAAATCTTCTAATTTTAAATTTGATTTGTTGTTAACAATATCGGTTTGTCGTTAACAGGTTTGTTTGCACCGAGTAATTTCCAAAAAAAATATGATTTGTTGTTATTAATGGTGTGCGATATCCATTTTTTATTTTCATTTAACAGTGTCCTTAAATATATATATGAGTCCTAATATTAGGTATTCTAACACTAGTGACATAACAATAAATATACTAAGTTGATCTACCGACGAATTATTCGTATATATACACATGTTAGGTACCCCGCCTAACAAAATCATGGATGACTTACAATTAAATGTTGAGAATCAGTGTTGATGTTCAAATCGGACCGTCTGTTCCTCATCATTTGGCCTCAAATAGGCCGTGCATTTCATTGAGACTGCTGGATGAGGATACATTTCACGCGGATGACCAAATGGGCGTGGTCCATTTGACGCAAAATGGAGATCCGTTCAAATCTAAGTCGAGCAAAGAATACGCGATGTTGTATAGCCGCCTAAACTATAATGTGGATGTGAGATGTGCACGGGAGCAAGGGAGTTGTGAGAATTATGTTGTGAATGCAAGGCAATCGTTGAGGGGTGGGAAAATAAGCTAGTCGGAGGGTGAGCGATTATAATTTTTCATGTGAATGTCGCAACTACAGCTCGATGAAGGTAGGAAAGAAGGATTATTATTTTGTTGCAATATTTTATTGAAGCTATTGTCGAGATTTGTAGGCCTTGAGTAATGGAAGACGTCCTAAGGGTCCACTGTTGATGGAATTGAAGACCTGGAATTAGAATTTGAGTTTCTTTTTCATTAGAATTGAACTTCAATATATTCAAATTTTAATGCTCCAATTTCGTCGCTCAATCGAACAGACCGTGAGGGCCGGATTGTGTCTTTCCGGAAAAAAATGTAAGAGGATCGTCAGAGTGCATTATGATCAAGGATTTTTGGAGGTTGAATTGTTGGCATAGTAGATTTACGTTGAGGGTTTTTAGAGAAATTTAGAGATATAGACGAATATAGACGAATGAGTTATGATTCAACCAGGATGACGATATAGACGAATATTTGTGTCCTCGTCGTCCATAGTACTGTCATCGTGCAACTAGCTATAGTATTAAAGCGGGTGTGATCATGCCCTTAAAAGGGAGAAATCTCGGCTACTATAATGAAGAGAAATTTAGAGATATATTTTAGGGAGAAATTTAGGGAGAAATCTTGGCTACTGCAATTAAAAGATCTGGATGTTTATAATTGGGAGTTGTTAAAAGCACCGCAGTTTTGGCCATGTGCATCGCAATTTGTACGAGTTATTATGCGTCTTTTGGAAATACGCTTTGTACATGCATTTTTAGGAAAAGTGTTCAACACGAAAGTTGTAGATCTCGTCAGATCTACAACTTTTGTATTGAACACTTTTCCTAAAAATGCACGCACAAGGCATATTGCAGCTCTGATCCGGCGCATTGAAATTGAAGAAATCAAAATTAAGAGCAAGAGGAAGCACTTAACTCCTCTCCATGTAAATCTAGAGATGATCAAAAGTACGCCTCGTCTCTATCGTATATATACTCGCTCTATCATATCAAGAAAATTAAGTCATACGGCTCAATTCTTACCTAAAAGATAAAAAAAGGTAAATAGAAATCAGAATCCCTAATTAAAGGTCACGGTGATTGTCCTATTTGAAGCCAGATCTTTCTATACTTTTTGTGTGTGCTGGTTTGCGAATAACAAAATTATATAACAATATTGAATCTCTTTAGAACTGCGAATATACAAATCTGATCTGCGAAGAACAACGGAAAAAAAAATATGGGTCCCATTAAAGCTAGCTTTTCCACTGGCCGCCAAAAATGGAGGTTTTGTAATTGATGAATCTAGTCCCATTGTGTGGCAACATTAATTAAGGGAGCTGCTATTAACACCGCAGTTTACGCTAGTCACACCGTATTTTCTCCTATTTTTGCACTTTTTTAAATACGTTTTATACATGCATTTTTAGGAAAATTGTCCAACACGAAAGTTTTAGATTTCGATGAGATCTATAACTTTCGTGTTGAACATTTTTCCTAAAAATGCTTGTACAAGCCGTACTTTGAAAATACACGCAAGTTTCGCGCATTTTGGAAATACGCCTTGTACATGTATTTTTAGGAAACGTATTCAACACGAAAGTTGTATATCTTGTCGAAATCTACAACTTTCGTATTTGATAATTTTCCTAAGAATGAATGTACAATGCGTATTTTCAAAATGCGTGAAAAATTAGAAGAAAGTGCGGTGCGACTAGTCAAAACTGTGCGCCCATTAATTATACAGCAGTGCTAGATCTTATACATTTATATACACATTGAATTCCATCGATGCTAATTAATTATACACAGCTGTATCTAATTAACTCCATCACCCTTAATCTTAATCCACAGCTGTATATATATATATATAAAAATAAATATTAACCGCGCTAATGACACTAGCTAATTAATATTAACTTATAATACATATTCAAGATTGCAAGGGCCAGAAATCCTCAAAGTTCCAGTAGGTTTCGCTGGTGCTGCTTTCAGGAGTGCTGTAGGCGGCGGCGGGTACGTAGGCTTCGTGGCCGTGAGCGGGATTTACAGCGTTTGGATAAGTTGTAAAGTTCGGCTGCCCCATGACTCCTTCAAGGCTGACGGCACCGCGGCTGCAGCCGCCAGCATCGTCCGCAGTGATCATTTGGCTCGCGCAGTCCCCGGTTTCACCGTCTTTGACCTTCTTCTGTATTCTTGTCCTCCAGAAGTTTTTAATCTCGTTATCAGTTCTTCCTGGGAGTTGCTTTGCAATTTTGGACCACCTTTTCATGCACAATGAAGATGTGAGTTGGAGTATTAATGGGCTAAACACATGGTAACTAGCTAGAGAAGCTAATTTATTACAAGAAAAATCTTATTTAGCAAGAAAAATTAGTAAGACTAATTAATTTCTTTCATCAAATTTAGCTAAGTAATTGAATTTATACTTTACCTACAAAATTAGGAAGGAATATTTTTGTTGCAAACATAGCAACATATTTTTTTGTTGGTAAAATAGAAATGAATATTTTTGCTGCAAATAGCAACAATTTTTTCTTGCAAAATACTTACGACGGCAAAAATTATTTCCATACAAATAATGTTTCATTTAAAAAAAAAAAATAGATTTTTTTATTTCTTTATCCTCTTCTCATAAAATTAAATTTTGTTTAAATATATATATATATATATATAGGGGATTGATCATGCGCGGGTGTACGGGCATACGGGCAAAGGTCAAAACAGCTTCAAATTGAAAAGTGATCAACATGAAAGTTATAGATCTCGTCGAGACGAACAACTTTCATGCTGATCATTTTTTGATTTGGAGCTGTTTCAACACTCAATTTAGGGCTCGAAATCTGGGGCGGCGAGTCCGCTACTGTTGAACTACGAAAATTTGATTTCCGGGTTCTGATTTGGGGGTCAAAACAGCTCTAAATTAAAAGTGGTCAACATAAAAATTGTTCGTAACGACGAGATCTACAATTTTCATGTTGATCACTTTTCGATTTGCCAACATCTTGACACCCAAAACGTCTTGTCCGTACGCCCGCACTTAAGATTGCCCGCATTTGAGATCTCGCCATTATATATAAGGGGGTGCATAATTTTAAACTTATGCCCAACAACATATAAACGAGACTTTATTTAATGTTTGATAATGACCGAATGGAAGGGTGCAATAATTTTTTAATAAGGAGATAATTTTTGGTGATATTAATTTGAGTAAGATATTTGTTAACTTCAAAAAATCATTGGTTTATATCTAAATCTGATCAAAAGAAAACCCCAAATTAATTACCAACAATCTAATTCATGCATGGAGATTATAAATAACTATAAGGAAATATAATATGAGATCATCAAAATAATATTACCTTCGATTTTTTATCTATCGAAACATTAGTACCGACAAAAAATAAAAATAATAAAAATGCACATGTATGATTAAGAAGTGCTTAGAATAATTTGTAAAATTTAATAGTAATTTTTTATATATCTGGAGTTCATAATAATAATTAGTAAAAAAATTTAAAACTTTAGATAGTAAGTGTTCATAATAATTAATTTTGCATTGGAGCATTGATATAAATAATAATTTCAAGAGTATAGCTCATAGATTTTGTTTGTGCTCGATCGATGCATGTATTAATATTTACTAAAATTTAATATTTTTTCTACCATGTATGAATAAGAAATACAAACTATATAGAGAGAGAGAGAGAGAGGAAAAATATAGTTTGGTGAAACATTAATTTTTTCCTATTTTACCCTTGCCTTATAAGTTTTTTAAAAGTGTGTTTAATTTGTGTATTTGACATTGTCTAAATTTTTATTAAATTAATATAATTTTGTATTAGGCTAAATTTTCTTACGAAAATAATGATCACCGTATGTACTGTCATGCCTGAGCATGAGAAACACCGTGCACAACAACTTGTATCATATACAAGAGAAAATATCTCTAAGATTTATTAGAACGAATTTTTATTTTATTTGTTCTTTTTAACCTCCTTTTGAGGCTACAAAAGTGGGAGATAGAGCATGATAGGTTATTCATCTCTTGGTTGTGTGTAAGAGTTACATTTACACTTCTTCTTTTATAATATTTTATTCTTTTCATAAGCACTCGAGAGAGAGAAGATCGAAGAGCAAGTGGGGTCCACATGATAAGTGGTATACCCTAGAAACCCTACACAAAGTACAAATAATTAATTTTGTGATCATTTAGGAGCAATTAGTTATATGCACAAATAAGGACATTGAAAAGACATCAAGGTCATGACTTTATGTGATTTTATGGACCATAGCTAGCTTAGTGCTAACTAAATAAAAAGCTTACTCATAATAGAGAAAAGACATGAAAGTGCATATGATTATTACTTACATTAGTAGCTCTTGTGATTAGTTAGGCTTCCACATGCATGCTAATGGAAAGTGTTCCTTGAATGGTAAAAGTTGCCAAACTATTATGTGCTCACAAAATTAATTATGCCCAAATATAGTTGGGCCCGAGAAATAAATATCCAAGGGTTTGTTCGTCATTGCGGTCTGGGAAAACAAAATGGAAGTGATTGCTTCATAAGCATGAATGTAAAATATTTTTTTGAACTTTTTAATATCTGACCTAAAGTCAACTAAGCATGTTTGATATGTTAAGCGCAGAACATTATACAAGTTTTTAGATGTGAGACTTATCAGTGTGCAGAGTGAGAAAAATGAACATCGGTCATGATTATTTCGCCAGTTGGCATGCATATAAAATATCTTGTAAACATATATATGTTCAGCTAAAATTATTGATTGCATGCACGGATGTTAATGAGCTTTACTAATTTCTTGTTGAATGTAGGTAGTTGTAATCTCAAAACCGTCCTCATGTATTGTGTTTTTGCCGTCTAACACTTATACTTAAGTTCAACATAAAATCAATTGATTTTAGGTGAAGAGGTATACATGATTTTAATTATTATTAGGTGCACGCATTTATAACTATTTTGTATCGTAAAACTATAATCTCAAAACACCACCTCAAATGTAGTAGGGTCAAAATTTGCCGTCAATTTAGCTGCGTATGGTCAATGGTCACTGGGTCTAGCCTTCTACGATATCATAACGAATCCTAAACATACAACCTAGTTAAAACCAATTAGTTTTAGGAGGAATTATAGCCCAAGAAATCTATTTAAGCACACAAGGCCATATGATTTACCATTATGAGATTATATAATTCTATGTTTTAATGTACATATTTTTCCTTTCCAAGTTCCAACTAAAACTAATTATATTTAGATTATATTTTTTAGATTCTAATGTGGTATATATCAAAAATAGATCAAATCAAATCCACACTATCCAATTTAAAACATTCATTGTATTTCAAAATATATAACATCAAAATTTATTTTAGGTTGGATAGTATATATTTCATATATATAGCATGCAAAAATATGTGGATGGTATTTATTTAATTAAAATAATTTATGTCATGCATAATATATATGATTTCTTATGGTTGGAAATATTCTCCAACCTGTACAATTATAAGCCACAGGTGGCAGTTCGTTTATGGTAGTGCCGGCTTTTTGATATATTACCACATTTAGAAAACTTTCCAAAAATAGAATCCCTTTCACATGCATATTTCTCAACCAAATAAAACCAAATTATCAAAACTATGCCTGTCCATTCTCCACAGCTTTTTTAATTATTCTGCTTTACAAGAAATTAATAATATGATTGATTTCATTTTTATACAGCTAGCCTACTTATGGCATATATATGGCTCGTTTGGCACTGCGGTGGCTTTCGTGAACACCGTGGTTATGAACCGTCGTCGTTCATGAACTCCGTTCGATCAAATTAGTGTTTTTTTCTTAGTGTCCAAACTTACCGGAGCTAAAATGTCGCGCCAAACGAGCCCATAAAATATAATAAATAATGAGTTGCCGTAACATTATTATTAATTTTATTACTTCTATATTCAAATATTTATAAAAAAAATTTAAATTGAGCTTAAATTTATGTTTTTCTATTTATTCTAAAAAAACTCATGTAGAGTGTATATTGATGTGCAGTAACAAGGTAGATCAGATCCTACACATGCCTAAATTTTAATGATTTTTTTTTGCAATGTCTAAAATCTAAATATAACAAAATATTTACATTTTTAATATTTTTTTTTAAATAATTTTTTTTGCAAAATTACCATGTGTCGTGAAAAATTGAACACATGATCTTCAACTCAAAACAATAAAACCATCACCTTATGTGGATCAACATCTACATGCATAAAATGTTACAATACATAGTATATATATATATATTAATTACTACAAAAAAACTTTAATTTTATTTATATTAGATGGGATAATTAGTGAATCCATCTGAGGAGTCAAAAATAGATCTGGATCGTGAAATGATTACTATCCATTTCACTTCAAATAGAGAGGATCTTGATATCTTGATCACATGAGGATCCTCTCCATGTGGAGTGAAATGAATAGTATCCATTTCAAGGTCCAGATCAATTTTTTGCTGATCGGACGAGTTCATTAATTTCATCCTTTTATATTTTCTTTTTAATCAAAAAATTCTCCAACATTAGATCAAGTGAGAATGCATCCACACCACGAAATGAATACTATCCATTTCACCCAAATGAAAAGAAATTCGAATCGTCATATCTCACACTGGGCCTTATGTGACTATGCGCCTACATGCACATACAAATGCTCATTTACTCTTGCATGCTTATATAAATGTAGGCCCCTCACTACCCTAAAACCAATTAACCTTCAGTTTAATTAATTCCATATATATATATATATATATATATATATATATATATAGAGAGAGAGAGAGAGAGAGAGAGAGAGAGAGAGAGAGAGAGTCACCGGTTTCCCCATCTTGCATGGAGATCCATGATGAGCAAGTGCTCCTCCGGCGTGATGTTTCCACGGCGAACGTCGGGGCGCAGGTAGTTGAGCCACCGCAGCCGGCAGCTCTTTCCGGTTCTCTTCAGACCTTGGCGATGACCATGAATATTCACATTAACCACGTCATTAATGAAATTAACTATGGCTTTGTTTGGCGCGGTTTATTTGCTCCGGTGAGTTTGGGCAAAAAAGTCATTATCATGGAATTTATGTTTGGCAAGACAAAGGTTATGACCGCTATAAAGAAAATAAAATAATTTTGAGCCTAAAAAGCATGAATTTTTGTAGGTGAGTTCGGGCGTTCACGAACGACGGTTCATAACCACGGCGTTCACAATCGCGGCCATCGCGCCAAACTAAGCCTGTTCATTATATTGTGATAGAATCATATATATTTCATGGTTGGAATATTTGATAAATAATAATAATAATAATAATAATAATAATAAATAAATAAATAAATACCTGCAGATCGAGCGAGATTGTTCCAAACACCTTCGCCGTGATTGGCGATGTAGTTGATGAGTATGAGATCCTCTTCCATGGTCCACGGCCCCTTCCTCACCTCCACCTCCTCGCCGCCGCTCTTTATACTCTTGTCGCCGCTGCTGCCCTCCTCCGCCTGATCCCCCATCATGCCCACCGCCGGCAGCCGGAGATCCAGAATTGAACAGGTAGAGAGAGAGAGAGAGAGAGAGAGAGAGAGAGAGAAGATATGAGTGGGTAGCTAGAGAAGAACGAAATAGCTGGAGCTTTATAGAGGAGAGTTTAATTATCTTTCAATTACGTACCATGAGTTTACTTAACATTAAAGTTTAGGGAGAGAAGCCGTGTCGTAGAATGACTTATAAGCTCTCTGTTTGGCTCGGCGTTTTTGCTCCGGTGAGTTGGGACGAAAACGCCGCCGTCATGGAATGTATGTTTGGTATGACAACGGTTGCGACCAACTTGAACATAGAAGTGGATGGAGTTCCTTAGGTGAGGTGGGGTGTTCACGAACGGCGGTTCATAACCACCGCGACGTTCATGACGGCCACCTCTGTGTCAAACGGAGCCTTAAGTTGTGCGTGGGGTGGATATGAACTGTTTTTGTTCAGTGTATGCCCTACTTCGATCATGACCTAAAAAGGAACTTCATCCGCTTTTATGTTCAAAGTAGATTTTTTGTGATATTGAGGACAAAACATTTTGTGATATTGGCGTTTTAGTCCGAACTCACCGGAGTAAAAATGTTGCGTCAAACGGAGCCTAAATATTAATTATAAGAGACGGCGGGCTCACTATAGTCACATATGGAGAGAGTAACAATAACTATCTAAATCTTCCGGCCAAACAAACCGAAATCACATGAACAATGAAGAAATCGTCTTTCTTCCTCAGCCCGATCTCTATCTGCGTATTTATTTTATGAATCACGATTCGTGCACATGTTGAAGTGCTCATGAGGTCGTCGAGATGTTCCTTCGTTGTTGGGCCTTAATTGCTCTTGGAGAACAAAGATATCGACTGCTCAAATTTAAAATTGGTCTGCGGATAAAATTGGTAAATTCAATTAAAATGAGAAAAAATTGGTCTGCAGGTAGACATTTATGGTCGGTGTATAACAATTGCCTATTATTATTGTTATGACTGCTGGCTCCATTGAATTATTCGGTACGGTTGATGAATCTGTGATCCTCATTTTCCTATGTGATTCGGATACATCTCTGTCATGTAATATCGTAATTACGTGATTTTTGGGGGGTTGTTTGTATTCTCGACTCCACTTCATAATCACAGTTTTAATTAGTGCATACTTTTAATTGGGCTATTCCATTCTCTCTTTAAAATAGGCCCAAGTTAAGCCCAAGCCCATAAGGAATATCTTTGTCAGCAAAATCCTCTAGAATTGCTTGAATTGCTTACAAGCTCTACGTATTATTTTCTAAAAAAATATTTTTTAAATATTATATATACACGTGAAACTATGAAAATCATATTTTGTAAAGAAAAATTTGTAGGTGAGAAACTCTCACCCAAGATCGTGGTGAGAGGAGCTCATCTAAGCCGTTGATCACAGATCATACGGTTGTATTTTTCCTAAATACTCTTGTATTTATAAGTAATAATAATGTCAGTATTTTATATACCGTCCAATCTGAGATCATACGATTGTATTTCTCTCCCACCTAGTTCTAGGTGAGAGTTGCGCACCTAAGTTTCTCTCTTTTGTAAAACGGTAAATGAATTGAAGTTCTGTTGTTTTGACAGCCCAAGTATTACTTGCCTTGTAGGAGTCTCGTGAGTCGTGAATATTCAAAAATATTATTTGGTGCCTAGCCATTAGTATTTTATATATCTTTTTTTTTTGTGAACTGATTTTAACAAATGGTTTCGTAGAATTATTAATTAATTAATGCAGCTTAAAAAAATTATTAATTAATTAATGCGAAAAATAGTTATACATTATTTTTTGATTTTTGCTAAAAAATCATCATTCTCATGCATATATCATCGTGCATGTCAAATCAATTTTCATAAAGTTGATTAGTTTAATGATAGCTCCTCGAAAATTCAACTGACATGTTTGATGACGTACCACTTTTCTCTAATAAAAGAATGTTGACATGTCTAATACCAATCTACCATAGTAGGTATAGAATCTCGTGCACTATCACTCGTCCTAACAAATGGCTTCAATGGCAAACCGGATGAGATCTTTACTTGGTCATAGTTCTTTGAAAATTTAATGGAGGACAAGCTCAATGTGGATAGAACAATTTCATTCTAAGATGGATTAAGATTCTTCTCACTTTCTATACTAAAATTAACAATAAGCCATGTCATGCATCATGTTCTAGCTAGCAGAAGATCTTACTGAATTACTTGACACAAAACATGGAAGAAGAGATGTAGAAGAAAATAGCTGGCCATAACCAGATCGAACTTTCTTGACCGACAAAATGCCTTGTGATCGATCGACTATACTTGTAATATCGACAATATATATATATCTTTAGTACTAAAGAAAGTACGATCATACTAATAATTTAGATGAGTTAGAATTATATTGGGTTATATATATGATGAATATGTTACAATTAAACACGAATCAGACGATAATTCTTTTGTGCTCGTGACTAATCTTAATTATACCATGTCACCAACAAAATGATACTTAGCTCTCCATAGAAGATACAAACAAAGTTATATGCTGCTTTTTGAAGAACTAAATGGAATTAAATTGTGGTATTTTGCCCAAAAGATTAATTTGGACAATCTATTATTCACAAAGGTCAACCACAAATGAATGGATGGAAATATTTAATTCAGGAAAAAAATAATATTAAAATCATGGATGGAATGGTATCTCTAACCTTAAGGAGAAATGAGAAAAACAAAGTCATATTTTCGTCGTGAAGAAAATAAAGGTTGACGACTTATATTTTCGTCAAAGCATAATTAATATTGTAGGTTTATCGAGTGTTAATTTACATTTTCATATGCTTATTTATATCCATCACGATTATGATCTTTAATTACATCTTATCCATATGATTGAATGATCCTTAAGGAACTTCATTGCATTGATACCAAAGCAATTAATGTTAGCTTTCTAATCCTATTTTAATTATGCTAATGTATAGACAATCTTCCAAGTTTGTTCTAGATGTAATTTATCAAGATTGTTAGGATTAGATGCGTGTTGTGATCTCTATACATGTAATTACTGCAATACGAAATGGTCTCAATATATGTTTGACTTATTTACAAAAAACTTTATACGCACGAGTAATGTCATGAATTTAGTATATAGATAGAGTGCATATTAATATATAGGCAATCACACATATCGTTTGTGGTAGTTGTTTCGTTATATCAAAGTCATATTTCACATGGCTTTTGTAAGTACCATATATAATAGTTTTGTTTTGCGAAAAGAAAATTAATTTTAATGTTGTAGAAAATATAGATTTTTTTATTTTAATTTAAAGATGTTTTTTCTCTTATTCGCATGCTTTTAAGAATTATTTGTCTAATATATCACCGCATTAGTTTATATTAATCAAATCATCAGCTTACATTGACCTAATTAATTCTACTCCGAAATCGAACATCATTACTTTATTTGATCCCAAATGCTACTTCCGATCTAGACTATAATTAAGCAAGCTTAAAATCGAAGCTCAGAATCTTTATATTCTTAATTTGAAGATTCCAATCCCAAGGGGCTTTAATTAATTAGCTCCCTTGCTTTCTCAGGCAAGCTCAAGTTTCCCTAAACTCTACAATGAAGACAGAATATCTTATTTAATTACCCTAAACTTCTCAAGTATAGCTTCCTCCCTTGCTAATTCACTCAATGCTCTTCTACATACTTGAGACAGACAGACAGAGAGAGAGATGAATTGCAGCGAGAGAACGATGGTGGTGTACCCAAACTCAACCTCCGCGCGCCCGTCGAACGCCAAAGAGACAGGCTCCTTTGGGCCGTTGATTGCGGTGGTATCTGTGATCCTAGTGCTGGCCGTTGCGGCCTGCATCATCGGTCATTTCTGCGCACGGCGATACCTTCGGCCCAGGACCCGAAGAGACAACGTCCCCTACTGCTCCAAAGATGATCTCGAGGGCTTGCCGGAGAGTCGTCCTCCGACAATGACTCCGGCTGCGAACCCCGGAGGGTTCAATCCCGGCACTGCCGCTATTCCTCGTCCACATTAAAACTCTCTCCAATTACTGTCTTGATTTCAGTCTGATAAGTAAGTAGTATTCATGGAAAATTATGTCTTTTGTATTATCGGGAATCATTGTATAAAAAAGGTTATGTTCAGTTGAATTGGTTGAAACATTATGTAAGCGGTCATATGTATGCTCTTATACATTTATTTTTATTAAATTTTATATTTTGATAGACCAAATTTATATGAGGATATTTTTCACGCATTATAATGCAATCAAAAGTGAGAGGGATTGTCTTAAAAGAGTGAAATTTTGGAATCAATTCATGCAATATATGCAAGCCACCAAAGAATCAAGAGTTGTAAAGTTTTAAAGTTGTGAATATACGTTTGAGTATAAGTGAGAGCGAAATTAGGAGTTGTAAACTTGTAAAGTTGTGAATATAAGTGGAGAGGGATTGTCTTAAAGTGCGAAATTTTGGAATCAATCCATGCAATATATGCAAGCGACCAAAGAATCAAGGGTTGTAAAGTTTCAAAGTTGTGAATATAAGTTTGGGTGTTCTAGAATGTTCTTCCTTTTTCACCGTATACTTGTTTTTGTGCGTGTGCATATAATTCAGTTGCGATAGAAGAAGTAAAAACTAACTTAGTATTTCAGAAGGCGCAAAAAAGAGTTAAAATCACACAGATCAAGATTTAAGCACAGATCCAGCATTGTGTCCATGACATTTGTTAATCGAAAAAAACAAGAGCATTATGCCCTTTCATCTATGATGAAAGTCTTTTAATAAGGGAGTTGTTATAGGCAAACCAAGTTTGGCTAATAGGACAATCTTAAGTGGTTTTGGTATTTGTGAGACTCGTAAGGCCTTACTTGTGCGCTTAGAAGTTAATAATGCACACTCCCACCCTCGGAAAACCATCACAAGAAAGGATGTAAAATGTGGAATGAGAAGCCCCACTTAGAGAAGACCATTGGATAGACACAAGATCCTTGGGAAAGAATTACGATAAATGGCATTCTGAGGGTAGAGAACCTTACCATATCCAAACCACAAGAGCTGTATACCCATAGGGATTTTATGCATACGTGGGAAACCGATATTTTCGGATATAAGAAGCTCATCACAAGATTACGGGAGGCTAATCTTGTTTCTTCGTTTATTGGGCCACCAAAATATTGACTTAGCTTTCCTTGGAGACATAAAAGCCTCTGCATTATAACTCCATGGGCACCTGCCTTGGTGCAAGATATACAACTGAACCCTAGACCTAAGTCGGTGCACCCTACCATCCGACTTATCCAAGCAATCTGAATTCTTACACCGTACATGTAAATTAGATGCGATACACACGCTGTCCAAGAATCAGATTTTGTAGATGAAGACCTATAGATTCAGATAATAATCATTCCCTTGGTCAATTCTCTTAAAAAAATTGAAACATATACTTTCGGTGAAGAGATCTTCCTTCTCTGAAGGAATCAGAGACCTTGAAGATTGAGTTCCGTAGGAAATTAGGGTTTGTAAAAAATTTTGTTACATAAAGCTTTATTGAGAGTCCCAGGGTCAAGTTTCCCTGGATCACTATGAAAAATCCGGAGTATTACAGAAATAGGTAGATAGACTTGTGGTTCTCATTGAACCTCTGCAAATTTTATTATAGCTAACTATTGATTAATTATCATACTTCCTTCACGAAATGAGCCTTGCACACTTAGCCACCTTGGAGGATTTACAATATGTGAAGCTTATGGGGCTCGGAATTGACGGCTCATACGAATTTAAGTACCAAAACTGAGTTTGATTACTACTAAAGTATCCTTTTAGTTCAGTAAATGACCATGGCATATTTACATTTACTAAATATCATCTTGAATCTTAGGAGCATGACTAAGCGTTGATCTAAAGTATTAAAAGAGGGGAGATGTCGTAAAAAATTAGAGGAATCAATATTGCCCAAGCCATAAACATATCATGATCTTGTAAGACAAGTCTAAATTCTAATTACAAACAACTAATAAATAGGAGTACTGGTGTCACGTGTACAATGATTGTGAACCACAGGTGAGTAGACCCAAAGTGTTAGTAAGGACACGGTAATAAAGATATTGACGGTGAACGTGACAATGTACTCACCGGATCGAGAACTGTATACTTACGAAGACATCATACTATAAAATATAAGACTCGATGGATTCTTACACTCGCCTTGTGAGTGTGTGACTTTACTCTGACTTATGTCCTCCCTCCACTACGATGTCTTCATCAATTGGGAATTGTCTAAGAACCCTCAGGTAAAGGATCTCGAACTCGAATAGGATGAGGTTTAACGAAAGTGCACTTGGGAGAAAACCGAGGATGAGTCAATGAGAATTAGACCTAACAAGTCCCAATGTTAATTGAGAGCCATACTGCACCCAAACAACTAAATCATCCATGAACTCTAACTCCCGTGGACCTAAACCTAAATTTCGGGGACGAAATTGTTTCTTCGTTTATTGGGATTTGTAACATCCCCAAAACAACTAGACCCCTAAGATGCATTTTGTCATGACAAGGTCGTGATATTGCTCCAAGAAGACAAAATGGGCCAAGGAGGCCCCATGATTCCCATAAATTAAGAAGAAGTGCACATTGGGGTGCATTTAGCAAATTTTGATGGCTTAGCTTAGGGATGACCAATATACCTCCAACAAGTCAACATAACCTCATCATGACCCCTATGACCACCCAAGGAGGTGAGTAGGCCACTAGGGACCCTTGGGGTCAACCAAATTGGTCAAATTGACCAAAAGTCAACTTTGAGCTATCCTAGGTCAAACCTCCATGAATAAGGGCAATTGAACTCCAAATGATCAAATTGGACCCACCCTCTTATGGCAACCTCCCTAGGGGACCTAATGAACCCAAAATCCCCATCATAGGGCCATCAATTTGGGGAAATTGGGCCAATTACTAAAAAGCCCCAAATTGACCTATTAATACTAAAAACTTAAATTGAACTTCAATTGACCCATTGTGATCAAATTGATCACCCCTAACACTCTTGGGCCACTTAGGGAGTCTAATGGCCCCACATTGGACCCTTGGTGTAAGCCAATTTTGAGGAAATTGGGCAAATTACCAATTTGCCCCAAATTACCAATTACACCCCTTTGGGTTCTAATTAGCCCCAAATTGACCAAATTGACCTAGCACAACCCTACCCAAACACTAAGGGAAGTGAGCGAGACATAAGCAAGCCAAGGTGCACATTCAATTTGGAGAATTAAGGCAAAATCACCAAAATGCCCAAATTGCCCCTATAGGCAAATAAGTGCAATCAAGCCCCATATGACCCCACCATGACTCAATTCCTCTTGGAATAGGTCCATAGGGTCCAAGGCAATAATTTGGGTCAATCATATCAAGTGGTGTGAGCTTGAGTCAAGCCCAAACCCAAAAATCCCCAAATTGGCATATTTGAGTCAAGTGAGCCCAAGCTTCAAGTCCATTGGATTTAGCCCAATGCTTGGGCCCCATCACTGAACATTATAGGCCCAATGCATGGTATAATTTCAGAAAATTAAAATTGGGTGGAAATTTGGGTGGAAATAAGGAGAATTTAAGTTCAAAAGAGGCCAAAAGAGGGATTTGAGGAATGAGTGTCAAATGGCACTCAATTCCTCTTCCCAACCCTTCCTCTGAGCTCAGGGAGTTAATTCCAACAGAATTCCCAGCAGCTTTTTGGTGAGGTGGCAGCCAAGTGGAGGAGGGAGGAGGAAGCTCCACCAAGTGGCCGACAACATTAATGGCAACCCAAGGAATGAGCTGCCATTGGACCAAATTCCCTCCCCCTCAGCTTGAATTCGGGCTGAGGAGTAAAGCCTGGCTGAGCTGGAGACCTGTAGTTGGCGGGTTGAGAGGTGCAACATAGAAGAAATCGCCACCTTCATGGCTGTTAACAAAAGGAGTTCCCCCAGCCGAATTAACACACCCTACTAGCTTCAGGATCTCGAGAGGAGAAAAAGCCCCAACAATGGAGGGGGAATCGGGCTCAGAAGGCTGGTATCGCCATTGGAGCTCCACAAGTCGGACATGGAGAAATCTGGGCTGTTTGTGCATGTAGCTCCAAATCGAGGCAAGTTCCTTTCCCCCTCCTCCTGTGCTAGTCCTCTAATCCTTCCAATTTCAAAAATCATCGAGGAAATGGTGATCACCATTTCAGTTTTTCATTGTTCTTAGCCGAAAAATCTCAACATGTCGCAGGCCTACTCCGGCCACCACCGGCCGAGCTCTCACCACCATTCGGTAGCCCTAGGTTGGGGGAAGGTAATCGCTTGGGGGTTTGGCCGGAGACGGCCGGAGCTCGCCGGGAAATAGCTCGCAAAGTAGCCCAGGGACGGTCAATCCTAGCCTTTGGCTCATCGGGTAAGATAACCCCGTAGCCGTCGGATTTGAGCTGGATCTTTAGCCGCAGACCACTTAAATAATAATATTACTATAATTCAAATTTCTGCTACATATCATGACTAGTTTTGATTAATTATTTTAAGGCCTTTAGAGGCCATATTTCGAAAAATGCCCAGAGACAACATTTGTATCCCTATGGGTCTACTTTCATTTGCCACCCTAATAACCTGATTTGGTGCACTGTGGACACCAGAGCATCCATTTTTCTAGGACTGCTCATTTTTTTGTCTATTAGCAAACCACATAATCCTGCCTAGGTTTTTAATCAGTTTGCATGCTGTTTATGAAGGCCTTAGAGGCCATATCATGAAAAGTTGGCAGAGACAACTTTTGTAGCTCTTGCTGTCTACTTTCTGTAGGATTTGTGATCAAGTGATTTGGAGCTCTACAGCTCCTTGTAGAGCCATTTTTCTAGGACTGCTCATTTTTTGTCTATTAGCAAACCACATAATCCTGCCTAGGTTTTTAATCAGTTTGCATGCTGTTTTTGAAGGCCTTAGAGGCCATATCATGAAAAGTTGGCAGATACAACTTTTGTAGCTCTTGATGTCTACTTTCTGTAGGATTTGTAATCAAGTGATGTGGAGCTCTACAGCTCCTTGTAGAGCCATTTTTCTAGGACTGCTCTTTATGTCTATTAGCAAACCACAATAATTCTGCCTAGGATTTTCATGTAGTTTGCATGCAATTTTTGAAGGCCTTAGAGGCCATATCATGAAAAGTTGGCAGAAACAACTTTTGTATCTCTTGATGTCTACTTTCTGTAGGATTTGTGATCAAGTGATTTGGAGCTCTACAGCTCCTTGTAGAGCCATTTTTCTAGGACTGCTCTTTATGTCTATTAGCAAACCACAATAATTCTGCCTAGGATTTTCATGTAGTTTGCATGCAATTTTTGAAGGCCTTAGAGGCCATATCATGAAAAGTTGGCAGAGACAACTTTTGTAGCTATTGATGTCTACTTTCTGTAGGATTTGTGATCAAGTGATGTGGAGCTCTACAGCTCCTTGTAGAGCCATTTTTCTCGGACTGCTCTTTATGTCTATTAGCAAACCACAATAATTCTGCCTAGGATTTTCATGTAGTTTGCATGCAATTTTTGAAGGCCTTAGAGGCCATATCATGAAAAGTTGGAAGAGACAACTTTTGTAGCTCTTGATGTCTACGTTCTGTAGGATTTGTGATCAAGTGATTTGGAGCTCTACAGCTCCTTGTAGAGCCATTTTGCTAGGACTGCTCTTTATGTCTATTAGCAAACCACAATAATTCTGCCAAGGATTTTCATGTAGATTGCATGCAATTTTTGAAGGCCTTAGAGGCCATATCATGAAAAGTTGGCAGAGACAACTTTTGTAGCTCTTGATGTCTACTTTCTGTAGGATTTGTGATCAAGTGATTTGGAGCTTTACAACTCCTTGTAGAGCCATTTTTCTAGCACTGCTCTTTATGTCTATTAGCAATTTTGGGTGGAGTGAGCCCTAAGCCTTGGGGGTTAACCCAATGGCTTGAATGCTGGACATGGGTCCTTGGCAGCAATATGCCTTCCCAAAAGTTATTTGGGATTTTTGGGTACAAAAATCCCATGATATGGAATTTACTAAATTACCCCTAATTTAGGTTATAAAATGAAAAGGGGGTCATATGAACTTGGAATAATATGAGACTTAGGATCTGGTGTTTTTAGACCAATATGGTGCTATAATAATTTTCCCAGAATTTATTGAAGTCTTAACATAGCACTTGTAGTGTAAACCCTTATACGCACACCAAATGTAATAAATGACAATTAAGGGTAAATATTACTTGGAATAATATGAGACTTAGGATCTGGTGTTTTTAGACCGATCTGGTGCTATGGAAATTTTCCCAGAAATCATTAAGGTCATAACCTAATACTTGATGTGTAAATCTCTATTTGCACATCTCCCTTTTTTTAATAGAGACTATGATTTAAGATTCCCTAGAGAATTCATGAAATTGGGATATGAGGTTGTTAGATCACCACTCATTGCGAACCTATGGTAATAATTGGAACTCGTTTGGATATGATGTGATCAAGATCGCACCATAGGAGTCAAATCTACATCAACCTTATTTCGGTCTACGAATAGTGAAACTGATTTACATGAATTAGACCACCACTGACCTTCACACGTAGAACTATTAACTCTTTATTAATTATGAAGGCTCAGATTATTTGGAAGAGCATCTCTAAAGGCATCTTGGGAAATAAGGATTGGGGTGTGTTTAGCAAAGCTATAGGTGTATGAGTTTACAGTGATATGAAAAGGAGGTTAGACCTCATCAAGGGTCTCACACACACACAACCTGTCGTAGTGAGTGATTATATGAAAGAAGAATTGACCTTAGCCGGGTGAGCCATCTAGGGTAAGACTCAAGGGTGAAGTCGAAAAACATCTAAGGCAAACCCCAGGGTTAAGGATGTCGAAGAATAGGAGTGTGGGTCCAAGAAAGGTTGAGAATGCTAATTGAATGTGTGCAGTTCCTCGGTGAAGAAGGGAACTCGAGATTAGGATGTGACGGCGGGAGAGTCAGCACCCGGTCACAATTGGTAGTGTTGGAGTTCAAAAGAACTCCCCCGCTCCTAGGAGCCAAGCTTAACTCATCTTAAAGAATTAACGTAATTGGAGAGGAAAATGGGGATCAAGTAAAAAGGGGGAGATACCAACTAGATTAAGTACCTTGGGAAGAGGAAGTTCGGGGTGTCAGCCTGTCACACTTCCTAGTACCGCTGCGAGCCCCTCACCGGGTAACCCTCCGGAGATCCAAGGCAAACCCCTAAAACTTCTAGGACCAACTAAATTACAGACAAGACTAGTTGAATAGGAGAATTCGACACGTTAACTTGCATCCCGAACCAGAAGGAAATATAGAAAGGACTGGGATAGTCCGGCGAGCGGTAGGCTCGGGTTATAGAAAGGACTGGATAGTCCGGCGAGCGGTAGGCTCGGGTTATAAGGATGGGCTGGGATAGTCCGGCAAGCGGTAGGCTCGGGTTATAAGGATGGACTGGGATAGTCCGGCGAGCGGTAGGCTCGGGTTATAAGGATGGACTTGTATAGTCTAACGAGCGGTAAGCTCATATTCTATATATAAGAATTGTATAGTCTAGTGAGCGGTAAGCTCATATTTTACTTATAAGACTAGTGTAGTCTAGTGAGCGGTAGGCTCGTAGTCTAAACATAAGACCAGTATAGTCTAGCGAGCGGTATGCTCGTAGTTTAAATCTAAGGCTGGTATAGCCTGGCGAGCGGTAGGCTCTACTTTATAAATGTTGATGCAAATATGTGAGCTGGAGGCTCAGTAGTAAATAACTAATACATGTTACTTGTGTGTAAGTTGTGGTGGGTCTTCGGTTCTGTTTTAGTCGTCACAACGACAGCAGTTCTTTGACTCGGCAGTGCTAGTGGTTTTTATTGGGGCCAGGTTGTTTTACTGCGCGTCCGACGGGACGAATCCCCTAAACCCTGCCTGGCCAATTCAGTTTAGTACGCAGGAGCTCGTGAGTACCGGGTACCGGTATCACAGCGTACGTTTGGGCCTAGGTCTGGTAGTGTGACTTACCCACCTAGGTGAGGAGACGCCCGCTCCTCTGCCACCGTTTGACCACGACGGGAGGTGCCCGAGAGGTTAGCTACCTCCGAAAAGTGGGAACTAAAGGTCTGTACGTACAGAGTCGTGTGAGTGAGTTGCATGTGTATGAAATAATAATACAAACATTGCATCATTGCATTGCATATCATAGCATAGCACATTGCATAAACAGATACCTCATCGTATAAATCAGTGTGGGCTCTTTTATACGATGAGTTTATTGCTTGCCAGATCCCTTAGCTTATGTGCCTTTGTGTACGCATATAAGTTAAGGTTAATTTTCCTAGCTGCTCTTCATATTACTTTACTTGCTCATATTACTGCTATTGTAGCTTTCTCCGATTGTTTGCTCTTATTATAAGCCTAATTGTAGAACTGCTAGAGTAATCTTAATTAGTGTACTCCTGCTAGCTAGAAGATATGTATCTTTTGCTTGATATACATTGCTAGTTTTACCACTTGTCACCTGCTTCTTTGAATTACCCCTTGATGTCCTCCGCTTCCTCCTCCCGCACGGTGCCTAGGAGTCGCGGGTGGAGGCGGTGAGGAATATGCTGAGTCTTTTAGACTGACGGTCAGTGGACCTTATCATTTTAGGGATGAAGTACCGGAGCAGCAGGACCCCGTTTAGGAGACAGGATAAGGAGATGGGATGGAGCACGTCAACCCCTACACGTCGTCGCAGTAGCAGCTACAGATGTTTGAAGGCAGAATTGATGGCTTCCGCATAGATGTAGTGAGAGAGTGTTGTAGCAATATACTTGAACATGTACTGGGCATAAGCCCTTTTCGTTTAGTTCTCTTTTACTTTAACTCTCATCGTGGACTTTGTAATCATGTAATTTATATACTTTATGTGAATTGTGGACTTGTTGTTCTTCTATTGCTTCTATTACTGTGAATTGCGGTTGGCCTGGATGGTGTTGATTAGCCGGCAGGATCGGCGTATTGTGGCGGCGACCATTGGGTGTAATGGTCTCGCCGCAAGACGGCGGTTCTGGGCGGTAAGACTCGGTTTAAAAGCAAAAAAAAAGAGGGTCTTACAAAGTGGTATCAGCTTAGCCGACTTTCGATCCAAGTAAAAGAAGTCCACAAAACCTAGGGCAACCCCCGCTCGAGTTAGTTTGAGGACAAACTAGCAGCGGAAGCAGTGGTGTGCCCATACGGGAAATCACATAATTTTTGTCCACTTAACGATGAGATTAGGCCAACCCGACTAGTACACCATATTGGCTTGACTTAGCAAGACTTCTCATAAGGTATCCTAGTCCGACATCGACCTCAAGTATATTCTGACCAAGTAGTAGGATACCCCAAGGTGACTAAAAGAAGGAGTTGAAAGCGTGTGTGAGTGTTCAGGGCTTACTCTGTGATATACCCACATCACTTCCTAAGTGAAATTAACACTCCTCAACAAACAAATAGGACAATCTTAAGTGGTTTTGGTATTTGTGAGACTCGTAAGGCCTTACTTGTGCGCTTAGAAGTTAATACTGCACACTCCCACCCTCGGAAAACCATCACAAGAAAGGATGTCAAATGTGGAATGAGAAGCCCCACTTAGAGAAGACCATTGGATAGACACAAGATCCTTGGGAAAGAATTACGATAAATGGCATTCTGAGGGTAGAGAACCTTACCATATCCAAACCACAAGAGCTGTATACCCATAGGGATTTTATGCATACGTGGGAAGCCGATATTTTCGGATATAAGAAGCTCATCACAAGATTACGGGAGGCTAATCTTGTTTCTTCGTTTATTGGGCCACCAAAATATTGACTTAGCTTTCCTTGGAGACATAAAAGCCTCTGCATTATAACTCCGTGGGCACCTGCCTTGGTGCAAGATATACAACTGAACCCTAGACCTAAGTCGGTGCACCCTACCATCCGACTTATCCAAGCAATCTGAATTCTTATACCGTACATGTAAATTAGATGCGATACACACGCTGTCCAAGAATCAGATTTTGTAGATGAAGTCCTATAGATTCAGATAATAATCATTCCCTTGGTCAATTCTCTTAAAAAAATTGAAACATACACTTTCGGTGAAGAGATCTTCCTTCTCTGATGAAGATTGAGTTCCGTAGGAAATTAGGGTTTGTAAAAAATTTTGTTACATAAAGCTTTATTGAGAGTCCCAGGGTCAAGTTTCCCTGGATCACTATGAAAAATCCGGAGTATTACAGAAATAGGTAGATAGACTTGTGGTTCTCATTGAACCTCTGCAAATTTTATTATAGCTAACTATTGATTAATTATCATACTTCCTTCACGAAATGAGCCTTGCACACTTAGCCACCTTGGAGGATTTACAATATGTGAAGCTTATGGGGCTCGGAATTGACGGCTCATACGAATTTAAGTACCAAAACTGAGTTTGATTACTACTAAAGTATCCTTTTAGTTCAGTAAATGACCATGGCATATTTACATTTACTAAATATCATCTTGAATCTTAGGAGCATGACTAAGCGTTGATCTAAAGTATTAAAAGAGGGGAGATGTCGTAAAAAATTAGAGGAATCAATATTGCCCAAGCCATAAACATATCATGATCTTGGAAGACAAGTCTAAATTCTAATTACAAACAACTAATAAATAAGAGTACTGGTGTCACGTGTACAATGATTGTGAACCACAGGTGAGTAGACCCAAAGTGTTAGTAAGGACACGGTAATAAAGATATTGACGGTGAACGTGACAATGTACTCACCGGATCGAGAACTGTATACTTACGAAGACATCATACTATAAAATATAAGACTCGATGGATTCTTACACTCGCCTTGTGAGTGTGTGACTTTACTCTGACTTATGTCCTCCCTCCACTACGATGTCTTCATCAATTGGGAATTGTCTAAGAACCCTCAGGTAAAGGATCTCGAACTCGAATAGGATGAGGTTTAACGAAAGTGCACTTGGGAGAAAACCGAGGATGAGTCAATGAGAATTAGACCTAACAAGTCCCAATGTTAATTGAGAGCCATACTGCACCCAAACAACTAAATCATCCATGAACTCTAACTCCCGTGGACCTAAACCTAAATTTCGGGGACGAAATTGTTTCTTCGTTTATTGGGATTTGTAACATCCCCAAAACAACTAGACCCCTAAGATGCATTTTGTCATGACAAGGTCGTGACATTGCTCCAAGAAGACAAAATGGGCCAAGGAGGCCCCATGATTCCCATAAATTAAGAAGAAGTGCACATTGGGGTGCATTTAGCAAATTTTGATGGCTTAGCTTAGGGATGACCAATATACCTCCAACAAGTCAACATAACCTCATCATGACCCCTATGACCACCCAAGGAGGTGAGTAGGCCACTAGGGACCCTTGGGGTCAACCAAATTGGTCAAATTGACCAAAAGTCAACTTTGAGCTATCATAGGTCAAACCTCCATGAATAAGGGCAATTGAACTCCAAATGATCAAATTGGACCCACCCTCTTATGGAAACCTCCCTAGGGGACCTAATGAACCCAAAAGCCCCATCATAGGGCCATCAATTTGGGGAAATTGGGCCAATTACTAAAAAGCCCCAAATTGATCTATTAATACTAAAAACTTAAATTGAACTTCAATTGACCCATTGTGATCAAATTGATCACCCCTAACACTCTTGGGCCACTTAGGGAGTCTAATGGCCCCACATTGGACCCTTGGTGTAAGCCAATTTTGAGGAAATTGGGCAAATTACCAATTTGCCCCAAATTACCAATTTGCCCCAAATTACCAATTTGCCCCAAATTACCAATTACACCCCTTTGGGTTCTAATTAGCCCCAAATTGACCAAATTGACCTAGCACAACCCTATCCAAACACTAAGGGAAGTGAGTGAGACATAAGCAAGCCAAGGTGCACATTCAATTTGGAGAATTAAGGCAAAATCACCAAAATGCCCAAATTGCCCCTATAGGCAAATAAGTGCAATCAAGCCCCATATGACCCCACCATGACTCAATTCCTCTTGGAATAGGTCCATAGGGTCCAAGGCAATAATTTGGGTCAATCATATCAAGTGGTGTGAGCTTGAGTCAAGCCCAAACCCAAAAATCCCCAAATTGGCATATTTG
This sequence comes from Dactylorhiza incarnata, assembly GCA_033032865.1. NCBI lineage: Eukaryota > Viridiplantae > Streptophyta > Magnoliopsida > Asparagales > Orchidaceae > Dactylorhiza > Dactylorhiza incarnata. Next base: position 1,522,200 of record JAWHQI010000260.1, read on the forward strand.
AGTCAAGTGAGCCCAAGCTTCAAGTCCATTGCATTTAGCCCAATGCTTGGGCCCCATCACTGAACATTATAGGGCCAATGCATGGTATAATTTCAGAAAATTAAAATTGGGTGGAAATTTGGGTGGAAATAAGGAGAATTTAAGTTCAAAAGAGGCCAAAAGAGGGATTTGAGGAATGAGTGCCAAATGGCACTCAATTCCTCTTCCCAACCCTTCCTCTGAGCTCAGGGAGTTAATTCCAACAGAATTCCCAGCAGCTTTTTGGTGAGGTGGCAGCCAAGTGGAGGAGGGAGGAGGAAGCTCCACCAAGTGGCCGGCAACATTAATGGCAACCCAAGGAATGAGCTGCCATTGGACCAAATTCCCTCCCCCTCAGCTTGAATTCGGGCTGAGGAGTAAAGCCTGGCTGAGCTGGAGACCTGTAGTTGGCGGGTTGAGAGGTGCAACATAGAAGAAATCGCCACCTTCATGGCTGTTAACAAAAGGAGTTCCCCCAGCCGAACTAACACACCCTACTAGCTTCAGGATCTCGAGAGGAGAAAAAGCCACAACAATGGAGGGGGAATCGGGCTCAGAAGGCTGGTATCGCCATTGGAGTTCCACAAGTCGGACATGGAGAAATCTGGGCTGTTTGTGCATGTAGCTCCAAATCGAGGCAAGTTCCTTTCCCCCTCCTCCTGTGCTAGTCCTCTAATCCTTCCAATTTCAAAAATCATCGAGGAAATGGTGATCACCATTTCAGTTTTTCATTGTTCTTAGCCGAAAAATCTCAACATGTCGCAGGCCTACTCCGGCCATCACCGGCCGAGCTCTCACCACCATTCGGTAGCCCTAGGTTGGGGGAAGGTAATCGCTTGGGGGTTTGGCCGGAGACGGCCGGAGATCGCCGGGAAATAGCTCGCAAAGTAGCCCAGGGACGGTCAATCCTAGCCTTTGGCTCATCGGGGAAGATAACCCCGTAGCCGTCGGATTTGAGCTGGATCTTTAGCCGCAGACCACTTAAATAATAATATTACTATAATTTAAATTTCTGCTACAGATCATGACTAGTTTTGATTAATTATTTTAAGGCCTTTAGAGGCCATATTTCGAAAAATGCCCAGAGACAACATTTGTAGCCCTATGGGTCTACTTTCATTTGCTACCCTAATAACCTGATTTGGTACACTGTGGACACCAGAGCATCCATTTTTCTAGGACTGCTCATTTTTTTGTCTATTAGCAAACCACATAATCCTGCCTAGGTTTTTAATCAGTTTGCATGCTGTTTTTGAAGGCCTTAGAGGCCATATCATGAAAAGTTGCCAGAGACAACTTTTGTAGCTCTTGATGTCTACTTTCCGTAGGATTTGTGATCAAGTGATTAGGAGCTCTACAGCTCCTTGTAGAGCCATTTTTCTAGGACTGCACATTTTTTGTCTATTAGCAAACCACATAATCCTGCCTAGGTTTTTAATCAGTTTGCATGCTGTTTTTGAAGGCCTTAGAGGCCATATCATGAAAAGTTGGCAGAGACAACTTTTGTATCTCTTGATGTCTACTTTCTGTGGGATTTGTGATCAAGTGATTTGGAGCTCTACAGCTCCTTGTAGAGCCATTTTTCTAGGACTGCTCTTTATGTCTATTAGCAAACCACAATAATTCTGCCTAGGATTTTCATGTAGTTTGCATGCAATTTTTGAAGGCCTTAGAGGCCATATCATGAAAAGTTGGCAGAGACAACTTTTGTAGCTCTTGATGTCTACTTTCTGTAGGATTTGTGATCAAGTGATTTGGAGCTCTACAGCTCCTTGTAGAGCCATTTTTCTAGGACTGCTCTTTATGTCTATTAGCAATTTTGGGTGGAGTGAGCCCTAAGCCTTGGAGGTTAACCCAATGGCTTGAATGCTGGACATGGGTCCTTGGCAGCAATATGCCTTCCCAAAAGTTATTTGGGATTTTTGGGTACAAAAATCCCAAGATATGAAATTTACCAAAATTACCCCTAATTTAGGTTATAAAATGAAAAGGGGGTCATATGAACTTGGAATAATATGAGACTTAGGATCTGGTGTTTTTAGATCAATATGGTGCTATAATAATTTTCTCAGAATTTATTGAAGTCTTAACATAGCACTTGTAGTGTATACCCTTATACACACACCAAATGTAATAAATGACAATTAAGGGTAAATATTACTTGGAATAATATGAGACTTAGGATCTGGTGTTTTTAGACCGATCTGGTGCTATGGAAATTTTCCCAGAAATCATTAAGGTCATAACCTAATACTTGATGTGTAAATCTCTATTTGCACATCTCCCTTTTTTTTAATAGAAACTATGATTTAAGATTCCCTAGAGAATTCATGAAATTGGGATATGAGGTTGTTAGATCACCACTCATTGCGAACCTATGGTAATAATTGGAACTCGTTTGGATATGATGTGATCAAGATCACACCATAGGAGTCAAATCTACATCAACCTTATTTCGGTCTACGAATAGTGAAACTGATTTACATGAATTAGACCACCACTGACCTTCACACGTAGAACTATTAACTCTTTATTAATTATGAAGGCTCAGATTATTTGGAAGAGCATCTCTAAAGGCATCTTGGGAAATAAGGATTGGGGTGTGTTTAGCAAAGCTATAGGTGTATGAGTTTACAGTGATATGAAAAGGAGGTTAGACCTCATCAAGGGTCTCACACACACACAACCTGTCGTAGTGAGTGATTATATGAAAGAAGAATTGACCTTAGCCGGGTGAGCCATCTAGGGTAAGACTCAAGGGTGAAGTCGGAAAACATCTAAGGCAAACCCCAGGGTTAAGGATGTCGAAGAATAGGAGTGTGGGTCCAAGAAAGGTTGAGAATGCTAATTGAATGTGTGCAGTTCCTCGGTGAAGAAGGGAACTCGAGATTAGAATGTGACGGCGGGAGAGTCAGCACCCGGTCACAATTGATAGTGTTGGAGTTCAAAAGAACTCCCCCGCTCCTAGGAGCCAAGCTTAACTCATCTTAAAGAATTAACGTAATTGGAGAGGAAAATGGGGATCAAGTAAAAAGGGGGAGATACCAACTAGATTAAGTACCTTGGGAAGAGGAAGTTCGGGGTGTCAGCCCGTCACACTTCCTAGTACCGCTGCGAGCCCCTCACCGGGTAACCCTCCGGAGATCCAAGGCAAACCCCTAAAACTTCTAGGACCAACTAAATTACAGACAAGACTAGTTGAATAGGAGAATTCGACACGTTAACTTGCATCCCGAACCAGAAGGAAATATAGAAAGGACTGGGATAGTCCGGCGAGCGGTAGCTCGGGTTATAGAAAGGACTGGATAGTCCGGCGAGCGGTAGGCTCGGGTTATAAGGATGGACTGGGATAGTCCGACGAGCGGTAGGCTCGGGTTATAAGGATGGACTGGGATAGTCCGGCGAGCGGTAGGCTCGGGTTATAAGGATGGACTTGTATAGTCTAACGAGCGGTAAGCTCATATTCTATATATAAAAATTGTATAGTCTAGTGAGCGGTAAGCTCATATTTTACTTATAAGACTAGTGTAGTCTAGTGAGCGGTAGGCTCGTAGTCTAAACATAAGACCAGTATAGTTTAGCGAGCGGTATGCTCGTAGTTTAAATCTAAGGCTGGTATAGCCTGGCGAGCGGTAGGCTCTACTTTATAAATGTTGATGCAAATATGTGAGCTGGAGGCTCAGTAGTAAATAACTAATACATGTTACTTGTGTGTAAGTTGTGGTGGGTCTTCGGTTCTGTTTTAGTCGTCACACTGACAGCAGTTCTTTGACTCGGCAGTGCTAGTGGTTTTTATTGGGGCTAGGTTGTTTTACTGCGCGTCCGACGGGACGAATCCCCTAAACCCTGCCTGGCCAATTCAGTTTAGTACGCAGGAGCTCGTGAGTACCGGGTACTGGTATCACAGCGTACGTTTGGGCTTAGGTCTGGTAGTGTGACTTACCCACCTAGGTGAGGAGACGCCGCTCCTCTGCCACCGTTTGACCACGACGAGAGGTGCCCGAGAGGTTAGCTACCTCCGAAAAGTGGGAACTAAAGGTCTGTACGTACAGAGACGTATGAGTGAGTTGCATGTGTATGAAATAATAATACAAACATTGCATCATTGCATTGCATATCATAGCATAGCACATTGCATAAACAGAGACCTCATCGTATAAATCAGTGTGGGCTCTTTTATACGATGAGTTTATTGCTTGCCAGATCCCTTAGCTTATGTGCCTTTGTGTACGCATATAAGTTAAGGTTAATTTTCCTAGCTGCTCTTCATATTACTTTACTTGCTCATATTACTGCTATTGTAGCTTTCTCCTATTGTTTGCTCTTATTACAAGCCTAATTGTAGAACTGCTAGAGTAATCTTAATTAGTGTACTCCTGCTAGCTAGAAGCTATGTATCTTTTGCTTGATATACATTGCTAGTTTTACCACTTGTCACCTGCTTCTTTGAATTACCCCTTGATGTCCTCCGCTTCCTCCTCCCGCACGGTGCCTAGGAGTCGCGGGTGGAGGTGGTGAGGAATATGCTGAGTCTTTTAGACTGACGGTCAGTGGACCTTATCATTTTAGGGATGAAGTACCGGAGCAGCAGGACCCCGTTTAGGAGACAGGATAAGGAGATGGGATGGAGCACGTCAACCCCTACACGTCGTCGCAGCAGCAGCTACAGATGTTTGAAGGCAGAATTGATGGCTTCCGCATAGATGTAGTGAGAGAGTGTTGTAGCACTATACTTGAGCATGTACTGGGCATAAGCCCTTTTCGTTTAGTTCTCTTTTACTTTAACTCTCATCGTGGACTTTGTAATCATGTAATTTATATACTTTATGTGAATTGTGGACTTGTTGTTCTTCTATTGCTTCTATTACTGTGAATTGCGGTTGGCCTGGATGGTGTTGATTAGCTGGTAGGATCGGCGTATTGTGGCGGCGACCATTGGGTGTAATGGTCTCGCCGCAAGACGGCGGTTCTGGGCGGTAAGACCCGGTTTAAAAGAAAAAAAAAAGAGGGTCTTACAATGCATATTACCTTAACCCAAGAGAATTTTTGCACTCCTCCTCAGCAACCATTATGCAAGAGGGTGATATCAAGCTCAATAATGTGCAATGACAGTTTAATCCGTGTCCCTTTAATCCATGTTTAGGTTAGAAAGACCACTATGAACACCATAGAAACACCATAAAAAGTTTCTACAATCATAGAGCACTATGAACACCATAAAAAGTTTCTACGATCAAAGGAACACCACATTCTTACCTCCAAGTAATGGCGAATCGGAAGAAATAATCGGACGAAGCAAGGAAACGGCGATCCTAAACCTCAAACCCGCAATCGGACGAAGCAAATGAGGGAGACAAACGGCGACCTGCAGTTGGTGGCGAGCATAGTCCGGCGAATCGGGAGAAGCAAGAGCGCCGGCGATATGGGAAGAAGATGCAGTCCGGCGAATCTCGCTAGGGAGCGAACCCTAGAATCGCGCAAGGGGAAGAAGACGCCGTCGGATTGGTTTGCTAAAAACCATAAGCAGCTATCAAATAAGCCTCTCGTTAAAAAAACCGGCTAATAGCCAGTCTCGGTTTGCCTATAACAACTCCCTTTAATAATTACTACTCTCTCAATATCATTAATAATTACATGACAAAAGGGCTGAAGTGCAGAGGCCCAGGCCTTGTAGGCCCATGTTTTTAGAGCGCCGACCTGAGGCCGCCTTTACTGGGCTGTAACTATATAAGAAGCAGGCCCTGAGGCCCGGCCCGACCCATTGATTTTTTTTCCTCTGTTAATTTAGGACATTGTTAATAACAAATCGGGTTTCGCTACTAGCAAACCAAAATAAACCAGGGTTCAAACCAATATGAAGTTTTTTTTCTCAATCTAAAAAAAACGCGCTAATAGCAAACCTTATTCTCCCTCTTTCCGCCTAAACTGAAAGCCCTATTCCTTCGTTTTCTCCTCGCCGCACTTCGCGATAACGCATCCGGCTATTGCGAAACCTATTCCTCAATCAAAAAAGCCAGTGACGCCACCGGATATTGCGAACCAATGAGGACGAAAACGCCAATTGTGCTCCGGTGTATTTAGTTCATTTATTGTATTATGGAGGATGAGAAGGAATATGCAAAGCCTACCGGAATTAAGGTATATTGTTATTGATTCATCGTCCATATCAGCCACTTTGTCAAACTCAAGAGTTGTGTTCTAGTGCATCTACTTTATTTTTATGGTTTGCTAATAATAAAAAAGTTTGCTAATAGTCATTTTCAAAATAGATGATTTGCTAATAATCATAATTTGCTAATAGTATAACATGATTTGCTAATAACAACGTCCTTCGTTTGTACTACGCGTAAAAAATTCATGGACTTAGGGCCATCAAATTCATTATTTTCATCGAATTAGTTTATATTAAAAATATTCGTTTTTGATATAATAATTCAATATTTTGATTTTTAACTTCTCACATGTCATTTATTACGTAATAATATAATATAAGAAGAATATTCTTTAGCGAAAATTAAATTTTGCCCAAGTGCAAACCACAGTTATGTGCAATAGTGCACTCTAGAGTCATTCCGTATATCAATACTTGTCCTCGAGCCAACCGATATAAGCGAATACTCCACAATCAAGAGTCATGGAGTGAATAAAACCGATGTAACAGTAAGACAGAGCGCGCGCCGTTTAGTTCCTGAAAACGCAACTGCCGCCCGCCCATTAAGGCATTTTTAAGGTTTTTTACCGCAGCATTTCGGCGCTTTCGCTTATTCCATCTCAACGGCGCGACGTCGCATTTCTCCCTCGCCAGTTGCCCTCTCACGATTTCGCATTTCTCCCTCGCCGAGCGTCCAGTTCCCCTCGATGACGGTGTCTAGTTGCCTTCGCCGAGCCCTACAGTTTGTCTTCGCCCATGTTAGTTCAGCCCGTCTCGTCCTCCCGATTTTTGGTAACTCCTCTTTTTTTCATTTTTGTATCTTGTCTTGGCTTGTTATAGTACATTTATAGTGAAATTGAAGGATTCAATTTTTTTGGGGGATTTATTTTGATGAATGTTAGGTTTTTGTTTTTTTAGGGAGTTTAGGATTCCACTTTTTATTTGGGTTTTATTTGGGTGAATTTGTGTGTGTGTGTTTTATGGTGAATGTGTGTATTTGTGTGTTTGTTTGTTTGTACGATGATGGTAAATGTGTGGTTGTGCGTATGTTATTATTTGTGTTGATGAAGGTGGTAAACGTGTGTTTCTTTTTTTTTGTGGTGAATGTGTATGTATATATGTTATTAATTTTGTTGAAAAAAATTTAACCGTCAATAGTCGTCGTAGTTCTGTGTTTCCAAACAGATAAAACCGCTTTCACGTTCATGACAGCATCAAAACTACTGCTTTCATGACAAAACTACTGTTTTCACGTTCACGGCAAAATTACGTTTCAGCCCACAATTTCAAGCTACTGCTTTCATGACCGCCGACAGCTTTGTTTCTAAATGCAACAACCGCGCCAAACGGGCCTTCGTGGATTTAATTAAACAATTTAAATGTGGTTTTGCATTTTTATTAGGTGATTGTTATGTGCAAATCACCTTTGGATACATGCAAACTATTTTATTAATATTTTTTTTTAAATAATTAACTAAAAATTAAACCTAAAAACCGATGAGTTCAAACAAAAATCACTATAGGCGTTCCTCCATTTTCGCCATACTCCCGCGTCGGCGACCATACTGTTCCCAATTAGCGCCGACATCCCTTCTTCCATCCTGCAACCATTCTTCCATGCTTCCATCTAGAAGCATCCCGATCGGCGTCCCTGCTTTCATCCAGCATCGGCATTCATTCTTCCGTCCAGAGCACACGTTCCTTCTTTCATCCAGCATAGACGTTAGTGTTTCCGAAGGGGGAGTAGCCGTTGAAGGTTTATCCAGTGCTTTCGCAGTTCTCTTTGGACGCTTCATCCCAATCCTCCTCATAAGTCATATGTGCAGGCTTCGTTTGGCGCGGTGGTGGCGGTCGTGAATGCGGTGGTCATTAACCGTTGTTGGTGAACGCTCGACCTCACCTAAAAAAATTCATGCATTTATGCTCAAAATAGTTCATTTTCTTGGGTAGCGGTCATAACCTTGTCTTGCCAAACATAAATTCTATGATAATGACATTTTTGGCCTAACTCACCGGAGCAAATAAGTCGTGCCAAACGAAGCCTAAGTGGTAAACCTGTCCCAAGTTTTGCCTATTTAGCAAAGCTGGTTGTTTTTGGGGAGTTGCTCTAATATAGGCAAAGTGGAATCACATCCCTAGGAGACGAGCACGTCTTCGTGCGCATTTAGGCTCTTGTTTACCAATTTTTTGATCCAGTTCTTTGATTCAGAGGACATTTATCGGGATCTACACTCTCTTATAAATGAGGTCGGCGATGCCCGGCGTCAACAACCTACCTCCCGGTATTTGGGAGGAGAGAGGTTAGCAAGGACGGAGCCAAAAAAATTTCTTAGGGGGGGCACAAAGTTTTTAATAATTATAAAACGATTTTCGTATAAGAAATACAAATTAAAACAGAAATATTAAAGTAAAGCAATAAGTGCAAAAATTACCAATCATTATAGTTGTCCTCATCGACTCTTTACAAACTTCAAAATATAAGATCACAACACATTTCTCCAAGAAAACATGAAATTTCTGGTGATATTGTTGTTTCCTGCAAAACATTATAAAATAATAAAAAATATTAAATATATTGAATTTTTTTATTAAAACTATTTATAAAATAATTTAATACAATTTGTAAACATACCATATTTTTATAGCTGCCCTCGTCTGGTTTTCATTTTTTGAAACCTCTGAATGATTGTCTCTTTTTCAATATTTGCAAATACATTTTTTTCTATATATGTAACCAAACAGTCATTCATTAAAGAATCTCTCATTCGATTGCGTAGACGATTCTTTACAATGTTCATTGCTGAAAATGCTCTTTCGACAGTAGCAGTCGCAACTGGTAAAATCAATGCTAAATTTACTAGCAAATATACCAATGGATATAAAATATCCTTCCTTTTTTCTACCAATTTCTTTGCAAGATCTCCAATTCCATTTAATTGTCCAAAGTCATTGTCAGATTTTACATCAATAATATATGTTTCCAATTGGCTATCAAGTTCCATATTATCCAAAATGGAAAAATCGGATGGATAAAACTCTGCAAGGCGTTTCAGCTTCTGTTTATCAAAACTTGAAAATGTATTATTTGGATTTAAACATGCAATGCAAATAAGTAATTCTGTATTCGTCTCTCTAAAAATATTGTTGAGTTCTTGAAGTTGCAAATCTATGACATAAAAAATCTCGGCTCGATAATAATGTAAATTTGTCATCTCGTGAACTCTTCGTCTTGATCGTTCTCGTGCCACATACATATTTTTCATTAAAGGAATATCAATTTTATAATTCTGACAAAATGATGAAACATCATTAATCAAAATTTCCCATCCATTATCACGCATATCTTGCAAGCTTTGTTTTGATATTCTCACTAAATTTATTGCATTAACAATATCTCTAATTAGATATAAAATGAAGGCATAATCAAAAGTTTGCAGAGAATTTAGTAATGCGAATATTGTTGCTTTATGTTCTGAACTTGTATGTTGATCTCGCTCAACCACCTCGAGAACATCAATAACAAATGAAAATAGCATGATCATATTAATCAATGAACTATAATGAGAACCCCATCTTTTATCACCTGCTCTAATAAGATTTCTTTCCTCATTTTGACCCGTTCTGCCAATTATCTCTCTTTTTTGTAAATATTCAAAAAACTTCTGTGATTGAGATTCTCGAAAATGTTCTTGTCGTTTGCATGAAACAGAAATAATATTAGTTGTTGCAGTTGTTAAATCAAAAAACCAAGCAACTAAAACATGGTTTTTTACAACAACGACTAATGCAAGCTGAAGTTAGTGAGCAAAACAATGAATATAATATGCTGATGAATTCTCCTTCATAATAAGTGCTTTAAGACCATTAAACTTTCCTTTCATATTACTGGCAACATCATAACCTTGTCCACGCAATTTTGAAAGACATAAATCACGATTAGAGAAGAATCCTTCTAATGCTACCTTCAACGAAACTGATGATGTATCTGAAATATGCATAATACCCAAAAAGCATTCAATCACTTGACCTTGTCTATCAACATAGCGTACTGCTATGGCCATCTGCTCTTTTGTCGAGATATCTCGTGACTCATCGATAAGTACAGAAAAAAAAATCTTCAATATCTCTAATAATCAAATTTATTGTCTCAGTAGCCATTGCATTGATAATATCTTTTTGAATATCTGGTGCAGTAAGCTTGTAATTTTCAGGAGCTTTTTATAGAATTACTTGATTAATTTCCTCGTTATGATCACCAAGAAATCGTAAAAGCTCAAGAAAATTTCATTGATTAGATGATTTTTCTGACTCATCATTCCCACGAAATGTCAAACACTCTTTAATAAAAAATTCGATGCAATTAATAGTTGTTGTCATTCAGGTTCTATAGTCTTTTTTGCTTTGATCTGTTTGTCTTTGAAAACTTACTTCAAGGTGTTGTCTTGAATTCATTAAATTATTGCATTTCATAGCTGTTTCATTATGAATGCTACTCGAACCTCCAATGTGTTCTTTAAATTTTGATGATGCATCTTTCCATTTTTTAAATCCTTTAACAACAAAAATATCACCTCCTGATTGTTGTCTCATAGCTGGCTTAAAGAGATAACAAAATATACAGAATGCAACATCTTTTTGTTGGGTTTGAGAACACGCAAACCCGACCCTGAGCACCTGCAAATTAATTCGGCGAGAGCACCTGCACAAACGTTTTAGCGGATATGCAAAAAACAAGAAAGCAAAAAATAAAATAGTGCACGAGAATTTTTAACGTGGAAACTCGAATGGGTGAAAACCACGGGACGGTTGGAGTCTAACCCGGAAAGCCTCCACTAAAACGTGTATAATATACGCGCAAAAAATTTACAGGTTTTCCCTCCTCGATCCACAAAGAATCACCTCCATTTCGCTACAAAAAAATACAAGCTACCACAGTAATTTATCGAGACAGATCAAAATCCGCTCCGATGTATATAGTTTACGCGTAACTGGCGTGGTTCCAAAATTAGTCTGTAGCGAAGCTGCCCTTTGACCCGAACAGAGTCGGTCACGGTCCTCCTTCTCGCGTCCGACAACGGCCGTCAGCACCAACTTTAGCGTCGACGGCACTTCTCCACGGATGCCGTAAACTCAACGCTCCTCCTTCGTACGCCGCAACTTCGGCGGACGCGAGATCTTCCGAGCTCTTGTACGTAGCTCTGCTTGCTGCTTTCTTCTATTTTATTGCCACCACTACCTCGTCTTCTTTTATAGACGCGGTTGCGGGTTTAACTTGCTAACCCGGCCACCATTCTCCTTTTTCTTCTTCACATGTCAGAGAAACCTCTCTCTCTCTCTCTCTCTCTCTCTCCATTTTTTTCCTCTTCTTTCTGACAAGATAAATCACATTTGTCAAAAAGGCTATGAATAACCTTTTGAATAGTGTGATATATATATAAATATATATAATTTTATTTATTTTTCTTTATCTTGATGCCAGATCAAGATTCCGTATCGCGGCTGTACAACCCTCATTCTCCGAGGGTGGACCCCCCCAAGGCCACGTAGGCAGAGGTCAAAGTCAAAGAGTCAATACAACAGTCAAGCCTAGGAGCAGAAGACACCTTAGGCGAGTATGGGTGCACTCGTGCGAGTAACTCGGATACTCGCCAAAAGGTGGGCGACCATAGGTGATACTCGCCCATCTGCCCGGGGAGATCGCCTTAATGTCGCTAGTCGTCGGGCAAGGGCTGGGCTATAAAAACCCCCCTACCCCTTGGTTTTCCTATAAATAGGACCCCAGGGGTACTTGGATTGGCACCTGGACTTGAGCTCTCGAAACCCTGCTCTTGCATTCTGGAACCTGTCGCACTTGGCCGCTACTCTCGGTACTAGCCAAGTCGGTGCCTTCCTCGTACCCTGCTCGGCCATTCTTTGGTCTTGGAGGGGAAGTCTCTTCGGAGCTTCTGGGTACGTGGTGGGACCTCCCTGCCGCAGCACCTGGGGTCCTGTGTGTTGTTCTTCTAGCTCTTTAGTAGTCGCCAGCTTAGTCATCTCGTTGGACTGCTGGGCGAGTAGCCTCCGGCTGCATCGGTCCGAATCTTGAGGTCAGGATTTTTCTGGCGTCAACACTTTGGTGCGGTGAGCGTGGATCGTAGTCGGAGAAGGAAAGTTCAGCAGGAAGCCGAGATGGTCGTAGGTGGCGACCATGAGGAGGTAGTCGGCAACCCGTCCGCGAGTGGCGAGTTCGTGACACTAGCGGTTCTCGAAGCCTTCGCGCAGCGCATGGAGGGAGCCTTCGCGCAGCGCATGGAGGGGATCTTGCAAACAACACTTCAGCCGCGCGCCGAGGTCACGACGACCTCGCCGCATCGCCCAATTCCATCCGAGGGAGGGAGTCCCCCTCGGCGAGCAGGAAAGGAGCACGTGGAGGATGAAACCGAGCGACCAAGGAGGTCGCAATTCTACCAGCCAACCTCGCAAGGCATTCGCTTCCGCGAGCCGTGCGAGCAGGGGAGATACTAGGATACTCGCCCATATGTCGAGTATGGAGGTGATACTCGCCAGGTTGAGGATCATCGCCGAGCAGGAGGGAGGAGCCCCTTCTGCGAGGAGATCCTTGCCGCGCCAGTGCCAGAGGGGTTCAGGGACCCTGCCTTGAATTACTATTCGGGGAAGGAGGATCCCGTCAGGCATATCCAATGGTTCGAGGATATTGTCTCGATCCGAACCATGTCGGACTCCTTCAAGTGCAGGTTGTTTGCCATCACCTTCCGTGCAAAGGCCTGGGACTGGTTCCATCAGTTACCCACCGGCTCGATCTACTGCTTTGAAGACCTGTGCCGTGGGCTGACAACCCGTTTCGACACGACCCGGAAGCTGAAGAAGGAGGCAACGACCTTGTTTTATCTGGTGCAAAGGCCAGATGAGGCGTTGGGACCTTACATCGAGCGCTTTCAGGAGGAGGTTCTGCAGATCCAGGAGGTGGATAGCAACATCCTGTTGCTGGCCTTGACATTCGGCATAAGTCAAGGCCTCTTCAAGTTGGAGCTCAGTGAGAATCCCCCCTACTCCTACGACAACCTCATTTAGAGGGCCAATAAGTTTGTCCGGGGAGAGGCCTCCAACCCTGACTTTTTGGCAAGGTTGGCGCGGGTGACCAGAGGCGACCGTGGGGAGAGGGATGGAATCCCTGAGAAGAGGAAGAGAGAAGAGCCCCGGAGGGAGGAAAGGAAGAGGCCGGAGCGGCAAGAAGAAAGGGGAAAAGCAGAGAAGAAGAGGGAGGAGCCTTGGAGGAAGGAAACCAGGAGGAGCGTGGAGAGAAGGCCCGTCGAGTCCCCTGAGCGTCAGGAGGAGGGAAGGCGCTACCAGGTCCCCGTCAACCGTACACCTTGAAGGCCGGCTGGATGGCCCCAGCGTCGGGATCAAAGGGGGAGATCCCCGGAGAGAAGGCCCTTTCGCCAGCCAGAAAGGCGGCAGGAGAGAAGAAGAGACGAAGCGATGGCGGTAGCCGGGCGTGGCCGCCGTCAAGGAAGGAAGAAGCAGAAGCCGAGGAGACAGCAAGCAGAAGAGGTTCCCCTCTACTGTGACTTCCACCAGGTGGGGGGACATGCCATGGCTGCCTGCCCAGACTTTTGGGAAGCCCGGAGGAGGCTAGCAGCAGGAGAAGGTGGAGGGGAGCAGCAGAGGATAGAGGCCCCTGCCGAGCCTCAGGCAGGGCAGGCTGCCGTCGTTCGAAGGAGGAACGAGGACCGGGTCGACCTGGGAGGTCGGGGAGACCTGGGCCAGGGAGGCAGAGTTGGAGTAATCCATGGGGGAGCAGGGCTGGAAGCTTCCCGCAAGGGGAGCCTCCATCAGATCTACCGCAGGAGTGTCGCCTCGACCTCACAAGCACCGCCCCCGATGGAGGAGATCACCTTCTCCGAAGAGGACATGCTAGGGAATGAGAATCCCTTCCATGATGCCCTCGTGATCCAGGCAGCAGTGGAAGACTTCACCGTTGATCGAATTCTGGTCGACAACGGTAGCTCCGTGAACGTCATCTTCAAGGGGACGTTCGATGGACTGGGAGTCAGACCCGACAGAGTTCGAGCATCAGATGGTCCCCTCTTTGGCTTCTCCGGAGAGAAGAAGGAGGTGGAAGGAGGAGCAGATCTCCTGGTAACACTCGGTGGCACCTCCATCAGCTGTCGATTTGTCATCGTCGACCCCCCGAGCTGCTACAGGGCTATCTTTGGGAGGCCGCTTCTCAACGCCTTCAAAGCCGTCCCATCCTCCTACCATCAGTGCTTGAAGTACTGTAAAGGAGACGTCCAGGTGAGGATCAGGAGCGATCCAAGAGCCGCTAGGGAGTGCTATCTTAGCGCCGTCAGTACCATCAGCTGGATGGCTGACGCGGAGGAGTTCGGAAGAGTGCTTGAGAGCCCGGCCAGGCTGGAGGTGGCCGAAGAAGTGGAAGAAATCGAGGCACTCTCCGCAGCGGGAGTGCCTGGGTTGCTGAAGATTGGCGGGTCGCTGAAGACCGAAGAGAAGATCGAGATGGAGGCGTGTCTGCAGAAGAACGTCGACATCTTTGCTTGGAGCGCAGCCGAGATGCCAGGAGTCGACCCTGAGGTTGCATGTCATCGCCTCAACCTGGATCCCGCTGTCCAGCCCGTCCGCCAGAAGAAGAGGAGGACCGCCACCATCTTTGCCAAGCCAATTCGGGAGGAAGTTAAGAAACTGCTAGATGCGGGCTTTGTATCAGAGATCCAGTACCTAGGCTGGGTCTCCAATGTTGTAATGGTGACAAAGGCGGGGGGTAGCTGGAGAATGTGTGTGGATTTTTCCTTGATGAATAAAAGCTGCCCGAAGGATTGTTATCCCTTGCCTCGAATCGACGCGCTGGTTGATTCAGCCGTCGGTTTTTCCGTGATGAGTTTCCTTGATGCGTTTTCAGGATATCACCAGATCCGGATGCATCCCCCTGATTGCCGCGATGTCTCCTTCATCACCGATGATGGCTGCTACAGCTACAAAATGATGCCCTTCGGTTTAAAGAATGCGGGAGCCACCTACCAGCGGATGATGGATCACATTTTCAAGGAGCAAAGGGGAGGAACCTGGAAGTGTACGTGGACGACCTCTTGATCAAAAGCAAGAGCGTCCAGGAACACATAGCCGATCTGGTGGAGACCTTTGCAACGCTGAGGAGATTCAAGATGAGGCTCAATCCGGCGAAGTGCGTCTTCGGAGCAGGAAGGGGAAAGTTCCTGGGACATCTCCTTACCCCGAGGGGAGTAGAACCTAACCCCGACAAGGTGAAGGCGATCCTAGAGATGCCATCCCCAAAGACGATGAAGGAAGTCCAAAGGTTGACAGGCAGGCTGGCGGGTCTTAGCCGCTTCCTCTCAAAGGCCGGAGAGAAGTGCTCTCCATTCTTCAAAACGCTCCGCAAAACAGAAAACTTCGAGTGGACCGAAGGATGTGAGATAGCATTCGGAAGGCTGAAGGAGCAGTTGACTCAGACACCTCTCCTTCAGAGCCCGAAGGAAGGCGAAGACCTGCTCATCTACCTAGGAGTAGGAGCGGAGGCAGTTAGCTCCATCTTGGTCCGGGAAGAGGGGAGGAGGCAGCTACCCATCTACTATGTCAGTCGGGTGCTGAAGAAGGCGGAGCTGAAGTATCCAATCCTGGAGAAGCTTGCCTTCGCCTTGGTGGTGTCGGCACGGAAGCTCCGGCCTTATTTTCAGGCTCACTCCATCCGAGTGGTAATTGATCATCCCCTCCGCAATATCCTGGAGGGAGTGGAGCACTCAGGGAGGTTGGCGAAATGGTCGGTAGAACTCAGCGAGTTTGACATTTCCTTCTCCCCCCGAGTGGCGATCAAGGCCCAGGCAGTAGCAGACTTCCTGGCTGACTTCTCGGTGTAAGCGGAGCCAGGAGAAGAGGTGCTCAACCCGATTCCTTGGAAGATGTTTGTTGATGGAGCTTCGGGCAAAAGTTCAGTAGGGGTGGGCATCGTACTCGTCAGTCCGCAGGGAACAAGGATCGAGCAAGCAGTCGAGATCCTCTTCCCCGTCACGAACAACCAGGCAGAGTACGAGGCCATAGTGGCAGGCTTGCGCCTTGCCAAGGAGCTGGGGATCCGTGATGTCCGGGCTTTCACGGATTCAATGGTGGTCGCGTCGCAGATTCGAGGCGAGTTCGAGGTGCGCGACACCATCTTGCAAAAGTACTTGGTAAAAGTAAAAGGGCTGATTGGAGGCTTCCAGTCCTTCTTCGTCGAGCATGTGCCAAGAGAGGAGAAATCGGCAGCGGATCGCTTAGCCAAATATGGGCCGAGGGCTGGAGGAACTATCACCGAGCTATTCCACCCGTCCATTGAAGAGGGAGAGATGATGGAGATCGAGCAACGCCCCTCGTGGATGGATCCCTTTGTAGCATTCCTGGCCAGCGGCCAGCTCCCAGCGGACGGAGGGGATCAGAGAAGATTTCGGTACAAGGCGGCATACTACCTCCTGCAAAATGGGGAGCTGTACCGCAAGACCATCCCGGGCCCCCTGGCCAGATGTGTTTCTGAAGACGAAGTACCTCGAGTGTTGGAAGAGATCCACTCGGGAGAGTGTGGAAGTTATTCTGGGACTCGCACTTTGGAACAGAGGGTCTTGAGGCATGGTTACTTCTGGCCTACTATCCGGAAGGATGCTGAGATCTTCTCGAAGAAGTGCCAGAAGTGCCAGCTCTTCGCCCCCCTTCAGTTGCAGCCGGCCCAGCAGCTCCGATCGATCATCTCCCCATGGCCGTTCGCCATCTGGGGGATGGACTTAATCGGCCTTTTCCCTCAAGCAAGTAGCCAGAGGAAGTTCGTTCTCGTCATGATCGACTACTTCTCCAAGTGGATCGAGGCCAAAGCTCTAGCCAAGACCACCTCTCAAGTCGTGAAGAACTTCATCTGGGGAGAGATCGTCTGCAGATTCGGGATCCCTCTCGCCATCATCACCGACAATGGTCCCCAGTTTGCCAGCCTAGAGCTAGAGGATTTTTGCAGGCAACTAGGAACCGACCTTCGATTCGCTTCCGTGCATCACCCAAGGAGCAATGGCCAGGTGGAGGCCGCAAACAAATTGATCATCAACCTACTGAAGAAGAAGGTGGAGAATCTAAGAGGTAATTGGGCGGACCAGCTCCACTCGGTCCTGTGGGCTCTGAGAACCACTCCTAGCTCAGCCACAGGGGAAACGCCGTTCAAGCTCTCTCACGGGTCGGAAGCTCTCATTCCAGCAGAGTTTGAAGTCAGAAGCCCAAGGGTGGTAGCCGCGGAAGACGGAAGCGAAGAATGGCGACTAGAGAACGAAGAGGTTCAGAAGCTATCTCTCGACTACATCGAGGAACTCCGAGATTTAGCTTCAGTCAGGCAAGAGGAGATCAAGCGCCGGATGGCAAAACATTTTGACAAAAATGTCCGCCTCAAACACTTCCAAACAGGTGACCTAGTCCTGAAGAAAGTGGATGCGGCAGGAAGATCAGCAGCCGTCGGGAAGCTCAACCCGAACTGGGAAGGACCTTTCATCATCCAGGAAGCACTCCTGACAGGAGGATACCGCTTGCAGAACCAGGAAGGCGAGCTGCTAGGGAGCACCTGGAACGGCGATGACCTGAAAAGGTTTTATCCCTAAGGGGGAATGTGTATATCCCATCCTTGTAAATTCATTTCTTTGAATAAAATCTACATATCCCTGCAACATGGGACGAGGCATCTTCCTTCGCATCAACAAAGTTTTCAAAATAAAGAAGTCGGGTGAAGTCAATCTCCACGCTAGGTTGGGAAATGAGCCTCCGACTTAACCCTCGTAAAAACTCAGAACGGATGATGGGACAGTGCCTCGGGTGTGCGTTCCCTTAAGACCAAGCCTCTGCAATGACGGTCGAGATCAGCTCCCCCCTTGCATGTTGGTCGCGGTTCCCACCGACTGCATTTCTCGTCTGACTGCAGAGATTACCAGGAAAAAGTCTGGACGCCGACCTTCCGATTCGGCGAAGAGATATCGATTTCACTAGCTCAGGGGACCCTTGAAAAAAGGCGTCATGTACCCTCGAGAGCTGAAAAGCTCGCAGCAAATCATTTTATTTTTTAAATTATTGTGTCAGATCACATGAGTTAGTGTGCCTAAAGTGTGCTTAACTCCCTGCTAAATTCATTGAGCAACAGGAAGCAGGTCCGATCCACATCCAGCATCCAAGTGGGATGGAGGCCTCGGGATGGTATGTCCCTTTGGACCTCCCCGACTGCCACTCCCTGCTTGACGTCGTCCTGCATCAACATTCACCGTAGCAGGTTGGAACACGAGCCTCCGACCACACCCTCGTAAAAACTCAGAACGGATGATGGGACCGTGCCTCGGTAGTGCGTTCTCCTAATGCCAAGCCTCTGCACTGACGGCCGAGATCAGCTCCCCCCTTGCATATTGGTTGGTCGAGTTACCCTCCGACCGCATTTCTCATCCGACTGCAGAGATTACCAGGGGAAAGTCCAGAAGCCGACGTTCCAACTTGGGAAGGGGCAAGACCGATTCGACCGACCGAAGAGTGGAAACACTCCGGCACCCAAGTAGGATGGAGACCTCGGGACGGTGTGTCCCCTTGGGCCTCCCCGACTGTCGTTCCCTACTTTGACGTCATTCTTCGTCGACATCTAGTATCCAAGTAGGATGAAGGCCTTGGGATGATGTGTCCATCCGGACCTCCCCGACTGCCATTCCCTACCCCCTCTCTCATAAAAAACTCCCTTACGTAATTTTTATGGGCTCTTCACCAGGTACAGAGCGAAGCCTTGAGAGCATGTGTCCCTCGGGACCCTCCAAGTAGCCTTCCCAGCTCGACTTCACCAAGGGAAATATTGAAGAAAGCGAGCATGTAAGTGCGAGCATGACAGAGTACTCAGTCTCGATGTATGTGCGAGTATACATGTGCGAGTATACATGTGCGAGTATACAGGTGCGAGCATGTAAGTGCGAGCATGACGGAGTACTCAGTCTCGATGTATGTGCGAGTACCTAGGCGAGTATACATGTGCGAGTATACAGGTGCGAGCATAGTAAGTGCGAGCATGCCGGAGTACTCAGTCTCGCCCCGAGCCTAGGAGCCTAAACGACATTCAAAAAAGAAAGCGAGCATCGAAGAAAAGGGCGAGCAAAATGATTATACTCATTCACTATCATAAATACATATACAAAAAATGCTTTGCAGATTTGCAAAAGGAAGAAAGGCGACTATGAATCCTCGCCACCATCATAGCCGTCAGGATCGAGATCTTCCACATCATCACCCTCGTCCTCAGAATCGTCGTCGTCAGAATCGGTGGATGAGGATGGGAGATCTCGCATGGGGGAAGTGGACTCTTCGGCGAGTAATGCCGGGATGATGTCCATGACCGTCAGATGCATTGCCTCCGGCTTCAAGAAGCCATCGGCCTTCAAGCTGCTCAGGACCACCTTCCCGGTTGCTCGAGCGATCTCCCGGCGGATATGCGCCATATCATCGCCGACTATCCGGATCTGCTTGCCCACCCTGGAGGGGCCCGCCGACGAAGGCTGTTGCTCGGCAGGCCGAGTTTCCAACTCAGCGATTCGCACTTGGGCGGCCTCCAAGGTTTGCCGAGTATCCTCCAGCTCCTTCTCGACCTGGGACAGCCTCTTTGCCGACTCCAGCTCGGCAGCCTGCAGCGAGCGAAAAGAAGAAGGTTAGTTTAAATAAATGTGCAAGGTAGCGAGTATCCCAAAACGCGAGTAAAGTCGCATTGGCGAGTACCTCGAACTCCTTAATCCTGTTCGCCATGGCGATCATCTTCGGGCCCTGCACCTTGATCATCTGCTCATATTCGAGCAGTTTCCTCGCCGTCGCATGCCCAAGCTCGACAGCCCGCAGGTTGGCTCGCGAGCTCTGATGGGCGAGATATTCGGCCGAGACCTCTTGCAAGGATTCAGCGTCCGCGCGACCATAGAGGGCGAACGAAACGTCGAACGCCTCGCCTGCGTCCTCCCAATCCTCCGACCAGGCGGGGAGGTTGGTGCTCAAGGTCACTTCATGGGCTCGCTCAGCCCAAGACACCAGAGGGCGACCATAAGCATCCTCGCTACCCCCACCTTCGCCGAAGAGAGGATGGCCGCTAGGCTCGCCCGCCACCGATGGATCGGCCCTCGCTTTCAGGTCCCTCCTGGCGACCTCCTTCTTTCTCCCAGGCTCGGCGGACTTTGCCTTGGCTTTCCTCTTCTTCGAGGGCCCAGCATCATCGCCGGCGACCTCCTGATCATCGCCGCCGGGCGACAAATCAACCAAGGCAGGAGTCCCCGCCTTCGGCGCCAAGGGAAGAAGCTCGCTCGGCAAAGAGCGAGTAGCTGCAACAAAACATAAAGAGAAAAACGTTAGACACCGGCTGAAGACGAATTGGCGAGTATGACCCAATGCTCGTTTAGGCGACTACCTTCACCAAGGAACACCTCCACGAGCTCATCTACTCGCCTCCTCCAGAAGACGACATCCAGCCGGCGACCTCGGAAGATGTCGAGTAGCTTCTCCCGGCTTTCCTCCAGGTAAGGAGTGGCGAACGCACTCTCGGCCGGCTGGAAAGAGGAAGTCGGCACGACGCCAAAGTCGCCCTTAATGACGACTATGCGCTCCGTCCAGCGATGGTTCTTGTTCGCCGTGCCGACTAGGGTGCAGACATGGCTGCACAAAAAGACGACGCCTTCGCCGGTAGCGCCAAAGTGGAATACTCGCCGGAAAACGGAGAGATCAAAGGCGATCCCCTGATCGCGCAAGTAGCAGAGGAACCCCACGATCATCGCCACTCCGTTTGGATTGATCTACGCTGGGACTATCCCGTGGTAATAGAGGATATGGCAAACCTCCGGCCACAAGGGTAGTCGCAGGCCGACTTCAAAGTGGCGGATGGGGAAGACCAGCTCGGCCGCCGAGAAGGAATTCAGGCGTTCATCCTCACGAGGAAGCCTGGCGACATATCCCGGCGACAAGTACTTGGCAGAGAACTCCTTCAAGTCGCTCGGCTGAGTAGTCGGCTTCTTAAAGGAATTTGCCTCGAAGTTCTTCGCGTGACTTGCACGGCGAATAGCTGCCTCGTCAGCCATCCAAGAGTGGAAAGATTGAAGAAGCGAGTAGCGAAGTGGCGAGGAGAGGAGCAATCGAGAGATAGTCGCTAGAAGAAAGGGAAGCTCGTCAAGAGAGTAATAAATACGTATCCACCCCCCCTATTTATAGTACTCGACAAAGCTTGGCTTCCCGCGTACGCCACCGCGAGCGCGAGTAGGAGGTGGCGCGTATCGAGGAAAAGTCGCCAAAACCTAGGGTGCACGTCAAATCACTGATGTCGAACGAGCGAGCACCTGCATCGAATTTTTAGGCTACTCGCAACATCAACGCGACATGCAACCAATACTCGCAGAGACAAAAAAGACAAAAAAGAAAATCAAGACATCACAGCACAAAGGTAAGGCAAGGCAACAAGGGCGAAAATCATACTCGCCAAATACCAATTTACTTAAAAGAAATCAAATAGTTCAGCATTACAAACATTTGCCAGAAGGCGACAAGCGACTATAAAGAAAAAGGAGCCAGGATCCTAGGGGTTCGGCTGAGCGTCGGGAAGCTGCGGTTGTCGCCCAACCCAGCCCAAACCACGAGCTCTCTTGAAATGCTCGAAGGCCACGGACATCGCATCCTCGCCTTGTCGCAGCTGCTCCTCCATCCTCGCCAGGCGACCTACGGAGCCCATGCTCGCACGCATCCCCACCAGCTTGTCATGATGCAGCTGCTGGCGATGATCCACCCTGCCCACCCGGCGCTCCAGCTCGCCGACAGACTGAAGGCGAGATTCTACACTAGCCAGGCGAGCATCTAACTCTTCCAGCCGTGATGCTCGCACCTCCAGCTCGGTCAGATGACGCTGGGAGTCGGCAGCCGCCAAGAGCTCTACTCGCGCTTCAACCGCGGTCAGACGCCGATGAGACTCGCTGATCGCCAGCCGCTCTAGATTCGCCTCCAAGTCCAGGATGGCGCGAGTAGCCCTCTCCTGATACTCGCGAGAAGGAAGCCCGACGACGTCGACCAGAGCCCCGATAGGGGTATGGGCGCGAGCTGCAGAAAAAGACATGAAAGCAAAATCTTAGTGACGAGTAGCGAGAAGACTCTTCTTGGAAGATACTCGAAAAAGCAGCGACTCCATTTACCAGGCCGATAGGCGTCACTCCGCGAGTCGCGGCGAGGACTCCGAGATGGTCGGCGAGGAGAGCTCCTTCCCCGATGCGGGGACGGACTGCGACGAATGCCATCTCGCCGATTCGAATGCGACCCACCGATGTGCTCCCTGCTGGAAGGCACATCACCCCGACTGCGACCATCCACTGGTCGCCCTCCCCCTCTGGGAGCGAAGAAACCAGAAGATCCCGCCATCCCACCTCGACACGAGGACCCAGCCGGATGAGCGGTGGGAGCCGAAGAAGACAGGAGGCGGCGATCATCCTGCATGTCGGCCGGAGGAGGAAACGGAGGAGGTGGAGGAAGTTGGTCCGCAGGTAGTTGCGAGCTACTCTCCACCTCAGGTCGCTGCAAAGGCGGTGGCGGCGGAGGAGGATTGCTCTCTGAAGGAGCCCTCTGCTCGCTCATCGGCCTCTTATCTACCGCAGAGCTATGAAGGATCCGCACCGATCCGCCCCGGCGAGTTCCTCCGCCAGTCGTATGCGGGACCATAGGCGAGGATCGTAGAGGAATGGCACTCAGAGACTCCTCCCGAGCATCGGCGAGAAGCGGATCTGCGAAATAGTACAGAGAACGTCAGAGACCAGCCGACACTTGGGCGACTAATAGAAGTGGCGAGTAGGTATCTCTCACTTTGCGCAGGAGTAACTTCAGCTGGATCTTGAGCCGAGATCCCCGCAGTACTCGCCTCTGGAGCAGTATTCGGCGAAGGAGGATCAGGAGCAGGCGAGCCACCTGACTGGCTGAGACCCAAGTCGGCGAGCACCTGCTGGGTAGTGCCGAACTGAGAATCAGCGACATTCTCAGGGGCGACGGCATTCTTCTGCTTCTTCTTGCTCTTCTTCTCCTTCTTCTTTTCAAGCCTCTTCCTCTTCCTAGAGGCGAGGAAGTTCTCAAGCTCGGCGTCGCGAGCAGGCTTCCGCAACGGCGGCAGCAGACTGGCAAGCTCGGCCAAATCCGCAGCAGCTTCCTCGGCAATACTAAGCGACATCTTGAAGCGAGAACAAAAAAAACCTTGGCGTCAGAGACCCCTCCCCCTCTATATATAGGGCCGGGGCGTCAAAACAGCGGGATGCCGACTACACACTAATACTCGCCCAGAAGACAGCTCGTCGAAAAAGGGTTGGATGGTTCTTTCCGAGCAACTGCGTTACTCGCAAAGAGCGGGGATTGTGTACAACCCTCATTCTCCGAGGGTGGACCCCCCCAAGGCCACGTAGGCAGAGGTCAAAGTCAAAGAGTCAATACAACAGTCAAGCCTAGGAGCAGAAGACACCTTAGGCGAGTATGGGTGCACTCGTGCGAGTAACTCGGATACTCGCCAAAAGGTGGGCGACCATAGGTGATACTCGCCCATCTGCCCGGGGAGATCGCCTCAATGTCGCTAGTCGTCGGGCAAGGGCTGGGCTATAAAAACCCCCCCTACCCCTTGGTTTTCCTATAAATAGGACCTCAGGGGTACTTGGATTGGCACCTGGACTTGAGCTCTCGAAACCCTGCTCTTGCATTCTGGAACCTGTCGCACTTGGCCGCTACTCTCGGTACTAGCCAAGTCGGTGCCTTCCTCGTACCCTGCTCGGCCATTCTTTGGTCTTGGAGGGGAAGTCTCTTCGGAGCTTCTGGGTACGTGGTGGGACCTCCCTGCCGCAGCACCTGGGGTCCTGTGTGTTGTTCTTCTAGCTCTTCAGTAGTCGCCAGCTTAGTCATCTCGTTGGACTGCTGGGCGAGTAGCCTTCGGCTGCATCGGTCCGAATCTTGAGGTCAGGATTTTCCTGGCGTCAACAGCGGCAAAATTGACTTCGAGTGGCCGCATGAGTCACGAGGAGAGAGAATAACAATTACAGCACGTGTCACGAACATGTTACACGCAAGTCCGGTGGTTTTCTTCGCATCGGATGAGAACCACATCCCAACACTTTTTCTATACTATACTCCAACCATGAAGGGAATTGTTCAAACCAAGCCGCGTTAAACTTTCTTTCTTTTTGGCCAAATTTTGTTTTTGGAAATATATGACTTTGAGGTTGATAAGGTCCTTTTAACAAATAATAACGTCTAATCTCATCACGTTGTTCAACAGGATAATCTAAAATACGAATCCGAAAATAAGTATTTGACGGAAGATTTGTCATATCAGTTCAGTCTGACTATGTTTATTACTTAATTGTAACTCATCATCATTGATGCAGACATTACTTGTATAACCTGTTGATTTTTCAACTGACTTAAAATACTTATACATTGCTGATTGCCAATAGCAATAAGCCAATAACATGAACAGGAAAATCTGTAATTGAAAAATACATTCAATTGAAAAATATCACATTCATAAATCCTAATCGGGAAGAACATTCAAACATTCAATTAGAACATTCACTCATGATCCAGGAAAATACCCCCAATATAGAGATCTAGACTTCTAGTTGCTGCTTGTACAACCCTGTATTCGCCGAGCGTGCCCCCGAGGCCCAAGATATTTTTAGGCCCAATATTTCCAAAGGGCGCGACCCCGGGAGGAGGAGGGGTGAGCGCTTGGAGGGAGCCGAGTCTGAGGGGCACATCCCAGGACTTTTCCCTTGTGAGGGCGAGCTGGGGAGGGCCGGGAGGCCTCCGGCTCGCCCAGAACCTTGTGGGGGCGAGCTGGGAGGGCCGGGAGGCCTCCGGCTCGCCCAGTGCCTTGTGGGGGCGAGCTGGGAGGGCCGGGAGGCCTCCGGCTCGCCCAGTGCCTTGTGGGGGCGAGCTGGGAGGGCCGGGAGGCCTCCGGCTCGCCCAGAGCCTTGTGGGGGCGAGCTGGGAGGGCCGAGAGGCCTCCGGCTCGCCCAGAGCCTTGTCGGGGCGAGCTGGGAGGACCGGGAGACCTCCGGCTCGCCCAGAGCCTTGTGGGGGTGAGCTGGGAGGGCCGGGAGGCCTCCGGCTCGCCCAGAGCCTTGTGGGGGCGAGCTGAGAGGGCCGGGTGGCCTCCGGCTCGCCCAGAGACTTGTGGGGGCGAGCTGGGAGGGCCGGGAGGCCTCCGGCTCGCCCAGAGCCTTGTGGGGGCGAGCTGGGAGGGCCGGGAGGCCTCCGGCTTGCCCAGAGACTTGTGGGGGCGAGCTGGGAGGGCCGGGAGGCCTCCGGCTCGCCCAGAGCCTTGTGGGGGCGAGCTGGGAGGGCCGGGAGGCCTCCGGCTCGCCCAGAGACTTGTGGGTGCGAGCTGGGAGGGCCGGGAGGCCTCCGGCTCGCCCAGAGACTTGTGGGGGCGAGCTGGGAGGGCCGGAAGGCCTCCGGCTCGCACAGAGCCTTGTGGGGGCGAGCTGGGAGGGCCGGGAGGCCTCCGGCTCGCCCAGAGACTTGTGGGGGCGAGCTGGGAGGGCCGGGAGGCCTCCGGCTCGCCCAGAGCCTTGTGGGGGCGAGCTGGGAGGGCCGGGAGGCCTCCGGCTCGCCCAGAGACTTGTGGGGGCGAGCTGGGAGGGCCGGGAGGCCTCCGGCTCGCCCAGAGCCTTGTATGGGCGAGCTGGGAGGGCCGGGAGGCCTCCGGCTCGCCCAGAGACTTGTGGGGGCGAGCTGGGAGGGCCGGGAGGCCTCCGGCTCGCCCAGATCCTTGTGGGGGCGAGCTGGGAGGGTCGGGAGGCCTCCGGCTCGCCCAGAGCCTTGTAAGGGCGAGCCGGGAGGGCCGGGAGGCCTCCGGCTCGCCCAGTGCCTTGTGGGGGCGAGCTGGGAGGGCCGGGAGGCCTCCGGCTCGCCCAGAGCCTTGTGGGGGCGAGCTGGGAGGGCCGGGAGGCCTCCGCCTCGCCCAGAGCCTTGTGGGGGCGAGCTGGGAGGGCCGGGTGGCCTACGGCTTGCCCAGAGACTTGTGGGGGCGAGCTGGGAGGGCCGGGAGGCCTCCGGCTCGCCCAGAGCCTTGTGGGGGCGAGCTGGGAGGGCCGGGAGGCCTCCGGCTCGCCCAGAGACTTGTGGGGGCGAGCTGGGAGGGCCGGGAGGCCTCCGGCTCGCCCAGAGCCTTGTGGGGGCGAGCTGGGAGGGCCGGGAGGCCTCCGGCTCCCCTAGAGACTTGTGGGGGCGAGCTGGGAGGGCCGGGAGGCCTCCGGCTCGCCCAGAGACTTGTGGGGGCGAGCTGGGAGGGCCGGGAGGACTCCGGCTCGCCCAGAGCCTTGTGGGGGCGAGCGGAGAGGGCTGGGAGGTCTCCGGCTCGCCCAGAGCCTTGTGGGGGCGATCCGGGGAGGCCAGGAGGCCTCCGGCTCGCCCAGATTCTTGTGGGGGTGAGCCGGGGAGGCTGGGATGCCTCCGGCTCGCCCAGCTCCAAGCCGGGTAGGCGGTCTGCATTTAGCGCCCAAGAGTAGCGAGATTTGGCTATCTGCAGTCCAGTTCAAGGGTATTTTGGTAATCTGGCAGACCAGTTTTCGGCTATTTGCAGCCCAACTTCAGAAATCCTATAAATAGGACCAAGGGGGCACCATTTGGAAGGATCTCATTCTAGGCTAGCTCTCTCCCTCTCTCTCTCCCTCCCCAAGTCTCTCTAGGGGGTGAGGAGAGCCTCCAGTGGTGCCCAAGCTCAGTAGTGGCTTGGTAGGGGAAGTTCCTAGGGAACTTCCGGGTATGTGGAGGGACCTCCCCACTAAGCCCTTGGTCCAGTTCCTAGTTCCAACACCTTCAACCTAGAGCTCTTCCTTGGGAGGAGTAAGGATTGGTCGCCCCTCGGCTAGCTGAGGGCCCCGAACTCCACTGAGACTAAGTCTTGTTCGCGAGTCTCGGTTTCAACACATGGTGCGGTGAGCGTGGAGTGTGACTGATTCAAGAAACTCTCAAGATGAGTTCCATGGACGGAGGTGGAGGAAGATCCGACCCAGGTCACTCGCAACCCCCGGTGGCTGGAGTGACGTTGGAGATGTTTGAGAATCTCAGGCAGGAGGTCATGCAGACCCTGCAGGTAGCTTTCGCCTCGATAATCAAAGACAGGAGAGAAAGTGGTCCGGAGGCCTCACCTCAAAAGGTGTGCGAGAGCATCCTCGGCCAGGCATCCGGGAAAGAGGTGTTGGAAGGGGGCGAGTGGGGAGGTCCTCGACCCCCACTCGCCGAGACCCAAGTGGGCGAGTGGGGAGGTCCTCGACCCCCACTCGCCGAGACCCAAGTGGGCGAGTGGGGAGGTCCTCGACCCCCACTCGTCGAGACCCAAGTGGGCGAGTGGGGAGGTCCTCGACCCCCACTCGCCGAGACCCAAGGGGGCGAGAGGGGAGGCGCCATGCCCCCACTCGCCCAGCCCCAAAGGGGGGCGAGCGTAGGAAGTCCTTTTTGTGAGCTGATCCTCTCAGCCCCGATTCCGGAGGGGTTCAAGGGGGCGGAGATGTCTCACTACTTCGGCAAGGATGACCCCGTCTTGCACCTGCAGTGGTTTGATGACATGGTCTCCATCATGCCCATGTCGGACGCCTTCAAGCGGGGATTGTGTATAACCCTGTATTCGCCGAGTGCGCCACCGAGGCCCAAGATATTTTTAGGCCCAATATTTCCAAAGGGCGCGACCCCGGGAGGAGGAGGGGTGAGCGCTTGGAGAGAGTCGAGTCTGAGGGGCGCATCCCAGGACTGTTCCCTTGTGAGGGCGAGCTGAGGAGGGCCGGGAGGCCTCCGGCTCGCCCAGAACCTTGTGGGGGCGAGCTGGGACGGCCGGGAGGCCTCCGGCTCGCCCAGTGCCTTGCGGGGGCGAGCTGGGAGGGCTGGGAGGGCCGGGAGGCCTCCGGCTCGCCCAGAGCCTTGTGGGGGCGAGCTGGGATGGCCGGGAGGCCTCCGGCTCGCCCAGAGCCCTGTGCGGGCGAGCTGGGAGGGCCGGGAGGTCTCCGGCTCGCCCAGAGCCTTGTGGGGGCGAGCTGGGAGGGCCGAGAGGCCTCCGGCTCGCCCAGAGCCTTGTGGGGGCGAGCTGGGAGGGCCGGGTGGCCTCCGGCTCGCCCAGAGACTTGTGGGGGCGAGCTGGGAGGGCCGGGAGGCCTCTGGCTCGCCCAGAGCCTTATGGGGGCGAGCTGGGAGGGCCGGGAGGCCTACGACTCGCCCAGAGACTTGTGGGGGCGAGCTGGGAGGGACGGGAGGCCTCCGGCTTGCCCAGAGCCTTGTGGGGGCGAGCTGGGAGGGCCGGGAGGCCTCCGGCTCGCCCAGAGACTTCTGGGGGCGAGCTGGGAGGGCCGGGAGGCCTCCGGCTCGCCCAGAGACTTGTGGGGGCGAGCTGGGAGGGCCGGGAGGCCTCCAGCTCGACCAGAGCCTTGTGGGGGCGATCTGGGAGGGCCGGGAGGCCTCCGTCTCGCCCAGAGACTTGCGGGGGCGAGCTGGGAGGGCCGGGAGGCCTCCGGCTCGCTCAGAGCCTTGTGGGGGCGAGCTGGGAGGGCCGGGAGGCCTCCGGCTCGCCCAGAGACTTGTGGGGGTGAGCTGGGAGAGCCGGGAGGCCTCCGGCTCGCCCAGAGCCTTGTGTGGGCGAGCTGGGAGGGCCGGGAGGCCTCCGGCTCGCCCAGATCCTTGTGGGGGCGAGCTGGGAGGGCCGGGAGGCCTCCGGCTCGCCCAGAGCCTTGTAAGGGCGAGCCGGGAGGGCCAGAAGGCCTCCGGCTCGCCCAGTGCCTTGTGGGGACGAGCTGGGAGGGCCGGGAGGCCTCCGGCTTGCACAGAGCCTTGTGGGGGCAAGCTGGAAGGGCCGGGAGGCCTCCGGCTCGCCCAGAGCCTTGTGGGGGCGAGCTGGGAGGGTCGGGTGGCCTACGGCTCGCCCAGAGACTTGTGGGGGCGAGCTGGGAGAGCCGGGAGGCCTCCGGCTCGCCCAGAGCCTTGTGGGGGCGAGCTGGGAGGGCCGGGAGGCCTCCGGCTCGCCCAGAGACTTGTGGGGGCGAGCTGGGAGGGCCGGGAGGCCTCCGGCTCGCCCAGAGCCTTGTGGGGGCGAGCTGGGAGGGCCGGGAGGCCTCCGGCTCGCCTAGAGACTTGTGGGGGCGAGCTGGGAGGGCCGGGAGCCCTCCGGCTCGCCCAGAGACTTGTGGGGGCGAGTTGGGAGGGCCAGGAGGCCTCCGGCTCGACCAGATTCTTGTGGGGGTGAGCCGGGGATGCCGGGAGGCCTCCGGCTCGCCCAGCTCCAAGCCGGGTAGGCGGTCTGCATTTAGCGCCCAAGAGTAGCGGGATTTGGCTATCTGCAGTCCAGTTCAAGGGTATTTTGGTAATCTGGCAGACCAGTTTTCGGCTATTTGCAACCCAACTTCAGAAATCCTATAAATAGGACCAAGGGAGCACCATTTGGAAGGATCTCATTCTAGGCTAGCTCTCTCCCTCTCTCTCTCCCTCCCCAAGTCTCTCTAGGGGGTGAGGAGAGCCTCCAATGGTGCCCAAGCTCAGTAGTGGCTTGGGAGGGGAAGTTCCTAGGGAACTTCCGGGTATGTGGCGGGACCTCCCCACTAAGCCCTTGGTCCAGTTCCTAGTTCCAACACCTTCAACCTAGAGCTCTCCCTTGGGAGGAGTAAGGATTGGTCGCCCCTCGGCTAGCTGAGGGCCCCGAACTCCACTGAGACTAAGTCTTGTTCGCGAGTCTCGGTTTCAACACAAGGGGGCGAGAGGGGAGGCGCCATGCCCCCACTCGCTGAGACCCAAGGGGGCGAGAGGGGAGGCGCCATGCCCCCACTCGCCCAGCCCCAAAGGGGGGCGAGCGTAGGAAGTCCTTTTTGTGAGCTGATCCTCTCAGCCCCGATTCCGGAGGGGTTCAAGGGGGCGGAGATATCTCACTACTTCGGCAAGGATGACCCCGTCTTGCACCTGCAGTGGTTTGATGACATGGTCTCCATCATGCCCATGTCGGATGCCTTCAAGTGTCGGCTCTTTGCCGTCACCCTCAAGGAGAAGGCCAGGGACTGGTTCCATCAGCTCCCTGCAGGATCCATCTACGCCTTCGAAGACTTGCGCCGAGCTTTTCTGCTACGCTTCTCGACGTCAAGAAAGAGGAAGAAGGATGCCGAAGCACTTTTCAAGATCAAGCAAGAGCCGGAGGAGTCGCTGGCTCACTATTTGGAACGGTTCAGGGAGGAGGTTCTCCTCGTCCAAGAAGTGTCCGGGTACACCCTCAAGCTTGCCTTCACGTTGGGGCTGCGGGAGGGTTTCTTCAAGATGGACCTCAAGAGAAGAGCTCCTTTGTCCTTTGAAGAGTTGATGGAAAGGGTGGAAGAAGAAGTTGAGAGTGAGGAGGCCAACCCAGAGTTCACAAGAAGGCTGGCTAAGCTGAGTGAGCCAGAGGCAAGGCAGCAGGGGGGAAGAGTAGGGGCTCCCAAGAGAAAGTTCGACCAAGAGGAAGGCAACTTCCAGGAAGAGGAGGTTGACCCCCCTAGGTGGGGCAGAGGCCGAGGGCATCCCCTCCACCGCCTCAACAGGCCATGGCGATTGGCTGAGAAAAAAGGAGGAGAGTCAGAAAAGCAGGAAGAAGAGGAAGAGGGGGTAGGGTGGAGTTACCCTATTGTGACCTCCACGATGAGGAAGGTCACGCGATGATCAACTGCCCTGAGTTCTTGGAATTGAAGGAAGCGAGGGGTTTGGTGCGGCAACAACAACAACCAATTGGGAACGAGGGAGACCACCCTCGGCAGTAGGAGACCAAGTTTGTCTAAGTGCTCAGTTTCTTCTCTCCACCCTTAAGTCCATGTAGCGTGGTTGTTTACTTAGTTTTTTCTTGCATGTAATGTGATGATTAATGTAGTGAAAGTTTTCAAGTACTTAGTCCGGACGCTGGCCCGCTGACCAGGCTCCCATCAAGCTGGCAGGTCCGAGGATCGCTCGGTGGCAGGAAAGTCTCAAGTACTTAGTCCCGATGCTGGCCCGCTGACCAGGCTCCCATCAAGCTGGCAGGTCTGAGGATCGCTCGGTGGCAGGAAAGTCCCAAGTACTTAGTCCCGATGCTGGCCCGCTGACCAGGCTACCATCAAGCTGGCAGGTCCGAGGATCGCTCGGTGGCAGGAAAGTCCCAAGTACTTAGTCCCGATGCTGGCCTGCTGACCAGGCTCCCATCAAGCTGGCAGGCCCGAGGATCGCTCGGTGATAGGAGAGTCTCAGGGTACTTAGTCCTGATGCTGGCCCGCTGACCAGGCTCTCATCAAGCTGGAAGGTCTGAGGATCGCTCGGTGGAAGGAAAGTCTCAAGTACTTAGTCCCGATGCTGGCCCGCTGACTAGGCTACTATCAAGCTGGCAGGTCCGATGATCGCTCGGTGGCAGGAAAGTCCCAAGTACTTAGTCCCGATGCTGACTTTGGACGTGTGCATTAAATGCGGCGTGGGCTGGAATTCAGCGCGGCGGTAGAGCAGGGATCACGCTGGAAAGTCACGGGCGTGACATGTGGGTCACGGGCGTGACTTAGGTTGACTTCTCGACAACATCTCCTCGTCTCGACGGCGGCTCCACGTGGACGATTCTAAGATTACACGCCCCCGGTCACGGGCGTGACTTTAGGTCACGGGCGTGACCTGGGGCGTGACTTGGTGTGGACTGGTTCAAACAGTGTGGCATCGATTCTGGACTGATCTTCAGCTTACACGCCCTTGGTCATGGGCGTGACCGAGGGCGTGACATGCCATTTTTCCCGATTTGTCCCAAAAATCTGCAAATATCGAAATTAAGCTAAGTTAGAATCAAAACTACAAAAAGAACTACTTATAACCTAAATTTGACATAAAATAGAGAATTCATATTAAATATTTACAAGATTTTCTATTAAAAAGTTATAAAAATACTACTTATCAAATACCCCCATACTTGAGGTTTTGCTATTCCAGAGCAAAAGTGTGAGACATTATTTATAAGACATCCTTAAAAAAATTTTAATTTAAAACTAAAATTTCATTTAACCAAAAGTTAAGTTAAGAGTAAATTCAAGGGGGAGTTAAGTCCTAAATTATGATGATGATTTGAAAAGAGGGAAAAATGTTTAGGCAATAACTTCTCAAGAAAATTAAGTAGTTTGACAAAATTGTAGAAATTATAAAACTAAATTAAATTAAAATTATAAGAACTCTATCTTAAAAGAATCTTAAGGAAAAGTAAATTACTAAATATTGCTCTCTCCATAATTTTCAACTAAAACTAGAACAATGATAATTGGCTAAGGGGGATTTCATAAAATTTGGCATAAGAAGAGAAATTTTTGAATGGAGGAAATGGAATTTATCATGAAATTTCCTTCTCTTTTTTTTTCTTACTCTTTTTTTTTCTCTTCTAATAAAAACCCAAAATGTATATGGTTTAGGAGTAATGAATTTTATCCTCTTACTCCATGCCATATAATCTTTTCAAATATTTTGGGTGCATATGTTTTAGGGAATAATGAATTTTATCCTCTTATTCCCATGACATATGATCTTTTAATACATTTTTTTATGCCATCAAAGGGGTAGGGTAGGGGAAGAAAAAAAAAATCTAGCTAACTTTAAATCATATTGAGAGCAAATTCTAGAAAAATTAAAAATTCCTAAGATCTAAGAAGTTAGAAGAAAATATAATTAAAATCTAAAGAGGTTTAGGAAATTTACTACAAAATGAAGCCATTTAAAAATAAAAAGAGAAGTCATGCTAACAAAATTCTCTAATCAATTTAAAATCATAAGATGATTCTTAAATCAAAATTACCTCAAATTTAAAATTAACAAACTATGAT
Organism: Dactylorhiza incarnata; assembly: GCA_033032865.1. NCBI lineage: Eukaryota > Viridiplantae > Streptophyta > Magnoliopsida > Asparagales > Orchidaceae > Dactylorhiza > Dactylorhiza incarnata. The sequence continues at coordinate 1,555,221 of JAWHQI010000260.1, forward strand.
AAGCAAAATTTCAGCCAATTAAAAACTTAAACATGCTTATAAACATTCTCAACTAGATTTCTAAGAAATCACAAAAACAACAAGGAGGGAAATAAGAATTTTTTGGAATTTTTGATATTATCTTTTTTTTGAATTTTTCTCATTAAAAACTATTTACAAAGAAAGGGAACTAGCTTTAAAACTTAAAAAAAAAATTTTTTGCAAGTCTTGGACTTCCCAAGGGCTACCCGGTGAAGGGTTCGCAAGGTACTAGGAGGTGTGATGAGATAAAATCCCAAACGTCCCTTTCCAAGATTTAAATTTTTCTGTTTTCTATATTTTTTTTTTGAGTTTTTGGGTTTTACAAGTGCTAAAATAGAAGAAAACATAAGAAAATATATATATTTTTTTGTTTTGAAAATTTTCTGATTTAACAACTATTTACAAAAAAGCTATTTACACCCCCATACTTAAAGTTAAACATTGTCCCCAATGTTTAAAACTAAGTATGAAGTAAAGAAAAAAAAAAGAGAAGAAGTGCAAAACAAAATAAAAAGGAAATGCATGATAAAGGAGAAGGAAGAAAGAGAAGGGGCTTCCCTGATTTTTGAAGTTTGCGCGGGGAAGCGACGATTACCTACAAAATATATTAAAGAACAAGAGAAGACAATAAAAAGATAACTTTGGGGTGCCTCCCAAAAGCGCTTTGTTTAAGGTCGCGTAGCTTGACCCACTTGCCGGTCATATTAAAGGTTGAAAAACAATTGAATCACTCTTTTCATTTGGTAACTCTCCCGGAAGATATAATTTAAGGCGGTGCCCGTTAACTTTGAAGGTACCTTTTTCCGGGTGGGAAATTAAAATTGTCCCATAGGACCAAACCTCTTTAACAATAAAGGGTCCGGTCCATCGGGATTTTAGTTTTCCCGGAAAAAGGCGAAGGCGGGAATTATAAAGGAGGACGAGATCGCCCGGCGAAAAAGTTTTTGGAAATTTTATATGCTTATCGTGATAAAACTTTGTTCGCTCCTTATATAATTTATTGCTCTCATATGCGTTCGCTCGCCACTCATCTAATTCGTTCATTTGAAATTTTCTTTGTTCTCCCGCTAGAGTGGAATCGAGGTTTAAAAATTTAAGCGCCCAAAATGCGCGATGTTCTAATTCGACCGGAAGGTGGCAAGCCTTGCCATAAACCATTCGATACGGTGTACACCCGATAGCGGTCTTGTACGCCGTTCGATAGGCCCATAGCGCGTCATCGAGCTTTATTGCCCAATCCTTCCGATTAATAGAAACCGTTTTTTCTAAGATCCGTTTTAATTCTCGATTAACAACTTCAACTTGGCCGCTCGTTTGTGGGTGATATGCAGTGGATAATTTGTGCGTAACACCATATTTTGCTAAGATTTTTGTGAATTGAGTATTGCAAAAATGGGTGCCCCGATCACTCACAATAGCGCGCGGAGTGCCAAATCGAGAGAATAATTTTTTTAAAAAGTTAACGACGACTCGCGCATCGTTGGTGGGGAGAGCTTGCGCTTCCGCCCACCTTGACACGTAGTCGACCGCTACTAGAATATACTTATTTGAAAACGAAGGAGGGAGAGGACCAACGAAATCAATGCCCCAAAGATCAAAAATTTCGTATTCTAAGAAAATGTTTTGGGGCATCTCATCCCGGCGAGAGATGTTCCCCGACCGCTGGCAGCTGTCGCAAGTACTCACAAGGTTGTGAGCATCTTTGAAGAGCGAGGGCCAATAAAAGCCCGCCTCCAGCGCCTTCCTCGCGGTTCGGTTTGAATGATAATGACCTCCGGTGGGTCCCTCATGACAATGACGTAAAATTGTAAGGCCTTCCTCACTCGAGACGCATCGTCTTACTACCTGGTCTGCGCATACACGGAATAAAAAGGGGTCCTCCCAAAAGTAATTCTTTAAATCAGAAAAGAATTTCTTCTTTTGCTGACTCGAGACTTCTTTTGGCAGGACCCGGGCTACTAAATAGTTAGCCAGATCTGCAAACCAGGGGGTAGACGATGAATTAATATTTTCGAGAGCAAGGAGGCGCTCTTCGGGAAATTTATCATTAATGTCAGATTCTATTAATACGTCTGAGGCGGGGTTTTCTAAACAGGAGAGATGATCGGCCGCCAAGTTTTCGGCTCCCCTTTTGTCCCGGATCTCTAAGTCAAACTCCTGCAAGAGGAGGATCCATCGCAAAAGACGAGGTTTGGCGTCCGATTTACTTAAAAGATATCTAAGTGCGGAGTGATCCGTGAAGACGATGACTTTCGAGAGGGTGATATACGACCTAAACTTATCGAAGGCGAAAACGATTGCTAGAAGTTCCTTCTCGGTCGTGGTGTAATTTGCTTGTGCCGACGTGAGTGTTTTGCTCGCATAATAGATAGGGTGGAAATACTTACTCACCCGTTGGCCTAAAACGGCACCAACCGCAATGTCACTCGCGTCGCACATGATTTCAAAGGGGAGCGACCAATCCGGCGCGACTAGAATCGGGGAGTTTATAAGTTTTTCTTTGATAAGTTGAAAAGCTAAATGACATTCATCGCTAAAAAGAAAAGAAGAATCTTTCTCGAGAAGATGGGTTAACGGCTTTGTAATTTTTGAAAAATTTTGTATAAAGCGCCGATAGAACCCCGCGTGGCCTAGGAAACTCCTAATAGCTTTTACGTTTGTGGGAGGGGGGAGTTTTTCAATTACTTCAATCTTGGCCCTATCGACCTCGATCCCCTTGCCCGAAATTTTATGGCCAAGGACTAGTCCTTCCTTGACCATAAAATGGCATTTTTCCCAATTAAGCGTTAAATTTGTTTCCTCACATCGCTGCAACACGCGCTCGAGATTTTTTAAACAATTTTCAAAAGAACTCTCGTACACAGAAAAATCGTCCATAAATACTTCCATCACCTCCTCCACTAACTCGTCAAAAATTGCCAGCATACATCTTTGGAATGTAGCTGGCGCGTTACAAAGACCGAATGGCATCCTTCGATAAGCGAAGGTGCCAAAGGGACAAGTGAAAGTGGTTTTCTCTTGGTCGTCGGGCGAAATCGGAATTTGGAAGTATCCCGACAAACCATCGAGAAAACAGTAGTAGGAGTGACCCGAAAGGCGTTCTAAAATTTGGTCGATAAATGGTAGAGGGAAATGATCCTTACGGGTGGCATCATTTAATTTCCGATAGTCGATGCACATCCGCCAACCCGTAACAGTACGGGTTGGGATCAATTCGTTATTTTTGTTCGCAACTACCGTAACACCACCTTTCTTTGGCACGACTTGTACTGGGCTAACCCAAGTACTGTCCGATATCGGGTAGATGATTCCCGCGTCCAGAAGTTTTATAACTTCGGCCTTAACGACTTCTTTCATGTTAGAGTTTAGCCGTCGTTGAGGCTGGACTGAATTTCGGGAATTATCTTCGAGAAATATTTTATGAGTGCAGAAAGATGGGTTTATACCCTTAATGTCCGATAATTGCCACGCAATTGCGTGGCGGTGCTTTCTTAAGACTATAGTCAACTCAGAAATTTCTGAGTTGCTAAGATCGGATGAAATGATGACGGGTAGCTTAGACTCTTTTTCCAAAAACAAGTATTTAAGGTGAGGGGGGAGTTGTTTCAACTCTAATTCGGGTGGTTCTTCATAAGAAGTCTTGATTTTTAATTTTTCTAAAAATAATGGTTCGGGTGATGTGGGGTGAGAGACTTCTTCTTCATCGCAAAAGAGCTCTACGGGCTCGGAATCACTATTCGCCGATGAAACTAACTCGAGGGATGAATCGAACTCACAACACTCTTCTAAGTAAAAACATGAATCGTCATTTTCTAGCGTGTTCCGCATCGAGGAATTTATGCCGAAAGTAACTTCATCGTCTCCAACCCGTAGGAGGAGCTTTCCGTTACTTACGTCGATAATAGCGCGGGAGGTGGCAAGGAAGGGGCGGCCGAGTATGAGGGGTACTTCGGCATCCTCTTCGATGTCAAGAATGACAAAATCCACCGGGAAGATGAATTTGTCAACCTTGACGAGCACGTCCTCCCCTATTCCTATCGGATATTTTAAAGAACGATCCGCTAATTGGATACTCATTCGAGTGGGCCTTGGATTTCCTAAACCTAACTTTTTGAACAAAGAAAACGGCATAAGGTTGATGCTTGCTCCAAGATCCGCTAAGGCGTGTTTTACTAACGAATTGCCAAAAAGACATGGGATGGAAAACCGTCTCGGGTCATTTGCTTTTTTCGGCAATTTGTTGAGTACAACCGCGGAGCATTCTGCGTTTAAAGAAATATGCGAAATATCTTCTAACTTTTTTTTATTGGAGAGCAACTCCTTAAGATATTTCGCATATTTAGGCATTTGTGAGATAACCTCGCAGAAAGGAACATTAATATGGATTTGTTTTAAAACATCTAAAAACTTTTTATAATTTTTTTCGGCGCTTTCATTTTTAAATTTCGATGGATACGGAATATTAGAAGTAGGAGCACGCGGATTTAAAATAGAAGAGTGCGGAGCTATCGTAGCGGGCAAATTCGAAGATGAATTAAAAGTAGGAGGAGGAGGAGAGGAAATTACCTTGGGTTAGTCCTGTTTTTGAACCACCTCCTTCCCGCTTCGGAGTGTAATCGCGTGCGCGCTCTCCTTTGGATTTTGCTCGGTGTTCCCCGGTAGTGCTCCTTGTTGACGCTCAGAAATCATCTTTGCGAGTTGGCCCACTTGATTCTCTAAATTTTTGATTGATCCGGTAAGGTTCCGGATGTTCGTTTCATTTGTAGCAACATATTTTGCAAAAACCTCTTCAATCGGAGAGAGTTTTTGCTGTTGCGGTGGAAAACCGGGCGGATTATAATTTTGAGAAATCAAATTTTGAGGCGGAGTTAAGTTAAGAAGTTGATTAGGGGGAGGTTGATTTAAATTCATAGGACGCTGAGCATTTCCTTGGTTGCTCCATGAGAAATTCGGATGATTCCTATAACCCGCATTGTAGGTGTTATTATACGGAGCGGTGTTCGGGTTATAGGAAGGCCGAGGTGGATTTCCCATGTAGTCAACATGTTCTTCAATTAAAACGTTATTGGCCCAAGGAGGAGTGGTGGAGGAAGCAGACATCTCCGCCACTTGCTTTGTTAAGCGCTCAACTTGTAAAGCCAAATTTGCGTTTGCGTCTATTTCAAAAATTCCGGCCGGCTTATTAGGCCGCGCTCGGGGCATGTTCCATTGATACGCATTTGTGGCCATCTCTTCGAAAAGCTCTTGAGCGGCGATCGGGGTTTTATTATTTAATGTCCCCCCGGCGGCCGCATCAATCATTTGCCTCGTTTGGAGATTTAAGCCATTATAAAAAACTTGCACTTGTTGCCAAGTGGCAAGTGCATGGTGAGGGCATCGACGCAAAAGCTCCTTGAAGCGCTCTCATGTGTCATAGAGAGTCTCCGAGTCGATTTGCATGAACGATGCAATATCCGTGCGCAATTTAGCGGTCTTTGAAGGCGGGAAATATTTATTAAGAAATTTTTCCGCCATTTCGGCCCATGTAGTGATGGATCCCCTAGGTAGGGAGCCCAGCCACTGCTTGGCCTTAGACCGCAAAGAAAAAGGAAAAAGACGCAATCGAATGGCGTCATCGGTGACGCCATTGATCTTAAAAGTGTCGCAAATTTCAAGAAAGTAAGAGATATGTGAATTTGGATCCTCGTCCGGTTGACCATCAAAGGTCACCGATTGTTGCACCATTTGTATAATGCTGGACTTGATCTCAAAATTATTGTTCGCCACCGTGGGGCGAACAATACTCGATTGTGTGCCTTCCAAATTCGGCCGCGCATAATAGGACATGGTCCGTTGCGCGTCCTCATTAGGATTTGGCTCGTTAAGATTAGGAGGATTAAGATTATGATCCATATTTGCTGCGTTAGTGTCCCCGATCGACTCTTCGGATTCTATTTGATTTCCTTGATCACGAGAACGGCGGTGCCTAAAAAGGGTTCGCTCGATCTCTGGATCAAAAGGAAGAATCGAAGTGCTACCTCGGGTCATACACTAAAAAGAGAAGAAAGGAAGAAGAAAAACTAAAAATATTTTTTTTTCTTTTTGAAAGTTAGAAAAAGCAAACTAAAATAGAAAGAAGCATGATAAAATTAATAGCTATCCTCTTTTCAAAATATCTACGCAAGGTCCCCGGCAACGGCGCCAAAAACTTGATATGAAGTTTTTGGCGCCGTTGCCGGGGATTTTAGATTTTTAGTGAAAGGTTGAGATTTTCTCCAAAACTATATCCGATAAAGGCAAGTGTACCTTATCGTCTATAGTATAGGATATTTAGGAATATCAAGGTCGTATTCCACGGGGCGCGTTGATTACTTCTACTTCGAGGAAAATCACTATTATTTTATCGACGAAAATTTGAGGTGGTTTGTTTTCGCTTAACTAAAATTAAAACTAAATTCAAACTAAATGAAAAGCTTGAACATTGCATGAAAAGAAAGAGAAATTGACATTGCATAAAAAAAAGAACATTACTAAGGAGAGAAAAAATTAACCTTGCATAAAAAGGAAGAAATTACTTAAGGAGAAAAAGAACATGAAAGAGAAAACTAATTTTATTGAAAATCAAAGAACTATTACAAGCCTTAAATTAAGAGTGCAAGGCTAAGGAAAATGAAAGTTGCAAGCTTAAGAAAACTAGTACACGAAAGTTACACTACAACATTGCATGAAAAGGGAAGGAGGAGAACATGAAAGTCTTAAGAAACATGAACATTAACTTGAAAAACTCACTCTCAGCTCTAACAGCACCTCCCCATCTCCAAATTTCTGAACCCTGGACTCAAGGAGAGCCTCTGAATTTATAGGCAAAATTTTCAAGTTACACGCCCTCGGTCACGGGCGTGTCCAAGGGCGTGTAATCACTGTAACATTGGATCTGGCAGCGGCGTGGGCTTGGCGTGTCGGCGGCAGAAAAGTTGGACATTACACGCCCGTGTAACATGGTCACGGGCGTGACTTTGGACGTGTGCATTAAATGCGGCGTGGGCTGGAATTCGGCGCGGCGGTAGAGCAGGGATCACGCTGGAAAGTCACGGGCGTGACATGTGGGTCACAGGCGTGACTTAGGTTGACTTCTCGACAGCATCTCCTCGTCTCGACGGCGGCTCCACGTGGACGATTCTAAGATTACACGCCCCCGGTCACGGGCGTGACTTTGGGTCACGGGCGTGACCTGGGGCGTGACTTGGTGTGGACTGGTTCAAACAGTGCGGCAACGATTCTGGACTGATCTTCAGCTTACACGCCCTTGGTCACGGGCGTGACCGAGGGCGTGACATGCCATTTTTCCCGATTTGTCCCAAAAATCTGCAAATATCGAAATTAAGCTAAGTTAGAATCAAAACTACAAAAAGAACTACTTATAACCTAAATTTGACATAAAATAGAGAATTCATATTAAATATTTACAAGATTTTCTATTAAAAAGTTATAAAAATACTACTTATCAGTGGCCGAAAATTATCTTAAGTATCTTTTCCCCCGAGGTGGTTCCACTAGCCGGGCTCTCACTAGCCGGCAGGGTAGGAAGGCCTCTCGGGGAGGCTAAGTGTTTTTCCCCCGAGGTGGCTCCACTAGTCGGGCTCTCACTAGCTGATAGGGTAGGAAGGCCTCTCGGGGAGGCTGTGTTTTTCCCCGAGGTGGCTCAGCTAGCTGGGCTCTCGCTAGCCGGCAAGGTTGGGGGACCTCTCGGGGAGGCGCTGTGGCTTTTCCAAGATATCACCAATAACCGGATTCCCAGCGACACTCGTCGAATATGCAGGGTTGGACATTTCTTTCCGAGCGTGAGCCACGCTCGAAAAGAGCGGGGATTGTGTACAACCCTGTATTCGCCGAGTGGGCCCCCGAGGCCCAAGATATTTTTAGGCCCAATATTTCCAAAGGGCGCGACCCCGGGAGGAGGAGGGGTGAGCGCTTGGAGAGAGTCGAGTCTGAGGGGCGCATCCCAGGACTGTTCCCTTGTGAGGGCGAGCTGGGGAGGGCCGGGAGGCCTCCGGCTCGCCCAGAACCTTGTGGGGGAGAGCTGGGAGGGCCGGGAGGCCTCCGGCTCGCCCAGTGCCTTGTGGGGGCGAGCCGGGAGGGCCGGGAGGCCTCCGGCTCGCCCAGAGCCTTGTGGGGGCGAGCTGGGAGGGCCGGGAGGCCTCCGGCTCGCACAGAGCCTTGTGGGGGCGAGCTGGGAGGGCCGGGAGGCCTCCGGCTCGCCCAGAGCCTTGTGGGGGCAAGCTGGGAGGGCCGGGAGGCCTCCGGCTCGCCCAGAGCCTTGTGGGGGCGAGCTGGGAGGGCCGGGTGGCCTCCGGCTCCCCCAGAGACTTGTGGGGGCGAGCTGGGAGGGCCGGGAGGCCTCCGGCTCGCCCAGAGCCTTGTGGGGGCGAGCTGGGAGGGCCGGGAGGCCTCGACTCACCCAGAGACTTGTGGGGGCGAGCTGGGAGGGCCGGGAGGCCTCCGGCTCGCCCAGAGCCTTGTGGGGGCGAGCTGGGAGGGCCGGGAGGCCTCCGGCTCGCCCAGAGACTTGTGGGGGCGAGCTGGGAGGGCCGGGAGGCCTCCGGCTCGCCCAGAGACTTGTGGGGGCGAGCTGGGAGGGCCGGGAGGCCTCCGGCTCGCCCAGAGCCTTGTGGGGGCGAGCTGGGAGGGTCGGGAGGCCTCCGGCTCGCCCAGAGCCTTGTGGGGGCGAGCTGGGAGGGCCGGGAGGCCTCCGGCTCGCCCAGAGACTTGTGGGGGCGAGCTGGGAGGGTCGGGAGGCCTCCGGCTCGCCCAGAGCCTTATGTGGGCGAGCTGGGAGGGCCGGTAGGCCTCCGGCTCGCCCAGAGACTTGTGGGGGCGAGCTGGGAGGGCCGGGAGCCCTCCGGCTCGCCCAGATCCTTGTGGGGGCGAGCTGGGAGGGCCGGGAGTCCTCCGGCTCGCCCAGAGCCTTGTAAGGGCGAGCCGGGAGGGCCGGAAGGCCTCCGGCTTGCCCAGTGCCTTGTGGGGGCGAGCTGGGAGGGCCGGGAGACCTCCGGCTCGCCCAGAGCCTTGTGGGGGCGAGCTGGGAGGGCCGGGAGACCTCCGGCTCGCCCAGAGCCTTGTGGGGGCGAGCTGGGAGGGCCGGGTGGCCTCCGGCTCGCACAGAGACTTGTGGGAGCGAGCTGGGAGGGCCGGGAGGCCTCCTGCTCGCCCAGAGCCTTGTGGGGGCGAGCTGGGAGGGCCGGGAGGCCTCCGGCTCGCCCAGAGACTTGTGGGGGCGAGCTGGGAGGGCCGGGAGGCCTCCGGCTCGCCCAGAGCCTTATGGGGGCGAGCTGGGAGGGCCGGGAGGCCTCCGGCTCGCCCAGAGCCTTGTGGGGGCGAGCTGGGAGGGTCGGGAGGCCTCCGGCTCGCCTAGAGACTTGTGGGGGCGAGCTGGGAGGGCCGGGAGGCCTCCGGCTCGCCCAGAGACTTGTGGGGGCGAGCTGGGAGGGCCGGGAGGCCTCCGGCTCGCCCAGAGCCTTGTGGGGGCGAGCCGGGAGGGCCGGGAGGTCTCCGGCTCGCCCAGAGACTTGTGGGGGCGATCCGGGGAGGCCAGGAGGCCTCCGGCTCTCCCAGATTCTTGTGGGGGTGAGCCGGGGAGGCCGGGAGGCCTCCGACTCGCGCAGCTCCAAGTCGGGTAGGCGGTCTGCATTTAGCGCCCAAGAGTAGCGGGATTTGGCTATCTGCAGTCCAGTTCAAGGGTATTTTGGTAATCTGGCAGACCAGTTTTCGGCTATTTGCAGCCCAACTTCAGAAATCCTATAAATAGGACCAAGGGGGCACCATTTGGAAGTATCTCATTCTAGGCTAGCTCTCTCCCTCTCTCTCTCCCTCCCCAAGTCTCTCTAGGGGGTGAGGAGAGCCTTCAGTGGTGCCCAAGCTCAGTAGTGGCTTGGGAGGGGAAGTTCCTAGGGAACTTCCGGGTATGTGGCGGGACCTCCCCACTAAGCCATTGGTCCAGTTCCTAGTTCCAACACCTTCAACCTATAGTTCTCCCTTGGGAGGAGTAAGGATTGGTCACCCCTCGGCTAGCTGAGGGCCCCGAACTCCACTGAGACTAAGTCTTGTTCGCGAGTCTCGGTTTCAACACTGCTGGTGTTGACGCCAGGAAAATCCTGACCTCAAAATTCGGACCGATGCAGCCAGAGGCTACTCGCCCAGCAGTCCGACGAGATGACCTGGCTGGTGACTACTGAAGAGCTAGAAGAGCAACACACAGGCCCCCAGGTGCTTGGCAGGGAGGTCCCACCACGTACCCAGAAGCTCGAGAGAGTCTTCCCCTCCGAAACCAAAGTGGCCGAGCTTGGTACAGGGAAGGCACCCAAGGGTGACGGGCTCGAGAGTTCGGGAATCGGGGTCCAAAAGCTCAAGTCCAGGTGCCAATCCAAGTACCCCTGGGGTCCTATTAATAGGAAAACCAAAGGGCAGGGGGGTTTATAGCCCAGCCCCCAACCTGGCGACTATGGGTTACTCGGCGAGTATCATGCCATAGTCGCCCATCTGGCGAGTATGGGGTGCTGCTCGCACACGCCGGGCCAATAATCGCCAGGTCTTCTGTTCCACACTCGCCAACCTGGCGAGTATTGCCTGCATACTCGCCGAGGTCTTCTCTACTTCTGCTTTGAACTGTCGGGCTCTGTGTTGACCTCTTTGGCTTTGACTTCTGCCTACGTGGCCTTGGGGGGGGGGGGGGTCCACCCTCGGAGAATGAGGGTTGTACACAATCCCCGCTCTTTGCGAGTAACGCAGTTGCTCGGAAAGAATCATCCAACCTTCATTCGACGAGCTCTCCTGCCGGCGACTATCGGCTTATATTCGCCCTCTCGCTGGCCGACGTTCGAACTCTATAAATAGAGGGGTAGGGGTCTCTGATGGCACGTATTTTCTGAACTCGCTCAAGATGGTGCGCGACTATGCTGTCGAGGCTAAGGCGGTTATGGCTGGTCTTGTAGGCCTGTTTGATGGCTCTTCGCTCCCTCCTCGCCCGGATCTCGCATCTGGCGACCTTCCCTCTTCCAATAAGAGGAACAGGCTTGCCCAGAAGAAAAAGAAGCAGGAGAAGAAGAAAGCCGTTGAGGGTGAGGTCGCCGCTCCTCCGTGCGACCAACACCAGCAACTGCTGGACGACCTGGGGCTCTCTAATGAGGGCGACTCGCCGGCCGCTGATCCTCCTGCTCCAAATGTCGCCAAGGAAGCGAGCATGTCCGGGACCTCGACCCAGAATCAACCGGAGGATCTCGCTCCTGCGCGAGGTGGGATCTACCTACTCGCCACCTTCTTTGATTGACCTCGACTTGGGCTGAGATGCTGAATATTTCTTTTATGCTTCGCAGATTCGTCCACCATTGGAGCTCAGGAGGAGCCTCTGGTCGTGCCTCCGCTGAGGTCGTCGCCTATGGTCTCGCCTCGGGGTGGAGGTCGCTCAGGGCGAGTTCTCCACAGCTCCTCGCTGGAGAAGAGGCCGATGAGCGGGACTCATGATCTATTGGCGAGCATCGTGCTTCCGCCTCCTCCGCCTCTTCAGTCCATGGGAACGACGAGTAGTTCGCAGCTGCCCGCAGGTGGGCTTCCGCCACCTCCTCCGTTCCCTCCTTCTGCTACTCCTCAGGGCGATTAGCGCCCTTCGACCTCTACTGCACCTTCGACTCATCAGGGCGAGTCCTCGCGCCGTTGCGGGACTGGGGGCTCCTCGAGCTTTTTTCCTGCAAGGGGAGGAGGACGACCAGTCGATAATCGCGGTCAGGGGAACGCGCCTCCCAGCCGGGATCCGACAATTGGTGGCTCTTCGCGGCGAGGCGACTATCATCGCAGCGCATCTCCTCGCCGGGCAAGGGTCTCTCCTCGCCGTCATTCTCGCAGTCCTCGGCCAGGTTTTTAGTCGCCGTCTTCAATAGTCGCCATTGTCTTTACTTCGTTGTTTTCGTCATCTAATTTCTAACACTCAAACCTTTTCGCAGCTCGCGCTCATACTCCCATAGGAGCTTTGATCGACGCGGTCGGGCTTCCTTCTCACGAGTACCAGGAGAGGGCTACTCGCGCGATCCTGGAGCTGGAGTCCAAGCTGGAGCGCTTGGCGATCTGCGAGCCTCATCGCCGCCTGTCCGAGGTTGAATTGCGAGTTGAGCACCTGGCGAGCACTGACGCTCATCGTCGTTTGACCGAGCTGGAGGTGCGAGTATCACGGCTGGAGGAGTTCGATACTCGCCTGGCTGGTGCAGAATCTCGCCTTCATACTGTCAGCGATCTGGAGCGTAGAGTTGCGAGGATCGAGCATCGCCAGCAGCTGCATCATGACGAGTTGGTGGGGATGCGTGCGAGCATGGGCTCGGTCGGTCGGCTGGCGAGGATCAAAGACCAGCTGCGGCAGGGTGAGGACGCGATGTCTCTGGCCTTTGAGCACTTCAAGCGTGCTCGCAGCATGGGCTTCGTTGGGCGACATCCTCAGCCTCCGGATTTTCAGGCGAATCTTCTGGCGCCTCCCTAGATGTTGTCTTTTTTTACTCCTCTTCTTTCTGTGCTAAGTCGCCCTTGGCGAGCATTCCTGTAACTCTGAACTATTTCTCTATTGGTGTAATATTTTTCGGCGAGTATTAGAAAACTCGCCTTTTATTACTTGCTCTGCTTTCTTCTTCTGTGATGGATTTTTGTCAAAATTTTCTATCTTCTTTAACTTTGGCGAGTATTGTCCGCCCGTCGCCTATGCATGGCGAGCTTCGTTCATGTTTCTTTCTTGCAGGTCTTCTCGCCTTGGAGGTCGACTTCCTGCTGACGCGCGTTGTTGAGCTGGCGACTTCAACTTAATACTCGCCACCCCCTTATTCCTGATCGCGCCGTCGTGCTCGATAAGCCAAGTTATCCGACCACTATAAATAGGGGGGGGGGGTGAGTCTTAATTACGCTTTGGCGATTTTCTAACTCTCGCGCGAGTATCTTCTGCCTTCTCTTCTCTTCTTGTCTTCTTTGATACTCGCCTCTCTTTCTTCCTCTCCTCCAAGATGACCGACGAGGCGACCATTCGGCGTGCCAATCACACCAGGAACTTTGCGGCGACCACCTAAGTCTGTCACGACTGAGAAGGATTTGGAGGTCATCAAGGCGAAGTACCTCCCGCCAGGGTTTGTCGCTAGGCTTCCTCGCCAGGGCGAGCGACTAAACACCTTTTTGACCAATGAGCGGGTATTCCCTACTCGCCATTTCGAGGTGGGCTTGCGACTACCACTGTGGACGGAGTTCTCCCAGATACTCCGTTACTTTGGGATAGTCCCTGCCCAGATCAACCCCAATGGGGTGGCGATGATTGTGGGATATCTGTGCTACCTGCGCGACCAGGGAATAGCCTTCGACCTGTCGGTCTTTAGGCGAGTATTCCACTTTATGGCGACTGGCGAGGGCGTCTTCTTCCTCTGCAGCCACGTCTGCACACTGGTCGGCACGGCAATGAAGAACCACCGCTGGGGAGAGCGACTAGTCGTCATCGCTGGCGACTTCCAAGCGATCCCCGAAAGGTCCTTCCAGCCGCCGGAGAGTGTCTTCGGGGTTTCCTTCCTGAACGAGGGTGGCGAGAAACTGCTCGAATCCTTCAAGAATCGCCGCCTTGATGTGGTGTTCTGGAGGAGGCGAGTGGATGAACTCGCTGAGGTTTTCGCAGGCGAAGGTAATCTACTGCGCGAGTATTCGCAATACTCGCTCTTCGTCTTCAACTTTGGCGACTAACCGGAATTATCACTCCTTTTGTTGCAGCAGTCCAGGTTATGCCGCGCGAGCTTCTTCCCGTGGTGGTGAAGGCGACGGCTTCCACACAGGGAGGTGCGGGGACCTCTGCTCGCGGGGATGGGGTCTACTCGCCCATAGACTTGTCGCCAGGAGGCGATGAGCCCTTGATCGTCGGCGAAGTATCGGGGCCTTCGAAGAAGCGGAAGGAGAGGGGCGAGCCCTCCGAGCCCTCGAGGAAGAAGAAGGAGGTCGCTCACCGGGATCTTGGCAAGAAGGCGGACCCTTCTGAGGCCGGCGAGCCCTATACCCACCCTAATTTCAACTTGGGTGTTCGTGGTGAGGACGCCTATGGTCGCCGCCTAGTCGCCTGGTCGGAGGGCGACCATGTGGTGTCTCTGAGCTCCAACCTTCCGCCCTGGTCAGAGGACTGGGAGGATTAGGGCGAGGCCTTTGATGTGCTTCATGCCATCTATGGTCGTGAGGACGCTGAGAGGCTGCGAGAGGAGCCTTCCGAGTACCTGGCGCACCAAACCTCGCAATCTCTGCTGCGGTCCGCCGAGCTAGCGCACATGACGGCGAGGAGGTTGCTGGAGTATGAGGAGGTGATCCGGGTCAGCACAAAGAAAATGATCGCCATGGGGCTCAAGGCGAAGGAGCATGAGGTACTCGCTTCTCTATGATACCCGCCTCCGGGATAGTCGCCACTTTGCCGAATAACTTGCTGACTTTGTGTGTCTTCTTGTTTTCGCAGGTCGCTGAGGTGGAGATGGCGACAAAGGTGTCCCAGCTGGAGAAGGAGCTGGATGACACTCGGCTGGCCTTGGAGGCCGCCCAAGTTCGCATCGCAGAGCTGGAAACTCGGCCTGTCGAGCAACAGCCAGCGGTGGCGGGCCCCTCTAGGGTCGGCAAGCAGATCCGGATGCATGGCGACGATATGCCACGCGTTCGCCGAGAGATCGCGCGAGCTACTGGGACCGTCATCCTGAGCCAGCTGAAGGCGGACGATCTTCTGAAGCCGGCGGCGATGGAGCTGACCGTGGAGGACATCATCCCGGCGCTGCTCGCCGAGGAGTCCACCTCCCCCTTGCGAGCATCCTCGCCGCCGTCCAGTGGTGCTGCGGATGACGATTCCGAGGACGAGGATGACGATGATGATGACGATGATGTTGATGACGATGGTGGCGACGATGGTGGCGATGAGCCAGATGCAGATATTGATGGCGAGGGTGTCGCCTAGTCGCCTGGGCACCCCCCTTTTTTTGCTCGTCCGGCGACCTTTTGTAAACACCTTGAAGATTCTTTTGTAATATACATCAAATATTTATATATGAAAAGGTCAAAGCTTTTGCTCGCCTGTTTCCTTGGTGTTTGCTTTACTTTTTGAATGCCGCTTAGGCTCCTAGGCTCGGGGCGAGGTTGAGTGCTTCTTCATACTCGCCACTGTATACTCACACAGCCATACTCGCACCTGTATACTCGTCTCTGTATGCTCGCACAGCCATACTCGCCTTCTTCTGTGTTTCCCTTGGTGGAGTCGAGTCGTGGGGGGGGGGGGGGGGGGGGGTACTTGGAGGATCCCGAGGGACACATGCTCAACTCAAGGTCTCACTCTGTACCTGGTGAAGAGCCCATTAAAATTATGTAAGGGAGTTTGTTTATGAGAGAGGGGGTAGGGAACGGCAGTCGGGGAGGTCCGGAGGGACACCTCATCCCAAAGCCTTCATCCTACTTGGATACCAGATGTCGACGAAGAATGACGTCAAGTAGGGAACGACAGTCGGGGGGGCCCAAGGGGACACACCCTCCCGAGGTCTCCATCCTACTTGGATGCCGGAATGTTTCCATTCTTTGGCCGGTCGAATCGATCGCTCCCCTTCTCAAGTTGGAGTATCGGCTTCCAGACTTTCCCCTAGTAATCTCTCCAGTCGGACGAGAAGTGCGGTCGGTGGGAACTGCGGCCAACATGCGAGGGGGGAGCTGATCTCGGCCGTCATTGCAGAGGCTTGGTCTTAAGGGAACGCACATCCGAGGCACTGTCCCATCATCCGTTCTGAGTTTTTACGAGGGTTGAGCCGGAGGCTCGTGTTCCAACTTGCGACGGTGAATGTTGATGTAGGACGACGTCAAGCAGGGAGTGGCAGTCGGGGAGGTCCAAAGGGACATACCATCCCGAGGCCTCCATCCCACTTGGATGCTGGATGTGGATCGGACCTGCTTCCTGTTGCTCAACGAGTTTAGCAGGGAGTTAAGCACACTTCAGGCATACTAACTCATATGATCTGACATCATAATTTAGAAAACGAAATGCTTTGCTGCGAGCTTTTTAGCTCTCGTGGGTACATGACACCTTTCTTCAAGGGTCCCCAGAGCTAGTGAAGTCGATCTTCTCTTCGCCGAATCGGAAGGTCGGCGTCCAGACTTCTTCCTGGTAATCTCTACAGTCGGAAGAGAAGTGCGGTCGGTGGGAACCGCGGCCAACGTGCAAGGGGGGAGCTGATCTCGACCGTCATTGCAGAGGCTTGGTCTTAAGGGAACGCACACCCGAGGCACTGTCCCATCATCCGTTCTGAGTTTTTACGAGGGTTAAGTCGGAGGCTCATTTCCCAACCTAGCGTGGAGATTGACTTCACCTGACTTCCTTATTTTTTTAAAAAACTGGGTTGATGCGAAGGAAGCTGCCTCGTCCCATGTTTCAGGGAGATGTAGATTTTATTCAAAGAAATGAATTTACAAGGATGGGATATATACATTCCCCCTTAGGGATAAAACCTTTTCAGGTCATCGCCGTTCCAGGTGCTCCCTAGCAGCTCGCCTTCCTGGTTCTGCAAGCGGTATCCTCCTGTCAGGAGTGCTTCCTGGATGATGAAAGGTCCTTCCCAGTTCGGGTTGAGCTTCCCGACGGCTGCTGATCTTCCTGCTGCGTCCACTTTCTTCAGGACCAGGTCACCTGCTTGGAAGTGTTTGAGGCGGACATTTTTGTCAAAATGTTTCGCAATTCGGCGCTTGATCTCCTCTTGTCTGGCCGAAGCTAGATCTCGGAGTTCCTCGATGTAGTCGAGAGATAGCTTTTGAACCTCTTCATTCTCTAGTCGTCATTCTTCGCTTCCGTCTTCCGCAGCTACCACCCTTGGGCTTCTGACTTCAAACTCTACTGGAATGAGAGCTTCCGACCCGTGAGAGAGCTTGAGCGGTGTTTCCCCTGTGGCTGAGCTAGGAGTGGTTCTCAGAGCCCACAGGATCGAGGGGAGCTGGTCCGCCCAGTTACCTCTTAGGTTCTCCACCTTCTTCTTCAGTAGGTTGATGATCAGTTTGTTGGCGGCCTCCACCTGGCCATTGCTCCTTGGGTGATGTACGGAGGCGAACCGAAGGTCGGTTCCTAGCTGCCTGCAAAAGTTCTCCAGTTCCAAGCTGGCGAACTGGGGACCATTGTCGGTGATGATGGCGAGAGGGATCCCGAATCTGCAGACGATCTCTCCCCAGATGAAGTTCTTCACGACTTGAGAGGTGGTCTTGGCTAAAGCTTTGGCCTCGATCCACTTGGAGAAGTAGTCGATCATGACGAGAACGAACTTCCTCTGGACACTTGCTTGAGGGAAGGGGCCGATCAAGTCCATTCCCCAGATGGCAAACGGCCATGGGGCGGTAATCGATCGGAGCAGCTGGGCCGGATGCAACTAAAGGGGGGCGAAGAGCTGGCACTTCTGGCACTTCTTCGAGAAGATCTCCGCATCCTTCCGGATAGTAGGCCAGAAGTAACCATGCCTTAAGACCCTCTGCTCCAAAGTGCGAGTCCCAGAATGGCTTCCACACTCTCCCGAGTGGATCTCTTCCAACACTCAGGGTACTTCGTCTTCAGAAACACATCTGGCCAGGGGGCCCGAGATGGTCTTGCGATACAGCTCCCCATCTTGCAGGAGGTAGTATGCTGCCTTGTACCGAAATCTTCTTTTATCCCCTTCGTCCGCTGGGAGCTGGCCGCTGGCCAGGAATGCCACAAAGGGATCCATCCACGAGGGGCGTTGCTCGATCTCCATCATCTCTCACTCTTCAATGGACGGGTGGAATAGCTCGGTGATAGTTCCTCCAGCCCTCGGCCCATACTTGGTTAAGCGATCCGCTGCCGAGTTCTCCTCTCTTGGCACATGCTCGACGAAGAAGGACTGGAAGCCTCCAATCAGCCCTTCTACTTTTACCAAGTACTTCTGCAAGATGGTGTCGCGCACCTCGAACTCGCCTCGAATCTGCGACGCGACCACCATTGAATCCGTGAAAGCCCGGACATCGCGGATCCCCAGCTCCTTGGCAAGGCGCAAGCCTGCCACTATGGCCTCGTACTCTGCCTGGTTGTTCGTGATGGGGAAGAGGATCTCGACTGCTTGCTCGATCCTTGTTCCCTGCGGACTGACGAGTACGATGCCCACCCCCACTGAACTTTTGCCCGAAGCTCCATCAACAAACATCTTCCAAGGAATTGGGTTGAGCACCTCTTCTCCTGGCTCCGCTTCCACCGAGAAGTCAGCCAAGAAGTCAGCTATTGCCTGGGCCTTGATCGCCACTCGGGGGGAGAAGGAAATGTCGAACTCGCTGAGTTCTACCGACCATTTCGCCAACCTCCCTGAATGCTCCACCCCCTCTAGGACATTACAGAGAGGATGATCAGTTACCACTCGGATGGAGTGAGCCTGAAAATAAGGTCGGAGCTTCCGCACCGACACCACCAAGGCGAAGGTAAGCTTCTCCAGGATCGGATACTTAAGCTCTGCCTTCTTCAGCACCCGGCTGACATAGTAGACGGGTAGCTGCTTCCTTCCTTCCTCCCGAACCAAAATAGAGCTAACTGCCTCCGCTCCTACTCCTAGGTAGATGAGCAGGTCTTCGCCTTCCTTCGGGCTTTGAAGGAGAGGTGTCTGAGTCAACTGCTCCTTCAACCTTCTGAATGCCAACTCACATCCTTCGGTCCACTCGAAGCTTTCTGTTTTGCGGAGCGTTTTGAAGAATGGAGAGCACTTCTCTCCGGCCTTTGAGAGGAAGCAGCTAAGACCCGCCAGCCTTCCTGTCAACCTTTGGACTTCCTTCATCGTCTTTGGGGATGGCATTTCCAGGATCGCCTTAACCTTGTCGGGGTTAGGCTCTACTCCCCTCGGGGTAAGGAGATGTCCCAGAAACTTTCCCCTTCCTGCTCCGAAGACGCACTTCGCCGGATTGAGCCTCATCTTGAATCTCCTCAGCGTTGCAAAGGTCTCCACCAGGTCGGCTATGTGTTCCTGGACGCTCTTGCTTTTGATCAAGAGGTCGTCCACGTACACTTCCAGGTTCCTCCCCTTTTGCTCCTTGAAAATGTGGTACATCATCCGTTGATAGGTGGCTCCCGTATTCTTTAAACCGAAGGGCATCATCTTGTAGCTGTAGCAGCCATCGTCGGTGATGAAGGAGACATCGCGGCAATCAGGGGGATGCATCCGGATCTGGTGATATCCTGAAAACGCATCAAGGAAACTCATCACAGAAAAACCGACGGCTGAATCAACCAGCGCGTCGATTCGAGGCAAGGGATAACAATCCTTCGGGCAGCTTTTATTCATCAAGGAAAAATCCACACATATTCTCCAGCTACCCCCCGCCTTTGTCACAATTACAACATTGGAGACCCAGCCTGGGTACTGGATCTCCGATACAAAACCTGCATCGAGCAGTTTTTTCACCTCCTCCCGAATTGGCTTGGCGAGGATGGTGGCGGTTCTCCTCTTCTTCTGGCGGACGGGTTGGACAGCGGGATCCAGGTTGAGGCGATGACATGCAACCTCAGGGTCGACTCCTGGCATCTCGGCTGCGCTCCAAGCAAAGATGTCGACGTTCTTTTGCAGACACGCAGCCATCTCGATCTTCTCCTCGGTCTTTAGCGATCCGCCAATCTTCAGAAGCCCCGGCACTCCCGCTGCGGAGAGTACCTCGATCTCCTCGACCTCTTCAGCCACCTCCAGCCTGGCCGGGCTCTCCAGCACTCTTCCGAACTCTTCCGCGTCAGCCATCCAGCTGATGGTGCTGACGGCGCTGAGATAACATTCTCGCACGGCTCTTGGATTGCTCCTGATCCTCACCTGGACGTCTCCCTTGCAGTACTTCAAGCACTGATGGTAGGAAGATGGGTCGGCCTTGAAAGCGTTGAGAAGCGGCCTCCCGAAGATGGCCCTGTAACAGCTCGGGGCGTCGACGATGACGAATCGACAGCTGATGGAGGTGCCACCGAGCGTCACAAGGAGATCTGCTCCTCCTTCCACTTCCTTCTTCTCTCCGGAGAAGCGGAAGAGGGGACCATCAGATGCACGAACCCTGGCAGCTTCGACTCCCAGTCCGCCAAACGTCCCCTTGAAGATGACGTTTACAGAGCTACCGTTGTCGATCAGAATTCGATCAACGGTGAAGTCCTCCACCGCGGCTTGAATCACGAGGGCATCATGGAAGGGATTCTCGTTCCCTAGCATGTCCTCCTTAGAAAAGGTAATCTCCTCCATCGGGGGTGGGGCTTGTGAGGTCGCGACGACACTCCTTCGGTAGATTTGATGGAGGCTCCCCTTGCGGGAAGCTTCCAGCCCTGCTCCCCCATGGATTACTCCAACTCTACCTCCCTGGCCCAGGTCTCCCCGACCTCCCTGGTCGACCCGGTCCTCGTTCCTCCTTCGAACGACGACAGCCTGCCCTGCCTGAGGCTCGGCAGGGGCCTCTATCCTCCGCTGCTCCCCTCCACATTCTCCTCCCGCTAGCCTCCTCCGGGCTTCCCAAAAGTCTGGGCAGGCAGCCATGGCATGTCCCCCCACCTGGTGGAAGTCACAGTAGAGGGGAACCTCTTCTGCTTGACTCCTCCTCGGCTTCTGCTTCTTCCTTCCTTGACGGCGGCCTCGCCCGGCTACTGCCATCGCTTCGTCTCTCCTCCTCTCCTGACGCCTCTCTGGCTGGCGAAAGGGCCTTCTTTCTGGGTATCTCCCCCTTTGATCCTGACGCTGGTGCCGTCCAGCTGGCCTCCAAGGTGGCCGGTTGACGGGGACCTGGTAGCGCCTTCCCTCCTCCTGACGCTCAGGGGACTCGACGGGCCTTCTCTCCACGCTCCTCCTGGCTTCCTTCCTCCTGGGCTCCTCCCTCTTCTTCTCCTCTCTTCTCCTTTCCTCGCGCCGCTCCGGCCTCTTCTTCTCCTCCCTCCGGGGCTCTTCTCTCTTCCTCTTCTCAGGGATTCCATCCCTCTCTCCACGGTCGCCTCTGGTCACCTGTGCCAGCCTTGTCAAGAAGTCAGGGTTGGAGGCCTCTCCCTGGACAAACTTATTGGCCCTCTGAATGAGGTTGTCGTAGGAGTAGGGAGGATTCTCACCGAGCTCCAACTTGAAGAGACCTTGACTTATGCTGAATGTCAAGGCCAGCAACAGGATGTTGCTATCCACCTCCTGGATCTGCAGAACCTCCTCCTGGAAGCGCTCGATGTAAGGTCCCAACGCCTCATCTGGCCTTTGCACCAGATAGAACAGGGCCGTTGCCTCCTTCTTCAGCTTCCGGGCCGTGTCGAATCGGGTTGTCAGCCCACGGCACAGGTCTTCAAAGCAGTAGATCGAGCCGGCGGGCAACTGGTGGAACCAGTCCCAGGCCTTTGCACGGAAGGTGATGGCAAACAACCTGCACTTGAAGGCGTCCGACATGGTTCGGATAGAGACTATATCCTCGAACCATTGGATGTGCATGACGGGGTCCTCCTTCCCCGAATAGTAATTCAAGGCTGGGTCCCTGAACCCTTCTGGCACGGGCGCGACAATGATCTCCTCGCAGAAGGGGATCCTCCCTCCTGCCCGGCGACGATCCTCAACCTGGCGAGTATCACCTCCATACTCGCCATATGGGCGAGTATCCTGGTACCTCGCCTGCTCGCCTGGCTCGCGAAAGCGAATCCCTTGCGAGGTTGGCTGGTAGAACTGCGACCTCCTTGGTCGCTCAGTCTCATCCTCTACGTGCTCCTTTCCTGCTCGCCGAGGGGGACTCCCTCCCTCGGACGGAACTGGGCGATGCGGCGAGGTCGTCGTGACCTCGGCGCGCGGCTGAAGCACTGCTCGCATGGTCCCCTCCATGCGCTGCGCGAAGGCTTCGAAAACTGCTAGCGTCACGAACTCGCCACTCCCGGACGGGTTGCCGACTACCTCCTCATGGTCGCCAACTGCGACCATCTCGCCTTCTTGCTGAACTTTCTTCCAACGACTACGGTCCACGCTCACCGCACCAAAGTGTTGACGCCAGGAAAATCCTGACCTCAAACTTCGGACCGATGCAGCCGGAGGCTACTCGCCCAGCAGTCTGACGAGATGACCTGGCTGGTGACTACTGAAGAGCTAGAAGAGCAACACACAGGACCCCAGGTGCTTGGCAGGGAGGTCCCACCACGTACCCAGAAGCTCGAGAGAGTCTTCCCCTCCGAAACCAAAGTGGCCGAGCTTGGTACAGGGAAGGCACCGACTTGGCTGAAAGCAAGGGTGACGAGCTCGAGAGTTCGGGAATCGGGGTCCAAAAGCTCAAGTCCAGGTGCCAATCCAAGTACCCCTGGGGTCCTATTTATAGGAAAACCAAAGGGCGGGGGGGTTTTATAGCCCAGCCCCCCAACCTGGCGACTATGGGTTACTCGGCGAGTATCATGCCATAGTCGCCCATCTGGCGAGTATTGGGTGCTGCTCGCACACGCCGGGCCAATAATCGCCAGGTCTTCTGTTCCACACTCGCCAACCTGGCGAGTATTGCCTGCATACTCGCTGAGGTCTTCTCTACTTCTGCCTTGAACTGTCGGGCTCTGTGTTGACCTCTTTGACTTTGACTTCTGCCTACGTGGCCTTTGGGGGGGGGGGGGGGGTCCACCCTCGGAGAATGAGGGTTGTACACAATCCCCGCTCTTTGCGAGTAACGCAGTTGCTCAGAAAGAATCATCCAACCTTCATTCGACGAGCTCTCCTGCCGGCGACTATCGGCTTATATTCGCCCTCTCGCTGGCCGACGTTCGAACTCTATAAATAGAGGGGCAGGGGTCTCTGATGGCACGTCTTTTCTGAACTCGCTCAAGATGGTGCGCGACTATGCTGCCGAGGCTAAGGCGGCTATGGCTGGTCTTGTAGGCCTGTTTGATGGCTCTTCGCTCCCTCCTCGCCCGGATCTCGCATCTGGCGACCTTCCCTCTTCCAAGAAGAGGAAGAGGCTTGCCCAGAAGAAAAAGAAGCAGGAGAAGAAGAAAGCCGTTGAGGGTGAGGTCGCCGCTCCTCCGTGCGACCACCACCAGCAGCTGCTGGACGACCTGGGGATCTCTAATGAGGGCGACTCGCCGGCCGCTGATCCTCCTGCTCCAAATTTCGCCGAGGAAGCGAGCATGCCCGGGACCTCGACCCAGAATCCACGCTCACCGCACCAAAGTGTTGAAGCCAGGAAAATCCTGACCTCAAAATTCGGACCGATGCAGCCGGAGGCTACTCGCCCAGCAGTCCGACGAGATGACCTGGCTGGTGACTACTGAAGAGCTAGAAGAGCAACACACAGGACCCCAGGTGCTTGGCAGGGAGGTCCCACCACGTACCCAGAAGCTCGAGAGAGTCTTCCCCTCCGAAACCAAAGTGGCCGAGCTTGGTACAGGGAAGGCACCGACTTGGCTGAAAGCAAGGGTGACGGGCTCGAGAGTTCGGGAATCGGGGTCCAAATGCTCAAGTCCAGGTGCCAATCCAAGTACCCCTGGGGTCCTATTTATAGGAAAACCAAAGGGCAGGTGGGGGGGTTTATAGCCCAGCCCCTAACCTGGCGACTATGGGTTACTCGGTGAGTATCATGTCATAATCGCCCATCTGGCGAGTATTGGGTGCTGCTCGCACACGCCGGGCCAATAATCGCCAGGTCTTCTGTTCCACACTCGCCAACCTGGCGAGTATTGCCTGCATACTCGCCGAGGTCTTCTCTACTTCTGCCTTGAACTGTCGGGCTCTGTGTTGACCTCTTTGACTTTAACTTCTGCCTACGTGGCCTTGGGGGGGGGTCCACCCTCGGAGAATGAGGGTTGTACAGCTGGAAATGGGAAAACCACAAAAATCAGAATACCAGCTGGCGGTTCACGGCTGCTGGCTGCCTGCTGCAGGAAATTGTCAAATGGGAAACCCAGAGCAAATGAGCAATATGCCAAGTCGCCAATACCTACAGTAACAATGAAGTAATGAACATAGATGATCGGATATTCAGATTCAGAGAAATAGAATGTTAAAAACTCAAAAATTCATAGAAATAGGAACTCACTTACTCGATTTTGCTGAAGAAAGCTAGGAAGGCTCGCCGAGTCGCCGGAAGGCCGGTAATGGCGGAATCGCCGGAATGACTAGCGATCGGATTCAGTAGTCTGTACTCTGTAGACTGTAGATGGAGGAACGAATGAACAAAGCGAGGAACTGAGGAAGCCGACGCCGGAAGAAAGATAGGAAGCAGTCTCGAAATCTTGCGCGCGGCTAGGGCAAATCCACGAAAAAAGCCGCTCAAGGCAGGTGATATACGCAAAATTATCCCCTAAATCCTAAATACGTTGTACGCGTAACCTACTTAATTTATAAACAATGTTTTTAAAATTTCAGGGGGGGGGGGGGGGGGGGGGGGGCACGTGCCCCCCTTGGACTGAACCTAAATCCGCCCGTGGAGGTTGGGGTGTGCGGACTGCAGTCCGGGTGGGAAGTGTTGAGTGAGCCACATGGAACGGACGGTGATGTCTTGATGTGTGTCGCGACTCAGTAAAAGGGACGGTGTAGTCCCTCATCCCATTCAACACTAGTAGGATACAGGTGATTCCATGGTAACAGAACATCAGATCGTCTTATAGTGACGTTCTTTAAGATTCAGAATGAGTCAGTGACTCGATTCGCTTCTAATTTGCACATAATAATTTGATTTGCACTTATAATATTTTGATCTACACATAATATTAAAATGATTTGCACGTTACAATCACATTTTATTAACCAAATCAAGCACAATAAAAATAGGCAATTGTTAACCGCACCCCAGTTTTGGCTATCCGCAACCCATTTATATGAAGTATTACACATTTTTTTAGAAATACGCCTTGTACAAGCATTTGTAGGAAAAGTGTTCAGATATCTACAACTTTCGTGTTGAATACTTTTGCTAAAAATGCACGCACAAGACGTATTTCCGCTCGAATTGAAACATGGGCGTAACTATAACGAATTTTTGGAAATACGCATTGTGCATGCATTTTTAGGAAAAATGTTCAACACGAAAGTTGTAGATCTCGACGATATCTACAACTTTAGTGTTGAACACTTTTCCTAAAAATGCTTGGACAAGGCGTATTTCCAAAAAATACGTAATACTTCATATAAAAGGGTTGCGGATAGCCAAAACTGGGGTGCGGTTAACAATTGCCTAAAAAAACACTACTTCAATCACAATAAATTTTCACCTTAAGATTCTCCAGCAGCAGTAGTGTTCGAATTATTAATATTTAAATTTTAAATTGACGGGAAAAAAGACATTTTCTGATGGCAAGTCTGGAAATCTCCGTCTTTAAGCGATTGTGGCCCTAGTTTCCGTTGCTTCCTTCGTCCTTGCAATCTTCAACGCTACCAATTCCTCCACCATCCGTCCCAGCCCCACCTCCGACGACCCTCCTTCCGCCACCGCTGCTTCCGCTAACTTTCTCATCTCCTTTGCCCTCTCCCGCCTCCCCTCCGCCTCCACCCCTGCCCCCATTATCGCCTCCACCGCCGCCGTCACTCTCTCTGCCTCCACCAGCGTCCTCTCCTCCTCCCAAAGGCTGTTCACCGTCGAACCCACATCCACGGCCAAATCCAGCACATCCACCAAAAGCCTTTCGTTGAAATTCTGATCTGCAAATAACGGCCACGTCACCATCGGCACGCCGGCGGAGATTCCTTCGAGGCACGAATTCCACCCGCAGTGCGTCATGAATCCTCCCACCGCCTCGTGCATAAGTATCGCAAGCTGCGGCGCCCATCCCTTTATCACGAACCCACCTTCCTCTCCGCCGGCGACGGATATACCCTCCGCCGTCGGTTCATCCCTCACCACCCAAACAAACGGCCGGCCTGCCGCCTTCAGCCCATCCCTGATCAAACCGAACTGAGCCGCCGTGAAACGCGGCAAGCTTCCGAAACACACATAAATCACGGAGCCGGCTTCCTTCCCCTCGAGCCAGCCGAAGACTTCGGAGTCCGCGCAGCCGCCCCTGGCACTCAGGAGCCCGAAGGAGCGCCGGCAGAGAGAGACGGGGCCGACATTCCAGTGACTCAATCCGTTGCCGTCTTTTCCATAATCGGCGTACGCAGGCTCGAGCTCGTAGAAGGTGTTCATCGCTAAGCCGTAGGTTTCAATAAAGGAAGCGGAGATTAGTGTCATAATATCCGACGGCGAGGTGAGAAATTCCGGTAATTGGGAACGGGTCAATTTGATGGAATGGGGGATTCCGGGGACAAGAAATGGCTCGTCGGGGCCGGAGAGGGGCTCGTGGGGGTGAATATTACCAACGATTTGCACTGTGAGGACGGAGCAGAAGTAGCTGGTTCCATGGAAGGCGATGCGCGGAATTCGGTGGCGCTTGGCGAGGGCGGCGGTCCAGGGGAAATAGACGTCGGAAACGATGCAGTCGGGCTGGTGGGCGAGGACGAGGCGGTCGAGGTGGGGTTCGAGGCGGCAGAGGAAAGCGAAGAAGTCGGGAGTTATGTCGGGGACGGGGAGAGCTGTGAGGTTTTCCGGAGAGACAGGGTCGTCTTCGGAGAACAGAGAAACAGCGATGAGGTGTATATTTTCTGCGGCGGCGAGGGAGGGGCGGATGAGTTCGGCGTTGGCCGGAGTAGTGACGATGGTGGATCGTGCGACGCGGGCAGAGAGGAGAATGGCGAGGTCGACCATGGGAATCATGTGTCCGGGGGATACTAAAGGCAAGAAGAAAATGTGGAGGTCGGCGGTGGAGGACGCCATTGACAGATACTCCGGCACTGATCGAAGGGCTGCTTTCAAATTTATAGTATGAGCGCGGCGAACAATTCAAATTTTGTGTTCCAAGTGGCATCAAAGCCAATGAACAGTCCGAGCAAAACTCCGGTGGTTGTCATTTTTGTTGTACTGGATTCAAGTGCTTGGCCTGTTAATGGTTATTACTGCCACCAAGAAAACTAATTTTGAACATAAAAGTGATCGGAGTTCCTAGGTGCGGTTGGGCGTTCACGAACGACGGTTCAGGCTACCGCCGTCCCGAACGGAGACTGTGTTGTTGTCACACGGGCTCTTTCGCCACCAAAAAAAAAAATGATAAAGTGAAACTAAATTGTATTTGTAAGTAACAAACAACTACATTGCCACACCGGGGAGGGTAAAGTGCAGCTTTGCACTGTACCGTAAAATGCAAAGCCCAGATTTTGACGCGTGGATGTTTTTAATCCAATGGACAGAAAAGAAGAAGAAGAAAAAAGCGGCAGACTTCCGCCTAGTCCTGCTTCGCTCAGATCATCTCCTCCAGTCCACACTTGCTCCTATAGTCCTGTTTCGCTCAGCTCCTCTCCTCCTCCTCCCTTCTCTAGATCAATCGTCCATGGTGGCGCCGGCAAGGTCGCCAGAATACCAGCTCGAACGGGCTCCATCACCCGCCGCCTCCGAAACCTTCCTCCTCCGTTCTCCCGATCAGTCCTCCATGGCGGCGCCGGCAATGTCGCCGGAGTACCAGTTCGAACGGGCCCCATCACCCGCCGCCTCCGAAACCTTCCTTCTTCGTTCTCCCGATCAGCCCTCCATGGCGGCGCCGACAATGTCGCCGGAGTACCAGTTCGCATCACCTGCCGCCTCCGAAACAGGTACAAATTGAAATGTGTTATTAGGAAATCAAAAGCAGTGTTTTATGAATTTATGCAACCATTACAAAAGTAGTGTTTTATGACGTGAGGTAAACTCTGCAGCCCTGGGAAAAACATTTACAGCAAGTTCGAAATCGGTAATAAAAAGGAAGTTCGAAATCTGGAATACAAGAGATAAAAATAAAAAAATATTTAAACTCCACAAGTTTAATTGAAAGTCAATGTCATTCCCAATGTTCCAACATTTTAGCACGAATTTGCATCTATGGCTTCCCAAAAAATTAATAAACTTGCCACACAAAAATCAAAATTTCTAGGTTTATCAACATTTACTTGCCTTCCTGAACATTAAACTGCAGCGCAGTTTCTGCAGGCTGCGGCTTTTGTAACGATAATGCACAAAAGATTCTATGTTAGTTCAAAATATGATTGTATTGCCTTTTATTATTAATTTCATATTCATTTTTTAGTTTATTTTTTTAATGCAGATATTGAGAACTTACTTGTTAGCAGAGGAGGTGTTGAGTTAAATTGTACTCCACATGTTGACCAACAAATTACTCCTTGTCTCGGAATGGAGTTTGATTCTGATAAACTAGCATATCAGTTCTACAATGAGTACGAGAGATATGCTGGTTTTAGTATCAGGAAACATTATCGAACTCAAAGCAGAAAGGATGACATCGTGAACAACCGGAGATTCGTTTGTTCGAAAGAGGGAGAAAGGGCAAAGTTGAGAAATGGGCAAGCGGTGAGTAATAGAGTAAAGCTGACAAGAACTAAATGTAGAGCATGTTTGAGTGTCCGCTTGAGTCGAGAAACAAATAAATGGTATGTGACGGCATTTTCTAAAGTCCATAACCACGAATTACACATGATGAGGTATTTTCTCCTAAGTGTGAAAAGAGGCTAGCCGTCTTTGACTTGAAGGAAGCTTCCTAGAAAGAGGGAAAGTCAACATGTGCTCTTAAAGGAAGCTTCTAGGAAGGTGGCCAAAGGAAGCTTCATATTATTTGACATGTGTTCTTTGACCGAGGGAAGCTTCATGAAAGCTTCATGGAAGCTTCCTCCACATGCCATCTACCACCATCTACCCCTTGGTTTTGGCCTATAAATAGGCATGAAGGAGGAGGGGTAAGGCATCCACTCATCTCCTATCTCAAGCATTGAAAGAGTTCTTAGAGAGGCCTTTGTGGCAAGCGTCTTGATTTGGGAAGAGCTTTCGGACGTCTCTGCGACGTTGACGAGGAATACTTCGCATACACGGATTGGATCTGGAGCAGACTTTGGCAAGTATTCGAAGAGGCATCTTGGAGAGGATTTGTGTAATCCGTCTCGTCGGCCACTGTCGGTAACTTGCAATTTTCTTGCTACTGTTTATTGTGTATTATTGTGTGGTGCGAAGTTGGTGAAGATCCTGTGTGGATCGAGGAGGGAAAGCCTTGTAATTGCCTATCTGTTTTACACATTTTTAGTGGCGGCTTTCCGGGTTGGACTCCGATCGTCCCGTGGTTTTTACCCTATTGGGTTTCCACGTTATATCTGCGTGTCACTTTTATTGTTGTTATTTTGTGCTGTGTTTTTTTTGGTTGTGTATCGGCATACCGCTAAGCGGTCGTGTAGGTACTTGCTCGAACTAATTTGCAGGTGCTCTGGTCGGGCTTGCGTGCTCTCTAGCCCAACAAGTGGTATCAGAGGGAGGTTCATTATCAGAGCTGGTATCGGGCTGACCTATTTGGGATTCGAGACGAGCCGATCAGATATTTCGGGTTAGTGATCGGGTGCGGTAGGTGACGACCATTGGTCCGCTCCCTATCCTCTTTGATTCCTTTCTTGGAAATAGTCGGCTCAAAGAACTGAGGTCAGTCTGATCAGTGACAGAGCACAATGGAATCTACTTCAGGTTCGAGTTCCGAGCAAATGGTGAAATTAAACGGCGCAAATTACCATCAGTGGCACTTACTGATGGAAGATCTCATCTACGTCAAGGGCTGGCATGCTCCTATCTTTGAGGAGATTCCTAAAGACATGGATCCAAATAAGTGGAAGGTGGAGCACCGGAAGTTATGCGGATTCATTAGACGGTTCGTGGAACCGAACGTCTACAATCATGTCGCGAGTATCGTTGATGCAAAGATATTTTGGAAGACTCTCGAGGCGTTGTATGCCAAGAGTACTGGCATCAACAAGCTATATCTTCTAAAGAAGTTGGGTGAGTTCAGATACAGGGAAGGATCCCCTATCCTGGATCATGTGAATGAGTTCCAAGGTATTATTGATCAACTTACTGCTATGAAGGTGACCTTCGAGGACGAGGTTAATGCATTATGGCTGCTGAAGTCTCTTCCAGACTCTTGGGAGATGGTTAGAGTTTCTCTAATCAACTCCTCTCCCGGGGGCATCATTACTATGGAGATTGCCAAGAGTGGCATCCTGAACGAAGAGGTGAGAAGAAAGTCTCAAGGGATATCAGACTCTTCTTCACGAGCTGACATCCTCTACACTGAGCCCAGGGGGAGAGGCAGGAGCAAGAGTAGAGAAAGGAAGAGCGAGAGAGGACAAAGCAGAGGGAAGTCCAAGTCACGTTATCAAAACGTGGAGTGCCATTATTGTCATAAGAAGGGGCATATTCAGAAGTTCTGTTATTCTCTGAAGAATGACGAAAGGAAGAAAGGAGTGGCTACTGATGATAGGAAGGAGAGTCATACTACAGTTATTGTATCTACAGAGGACGATGTCATTATTGTTGGAGATGACGTCACAGCTGCACTCTCCTGTGATGACCGAAGCTGGATTGTTGATTCGGGTGCTTCTGCACATGTCTCCCACAACAGGGAGTTATTTGCCACCTACACTACTCACGATTGTGGGGTGCTTAGGATGGGCAATGGTGATACATCTAAAGTCATCGGAAGAGGAGATATGCACCTGAAGACGAGCACTGGAGGATTGATGATCCTAAGAGATGTGCGACATGTACCTGACATCCGCTTCAACCTAGTTTCAGTTGGGAAGCTAGGTGATGAAGGACACTTAAGTGTCTTTGGTGGAAATTTTTGGAAGCTGATCAAGGGGTCGCTGGTAGTGGCCAGAGGTTATAGAGACACTGGCATATACTATATGGAGGGGAGACCTGAAGCTGCTCAGGCCAACACCGTTAGAGATGGGGCATCCACATCCCTATGGCATAGGAGACTGAGTCACATTAGCCAGAAGGGTCTGGGATGTCTCTCCCGAAAGAAGATGATCTCTGATCTATCTGTGGATCAGTTAGAGAGATGTGACCATTGCATGGCTGGAAAGCAGAATAGAGTTTCATTCAGCCACAGCTCCACCAGGAGATCCGAGCCACTTGAGCTCGTACATACTGATGTCTGCGGGCCACTGAAGGTCCAGACGAGAGGAGGAGCGTCTTACTTCGTGACGTTCATTGATGACTATTCGAGAAAACTTTGGGTCTATGCTATTAAGACCAAAGGTGAGGTTCTCGACACTTTTCGGAGATTCCACGCTGAGGTGGAGAGGCAATCTGGGAAGAAGTTAAAGTGCATCAGGTCCGACAATGGGGGAGAGTATATTGGTCCTTTTGATGAGTATTGCAGAGAACAAGGGATCAGACATGAAAAGACTTCGCCCAAGACGCCGCAGCTGAATGGCGTAGCTGAAAGGATGAACAGGACCTTGATGGAGAGGGTGAGGTGCATGCTATCTGAGTCAAAGCTACCTGGCATGTTTTGGGGTGAGGCTTTATACACAGCTGCACACGTCATCAACCTATCTCCCAGTTATGCATTGCAGGAGGATGTTCCTGATAAGGTCTGGTATGGGAAGGACCCTTTGTATAGTCACTTGAGGGTCTTCGGCTGCAAAGCCTTTGTGCACATCCCTCGGGATGAAAGATCGAAGTTAGATTCTAAGACCCGTCAATGCATATTTTTGGGATATGGACGCAGCGGCGAGTTTGGCTACAGGTTCTTTGACCCGGTTGAGAAGAAGCTGGTACGCAGTCGCGACGCCATATTTTGTGAGGATCAGAATATGCTTGATCCTGAAAAGACTGAGAAGGCTGACTCTCACACTGATGAAGAGTCTCCTATGACTGGAGGTGATGATACTGAGGAGGCCGCAGAGCCTGATCCAGTACAGGGCGCTGAGCCACTTCCAGGCCATGAGGATATGACTGATGGCGAGCCTATAGAGGACATCATTGATGATGTGCCGATACCAGCAGCTGAGCTCGCTCCACGGAGGTCTGATCGAGTCAGACAACCATCTTCGAGATACTCTGCTACTGAGTATATTTTGTTGACTGATGCGGGGGAGCCCGAGTGCTTTGATGAAGCAGTGCAGAGCTCAGAGAAGAAAGAGTGGATGGTTGCTATGCAGGAGGAGATGCAGTCTCTGCATGAGAACCATACTTATGAGCTGGTACGATTGCCTAAGGGCAAGAAGGATCTGAAGAATCGGTGGATTTTTAGAGTAAAGCAGGGAGACCCCTCGACACCACTCAGATATAAGGCAAGATTAGTGGTGAAGGGTTTCAGCCAGAAACAGGGAGTTGATTTTGATGAGATCTTCTCTCCTGTTGTGAAGATGTCGTCTATCCGGGTTGTTCTTGGCCTTGCTGCAAGGCTAGACCTGGAGATTGAGCAGATGGATGTCAAGACCGCCTTTCTGCATGGCGATCTTGAAGAGGAGCTTTATATGGAGCAGCCTGAAGGTTTTAAGGTGAAAGGGAAGGAGAGCCTAGTCTGTCGCCTAAAGAAGAGCTTATATGGCCTGAAGCAGGCCCCGCGACAGTGGTACAAGAAGTTCGATGCTTTTATGGGGGAGATCGACTTCAGGAGGACCACCCTTGATCACTGCATGTTTGTGAAGCAGTACGCTCCAGAGGATTTCATTATTTTGCTCATTTATGTCGATGACATGCTGATAGTTGGGAGGAGCACTGCGCGCATTGCCGAGCTGAAGCGGCAGTTGAGCTCCACATTTGCGATGAAGGACTTGGGAGCTGCGAAGGCCATCCTAGGGATGCATATTCGGAGAGATAGAGGCTCCAAGTTACTTTGGTTGTCGCAGGAAAGATATATCAGGAAGGTGCTACAGAGATTTAGTATGGATCAGGCGAAGAAGGTGAGCACGCCGCTTGCAGCTCACTTCAGACTTACCGCTGACCAGTGCCCGAGCACACCTGAGGAGAAAGAGGAGATGCAGAAGGTCCCATATGCTTCTGCCGTTGGCAGTCTTATGTATGCCATGGTATGCACTCGCCCTGATATAGCGCATGTTGTTGGTACTGTTAGTAGGTTTCTCTCCAATCCTGGGAGAGAACATTGGAGCGCTGTGAAGTGGATTCTAAGGTACCCACATGGGACGTCAGATTTAACGTTAAGGTTTGGAGATAGTGAGCCCGAGCTACTAGCCTACACAGATGCTGATATGGCTGGAGATTTGGACTCCAGAAGATCAACCTCTGGGTACCTGATTCTTTTTGCAGGAGGAGCTGTCTCGTGGGCGTCGAGACTGCAGAAGTGCGTTGCACTGTCTACCACGGAGGCTGAGTTCATTGCGGTTACTGAGGCTGGGAAAGAGTTGCTTTGGATGAAGAGGTTCATCAAAGAACTTGGATTCACTCAGGACCGATACACACTCTTGTGTGACAGTCAGAGCGCTATTCACCTGGGGAAGAACCCCACGTTTCACTCGAGGTCGAAGCACATCGACACTCGGTATCATTGGATACGAGATGTCCTGGAGCAGAAGGAGCTTGATCTTCAGAAGGTGCACACTGATGAAAATGGGGCAGACATGCTGACCAAGTCCGTGCCAAGGGGGAAGTTCGAGCATTGCGTTAGGATCGCCGGGATGGCGGTTTCTTCCGCCTTGATGTGAAAGGGGATAAATTGCTGGGTGCAGTTCCCGTCCTTTGTGGAGAAAACTGTGGATTCGAGTTTTACTAACTCGAACTTGGTGGCGCTGGATCTATCGACATATGGAGGAGACATGAAGGTCTTACCAAATGAAGATTATTAGAAGGACACATTTTTTTCACTTAGTCGAAAAGGGGGAGATTTGATGAGGTATTTTCTCCTAAGTGTGAAAAGAGGCTAGCCGTCTTTGACTTGAAGGAAGCTTCCTAGAAAGAGGGAAAGTCAACATGTGCTCTTAAAGGAAGCTTCTAGGAAGGTGGCCAAAGGAAGCTTCATATTATTTGACATGTGTTCTTTGACCGAGGGAAGCTTCATGAAAGCTTCATGGAAGCTTCCTCCACATGCCATCTACCACCATCTACCCCTTGGTTTTGGCCTATAAATAGGCATGAAGGAGGAGGGGTAAGGCATCCACTCATCTCCTATCTCAAGCATTGAAAGAGTTCTTAGAGAGGCCTTTGTGGCAAGCGTCTTGATTTGGGAAGAGCTTTCGGACGTCTCTGCGACGTTGACGAGGAATACTTCGCATACACGGATTGGATCTGGAGCAGACTTTGGCAAGTATTCGAAGAGGCATCTTGGAGAGGATTTGTGTAATCCGTCTCGTCGGCCACTGTCGGTAACTTGCAATTTTCTTGCTACTGTTTATTGTGTATTATTGTGTGGTGCGAAGTTGGTGAAGATCCTGTGTGGATCGAGGAGGGAAAGCCTTGTAATTGCCTATCTGTTTTACACATTTTTAGTGGCGGCTTTCCGGGTTGGACTCCGATCGTCCCGTGGTTTTTACCCTATTGGGTTTCCACGTTATATCTGCGTGTCACTTTTATTATTGTTATTTTGTGCTGTGTTTTTTTTGGTTGTGTATCGGCATACCGCTAAGCGGTCGTGTAGGTACTTGCTCGAACTAATTTGCAGGTGCTCTGGTCGGGCTTGCGTGCTCTCTAGCCCAACAACACATACCAGAAGTGACTCACATGATGTTATCACAGCGGCGATTAACTCCAGTACAAAAAACCAATGCTTCTATTGCCGCAGATTCAGGTTTATCTTTGAAGGCATCTTTGGACCTAATGAGTGCTCAAGTTGGAGGTAAAGAGAACTTAGGTTTCACAAATGAAGATTTAAAATGGTACTTGCGTACTAGAAGGCAAAGGGACATGGAGTACGGGGGTTTAGGAGGATTGATGAAATATCTGCAGGATAAGACGGGAGAAGATTCTTCTTTTTACTATGCAGTCCAAATGGATTGTACCGAGTACATCACTAATATATTTTGGGCCGATGGTAGAATGATTAGCCCATACCCCCAATGATTGGGGACTATATGAGTTCTGTTGTTGTTGTTGTTGGTGGTGGTAGAATGATTAGCGATTATGCAGACTTTGGTGATGTTGTGTCTTTTGATACTACATTTCAGACAAACAAGGAATCAAGACCGTTTGGTTGCTTTGTGGGATTCAACCATTTCAGACAAACGGTTATTTTTGGAGCTGCTCTTATGTACGATGAAACCATTCCATCATTTGAGTGGGTATTTCAGACTTTTGTACATGCAATGGCGGGGAAGAAACCTTTGACGATTTTCACAGATCAAGATCAAGCAATGACAAGCGCTCTTAAAAATATCTTGCCAGACACAGTTCATGACCTTTGTACTTGGCACCTTTCACAAAACGCACTAAACCATTTAGGAATGAGACTCGATTCTGCTTCCCAGCCATACAGTGATCGCATCGCTCCAACTGATCCTCAGATAGATCAGTAATCATCTTCTTCTTGGAGAGACATCCAAGTCCCTTTTGGCTTATGTGACACAATCTCCTGTGACATAAGGAAATGGATGCTCCATCCCTGATAGTGTTGGCCTGAGCAGCTCCAGGCCTTCTCTCCATATAGTATAAACCAGTATCTCTCCAACCTCTAGCTACTACAAGCGATCCTCTAATCAGTTTCCAGGAATCTCCACCAAAGACACTGAAGTGTCCCTCATCACCTAGTTTTCCAACTGAAACCAGGTTGAAGCGGATGTTGGGTACGTGCCGCACATCCCTCAGAATCAGCAATCATCTCGTGCTCGTTTTCAGGTGCATGTCTCCCCTCCCAATGACTTTTGACGTGTCTCTGTTGCCCATCCTAAGTACTCCACAATCATGAGTGGTATAGGTGGCAAACAAATTCCTATTGTGGGAGACATGTGTAGAAGCACATGAATCCGCAATCCAGCTCTTCTCATCACACGAGAGTGCCGCAGTGACATCATCACCAATAATGATGACATCCTCATCCTTTGTAGAAGCGGTGGCTGCCGTGTGAGTCTCTGTCTTCTCATTTGAGGACTCTCCCTTCTTCTTCTGGTCATTCTTCAGAGTGTAGCAAATTTTTTGAATCTAACCTTTCTTGTGGCAGTAGTGGCACTCCACATTCTGGTAGCGGGATCTCGGCTTCCCCCTACTTTGGCTTCTCTCGCTCTTTCTTCCTCTACTCTTGCTCCTTCCTCTAACCTTGGGTTCAGTGTAGAGGACATCAGCTCGTGAAGAAGAGCCTGATATCCCTTGCGATTTTCTTCGCACCTCCTCGTTTAAGATGTCACTTTTTGCGATCTCTATAGTGATGATGCAACCGGGAGAAGAGTTGATCAAAGAAACTCTGACTATCTCCCAAGAGTCTGGAAGAGACTTCAACAGCCACAATGCATTGACCTCATCCTCGAAGGTCACCTTCATAGCAGTGAGACAGTCAATAATACCCTGGAACTCGTTCACATGATCCAAGATGGGGAATCCCTCTCTGTATCTGAACTCCCCCAGATTCTTTAGTAGATATAATTTATTGATGCCAATACTCTTAGCACACAACGTCTTCGAGAGAATTTTTGCGTAAACGATGCTCGCGACGTGGTTGTAGACGTTCGGCTCCACGAACCGTCTAATAAATCCGCATAGTTTTCGATGCTCCACCTTCCATTTATTGGGATCCATTTCTTTAGGCATCTCCTCAAAGATGGGAGCATGCCAACCTTTTACATATATAAGATCCTCCATCAATAAATGTCACTGGTGGTAGTTCGCGCCGTTTAGTTTCACCATTTGCTCAGAGCCCGAACCTGATGTAGACTCCATCATGCTCTGTCACTGATCGGACTGATCTCAGTTCTTTGAGTCGACTATTTCCAAGAGGATAGGGAGCGGACCAATGGTCGTCACCTATCGCACCCGATCACTAACCCGAAATATCCGATCGGCTCGTCTCGAATCGCAAATAGGTCAGCCCGATAACTGCTCTGACAATGAACCTCGCTCGGATACCACTTGTTGGGTTTGAGAGCACACAAACCCGACCCGAGCACCTGCAAATTAATTCGGCGAGAGCACCTGCGCGAGCGTTTTAGCGGATATGCAAAAAATAAGAAAGCAAAAATAAAATAGTGCACGAGAATTTTTAACATGGAAACCCGAATGGGTGAAAACCACGAGACGGTCGGAGTCCAGCCTGGAAAGCCTCTATTAAAACGTGTATAATATACACGCAAAAAATTTACAGGCTTTCCCTCCTCGATCCACAAAGGATCACCTCCACTTCGCTACAAAAAAATACAAGTTACCACAGTAATTTATCGAGACAGATCAAAAATCCTCTCCGATGTAGTTTACGCGTAACTTGCGTGGTTCCAAAATGAATCTGTAGCGAAGCTGCCCTTTGACCCGAACAGAGTCGGTCACGGTCCTCCTTCTCGCGGCCGACAACGGCCGTCAGCACCAACTTTAGCGTCGGCGACACTTCTCCACGGATGCCGCAAGCTCGACGCTCCTCCTTCGTACGCCGCAACTTCGGCAGACGCGAGAACTTCCGAGCTCTTGTACGTAGCTCTGATTGCTGCTTTCTTCTATTTTATTGCCACCACTACCTCGTCTTCTTTTATAGATGCGGTTGCGGGTTTAACTTGCTAACCCCGCCACCCTTCTCATTTTTCTTCTTCACGTGTTAGAGAAACCTCTCTCTCTCTCTCTCTCTCTTTCTTTCTCTCTTTCACTCTCTCCCTTTTTTTTTCCTTTTTTTCTTTCTGACAAGATAAATCTTATGTGATATATATATATATATATATATAATTTTCTTTATTTTTCTTTATCTTTGATGTCAGATCAAGATTCCGTATCGCGGCAAACTTGACTTCGAGTGACCGCATGAGTCATGAGGAGAGAGAATAACAATTACAGCACGTGTCACGAACTTGTTACACGCAAGTCCGATGATTTTCTTCGCATCGGATGGGAACCACATCCCAACATTTTTTCTATACAATACTCCAACCATGAAGGGAATTAAGCCGCGTTAAAACCAAGCCGCATTAAACCAAGCCGCGTTAAACTTTCTTTCTTTTTGACCAAATTTTGTTTTTGGAAATATATGACTTTGAGGTTGAAAATGTACTTTTAACAAATAATAACGCATAATCTCATCACGTTGTTCAACAGGATAATCTTAATACGAATCCGAAAATAAGGATCTGACGGAAGATTTGTCATATCAGTTTCAGTCTGACTACGTTTATTACTTAATTGTATCTCATCATCATTGATGCAGACATTACTTGTATCACCTACTGATTTTTCAACTGACTTAAAATACTTATACATTGTTGATTGCCAATAGCAATAAGCCAATAACCTGAACAGGAAAATCTGTAATTGAAAAATATCACATTCATAAATCCTAATCGGGAAGAATATTCAAACATTCAATTAGAACATTCACTCATGATTCAGGAAAATACCCCCAATATAGAGATCTAGCTTCTAGTTGCTGCTGGAAATGGTAAAACCACACAAATCAGAATACCTGCTGGCGGCTCACGGTTGCTGGCTGCCTGCTGCAGGAAATGGTCAAATGGGAAACCTAGAGCAAATGAGCAATACGCCAAGTCGCCAATACCTACAGTAACAATGAAGTAATGAACATAGATGATCGGATATTCGGATTCAGAGAAATAGGATGTTAGAAACTCAGAAATTCATAGAAATAGGAACTTACTCAATTTTGCTGAAGAAAGCTAGGAAGGCTCGCCGAGTCGCCGGAAGGCTGGGAATGGCGGAATCGCCGGAATGACTAGCGATCGAATTCGGTAGTATGTACTCTGTAGACTGTAGATGGAGGAACAAACGAACAAAGCTAGGAACTGAGGAAGCCGGCGCCGGAAGAAAGCTAGGAAGCACTCTCGAAGTCTTGCGCGCGGCTAGGGCAAATCCACGAAAAAAACCGCTCAAGGCAGGTGATATACGCAAAATTATCCCATAAATCCTAAATACGTTGTACGCGTGACCTACTTAATTAAAAAATAATGTTTTTTTTAATTTTAGGGGGAGCACGTGCCCCCCTGGACTGAACCTAAATCCGCCCGTGGAGGTTGGGGTGTGCGGACTGCAATCTGGGTGGGAAGTGTCGAGTGCGCCACGTGGACGGACGGTGATGTCTTGACGTGTGTCGCGACTCATTAAAAGGGACGGTGTAGTCCCTCATCCCATTCAACACTAGTAGGATACAGGTGATTCCATGGTAACAGAACGTCGATCGTCTTATAGTGACGTTCTTTAAGATTCAGAATGAGTCACGATTCGCTTCTAATTTGCACGTAATAATTTGATTTGCACTTATAATATTTTGATCTACACATAATATTAAAAATGATTTGCACGTTACAATCACATTTTATTAACCAAATCAAGCACAATAAAAAAAACTACAACTTCAATCACAAGAAATTTTCACTTTAAGATTCTCCATAGCAGTAGTGTTCGAATTATTAATATTTAAAATTTAAATTGACGGGAAAGAAGACATTTTCTGATGGCAAGTCTGGAAATCTTGCTGTCTTTAAGCGATTGTGGCCCTAGTTTCCGTTGGATCCGGATCCTCTTCATTTCTGACGAAATGGATAGTATCCATTTCATCATCTAGTGGTCAAAAGCACTTTAACATATATCCTGTGGTGCAGTTTTTTTTTTATTAAAAAAACTATAAAAGTATGGGAAAAAGTGAACCCGTTGGATCAAAAAGCATTTGATCAGGACCGCGAAATGGATACTATCCATTTCGTCAGAAATGGAGAGGATCCTAATCTGTTTCCATTGCTTCCTTCGTCCTTGCAATCTTCAACGCTACCAATTCCTCCACCATCCGTCCCAGCCCCACCTCCGACGACCCTCCTTCCGCCACCGCTGCTTCCGCTAACTTTCTCATCTCCTTTGCCCTTTCCCGCCTCCCCTCCGCCTCCACCCCTGCCCCCATTATCGCCTCCACCGCCGCCGTCACTCTCTCTGCCGCCACCAGCGTCCTCTCCTCCTCCCAAAGGCTGTTCACCGTCGAACCCACATCCACAGCCAAATCCAGCACATCCACCAAAAGCCTTTCGTTGAAAGCCTGATCTGCAAATAACGGCCACGTCACCATCGGCACGCCGGCGGAGATTCCTTCGAGGCACGAATTCCACCCGCAGTGCGTCATGAATCCTCCCACCGCCTCGTGCATCAGTATGGCAAGCTGCGGCGCCCATCCCTTTATCACGAACCCACCTTCCTCTCCGCCGGCGACGGATATACCCTCCGCCGCCGGGTCATCCCTCACCACCCAAACAAACGGCCGGCCTGCCGCCTTCAGCCCATCCCTGATCAAACCGAACTGAGCCGCCGTGAAACGCGGCAAGCTTCCGAAACACACATAAATCACGGAGCCGGCTTCCTTCCCCTCGAGCCAGCCGAAGACTTCGGAGTCCGCGCAGCCGCCCCTGGCACTCAGGAGCCCGAAGGAGCGCCGGCAGAGAGAGACGGGCCCGACATTCCAGTAACTCAATCCGTTGTCGTCTTTTCCATAATCGGCGTACGCAGGCTCGAGCTCGTAGAAGGTGTTCATCGCTATGCCGTAGGTTTCAATTAAGGAAGCGGAGATTAGTGCCACAATATCCGACGGCGAGGTGAGAAATTCCGGTAATTGGGAACGGGTCAATTTGATGGAATGGGGGATTCCGGGGACGAGAAATGGCTCGTCGGCGCCGGAGAAGGGCTCGTGGGGGTTAATATTACCAACGATTTGCGCTGTGAGGACGAAGCAGAAGTAGCTGGTTTCATGGAAGGCGATGCGGGGAATTCGGTGGCGCTTGGCGAGGGCGGCGGTCCAGGGGAAATAGACGTCGGAAACGATGCAGTCGGGCTGGTGGGCGAGGACGAGGCGGTCGAAGTGGGGTTCGAGGCGGCAGAGGAAAGCGAAGAAGTCGGGAGTTATGTCGGGGACGGGGAGAGCTGTGAGGTTTTCCGGAGAGACAGGGTCGTCTTCGGAGAACAGAGAAACGGCGATGAGGTGTATATTTTCTGCGGCGGCGAGGGAGGGGCGGATGAGTTCGGCGTTGGCCGGAGTAGTGATGATGGTGGATCGCGCGACGCGAGCAGAGAGGAGAATGGCGAGGTCGACCATGGGAATCATGTGTCCGGGGGATAGTAAAGGCAAGAAGAAAATGTGAAGGTCGGCGGTGGAGGACGCCATTGGCAGATACGCCGGCACTGATCGAAGGCCTGCTTTCAAATTTATAGTAAGAGCGCGGCGAACAATTCAAATTTTGTGTCCCAAGTGGCAACAAAGCTAATGAACAGTCCAACAGTTTTTTGATATATAGGCTTTGGCTCCGTTTGACACGGTGGCGGCGGTCGTGAACGCAGTGGTTATGAACCGTCGCTCGCGAACACCCGACCTAACCTAAGGAACCTCATCCACTTTTATGTTCATATCTATAGTTTTCTTTTCTTGGCGGATGTCATAACCATTGTCTTGGCAAACACGTATTCTATGATGGTGGCGTTTTTATCTCGACGACAGCTGTTATATATTATATTATGCAAATTGTATTTTCATGAGTTTTTTTAATGTTTTTTGTAAGGCTATATATAGTCATTATATCAAACCTTGTATGGCTATATAAGGTTATTTTCTTCTTAAATTTTAACACTCCGGTGGTTGTCATTTTGTTGCGTTGGATTCAGAGGTTCATTTTTTGGCCATTATAAAATGTATGTTTGGCCTGGTAATGGTTATTACTGCCG
Source organism: Dactylorhiza incarnata (assembly GCA_033032865.1). Taxonomy (NCBI): domain Eukaryota; kingdom Viridiplantae; phylum Streptophyta; class Magnoliopsida; order Asparagales; family Orchidaceae; genus Dactylorhiza; species Dactylorhiza incarnata. Next base: position 1,596,855 of record JAWHQI010000260.1, read on the forward strand.
CAAAACTAATTTTGCACATAAAAGTGATCGGAGTTCCTAGGTGCGGTTGGGCATTCACGAACAACGGTTTATAGCCACCACATTCATGACCGCTACCGCCGCGCCGAACGTAAACTTTGTTGTTGTCACGCAGGCTCTTTCACCACCAAAAAAACCCCATAAAGTAAAACTAAATTGTAAGTAACAAACAACTACATTGCCACACCGCAATGCTAGAGCAATTCAATGCCAAACTTCACATGCAAAGTAGAACTCTCTAAAAAATATGTTTTTTAGGGATTCTATTTCTAAGCTACAATGCCAAACTTCACATGCCAAACTTCACATGCGCTGATATTCACACTGTATTTTTGGCTATCCTTATCAGTCGCTATTCGCACGCATCGTTTTTAGACAATGAATATCCGCAAGCAAAACGATATTTGCACACCATTTTTTTACTTTGAAAAAAAAAATTTAGAAATTATTTCATTGCCAAAACATATCAAAAAACATATCAAAAAGTGTATTCAAAATATATAACATAGTCAAAACATCGTATGCGAAAAAATTGAATCTCCAACGATGCCAATACCTAAATAAATGAAATAAAAATGTTAAATAAATAGATTATAAAAATTTGTACTTAAGGAGTATAAAATAGGTAGAACTGCCAAACATTTCTGAATCATTCAATATTCCTAATCATGGTCACAAAATGAGAAAAAGAGAGATTTAATCATATACCTTATCGGTCATCAGACCACAACTCCCTAAATTTACATCCGGATCTGGAGCGCACCACTCGGGAAATGGAGGTAGAAATTTTGTCGGACGTGGAGCAGTTCTCGACACTAGGATGAAGCAAGCGGCCCTAGAAAATGAGGACGGAATCTCGCCGGATTTGGAGCAGATCTCGGCGCCGGGATGAAGCAGGCCGATCTATAAACGGAGGAGGAGATATTGCCGGATTTAGAGCACCCTCACGCCGCCGGAAAATGGAGGAAGCCCGGGCGTTCGGCGGATCGCGAAATGGAGGAGCAGGCAGAATCGCGAAGGGGAAGTGTGAATAAGGACGACGGCTCACTGTTGCTTGCTAATAGGAATAAAAAAAAACTAAGAAATTCAATTGTTGAGTGAGGATAGTGATTTTTGCAGCGCTAATATCAGCGCCTTTTAATTTTCCTTCCGAGGCCAACGGCGATCATCATCACGCTTGTTTCCTTTCGCTTCTTGAAACAACGCATACGCAGATCGAGTCGAGAAACTCTCTTTCGCATGTCAATCTTCCTATCATTTTAGCAAAAGACACATGAGCTGGGAACTCCTTAAGCTTGACATTTGGGAGTACATTTCCCAAATCTTATAATGACCTTTATGTATTGTTTTGTGAGATAAAATAGTTATCTTGTAATTATTATAGAAATTATTTATATTTTAAATTGTCTTTTTATCTAAGACCGCTTTGCGGTGACAGTGAAATATTAGAGCGAGTATAGCCAACATGCAAGAAGAAGAAAATGATGTAATGCATACAACTAATAAATTATGAGAAATGATACATATAATTAGATTAGAAATTGCATCAAGTCCGCGACAAAATGATATAAATAAACACATCTATTATTATAGGAAACTTGTGCATACACATGTAAGAAAGCTTAGGCTTGGGCCGGGTTTACATTTGAAATATTTTAAAATAATTAAAATTAAACTACGAGGCCACAAAACATATATCAGAACGATTATAGCTCTGTTTGGAACAACTGTGATCGTAGGAAAAGCAATGACAGCAAACTAATGAGGAAATTGAACCTATCGGAAAAACATCGTAGAAAAAACAACAAGAAGAGTAGAGAAATGCAGATCTATAGGAAGATGTGTGAAAATGCGGAAAACTCTCTTAGCTTTTCTGAATATGGGATAGTTCGTTGGCTTCTAAAAAAAGTTCTAAAAACATCTTTTTGACACTTTTTTCACTACTGAGAAAGTAATTAAACAACTTCAAAACATTGATATAATGTTTAAGCTGTCCATCCATATAATTTACATACTTCAATTTGAAAATTGTGATAATCATATGAATATTCAGTCTAGATTAAATTTGTTTAATAATGAATAAATTAATTACTACTATTTCAAATAATCCATTTGCTCAATTTCTCCATTATCCATTCCTTTCTTGGTTTCTCAGTCCCTCCTTTCTTCTCTCAGCTCCATTTGGCTCCTCCTAAGTTAATTCATCTCCTTCTCCAAGTGTTCGAAGCAGTCAACATAATGAATATAATTTTAAGCCAGCATCATCAAAATGAGTTAAAATTTTCATATTTGTTTATATGAACAATGTAGGATAAGATACAAATTAAGTTAAACAGAATCACACACTTTTGAACGGCTCATGGCTAGAATCTGTGGGAAAAAATGGATTTGAATTTTTTTTTTATTTGATGGAGCTAATCGAAGTGAACCTGATTGTTCCTCTACGACCTGATTTGCTTAAATAGGAGCTAATTTGTGGGCATGAGATCGATTGAAATTACTTTTTTGAGGATATGATCTTCGGTCAAGTGAAGAATAGTGGATAGGATTCTCCGACGACTGTACAAAATAACATGATATACGCTAGACGCTACGAATGAAATGCCAGGTTACTGTTCATAGGACTGCGGACAGACTGCTTGTAGAAACAAAATGCCAAACAGCCAAAGTATATGTCAGCATATTCAACTTATCTAAGTATTCGGTCGCGGATCGACTTAGAAGTTCTCCGCCTCTCCACCATGTCACCTCTCTGCCGCTCCGCCTCTTCGTCGCTCTGTCTCTCTTGGCCGCTCCTCGCTCCATAAGTTGAAAAGCATTTTGTTGTGACAGGAACCTAGTTCAGATTCTAGACGGCGGTTGAATGAGGGTCACTTCCCTATGGCAGTGCCTGCACATGAAGGGGAATGTGCATGAGGTAGGAGAAAATAGAACAAGGGAAGAGGGAGATAAACAGAACAAGCAAAACATCCATTCATTCAGTCATTCAATAATCTCTTTACATTCTTTATATTATTTACTATTACATAGTATTTAATAACATAAGGTTTCTTTGCAGATGACATCTTGGGCTTTACTTGAGCGGAGATTCTTCCTGCTTCTGCTTCTGCTTTCATCTTATCTTCTTTCTTCTTTTCTGCTTTTTTATCTTCTTCTCTATGACTATTCTTCTTCATTATTTCATGATGTTGTTTTGTTTATTTCAGAATTAGTTTTGATGGACATCGTAGCCCTCAATGATTACACATACAATAGTTAAAATTACATGAAACCGGATTACATGTACTAACACCATGCAGTCATACACGTATCTTGTTGAATGGATAAGCCTCATCCTGCATTGGACCTACATACAAAAGGGAATGTTGAGAGCAAACAGTATGAAAAAGTTTCAGACCACCGAAAAAATAAAAAGCGGAGTAAGTGGTGTTTTGTGAGGTGTGTTGTCAGCCATCTTTAAGATAAGATATCATAATATATTATATCTTATAGTCGTGATGTAGCCTCTATATAAAGGCATGAGTATTTCATTAAGTTTGTAATCTAAAATCATCATGTAACATCCATATTGAGCAATATAGTCTTTAATGATTTTGTCTACCTTGCTCACACTTTAATTCCCTTCCAGCTTTTGTTGTTTTTTATTTTTATTTTTTCTAACATGGTATCAGAAGTAGGTTGAGCGTTGGTTGGTCGATCTCGCTGTGAGGGAATTTGTGGAGAGCATATTTCACGAGATCGTGAAGTGAGTGATCGAAAAAATGCGGATTATCCTCGTTGGTTCGGATGAGATTGGTTTCACATTTTCTACCTAGCGAGGTTGCATGTTGGATGGTTCGTCTCGTTGAGAGAGTATGTTGGAGAGTTGATATCAACGAGACTATGACGAGAGAGACCGAAAAAGTGTAAATTAACCTCAGCTGCTCGTATGGGATTCGTCTTACATTGCTCTTACTCAGCAGCGTCCTCCTTCCACCTCCACCAAGATCTGAGGAAGAAATTAGTGTGGATACAAATATCGGCTTGTGTGAGGGTGTTTAAGGGATACGTTTTGATGGGGTTCCCCCTAAAGGTTCTCGAGACAAACCGGTAGGACATCGACCGAAATGCTTGAGCAATACAACCCGACCGAGCGAGCCGCGCCAGCTCGAAGAGTCTGAAATCACCCCGAAGGGGGGACGAAACCAAGCACGCATAGGCACTTTGCACGGCCCGTGCGCGCGCGACCGGCGCACACGCACGTGACCAACGCTCGCGCACGGCCACCCCGCGTGCGCGGTCAGCACCAGCGCGTGCGCGCCGCTGCCACCTACGCCGTCTCCGGCCGCCTCTGCCGCCTCCAGCCGCCACTGTCGCCGGGAAACATGCCCGGGCAGCCTGGGCCGCCCGGACCGCCCGGGGGGCATGTTCGTCATTTTGAAATTCGCTCTAGTCACTTTCTAGTCTGCTCACGCTCACCGCTCTCGTGGACGCGCCAACAGGCGCAGGAAAAAACTTAGAAGAACACGCACTTGGACGCTCATGTTGACACTCTCTCCAAAGCTTCGTGGACTTAACGGCTTGTGTCATTGTTGCTTTGCTTTTCATTTTACTGTTTGCGCGCCCAGTTCGACTTGGAGCTAAGATGGTCTATGAAAGTATCTAGTCGCAACCTAAATCACCTAGAGGGGGTGAATAGGTGGATTCTATGGCTTTATGCGGAATTAAAAATTTGAACAAACAAGCACACACCACAAACACAAAGATTTATAGTGGTTCTCCGATGTGGGTAGTCCACTTTCCCGCCTCGCCTATCTAGCACTCCAAGGCTAGATTCGGCTACTTCACCAATCTCAGATTTTTCCAAATCTTACAACTCGGAGTCTCAACTCCTACAACTCGGAGCAAACTACTCCTACACAAACTCGGAGAACAAATCTCTCCTACAACTCGATCCCTAAATAAGGATCTACCAAATAACTCGGAAGCAAGCTTCCTACAAAAGTATGTAAAAGGGGTTTTACAGTACGATAGAGATTGACAAGCAATCTAACTTAGGAACTCTAGAGAGAGAGTTCTTTTCTTCAGATCTGAAAGAGAAATGTCTTCTTCCTTGAAAGTGACCTTCAGTCATTGGAGAATAGAGGAAGAAGAAATCTGTAAACTTTGAGAACTAGATCTGAAAACTTGAGAGTCGAAAGAATCAAGATGTCGATTTAGAGGTTCTGATTCAGATGATCTTGTCGACTCTAACTTAAGAAGAAGAATCGTGAAAAAGCTTCTTGTGGGCAATGAGAAAATCGAGCGAGAACGAGATAGCCGGCAGGCGGAAATTACGATGATTCTCTTTTTGATTCACGATTAGGGTTTTTCGAAATAACCCTTAGATACCTATAGGATTCTTCTTCAACGGCTATAAACGCGATTTAGGGAAAAGCTTCCACGTATACTGTACATGGAGATAACCATAAATGGCAGATTGTCAACAATTTAAAACGGAAACAGCAAAGTCTGATTCATCTAAATGATTAGGAAAAAATCAACGAATGGATTAATTGATATAGACGAATTCGTCGAAATTATATAGACGAATTTTACTATCCGAATTCGTCTATTCTAATTAATCGAAAGATCTTAAGGAAAATTTTGGTCTTCAAAAGATATCGACAAATTCGTTTATATGCACTTAAACAGTATCGACGAATGACTCGATATGTATTAAGGTATATAGACGAATTCTAACATAGACCAAAATTTCTTTTTACTGGAAACCAGCACCAACTCCTGATCTTCATCTCCAGCACTTAGTATATGAAGTACATCCCAATAGAGAGATTTCACATGAGTCAACACCTTGGTCTACACAATGAGGAATTACATTGCATAAGTCTGTGTTTGATGACTCATTGAAACTTGACATTGGTTTGTACTTAAAATGTAATAACCTGCAATATCACAGCTAAAGTGCATGATCAAATACAAACTCAATTCATCTTAGTTTGACGGGGACTTCTTCAAATCAAGGTTATTGTGATAACAAAACCCAACAATCTCTCCTTATTTGAAGAAGTCAGAACTCAATCTACTAAGGTGAATTTCACAGGAAATAATGAATAAAAACATATGAAGAACTGAACATGACATAAAATAGATAAGCAACAAAAATTCAGTCCATAAAACATTAATAACAATATAAATGTCTACAGAGGGAATTTCAGTTCATGCATCTTTCATCAAGAGGTTCATTGCTCTTTTCCTTTTCCCCTTTTGCTCTTCTCAAACTGCCTTTGATAATAAGTCCTTGGCTTGGGAAAATACTTGGGAGGAGGAGGAGGAATAGTTGGATTGTTGTACCCATGAGTTCTGAAATGAATTCTTCTTTTCAGCCTCGAAGCATGCCATTTGTGAATTTCTTCTGTGTCATAATGATTTTCAGGTAGCTCATTTGAAATAGTAATAAGCTTTAGAGTATCAAGAATCATATTTCTGGACTCAGGGCTCCAGACTTCACCATCAATTCTTCTATGAACTGCACCTCTTTGCTCAGCAACTCTTCTATTCTCAGGAATCTGCCTTTCAACAACTTGATCTGTCCTAGATCTTTTTCTTGAAGGTTCTGCCTCAGCTTCTGGCTCTGACCAGTAGTATTGATCTAGAGGGTCATAGGGTTCAAAAGGAGCAACACCCTGATCACATGGTTCAGACTGCTGAGGATGATAAATATTCTGAGAGGAATGCCCTTGACCAATAAATCCATGAGCATATCCCCTGGACAATTCACTGTGCAACCACATGTGACTTTCATGAACATAGGCATTGGATTCTTGGAACCTTCCTTCTACTTCTCTGGATAAGTCAAAAATTTGACCTTGAAGCCTTTCCTGTAATCTTTCCTCCCCCTTTCTGACTTCTTCAGATAGGGTTTGGAGAATTTCTTCCTTGAAGTCTCTTATAGCAGTGTAAATGATTTGAGCATTTGCCTCTGAAGATCTGAGCAGCATGTCTTGGCCTTTATCCACTATATCAGTTTTCTGATAAAGAGTAGACATTCCTTGGATGGAGAGATTCATGCCATGAGCAGTAGCATCAAACTTTTCATCCAGCTCTCTTCTTAAAATCCCCATGTTGTGGTCGATAGCTGCAAGACCATTGCTCATATCCTGTTCAATTACTGTGACTCTGTCAAACACCTGCCTGAGAGAAAAGTCAAAGTATTCCTTCTGCTTTATCATCATTTCTTCAATGGACTTGAGGAGAGAGCTATTTGAGATGGAGGAAGGGTCCTGAGGACGAGATGAAATACCAAAATCTTCATCCGCAAACACTATCTGATCAGAATATCAGGGGCAGGGAGCCCTTCTACTCTTTCTTCCTCAACAACTTGATCTTCTGGAAGAGATTTTTCTTGCACTGAATCTTCTTTGTTTTCTGCAGCTGATAAGAGTTGATTTTGAACATGGGTCTCTCCCTCAGAACTTACAGGGGTCTTTTCCTGAGGTACCGCATCTTCTGAAATAATAGATTTTCCCTTGGAAGAAGAAACAACTTTCTCACCACCATGATCAGGGAAATCACCACCCTGATCATGTCCTTCACTATCATCATCACCATCATCTCCTAGATCTTTAGTCTTAGAGATATCACTGGAATTCTGACTAGGAACTTTTGGAGAGTCAACTGGAGGATCTATATGAACAGAGCTTGGAGCCAGAGAGCACTCCCCCTGGAAGTTGCATCAGGCACTTTAGGAGAAGGAGGAGGATCAGCAGACTCATATTCTCTTCCAAAACCTTCACTTTCAGAACCGATCTCTACGGGATTTCTGATCTTGAGTTGTCCTATTTTTCTGTTCCACCTGTCAAAAATTGATGCATCTATTCTCTTGAAATGATGAATAATGTTTCCTGAGGTCATGCTGAAACTTGTTCCATCCAACTGGTTGAGATATAAAGTAATAATTCTCCCGAAGTTCGGGGCTAACAGACTTGCTGAGATTTTGTCAAATAGAATTCTTCTCCAATCAATTCTTTTTCGGCAGACAATGGAAGCAAGCATCTTGAACATTTCATTTGATAAGTAGTCGTGAGAGTCTACTTTACACAGCAGCACCTTTCCCAGAATATCTGATAGAAGCTTTCCTTCATCATTCATAGCCTTTCGACGAATTGAGGTCATATCCTTAGGCAAACCACAGAAGGATAGAGCCCTCTTGAAATCTTTCTTAGTGAACACATCTTCTTCTAGAACTTCTGGAAGCCTCAAAAATCGGGTCAGCAGAGATGGGCTAACCTTTACTTTGAAATCACGGATTTTACTCTTGATCACAGTGCCCTTCCTTCGAAGCTCGGCATTGTTGAAGAACTCGATGACTTCATTGTCTACAAAACTCCTGATCATGGAGATAACCCTAAATGGCAGGTCGTCAACAATTTAAAATGGAAGCAGCAAAGTCTGATTCGTCTAAATGATTAGGAAAGAATCGACGAATGAATTAATTGATATAGACGAATTCGTCGAACAGTGATTCAGAGTTATGGGGCTGCGGGTGGGGTTTCGGAGGGGGAAGAAGAAGGGGTGGATAGGGAGTACCTTGAGGAGGAAGAAAACCACCTAGGAGTCGTCACCTAGGGTTCCACGGCGTCGGCACCGGTGGATGATCGCAGAGATCCGAAAATTTCTGTCTCCAAATTCTGCAATGCCTCTTTCAGCCCTTACAACCTCTATTTATAAAAGAAGAAAAGCCTAGGGCATCCCCATCAACGGCTATGATTGGCCGGTGAGAATCGGCCACTAAATATATAAAAACAAACTCGAAAATAATAAACTAATATATGATTTCGACTCGCAACGGCGCGCCGGACGCAACCGCGGAGTCGGATCGGCAATCCGATCACTTCTTCCTACGCGAATAGATAAACGTGGGTCCCGCCTTGCAGCGAACCCCTCCGGGTGCAACAACTGATGGATCCCCATCACCTTCTCTACTCATTTTCCAGTTTTTTATTTTTATTTTTCTAACATGGTATCAGAGGTGGGTTGAGCGTTGGTTGGTCAATCTCGGTGTGGGGGAATTTGTGGAGAGCCGATTTCACAAAATTGTGACGTGAGGGACCGAAAAAATGCGAATTATCCCTGTTGGCTTGTATGAGATTGGTCTCACATTTCCTACCCATCAAGGTTGCATGTTGGATGGTTCATCTCGCTGAGAAGGTGTGTTGGAGAGCTAATTTCAGCGAGACTATGACGAGACACAACAACAACACTCAAGCCTTTATCCCACCATAGTGGGGTCGGCTATATGGATCCTCTGTCGCCATTGCGCCCTATCTTTAAGCATAGTCTTTCTTTATAGTTTCATTCCAAGTCTTTTTTGGTCTACCCCTCCCCCGTTTAACATGTCTAGTGACTAAACTCTCACAACGCCTAACAGGTGCCTCTAATGGTCTCCTATGTACATGTCCAAACCATCTTAAGCGAGCTTCTCGCATCTTCTCTACAATTGGCGCCACTCCTATCTTATCCCTGATACATTCATTCCTAATTTTATCCAGTCTCGTGTGACCACACATCCACCTAAGCATTCTCATCTCCGCGACTCCCATTTTTTGCTCGTGTACACCATTCACTGCCCAACACTCAGAACCGTAGAGCATTGCAGGCCTAATTGCAGTACGGTAAAACTTGCCTTTAAGTTTTAGTGGTACTTTACGATCACATAGGATCCCAAACGCGCCTCTCCACTTCAACCAACCTGCTTGGATTCTATGAATCACATCTTTATCTACACCTCCATCTTTTTGAATTATCGATCCCAGATATTTAAAGCACTCACTGCGGGAAATATCTTGGTCACCCAATTTAATGACGGAGTCATCTGACCTTCTTGCACTACTAAATTTAAGCTCTATATACTCTGTCTTTGTCCTGCTCAACCTAAAACCCTTCTTTTCTAAAGTGTCTCGCCAAGATTCCAGTTTCGCGTTTACACCCTCGCGCGTCTCATCGACCAAAACAATATCATCTACAAATAATAAACACCAAGGTATTGCTTGCTGGATATGTCCGGTGAGCTCATCTAAGATAAGGGTAAAGAGGTAAGGGCTTAAAGCTGACCCTTGATGTAAGCCAACAACGATAGGGAATTCCTGTGTTAATCCTCCAGATGTCCTCACCCTGGTCACTGAATTTGTATACATATCTTTGATTACGTCAATGTATGATACATTTACACCTTTCTTTTCTAAGACTCTCCACAAGACCTCTCTTGGAACCCTATCATACGCCTTCTCCAGATCGATAAACAACATATGCAAATCTTTTTGTCTTTCCCGATAGTTGTCAATGAGTCTCCTCAAGAGATGTATAGCTTCCATGGTTGACCTCCCTGGCATGAATCCAAATTGATTCTCTGAGATGCTAGTCTCTCGTCTAACTCGTCTCTCTATTACTCGTTCTCATAGTTTCATAGTATGACTCATTAATTTAATTCCCCTGTAATTGACACAATTTTGTATATCTCCTTTGTTCTTATACAAAGGTACCAAAATACTTTCTCTCCATTGGTCTGACATCCTTTTTGTCTTCAGTATCTTATTGAAGAAACTTGTAAGCCATAAAATTCCTTCCCTCCCTAAGCATTTCCATACTTCAATGGGTATATCGTCTGGTCCAACCGCCTTTCCATTTTTCATCTTCTTCAGAGCGTCATCTATCTCTGATGCTTGAATTTTACGATAAAAAGTTATGTCTCTATACTCCTCCAATTTACTTAACTCTTCCAAGTTCAGTTCATTATCTTTTCCTTCATTGTATAGTTGATAAAAGTATCTTTTCCATCGCTCCTTAATAGCCACATCATCCGTCAAAACCGTATCTGTTTCATCTTTTATGCATTTAATTTGGCTTAAATCTCTTGTCTTCCTCTCTCTAGCTCGAGCAATTTTATATATATCGCGCTCTCCATCTTTGGTATCTAGTCGTTTGTAAAATTCTTCATAAGCTTGACTTCTTGCTTTACTTACTGCATTTTTAGCTTCTTTCTTGGTGACTTTATACTTTGTCAAGTTTTCATCATTCCTACAAGCATATAATGTTTTGTAGTTGACCCTCTTTGCCCTCACTTTGTCTTGCACTTCCTTTTTCCACCACCAAGATTCTTTTTGTGGGGGCGCGCGACCTTTTGACTCTCCAAGTACGTTCTTTCCACTTATCCTTAAATGAGAAGACATAACTTCTCATGCGACACTAGGATCAACATAAGGATCATCAACTAGTCGTTCTATAACTGCTGCCTTGAAAGCAACCTATTTTTCCTTCATCAAGTTCCACCACCGAATTTTTGGCAACACTTTTGTCTTTCTCTTAAAGTTACTATATTTAATTTGCACATCCAGCACCACTAGCCTATGTTGCGTTGTCAAACTTTCTCCTGGTATGACTTTGCAATCCTTACAAATCTTTTTATCCATTTTGCGAGTCATAAAATAGTCAATTTGTGACTTAGTGACGAGAGTGACCGAAAAAATACGTATTAACCCTGATGACTCGTATGGAATTAGTCCCACATTGCTCCTACTCAGCAGCGTCCTCCTTCCACCTCCAGCAAGATCTGAGGAAGAAGTTAGTGTGGATACAGATACGACTTACGGGAAGATGTTAAATGGATAAGCCTCATCTTGCATTGGGCCTACCTAAAAAAGGGGATGTTGAGACTAAGCAGTATGAAGGAGTTTCAGACCACCGAAAAAAATAAAAAAGGACCAATTGGTGTTTTGGGAGGTGTGTTGTAGCCATCTTTAAGATAAAATATCATAATATATTATATCTTATAATTGTAATGTAACCTCTATATAAAGGCACGAGTATTTCATTGAGTTTGTAATATAAGATCATCATCTAACATCCATATTGAATAATGTAGTCCTTAATACTTTTGCCTACCTTTCACACTCTTTAATTCCATTCTAGCTTTTGTTGTATTTTATTTTTATTTTTCTAACATTGTATCAGAGGTGTAAGTTGAGTGTTGGTTGATCGATCTCGCTGTGGGGGAATTTGTGGAGAGTTGATTTCACGAGATCGTGACGTGAGGGACCGAAAAATGTAGATTATCCTTGGTGGCTCACATGAGATTAGTCTCACATTTCATACCAAGCGAGGTTGCATGTTGGATGCTTCGTCTCACTGAGAAGGGGTGTTGGGGAGCTGATTTCATGACACGAGGGACCAAAAAATGTGAATTAACTACAGTGGCTCGTATGAGATTAGTCTCATATTGCTCCTACTCAGCAGTGTCCTCCTTCCACCTCCAGCAAGATTTGAGGAAGAAGTTAGTGTGGATTCATATATCAGCTTATGTGAGGATGTTGAATGGATAAGCCTCATCCTGCATTGGACCTACCTACAAAAGGAAATGTTGAGAGCAAGCAGTATGAAGGAGTTTCAGACATCGAAAAAATAAAAATGGGGTCATGTGGTATTTTGGGAGGTGTGTTGTCAATCATCTTTAAGATAAGATATCATAATATTATATATCTTAGAGTTGTGACTTAGCATCTATATAATACATGAGTATTTCATTAAGTTTGTAATCTAAGATTATTCTGTAACATTCATATTGAATTGTTGAGATTCAAAATATTAGAATTGATTAAACAAAGAGGCTCTCCCCTATATATATAGGAGAGATATACAAGGGAAAGTAAAATGCGACATAACAACACATATTCCAACACTCCCCCTCAAGTTGGGCGTGTGATATCTTGCATGCCCAGCTTGCACATAATTTTTCCAAACACGTTCTGACTCAATCCCTTGGTGAGAACATCTGCTAACTGTTGATCTGAAGGAACAAAAGGTGTGCTCACAGCTCCTCTTTCTATATTCTCTTTGATGAAGTGACGGTCAACCTCCACATGTTTAGTGCGGTCATGTTGGACAGGATTGTGAGCAATGCTAATGGCGGCTTTGCTATCACAGTAAAGCCTCACGGGATCCTTGTTTTCCATGCCTAGATCTTTTAGGAGAGACTTAATCCACAGTCCCTCGCAAATCCCATGAGCCATGGCCCTGAATTCTGCCTCAGCACTAGACCTGGCAACGACATGTTGTTTTTTACTCCTCCACGTTACCAAATTACCACCAACTAAAGAACAGTACCCAGAGGTGGACCTCCTGTCGTCAACTGAGCCGGCCCAATCAGCATCAGTATAGACTTCCACGGTCAGCTCTTTTCCCGGGGAGAATAGGATACCTTTTCCAGGAGAGGACTTGAGATACCGGAGGATTCGATGAGCAGCTTCTAGGTGACGGGTTCAAGGTGAATGCATGAACTGACTAATAACACCAACAGCATATGAAATATCTGGGCGAGTATGAGATAGATAGATAAGACGCTCTGCCAATCGTTGAAACCCAGTGATATCATCTACCAATTCCCCATCATCTTTACCCAATCTGTGATTGACTTCAATTGGGGTATCAGCGGGTCTACACCCACTCATCCCACATGATTGGAGCAGGTCAAGAATGTACTTTCTCTGAGATATGAATATGTCATGATTTGATCGAGCAACCTCAATTCCCAGGAAGTATTTGAGATTTCCCAGGTCTTTTACTTCAAATTCCTTTGCCAACCTTTGTTTCAGGTTTTGAATTTCTTCAGTGTCATCACCCGTGATAATGATATCATCCACATAAACAATAAGGACAGTGAGTCTTCCATGTTTGTGCCTTACAAATAAAGTATGATCGGCATTGCTCTGGGAATATCCAAACGCAATCATAGCTCTGTGAAATCTCCCAAACCATGCCCGAGGAGACTGTTTTAATCCATATAAGGCTTTCTTCAACCTGCAGACCTTTCCACCAGATCCGGCTATGGTAAGGCCAGGCGGTAACGACATGTAGACCTCTTCTTCCAAGTCTCCATGGAGGAAGGCATTTTTCACATCTAACTGGGTCAAAGGCCACCCTTTGCAAGCAGCACACGAGAGCAACACTCGTATAGAATTCATCTTCGCCACAGGAGCAAAGGTTTCTTGATAGTCAATCCCCATAGTCTGAGTGTAGCCCCTAGCCACCAGGCGAGCCTTGTATCGCTCAACAACCCCTTGAGAATTCTGTTTGATGGAGAACACCCACTTACACCCCACCACAGTCTTGCCAGGTGGCAACGAGACCAAGTCCCATGTGCAGTTCCTCTCCAGAGCCCCCATCTCCTCAAGCATAGCCTCTTGCCACTTTTGGTTAGTGATAGCATCCTGCCAAGTCGAGGGAATAGAAATAGAGGAGAGGGAGGCAATAAAGAGTTTATGTGAGGGGGATAATGAGTTATAGGACACAAAGTGGGACATCGGATGTTGGGTGGAGATACAGTTACCTTGAGTCCCCAAAGAAGGATCAGATGTTGGAGCGGGTAGCCTGGGAGATGTCGATGTACCTTGACCCCTCTTTCGCCGAGTATACACCTGTAAAGGAGGAGCGGCCACAGGAGTAGGCAAGGATGTAGACATAGCAGGCATAGGCACAGGAGTAGGAAGATAGGAGGGAGGAATAGGTAGGGGAAGAGAGTTCACTTCCATTGGGCAAGTCTCCCCCTGAAGTGAGGGCTCGTAGAAGGACTCAGACTCCCGAAACTTGACATCCATAGTAACGAATATTTTCCGGGAAGCAGGATGGAAACATTTATATCCTTTCTGGGTAGGCGAATACCCAATAAAAATACATTTGATGGCACGAGGGTCAAGTTTTGACGTGGGGCGAACATGGACAAAACACACACACCCAAAAATACGAGGAAGGAGTTGTGTGGGAGAGACGGAAAGAGCCGCAAGAGGGGATTTGTAACCCAGGACACGAGTTGGCAGGCGATTAATAAGATACGCCGCCGTAAGAACAGCATCCCCCCAAAAATGTTTCGGGAGGTGCATCTTCAGGAGGAGGCATCGCGCAACCTCCAAAAGATGGCGATTCTTACGCTCGGCGACCCCATTCTGAGCCGGAGTGTAGACACATGATGTCTGATGTATAATGCCCTGATCACTAAGATAACGCTCAAAGGAAGAGTCAACATACTCTCGACCATTATCACTGCGCAAAATTTTAATGGCAGGATTAAATTGAGTGGCCACCATCTTATGAAAACGTTGAAATAAGGGAAAGACATCATTCTTGTTTTTCATTAAGTAAACCCACGTACAACGAGAAAAACAATCGATAAATGTAACAAACCAGCGAAAGCCCGAAATAGAGGCAACAGGGCAAGGACCCCAAACATCAGTATGAACCACAGCAAAAGGAGAAGAACTAGGAGTGGACACATGATTAAAAGAAACACGATGATGTTTACCAAGAGCACACACATCACATGTAAAAGTGTTTAATGATACAGTGGACATAGTTGGAAATAAAAGATGCATAGTCGAGGTAGAAGGATGGCCCAGGCGGCAGTGCCAAGAGTCCACAGAAATCTGAGCAGCAGAAAGGGCCTCCGGAGGTGGAGCAGGGCTGGAGGGGTCGAAGAGGTAGAGGCCATCCCGCAGTCTACCAGAGCCAATCACCATCCCCGTCTTCAGGTCCTGAAAGATACAGGAGGAGGGAAAGAATGTTACAGAGCAATTCATGGAATTAGTAATATGACTAATAGAAAGAAGGTTGCGATTCAAAATATTAGAATTGATTAAACAAAGAGGCTCTCCCCTATATATATAGGAGAGATATACAAGGGAAAGTAAAATGCGACATAACAACACATATTCCAACATGAATAATGTAGTCTTTAATGATTTTGCCCACCTTCCCCCACTTAATAATTCCATTCAAGCTTTAGTTGTTTTTATTTTATTTTTCCTCACATCGTATTAGAGGTAGGTTAGCGTTGGTTGATCGATCTCGTCGTGGGGGAATTTGTGGAGAGCTGATTTCACATGATCGTGATACGAGGGACCGAAAAAATGTGGATTATTCCCGGTTGCTCGTATGGGATTAGTCTTACATTTCATACTCAGCGAGTTTGCATGTTGGATGGTTCGTCTCGCTGAGAAGGTGTGTTGGAGAGCTGATTTCAGCGAGACTATGATGGGAGGGACCGAAAAAATGCGGATTAACCCTGATAGCTCGTATAGGATTAGTCTCACATTGCTCTTATTCAGCAGCGCCCTCCTTCCACCTCCAGCAAGATCTGAGGAAGAAGTTAGTGTGGATATATATATCGGCTTACGGGAGGGTGTTGAATGGATAAGTCTCATCCTGCAATGGGCCTACCTACAAAAGGGAATGTTGAGAGCAAGTTGTAGGGAGGAGTTTCAAACCACCGAAAAAATAAAAAAGGGGATCAAGTGGTGTTTTGGGAGGTGTGTCTTTAAGATAAGATATCATAATATATTATATCTTATAGCTGTGATGTAGTTTCTATATAAAGGCTGAAGTATTTCATTAAGTTTGTAATCTAAGATCATCATGTAACATCCATATTGAACAATGTAGTCCTTAATGCTTTTGTCTACCTTTCCCACTCTTTCATTCCATTCCAGCTTTTATTGTTTTTTATTTTTATTTTTTCTAACATGCATGGTATCAGAGGTAGGTTGAGCATTGGTTGGTCAATCTCGTTGTGGGGGAATTTGTGAAGGCTTTTGTTGTTTTTTATTTTCATTTTTTCTAACATGGTGTCAGAGGTAGTTGAGCATTGGTTGGTCGATCTCGTTGTGGGGGAATTTATGAAGAGCTTATTTTATGAGATCATGACGCGGGGGACCGAAAAATTCGAATTATCCCTGGTGGATTGTATGGGATTAGTCTCACATTTCCTATCTAGCGAGGTTGCATGTTGGATGGTTTGTCTCACTGAGAAGGTGTTGGAGAGTTGATTTCAACGAGACTATGACGAGAGGGACCAAAAAATGTGGATTAACCCAGGTAGCTCATTTGGGATTAGTCCCGCATTGCTCCTACTCAGCAACGTCCTCCTTCTACCTTCGACAAGATCTGAGGAAGAAGTTAGTGTGGATACAAATATCAGCTTACAGGAGGGTGTTGAATGGATAAGCCTAATCCTGCATTGGGCATACCTGCAAAAGGGAATGTTGAGAGCAAGCAGTACGAAGAAGTTTCAGACCACCGAAAAAATAAAAATGGGACCAAATGGTGTTTTGGGAGGTTTGCTATCGGTCATCTTTAAGATAAGATATCATAATATATTATATCTTATAGTTGCGATGTAGCGTTTATATAAAGGCAGAAGTATTTCATTAAATTTGTAATCTAAGATCATCATGTAACATCCATATTAAACAATGTAGTATATAATGCTTTTGCCTACCTTCTCCGCTCTTTCATTCCATTCCAGCTATCACTGACAACCACTTGCTGAATAATTCCAAAAATACATCCCACGATCTGCGAACACTACCCATATATCGAGTGCTTCCACCACCACTCAAAATTCTATAAATTGAGGCTGGCACGAGAGACCGTGTGGCTCGCCCTCAGGGTACTCTTTGTCAGCAACTTCCTGTTAGATTTTGAAGTGAGCTAATGCCCAGCGTTAGAGCTAACGTCTGTCTAGAAGGTCTCTCCTTCTCCTATAAATAAGAGGGCAGCCCCCTCCCCCCCCCCCCCCCCCCCCCCCCGCCCCTCTGAGATAGAGATCGACTTTGGCCGAGACAGCAGAGAACACGGAGCGAGTTCGGCGAGTGACCTAGAGAAGGTCTCCTGAGTGAGAGTACTCGCGAGTTAACGCGGAGCGTTAACTACTTAACACCGAGCGTTAGTGTGTGCGAGTGCGGCTAGTGAGCTGCAAGTGCGAGCTGCGAGCTTGCGAGAAGTAACCTGCGAGAGGGCTAACACGAGGCGTTAGGAGTTAACGTCGGGCGTTAACGAGTAGCGAGTAGCACCTGTGTGGTGTGTTGTGGAGCAGAAACGGACACCGTCCGCGACCAGTTTCTTTACTTCTTATTTGGCTGTTGTAAATCGAGTTGTATGCAACTTGTATTCAGCCATGTAAACTTGTAACTTGTAACCTTCATTATAAAAAGAGGAGAAGTGTTTGTGTTCATCCTTGGTGTTCTTGTCTCGGTGCTCAATTGGTCCCGAAAACTTCACATGGTATCAGAGCGAGGTTGGAACAAGCACTGAGTAACCAAGATGGACGGCGGAGGAGGTTATGTGAGAGTACTTGGCATTGAGTTGCTTATTCATACCAACTGCAAGAAATGGAAGTCTTGTATGGAGAGCTACCTACTCGGAGAGCACCTTTGGGAGTGTCACGACCCGTCTAATAACAATTATCAGAGTGTGCTACGGGCGGGTCGTGATGCCACAGACATGGGCAAAGAGAAACCATGTCTGCCAGGCGGGAGCTGTAATACCAAGATATCTATAGAAAATAGTTAGATTTTGAAAAAAAAAACAATACCAGTTTGATTAATTATGCGGAAGCTTGAATTAAAAGTGATGCTCATGCACTTTGATCAATTCTCACGCTACAATAATGATGTAAAAGTAGATGCTAGTAAACTGCAAAAACAAAATGAGCATTTATAAAATGATGTAATACATCCATATCATCCTAAGAGTTGTCCACGATACAAGGAAAATGACTGACAATAACTAGTACAGGAAAGACAAATCCAAAAGTAAAAGAAACAAGATACAAAGGACCTGATGCAGCAATTACAAAAAAGTAAACCTCCAACAGACGGGAGCTGGGCGAGGAACAGCTCAGGAAGTAAACGGCGCAGTCACGAACCCTAAGGCAAATCCAATCAGAAGGAAAAGCCTCAGAACAAGATAAATAGTAGAGATTCAAGTTAATAAAATAAATAAGTAAACTGGGAAACAAACATAGCAGTAAAGTGTGTCAGAGACTAACTGAGATTCTCTAGTAAATTTTGAGCCTACTCCGGAGTTTAGCCTAGACACAAACGCATAAGCAGAGATCAATGAAAGGCGTGTGTGTCATCGCTTGATGTACAAGATTCTAGCATGGGAGTAGATGCAAGGCTTAAGCTACCGTACTTGCAAGATTCCCTTATTGGTTTCTGTTACCATTTCAAGTGTAAACTCATTTTCCGGCGTCACATCAAACAACACATTCTCTTTCATTGTTTGCCTATGGCGTCTGATAAACTTAATTATCTGCAAGTAATAGATTCAAGTGGGGGCTAGTACGGTACAAGTGTGACTTAAATAAAACTTGCTTGCAAGCGAGAGAGTTTTCTCTACTTGCCTTAAGGAGGAGCCGGGCTTGAAGGCGGCGGCTAAGAGGCAAGGTCAACACTCTAACGGAACCTGTTCAAAATGCGTTCACATGAAATATTTGTTTCAATGCATATTCCTACGCGCACACATGTGACTCTGTTGCGTAAATAATTCAAGGGGGCAAGTTAAGGAATATACCTCCCTCGGCAAAGAGGGGATAAGCGGTTACCACAAGAGATCCGAGGGTTTTGGCGGCGGTTGGATCCGGGAACCCTAATTCAGAGAGGGCCTTGAGCGATTCCACCGCCAAGGAGGCCGGATCGGAGCCCAAAAATCCACGAGGCGGGTCCGAGCAAACCCTAGACGTTCCTCGCGAAGTCCGCCGGCCAAAAATCGCAACGGAAGAGGGACGGAGGGCTGCCTACACTTTCAAAAGGAGGTTTCCACGCTAATTTCACTAGGGAAAACAGAGGAAAGGAGAGAAGAAGGGGGGTTAGGGTTTGTCTTACCCGTTTCTGGACGGAGGCGGAGAAGAAGGTGACAAGGCACCGGTTGCTTGGAGGGAGAGGAGTCGCCGGCCTAGGAAGGAGCAGGAGGAGGCGCTGGACCCAGGGGAGAGGGCTGGAGTAGGCGGCGACCACGCCGGGAGGCGCACGAGTCGCGGGCAACGGGATCTTGCGAGCGCTGCAGCGACGGGATTTGGGTTAGCCGCAACGCCTGCTGCGGAATCGGGAGGAGCGGAACTGAGGGGGGGGGGGGGGGGGGGCGCGGCTTTGCGGTTTAAGCAGCGAACCGGGAGGGCTGCTCGGGTATTATATAAGGGGAAACCTAACTTGCAAATTACAATTTTGCCATTGAACCCTTTCCTTATGAACTAGTATAATTCCACACATTATAAAAGAAATGAGCTGCTACACCCCAAAAGGGGCAAATTTCAATATTAAATAAATTTGACCTTAAAGAGGATCGTTACAATTTCCCCCACTTAAGAAGTTTCGTCCCGAAACTTTTGAGGTTCCATGAGATGGGGACGCAAGGTGAAGATTCGAAACCATTTATCAACAGGACTTCCCACTCGAGGCATGAAGACTAACTATGAATGCACTAAAATAGATGGGAGAACTAATGCGGGGACGTACCGAGATCAAGAGAAGAGATGTGGGTACTTGCTGCGCATTTCAGACTTGAGCTCCCAAGTGAACTCCTCAGATTTGCCATGCATCCAAAGTACCTTCACCATAGGAATGGTTCTCTTCCGAAGCTTGCGTTCTTGATACTCAACGATCTTCGCGGGCTCGACTGGATAGGACAGATTAGCTTCAGGAATCACTGGAACTTTCTCAATGACGCGGGTAGGATCATGAATGTACTTCCGAAGCTGGCTGACGTGGAAGACATTATGAACACTGGCCAAGGAATCAGGTAGCTCCAGGCGGTAAGCAGATCCTCCAACGTGCTCTGAAATAGCATACGGTCCCACGAATCTCGGGCTGAGCTTATGGTGGCGACCGAAACGCTTCACCCCAGGAGTAGGAGAAACCTTCAAGAAAACACGATCACCCACCGCAAACTCCAACGGACGGCGACGCTGATTAGCATACTTCCTCTGCCTCTCGACGACACTGCTAAGCTGAAGACGAGTCTTCTTGGTGGCCTCTTCCATTTCCTGAAGTAGCTCAGAACCCAACACAACCTTTTCACCAACTTCTGACCAGTAGAGAGGGGTCCTACAACGACGCCCATACAACGCCTCGAATGGGGGCCATTTTGAGGCTCTGCTGATAGCTGTTGTTGTAAGCGAATTCAACCAATGGCAAGTGCTCATCCCAAGCTCCCTTATAGTCCAGAATATAACACTGAAGCATGTCTTCAAGAATCTGGTTCACCCTTTCGGTCTGGTCATTAGTAGTCGGATGGTAAGCGGTGCTCAGGTTGAGCTCAGTGCCCAGAGCTTGCTGGAATCCCTTCCAGAAGTGCGATACAAATCTCGAGTCATGATCAGAAACAATCCGCAGAGGGATCCCATGAAGTCTAACTATCTCAGAAACGTAGATCTAAGCCATCCTCTCGGTGGAATGACCTTCCCCGTACGGGATGAAGTGAGCTACCTTAGTCAAGCGGTCCACAATAACCCAAATCGCATCATGACCTCTCGGAGTACGGGGCAGTCCAGTGATGAAATCCATAGAGATGTCTTCCCATTTCCACTCTGGGATAGGCAGAGGCTGCAAAAGACCACCCGGACACTGACGCTGGGCTTTCACCTTCTGGCATGTCAGGCATCGGGAGATGAAACGAGCAATAAAATTTTTCATACCAGGCCACCACACAATCTGCTTCAAATCATGGTACATCTTATTATTGTCGGGGTGACCAGAGGTGCGGGACTCATGAGCTTCTCGACAAATGCTATCCAGTAACTCAGGAAGATCAGGGATGCAAAGGCGACCTCGGAATCGCAGGATATCATCAGTGATGGAGAAATCTGGGAGAGTACCAAGTTCAACCTGCCGACGGATACGCTGGAGTTCTGGATCAGATGGCTGCAAATCCTTCACCTGCTCTACCCATAACGGAACGGAAACTCCTTCGTGACCCTCAGGTGCGATGGATATGTCCATCCGGTCGAGGTCATCTATCAAGGCTGTAAGGGATGCTGACATAGGGGTGCAGGCGGCAGCCGTAGCATGTCAGCTCAGCGCATCTGCCACTGAATTGGCTTTACCGGGCACATAAGTGATCTGCAAGTCATAATCCGCTACAAACTCAAGCCATCGCCTCTGCCGAAGATTGAGGTCCCTCTGAACAAAAATATACTTTAAGCTCTGGTGATCGGTGTAAAAGTGGCACCTCACATCATAGAGATAATGACGCCAAAGCTTCAAGGCAAAAACCACCGCGGCAAACTCCAAATCGTGAGTGGGGTAATTGCGCTCATGGATCTTCAACTGCCTCGACCCATAGGCAATAACACGGTCCTCCTGCATCAGGACACAACCCAGACCCACTCCGGAAGCGTCGGTGTACACAGAAAAGTCCAAACCCTCAGAAGGAAGAGCTAACACTGGCGCTGAACACAATCGTTGCTTCAATTCAGAGAAGGATTGCTCACACTGATCTGACCACTCGAACCTGGCATGCTTCTGAGTCAGCTGTGTCAGAGGAGCAGCAAGAGAAGAGAAACCTTTTACGAAGCGTCGGAAGTAACCAGCCAAACCCAGGAAACTGCGGATCTCAGTAGGGGTGGAAGGCCGCTTCCAGTCCACTACTACAGAGATTTTGGCGGGGTCAACAGATAGCCCATCCCCAGAAATAACATGCCCCAGAAAAGCAACACGATCCAGCCAAAATTCACACTTTGACAATTTGGCGTAGAGCTGGTGCTGGCGAAGAGTTGAGAGGACGAGTCTGAGATGGTCTGCATGCTCTTCTCGGGTCTTGGAGTAGACCAAGATGTCGTCTATGAAAATGATGACGAATAAATCCAGGAACTCGCGAAACACCCGGTTCATCAAATCCATGAACCAAGATGGGGCATTAGTCAGACCCATGGACATCACCAAAGATTCAAAGAGTCCATACCGAGTCCTGAAAGCGGTCTTGGGAATGTCGGACTCCTTGGTCTTCAACTGGTAGTAGCCCGTCCTGAGATCTATCTTGGAGAATACCCTACTGCCCTTAAGCTGGTCAAAAAGATCATCCACGCGAGGGATAGGGTACTTATTCTTCACTGTAACTTTGTTCAGCTCTCGGTAGTCGATACAAAGCCTCAAGGAACCATCTTTCTTCTTCACGAAGAGGATGGGGGCTCCCCAAGGAGAAGTGTTGGGACGAATGTAACCGAGTTCAAGCATTTCGTCCAGCTGCAACCGAAGTTCTTCCAACTCGCGCGGGGCCATTCGGTAAGGAGCCTTAGAAATGGGGCGCGTCCCAGGTTCCACGTCAATAGAGAAATCTATCTCTCGATCTGGAGGCATCCCAGGCAATTTGGCGGGAAACACGCAGGAAATTCAGAAACCACCGGAATAGACTCGAGTGGAGGAGCAGCAACATCCGAATGAGAAGCGTAGATAAATCCAGCAGTGCATCCTTGATTGAGAAATCGAGTGGCGCGTACAGCAGAAATTACCTTCAGATGGCCGCGGGTCTGCACGTGAACACTGTAATCCTTGCCACCGATGCTGAGATTGATCATCTTTGCCGCGCAATCCAGCTTCACTCGATATGCAACCAGCCAATCCATTCCCAAAATCACGTCGAACTCAGACATCTCCAGAATTATGAGATCCGCAAAGACTTGCAATTCTTCGAGCAAGATTGGGCAATTGGGGATACCCCTAGTTGATAGGTGCTGATGACCCGGCACAGAAATCTCAAAATGGGCCTCCAGAGGTGAAGTGGGCCAACCATGCAGGTCCACGATATGGCGAGCAATAAACGAGTGAGATGCGCCAGAATCAAAGAGAATTTGCAACCACTTGTTTCTGACTCTAAATCTCCCTAAAAAGAAAAGCAGTTATAACCGCCAATTTAGGTTGTATCTGATATAAAAGCATACATAAATACTTGCAGAAAAAATAAAACAACACATACGTACCAGAGATGACGTCCGTGGAAGCGAGCGCCTCGCCCTGAGTAAGGACATTCAGCACAGCCTGGCCCTTATTCTGGGCTCCGGGGATAGCCTGCAGTGGCTGAGCAGTGACCGGGCCTTCCTTCATAGGGCAGTCTAACTTGAGATGACCCACTTGCCCACACTTGAAACAGGCCTTCTGCTTACGGCGGCAGTCCCTCAGTTGGTGGCCCGGCAACTTGCAGTAGGCACAAACGGTGGAGGCGGAGGCAAGTGTCATCGGAGGATGTGTAGGAGCGGTTGTCTTCTGCTTCTTCAGGAGAGACCGGCAGACTTGGGCGGTATGGCCCACCTTGTGGCAGTAAGCACACACCTCCATGGACTTGGAACCTTGCTCCTGAGGTGGAGCACTCCTGCGCTTGAGGTCGGATGCAGCGGCATTGCTCGTTCCGTGCTGGGCTTTCTTTCCAGTACGATCCAGCTCAATAGCTTCCGCCCGCATGGCGGCTCCCACGGTTTCTGCATAGGTACTGGCGTCGTGTGCTACCACATGCTGGCGAATGTCATGGCGAAGTCCCTTCACAAAACGACTGATCTTCTTGGCTTCATCCGGCACGAACTCCGCAGCAAGGAGGGATAAGCAGGAGAACTCCTGCGCATACTCTGTCACTGTCCTACCAGGCTGCTGAAGGGACAAGAATCTCTCCGCTAACTTGTCCCGCTCCACAGAAGAGAGGAAGTTCTCCATCAGGGCGTCCTTGAACTGCCCCCATGTTAGGGTGGTAGATTCGGGGAGGCTGCGGTGCTGTAGCCACCAAGTATAGGCGTCCTCGGGCAGCTGATAGGCCGCAAGAAGGACCTTCTGGGCTTCAGAAACTATGGCATACTCGAAGTGCTTCTCCATCTGGGAGATCCATTCAGTGATCACGAAGTAGTCGCGGTCACCGTTGTAGGCAGGCGGATTTAGCCTCTTAAAAGCCAGATTGTCAGCCATCGTCAAAGGAAGAGCAGCCGGAGTGGTCACGGTCGGGGTCACTACAGCATCAGGTGCAGGAGGGGTGATGGTGACAGCTACTCCAGACGTCCCTGCGCTGCCAGAACCAGAACCTGGATCAGGAGCTTGGCGATCCCCTTCCAGCCGGGTGACACGCTCCACAAGCTGCTTCAAAAGTTGGACCATTTCACCTAAAGGGGCTTCCCCTGCAGAAGGTGTAGCCTTCTTGTGCTGCGGTCGCTTAGAAGTCATCTAGAAAGAAACATAGAAGAACCGAGTGAGACAACGACTAAGTTAAGCTTGAGGGTTGAGATTACAGGTCATAGCATTCTATTACTGTTGGATAAGCAATTCAGGTAGTAGTTACAACATCTTCATTGGACAACTCTAAGTGACGACCATGCAGATGCAAGTGCGGCGATATGATCACATGCGGTAAGACGATGATTTGTAAAATCCATGTGTGTACATTCGTTGTTTGTTGCTCTTAGCATAGACACTTGTGCAATGAGTTATGTTATGCATGCAACATGATTATGACTACAATGCATTCCTAAGAATGTTTATGAATGGATACGCATGTCATGTTAAGTGCCCATATCACTTAACATGTCATGCGCATTATGATTCTAATGTCATCGCACTTGAAAATATTATATCGCCCATACAATTTAATATTCGCAAGCGGTGTAAATCCTAATGGAAATTCATATGCATATAAATGTTAAGTTTGCCCATACTCCCTTAACATTCATACGCATACTACTCATGTTTATGAGGGAGTGTGTGCGTGTTTCGGCCTCAACCAACAGACAACGACCAAGTGGGTGAAGAAATGATGCATGCACATTTATTTACATAATAGATTTCCAAAATAAGTGCAGTTTACTTAAAAAAAACTTGATTTTTTTTTTACTTTAGATGCAACCTAGCCTCTGATACCAACTGTCACGACCCGTCTAATAACAATTATCAGAGTGCGCTACGGGTGGGTCGTGATGCCACAGATATGGGCAAAGAGAAACCATGTCTGCCAGGCGGGAGCTGTAATACCAAGATATCTATAGAAAATAGTTAGATTTTGAAAGAAAAAAAAAACAATACCAGTTTGATTAATTATGCGGAAGCTTGAATTAAAAGTGATGCTCATGCACTTTGATCAATTCTCACGCTACAATAATGATGTAAAAGTAGATGCTAGTAAACTGCAAAAACAAAATGAGCATTTATAAAATGCTGTAATACATCCATACCATCCTAAGAGTTGTCCACGATACAAGGATAATGACTGACAATAACTAGTACAGGAAAGACAAATCCAAAAGTAAAAGAAACAAGATACAAAGGACCTGATGCAGCAACTACAAAAAAGTAAACCTCCAACAGATGGGAGTTGGGCGAGGAACAGCTCAGGAAGTAGACGGCGCAGTCACGAACCCTAAGGCAAATCCAACCAGAAGGAAAAGCCTCAGAACAAGATAAATAGTAGAGATTCAAGTTAATAAAATAAATAAGTAAACTGGGAAACAAGCATAGCAGTAAAGTGTGTCAGAGACTAACTGAGATTCTCTAGTAAATTTTGAGCCTACTCCGGAGTTTAGCCTAGACACAAACGCATAAGCAGAGATCAATGAAAGGCGTGTGTGTCGTCGCTTGATGTACAAGATTCTAGCATGGGAGTAGATGCAAGGCTTAAGCTACCGTGCTTGCAAGATTCCCTTATTGGTTTCTGTTACCATTTCAAGTGTAAACTCATTTTCCGGCGTCACATCAAACGACACATTCTCTTTCATTGTTTGCCTATGGCGTATGATAAGCTTAATTATCTGCAAGTAATAGATTCAAGTGGGGGCTAGTACGGTACAAGTGTGACTTAAATAAAACTTGCTTGCAAGCGAGAGAGTTTTCTCTACTTGCCTTAAGGAGGAGCCGGGCTTGAAGGCGGCGGCTAAGAGGCAAGGTCAACACTCTAACGGAACCTGTTCAAGATGCGTTCACATGAAATATTTGTTTCAATGCTTATTCTACGCGCACACATGTGACTCTGTTGCGTAAATAATTCAAGGGGGCAAGTTAAGGAATATACCTCCCTCGACAAAGAGGGGAGAAACAGTTACCACAAGAGATCCGAGGGTTTTGGCGGCGGTTGGATCCGGGAACCCTAATTCGGAGAGGGCCTTGAGCGATTCCACCGCCAAGGAGGCCGGATCGGAGCCCAAAAAACCACGAGGAGGCGGGTCCGAGCAAACCCTAGACGTTCCTCGCGAAGTCCGCCGGCCAAAAATCGCAACAGAAGAGGGACGGAGGGCTGCCTACACTTTCAAAAGGAGGTTTCCACGCTAATTTCACTAGGGAAAACAGAGGAAAGGAGAGAAGAAGGGGGGTTAGGGTTTGTCTTACCCTTTTCTGGACGGAGGCGGAGTAGAAGGTGACAAGGCACCGGTTGCTTGGAGGGAGAGGAGTCGCCGGCCTAGGAAGGAGCAGGAGGAGGCGCTGGGCCCAGGGGAGAGGGCTGGAGTAGGCGGCGACCACGCCGGGAGGCGCACGAGTCGCGGGCGACGGGATCTTGCGAGCGCTGCAGCGACGGGATCGGGGTTAGCCGCAACGCCTGCTGCGGAATCGGGAGGAGCGGAACTGAGGGGGGCGCGGCTTTGCGGTTTAAGCAGCGAACCGGGAGGGCTGCTCGGGTAATATATGAGGGGAAACCTAACTTGCAAATTACAATTTTGCCATTGAACCCTTTCCTTATGAACTAGTATAATTCCACACATTATAAAAGAAATGGGCTGCTACACCCAAAAGGGGCAAATTTCAATATTAAATAAATTTGACCTTAAAGAGGATCGTTACAGGGAGGTTGTTGGTGGAGATGAAAAGGAGGAGGTTGTGACAACCGAAGATAATGCTCAAGCAGTGAGAGCTTGGAGGAAGACTAACGCCAAAGCGGAGTTCACTCTGAAGAGAGCTATTGCACCAGACTCGTTCGACCACATCATGGGTTGCAACTTGCAAGTCAGCATCTGAAATCTGAAAAGCTCTTGATGGGCTATTCAACAAGAAGAATGTAGCACGGCTACAATTTCTGGAGAATGTGTTGGTGCGGTCCACTCAAGAGGGGATGCCAATATCCACCTTCTTCTTGAAGGTGAAGAACCTGTGTGCTGAGATCTCGGCTTTGGATCCTGATGAGACGATCTCTGAGGCAAAGTTGAAGAGGCATATACTCCGAGGCCAGCGGAAGGAGTATGTTCCATTTGTTACTTCTGTACAAGGATGAGCTACTCAGCGTTCCTTACTGGAGCTAGAGAACCTGCTATCGTCACAGGAGAGCTTGGCGAAGCAGATGGCTGAAGTATCTATCTCAGAGGGAGATAGCGAGGTGTTGTTCTCAGGGAAGAAGAAGTCATGGGACAAGAGGAAGAAGAACTCCGGAGATGGACCGTCAACATCCTCTCAAGGAGATAAAGGGAAGTTCCTCCCTGCTCGTGACGAGAAGGGGAGAACTCTTTGTTTTGTCTGTAAGAAGTACGGACACATGACAAAGAACTGCCGGACCAATCTGAAGGTCGGTCATGTTGCTGAGAAGGAAGGAGGCCACTAAAGAGGTGGGGCGAGAGGTGGAGGTCACCAGGGTGGTGAGGGAGGAGACAACTGCTTCCTGGCTGAGATGACTGCAACGTCAGTCGATGTCTTAACTTCCATCAACTTCGAGAATGACTGGATTGTGGACTCCGGCTGCGAGCACCATCTTACTAGAGATGTGTCTAAGTTTGCCTCTCTGAAGGCATGTGAAGGGTCGGATGTTATCATCACTGCGGATAATACGGTGCATCCAGTTGAGAAAGAAGGGATGGTATCCCTTAAAAGTGAAGAGAAGCTCGTGACACTGAAGAGTGTGTATCACGTTCCCGGCATGAAGAAGAACCTCTTCTCGGTCGCAAACGCAGTGGATGTTGGATACCACGTGCTGTTTGGATCAAAGGAGGTGAAGTTCCTGAAGAACCTGTCGTCTGTTGATGCTGACATCACGCTCACCGGGAGAAGGGTGAAGGATTTGTATGTTCTGTCTGCAAATGCCTATGTGGACAAGCTGAAGACAAATGACAGCGCTACGATCTGGCATGGGAGGCTAGGTCATGTGGGGATGGACAAGTTGAAAATGATGGCTGTGAAGGGCCTAGTGTCTGGTCTGCTTAATCTCTCTTTCTACGACGATGATCATGTGTATGAGGGCTGTCAATATAGAAAGTCACATCGACTTCCGTTTGACAAGTCGGAGACCAGGTGTAAGACACCTCTTGAGTGCGTACATGCTGATGTGATGGGTTCGTGCGCCACCCTTATTTATGAAGGAAATAAGTATGCGCTGGTTCTGGTGGATGATTACACCCGCTATACGTGGGTATACTTTCTGAGGGAGAAGTCAAAAGTTTTCTTAAAGTTCCAGGAGTGGAAGGAACTTGTGGAGGGGAGGCTGAACCTGAGAGTGAAGAAGCTGAGAAGTGACAAGGGGGGAGTTTACCACTAATGAGTTTGCTTCTTTCTACAGGAAGTTCGACATTCGGCGGGAGCCCTCTTGCGCCCACACCCCTCAGCAAAATGGGGTCGCAGAGAGGAAGATCCGCCATCTGGTGGTGACAACCAGGAGCTTGCTACATGCCAAGGGCATTCCCAAGGCCTTATGGGCAGAGGGAATGGCTTGTGCTACCCACGTTATCAACAAGCTACCACTGAGTCCCAACAGAATGGTGTCTCCACACCAGCTTATGTTCGGGGAGAAGCCAAACGTGGCTCACATGAGAGTTTTTGGTTTAACCTGCTTCGTGCATGTCCCGGATGCTCAGAGAACCAAGTTGGAGCCGAAAGCACGGAAGTATGTCTTCATCGGCTACGATGAGCGGAAGAATGGGTGGAAGTGCATGGACCCGCAGACTCACAAGTTCGTCGTCTCGCGCGACGTGGTGTTTGACGAACTGATCTCGTATCAGGGAATCTCTTCTGTGGTGCTGCCGGAGAGTGGAGAATCAAGCAGGAGAGAAGAGAGAGTCACTGAGGACTCTACTGTGGAGTTGGAGTTATCTCTCAGTGTCCCATCACCATCTGGCTCAGGAGGGGCTTCGTGTTCTAGAAGCAGGGGGAGCGGCGCTTCAAGAGAAGTTGGGAGAAGAGCTGAAGAGGAGGAGTTTACCGGGGTGGTAGAAAGTGGTCAAGCCTTGAGGAGGTCGAAGCGGACCATCGTCCCGCCTGCTCGCTATAAGGAGGGGAACTTCGTGAATTTGGTCTCTTGCTTCTTTACAGGACCACTCGACAAGAGGGAACCTGCCCGCTTTGAAGATGTTGTTGGCACCAAGGGATGAGACGTGACCATAGATGAGGAGATAGAGGCCTTGAAGAAAAATGAGACCTGGGACCTTGTTCTTATGGTTGAAGGCATTAAACCTGTCACTTGCAAGTGGGTGTACAAGATAAAGAAGAGAGCTGATGGAGGAGTAGAGCGGTACAAGGTGAGGCTTGTCGCTCGAGGTTTCTCACAAACCTATGGAGAGGATTACAAGGAAACATTTAGTCATGTGGCAAAGATGACGTCGGTGAGGACGGTCATTGCTCTGGCAGTGTACCGAGGGTGGAAGTTGTGACAGCTTGATGTGAAGAATGCGTTCCTATACAGAGAGATTGACAAGGACATATTCATTGTGCAACCACCTGGATATGTGTCCAAGTCACATCCGCATCATGTGTGCAAGCTGAAGAAATCCCTCTACGGGTTGAAACAGGCGTCGAGAGCCTGGTATGGGAAGATTGCGGAGTACCTGCAGTTTTGTGATTATGATGCCTCAGACTCAGACTCTAGCATTATGTGAAGAGGAGTGAAGATCTTCATGTGCTGTTGTTGCTGTACGTCGATGACATGATAGTGACAGGGAACAACTGTGAGGAGGTCGCGACGCTGAGACAGCAGGTATGCATTCGATTCGAGATGAAGAATCTTGGTGAACTGCATCATTTCCTTAGCTTTCAAGTAGAGAAGAGAATAGACAGGTTGTTTGTTTCCCAGAGGACGTATGCTGAGAAGATTGTCGAGAGATTTGGCATGAAAAAGGGGAAGAGCGGTTTTGTTCCACTAGAGGCTGGGCTGAAGCTTCAGAAGGAAGAAGGGAGGATTCTTCCTGATCCGAAGATCTTCCGGATACTAATGGGGAGTCTTATCTACTTGACTATCACGAGGCCAGACATCGCTTTTGCCGTCGGCCGAGTTAGTCGGTATATGCAGGAGCCGCGGAAACCTCATTTGGAGGCAGATAAAAGGATACTGAAGTATGTGAAGGGAACCCTTGAGATGGGGTTGTTTTATGAAGAGAAAACTGACTTCAAGCTACATGGGTACACGGATGCAGATTACGGAGGTGACGCTGATGATCGCAAGTCGACATCAGGTTACGTGTTTCTATGTGGAGCTGTTGTCATCTCGTGGTGTAGCAAGAAGCAGGATTCTATCTCCCTTTCCACCACTGAGGCTGAGTACAAGACGTCGTCCTTAGCATCTCAGGAGTGTGTCTAGCAGAGGAGGCTGGTGGAAGATGTGGACGAGAAGGTCAGCGGACCTACTGTGCTTCGCGGGGACAATGAGAGTGTCTTGAAACTGATAACAAACCAAGTGTGTCACACATGAATAAAGCACATAGAGATCGGGCATCACTTCATCAGAGAGAAGGTGTTGGGTGGCTTGATTACAGTGGAGCATGCGCGGAGCGAAGATAACCTCGCGGATATATTCACGAAGCCCCTTTCTGCCGGTCCGTTCAGGAGGCTTCGCTCGCTACTTGGAGTTGTTCCCGAAGCTCACTTCAAGAGGGAGTGTTAGATTTTGAAGTGAGCTAACGCCCAGCGTCAGAGATAACGCAGGCGTTAGCTCGGCTTTTAGAAGGTCTATCCTTCTCCTATAAATAGGAGGGCAGACCCCCCCCCCCCCCCCCCTCTGAGATAGAGATCGACTTTGGGCGAGATAGCAGAGAACTCGGAGCGAGTTCGGCGAGTGACCTAGAGAAGGTCTCCTGAGTGAGAGTACTCGCGAGTTAACGCGGAGCGTTAACTACTTAACGCGGAGCGTTAACTACTTAACGCGAGGCGTTAGTGTATGCGAGTGCGAGTGTGGCTCGTGAGCTGCGAGTGCGAGCTGCGAGCATGCGAGAAGTAATCTGCGAGAGGGCTAAGCGAGGCATTAGGAGTTAACGCCGGGCGTTAGCGAGTAGCACTTGTGTGGTGTGCTGTGGAGGAGAAGCGGACACCGTCCGCGACCAGTTTCTTTCTTATTTGGCTGTTGTAAATCGAGTTGTATGCAACTTGTATTCAGCCCTGTAAACTTGTAACTTGTAACCTTCATTATAAATAGAGGAGAAGTGTTTGTGTTCATCCTTGGTGTTCTTGTCTCGGTGCTCAATTGGTCCCGAAAACTTCACACTTCCAGCTCAGCCGAACTTTATCGCCTACAGGCGGCAAATGCACCTCCCTCGAATCTCACCAACCATTGCATGACTGACGCACAAGTACTCCCAGAGTCTGCTCGCTTTGTCTCCTACAACAAAAATTATTACTCCCACATCCTCGTTACCGGTTTGCTCCCTAACCCGGTTGCCGTCCCGGCCTTCTGTCACCCCCAATTATGTATATCTATAAGAAAGTAACCTTGTCGTTGAACAAGTGGCTATTAGTACTCCCATCATGTTTGTTTGGCCCGTGACTATAATTTCTCATTCCCTTGCATCGTCTTAGTTTTGGCATGTATGCAGTTTTCTTTTTGATATTTTGAAGATTCTTTCATACTAGTCTCTAGCTTTCTGCAATGACCAATTATTAAGAATAGTTAAAATAAATGAATCAGTAGCGGCAAATTTTCTGCTCTCCCTAATTGAAGCCTTTTAGGCTCTGTTTGGCACGGTGGTAGCGGTCGTGAACGTGGTGGTTATGAACTGTCATTCATGAACGTCCGATCTCACCTAATGAACATTCACTTTTATGTTCAAAACTAGTTTTTTTTCTTGGTGGCGGTCACAACCGTTATGTCAAACAAGCATTCTATGACGGTGACGTTTTTTGTCCAAACTCACCGGGCAAAAAAAAACGCGCCAAACAGAGCCTTAATCTGTTGGAAGCACTGTGAGCCCAAGAAAATAACAAACTTTGCGACAAATAAGGTTTGCGGTAAATAGAACTATTGTAAGCAGAAGCATACAAACACATGTATGATGGTACTCCCACTTTGCTTAGTTTCGACTAAGGCTCTGTTTGGGACGATCGTGGCAGTGGAAAAAGTTCTATTCTCACCGCCGCCGCTCCTTTGCTAGCGCTTGGTTTCCAGGAGGTGGGAAAATGTTTGTGCAAAAAAGGAGTTCTCAGGTCTTTTTGGAAATAAGTGAATACTCCTACTTTCAAAACAAAACAAAAATTCTGTGTTTTCATGCTTCTCTTCTCGTAGCTCTATATTTTCATTCTCGTCCTACTACTTTTCCTATCAATGTTTTTTGTGAAAGCACTACAATCCCACCATTAATTTCCAACTATTATTTTTCTTGCCCCCAAAGCAGTTTCAAACGGAGCCCTTCCCTAGCTTTAAGACCACCATGAGACAATACTTCCTCTAATCTCAGATTTCACAGTTGCTGCCTATTTATAGGCTTCCTAAGTCATAACCCACATTTCCTCTCTCTAGATTCATGTACTTCACTCGACTGAAATTTCCTCATGCTTGCAGCTCTTTTCAAATATCCGGTGGCTGATTTCCTCTTTTCTTGCCAAGTGGATTATTGACCCATTGAGTCTCCACCAATTCATTATAAATCTCTTTGGTTATTGCCGCCAGGTCAGCTTTGTTTGATTTAAACCGCCTTTGACTATTGTCTTCTTCCTTGAGCAATTGGGCCGCCTTCAATTTGCCGACTTTCAGCTACCGCGCCGCCTTCTTGATTCTGTTGCAAGCTTTTCAGCCATCTGGATATGCTTTGTAGTTTCCTCACGTGACTAAATCATCCAAATAAATAACTACACAACACCTTCCTAATTGATAAACACTGGAAGGAGAAGAAGAAGAGTAACAGAGATTGATAATTTAGAAGAAGAAGGAGAAGAGTAAGAAGCAGGATGGAGAGTAGTGAACATTAAAATTCCAACTCCAAGCTCTACCTTGCAGAATTAAATAGTTAGATATAATAAGGGCGATTTAGTAATAAAAATTGACTCTTCTTCTTCATCTTACAGCTTAATTTTTTTTTTCAGAAAGGAAATTAACATTTGAGTCATCTTCTTCAGGAAATGGGGGCTGTGCTGAATGCTTTGACTTCTGGCAAGCTCTTCATCTTCTCATCTCTTCGACTTTGTTGTTAATTGCTGGCTTCTGCATTAACTGCCTCAACAATCATTAGTCTTGCGGTGCTTTGCTCCTCGAATAGAAAAAAGAGAGTATATTTTTACTATCGGTTTAAGTTTATTATGGAACAAATATGCTGATATTTGAAATGATTTATAATCATATTGTTAGTTCTTTGTTAGCACGTTTGCATTGTGTGATATGCACAAAATCCACTTGGATCAAATAGCCCAAGTCATTTTGGACCTGAACACACACAGCGTCCAAGAAATGACTTGGCATGATCAAGTTCATCACACAACAACTCGATGTCAGTGACTACTCAACCTGGGATAGTAGGACGCCGGCTTGCCTCTATCAAGTAGCTGCCGCCACACGTAGACAATGCTCAAGCCGGCTACCTACTTGGCAAGTCAGCAAATATCTGCTTACTCGGGCAACAAGTTAACTTATCGTGCGAATTAAGTTTTTTCCTAAAAGAAGCGGAAGAGGCGGAATAAGCTTCGCAAGCAAAGGGAGAATGTGGTTCGCTTGTTGAAGTTAAAGAGAAAGAGGTGGGTAAAAAGGCAGTCCAATAAAGAAGAGAAAATCCATGAATACAACCAAGGAAGAGGCTGTGGACAAGGTAGAGGACTAAATTGGAAACAAATTCAAAGAAAATGTGTGAAAAATCAAACGTTGAATGCTTGGGAATATATAAATGATGTGAATGAAAGATCCTCCTTGTGGAGAGCAACAATAAAGAAGAAGAACCACTGTGTTTCTTGCATGGAAAGGCAGTGATAGCGAAGATGAATTCACGCGAAAATTGTATGTCCGGAGCCCGGACTAAATCCGGGCACAAACTATAGAGTTATTTTCGACATCTGAAATATGTCTACTACATGGACATCTCAGGATGTCGAAATTACATTTCATGTGTCCGGAAAAACTTATGACCGAGCTCCGGACACAAAAATCTCGTTGAATTCGAAGTGCTGGTTTGCAAATGCAGTGAGAAAGAAGATTCTTGTGCAAGCAGACATTAAAGTCAAAGATACTTGGAAGATTGAAAATGTTACCTAAATTCAAAGATACTCTTAAAGTCAAATGTGTTTAAAACCAAGAAAAAAATCAAAAAGATGTGACAAAATGAAAATGAATATCCAAGAGAGAAGTGAAGCTCGAATATGTGAAGAATTAATTAAAGTTGATTTATGAATGAAACATGACTCTGTGTGAGTTAACATATCATGCATGAAGAAAATTTTAAAACAGTATTTTTATTAATGCTTTAATACAAAGTTTTATTTTCCTCCAAAGTTATAAAAAAGTTATTTAGATAGTTTCTTTTTTCTTTTGAAATTTAATATTATATTAATGTGTCATTAGTCGTAGCTAAGATTTGATTTTACATATTTTTACCTCCCCTCTAAGTTTCCCCAATTTACAAAAATGCCCCTTCCATTAGAAATATGAATGGAAAATGATAAAATCAACTAAATTATTTTATCATTGAAAATACAGTCATGACTGCTTCAACGATTCTACCTAACTAACACCTCGTCCACGATTCATGACACCTGCTAACTCCGTCTCCGTGATGATGGTGAATCCTACTGCGAGGTTCGACGCTATTATTAGAGATGTGGCAAGCACAGAACTCGCCTCAACAATGAACTTCATAGCCAAAGATCCATCTTTTGATGGAAGACTATAAATTGATGACTTGTTTGATTGGTCGTTAAGTGGGGAAATTTTCCTTCACGCCTCATAAATTTCACTTGGTCGACAAATTCTTGTGGCAGATGCTCAATTTGAAAGAGGAACCACCCTCATTTGGTGGACAGAGTATGATAATGATAAGACTGTCTATATATTGATTATTCCTAGCCTCCGACGTGGCCACATGACAGATGAAGGCTCTCATAAATCTAATGTTTCTTTTGAAAGATCGGCAACCCAACATATTCTAGAAATTTCACTATCGTGCATGCTCTTAGGAACGAAGATCGAAAACAACAACGAAAGAACAAGAAATCAACGCAGAAAACACACAGATTTACGTGGTTCGATATGTTTGTTTACGTTCACGGCCGCACTGGTGTTTTCACTATTTCTTTTCAGTTACAGAAGCGAGATGCAAAGAAGTCCTTTTATACTTGAAGTCTAAGGCAACCGTAATAATGAAATTACATAAATATCCCTGCCCAAAAAATGGATCCGCGAAAAGCAGTGGATTAATCGCCAGTACGATCAGACTTCATATCTCCAACACATGCAGGACATGCTTAGTACATGTTGCGGGTCACTCGACGCTCTGGTAGACCGGTCGAATTGAACCACCTTAGCTCCAGAGCGAGCCGAGCGCGCAAACAGTCAATGAAAGGGTGAATAAATGACAAGAAGACTTTTTATCGTGGAAAACCTGGAAAGGGTGAAAAACCACGCGGTCGGAGCTGTGCCGATCAAATTTCACTATCTTCTGGTTGGTTACAATTGAAAGTTGAGAACTCGAGCGCGACAGGCCGCTGCTCGTTACAATGATAGAGAGAGAAAACCTCGAGGGTGACAGATCACCTCTCGAGAGACTAAGTACTTTTCTAGGAACGAAAGTGAGATTCTCGAGTCGCCTTTCGTAGCTTGAAGGATTCCCAACCTGCTTAGAAGACTATCTTCCGAAGCGAAGAAAAATCTTCGAAGGCACGAAGGAGACCTTCGAAGGCTCGGAGGAGATCTTCGAAGATTCGAAGAAGATCTTCGAAGATCGAATGAGATCTTCAAGCGTCGAAGGAGAATTCCAAGGAAATCTTCAAAGGAGCTCTCTAGGGCGTAGAAGACAAGGTCCCTTGAAATGAAGGCTCTGGACTCCTTTTATAGCCTTGGGCAGGGGTAACCCGATAATTTTGTTGTTGTAACCACCGTAACCACCTGACGGGCGAAACACGCTGGTCGATTTGGAGCACACGGATCGCCACTTTTTGTATACTCCCGTCTTGCCCCCCCCCCCCCCCCCCCCCCCCCCCCCCGCGGGCAGTTCGGTCAGCTTAGGCAATTTGGGCGGGCTTCGTTGATGGCGTTGAGCGCAGTAAACTGGACCTGCAATCTAGGAAATCAGGAAAGGTTAACTATCGCGTGCGTCGTGAACATGGAAGTGTTCTCAGCGCGCAACGAACACGGAAGCGTTCTGAGCGCGCAACGAACACAGGAGCGTTCTGAGCGCGCAACGAATGTAGAAGCACTTAGCTTGTTTCGCGGGCGGAAAGCCAAGGATGCAATTGCGCGTGCCTGTTTGAGTCCGTGCCTCTCAAGACGGGAAGTCGCACCCTCCTGAAAAGGAGGGGTGCTTGCATTTCGGTCTCCTCCCCCCCCCCCAAGAGGGGCACGGCGCCGACCGCACCCCACTAATGCTGGTGCGGTTTCGGTCGCCCCCACTATGCGGAGAGCGGTCTCGGCCGTACTCTGCGAGCGGGGTGCGGGCTCTACCCCCTTAGCCGGGTGCGGCTATGCGACTTTGGCTGCGCCCGACGGTGGTGGGGTGCGGCCTCGCTACCGCATAAGCGGGCTCTGACGAACGATGGTTGTGGCGGTTTATTCCCCAATCTCAATGTCACTGGGGTTAGCATTCCCCCACTAACTCCACTCTCATAGTGGGGATACGGCCAAACGCACCCCCGGAGAGTTATATAAATGCATGCGTGTATACCATTTTCCCCCCAAACCTTCAAAGTCCACTTTGTCGTTTGAGGGAGTTTGAAGATTTTTCTACCTTCTTTGCGGTGTCTTGGATCTAGAGACCTTTAGGAGGAGGATCGTTTTGACGCTGTCAAGAGTTGACCTTTGCGTTTGTACTTTCTGTTCTCGTTTCGTCGTGTTGATCTTGCTACTCCATTGTTTTAATTATTTTCTATGGGAGGATTGACCCTAAATTCGACGGTGAAGAGCGTTAGTCTTCAAACCGCTGGTAACTGTTCGAGGGACAGACCCTTACGGTTACAGGGGGAACGGGCCCCGGAGTTGACGGTGAAGAGAGTTAGTCTTCAAACCGTTGGTAACCGTTCGAGGGACAGGCCCTTACGGTTACATGGGGAACGGGCACCGGAGTTGACGGTGAAGAGCGTTAGTCTTCAAACCGCTAGTAACCGTTCGAGGGACAAGGCCTTACAGTTACAGGGGGAACAGGCCCCAGAATTGACGGTGAAGAGCGTTAGTCTTCAAACCGCTGGTAACCGTTCGAGGGACAGACCCTTACGGTTACAGGGGGAACGGGCCCCAGAATTGAAGGTGAAGAGCGTTAGTCTTCAAACCGTTGGTAACCGTTCGAGGGACAGGCCCTTACGGTTACAGGGGGAACAGACCCCGGAGTTGACGGTGAAGAGCGTTAGTCTTCAAACAGCTGGTAACCGTTCGAGGGACAGTCCCTTACGGTTACAGGGGGAACGGGCCCCAGAGTTGACGGTGAAGAGCGTTAGTCTTCAAGTCGCTGGTAACCATTCGAGGGACAGGCCCTTACGGTTGCAGGGGGAACGGGCCCCGGAGTTGATGGTGAAGAGCGTTAGTCTTCAAACCGCTGGTAACCGTTCGAGGGACAGACCCTTACGGTTACATAGGGACGGGCCCCAGAGTTGACGGTGAAGAGCGTTAGTCTTCAAACCGCTAGCGACCGTGCGAGGGAAAGACCCTTACGACGTTATATTCTTTAGTGAAAACGTATGACATCATTTTTGCTTAAACATGTTAGTGTTGAACCATAGCTTTCATTACATAAGGTTAGTTTGCACGAGTGGGGGCTCGTGGCTTTTTACATAGCAATAAATAAAAACAAGTTCACTGATAAAAACGGCGCAGGTTGCGCAGGTTCTGCGCGTTCCAAATACGTGGTAGTGTCTTTCCTTCTGCCGTTCGGAGCTTGTACGTCACGGGCTTCCCCATTGTAGTGACAACGTACGGTCCCTCCCAAGTTGGTGAGAGTTTGTCTCTTTGCGGGCCTTTTCCTGTTGCTTCGATGCTGCGTAGGACAAGATCTCCGACATTGATTGGTCTCGATTTTACCCTGAGATCGTAGAGCCGGGATACACGCCTCTGGTAGACGGCGATGCGCTGGGCCGCCGCGTCCCTAATTTCGGGGACCAAGTCAAGGTTTTCACGGAGCAGTTCGTCGTTCTTTTCGGGGTTGAAAGTCATTACCCGGATACTAGGAACGTCAATGTCGACAGGAATGATTGCTTTTGTGTCGTAGCAGAGATTGTACGACGTTTCTCTAGTCGGAGTCCTTTCTGTGATGCGGTATGCCCATAGTACATTTGGGAGTGCATCTACACATTGCCCCCTGCCTCCTGCAGGCGAGTCTTGAGTCCTTTGAGGATAGTACGGTTTGTCACTTCGATTTGACCGTTAGTTTGTGGATGGGCTACGGCTATATGGCGGAGGTTGATTTTCAGATCCTCACACATTTTTGTGAATGACTTCTCCATGAATTGAGTGTCATTGTCGGCAACGATTACTGCTGGGATTCCTAAGCGGTAAACGATGTTCTTCCATACGAATTGCTTGAAGTTCTCTTCGGTGATTTTGGCAAGGGGTTCAGCTTCTACCCACTTGGTGAAGTAATCAATAGCCATGATGATGAACTTCCTTTGACCAGATGTCATAGGGAGGGGCCAAGCAGATCGATTCCCCATTGAGCAAATGACCAGGCGCCTTGGAGTGCTGTGAGAGAAACTGGGGGTTGATGAGGTATGTTCGCGTGGAGTTGGCAGCTCTTACACTTTTGGACGAACTCGGTTGCGTCCTTCTTCATCGTTGGCCAATAAAAACCCTGACGCAGGATCTTTCGAACCAGAGCTCTTGCGCCCAGGTGTTCCCCCCAGATACCAATGTGAGCCTCCTTTAGTGTGTATTCTGCTTTTGTTTCTGGGAGACATTTTAGGTAGGGTCCTGAGAAGGCCCGCCGGTAGAGCTCCCCTTCGATGACGATGAACGAGGCGGCTCGCATCTGTAGCCATCGTGCTTCTATGCGGTCGGCGGGAAGGTCTCCTCGTTCAATGTAGGCTCGGAGGGGGGTCATCCAGGATAATTCTTCTTTATCGATTTCGGCGATCTCCCACGCCCCTTAAATGCTTGGGATTATGATGTCTTCAACCCGGCGTCGCCGGGACTGATAGTTAGAAGGGGAGGTTGTGAGTTTGGAGAGTGCATCAGCCCTTGAGTTCTGCTCCCTTGGGATGTGTAAGACTTGGTATGAGGGTATCTTTTGGAGGAGAGACTTCACAAACGTGAGATATTACGCCATCTGGTCACTCCTTGCCTCGTAATCCCCATCGATCTGTGAGACTACCAATTGTGATTCGGTGTAGATCATCAGGTTCTCTGCTTTAAGGTCGATGGCGAGTCGAAGGCCAGCGATCACGAGCTCGTATTCGGCGATGTTGTTGGTTGCAGGGAACTTCAACCTGAGGCCGTACTCCAAAGTAATATCCTCTGGACTGACTAGGAGCAACCCTGCTCCTGCTCCTTTGGTCGCAGAGTCCCCGTCGATGTAAAGAGCC
The DNA here is from genome assembly GCA_033032865.1 of Dactylorhiza incarnata. NCBI lineage: Eukaryota > Viridiplantae > Streptophyta > Magnoliopsida > Asparagales > Orchidaceae > Dactylorhiza > Dactylorhiza incarnata. The sequence continues at coordinate 1,637,507 of JAWHQI010000260.1, forward strand.
CATCGAGCGGCGGAGGTGTCTTTAACGGGGACGACCTCTGGCGGGAGGGTGTTTTCCATGATGAAGTCAGCGAATACTTGAGATTTGATGTCTGGTCATGGTAGGAAGTGGATATCGAACTCGCCTAGCTCGACTGCCCACTTTACCAACCTTCCAGATACTTCCGGCTTTTGGAGGATGGCTTGTAACAGCAATTGGGTCAACACCTTTATCGTGTGGGCCTGAAAGTAAGGTCGAAGCTTTCTCGCGGAAAAGACAAGAGCGAAAGCCGTTTTGTCAGTCGTCGGGTATCTGGTTTCGGTGTCGGTGAGGACCTTGCTGAGGTAGTAGATGGTCCGCTGGACTCCCCCTTCGTCTTTAATCAGCACCGAGCTGACGGCAGTTGGGGATATCGCCAAGTAAAGGTACAGAACTTCTCCCGGGATAGGCTTTGACAGGAGTGGTGGTGAGGCCAGGTATTGTTTGAGGAGCTCGAAAGACGTCTGGCACTCGTCCGTCCAATGAAATCCCGAATGATGTGCCCCCTGAAGAATTTTGAAGAAAGGAAGATATTTATCTCATGTCCGTGCCAGGAATCGTGAGAGAGCGACAATCCTTTCGTTTAAGCATTGTACCTCCTTAACGTAACGGGGTGGGGACATGTCTCCCAGCGCATTGATCTTCTCGGGATTCGCTTCGATTCCCCAGTGGGTGATCATGAAACATAAAAACTTCCCTGGTGTTACGCCAAATGCGCATTTGCTGGGGTTGAGCCGCATTTAGAAGAGGCGAAGGAGCTGAAAGCATCTTTCCAGATCCTCCAAGTAGTCGTGTCGGTGGACGTTCTTTACCAGCATATCGTCCACGTATACTTCCATTGTCTTGTCGATGAGGTATTTGAATACTTTGTTCATCAATCTCTGGTAAGTTGCTCCGGTGTTTTTGAGACAGAACGACATGACTTTGTAGCAGTAGACCCCCTTATCTGTTCGGAATGCAGTGTGATCCTCGTCCGTCAGGATCATCCTGATCTGGTTGTAGCCCGAGTAAGCGTCCATGAAGCTAAGGAGTTCATGTCCGTCTGTTGCATCAACCAGTTGATCGATCCTTGGAAGGGGGAAACTGTCCTTTGGGCACGCTTGATTCAGGTTACTGTAGCCAACGCACATTCGCCACTTCTCTGAGGCCTTCTTTATCATAACCACATTGGCGAGTCATGTGTGGTATTTTGCTTCACGGATGAATCGTGCTTCCAGGAGTTTCTCTACCTCCTCTTCGATCGCCTTAAACCGCTCTGGAGCGAAGTTCGCTTTTTCTGGATTACCGGCTTGCAAGCAGGGTTAATGTTTAAAGAATGAAATATGACTTCTGGATCTACCCCGAGCATCTCTTCCGGACTCCATGCGAAGACATCCTCATTAGCGCGAAGGAAGAGAGTGTATTCTTCTCGCTCTTCCTTGGACAAGAGGGATCCGACCTGAATGGTTTGGGTCGGATCTTGCTGGGATAACGACACTTCCACGAGCCCTTCAACAGGTGCTCCGCGTTGCAAAGTGGTCTCGTCCCGTAGGTCAAAGTTGTCGATGTTGAGAGCGGTGGCCTCCACCGGTCGAGCTTGTTTCAGATAACAGGTTCGCGCTGCTTCTTGGTTTCCTCTCACGATCCTTATTCCCGCGGCGGTTGGGAACTTCATGGCTAGATGTGGAATGGACGGAATTGCTCCAAAGGTGGATTGAAGCGGTCTTCCAAAAATGGCATTGTAGACGGAGGAAGATTCCACAACCACGAACTGGACGTCGTTGATTGCCTTGGGAATTCGCCCAACGTGACAGGGAGGGTGATCATGCCCTGAACTGGAACAGGTCGGTTGTCGAAGTCGTAGACGGGCCCGGCTGCGGGGCTGAGTTGTTCCTTCGTAAGCTTCATGTTTTATAGAGTGGACATGAACAGAACGTCGACTAAGCTTCCATTGTCGACCAATATTCTTTTGACGTTGAAGCAAGGGTCCCTGATCCCCGCGCTGATCACGAGTGGATCCTGGTGCGGTAGTCGTACCCCTTGTAGATACTCATCTCCGAAAGTGATCGTGATGTCTTGTTTGAACTTCTTATCTTCGTGATCTCTTGGGGGTTTGGCGATTGAGAGGACCTGCGCGGCGAGTGTGGGAGGTCCGACGATGGTCTCGATCTCCCCAACCATTGGCCTTCCTCCTGCCTCTCCTTGAGCAGCGGGAGGTTGCCCCCTTGCCTCTCTAGGCAGCTGGGGTTGGTTGGGTATTTAACCCTGCAGGAATCTTCCGAGGAGTCCCTGGCAGACAAGACGCTCAATTTCATCTTTTAGCATGGAACGTTCTTCAGTGGCGTGCCCAGTTCCTCGGTGGAACTCGCAGTACTTTGATTGGTCGCCTCTCGGATTTGGGAGAGGTACCCTTGGTCTATGAAGTTCCAGGTTGTTCTGGATGGCGTAGAATACGTTGGTTCAGCTGGTATTCAATAGGGTGTAAACCCTGGGCCGTTGCGGATCCGGATCTCTTTGGGGATTGCGACGTCGCTCGTCAATGCGGTGTTCTTCATTACGCTGCTCTTCCGATCTTCCAGGGGCTTGCTCCAACCCCTTTTCCTCCTTTGGCTACCTTCGAATTGTTGTCGATGCGCCTCGATAGCCTCGTCGACTGCTATCTGAGCTTCTACCCGATGAATGAGATCGGGATAACTTGGCACTGTTTCCCTCATCAGGGCTGAGTAAAAGCCACTTGGATAGAGAGCCCCGAGGAAAACGCCCCGCAGGAGCTCAGGATCGACCTCTGGGATTTGTCTGGCCTCTGCAGTGAAGCGGCGGAAGAAATCTTTAAGAGTTTCTCCATTGTTCTGGCGGATCCCTAAAATATGGGAGGGGTCTCGGACAATCCTGCGGTGGGCGATGAACTGGTCGGTGAACCGTCGTGCTATTTCTGCGAAGCTATCTATGGCTTCATCTCGCAGAGAATGGAACCAAGTGGGCGCTTGGCCTTTCAAGGTTGTTGGAAACACAGGACAGAGGAGCTGGTCCGGAGCGTTGTAAATTCTCATGATGGTAGTGAAATGGTTGACATGCTCCAGTGGGTCGTCTGTCCCATCGAACGTTTCTATGTTGGAGAGCTTGAAGCCATGAGGAATTGGGTGAGCTAGAACGTGTGGCGCCAGTGGGGAGCCGTTGTGCAGGTGACGGCGAGCGAAAGCAGCACGCCGCCTGACCTGACCGTACTCCTCCGCTATTACATCGCGTATTTCTTCTCGAGTGGTCCTCCCTACTGCTTGCCCAAGGTCGATTCTTCCTTGGCGTTGGTGATGGCGGTCGCCTTCTGGTCCCCTAACTGGACGAGCGGGATGAGCGAAGCTTGTTGCATCCGAAAGTTCTTCTGAGATATCATCCTCCCGAACAGCTGCCTCGATCGGAGCATGATTCAAGGCTGGGGGGAGCGGAACATTCATCATTGGAGGTGGAGCGGGAGCTCGAGGAACCTCGAGATTTCTCAGTAGGGTTAGCTCTCAGTTTAATGCTCCTCCATTTGACGCATGCGCCCTTCCAGCGCTACTATGGGAGCATTTCCTGCTTCTTCTGCGGGGGGCGCGTTTATGAGTGAATGCGAGGGAGCTGGATCGACGCGCACCTCTGGGATTGATCCCTCAGTGGTGCGGGCACTCCTTCTGGTCATTGTCAGATGTTTTCCAGAGGAAATCTCTGCAGACCCTGGCAGAGTTTTGGGAACTTTGATTCCCACAAACGGCATCAAACTGTTGCGGGTCACTCGACGCTCTGGTAGACCGGTCGAATTGAACCACCTTAGCTCGAGAGCGAGCCGACCGCGCAAACAGTCAAGGAAATGGTGAATAAATGACAAGAAGACTTTTTGTCGTGGAAAACCCGGAAATGGTGAAAAACTACGTGGTTGAAGCTGTGCCGACCAAATTCCATTATCTTCTGGTTCGTTACAATTGAAAGCTGAGAACTCGAGCGCGACAGGCCGCTGCTCGTTACAATGAGAAAGAGAAAACCTCGAGGATGATGGGTCACCTCTCGAGAGACTAAGTACTTTTCTAGGAACGAAAGTGAGATTCTCGAGTCACCTTCCGTAGCTTGAAGGATTCCCAACCTGCTTAGAAGACTATCTTCTGAAGCGAAAGAAAATCTTCGAAGGCACGAAGGAGATCTTCGAAGGCTCGAAGGAGATCTTTGAAGGCTCGAAGGAGATCTTCGAAGATTCGAAGAAGATCTTCGAAAATCGAAGGAGATCTTCAAGCGCCGAAGGAGAATTCCAAGGAAATCTTCAAAGGAGCTCTCTCGGGCGTAGAAGACAAGGTCCCTTGAAATGAAGGCTCTGGGCTTCTTTTATAGCCTTTGGCAGGGGTAGCCCGGTAATTTCGTCGTTGTAACCACCGTAACTACCTGGCGGGCGAATCACGTTGGTCGATTTGGAGCACATGGATCGCCACTCTTTGGATATTCCCGTCTTGCCCCCCGGGCAGTTCGGTCAGCTTGGGCAGTTTAGGCAGCTTTGTTGATGGCGTTGAGCGCAGTAAACTAGACCTGCAATCTAGGAAATCAGGAAAGGTTAATTGTCGTGTGCGTCGTGAACATAGAAGCGTTCTGAGCGCGCAACGAACACGAGAGCGTTCTGAACGCGCAACGAACACGGGAGCGTTCTAAGCGCGCGATGAATGTGGAAGCACTTAGCTTGTTTCGCAGGCGAAAAGCCAAGGATGCAATTGTGCGTGCCTGCTTGAGCCCGCGCTTCTCAAGACGGGAAGTCGCACCCTCCTGAAAAGGAGGGGTGTTTGCGTTCTGGTCGCCCCCCGAGAAGGGCACGGCGCCGACCGCACCCCACCACATGGGGTGCAGCTAGAGCCGCACCCCACTAAGGGGGGTGCGGTTTCGGCCACCCCCCCCCCCCCCCACTAAGCGGAGTGCGGTCTCGACTGCACTCTGTGAGCGGAGAGCGGGTCGTACCCCCTTAGCGAGGGGCGCTTAGCCGCACCCCCTTAGTGGGGTGTGGCTACGCGACTTTGGCTGCGGTCGATGGTGGCGGGGTGCGGCCTCGCTGCCGCATAAGCGGGCTCCGACGAGCGATGGTTGTGGCGGTTTATTCCCCACTCCCATTGTCACGGGGGTTAGCATGCCCCCATTAACTCTACTCTCATGGTGGGGATACGTCTAAACGCACCCCCAGAGAGTTATATAAATGCATGAGTGTATATCAGTAGTACATGAGCGTTGAACTGGGTTTAGCACAACAAGACCCACTTCCCCTTTAGGAAACTTCTCGCGACAACTATGCTATAGGCATGGTCGCCCAATTGATCTAGGTTGTCACCAAAGTCATCTGCCCGATGGTTTCACGGTGATCGTCAGTGTTGCACATGTGTCGACCATCTTATTGCAACCAATTATAAATATATTTATCATCATTTTGACTCAGCATTGTAAAGTACTGTGGATCTAAAGCTACAACTGTTTAGCTAAGATATCCTTAGACAATGCCCTTGCCTCAATTCTGATCATTTCTTTGAGCGGCTTTCCCACTAAGTGGGTGTGTTTTGTCTGCCACAGGGGTTGTTGCAGTGAGTTGTTGGATAGAGCATGCCAGCACTTTGATCTTCATCATAATGATGGTGTTGTCTCAGCTGCTTCAAGCACGCCAAAAGTTTTGGTATCACCTAGCTGGTGCTTAATAAACATAAGCTTGTAACGATAGGCTTCGCTTTGGCGGCACGAAGAGGTACGGTGATCATAAAATAATTCGGCGAAAAAGAGGTCTTGACGTTGTAGTCATGCAGGTTTTTTCATGTAATCGCATCATCGGTGCCGGGGGAATTCACATCAAAGCCGCAAGAACTATTTCGACTTAGTGGCATGTTCATAGGCATCATTTGCACCTGAATGTAGCAAATTTCACAAAATGATATGTTATATGTTGCACGTCCAAGCCATCAAATTTAAAGGGCGCTGATATTAGCACCGTACTTTAGGCTATTCGCAGTAGCGGATAATCGCAAGCATAGTTTTGAGGAGTTGGCTATACACAAGAAGTCTTCTATTAGCAAGCATTATTTTAAGAGTTTGGCTATTCTCAAATAGTCTTCTCATCCAACTTTTATTTCCCTAATTCTCTGACTAAATGACAATAAGTTTTGAGTAAAATCAAAAGAGATCATGCATATTGGGTCCTAAACAGTTTTCAATGTTACAGCTACAGATTGAATGATTAACACAAAAAAAAAATTATTAAAAAAGAATGCAACTAAACAGGCACTAAATTTAGCTGCAATGGTGAAAAATGCTTACCTTGAGCAAAGTTAAGAACCTTTTCTACAATTTTTATGCCAATCCACTTTGAGAGCTCGGAGTAATCTTCTTCTTCTTCATTTCTGTTCTCCTTCTCTTAATTTCCTCTTTTTAGACACCAGCATCTCTCTCTCCAACATCTCCCCCGCCAATTTCATAATGCATAATAATGCTCCAGGGAAAGTCGATCCTACAGCACTATAATGTGTTCTCATTGAGTTTAACCCCACTCAGAAGGGGATACAATACAATTGCTATCATCCTCTTCCTACTAATAAAAATATTTATCTCTGTGGAAGTAATCTTCAGTGAGTCAGAGTCCTACCTCCGTTCCTCATTTCAGTGGGGGTGTTAGTGAAGCGAGCTTGTCCATATATGAGTTCTATATAACATGCTTCTAAAAGGACACAGCGGGAAGAAGCCGACGAAGTGTTGAAGTCATAGTACTGTTCTTCTTCTCTCAGGCGAATCAGAATATTTTTTGAAATTGAATCACCTCCAGATGAACAAATCGAGAATTGGGGTTTTCATCGGCGGCACCGAGGCGGCCAGTCTTCCGATCGGAATAGGAGGCTTCTCCGCCTGCAGGAACGATGATCAACAGAAAGCTTCGAGGCTGTGGGCAGAGACCGCGACGGATTCGTCCTCGTAGAGTGCTCCGGGGTTCTGGTTATTCTGGTTCGCAGAAAGCTTGGAGGCCGTGGTGCGAGAAGATTTCGATAGTTATTCTAAAAGCTCTAAAAATTTTGGGCGCAGATATCCGCGTTACATTTTTTGACTATCCGCACTTTATTTGTATGAGTTATTACGCGTCTTTTGAAAATACGTCTTGTACATACATTTTTAGGAAAAGTGCTCAACACTAAAGTTGTAAATCTTGACGAGATCTACAACTTTCGTGTTGAACACTTTTCCTAAAAATGCATGTACAATGCGTATTTTCAAAATGTGCGTAATAACTCATACAAATAGAGTGCGGACAGCCAAAACTGCGGTGCGGATATCAGCTCCCAAAAAATTTTGGAGTCGAGCTTCGTTTGGCGCGACGGTCACGAACACGGTAATTATGAACCGCCGTTCGTGAACGCCCTAGCTCACCTAAGGAACTTTATAAACTTTTATGTTCAAAATTTGTTTTTTTTTATGGCGGTTATAATAATCGTTGTCATGGCCAACATATATTCCATAACAGTGAAGTTTTTGTCCAAACTGATCGGAGCAAAAAAGCCGCTCGAAACGGAGCCTCAATTGGTTCCGAAAGATATTGATATTGATAGAACGCAAACAAACTATCTTTTTCCGATTAATTTTCAGAAAGTAATTTTTTCCGGTGCACACCCGGGTGACAAAATATTCATGTGTCGAGCGGTTCATGCAATTTCGATTTGTTTGAGTAAGAGTGATCCTAGCTATATAAATCTTCTCAAACAAACTCTAGCTATGTAAATCTTCTCAAACAAACCAAAATAGTATGAACGGTGAAGAAATCGTCTTTCTTCTACAACTCGGTCTCTATCCGTGCATTTATTTTATGAATCATAATCCGTGCACACATTGAAGTGCTCAGAAGGTCGTCAGAGATGTTCCTTCGTTATCAGTCCTGCTCAGGAGAACGAAAATATTGAATGCTCAAGTCTAAAATTAATCTGCGGATAACAATTTGTAAAATAGAAAAAATTGATTTGCGGATAGACATTTCTGATTTGCGAATAACAATTCTCATATATTATAAGCTATTTGATATAAATTTTATAACTGTATCATAGGCGGAATTTTTGTGTGGTTTTTGTGTCAAATTATTTATCATGGTATTGCATGCATTTACATCAAATTATTTAGGCGATTGATATAAGCACGTCTTAATTGGATATAAGCGGTCATTTGCTATACGTAACCTATAAATCGATATTTGTAGCCCCCAAAGAAATCACATTTAGATTTCTAAAAGTGCTGAAGAGGATGGTGAAATGGTGATAGAGATAATATGGAGCCTTACGGCCAGGGGCGGATCCAGAGGGGGTCTGAGGGGCACTGACACCCCCATTTATTTTTCAAAATTGTTAGTGGATTTGAATTCCTCTCATCGAAGCAATGAATTTTGACTACGTATATGTCAAAAACGGTGGTCAGATGAGGAAGAAACGGCTCCGATAAGATGGAAGCGTTCTCACGTCACGTAACTAGTTAGTTTTGGGACAACAATTGTCTATTCGCGGACCAGAGTTGGCTATTCGCAGACCAAATTTGGTTATTCACAGACCAAGTTCAGTTGTGTGCACCCCCAAAATTAATTTCCAACATGTGGCCCACGACCCTCCTACTCACCCCGCTAACATTTGTGTTTAGAAATTTTTTGTGCACCCTCATTTATAATTTTCTAGATCCGCAACTGCTTACGGCGGCTGCCTAAGCAGGGAGAGCTACCAAATTCATGGCCCTAGAGGAGGAGAACTATGGATGAGAGGACATATAAATTCTTCTATGTTAGTTTCATGGCCCAAGTGCCCTTTTAAATAGACTGGCAAGGACACCTGCCTTAACTGTTGCAATTATAGTTTCAAAGACATGCTCTTATAACTAAATTGATGCAAGTTAGATGAACTTGTGTATTTTTTAGGACTACTTGATGCATTCATAGTAGGCGTGCAAATAAGGCCTGCCGGGCCCAGGCCAGGCCCAGGCCTTAGAGGCCCGGGCTTTTTTGCTACCAGGCCCAGGCCGGGCCTAACTAAAATCGGGCCCAGACCCTTACAAAATTAGGGGGCCTGCTGAGCCCACAAAACCGGGCGCAAGCAGGCCCCAATGCTAATGGCTAGCTGCCATTTGGCAGCTAGTTAGCTTCCAAATGGCAGCTAGCTGCCATTGCTGCCAACAAATATGTTGGGGCCAGGCCCCAACATTTATGTTGGGGCCAGGCCCCAACATTTATGTTGGGGCCAGGCCCCAACATTTAATGTTGGGGCATGGCCCCAACAAATTAAAAGCGGGCATTGGGCCTGGCAGGGCCTAGGCCTGGCCCGGGCCAGGCACCAGGCCAGGCTTTGGCCAAATAAGGAGGCCTGGTGAGCCCCCTTAGGCCTGGCCTGGGCCTGGCCCGGGCCTAACCAGACCCGGGCCTAACCGGGCTCAGACTCGGGCCGGGCAACCAGGCTCGGGCTTTTTTTGCACGCCTAATTCATAGTTGCCCAAGTCATTTTTGAGGAATATTAATAAAAATTGAATGTAAAAAAAAGGACAAAAATAGAATAATTTCTATCTTAGACTAAATTGAAACATTAATTAAGGCAATTGTTATTTGCAGATCATAAATGTCTATCTATAGACCAATTTTAAACTTGAGAAGTCGATACCTTTGTTCTCCTGAGCAAGACCCGACAACGAAGAAACATCTCTTACAACCTTCTAAGCACTTCAATGTGTTCACAGATCGTGATTCATAAAATAAATGAGCGGATAGAGACCGAGTTGAAGAAAAACAATTTCTTCACTGTTCATGCGATTTCGGTTTGTTTGGGAAGATTTACATAGCTAGGGTTTGTTTGGGAAGATTTAGATAGCTAGGGTAACTCTCTCTCTCTCTCTCTCTCTCTCTCTGTGTGGTGAGGAAAGTGAAGAGGACGAACAAAGTTCTATATTTTCTTGACTAATTTGCGGATAACAGAAATATCTTGGAATAGACAAAATCTACGAATAGATAAATGCGGTTTGCGAATAACAGCCGCCTTAATTAAACTACGAATGGATTTCATCAAGGTAGAAATTTGAACGGTCAACACTCCACAAAGGTGCAAATAAGGGCGCTCATGAACCGAATTAAATTGAATAATAAATCAATAGAATTCAAAATTGTGGTAAAATGCAAAGATTCGGATTCGTTCGAATATTTGAACTTGGATTCGGATTCGTCCCGAAATCTTGGATTTTAATTTAAATAAGTTTAATTTGTTATATAAAATTTATTATATTATATTTTTCTGTTATTCGCGAACTATTCTCGAATATTTTTTTAACGGAGATAATATTATTCGAATCCTTATAAAAGCAAACCAAGCTATAACCAATTAAACTACTAAGGGTTGAACTGCAGGAATAGCAGAACATCTGACCAATGCACATGAGAATAGAATATAGGAATGAAAACCTCACCTAAACCACACCAAATATGCATACCACCCGAAGCCAGAATTACCCCCTTTTTTGTTGAGTAGATCATTTGCCGCTTGAATATTGGTAACTCGTTCTCTCATGATATTAACACTGCCCTCCGGTTGCGTCCTTGACGTGGAGGAGGGCAGCAAGACGGCGAAATACCTCCGGCGAGGGCGGTGGGCTCTGGCGGTTGCGAAGGTGCCGATATGAGAGGAGGGGCGCACGAGATCGGGAAAGGGTTGCGTTTAGGAAGAGGTAGGGTTTCCTAGTTTTAATTTTGAATAGCCAAATTGAATGAAAGTATCAATAGTCATAATTTATTATGCTATTATATTATGCCGTATAAGTTATAATTTACCCTGTATTTTATGCGCCCGGCCTGCCGAAAAAAATCCCTTTTTGAAGGAAAAAAAAAAATACAAACGTTTCAACCACCCGAGGACGCCAACTGTCGTCCGGGACCAATAAAAATACATGAATTTCACCGTACAGCGGGGCCCGCGGTGCACAATATGGTGTGCGTATAACAATTCTTCGTAGGCCCCCACTGTATGGTAGAATTCGACAATGTCCGGGACACGGACCCAGGTATTTTCGGATTGATGGACGGGAATATGAATGTTATCAATCACATCATTAAGAATCTCTTGATGGAATTTAACATCCATTCCAAAGAATGCCAATCATTTTTTTGCCGTTGGGTAGAATACTTGCCAAAAGAGTCTTACAAACTTGAGCTGTCCTCCATTGATACCCAGCGGCCAGCACTAAAAGCACTAAGCAAGCTCGAGTGCTCGAGTACGAAGATTCGCGCGACGACGAAGAATTCCGTAGAGCTCGAAGCTTAACATAATCATAATTGAATTAACAAGAACGAGTACCCGTTGGATCAACACATGAACACGGAAAAATATTAAGATTAGAGATAGTAAAATAGACAATTCTTGAGGACTAAGAGATATTAGAAAAACATAAACCCTAAAAACCAATTTTAGTCACCAATATGGTGTTTGTGAAGTCTTCTTGGGGATGATCCAAAATTCGGAGTTACTTCTTTAACTAATTTATGTATTTTGTTTTATTATTATCTGATCGGGGCATCGGGCGGTGCGGCCCGTGCCCGGGATCGGCCCAGATATGATTATATTAGAGCTTGTTTATGAAAAAATTTAATTAAATTAAAAAATGGAGACCCAGGCAGCAAGTAAGCTACAGGAAGCTTCAGCCTTTTTAGTATCCCACCGACCCCCGGCGAGTTGCTTCCAGTGATCTCATGCCGGACATCACCGAGGGCGTGAACCGGTAATTCCCGGCCCGAAAGAAACCGTAATGGCACGTTAACTATGACGTCAGCTGCCTCTCTCCTTTATTAACGCCGCTTTCTCCATAGCAAATCGCCGATTTCCCAAATTCCAGTTGTCTTTAATCGGAAGAGGGAGAGATGAGCGCGGGGAGAGAAAACGATCCGCCAGTGACACCGCCGGACGAGGGCGATAGGCCGTACGCCGATTCTCCTCAGAGGATTTCCGCCGTGCCGGCCCCCGCCGCCTCGGTAACAACAGAGGTGGTTGTGGTGGGCGACGACATCGACGGCGACGAGTTCGAGTTCTCGGCCGTGTTCGAAAATCTGGAAACCCATCCGACGATCGCGGCCGACGAACTTTTCTCCGACGGGAAGATCCGCCCGGCCTACCCCGTCTTCGACGGCGATCTCCTTCTCGACGGCGTCAGGGAGAAGCTAGGGAGGCAGCCGCTTCTCCAGTTTCTAATCGAGGAGCGCGACGCATCGGTTTCTCCTCCATCATCGCTTTTAAGAGACGATCTGGAGGGAATCCCGCCGGGAACTTACTGCGTCTGGAAGCCGGGATCGGCGGCACAATCGCCGGTGCATTCGCCCGGCCCAGTTCGGAAGAGCTCTTCGACTGGATCCTCGTGCAGGAGGCTACTTCGTGATTTGATGGTCGGCCGGAGCTATAGCGACGGGAAGGAGAAATTCATGTTCCTTGCGGCGGAGGAGAAGAGCCCGTCAACGGAAAAGGAGGCGACGGCTGAAGAGAAGAGAAAGGGGAAGGGGAAGAACGGCTCAGAGATGGATCTTATGACAGCTTATCGGATGTACTACGGACGGAACAACCACTGGGCGGCGGCGCCGAATGGTGGCGGCGCTGGCAGCCGGAGGACGTATTTGCCTTACAAGCCCGGCATTGTGGGTTTCTTCTCTAGCATGAATGGGTTCAACCGGGCCCACCACCCATTTTAGGTTATTTTATTTTTTTGGACTGTAAGCTACTTTTATTAGTTGGTGCGGCTGTAATTTAATTTATATGTTGCAACTTGTGTAACTAATTATTATAATTTGGTATTTTGATGTTAATATTATTATAATATTACAATTCTACATAACAATTAATCTCTATTATTTTTTAGAAAAAATTTAAATAATTAGGAATATAATCCAAAAATAAGACATGTTTATAAATATTGATATTTGTTTTAAAATTTGAAATTTTTATACAAAACAACAGGTTGCACGTCTCTTATCTTTTGAAATTATAAAAATATCCCTATAAGTTTACATTTCATAATATGCTTACGCAGAAAATACCCCCGAAAGAAAGTGCATATAGTCCGTCAACATAAACAACAAAATTTAACTTTCATACATTTTAATGGCATGCAGACATTCTTACACGCATATAGGATTTGTTTGTTTCAGCGGTGTGAGTTGGAGCGTTGGCAATGGAGTGGTGGGAAATGGAGGCAGGTGATTGCGGTCTAAAAAAGCCAAAATGGTGTTTTGGAGCGGTGGTGGTGAGAATTGGAGCATTATCAAGCAGATTTGTTTAGGGTTGACATTTTTCGCCCAATAGAGATGGTGCAAAAATGCTCAAACAAACGGATTCATAGTCAGTCAACTACACGAGTAAATATAATTTATGATAAATATATGTATATTTATACGTATAATACATATAGTCTCAATTAAAACCAACCATGGCCTAAATTTGTTTCTTATTGTCTATGCACGACGACTTCATTAAATACATCTATGTCCAAATATGACATCAACATCTAGAAACTGAAAATGATAGAATAAACCTTTTAATATCTAGAAATAAAGAAAACATATTTGTTGCCTTGGAGAGATAAGTAGGTGCGCATGCGCACATATCTCATCGTGTATAGTGTAGGTGATCTGTCTAATTTGTGATCCAGCAGTTTGCAAAAAGCGGCTTAAAAAAAGCAAAAAAATAGCAGATGAACGGCTGGAATTCTCCCACCCGCGGCGCGTCTTATGAATGGAACAATTTTTGGTTGCGCTCCTTCAATCACCATCTTTCTTGTCACTAAGGCAAGTGATCACCTCGCGCAAAAAATACATTTCTCCTTCACCTCAATCAAAAATATATATTTCTTTTGAAAAGAAATTTGTGGGGCTCCCAAATGAGACATTTTTAATCTATGGGGAACATCTCAAGATAAGAAAATAAAAAGTAAATAAATAAATAAAAGCTAAAGCCCAAAAGATACAAGTAGTGTTATAATAATGCTAACAAATGGTTTCATGTCCCTTCCAAACATTTACCTCTTTTATTTGCTTGTGGGAGCTTCCCCTTTGTAATATTGCTTTGAGGGCAAATAGGTTAGATATTAAGGCTCAGTTTGACACAGCTGTGACATGGCGGGTATGAACCGTCGTTCGTGAACGCCCGACCTCACCTAATGAACTTTATCTATTTGTATGTTCAAAATTAGCTTTCTTTACTCGTTGGCTGCCGTAATCGTTGTCATGTCACATTTTATGATTGCGACGTCTTTGTCCAAACTCACAGGAGCAAAAACGTCATGCCAAACTGACCCTAAGGCTCTATTTGTTTCAACGTTCTCGGTGGGAGGAAAAGCACTATCGAAGATAGAAATGTGCTTGAAAAACTTTTATTATGAAAATTCTAATTTTAGCCCTAATTCACATTGTGCGGTGAAAAATTCATTTCTCGTGCATCATGACTTACATTCTCACCGATCAAACAAACAGGGTCTAAGTTGACTTCTTGCAAGTTTATTTAAAATTGAAAAATATGAGTTCGACTCAACTCCAAATCTATTTCGAGCCAACTCCAAACGAGTTAGATATTGATACTCCAAATCTATTTCGAGCCAACTCCAATCGAGTTAGATATTGATAGGTTTTTGAACGACTTTCGACTTTCAAGGTTTATCCTCCATCTTAATTACGAAGGTATGTGATTGCCATAAATTTATCATAAAAAATCATTTAGTGATAAAATATTATTTAAGATCAGAAATGATCCCCCACATGACCGTTGAAGAATTTAAAAAAGAAGGCCTTAAAATCATCCTTTGGATTTGAACAAAAATTCTGTACGCTGCTCGTATATGGAGTATCGTACAACAAAATAGATTTATATGGTATATTTTTATTTTTTCGCAAAAAAAAATTGCATAATATTGATCAATGCATTTTTAAAGTCATTTTAAGTAGGGTGCTGTTATAAGCAAACCCTTTTTGGTTGCTTGCAAACCAATTTCTATGAGTTATTACGCGCCTTTTGAAAATACGTCTTGTACATGCATTTTTAGGTAAAGTGTTTAACACGAAAACTGTAGATCTTGTCGAGATCTACAACTTTTGTGTTGAACACTTTTCCTAAAAATGCATGTACAAGGCGTATTTTCTTGTTATTTTCAAAAATTCACTGTAGTTACGATCAGGGCGATTTTTGGGCCTTGTGCGTGCTTTTTTAGGAAAAGTGTTCAACACGAAAGTTGTAGTTCTCGACCAGATCTACAATTTTCGTGTTGAACACTTTTCCTAAAAATGCATGTACAAAGCGTATTTTCAAAAGGCGCGTAATAACTCAGAAAATATGGTTTGCTAGCAACCAAAAAGGATTTGCTTATAACAGCACCCAATAAAGTATCCATATGCTTATATTTTATGGTGTAAATATACTTGAATTTTTTGAACTAAATTACAACTGTAATACATACCATTTACAACTGCAGATGACTTTACATTTGTAATTTTGCAAGAAAAAAATGGTCCTGCACGAAGGCATCGTGCGAGCAACGTACCTAAAATTCTTTCATCAGATTTAGCTCCTAAATGTGAACAGAGAAGTTTCTCTCCATGAAACTTCGACACTTATATGGGGTTGGCCGGCCACCTAAACTTGTGCCTACTTCACTGTGAATATGATTGAGTCATGAGCAAGTAAAATAAATTTATAATGAATTGCTTATTAATAATAATTCACTTGTCGATTGCTTTGTGGGCAAGCACGTATATTATAATTGTGATGAAGGGCTCACAATTTTATTAATTATGATCAGGATAATCCCAAAGTCAAATCATATTTGACTTTAAGCCGCTTTAAAATGATCCTGATCTTGCCAAATTTGAATTTTTGATCTTAGCTCAGACTCCATTTGTATATGTATAAATGTACGATATTCGTAAATACTTAGAGAGAAAAATGCGTGCATGTGTATATATTGTTGAGGCTCCGCTCAAGATAGTCCACAATACCTCATCAAATGTGGAATGAGTATTTATAGTATCTCCAGCGTAGAGCCCTTAACCCTAGTGACACGGAACCCATTAGGTCGTTCCGAGTCGGTCCTGACACGCGCGGACATATTATAATTAGAACTAACAATCTCCTCCTATGTCCGCTGTATACCGACGTTGGAAAAGGGTTGGTGTGTGTAATGTTCAACCAGTTCGACTCATTACACAACCGTGTCCGCAAGTACCTGTTATGACATATTGGACTGAAGAAAACAGAAGTATGTATGCACGCATAAAGCATAGGACATAGACTAAGCAGCATCACATCAGAATCCAAGTGCAGTCAAAGAGATAGGTACCAGAAGACCTAATGTCTCATGACTAACAAGGAGTAGGAAATAGTCCAAACAAAACAGGTAAAGAGAGCTAAACAGTGCTCTAAGTCAGAGAAAGAAAACCAAACAGATACTCTAGAAGCCATCATCCAGCAGATCATCCTTTTCAGGATCCCAGTCTGCATGTGCTCCTCCTGCATCAGCATTTTCTGTAATTTCCAACTGAGAACTTCATTTAGAATGAATTCAACAATGGAAAATATACATGTATCTAGTTCTGTATATAAGAACGTAGTACTTTAATTATGCTCAGAGGATATAGGTAGAGTATTTCAGGTTTAACCGCAGAATCTAATAACTGTTTCCAAACGAAACGATTTCAGACTTCTGGACAACGCAGCTATATTTGTGTTCCTATGTGTGATATCCTGGTTACTGTTCTTCTAGGGTTAATTGGAACTCATCAAATGTGGAATGGAACCAATCAACAGGAGAAGGTCCAAAACAAGTTAGATCGTGTTATCAAATGTGGAATAACACTCTCCTCCAAGTTAAGGAAGACGAATTTGGATGAGGTTGTTATCATCAAATGTGGAATGAAACAACCAACCAGAAATTCGTACTCAGCAACCAAAACACCAACGGAGCACAATATGCTAGATTTGACAAAGGAAGGAATCAAAACATTCGGACTTAGGCTGGTTTCAAACCGCTTTGAGTCCCATTTCCCCCACTGTTTTGATTGAACGGTCTCGGGGCATTCCTTTTGTCAGTGGATCAGCTAGATTATCTTTCGATCACACGTCGACCAAAGTAATAACGCCTTGTTCTTTAAGATAATTCAATAGGGCGTGCCTCAGTCGTACATGTCGTCTCTTAGTGTTAAAGAAGACATTCTTTACAACTTGGACTGCTGCCTGATTATCACAGAACAGACTTAGAGAATTGATTTGAACTCTAGACAAGGGAATGTCTAAGATCAAATTCCTGATCCAGTCTGCCTCTTCACCAGCTGAAGCTAAGGCAAATAACTCGGCTTCCATAGACGACAAAGCTATGCATGTCTGTCTCTTGGACTTCCAAGTAACTGCAGCGCCACCCAAAGTGAATATGAATCCACTTGTGGACTTGCTGTTTGAAACTTCTCAACACCAGGAGGCATCAGAGTAACCTTCCAAAGTAGGAGGGTGACCAGTATAGCACAGAGCGTGGTCTTTAGTACCTTTGAGATACTTCATCAGCCTATCTAGGGCATCCCAATGCTCTTTGCCTGGACTACTGGTAAAGCGACTTAGCATGCTTACGGAGAAAGCAATGTCAGGTCTAGTGCAGCTTGTGGCGTACATGAGACTTCCAATGATCTTTGAGTACTTGACTTGATCAACGCTTGTTCCTTCATTCGGACTTAGCTTGACGTTCGGATCAGTGGGTGTTTCAACAGGCCTACAATCTTTATAACCCCAGGTATTAAGAATCTGCTCTATGTAGTGAGCTTGACTCAAAGTGACACATCCCTTGTCTACTCTTACTTTCATACCTAGTAGGGTATCAACGGGACCAAGGTCCTTCGTATCAAACGCTTTGGCGAGAGCGGACTTAATATCCCTCACGACAGCTAGGTCTGACCCCAGGATCAACATGTCATCCACATAAAGGCATATGATGACAGTTTGGTTCGACATTGAGCGGTAATAGAGACACTTATCTGAAAGACTGGACTGAAATCCAAAGCTCTTTACCACTTGGTCAAACTTCATGTGCCACATCTTAGGTGCTTGTTTAAGCCCATAGATGGATTTATCGAGTTTGCACACTTTGTCCTTTAGATCTCCATGGACATAACCTTCAGGTTGTGTCATGTAGATCTCTTTATTTAGCTCTCCATTCAAAAGGGCCGTTTTCACGTCCATCTGATGGACGATGAAATTCTCGATAGAGGCTAAGGATAGAAGAATTCTAATGGTGGATAGGTGACACACAGGTGAATAGACATCAAAATAGTCGATTCCCCCTTGTTGTTTATAACCCTTAGCTACTAGGCGTGCTTTGTATCTGCCTATAGACCCATCACTATGTAGTTTCTTCTTCAGTACCCACTTGCATCCCATGACTTTAGCTCCTTTCGGTAGGTCCACTAGATGTCAGGTATTATTTTGTAGCAGCGAGTTCATCTCATCGTCGATGGCCTCTGCCCACATTAACGCATCTCTCGATCTCATCGCTTCCTGGTAGGAAAATGGATCATCCTCTAAGTGGTAGGTGACGAAGTTCTCACCAAAATCTTTAGGGATTCTATCTCTTGTAGATACTCTAAGAGGAATAGGTTCAACCTCTAGAGGTTGGGGAGCAGTGCCAGAGGGGCCAGCTTCGGGTTCTACCGTAGACTCTGAGATCATGTCAGTAGATCCAGGAACGGTCAGACCATGATCTTTGATAAATTTATGCTCAAAGAAGATAGCATCTCTAGACTCTATCACTGAATTAGTGGATAGATCCAGAAATCGGTCAGCTGCACTGTCTTCTGCACTGCCTAGATAGACACAGGTTGTCGTTCTAGGTCCCACCTTAGGTCTTTTAAGGTCTTGTATACGCACATATGCGATACAGCCCCAAGTCTTAAGAGTGTCATATCTACAAGGATGACCGTGCCACAACTCATAAGGAGTAGAACTGAGCTTTGAGTGAGGCACTCTATTCAGAATGTGATTTGCAGTAAGGACTGCTTCCCCCCAGAAGGAATTGGGCATGCCAGCGGTCAGGAGCATAGAATTTAACATCTCTGTTAAAGTTCTATCTTTACGCTCAGCAACGCCATTTGATTGGGGTGAGTAAGGAGCTGTAGTTTCAAGGATTATGCCCTCAGTGGCACAAAACTCCGTAAACCCAGTTGCAGTGTATTCTCCTCCTCGATCACTTCTAAGTCTCTTAATCTTCAGATTTAACTGGTTTTCTATCCAAGATTTGAAGATTTTGAAGGTCTCGAATGTCTCGTCTTTCGATTTCAATAGGTAGACATGACAAAATCTGGAGAAATCATCAATGAAGGTAATTAGATACTTCTTTCCCCCTCTAGTGGCATGACTCTGAAAGTCACAGAGGTCGGAATGAATCAATTCCAAAAGTTGTGTGCTCCTAGAAACGGTCTTGTAAGGATTTCTAGTTATTTTAGTTTGGGCACAAACCTCGCACCTATCAAACCGAATAGAGAAATCTAACGGAATGTTGTGACTCTTAGCTAGATCGCGCATCTTCTTGTAGTGAACGTGTGCAAGTCTATTGTGAAGTAGCTTTGGATCTAACAGAGACGAACTCACTTGATTTATGCACTCGTTTTCTAGGCTAAGTCTATACATTCCATTGATTAAGTAAGCGCAACCAAAATAATGTGAATTAACAGACAGTGTTATTCTACCGCTAATGGTTGTGAAGGATATTCCGGACTTATCTAACAAGCTCATAGAAATTAATTTTTTTTGGTTAAATTAGGAACTAACTTAACATTTTGCAAAAATAAAATTTTACTTGAAGAGAGGACGAGCTTTGCCGTCCCAGCATGAGTGACGACTGTCTCTCCTCCATTTCAATTCTCAACTCTGTCTCGGACTGCTCTGACCTATGAGAGAAGACCTCTGTCATTTGTGACATGACAGGTAGCACTGCTGTCCAGCCACCACTCAGAAGACGCACTGCGGTGATTGCTCCCGATCATAGCCACAAAGGACTTGGGATCAGAAGTATCGACCACCAAGTTTGCAGTATTCTGTTTGGGAGGCAGCTTGCTCAAAAATTAGACTCGCAAATTGATTATCGACCGTTTCAGAATGTTCGTCTTTTAGCTTGTGACGCATAATTTCAAGTTCTAGGAACTGAAAGTGAGCGTTCACGCGGTCCCAAATTTCTTTCGCGGTCTTACATGCTCTGTAGGTCAAGGCAAGGCGAGAATTTAGGGAATTTAGAAGGTAATTCCTGCAAAAATTCTCGTCTTTACTCCACTGATATTCATCCACACCCTCACGGGTAGTGGCGAAATCGCTAAGAACAGTGTAGAAAATTCCACGTTCTTTCATTCCTAGTTGGACATACAATTTCCAACTGAGGAGATCAGTGGCGTCGAAGAACTGCCAAATAGCAACGTCGAGCGCGCTTTTCATCGTCATTGCACTAGAAAAAATTCTAGAACAAAAAAATGAAACAAAATCACCTGAGCCGTGCAGAGACGAGCGAGCAACTTCGGATCCAATCCAGAAAAAAAAAATTTGTATGTATGCTCCTCCTCTCCGACTGAACACGATCGCCGAAGACAGGATCCAATCCAACAATAGACTTGCATGTTCCCAACAATTTCTGAAAAGAGCAGATCAAGAGGAGTTCTTCTGGCAGGATCTAAGTATAGAAAAGAGAACCCAGACAAGAGTTGATCTGCAGTTTTTCTTCCTTTTTTTTTCTCAAAGCAATCAGAAAATTGGAGGCGATGGAAACTCCTTTGCAGATCTGAGCAATAAAAAAAGGAAATATCCAGATCGGGGTGTGGCAGAGAACACGCGCAAGAAATCGCGATCTAGACGGGAAAACTCCAGGAAATGCGATCTGGGATCCTTGCGATCGGCGGCAGCGGAGAAGGCTGATCTTGAAAAATAAAATAAAAAACGACCGGATCTGAGAAGAAGGTGACCGGATCAGCGACGTTCTACTTTGCACACGGCGTTCAGGACGTGCAATCTTGTTAGAGCAGCAACGACAGAACTCCTTTTACAAGATCTGGAACAGGAGATTAGTGATCTCCTTCCTTGCGATAGAAAACTCTAGGGATCGTGATCGGGAGAGGCGGCGAATCCCAGCAAGCGGCGACGATCTCGTAGCAAGCGGCGACGATCTCCCACGGCAAAACATCCTCACGAAATCGGCGCAGGAACTTGAACTCTTATTACTCCTTGCGATCAACGGCGAGAACGAGGGCCTTGTCGCGATCTAGGCGCCGACGGGAGAGCTAATGCGATCGGGAGAACCAGAGAGCGGCGGAATACGAGAGTAGCGCGAGCGATCAAAACCTAGACAAGAAAATCGTCTATCTTGAGAATGTTGAGGCTCCGCTCAAGATAGTCCACAATACCTCATCAAATGTGGAATGAGTATTTATAGTATCTCCAGCGTAGAGCCCTTAACCCTAGTGACACGGAACCCATTAGGTCGTTCCGAGTCGGTCCTGACACGCGCGGACATATTATAATTAGAACTAACATATATACGACTAGGGACAGACTCACATAGGCCCGATGTGAACCGCACACACTGAATCGAGAAAAACATTCACTAATAAAAATAAAAATAGAATTATTTTTTATCATTACATATGTTATATATTGTAATTATTCGTTAAGTTTTTCAATAAAGTAGGAGTGATGTAATGGTCATGATCTCCTTATTGTTAGTGAAAGTTTAGTTGTGAGTTTGATTCTTAATAACAGCATAATTTTGTTGAAATTTTAATCATTAGAAATGTAGATGTTTTCTATATATGTAGATATATTGCACAAAAAATTTATTAAAAAATTAAACATAATTTTCTATATTTACACATCATACAAAAATTCATTAGAATTATAGACAATGTAAAAAATTGTGATATTAATATAATATATGTATATTTTTATATTTGTTAGTTAATTTTTTAACAAATTAGTGCCCCGCAGCACAAATAGAATTTTTTTGGCGTCCCCCACTGTATACAATCTTACTGACTAGGAGAAAATGTGTCTACAATCATACTTAATATTTTGAGGTCTTGGAGCTAAATTTATGTATGATTTAAGGTTACCATTCCTTAATAAGGGGAAGAAATTTACTCAAAGAAAAATTAGGAAAATAGTGCGAACATCCTAGCTCCAAATAGTGCGCCGCTCCTTAGAAGGAGCTCTGCTCTTCAGTATGTGTTCCGCTCTCCGGTGCACGCCCCGCTCTTCGGAAGACGCTCTGGGATCAAGTTTGCGCCACACTCTGCTCTCCGGAAACGTGCCTAGTGCTCCTCTAGACAGAATGTGCTCCTCTCTCTAGAAGACACTCCGCTCTACAAATTGCGATATATACATATTCTAAA
The DNA here is from genome assembly GCA_033032865.1 of Dactylorhiza incarnata. Taxonomy (NCBI): domain Eukaryota; kingdom Viridiplantae; phylum Streptophyta; class Magnoliopsida; order Asparagales; family Orchidaceae; genus Dactylorhiza; species Dactylorhiza incarnata. The sequence continues at coordinate 1,659,918 of JAWHQI010000260.1, forward strand.
CAGATTTAGGCTTCGTTTGGCGCGGTAGTGGCCGGCCGTTAACGCCGTGGTCATGAAACCGCTGTTCGTGAACGCCCGACCTCGCCTAAAAATATTCATGCATTTTATGCTTAAAATTAGTTTATTTTCTTTATAGCGGTAAAAACCTGTCTTGCCAAACATATATTCTATGGTAACGACATTTTTGATGAAACTCACCGGAGCAAATAAGCCACGCCAAACGAAGCCCCCGATATAAAATGCATTATCACGGCTGTGGAGCATTCCGTAATAGGTAGAACATGGTCCGAGAAGCTTCTACAACCACTTTAATAATGTTTATACTTACCAATTGAACTAATAATTAAAATTATTTGACATTGATTGTGCTGAGCATTAAAATTAAGATATTGGGTCGGTTTAATTATAATTGATCATTAAAAATGTTATGGTTTGAGGTTTAAGAAATGTTGTTTAGTTGTATTTACAGTTGATGGAGTTCCCCGAAATTATTCAAGTAATCCAAGTGTGCACAATGAGTAACTCTTGGATATCACGGCACTCGTCGGTCTGTGCTGCAGTCTCAGTTCCTCTGAATGCGGTGGTTATCAACTGTTGTTCGTGAATGTTGTGTGAAACGATGCGGAAAACAAATGTTGGGCTAGAGAGCACGCAAGCCCGACCAGAGCACCTGCAAATTAGTTCGAGCAAGTACCTACACGACCGCTTAGCGGTATGCCGATACACAACCAAAAACACAGCACAAAATAACAACAATAAAAGTGACACGCAGATATAACGTGGAAACCCAATAGGGTGAAAACCACGGGACGTTCGGAGTCCAACCCGGAAAGCCGCCACTAAAAAATGTGTAAAACAGATAGGCAATTACAAGGCTTTCCCTCCTCGATCCACACAGGATCTTCACCAACTTCGCACCACACAATAATACACAATAAACAGTAGCAAAAGGTTGCAAGTTACCGACAGTGGCGGACGAGACGGATTACACAAATCCTCTCCAAGATGCCTCTTCGAATCCTTGCCCAAGTCTGCTCCAGATCCAATCTGTGTATGGCGAAGTATTCCTCGTCAACGTCGCAGAGACGTCCGAAAGCTCTCCCCAAACTAAGACGCTTGCCACAAAGGCCTCACTAGAAACTCTTTCAATGCTTGAGATGGGAGAGAAGTTGATTCCTTACCCCTCCTCCTTCATGCCTATTTATAAGGCCAAAACCAAGTGGTAGATGGTGGTAGATAGCATGTGCATGAAGCTTCCATGAAGCTTCCCTCGGTCAAAAGCACATGTCATGAAGCTTCCTCTGGGCACTTTCCTAGAAGCTTCCTTCAAGAGCACATGTTGATTTTATAGTCAAAGGCGGCTACCCCTTTTCACACTTGCATGAAACACATGCTTGAAAAGCATGGTCAAAAGGTGGCTAGCCCCTTTCACACTTAGGAGAAAATACCTCATCAAATCTCCCCCTTTTCGACTAAGTGAAAAATGTGTCCTTCTAATTATCTTCATTTGGTAAGACCTTCATGTCTCCTCCATATGTCGATAGATCCAGCACCACCAAGTTCGAGTTAGTAAAAACTCAAAACCACAGTTTTCTCCACAAAGGACGGGAACTGTACCCAACAATTTATCCCCTTTGCATTTATGTGGAAGAGATCGCCATGCCAGCGATCCTCACACAATGTTCGAACTTCCCCCTCGATACAGTCTTCGTAAGCATATCCGCTCCATTGTCATCTGTGTGCACCTTCTGCAAATCCAGCTCTCTCTGCTCTAGAGTATCGCGTATCCAATGATACCGCGTATCAATATGCTTGGATCTCGAGTGGAATGTGGGGTTCTTCCCTAAATGAATCGCGCTCTGACTGTCACATAAGAGTGTGTAGCGCTCCTGAGTGAAACCCAACTCTTTGATGAAACGCTTCATCCAAAGAAGCTCTTTTCCCGCCTCAGTGACTGCAATAAACTCTGCATCCGTAGTCGACAGTGCAACGCACTTCTGTAGTCTTGACTGCCACGAAACAGCTCCCCCAGCAAATAGGATCAGGTACCCAGAGGTTGATCTTCTGGAGTTCAAATCTCCAGCCATATCAGCATTTGTGTAGGCTAGTAGCTCTGGCTCACTATCTCCAAACCTTAACGTTAAATCTGACGTCCCATGTAGGTACCTTAGAATCCACTTCACAGCGCTCCAATGTTCTCTCCTAGGATTGGAGAGAAACCTACTAACAGTACCAACAGCATGCGCTATATCAGGGCGAGTGCATACCATGGCATACATAAGACTACCAACTGCATAAGCATATGGGACCTCCTGCATCTCCTCTTTCTCCTCAGGTGTGCTAGGGCACTGGTCAGCGGTAAGTCTGAAGTGAGCTGCAAGCGACGTGCTCACCTTCTTCGCCTGATTCATACTAAATCTCTGTAGCACCTTCCTGATATATCTTTCCTGCGATAACCAAAGTAACTTGGAGCCTCTATCTCTCCGAATATGCATCCCTAGGATGGTCTTCGCAGCTCCCAAGTCCTTCATCGCAAATGTGGAGCTCAACTGCCGCTTCAGCTCGGCAATGCGCGCAGTGCTCCTCCCGACTATCAGCATGTCGTCAACATAAAGGAGTAAAATAATAAAATCCTCTGGAGCGTACTGCTTCACAAACACGCAGTGATCAAGGGTGGTCCTCCTGAAGTCGATCTCCCCCATAAAAGCATCGAACTTCTTGTACCATTGTCGCGGGGCCTGCTTCAGGCCATACAAACTCTTCTTCAGGCGACAGACTAGGCTCTCCTTCCCTTTCACCTTGAAACCTTCAGGCTGCTCCATATAAAGCTCCTCCTCAAGATCGCCATGCAGAAAGGCGGTCTTGACATCCATCTGCTCAATCTCCAGGTCTAGCCTTGCAGCAAGGCCAAGAACAACCCGGATAGACGACATCTTCACAACAGGAGAGAAGATCTCATCAAAATCAACTCCCTGTTTCTGACTGAAACCCTTCACCACTAATCTTGCCTTGTATCTGAGTGGTGTCGAGGGGTCTCCCTGTTTTACTCTGAAAATCCACCGATTCTTCAGAGCCTTCTTGCCCTTAGGCAATCGTACCAGCTCATAAGTATGGTTCTCATGCAGAGACTGCATCTCCTCCTGCATAGCAACCATCTACTCTTTCTTCTCTGAGCTCTGCACTGCTTCATCAAAGCATTCGGGCTCCCCCGCATCAGTCAACAAAATATACTCAGTAGCAGAGTATCTCGAAGATGGTTGTCTCACTCGATCAGACCTTCGTGGAGCGAGCTCAGCTGCTGGTATGGGCACATCATCAATGATGTCCTCTGTAGGCTCGCCATCATTCATGTCCTCATGGCCTGGAAGTGGCTCAACGCCCTGCATTGGATCAGGCTCTGCGGCCTCCTCAGTATCGTCACCTCCAATCATAGGAGACTCTTCATCAGTGTGAGAGTCAGCCTTCTCAGTCTTTTCAGGATCAAGCATAGTCTGATCCTCACAAAATATGGCGTCGCGACTGCGTACAAGCTTCTTCTCAACCGGATCAAAGAACCTGTAGCCAAACTCGCCGCTGCGTCCATATCCCAAAAATATGCATTGACGGGTCTTAGAATCTAACTTCGATCTTTCATCCCGAGGGATGTGCAAAAAGGCTTTGCAGCCGAAGACCCTCAAGTGAATATACGAAGGGTCCTTCCCGTACCAAACCCTATCAGGAACATCCTCCTGTAATGCATAACTGGGAGATAGGTTGATGACGTGTGCAGCTGTGTATAAAGCCTCAGCCCAAAACATGCCAGGTAGCTTTGACTCAGATAGCATGCACCTCACCCTCTCCATCAAGGTCCTGTTCATCCTTTCAGCTACGCCATTCAGCTGCGGCGTCTTGGGCGGAGTCTTTTCATGTCTGATCCCTTGCTCTCTGCAATACTCATCAAAAGGACCAATATACTCTCCCCCATTGTCGGACCTGATGCACTTTAACTTCTTCCCAGATTGCCTCTCCACCTCAGCGTGGAATCTCCGAAAAGTGTCGAGAACCTCACCTTTGGTCTTAATAGCATAGACCCAAAGTTTTCTCGAATAGTCATCAATGAACGTCACAAAGTAAGATGCTCCTCCTCTCGTCTGGACCTTCAGTGGCCCGCAGACATCAGTATGTACGAGCTCTAGTGGCTCGGATCTCCTGGTGGAGCTGTGGCTGAATGAAACTCTATTCTGCTTTCCAGCCATACAATGATCGCATCTCTCCAACTGATCCTCAGATAGATCAGTGATCATCTGCTTCTTGGAGAGACATCCTAGCCCTTTCTGGCTGATGTGACACAATCTCCTGTGCCATAAAGAGGTGGATGCTCCATCTCTGACAGTGTTGACCTGAGCAGCTTCAGGCCTCCCCTCCATGTAGTATAAACCAGTCTCTCTATAACCTCTGGCTACTACTAGCGACCCCTTGATCAGCTTCCAAAAATTTCCACCAAAGACACTTAAGTGTCCCTCATCACCTAGTTTTCCAACTGAAACTAGGTTGAAGCGGATGTCAGGTACATGTCGCACATCTCTTAGGATCATCAATCCTCCAGTGCTCGTCTTCAGGTGCATATCTCCTCTTCCGATGACTTTAGACGTGTCACCATTGCCCATCCTAAGCACCCCACAATCGTGAGTAGTGTAGGTGGCAAATAACTCCCTGTTGTGGGAGACATGTGCAGAAGCACCCGAATCAATAATCCAGCTTCGGTCATCACAAGAGAGTGCAGCTGTGACGTCATCTCCAACAATGATGACATCGTCCTCTGTAGATGCAATAGCTGCAGTGTGACTCTCCTTCCTATCATCAGTAGCCACTCCTTTCTTTCTTTCGTCATTCTTCAGAGAATAACAGAACTTCTGAATATGCCCTTTCTTATGACAATAGTGGCACTCCACGTTTTGATAACGTGACTTGGACTTCCCCCTGCTTTGTCCTCTCTCGCTCTTCCTTTCTCTACTCTTGCTCCTGCCTCTCCCCCTGGGCTCAGTGTAGAGGATGTCAGCTCGTGAAGAAGAGCCTGATATCCCTTGAGACTTTCTTCTCACCTCTTCGTTCAGGATGCCACTCTTGGCAATCTCCATAGTAATGATGCCCCCGGGAGAGGAGTTGATTAGAGAAACTCTAACCATCTCCCAAGAGTCTGGAAGAGACTTCAGCAGCCATAATGCGTTGACCTCGTCCTCGAAGGTCACCTTCATAGCAGTAAGTTGATCAATAATACCTTGGAACTCATTCACATGATCCAGGATATGGGATCCTTCCCTGTATCTGAACTCACCCAGCTTCTTCGGTAGATATAGCTTGTTGATGCCAGTACTCTTGGCATACAACGTCTCGAGAGTCTTCCAAAGTATCTTTGCATCAACGATACTCGCGACATGATTGTAGACGTTCGGTTCCACGAACCGTCTGATGAATCCGCATAACTTTCGGTGCTCCACCTTCCATTTCGTCGGATCTGTGTCCTTTGGCATCTCCTCAAAGACAGGAGCATGCCAACCCTTGACGTAGATGAGATCTTCCATCAGTAAGTGCCACTGATGGTAATTTGCGCCATTTAATTTCACCATTTGCTCGGAACTCAAACCTGAAGTAGATTCCATTGTGCTCTGTCACTGATCGGACTGACCTCAGTTCTTTGAGCCGACTATTTCCAAGAAAGGAATCAAAGAGGATAGGGAGCGGACCAATGTTCGTCACCTACCGCACCAGATCACTAACCCGAAATATCTGATCGGCTCGTCTCGAATCCCAAATAGGTCAGCCCGATACCATCTCTGATAATGAACCTACCTCTGATACCACTTGTTGGGCTAGAGAGCACGCAAGCCCGACCAGAGCACCTGCAAATTAGTTCGAGCAAGTACCTACACGACCGCTTAGCGGTATGCCGATACACAACCAAAAACACAGCACAAAATAACAACAATAAAAGTGACACGCAGATATAACGTGGAAACCCAATAGGGTGAAAACCACGGGACGTTCGGAGTCCAACCCGGAAAGCCGCCACTAAAAAATGTGTAAAACAGATAGGCAATTACAAGGCTTTCCCTCCTCGATCCACACAGGATCTTCACCAACTTCGCACCACACAATAATACACAATAAACAGTAGCAAAAGGTTGCAAGTTACCGACAGTGGCGGACGAGACGGATTACACAAATCCTCTCCAAGATGCCTCTTCGAATCCTTGCCCAAGTCTGCTCCAGATCCAATCTGTGTATGGCGAAGTATTCCTCATCAACGTCGCAGAGACGTCCGAAAGCTCTCCCCAAACTAAGACGCTTGCCACAAAGGCCTCACTAGAAACTCTTTCAATGCTTGAGATGGGAGAGAAGTTGATTCCTTACCCCTCCTCCTTCATGCCTATTTATAAGGCCAAAACCAAGTGGTAGATGGTGGTAGATAGCATGTGCATGAAGCTTCCATGAAGCTTCCCTCGGTCAAAAGCACATGTCATGAAGCTTCCTCTGGGCACTTTCCTAGAAGCTTCCTTCAAGAGCACATGTTGATTTTTTAGTCAAAGGCGGCTACCCCTTTTCACACTTGCATGAAACACATGCTTGAAAAGCATGGTCAAAAGGTGGCTAGCCCCTTTCACACTTAGGAGAAAATACCTCATCAACAAAATCATACAACCATAATCAATCGAACACGATGCGATTTACGTGGTTCGGCGAGGAGTGTCTACGTCCATAGGGAGGGGCTATTCACTATCACCGGAGGGGGAGAAAACAAAGGGGCTAATACAATATTACAACTCCACACAAATAAGAACCATAACCCCTTCTATTTATAGGGGAAATTAGGGTAAACCAAAAAAGACCAAAACGCTCCTCAAACAAGCAGTGAACGCACGAACTCACCTATGGAACTGTATTCACTTTTACGTTCAAAACTAGTTTTCTTTTGTTGATTGTGGTCATAATCGTTTTCATGCCAAACATATATTCTATGACAGCGGCGTTTTTGTCCAAACTCACCGGAGTAAACACAGCGCGCTAAACGGAGGCTTAATCCGAATATTCACTCCTGCGTGTTTGGTTGGATCCTGCCAAACATTTTAATAACTTTGTGAGTTTTAAATTTTAATCTCAAGAATTTATTTATTTATTTATTTCGACAAATTCACGTGTCGAGAGTCGGTCCAAAGGGGGAGCTGTAGAGAGATAAACCTGTTGTAGTATAGCTGTACGGTCAGATAAATTTGTGTCTGCTCTCTCGATGTATAATTTTTTATAAGATAAATTTTTATTGCTATTTAAAAAAGTATATCTTTCGGTATATTTACTGTATAAAAGTATATATTTTAATATTATAGATTTGCAATGATTATCTTTAAGTACTTGTTACATTAAAAAAACGTGAGTCCCCACCTTTACATACTTTTTGTTTTAAGTCATGACGTGCACTCATAGATTTAATGAGTTCTCATCTATTATGTAGTGAAATTCAGACTCGTTTAGTCGAAAACCCCACTCCCCATTAAGGTGGTGGAGTCATGGGCAAGAAAAAGGAGAAAAACCCCCTAAAAACCGCCCCGAACCACTCCAACCGCAGCAGCTCCGTGCGCTACCGCACGACTGCACGGTTGCGCGCGGTGCCGCGCGCAACCGCACGCGCGGCACAATACCACACGCAATACCGCACGCGGTACCGCGCACGGTATTGCGCAGTACCGCGGGCGCGGAACCGCGCGACACGTGCAGTACCGCTTGCGCGGAACCGCGCGCGCGCCACACGCAACCGCTCCCCCCTTTGCCTCGCGACGCCCGTTGCGTCCTTTGCGCCATCCTTGCGCAACTCCGGTCGCGCTTAGCGCCGCTAAGTCCTTAGCATGCCTTGGATCCGCGCGCACTTGAACGTTGCAAAGTTCATAGTGCGCGCAGTTGCTAACTCCACTTTCCTTCTTAAGATTACAGGATTCGGACATTGCAATCAGAAATTGTCAAGGAAGCTGCCTGAAGTGCCCGAACTGACCGAGGGGCGAAATCGTCATATTCCGAAAATAGTGATCTGTGTGCTCTCGATCGACGGTCAAGATCGGCCCGTCAGGTGGTTACGGTGGTTATAACAGCGAAATTACCGGGTCGCCCCCTTTCAAGTCTATAAAAGGGACCCTGAACTCTTATTTGAGGGGATCTGACACTTTGCATCCGAGAGAGCTCCTTGAAGAATTCCTTCAGAAATCTCCTTCGCGGTTCGAAGATCTCCATCAGAGTTTGAAGATCTCATTCGTCACTTGAAGATCTTCTTCGGACCTTGAAGACCTCCTGTAAGATCCCCCTCCCGGAACACAAAACACAACCGAGGGGAGCCTTATGCCCAGGATAGCCGCCTTGCGGGCGCACGAGCTAGCCTCCCCCACAAGACGCCTATCCTGCCGGCCAAACCAACTGAACAGCGCCAACCCATCAATAATAGAAAGCATTAAAGTCATAGGTTCACAATAAGTAATAAAGTCCAGAACACTACAGAGAAAAGCAGAAAGCTACACAAGCTCCTGCAAATCATCAGAATAACCAGCTAAATGCCCCAAGGGCTACATCTCAAAACACTCACCCGCCTCTGTCACTGACGGCAGCTAAGGTACCATAAACCTCAGCCCTGCACACCTGACCTGGCTGGCCTCCGGTGTTGAACGCTGCTATACCACTAAATGTGCTCCTAAAAAGAGGGACGTAGCAACCGTTAGTCATAAAGACTAAGTAGCTTCCCATCCGCTCCCCCGGCGACTCCAAGGCACCGGGTGGAAGGAAAGGAAGAAAAGCTGCAATATAACAGTAATATACAAAGCAGGTGACGGGGAAAGTAAACTAGTATATACACAAATTCTAAGCTACACAAGTGTAAAAGAGGCTAATCTAATCATGTATAAGCATGAGTATAATAAAGGTGTACAGCAGTAAATAAACAGTAAGTAAAGCAGGTAAAGCAAGGCAGTAAGAACAGTAGCGACAAGTAATCAATCTCGTACCCTAACTTATATGAATGCCCATACAAACTTATAAGTTAGGATTTCCAGGAATTATAACTCATCATATAAAAGAGCCCATACTAATTTATATGATGAGGATCTGCAAGTGCGTATGCTATGCTATGCTATGAATGTTTTATGCAATGAAACTCACACACACGACTATATGCGCATAGACCTTTGTAGTTCCCTCTGTTTGAAAGGAAGCCAACCTCTCGGGTACCAACCGCTGTGACACACGGTGGTAGTGGACCGGGCTTCCACTCCTAGGCGGGTATACACTCTACCAGGCCTAGACCGCACGTACGCCTCGACACTAAACAACCGCGGAGCTCTGCGTACTCTTTGTTGGAGTCCACCAGACTGTGAGCCAAGTGAAAGGTGTCTTCGGGGAACTGTCATCCCGACACGCAGCCAAGCTGGCCCCTTAGACCCCTACACACCCGCTAAGTCAACGTACTGCGGTCGGAGTGACGACCTGCCTAGTACCGAAGACCTGCCACATTTCTGAGAATATTACCGGGATAATCATCCCCTCGAGGTTCCTGCTCGTCTAACCAGGCACCACAATCCTGCCACTCCCGCAACTGGGAGGAGATACATAATTCCAATCTTACCCTACTATGGCTACTCTTGCCTACTTTAATTGTTATTGCAATTTAGGGTTGATCTTGGACTTCCCGAGGTACACCCGGTGAACGGCTCTCATCGGTACTAAGGAACACGATAGGCTGAATCCCAAACTCCCTTTTACCAGATACTTAATTGGTTGGTGATTTATTGCTCATTCTTTATATTGCTCTTAAATAGATAGTGAATTTGGACACTAGACCTTCTTGGCCAAATTGGGCCAAGTGCAGCTTTCCCTCTCTCTCCTGACTTAAACTTGACCTGAATCCCTCAAGTGGTGACCCCTCATGGGTAGACATATTAATCATGAGCTCCTTATAACTACACCTCAGTCATCTTCCAAGTCCCATGGGTCTAGAGGGTCAGACTACAAAAACCAGTTTTGCTAAACGCAGACCACCTAAGGGTAATCCACCTTCCAAAAGGGAAAACCCTAACCACAGGTCTTATGGTTCCACAAATTTTTATCCAAGGTTCCTACTGACCTAAATAGAACATGGTTCAATTTTCATAATTTTCCAACTTAGTTTAATATTTAATTATTTTTCTTGAATATTGTGACACACCCTAAATTGTTCATGGAGTACTTTAAATTTTGGTCCAATGCCTGCCAAATAATTATCATGTATGTATACTGAATTCAAATGCATAACCACCAAGGATGTAGGTTCATAATTACTGTTTTGCCCCTGAATCAAATAACTGAAGATAAATCCAAAATCACCCAATTAATTAAATAAATATCAAAATTGCCTTGTAAAATCCAGAAAAATTCCCATAAGTTATTGTCATTGATGTGATCCTCATATAAAAATTTCATAGAGTTTCAAGGTGATTTGCTCAAGTATTTGTATAAGTCATCAAAAGGGTATAAATGGTAATTTCCTTATGAATATAAACTTTTTCACTATAAGTGTTCCAAGTAAAATTTCATATACCACATATCACCATAAGTAACCTTCCTATAGAGTTTGGGGGCCTTATGTATGGTTTTACTATACATCATAATTAAATTCCCAAAACCTAGGTTTTTCACAAAAATCATAAAATGGATAAGTTCCTAAGTAAATGACACCCCAAATGATTCCAATGCTTTAGAATATAAATGTCAATGTCAGGCCTAAATTTCAGAATTTTTTGAGGACAAATGCCATTTAATATTAATTTATTTTCAAAAGTGGCATATGTGTAAATTCAACCAAAGAGGCATGGAAAAATCATCAAGGATCATAAGATTAAATCCAGAGGGTACTAATACTTCAATTGACATCATTGTTCAATTTGGTAAGGTGAAGATAACCCCAAGTTTTTGATTTGACTTGATCCATCAATTAAGCAAATTTCTCCAAAGATAAAAATAAATACTAATTAAATAGTAAAAATCTCATGATAATTATCCTAGCCATATAACACTATTCTCCACCTAGGGATGAAGGTTGGTTGTTTAGATATGTGTTTAGGTCCTAGTTGCTTCATTAAGGCCCAAAAGGGCAATTAAGTAATTTTAGAGGTATGAGCTAGGGTTTTTGGTCTCCATTGCTCCAATCACCCATTGATGATGAGCAAGACCCTACACAATCCCTAAGCCCCATAAAAGGGTAAGGCCCTAAGCTACAACTTTTATGTTGAGCAAAATTCTCGTTTCAGCGCCTAAGGTACATAAAATTCTTTTTAAACTCGGCTATGTAAGAGTGAAAGAAAATTGCAGTTATTAAAATAAAATTACTATCACACATCTTAAGCACATCAGACGATCACCTCATCGTCTACCTCCAGCCCAGGGCTGCGATCTGCCCAACCTGAAATATAACACATCTCTTCGTCGGCCACCAAAAACCCCAAACCGACTGACTAACACCGCCACCACCTTCCTCGCTTTGAGGTACATCGACGGGTGACGTGTTAGCGGTCGGAAGTGGCCGGAACATTTATTTCAGGCCGTCTCTTCACGGCTTGCTCTCCAATCGACTCTATTGAGATCGATATCTCACCTAGTGTGATCTAGGAAACTAGCACCAAGGGAGAGGGGAGGAAGCTCACCAAATGTCCATGCATGTTACCCAAATAGCGGCGTAGGCGGCATTTGCGCGTTGCTCTATCCGTTGCTAGATCTTGCCCAATTCGGATCTCGTCGAAGCATTGCCGAGGGAGTCGGCCTTGGAGTTTGGCTTTGTCGGAGGAGCATGGAGCTCGAGGTGATGAAACTTTGCCAAGGTTTCATCCATGTGAGGGGCGGCCTAAGATTGGACAGCGGCGGTTTGAAGAGAGCTCGCCGGAAAAGAAGGAGCTCGGATCGGAGCTTGTATGGGAGGCCGGAGCTAAGGAGTGTAGGAGCAACTGCTCTCGGGTATGGAGGAGAGAGGGCTCGAAATGGAGGGAGGAGTTTCGGCCATGGATGGGGTTAGAGAGAGAGAGAGGAGATGAAGGAGCTCGGTTCTTGGATGGATCTATGAGAGAGAGAAAGAGAGGCCTGGAGCTCGGATCTGGAAGAAATGGAGGGGAAAGACTTAATGGTGATCGGCCATGGCAGGAGGGAAGAGGTTGCGGCTTGGAGATGATGGTGGAGATCTTGCCGGAGAAGGAGAGCTTCAGTCTGCTCGGAGCTTCGCCGGAGTAGGGGGCGGCCATGGAGGTTGTAGAGAGAGAGAGGGAGAGAGGGGGAGGTGTGCGGCGCAGCTGGGAGGAGAGGGGCTCGGTTATCTTCTAACCTAACTTTATAATCTATACTATTCTAAAAAGAAGTATGAGATAGCTTTAAAAAGCCATGAATTAAAATGCCATGAAAAATATCGTGACCCTTCATTATATTATCGACGGTTTATACTAAAAATACCCACATTCACGGATTTTTTTCAAATCCACGCCAACCTAAGTCTTCGCACTCCTCTTCTCCCCGACTCAAACCCTCTCCTCCCCAATACCTAGCCGCTCGACAAAAGGGAAACCCGCTCCCTCACGCCATTTCAGTATCTCGCTGCTCCAGAGGTCGCTAGAGAAGTCTCGCGCCATCTTCTTCCAGCATCCATCCCGGTCTTCAAAGGGAAACCCCGCTGGAATCACCTCTCCGCGCACCCCTACCCCGCTCCTCAGCAGTGTGCGACTCCTTCGTGCAAACGCTGATGGAAACCGAGTCGAGATGCATCACTATCTTCATCGTAGAGGACCTCACGGGGCCAGAAAGCATCGTGCAACTGCAAATAACAGGGGAGTCATCGCTTTCTTTCTTCAAAATGGGGTAAGAGTCTTCGCTCTCTTCTAGCTCATATTTAGGTTTCAGTCCAGAGGGGCCTCAGAGAATGGGTGTCAGGGAGCTTCGCCTTCAGAACTCTGCTCGACGGCTCGGCGCTCCGGACACATTCTTATGCAGTCACATTTTTGGTCTGACACTGCTCGCCCACTCATCTACCAGGTTGACGTCAGCTTCCCGTCCCCATTACCGGTCAAGCCCTCATCCTTTTCCACAATGATCTATGTTTCATGAAAAATCTGAAAGAGTGAATTTAACGAAGGTGTAAAGGGAGATTTACTATGCCAGGTTTAAACTTCTCATTAATTTCAATTTTCTCTATTGCAGGTTTAACTGAATTGCTCAATAAGGCCAAACTCTTCAACTTTTAATGTCATGCAATCAAGGTGCTTGATGTATTGTCCAAGTGATGTTTTATTGGGATGAGTTAGTTTCTTTTTACTCATGTTTTTGTAGGTGTTTTCAATTTTTGATTTGTGGTTTATAAAATCTGCTATTTGTTGTTTACATGAACCTCTCCTTTTTTTACTATTAAAAAATCATTTATAGTTGCTTAAATTTTCAACATTAGTTCATAAATGGGTGTGCATTCACATACATTTAGATCTCCTGATTTCTATCCATCTTCGCCCTCATGGTCTCAAATGCGAGCAACGATGTGACAACCGTCGAGATTTTTGTCAGAATGACCCTAGGAAGTGTTCTTTGTATTGCATGGAAACATATAGTGCCTCTACAATGTTCAGCCCTACTTCATTTTTGTCGACATTTGAGGTTCTTTTATGTTTTAATTTAAATTGAGATTTTCTTACTCTAACACTGATCCTCTTAATCATTTATTGACCTTAAGAATGATCTTACCTATTTCCCGTGTTATCTATTTGGATCTTAGTAAGTGTTTTTTTGCTCCATAGATATTGATGGTTGTCTTAAATGTTATTTTTGCTTCGACATTAGCTTTCCCAAGGGTTTTGTCAGATTAGTAAGTGTTTTATTTTTCTTAGCCATGAGCTTCTGCCACCTATTTTTTAACTTCTCATCCCGTCAGTGTTTCTTCCTGCTTTTATTATAGGGTTAGGGCATCTATCGCACGTCCACATCCTTTGGAGATGTTCCTGACTGTCGTGGTTCTCTAGAGGATGCTTCACTTCTTCCCACAGCCCGTGCATTATCAAAAAAAGGTAAGATGCTACTTTGTGAGCAGTATTATTAATACAACTCCCAACAATATGTTATTCAGATAAAATAAAACTTTCACCATTTATTTAAGCTTACTCCCCAATAGCTTCTTTAGACTCTATATTATTCACCACGTGATAAAAATATAAAATGCAAACAAAATCACAATAACACAACTCAATTGAAAATGCATTTAAGCTTACTCCCCAATCTCTTCTTAGCATTGAATGGGCTACGAAGCACGAATACTTAAAAATGCTTCGCGTATCGGCTCGAACGCGTATCGGATATGGGAAACATCCGGAAACGCCCATGCATACGTTCTAAGGCCACCCCCTTGCACCAATGTCGCCGCCCTCGCACCAATGTTGCCGCCCTCGCACCAATGTCGCCGCCCTCGCACCAATATCGATGTCATCGCACCAATGTCGCGCTCCCTCGCACCAATGTCGCCGCACACGACCAATGTCGCCACACACGACCAATGTCGCTCACCACAACCAATGTCTCCTCCCACGACCAATGTCGCCCCCACGACATTTGTCGCCCCCACGACAAATGTCGCCACGACAAATGTCGCCACCCATGACAAATGTCGCAACCCACGACAAATTTCACCCCCCAAGATAAATGTCGCCCCCACGACAAATGTTGCCCCTACAACAAATGCCGCATTGGATCGGGTCGGAGGCCCGTGCCTGTCACTCGTGTATATATATATATAATATGTATTATAAAATTATAATAATATTACTATTATTAATGCATTCAAACGCCCGTATCTCGCTCTAGAGGGCTCAAAATTTATCCCGGACGGGCTCGTTACGACCGTCTCGCTGACACGCATCCACCGGGACTATCCGAGATCAATTTTGAGTTTGTTTGCTCATTTTATGCTTGTCGGAGCGTTTGCGGCCAAATTTGACTTAAACGTGAAAACTGTCCAAATGACGTCGGAATCGCGAACGGATAGATTCGTTGAACTCGTACTATTATTACGAGCCTAACAAGACTGATTGTGGTCGATTGAGAGGTCGCTTCGCCTATTTCACAATTTTGGATAAATACGCTATTCGCAGATCACATTATAATTTCGCCGATTCTTATCAGAATCGAGCGCGGACAGTTTTGTTGAACTCGTATAGGCTTCCAGAGTCTAACAAAACTGGCTGGGGTGAATACCGAAACTGTTTGCTCGATTTCACCGTTTTGGATAATTCCGTCAAGGCGGTACGCCTCCTTCGAGTTTTATCGCTCAAATTATGCTCTCTGGACGGCTCGGATCCCGATACAGCAACCATCGGAACAAAGAATAGAACTGGTACTCGCCGCATTTGTCAAGTGCATTTCCCCGGCTCAGGTGCAAGCCTGGCCCTCAGTACACCTCGAGCTCGAGTCAACTCGCTCGACTCAAAAACGCGCACAAGGGGTCTAGCTCGAATCGGGATGTTACACCTCCTACGACAGCAAAATACTAAGTGTTTTCTGAGAGGTGGCTTGTCACCCTCATGGACTTTTCTTCAACTGCAATTATAACGAGAAGCGGCCTGTTGCTCTCAGTTCTCGCAACTTTACTTGTAACACTCGAACACTTAGGGTCCGTTCGTTTGGACGGATTGGAATTCTGGAAATGGAATTGGCTCTGAATTCCATTTCCGGCGTTCGTTTGGATGCATTGCCGGTCGGAATTGAATAATGTCTCAATTCCATGGGTTTTAAGTTTACGCCATTTCTCTCCCCCGCCGATTCAAACCTCCCGACCTCTTCTTTCCCGATTCCGTCCCAGGCGACGCGCGCAAGCTCTCCATCCGCGAGCTAGGGCAGCGGCGCTCCCTCCTTTTACTCCAGCGAAACACGCAGCTCCTCCTCCGGTAGCCCTTCTCCGGCCATTCCAACTCTCCATCTGCGAGCTAGGGCAGCGGCGCTCCCTCCTTTTACTCCGGCGAAACACGCAGCTCCTCCTCCGGTAGCCCTTCTCCGGACATTGCAACCCTTCCTCCTCCTCCCAGCCTCCGAACGGTGCCGGTAGGGATTTTTTTTCGTTTTTCATTCTTTTCGCTGCTGCTGCTTGGATGTATGTGTGAGTGTATTTGTTCCTAAATCGATCCTAAAAATTTTTCACTGCACTTTTATCTGTGAGTGAATCGACATACAGTGATGAATGTGTGTGTGTGTTGATTTAGTTTGATGACTGTGTGTGTGTATTTTTGTTGATTTTTTTTATGAATGTGTGTGTTTTTGTTGATCTTTTTTATGAATGTGTGTGTATGTGTGTGTGGATGTGAATGAGTGTGTGTGGATGTGAATGAGTGTGCGTGTGTGTGTGTGTGTGTGTGTGTGTGTGTGTGTGTGTGTGTGTGTGTGTGTGTGTGTGTGTGTGTGTGTGAGTGTGTTTGATGTATGTGTGTGGATGTGAATGTATGTTTGTGAATGTGTTTTGTGAATGCGTGAATGTGGATGTGTGTGTGTGGATGTGAATGTGTGTGTATGTGGATTTATTTTGATGAATGTGTATGTGTGTGTGTGTGTTGATTTTTTTGATGAATATGTGTGTGTGTGTGTTTGTGTTGATTTTTTTATGAATGTGTGTGTGGGTGGGTGGGTGGGTGTGGGCGTGAATGTGTGTTTGTGAATGTGTGAATGTGTGAATGTGAATGTGTGTGTGGATGTGAATGTCTGTGTGTGTGTGTGTGTGAATGTGTATGTGTGTGGATCTGAATGAGTATGAATATGTGTGTGTGTGTGTGTGTGTGTTTGTTGATTTATGTTGATGATCGGGTGAATGTGTATGTGTGTGTGTTTGTGTTGATTTTTTGATGAATATGTGTGTGTGAATGTGTGTGTTTGTGTTTTTTTTATGAATGGGTGAATGTGTATGTTTGTGTGTGTGTGGATTTTGTTTGATGAATATTCAAGTGCTTTATGTTATCCTAAATTAATGCTTACTTTATAATCAGTTGTTTTATGTTAGCCTAAACTTAGGTTTACTTTACACAGGTTCAAATCATAAATGCTTGTTGTATCTTGCATAACTTTCTTATAGAGAGGAGATTAGATCATGATGCTAGATTACTTGCTGAGGTTGACGCAGAGATACTACTGTAAGATACGGGAGGTGATAGTTATGAGTACGCAGGCGTAGTGGGGCAAGTTCAAGCTACCCCCGAGTGGACTCATTTTAGAGATACATTGGCTATGAACATGTTCAATGAGTATCAGGCTCGTCGAGGAGCATAAAATTTGAAAGTTTGTGTTTACTTTGGATGTTTTTTTGATTGCTAGATGTTGCATGGCTAGCTTATACCAATATCTATCAGGAGGACCTGGCTCCGCATTCATCTTGATGATTGAATGTGTGCGACCTGAGACATTATCAGTTTTTTGTTGAACGTTGTTTTGAGGGATGGACTTTAGAATTATTATTTCTATGTATTATGCGAACTTAGTTTATCTTGGTAGACATTTTGATAGTTTAGTATTTCTCTGCAATTTTGTGATATTTTTAAAAATTGATTTTCAATTCCTATCAATTAATTCTAACATGCAACCGAACAGCGAAAATGTTAATTCCAATTCCACTGCCAAAATTCCTGCATTCAGCCGAACAGCGGAATTAGAATTGAGTTGAATTCCAATTCCTGCAGAATTGGAATTGGTCCAATTCCAATTCCATTCCCCCAATTCCGTCCAAACGAACGGACCCTTAGTGAAATTTGGCCGGCACAAATCCGGTCACATGGTTTTTCACCCTTTCCGGATTTTCCACGCTAAAAACCTTCTCTTGCCACCTGTCTGTTCTCTCTGTGACTGTTTGTGCACTCGGCTAACTCTCGGGCTAAGACGGTTCAATTCGCCCGGTTTGGGAGAGTGTTGAGTGACCCGCAACAAGTCATTTTTGAAGCGGTTATTTAGTTAGCCATTTTTGATCCATTTTTATCATTTTGGCGAGAACTGCTTCCTATGATTTTGAGGCCTTAAAAAATTTTACCCAAATTTTTTTTTGGTCCAAATATTTACAAATTGATCATGGATCAAAAGGAGATCCGGTAGGAGATCGGCAACGCTTGAACAAACTCATATATATGAATAAACAAAAATAATTTGAATACTCAGGTGAACAAAAATAATTTCTAACGAGTGACTTAACTAATCACAACGAGAGATAATCATCGGAGAAAACATCTGCCGAGAATTCATCGTGCCTCAAAATCATGTATCTATAATTTTTTTTATCACAAGGAGAAGCAGGTCTCGCCGAGATGATCAAAATGGTTCAGAAATTAATAATTAAATAACCACTTCAACATACAATATGTAAATAATATTTTGGTTTTTAAATAATTTTATTATTAATACGTAGAAAAATCATGTAGGCGCATAAAGAGAGGAAAAGTTAACTACCATTTCTGTTAGTACTTAAATAAAAATGTATAAGAAGTTGGGGATCAAAACAATCAAAATAAAACCTTAGTGGCTGAAAATAAAAAGTATGTATATGTTAGGGACTGAAACATACATTTTGCAAAAAAAATCTACGTAATTTCTTTCTTACAATAATTTTTAGTTTTAATTTATGGTATAATTTTGAGACAATTAATTATATTATATCATTTATAATTACATTTAAATTATTAAAATTTTATAAATGAATAAAAATCAAGTGAACTTATAATAAATGACCATCATATTAAAAGTAGAAAAAATGTAAGACCGCAGGGCAATAATGGTTCCCAATACTGTCCCTGGGTAGACACTATATAATGATCGGATTACTAATACCGCTCGACACGGTTGACAAGTGGACATAGACACTGTTTGTTTCGGTGGCGGTGTTTTAGAGCGTTGAGAATAAGAGCCGTGCGAATGGAGAGAGGAGACTGTAATGACGTTGAAGGTCAAAAATAAAATTTTGGAACGTTGGGAGAATAAAGATTTACCAGACATATATTTTCAGCGATGACATTTTTCCCCATCGAAAATAAAGAAAAACGCCGAAACAAATAGAGCCCTATTATGATTCATTGACATGTTGAGTTCTTAATTTAAAATTGGAGTTGACAAATTAAATATCCCAATAATTACCTTCATATTGGATCCAAAAGATTAAATTCATGAATAAGATTTTATTGCACACTATTTTTAAGTTGATATATATTTCTCCTATTTAACATGTATGGGATAAAAAGTTGTTTTATGAAATAGATTTTTGAACTTTTATTTTTCATATATTGGTCTCAAAATTTTAGATAAAATTTGAAATATGTCTGTAGGCTTACTTCGGTTATGATTCTTTTGAGATGATGATGTGGAATTAATGTAGATATCTAATATCTTTACTATTATTATTATTATATAAAAATGATTTAAAAATATATTATTATTTTATGTTTAATCCGAACAGAAATGTTAGATATGACATAAAATAAAAAATATTACATTATTTTTATAATTGAACAGTAATACTCAATATTAACTCCACATCATCACTTAAAATTTAATGAAAATTAGTCTAGAAACATACTTCAAATTAGTCTAAAGTGGTGGGCCTAATTTATGAAAAATAAAAAAATCTTTTTCGAACTTAAGCTATGTAAATATAGGCAATTGTTAACCGCACCCTAGTTTTGGCTATCCGCAACCCATTTATATGAAATATTACGTATTTTTTTGGAAATACGCCTTGTACAAGCATTTTTAGGAAAAGTGTTCAACACGAAAGTTGTAGATATAGTCGAGATCTACAACTTTTGTGTTGAACACTTTTGCTAAAAATGCACGCACAAGACGTATTGCCGCTCGAATTGAAACATGGGCGTAACTATAACGAATTTTTGGAAATACGCATTGTGCATGCATTTTTAGGAAAAATGTTCAACACGAAAATTATATGTACAACCCTCATTCTCCGAGGGTGGACCCCCCCCCCCCCCCCCCAAGGCCACGTAGGCAGAAGTCAAAGTCAAAGAGGTCAACGTGGCAGACAAGCGTAAGAGCAGAAGACAGCCTAGGCGAGTAGGGGTACACTCGTGCGAGTAGCCCGGATACTCGCCAAAAGGTGGGCGACCATAGGTTATACTCGCCCATTTGCCCGGGGAGATCGCCTCAATGTCGCTAGTCGCCGGGCAGGGGCTGGGCTATAAAAACCCCCCCTACCCCTTGGTTTTCCTATAAATAGGACCCCAGGGGTACTTGGATTGGCACCTGGACTTGAGCTTTCGAAACCCTGCTCTTGCATTCTAGCATCTGTCGCACTTGGTCGCTACTCCCGGTACTAGCCAAGTCGGTGCCTTCCTCGTACCTTGCTCGGCCATTCTTTGGTCTTGGAGGGGAAGTCTCTTCGGAGCTTCTGGGTACGTGGTGGGACCTCCCTGCCGCAGCACCTGGGGTCTTGCGTGTTGCTCTTCTAGCTCTTCAGTAGTCGCCATCTTAGTCGTCTCGTTGGACTGTTGGGCGAGTAGCCTCCGGCTGCATCGGTCCGAATCTTGAGGTCAGGATTTTCCTGGTTTCAATATTATAGATATCGACGACTACAACTTTAGTGTTGAACATTTTTCATAAAAATGCTTGTATAAGGCGTATTTTCAAAAAAAATGTAATGCTTCATATAAAAGGTTGCGGATAGCTAAAATTGGGGTACGGTTAACAATTGCCTAAATTTAAAATCATGATTTAGATATTTTGTCATTTAAATAATAAATAGGATACTATAAAATATATTGTGAGCAATATTTAATACGAATTTATTTTGTTACATTGGAACTTTAATTTAGATTAATCCTAATTATGGCGGGAATTAAAAGTAAATTCAATTTTTGCATCAAACTCCAATTCCATTCAACGCAGCATATCCTTAGTTTTTATAATTAAAATATATAGTTTTCAACACACTATTGTTTATGTATGAATTAAACTAAAATAAATAGTCTTAATTATGAAACTGTCAAATTAAAACTGACTGAAAATGGAAGTGAAATCAAAATAGTTTTAAAAATGTGTTTGAGGCGCGTTTTCAAAAGCGTTTGGGTCTGGGCTTTACTGGCCCACGAAGAAGCAGAGGACGAGCCTTTAGCTAAATAATAGAAGGGATTTATAAAGCCCAGTATTCACACATACCATCAAGTCGAATTTATTAGGGGATTGATACAGGCACAATCAATTTGTCTATTCTCAGCCTATGTTTTAAGTTTTAAAATTAGCAATAGGAAACCTTATCCTAATATATTCGCAGCCCCTTTTTTCCGATACAAGCAGTTTTTCCTCTATTCCGCCCAGTTCGTCATTACCTTGCCCGCACCCTCGCATGAGCCTGCTGGAGGTGCTTCGCCCGCTCCCCATTCCGCCGCCAAAGCCGGAGGTATATCGCCGGAAAGACTTCCACGGATGCTATTGATGCCCTAAGTTATTTTTACATCTTTGTTTACAGCTTTCATATGGTCCGCAAGAGGCATTGTCGGTCATCCCCACTCCACAGAAGGCCCCCGCTCATCCCTGCTCCGCGGGGCGTGCCACCATCATCCGACGTCGGTGGTGATCGTCAGCCACCACCACCACCAAGGAGGCTGCCCAGGCTGCCCGGACAACCCAGCGTGACCGGGGGGCAAACTCGTCATAACCTCAAAATTGGCGATCTGTGTGTCCCGAATCAAGCATTCTTATTCGCTCGTTCAAGAATCAGCATGACGCAGTTACCAGAACGCTCTCCTCAAACTATAAAAGGGGGGTCAGGTCTCCATTTGAAGACACTTTTTGGCATTGGTAGAAGAAAGAACTATTAAGTTTCTCGGTGAGGATTCTTGAAAGATCTTCATCGGCCTTCAAGCTCCCCTTAGAGATTTCCCTCAACGTTCCAGCTTTACTTCAAGAACTTGGGGAGGACCTCGGCGACTTGGATCCAGACTGCTCCAGAGCGTTCTGCTTCATGCTGCTCGCCAGCGTTCAGCTCCAGGTGGCTTCACATCGTTTTGCTCCAGGCTGCTATGCAGCGCTCTGTTCGGGATAGCACTACCAAGTTCTGCGCTCAGGGTTGACCACGAGCACGCTTCACCGGGATCGACTCCTAAAGTGTTGGGGGGACTTAGCAAAATCTTTGTAACGAGCGGTGACATGTCACCCTCGAAAAACAATTCTCTATGTAACTCACAAAACTAGTGGATCGTTCAGAGCTGAAATAGGCCCCGTGATTTTTTCCGTTTCTGGGTTTTACACGTAAGAATCTCAGTGCTTACTGTTATTTCTCACTTTTGACTGTTTGCGCTTTCTGCTCACTCTCGAGCTAAGGCGATTCAGCTCGACCGATCTAAGAGAGCGTTGATCGACCCGCAACAGTGCGAATTATATTTCAAAAAGTGGAATGAAATACTAATTGTATGGAAATGTGATTTTATATGCGCTTAAACTCTATCTTTTTAGTTCTATTCACAACTTTGTAGTTATTAAGCTGCAACTTTGACTTCAGCTCAAAACTCCATCTATAGCTGCAGTTTTTATCTAACAAAAACTATAGCTGCAGTTAGCTAGCTGCGGTTTTGAGCTACACCTGCTATTCAAAAATTTTCCCTCTTCTTGAACCGAAGAGGCATATGTTGCTATCTGTTATCTATCAGCTCTACAATGTTTAGTTGGCTATGAAACATTTAATTCTACAATCAAGTGATCAGCATTTTCTGGATATAATTTTCAGGTCAACTGAAGTGGAGCACTCTATTCAAACTTGATGCAAATCTGGTTTGTTTTTAGTTGGTTTGAATACTTAGATATATGTATTGTGTTCTATGAAGACCATTTCCTAATGTTTTTCTTTTTACTTGTTTTTTGTTTTAGTTTAATCTTTGTTAATCTTGTACATAGATTTTTTTACAACACAGCTCATGGATGAGCACAACAAAGATTGGAGACTAGATTTTGCGGTCTTATATGTATTGGACTGCTGAAATGGACACCGCCCTTTCAAACGCTTTGCTGGAGCAACACAATTTTGGCCACAAAATATCAAAACGGTTGGAAAAGTGTTGCCTTCGTAGCTGCTATATATGACCGCGTTAATTAAAAGATATTTGCAGTGTTAAAACTAGCACGGAGAAGGTGATGCCTCGCCTTAAGACTTGGAACAAGTACGTACTATGTAGAAGTCAGTGTTATGTGGGACACGAGCAGATTGAATGTGATTTGCAGAGAAACATAGTGAAAGTGGACAGTGAAAAAGCATCATGAGCAAACAATGTGAAGATATACTTTTATATTATTTACTTAATTTATTTGAGCATTAAGATTAAAATTATAAATTATTATAATATTGCAGGCCCATCTAGGTGTGTAGCAATATAGGAACAAAGTGGTTGCCGGCTGGTCTGATTTCACTATGATATGAGGAACTGATAAAACTATTGGTAATCTTGTGTCGACTGCAACATAAACAATAAATGAGATATTTGTGGAGTCAATTGCAAAAAACTAATAATACACTAGAACGGATTAGAGTGGAAGGCGAATGAAGCAGTAGCTAGAAAGAGGAAGAAGCGAGTGGCCAGTAGGGGGAGTTGATGCGGTGGCTGCTGCGACCATAGATAATTAATTGACTGATTTCGTGCAAGATATGATGAGCACCAAGTCTACTAGCTCGCCCATCCTTACTTTCATCGAGCAATATAACGTTGATAATTACACCTATGCCCCACTTGCTCGGATGATTGCTTTGGACGAGCATGAGTTACTCATGTCCATGGATATGCTTAGTCACGATAGCATCAAACATGACATATTCATAACAATACATCATAACTTGAAGGGAGTTTTATTCAGTAATGTTTGTGATGTGGTCGATGACATAAAACATGTTTTATGTTTAATGAACTTCAATTTTTATTATTATTTTTTTCAATATCAATTGTTTAATATGTTAAGAATTGTAATTTTTTAAATTCTAAATTTCCGTGAATTAATTTCATCCTGCAGTCAAATGATATTTCTGATCAATTCCAATTCTGCTAAATGAATTATATCCTGGACCCAAACAACATATATAATTGAAATTCTGCAAAAGGCTTTGTTTGGCGGGGCGTTTTGAGAGCTGCACGCCGCAGTTTTTTAAACCGCCCCGCCAAACAGAAAATTGTCGCCGCAGTTCAAACCGCCCCCGCCCTTCAAATCGCGAATACTTGCGATTCACGAGTCGTGATATTGAACTCACGACTCCAGCAGCGCGGACAACTGCTTCTCTTTCCCTAGCTGCAATTCTCCATTTCTACCTTAGCCGCGATTCTCATCTTCCTCCTCACGTCATTTATTTTTCTTCCAGCGTCCCTGTCGACGGCGACATCTCCCACCGGCAGTCCTCTTCACACCCAAGAGTAACCCTTCCAGCACCCATATCGCCGGCGACGAAGAAGAAGAGGATTGTAAAGGTAGGTCTTCCTTCTTCCATACCTACTTCCGACGGCTAGGTTCTGAGGCTCTGTTCATGTTTGCAGTTTGTATTTTGCTCCTTTCTTCCCGAAGCCTCCATCGCCGACTACAGGTTTCCTACAGGTTTATTTCGTAGAAGTTTTTTTTCTATCAATCTCAGTAATTTTTAGCTATCACAGTAATTTTTATCTAGCAATCATAGTAATTTTTAGCCATTTCTAGCAATCATAGTAACTTTTTTTTTTCATTTCAAGATCTGATCGGCCATCTGATTATTAGCCGATGTTTGCGATCACAGTAATTTTTTCGGTTTATTTCAATCACTATGATCGGCCATTTGAGTTTGATGTGCTAGTTTTTTTTTTCAGTTTATTTGCTAAACGCATACCTATCAATAATGTTGTAGATTGCATCGTAGCCATTAGCCCTAGCCCAATTGTGATGTAAAAATCAAAAGATGGTGGAATCAATAAATGCTAGTTTTTTCAGTTTTTATTTTTATTTGAAGTGTTTTGTATGTTTGGTCTCATAGATGGTAATATGAAAAGATAGTGGAATATCGGCCAATTGGGAGTCATCCCATGTACTTTTATTCTGCGATCTCTGTATCCGAGAAATAGATTTAGGGAATAGACCAACCACTTACTCATTTCAATAAAGATGGTTGGGTCAATTTGATGCAAAACTTTAAGGAACGAACCGGTTTAGAGTATAGTCGTGCACAAATGAAAAATAAGTGAGATCAATTGAAATGTGATTGGAAATTATGGCGTGAACTTAAAAGAGGCGAGACAGGGCTTGGTTGGAACCCTATGAAACTGATGATAGACGCTTCCGATGATTGGTGGAAGGAAAGAATTGAGGTTAGTTACTATGTAGATTTTTATATTTTAATTATTGAAATTTCTTTTTTCCATGCCTAACAGTTATTTCAATTATGTAGATGATCACTAATACAAAGAAATTCCGGTCTGTTGGTATACCTCCAGATCTTGAAGAGAAATTGGAGAAAATGTTCAGCTTGGTTGTTGCTACATGAGATAATGTATGGATTCCTTCGTCTGGAGAGTTGCCTTCTATATTCTCTCAGCATGACGTCTTATCAGGAGATGATGATCATACCATAGAACAAAATAACACAAGCATTTGCAAGTGATGATATTGGCTCCGCTACACCTGGTCAAAGTTCTCAAAGTGGAGTTGCTTCTAAAAGAAAACACAAGGGGAAGAAGCTAGATATGGGGGTAAAATAGGTTATGTTATCACATGTTGAGAAGTTACGCTCTTCTTCTGATGTTATTATGCAGCGTGTTGCAGCACCTATTGTTCCACTAAGCATATACCTATTGCGAGAGGCTATTCAGAGCTAGAGAAATATCCAGAGATCTTTGAGGACAGACAGTTGTATCATTTTGCTACAATACACTTCCAAACTCCGGTTAATCGAGTCACCTTCCTTAGTATACCAGAGGATAGAAGGGTAGAATGGCTCAAGACTCACTACATGAATTCGCTTAATTGATAAATCTGTTCGATGTTAATTACTTCTATTTTGAAACTTCTATGCTACTTCCTTTTTGTTCTATGCTACTTCATGAAACTTCTATGTTACTTCATTGTTAGAGCAAACTCACGGATTAAAGGGAACACAAAGAACTCAAGCTAGTGATATATTAGCAATCACAATATATATTTTGGGTCACAATAAAACATTCAGGAAAGCAAGTGAACGATTCCAACATTCTACCGAGACTATAAGTCGGTTATTCATGATAGGACTTCGTGCTTTGACTAATCTATCTATGAACATCATAGCTCCCACTGATCCTCAGTTTCGTGTAATTCCTCCACACATAAAAAATGATGAAAGATATATGCAATTTTGTAAAGATTGTGTCGGAGCGATTGATGGCACACATGTTGATGCACACATACTTGTTGAAAATCAAGTGTCGTGCATTGGTCATCACGGAAGCCCTACTCAAAATGTGATGGCGGTTAATGACTTTAATATGTGTTTTACCTACGTTGTTCCTGGTTGGGAGAGTTCTACACATGACACCCGCATATACCATTGTGCAGTAAGGGATCCGATGAGTAAATTTTCATTTCCACCTGAAGGTACAAATTCTTTGTTTTACATATACTATTTTATTTGTTCTATGCAACTGTTGTCTAATCTTTTTTAATATTGAAGATAAATATTATCTTGTGGATGCTGGTTATCCATTAGAAAAAAAGAGCTTCTGAAACTTTTTTCCGAAAACTAGATATCACTTGTCTAACTTTGCTCGGGGTAATCAGCCAATAGAGGGACGTAGAGAGATATTTAATAAACCACACTCCTCGCTACGTAGTGTGATAGAAAGAAGCTTTGGTGTATGGAAGAAAAAGTGTGGCATACTTAACAAAATGCCTTCCATTGCTTTTTCAAAACAGTGTGTCGTTGTGGTAGCTACGATGATGCTGCATAACTTCATTAGAATACATCCATCGCGTTCTGACCCCGAGTTTGATGTATGTGATGAAAACGAAAGCTATGTTCATGCAGAGACCTACGTGCTTCGACAAAACAATCGTCCAAGAACAATCGATCCAAATCTGAATATCGCACCTAGTATATTTGAAGGAACATGAGCTACTAAAATGTTAAACATCAGAGACTTTATAGCGGATCAACTATTGGAATATCAAGGATAAAATACTTTGAGGTGTTAAAATTGATTAATTACATTACTATAAAATTATAAAATTAATTGTTGTTCATACATTACTCTTACTGTGCAGTTGATGTTCGATGATCGAAAGCGTTGGTGCATGTTCGAGGCCGATCACACTTACGAGTTTTGTTTGGGAAAAACCTTTTAATTATTGTATTTTATTTTATAATAGAATATTATAGTCCTTAATATGTACACTAAGTTTTTTTGTTTTAATTAATTGTTGTTTATCTCCAATTTTATAAAAAATAATATTCAAAACGCACGGTTGTTTTGCCAAACAGCTTAACAGATTCTCCGTTTGAAATAGCACTGCAACAGCTGTTCTTCCAACCAGATTCACAGATTCTGCCACCATTCTGCAAAACAGCTGATTATTCCATCACTGCTTCTCCAATCGCTAGAGTCACGCCAAACAGAGCCAAAGTCAATTCCAACAGATATTGAATTACGAAGCCCTATCCTCTACGACAATTTTAAGGGCGCACAAGCATAGGCCGTCAATTAATTGTTATCCACTGGCGGCAAAGGAATTTAGGATGGGGCATAGCATCCAGTCCATCCATTGCTTAGCCTATCTATCTCCGTGACTCCATCGTCACCACAGGAGATCGAGTGATCGCAGGAGGGAGTTTGAGAGAATTTATTAATAAATAATAAATTATCAGCTCCGTCGGTGCGGCGGGGCTGTCGGCCGTTGGATGTATTTATAGATCATTCGCACACAAACACAGACTTGTAGCGTATAAGAGAGAATCGAACGTTGCGGGAGCCTAACTATTAAAACAGACAAATTTTGTCTGTTTAATATATATATATATATACTAACAGCCTACTTTCCTCCGCCGCACAATGGCGACGACCACCGGCCTCTCTTTCCTCTCAGCCACTCCGCCCAACCCGCTGCCCAACCACCGGACCAACACACGCTCTACTAATAACTTGGTCGTCTCCTTCTCTCTCACGCCTCCTAATACTAGCTTTCCGTCTTCCGCATCGGCTTTTCCGGCCGCCGGTTCGAATACACCTTCTCTCATCCGCAACACCCCCGTACTCGCCACCCCCGCCACCCTCACCACCGCCGTGGTACTCTCTCTCTCTCTCTCTCTCTCTCTCTCTCTCTCTCTCTCTCTCTCTCTCTCTCTCTCTCTCTCTCTGCTTCTCAATTTGCAGATTAAGTACCAGCTTTACTCGTTGCTGTCGCCGTTTGCAATTTACGTGATTTTGCTTCTTTTACATGTTGGATGCTACGAATAAAAACCAAAAGAGCAGAATAATATAAAGGTAACGAATGAACTACGGAACGAGAATCCGTCAAATCCAATTTGCCGAAATTTAAATCGCTTCCAAATTAAATGATCACGTACGATCATTTTAATCATGCTTGCCGGAGATCCTGATTGTGACCTCATAAGCACAAAATGATGCAAAGTCGACTCATAGACCTCTCCTCGAAGTTTATGTAATTGTAGCTTGCATCCCTCTAATTTTCAAAATTACAATTACCTTCTTTCAATGTTCGTTTTTATCTCATAACATTTATGCACGACTCATATTCGATGAATATGCTGAATCACTCATCCAAAATCCGGAGGGCGGGTCCGGACCCCCCCTAGTTGTATTCGCCTACCCCACCCACCCAGGCGGCAAAGGGCGAGTCCAGGCGTCTCGGTTGGACTCACCCCCTTGGAACGGCGCGAGGCGAGTTCAGGTCAGCCTGCAACCTCGAGAGCTCCCTTTTCTTATATCTAACAACCGGCAGAGGGAGTGGGTATTCACAAGCCATCGGGGCTGTGAATAATATTATCGAAAAGGCGCGAGGGGCTGTTCGCAAGACATTTGGGTCTACAGATAGCAATCCACACGCAAACCAATAAGACTATTTTGCCCTTATAATGTTTTGCCTATAAATAAGACTCATGATCCCTCATATAAGCATAGAGGCCACCTCCTAAAGAGCATGAGCTCTCGTTTGTCTCCATTCTATGCTCTCTGAGGTGTGGGATCAACTCCTGATTTTAGAAGGGGAAGTGACAGAAAACTTCCAAGTTAGTTGCGGGTCTTTCTCGCTGCATGCTGTGGGTCATTATAGACATTCATCCGCTGATCGACGAGGGATTGTTCTAGGCTCGAAATACTTAATTTTTTGGATCCGACAGCAAGAGAACTTATAACTCGAGCTATCCCCTTGATCCGAACTTAGTTTAATCGGTTTACGGGTTTCAGCATGAATGTTATGAAATGCAAACATTGAGGGTTGTAATTTCAAAAGTTAAGGTGCAAACTGTAATCACAGAAACTTAGCCGAGGTTCTGGTTCAAAATAACCTGAAACATCCAATTGAATTACAACTTTAATTTAAGTTCCCTATTTTACTTTAAATTTGTCAATTTATTATGGGATAAAATATTTAAATCTCTATTATAATATTATTTAAACAAAACAAAAATCTCATATGTTATTTAAATGTTCGATTTCCAACATACGTATTATTATACCACTTTTAAGACATTATTGCATCACATATAGATTTGAGACTTGCCTACTTTTATGCCGAATATTCCTAATCCTCTTGCACCTTTAAAGAGAGATATACATATAACGATAATAATAATAATAATAATAATAATAATAATAATTTAGTGATTTTTTAGAGTTGATATTAGCAGTCCAATTCTCGCTATCCGCACTCCAAAAATTATTAAAATCATAATTATATTTGTAGTCCAATTCTCGCTAATCGCACACCATCGAATAACCTCCTCCTCTTCATCTCTCTCCCATTTCCTAAACCCTAGTCGTAGTTCTATCGGTCGCGTCGTCGTTCCCCCTCTTAGATTCACCTTCAAAAAAGAACATTATCCAGCGAAAATCGCAAAAAAGTAAGCTGGTTAGCGGAAGGTTTGCATGTCATTTAACTTGGTTTAGAGTTAATTCCTCTATGCATGTCATTTAACTTGTTTTCCTGTTAGTTTTTAAATTGTTTGAGACTTGATGTTTTTTAGGCTTCTAGTACTTAATAAATCAGCAAAGTGTTTCGCTTATTTGGGATGAGAGTGGAGTGCAAATATAATTTTGGACTGCAAATAAAATTTATGGACTATGAATAGCGTGGACTGCGAATAGCCAATTCCAAACTGCTAATATCAACTCTCTCTTTTTTTTTAATGAAATCAAGACAACCGCTCCTCCAGTGATATAATACTTTTGGAGTACTTTCTTTAATCAATTCTTATAACAGTTTTATAACAAAGCAAAGAAACACTCCATCAACTGCCAATTTTTTAAATATAAATTCTTCATGGTTGGCGAATATAAAAAGTCAACATGTAGCCCAAAATTCACATTATAAAACGAGACAATTTGATGCCGATATTATCAATGGATTTATTTATTTCAAGGCATAATTTAAAGGCAACTGCTCTATTATTTGAAACTAAGTCGAATATGTTTTAGGTAAGGGTGTAAGTCGGAACCAATCAAACTGCATAACTAAATCGAACCAAATCAAATCGTACGGTTCGGTTCGATTTTAGTAGCCCGCGGTTCGATCACGGTTCCATTTTTTGAAAAACCATGTGATTCGGTTCAATTCACGGTTCGGAATGTCAAACCGAACCGAGTTGAACCGAACCATATTAGCTTTAATAATATTTTAATATATTAGAAATATAAATTGTTACGAGTTTTAATTTTTTTATCTCTATCATGTTATTAAAGTTAATAAGTCCAAGAAACATAGAAACATATGACCATATTAAGTTTTAATTTTTTATCTCTTCAGTCACTATTAAGTTTCATGACTTCACGCCTCACGGGTTCACCACTTCATCGTTCACACACTTCTCCTTTCTAAGTCACGATTCACAACCTGATGAATTTACGAGCCTTTGAGAGCTTTAATTTGTTCGTAATATAATCATCTTTTTTGCATGAATCATATAAGATTCTTTTTAATTATCACTTGTCAGCACTTGGTTAGATGACTAATTATTAATTAGAAAATTTCTTTAATTTTTATTATTAAACCAATAGAATCGAACTGAATCAAACCATACAGTTTGGTTCGGTTCCAAAGGTATGTGCGGTTTGGCGCAGTTCCATATTTTTGAAACCACATGTGGGTGATTCGGTTAGCGATTTTGATCAAAAACCGAACCAAACCGAACCGTTACAGCCCTAGTTTTAGGGTTCGTTTGACACGGCAGCGGCGGCCAGGTCATGGTGGCTATGAACCGCCGTTAGTGAACACCCGACCTTACGTAGGGAACTACAGCCACTTTTATATACGTTCAAAAACTTTTTTCCTAGGTGGCGTTCATAACCGTTGTCACGTTATACACGCATTTTATGAAAGTGGCCGGTGTTCTGTTCAAACGCATCGGACCAAAAACGTTGCGCCAAACAAATCTATAATAGAAAATATATATAATTAGAAAATATATAGATTAAAAAAATAATAAAAAATTTATATAATAGAAAATATTTTATAATAAAAAATATTTATAAAACGTCACCGCTGTTTTGTCAAACGGTTCTCCGTTTTGAACAGTTCTGCAAACACAGACTACCCAAATAGATGTTCATTTCCAGCAATCAGTTTTCAACAGCTCCATTTACAAACCTGCATTTACAACAACTCCTTTTACAACCGCAGCCGCTCTCCCAAATGAAGTCTTAACTGAATACACATTCACAATTAAGAGTAAGTTAAAACAGGAGAGATAAACCCTCTGATAAATGAGTTCTCTTTGTTCAATAAAACCCCCAGATTCTAAGTCGAAACTTCTAAAAATACTTTTGAAGGTGTTTTAGAGCTTCTCTTTGTACGCTTAGGTCAAATTTCCCATTGGAAGTATAGTATGCTAACATTATTTGGCTATCATTTCGCCACCGTCATTTCTCCATTAGTAGTACTGGACGCTACCACCCGGGCGAGCAATAGAGTCTAACCCAACCGTTAGTGAACAAATTTATCCGTCTAGTTCCGGTGCATAGATAATCTTACGTCATTTTCAAAATATGATCATGCATCATTAATGTAACTCCTTACGAATTAAAAGTTATCTCCTTTGGAGCATTGCATAAACACGAATTGTATGCTCACTTTTCTTCTATGCATTCATCCTCCTATTACACACAAATACACAATCGTCGGACAACTAACGGAGAAATGACTTCATATTAATTATTATTATCCGCAAGATGTCGTGCACGTGTCTCTAAGGGCGAATCCAGGAATTTCAACGGGAGACCTTTCAAGAAGTTTGAGAATTCGTGTTAGTTGTCATGTCATCTTCTGGACCATTTTCTCCCTCGTTCGGACACCGATTCTGACGAATAAATAGTCGAAATCCATTGCCTTAACGAGAGAAATCCAAATTCATAATCCATTTTACAAAAAATATGAATTTCTCCATCTTTCCGGATCATTTTCTCCTTCATCCGAACACCGTTTCTGACGAATAAATAGTCGAAATTCATTGCCTTAACGAGAGAATCCCAATTCATAGTCCATTTCCCCTGTGTGCCTCCCTCCGCCCACGAACCGTTAAGACTCAGCAATCGTATTTGTATTTGGTGAAACATTTTTCACCGAAGACGGCGAGTAGCAGATGCACAATTGCCACCGGAGCACGAGAGTCCCATCCTGCTCAGCAATCTTCGTGCCAATTTACCAAAGAAGAGCCGCCCGGCGATCATCGAGCAAGTCGTGACCGAAGCCCGCTCTCTTAATTTGTTGTTTTCTTTTACTGATGATAGCAATTAAGACTTATATGATCATATAATGTTAAGTATTTTTTATTAAATTTTGTTACAGTATAGACTATAGAGTATATAATTATAGATATATATATATAAAGCAAGCAGTAATAGTGGGTAGTGCACTCTGGGGTCTGGGCCATGCTTCATCAGCCCACTTATGACAATGGTCAAATCTGGACCGCGCTACACCGTGTGACGGGGGCCACGAGCTCTCTCTCTCTCTCTCTCTCTCTCTCTCTCTCTCTCTCTCTCTCTCTCTCCATCATCTCGGTATATAATGACTCACTCTCTCTCTCTCTCTCTCTCTCTCTCTCTCTCTCCATCATCTCGGTATATAATGACTCATTAATATAACCCACGCGCGAAAGATAAAAGTTTACCCTCGCCCCGTTTTTCTCGTCTTCATCTTCTTCTCCGGAGAACTTTTGGATCGAAAGGCGCGAACGAAGAAAAGAGTAATTTCTTCCGTCATCCAGCCGCTAGTTTCTTCTTCTTCTTTATTTATTTCGATTCTTCTATTTCATTATCATTTGTGCCTGATTTCTCATGCATCCGAGATCTCCGATCTGTTTTTCGCCGGATTCACCTCATCGATCGATCATTTTTTTTCGTTTGAAAATGTATGAAATCTCGAATACTTGCAGGAAATGGAGCCGGCACAGCGTTTGAAATCCGGTTTCGAGCAATTCAAGAAGGAAGTCTACCAGTGAGTTGATTCCCTCTCTTGATTATACGAAATTGAATTGTATGATTCAGGCTTCAATGTTCTTAATTAGGATTCTGGTCATGGATATTAAATTATAATAATCGATTCAATAGCTGGCATAGCTGCTGCTTCTGATCACATGGAAGAGGCAAAACCGAAATACCGGGAAGCTTCTTCTCCATTTATTCAGATTTTCCTTTTTTTTTCTCCAATTTTGACCATCGGAATTGATAAAGAATGGAGAATCGGAGACGGAGGCATTCCGATAAAAGCTTATTCTAATGTGATCCATATCCTCACGTCATTTGAATCTTATTTATCGTTATCTGAATAAAATCTATTAAAAAACATTAATATCGTGATATGAAATGCTAATTATCTTCTTTTTATAATTCTTTTTTCTCTAACTAATTTCTGTCGTCTAATTTTGTTTCAGAAAAAAATCCGAGATATTTAGCGGCCTTGCAGAGGGCCAGAGCCCAAAGGTTAGGATTTCGATTCTCAGAGTTCTTTACTATTTAAATATCTATTAAAATATGTGTTTTTGCCAACATATTTTTATCCTAAAATCATTAAAAAAAAAATTCTCAAAAAAATAGGACGAAAAGTTTATTTATACAGATTATATATATACATATATTTGATTAAGATCACCTATTTACACAAATACGAACATCTTAGGGCTGATTTTGGAGCACTTCTCTCCGGCGAATTTCATCTTCACGATCGTGACCGCTGTCGCCTTCCTGCAGATGAAAACCACAGGAAATAAAAGTGGGGCTGATCCCCGCACCCCGACCGTGGCTCCGCCACACATCGCGCGGTCGGGCGGTGGGTGGTGACGTCGATGCGACCACGGCGGATCTGTGCCGCCAAACGAGGCCTTATTGTCATTTAGACTCTGTTTGGCACGGCGGCAACGGTCGTGAACACGGTGATTATGAACTATCAATGTCCTGTCACAGGGGCATATCCAGGAATTTCAACAACGGGGCCCAAACATCATCTTTCTCCAGCCAAATTTTTGTTTAAACGCCTCCATCATATCGGAGTTATTTCTCCCTCATCCGGCCATCAATTTTGTCGTATAAATAGTCAAAAATCATTGTCTCCACAAAGAGAAATCCGAATCCACTAACATTTTTACAAAATTATTGAGGTGGCCCAGTCCCCCGGACCCGCCCCCAGCTGGTTGGATCAGGAGAAGTTCATTTTTTCATGTTCAAAAAATAGTTATGGCTGAGCCTCATTAAAGGAAAATATATTTAATATAAAAAATTGACCATAATTGCGAAGAAAAATCAACCATTTCCCAAAAACACGGAATCATGCTAATTTAGGATAAAATTAATTTATTCGGGTTTGAAAATGCCTGTTAATTAATTATAATTAATTAATGGGCAAAACAAAATATCTCTGCGCAGTTTCTGGTGTTCGCGTGCTCGGATTCACGCGTGTGCCCGTCGGTGCTGTTCAACTTCCAGCCCGGAGAGGCCTTCACCATCCGAAATATTGCCAACATGGTCCCACCCTTCGACAAGGTATATTATATAATATATATATATATATTCGCATCTTTATTGTATTATTCGCATCTTTATTGAATTATTCTTTATTTATTATTTTAATTAATTCCAACACGAGCTTATTCAATTTTTCCGTAGACAAGATATTCTGGAATTGGTGCAGCTATTGAGTACCCAGTCATATATCTCAAGGTATATATATATCTTCTAAATATTATATATATATATTTGGATGTATTTTAAATTTCTTGATTTTATAATTAATTATTAGTAAAGACGATAAGTTATCAAACAGGTGGAGAATATCATTGTGATCGGTCACAGTCGCTGCGGAGGTATTAAAGCGCTGCTCTCAACCAAGGACGATGGCACCACCAGCACGTAAGCTTTTTTTTTTACATATTTTTTCTTAAACCTGCTTCAATATAATATAATAATAATATAATAATATCACACGGACCGCCGCCGTGTTGACTTTCAACAATGAAAAGTCTTCATTCCAGAAATACCCTCTTACGGTCTATGTTTAAACTTGTGTGTTTCTGGAGAGATATTTAGGTGCGTGTAACGCACACTGACCACCTTTCACAATTGTTGTGGTGATCACCGTGCCAGAGTAACTACAGTCGTATGATTCATCATTTTAATGGTGTAGATTGGTTGTGAATATATACGGTCGTATTTGTGTAATACGATCGTATTTGTGTAATACGATCGTATTTAAAAATGATCGTACGCGAAAAATCGTGCTGGCGGAAATCTACGATAAGATCGAGGGTCTCACACAGTGATCTAAGGTGCGTCACACGCACCAACTTTTTTTCCTTGGTTAAGGCTCCGGTGCCCGTCGTCGTTCGTGAATTCCCGACCTCACCTAAGGAACTTCATCCATTTTATGTTCAAAACTAGTTCTATTTTTTGGTGGTGGTTCTAAGTTCTAACCTTTGTCGTGCCAAACATACATCCTATATATGATGTGGACATTTTTATTCAAACTCACCAGAGCAAAAATGATGGGACAAACGAAGCCTAACTCAACTTATATAGGCTTTGTTTGGCGCGGATATAGGCTTCGTTTGGGGCGGTGGTGGCGGTCGTGAACGCGGTAGTCATGAACCGTGGTTTGTGAACGTCCGATCTCACCTAAAAAAATTCATGCATTTTATGCTCAAAATTAGTTTATTTTCTTGATAGCGGTCATAACCTTTGTCTTGCCAAACATATAATCTATGATAATGGCGTTTTTGGCCCAACTCACGGGAACAAATAAGCCGCGACAAACGAAGCCATAATCTTCTTGTGTAAGCTTAATATTATCGAATTAATCGCAACATTAAAAATAAAACTCGATTTTAATTTTACATTTAAACTCTCATTTTATCTAAAAATATGTCCACTAAAGTTTGGGCTCTTTCCTCTGATTTTGATGTGAAATTAATAAAACGTTATCTCGAAGGCTTATCCTTTAGTTTAAAAATTGTAAATAAAAGGCTTTATTTATGAAAAAGAATTAAAATGTTATATACGTTTCAAAAAAAAATATTTTATCAATCCTTATACATACACTCTAAAAATCT
Organism: Dactylorhiza incarnata; assembly: GCA_033032865.1. Taxonomy (NCBI): domain Eukaryota; kingdom Viridiplantae; phylum Streptophyta; class Magnoliopsida; order Asparagales; family Orchidaceae; genus Dactylorhiza; species Dactylorhiza incarnata. Next base: position 1,696,687 of record JAWHQI010000260.1, read on the forward strand.
CATGCAATAATTAAAAGATTTAATATTTTATATATTAAATCTTGTGATATTATATTTAACGAGCATATTTAGTTTATTATCTTATTATCTTGATGGTATATTAACTCCATTTTTGACCATCATTGTATTAATAGTTGACCATTATATGATTTTTCCAATACGAGACTTTATTCTCAACAAAAGACATTTATGTTTCAAAATCATTTAAAGAATTAATTTTGCTTCCAATAATGTCTTTATTAATTTCGCGTGCAGTGATTTCATAGAGGATTGGGTCAAAATATGCAGTCCAGCTAAAGAAATAGTGAAGAAAACTTATGGTGACCTCCCTTTTGAAGAACAGTGCACAAAGGCTGAGAAGGTATGAATATTAATTTTATTTGCTTAATTTCTCTGGGTGATACATTTTTTTGTCTTCAGATAATTAATTGATTTTTAATTTTTTTTATTTATATTTCAATCATGCAACTATTTGTGCACTAGGAGTTCAAACAACTAGTCACATGTCGACTATGAACCATTCTGCACCATATATAGCTCAGACCAATGGTGCATGGTTTGATGCACCCTGATCAATAAAATTTGCTCGCCGAATCCAAGCCACAAAAGGATGATCCACAGCACCATCTCGATCCCCCAATCCTCCTCGAGCAGAAATTATAGAAGCGTCATCTCGCATTGTGTCTCTTGTCAGTCCGCAAATGCTACATGCACCACTTTGGTGCACACCCATGTATCACTGTCACAATTAGGGGTGTTCACGAACTGAATAGAATTCAAAATTGTGATAGAATGAAGAGATTCGGATTCGGATTCGTTCAAATATTTGAATTTGGATTCGGGTTCGGATTCGTCCCAAAATCTTAGCTTTTGATTTGAATTCGAATTCAGGCATATATATAACTTATATTATGGTTACGAGAGTTTAATTAGTTATATAAAATTTATTAAATTATATTATATAATTTTTCTACTATTCGTGAATCCTTAGTTTGACCATGTTTGTCAACTTATGTATGTCTTCTGCTTGCCGCTCCTCAAACACTTGCACCTATAACTAACTGATTTTTAATTTGATGCATACATTACAGCATGCAGTTGTATAAATTTAGCAATTTTCGCTTCAAATTAGTCCAATTGATTAATCTTCTTCGCCCCCTTCTCAATTTTCATGTATAAAAAATGCTTGCAGGAGGCTGTGAACATTTCCCTTGAGAATCTGAAGACATACCCCTATGTTAAAGAAGGCCTCGAGAAGAAGACGCTAAATTTGTATGGAGGCTACTACGATTTTGTCACCGGCGATTTTGAGACATGGGAGGCTTCATAAACTATTGCTGAAGTATTTTATAGTATATATGTATATATACATGGAATACAAAAATTCTGTGTATTCTAAGTTCATCCCAATCACGTATTTTTTAACATCTTTTTAAACGGTACAATAAGAGTACTAACTCTGCCTATTATTGGAATTGTAAGAAAAAAAAACCTCATTATAACTTGTTTTTATGTGCTGGATTTTGATTTATCTCGTCGAAGCAATGAATTTTGACTACTTGCACGTCAAAAATGATGAGCGGAAGAGGAAGAAACGGCTCTGATAAGGTGAAAATGTTCAGATTTCTGTTTGGCTGGAGGAAGACGATGCTTGCAACATGTGCATGAATGCTGCATGCACAAGATCTCCTTATTCATCAACTGAACTACATCCAAGAAGTCACTCACACATCACTCTTGATATTAAAGTTGTTCAAAAATGCTCAAAACTTAAGAGCAATGTTATAAGTCCGAACTTGGTTTTTCGCATCCTAAAAACACACCTGAAATCTCTTATTTTACTAAATATAATCACACCCAAATATAGCTGGGTTCCTTCCTACTGAGCTCGCGCTCCTTTCCGATCCCGCTGGATTCAATTCCTTGAATGACCGAGACTGGAGAAGACCTTGGCGATCTGAGGGAAACCAGGTTTTCTGGAGAGATCTCCGCCTGCCAACAGATGCAAACCCCGTATGAACACCGATAAAGCCCATAACCTTGTGCCTCTCCCTCTGACTGATGCGTATTTCGACTCCGTCATTGAGGCTGGGGCAGTTGTTCACAATGCCACTCTTGTGTTCCCAAGTTTCCGAGACGAATATGGGATCGACAATGAGGCACTTGGGGATGAATATCAGCCCTCTCAAAAGAGTAAACGATCCGAAGAGAAGCCAACGATCCTGAAGATCAGGCAGAAGAAGGGCAAACTTAAGGAGGAGGACAAGGAGGAGACAACGGAGGTGGGATGTCCAACAAGGCAAGGTGCTTGGGAGTAGAAAACCTTGGGTGATGTAGGAATGGCGTAATTTGATTCATAACACTGTTATGCGTGCCGCCTCTTCCACCAGAAATGGCTCCGCCATTTGCGCCTGTTCGATGCCACTCGGTTGGCGTCCGCTCCAATCTTGGAATTCCCCAAATCCCCGTTGATGGAGGAGGATTTTTTGGAAGGGATCTTTGATCTCCTACCCTTGTTGCTGACAGCCCGTTTTGAAGATATCTCCAAATTTGGCATCCCCATTATTCTGGTATTGATGGAGGCCCCGCTGATGGAGGAAGATTTCTTGGAAGAGATCATTGATTTCCTTCCATTGTTGCTGCCAACCCGTTTTGGAGATGGCTCCAAATTTGATATCCTCGTTATTCTGGTATTGATGTAGGATTTTTCTTTTGGGAAGGGATTGATCTCCTTTCATGGTTGCGCGAGCCCCCTCCTCAGTACCCTCTTAGGGTTTCTCCACTCTATATATATAGAGGAGTGGCCGACCATCCAAGTGTGTGCAGTGCAATAGATTTTCTTCGGTGGTTCAGCAGATTTCGGCCGACATTCGGTCATCACCTAGTCGGCTTCCTCTTCTGAGTTCTTCTTCCAGTCGGCTTCTTCTCTCGCCGCCAAAATCGTTTTCTCATCGCAACGTGTACGACCGGGCCTTGGAGGACTCGAGATTTCCATCATACTCGATATATTATTCTCCTCCATTTTAGTCGTATTGTATGTTTGAGAAAATAATAAATTTATCTCTGTCTGCACAGTGGACGTACCCAATTTCGGAGAACCACTTTACATCTGATATTCTTGATTGCGGTGCTTGTTTTTATTTTTTCTCTAATTTTTGTGTTAAACGCTATTCGTTATTTTAGCCGTTAGAAAAATATTTTGGAACAGGATTTTTAATCTGCACTCGGATCCGGTTTTCTTAACAAGTGGAATTAAAGCGATGTTCGTTTGACGACTATTTGGACGTTTCGTTTTGAGTTGGGTCAACGGTAGGTGATGACATTAGTCCGCTCCCTATCTTCCCAATCTTGATCAGTGAATTTATCTGGTCGCCTTGGCCCCAGTGTAGATTTCCTTGGTTTGATTTTCTATGTCATCTTCCACGCCCAGTGCGAAGTTTGAAGTCGCGAAGTTCGATGGAAAACACATTTTTGGTCTATGACAGGTGAAGGTCAAAACATTACTTATCAAAGAAGGTTTACACCGTGTCCTATTGGGAAAGACTCATAAGGATGTTGAGGTTACCGATCGCATGTGAGAGGATTTGGATCTCAAAGCTATGTCCACCAAACAGCTTTGCCTACACGATGATGTGTTGTATGGAGTTCTTTCAGAGACAACTGCCTCTGGTCTTTGGGCAAAGTTGGAGAGTACCTATACGATGAAGTCCCTCCCCAACCGCATCTACTCAAGCAGCAGTTGTACAAGTTCAGCATGAAGGAGGGTTCCTCTCTACATTACCACCTGAACAGTTTCAATAAACTGTTATCTGAGTGACTCAGCATGGGTATTCAGATGGAGAAAGAGGACAAAACAGTTATTCTTCTGAACTCTCTTCCAAAGTCCTACGAGGGCATGGTCACTACCCTCACCTACAATTAGGATATTTTGGATATGGAAGAGGTCATTGTAGCCTTACTCTCAGATGATGTCCTAAAGATGCCGTCCGACTTAGATGTTGCTGAAAGTTCAGCTTTATTCTCCCGGGTCAGTCTGGTTCATCCAGAGGAGGCAAGTCTAAAAAAAGTTCAGATAGCCACTGCAACTACTGTAAAAAGAAGGGTCGTGAGATCAAGGATTGCTGGAAGCTTCAGAACAAGGAGAAAGGAAAACCCCTCGATCATGATAAGGAAAAGTTTGTCGCATCCCTATGCCTTGAGGATGTCGATGAGGACATCCTATATTGTTTTTCTCACCTATGTTTCTCTTATGTCTGTCATTTTCCTTGTTTTGTTTCTCATGGTCATTATCCCTTTATTTACTCACTCAATTCTTTCCCCTTTTTTTAAAGTCATGCTATTTCTATGTTTGTTTTCGTATAACTCTTATTTTGAGTTGTCTTTCCTGATCAAGAACTTTTTTTGAATGCAGTTTGGTCACCCTCTATTACCTAAGCTCTTTCATTGTTACTCCTCATTCATGACCTTAGAGTGCGTCTAATCAATCTTTTTTGATTAGTTCTCATAGGGGTTAATTATTTCCATGTTGAGGTCAGTTTGTTTTGCATTCGTTGTTGGTGTGTCTGCATTTATCATTTCTCTCCCCCGCGCGCATCAAAGGGCAGAAGTCTTGACAGGTTCAGTTTTTCTATGGGAGACCACCGCTGGAGGTGGAGCAGTTGTTTTTAGCTTAAGGTGTAGCGTTTTTGAGCCAGTTACGTTAGTCCAGTTGGTGTGCTACTCAGAATCAGAGGAGTTTCTTTCTTATGATCCGTTCTTGGCCGAAGTTCAGTCTGTTCCTTTGGCTTTGGATCTTAGTGACCATTGGGGCGTCTTGGAGTTATCTCAACCTTGTGGAGCATGTCGTGGAAGTGGCGTCATGATGGAGATTGTTATGCGTGCCGCCTCTTCCGCCAGAAATGGCTCCGCCATTTGCGCATGTTCGGCGCCGCTCAATTGGCGTCCGCTCCAATCTTGGAATTCCCCAAATCCCCGCTGATGGAGGAGGATTTCTTGGAAGGGATATTTGATCTCCTTCCATTGTTGCTGCCAGCCCGTTTTGGAGATGACTATAAATTTGGCATCCTCATTATTCCGGTATTGATGTAGGATTTTTCTTTTAGGAAGAGATTGATCTCTTTCCATGATTGCGCCGACTCCTCCTCTGTACCCTCTTAGGGTTTCTCCACTCTATATATATAGAGGAGTGGCTGATCATCCAAGTGCGTGCAATGCAACAGATTTTCTTCAGTGGTTCAGCAGATTTTGACCGACATTCGGTCATTGCCTAGCCGGCTTCCTCTTCAGATTTCTTCTTCCAGTAGGCTTCTTCGCTCGCCGCCAAAATCATTTTCTCGTCGCAACATGTACGATCGGACTTTGGAGGACTCGAGATTTTCATCATATTCTTGATATATTCTTCTCCTCCATTTTAATCGTATTGTATGTTTGAAAAATTAATAGTAAATTTATCTCTGTCTGTACAGTGAACGTACCCAATTTTGGGGAACCGCTTTACATCTGATGTTCTTGATTGCGGTACTTGCTTTTATTTTTCTCTAATTTTCTCTAATTTTGTGCTAATCGCTCTTCGTTATTTTGGTTGTTAGAAAAATATTTTGGAACATGGTTTTTCATCTGCACTCAGATCCGATTTTCTTAACATAACACCTCGATGAGATCTAATCGAGAAAAAAGCGGAAGGTGGAATGGAGCGGAAGGTGGAATAGAGGGATCGGTCCCCCAAATGGAGGTCCATTTCATAATGAGGATTGATTTTCACTTTATCTAAAGGTGCATAATTTTTTGATTAAAAAAATATATAAAATGATGAGATTAGTGAACCCATCAGATTTGCCACGAATTATGTGGACCATGAAATAGATACTATTGATCCTAGTATGATATGGAGACCTCAAAAAATGGCTTTGTTTTGTTTCTTGGGTTTCCTGGATCTTTCCACTACCGAGCAAAGTAAACAACTTGGACTGGATTGTGCTATGAATGGACAATATAAGGCTTTGTTTGGTTGGGCGCTTCGCCTCCTCCGTTTGGAGCAAACGCTGCCGGACAACGGGGAAACAAACGGGCGCCAGCGGCATTTGCTCTGTTTGCACCCGCCGGACAGAGAAAAAAGCGCCTAAACGGAGCGTTTCCAACCCCGCCTCCCCCCCCCCCTCCGCTTCCAACGCTCCGTTTGGACCAGCCGGCTGCATCCGCCACCGCCAAACCAAATGAAGCCTAAGTCTATCATGAGTAGATGTAACAACAACCAAATTAACTCATTAAAAATATCATTAGCTCAGACTGTAAATATTTTTTTAGACTGCGAACATGAATTATTGATTGTGAATATCTCAAAATTGTGAATATCACAAAATTGTTTATAACATTGCCCAAACACACTTGAAGTTTGACTAAATTCTAGTCAAATTTGATGTTGACTTCCACATCCCACTATGATGGGTGGCCCATTTTCGTCTGCAGGCATAACATGAATATTTAATTCAAATAACAATAGCTTATGTGCTTAACTACTTGTCATGTACTTGATAAAAATATGGTATGCTGAATTATTGCATAGATTAATAATATCTAGCAATCATTTTTTTAAATGATAAAATAAGATCTCCAAATTACATAATAAAAGCAATTGTTATTCGCAGACCATAAATGTCTATCCGCATACCAATTTTTTCTCATTTTATTTGAGTTTACAAATTGTTATCCGCAGACCAATTTTAAACCTAAGCAGTTAATATCTTTGTTCTTCTGAATAGAGCTCGACAACGAAGGAACATTTCTAACGACCTTTTGAGCACTTCAATGTGTGCACAGATCGTGATTCATAAAATAAATGCGCGGATAGAGACTGAGTTGAGGAAGAAAGATGATTTCTTCGTTGTTCATGCGATTTTGGTTTGTTTGGGAAGATTTAGATAGCTAGGATTTGTTTGGGAAGATTTAGATAGCTTGGGTTACTCTCTCCTTGGGGTAAGGAAGGCGATCAAATTTTTTTTATTTTCTTCATTAATCTGCGGATAACAAAAATATCTACGAATAAACAAAATCTATGAATAGAGAAAAGCGGTTTGCGAATAACAATCGCCTAAAAATATGACATGCCAAATAATTTTTTTCCAGATTTACGACTAAATTAATGCATTCATAACATTTCTTAGTATTCATAAAAGGTGAGAAACATTTCTTTGGGCTAAATTGTATATTAAATAGGTTATTAAATTATATTTAGGGGCTGTGGAAACTTTCTAATGTTATCAAAAATCAAAATAATATTACAATTCTGTTAATTATACTATAAATAATTTTTATTATGGATTGTAATTATAGTCAAATTATTAATAAATCCTAGAAATCTTAGTTTAAATATAATTATGTACAACTAAATAAATAAACCATATTTAAAGGTATTATGATTAAATATGAATTAAACGTAATCATCATAATTATCATTCTAGAACATTTTTAATAGTTTCAAGAAAAAATTAATATGATTCTTTTTAATTATTAAAACTAAAAATTATAATGTATTCAGCTATTAAGCTATCTGATCAATTAATTAAAACAAAATATTAAAGGCGATTGAATCTTTTAGCAAAAATCTTGCTTTGCATGAGAAAAGGAATGATTTGAAAAAAAATGTGGAAAATTCTTTAAAACAAGAAAAGTAACAAAGTAATGTGAAGTAAAATAAGTTTTGATAAACTATAAATTATAACGCGGTCATAGATTTGCACTTAGGCTTTGTTTGGCTGGGTGTTTTGGGAGTGGGGTTCCGCGGATTTTCCCACCGCCCCGCCAAACGCATTTTTGGGAGCGACAGTGGTGTTGAAATCGAGATCTTGTGAACAAGACTTGGTCTCTGTGGAGTTCGGGGTCCCTAAAAGGGTGGTCTCACACCTACTTCCCTCGAGCCAACTCTCTAGACAAGAGCACTTGGACTTGGAAACGGACCAAGAACTTAGTGGGGAGATCCCGCCACGTACCCGGAAGTCCCCTTGGAACTTCCCCTCCCAAGCCACTACTAAGCTTGGGCACCACTGAAGCCTCTCCTCCCCCCTATGGAGAGATCTGTTAGAGAGAGAGGGGAGAGAGCTGGCCTTGGAATGAGATCCCTTCAAATGGTGCCCCCTTGGTCCTATTTATAGGTTTTTTGGATCTGGACTGCGAATAGCCAAAACTGGACTGCAAATAGCCAAATCCCGCTGTTCTGAAGCGCTAAACGCAGACCACTGGACTGCGAATAGCCAAAACTGGACTGGAAGGGGCCTACCCTGGGAGAGAGGGGGGACGAGCCGCCCCTCCCCCTCTCGGCCTCCCTGCTGGGCGAGAGGGGGGGGGGCGCCGGGTTCTACTCTGATATGACGGGGAAAAAGGGGGGAGGGGGGAGGGAAGAGAAAGAAAAAGAGGGGAGGAGAAAAAAGAGGGGGAGGAGAAGGAAAGGGTGAGAGAGGAAGAGAAAAGAGGAAAAGGAAGAAAAAAAATGGAAGGAGAGAGAGGAAGTAAGACAACGGTACGATGATCAAACATTGTCATTGATTCAGCGACGTTTTCGATGTAACCGTCAAAGTTGATTGTTGCTGCGCTTTCTCACAAAAAACGCCTTCATAGACTAATATTTTATCAATATTAGAGCATTATGATGAATTCATGGAACGAGCTTAATGAAAATAACAACCAAACAATATTCTCAATTTTTCTTAACTCACAGATTCTTATATTTTTCATCAAACAAGTTAAACCATTCATTCAATACTAAAGCAAAGTGATAATTTACTTTAATAAGCTTCATTACTCTTATCAATGTAAAAATCTTGAAATGTATTGTGAATATCATTCTAAATTGACTCATGATGTTATAGATTATCACTATTCTCATAAATGTCTTAGTTTGTGGTCCAATGAGTTTTATTATAATAGATCATTATAATAATAAGTCATTTTATAATGGTTTACTTGATTACAATGTGTCATTATAGTTGTTCATATTATTATCATCTTTGATAACAAAAATATTTTAAATCGTTTTCAGCACAACTAATGTTGATATATGTAATTATGATGAATATTTAGTATGATGATAAAATATCTCCTAATGGAAGCAAATTTTGAAAACTAGAAGATTAATATCAAATTGTACTGGGTCAAATACTTTTTGTAGCTAGTTTGAGAAATTATTGGCTATTATGTGTCATTATGATGAATATTTCTTGATTGTGATTAAAAACATACTAAACTATTCAAACTCCTTGAGAAGATGAACAAATCTGAAATTGAATAATACGATAATTATGTAAAAATCATGTTAAAATATATGCATCCAACTTAAAAATCGATTCATTACAGTCGGACGGCCCGAGATTTATATATACGTACAGTCCTACATGCTACATGAGTGTTAAAAGATTTTGATGAACCACTAGTGGCTCTCTATAGTCCATGTAAGTAACCAGCATAATCATTCATTGCTGCTGCAGTGAGAGGCAATACTTTCTCCAAATCATCAAAGAAAAGATAAGGAAATCACAATCCAAAAGTTGCTACCACTTTTCAACTACTTTTTCTCCTTTTAATTCAAAAATTATATATTAAATTTAGAAATTTTGAGCCAAAAAATGACAGAGATTAAATCTTTAAGACATCCATACTTCAGTTTATATTTTCATGAATGATACAATGGGATCCACTGTGCTGATCTTCTCAGTACTAAGCACCATACTTACAATTTCACATGGTGATGAATCTAAAAATTCTATCTTGCTCTGCAAATGAAATCGGAGCTAAATGGAATGACAGCTTGCTCAAACGTGCCAGATTGCTTGCCACAAATGCACGGCTCACTAGTGGGGCGATTGAATGTTGATGAATAGAATGGCGGTGTTTGGGTCGGAATCGATTCCGGCGGAATTTCAGGGCAACAACGGACGAGGGTCTCCACCGATCGTTGTGTTTTCGCAATGTCCCGCAGCACAAGGTCGATACCGTTCATTGGTGCTGATGACTAACATGCAGACAATCTGCGATGGATCAGACAAAGTCAGTGGCCTAAGAATTCAAAAATAAATTGAAGAAACATATATAATTGGATAATAAAGGCTCAGATCAAACAAAGAGCATACATAAATTCAGCAAATCATTGAAGATTTAATCAACAAAATTTAATTTTTGACATACATCAAATTAGTCAAAAAATTCAGCTTATCGTAGAGTCTTTAAGTCTACTTGATCAAGGAGTTAAGTCATATGGATACGTACTACATGACTTTGAAGAATAGGCCCACCATATATAAAAATTTGAAAATCCACTATAAAGGTCTCTGGATCATTCGACCCACCCAGCTAGTGAGAGTCTGGAGTGAGGAGGACATCTCGGTGTTGAACTTACCCATCCGAGGATCATTCGACCCACCCAGCTAGTGAGAGCCTGGAGTGAGGAGGACATCTCGGTGTTGAACTTACCCATCCGAGGATCATTCGACCCACCCAGCTAGCGATAGCCTGGAGTGAGGAGGACATCTCGGTGGCAAGCTCTCCCTTCCGAGGATCATTCGACCCACCCAGCTAGTGAGAGCCTGGAGTGAGGAGGTCATCTCGGTGTTGAACTTACCCCTCCAAGGATCATTCGACCCACCCAGCTAGTGAGAGCCTGGAGTGAGGAGGACATCTCGGTGTTGAACTTACCCATCCGAGGATCATTCGACCCACCCAGCTAGCGATAGCTTGGAGTGAGGAGGACATCTCGGTGGCAAGCTCTCCCTTCCGAGGATCATTCGACCCACCCAGCTAGTGAGAGCCTGGAGTGAGGAGGACATCTCGGTGTTGAACTTACCCATCCGAGGATCATTCGACCCACCCAGCTAGTGAGAGCCTGGAGTGAGGAGGACATCTCGGTGTTGAACTTACCCATCCGAGGATCATTCGACCCACCCAGCTAGCGATAGCCTGGAGTGAGGAGGACATCTCGGTGGCAAGCTCTTCCTTCCGAGGATCATTCGACTCACCCAGCTAGTGAGAGCCTGGAGTGAGGAGGACATCTCGGCAACAACTTACTCATCCGAGGATCATTCGACCCACCCAGCTAGTGAGAGCCTGGAGTGAGGAGGACATCTCGGCAACAACTTACTCATCATATAAGCAAAATAACTTCATCCATCTAATGGGGGGATTTCCCTTGTCAAAAACCTCCTGGCCTAACCAGCGAGGGGTAGAGCTTGTTACAAAGGAAAACAACAAAAAACAAAAAACACAACATACCCCCCCATGACACTCGCCTCTCAGGCTGCTTGCGCGAGATGATCATTCCTCTGTTTCTCCTGCCACTCCTATCTTGCTCATGCTCTCCATGATCTTCTCCATCTCCTCCGCCCCTGCCTGCCAAGAGATGTTGTTGACGGCTGTGACGTAGCAGTGCCTAGCCATCCTGGGGTCTCCGCGGATCCTGACTTGGATCCCTCCAGTGTTGAACTTGAGGCACTGGTGGAAGGATGATGGTACGCATCGGAAGGCGCTGATGAGGGGTCTTCCGAAGATGGCATTATAACTGCTAGGAGCGTCAACTATGACGAACCGACAGTTCCTTGAACCTCCCCCCATCGTCACTTGGAGTCCAACTCCACCCTCTACCTCTTTCCTTTCTCCGGAGAATCCAAACAAGGGCCCATCTGAGGCCAGCACCCTCCTTGCCTCCACCTTCAACTCATCAAATGCCTTCTTAAAAATGACGTTGACAGAGCTCCCGTTGTCAACGAGGATCCGAGAGACAGTGTAACCTTCGATGGCTGTCTGAATGACTAACGCATCACAGAATGGATCCTCGTGTTCTGGCATGTCCTTGCTTGAGAAAGTGATTTTCTCCTCTGGAGGTGGGTCCTGTGACGTTGAAGCGACGCTGCGTCGAAATACGTAGTGGAGGCTTGCCTTACGAGTGGCCTCGACCCCTACCCCCCCCCCCCCCCCCCCCCCCCCCCCGTGGATTACCGCGACTCGTCCTTTGGCTCCTACGTCGGTTCGGTCCTCGCAGATGTCATCATCCACCACTGCTCCAGGTGGAACTTCTTCAATCAGCTCCGGCGGCTGCTGTTGTGCCTGACCTCTCGCCTCTCTCACCTCCAAGAACTCTGGGCAGGTAGTTGTTGCATGCCCCTCTGCTTGGTGGTAGTCGCAGTATGGCACCGCCCTTCCCCCCCTTCTCCTACGGGCTGGGATGTCTCTTGCTTCAACTCCTCCTCCTCTTCGAATCGCCATAGCTTGAGCAGGTGGGGGTAGGAGCTGCCTAGGGGCCTGCCTCCAAGGAGGAGGGTTGGGCCTCCCTTGGCCTCCGTAGAAGTTTCCCCCTCCTTGGGCGAGACCCCTCCCTTGCTTCTGACCCCCCTGGGTCCCTGGTACCCTTGACCCCTCTGCTCTTCCCTCCTCCTTCCTTCCTGCTGCTTGAGGCCACCTTGCTCTCTTGGCTCGGCCTCCACCAACTTCGCCAATTTCTTTGCCAGCCCCGGGTTCGCCGCCTCGGTGGCTATCTCCTTTGCAGCTTTTTCCATCAGGTCCTCAAAGGACAAGGGAGGCTTCCTAGTTAGGCGCATCTTGAAGAGGCTCTCTCGTATCCCTACGGTGAAAGCCATCTGGAGGGCATACCCTGGCACCTCCTGGATATTCAAGATCTCCTCCTGGAATCTGTCCATGTACTGGGCCAATGTCTCCTCGTGCCTCTGCTTGATCAGGAAAATGAACTTAGCATTCTTCTTCCTCTTCTTGGATGTGGAGAAGCGTAGCTGGAAGCTTCGGCCTAAGTCCTCGAAGCTGTAAATGGAGCCAACCGGGAGCTGGTGGAACCAGTCCCTAGCTTTGTCCCTCAGGGTGGTGGCGAAGAGACGACACTTGAACGCGTCCGTCATGGGCCTGATGGAGACGGTATCCTCGAACCACTATAGGTGCTGGACGGGATCATCCTTCCCGGTATAAAAAGTCATGTTGGGCTCCTTGAAGCCTTCCGGGATGGGAGCCGAGATGATCATCTCGCTAAAGGGTGACCCCCCACTCGCCGGCTTCGCGAGCTCCACTTGCGTGACTCCTGCTCCGAGCGAGACCCCACTCACCGGGCTAGGAAAAAGCACTCGCCCGGCGAGGTCCCGCTCGCCACTCTCAGTCGCCGGTTCCTTGCCTGGCTGACCCCCTGGGGCAACCTCTCCTGACCCCCCCTGGGCGAGCACTCCTTGCGACCCAGAAGGCAGTGTCTGGGGGGAGGGAGTCGAGCAGTCACCTCCCCTGGTGATGCCTTGGAGCAGCTCCATGATTCCCTTGATGGCCGTCATGAACTCTCCCCTTCCTACCACCTCACTTGGGATGTGCTCCTCCGAGGTCTCCTGCCATGAGACTTGGCTCAAGAACTTCTGTGCTGACCACTCTCCACGCTCACCGCACCATGTGTTGAAACCGAGATCTTGTGAACAAGACTTGGTCTCTGTGGAGTTCGGGGTCCCTAAAAGGGGTGGTCTCACACCTACTTCCCTCGAGCCAACTCTCTAGACAAAAGCACTTGGACTTGGAAACGGACCAAGAACTTAGTGGGGAGGTCCCGCCACGTACCCGGAAGTCCCCTTGGAACTTTCCCTCCCAAGCCACTACTAAGCTTGGGCACCACTGAAGCCTCTCCTCCCCCCTATGGAGAGATCTGTTAGAGAGAGAGAGAGGAGAGAGCTGGCCTTGGAATGAGATCCCTTCAAATGGTGCCCCATTGGTCCTATTTATAGGTTTTTTGGATCTGGACTGTGAATAGCCAAAACTGGACTGCAAATAACCAAATCCCGCTGTTCTGAAGCGCTAAACGCAGACCACTGGACTGCGAATAGCCAAAACTGGACTGGAAGGGGCCTACCCTGGGAGAGAGGGGGGACGAGCCGCCCCTCCCCCTCTCGGCCTCCCTGCTGGGCGAGAGGTGGGGGGGGGGGGCGAGCTGCCCCTCCCCCTCTCCGCCTCCTTGCTGGGCGAGAGGGGGGCGAGCTGCCCCTCCCCCTCTCCGCCTCCTTGCTGGGCGAGAGGGGGGCGAGCTGTCCCTCCCCCTCTCCGCCTCCTTGCTGGGCGAGAGGGGGGGCGAGCCGCCCCTCCCCCTCTCCGCCTCCTTGCTGGGCGAGAGGGGGGGCGAGCTGCTCCTCCCCCTCTCGGCCTCCTTGCTGGGGGGGGGGGGGGGGGGGGGGGGGGGGGCGAGCTGCCCCTCCCCCTCTCCGCCTCCTTGCTGGGCGAGAGGGGGGGGCGAGCTGCCCCTCCCCCTTTCCGCCTCCTTGCTGGGCGAGAGGGGGGGGGGGGGGGGGGGGGGGGGGGGGGGGAGCCACCCCTCCCCCTCTCGGCCTCCTTGCTGGGCGAGAGGGGGGGGGGGGAGCTGCCCCTCCCCCTCTCCGCCTCCTTGCTGGGCGAGAGAGGGGGCGAGCTTGCCCCTCCCCCTCTCCGCCTCCTTGCTGGGCGAGATGCCCCTCCCCCTCTCCGCCTCCTTGCTGGGCGAGAGGGGGGGCGAGCTGCCCCTCCCCCTCTCGGCCTCCTTGCTGGGCGAGAGGGGGGCGAGCTGCCCCTCCCCCTCTCGGCCTCCTTGCTGGGCGAGAGGGGGGCGAGCCGCCCTTCCCCCTCTCGGCCTCCTTGCTAGGCGAGGGGGGGGGGGGCCGCCGGGTTCCACTCTGGTATGAGGGGGAAAAAAGGGGGGAGGGGGGGGGGGGGAGAAAAAAGAAAAAGAGGGGGAGGAGAAAAAAGAGGGGGAGGAGAGGGAAAGGGGGAGGGAGAAAGAAAAAAGAGGGAAAGGAAGAAAAAATGAAGGGAGGGAGGGAGAGAACGCGGCCACAATTTGCGAAAGATAGACATTTGGCTCTCCGCGGAGATCCAAATGGCTCTCCGCGGAGATCCAAATGGCTCTCCGCGGAGAGCCAAATGGATCTCCGCGGAGAGCCATTTGGATCTCCGCGGAGAGCCATTTGGATCTCCGCGGAGAGCCATTTGGATCTCCGCGGAGAACTTTTTGCTCTCCGCGGAGAGCTTTTTGCTCTCCGCGGAGAGCTTTTTGCTCTCCGCGGAGATCTTTTTGCTCTCCGCGGAGAGCCTTTTGGATCTCCGCGGAGAGCCTTCTGTATCTTCACTGATTTCATTTAAAGCTATGATTTTGACCCATTTGAAAACGGTATTCATCCATGAAACAATTGTTATTATAGACAAACATTACAAATGTACACGAATAATGTTTCTTAATTTACATCAATCAACCACAAAATTTTTAAAGATGTCTGCACAGATCTGGGCTCTAAACATAGGCATATTTTTCTGCCAGTCTACGCAACTCTCCCAGCTCATCAGCCCTTCCTTCGCTATGTGCTCCATATACTTCATAACGAAGACACCGCAATCCACGGAGTTCTCCTGCTGTGGTATACCAGCAGTCAAGTCGAGTTTCCAATTGGAAAATCCTGCGTGGACTTTTTTAACGGTCGCCTTCTGGAGCGCAGAAATCTGCATTAACACAAATTTGTTCGTACATTAGTAACTCGTAATGTACAATACTACAGTGCATGTCAGTGAACTGCACTTACAGCTTCTTTAGCGGAAACTTTTCGTTGGGCATTACGCAGAGAGTCATGTATAAGCCACTTCTTCTCTTTAACCATACCCACCAATAAATACCAGTGTTGACTATAACATACTGGCATTAGAATCATTTTGATATTGGCAAGATTCTCCTTGGTAATGCCCTCAAGGAATGCAGCTACAAGCTTAGATTCTCCGTCATTGGACCTTGGGAAGTGCAACTACATAATTTGTAACATTTTTTAGCAATGCAAACAGAATTATTAATGTATAAAGCACTGATAGGGAGATCATACCAAAAAGTTCGGACTGATGTACATAAACGGATGATACGGTTCTTTATCCCGATCTCTACGCAAAGTCAAGATCTTTGCGTAGGCATCAATGTGACAATCTTCGACGTATTTGTCCGTCAGAAGAGCATCCATGCCATCTCGAAATCCGACTATATTCCATTTATTGAATGCTTGGTCGTTCCTGAAACATTAGAAAGTCATCGTCAATATCAATGTGCATAGATCAAAATTTTGAAAATATAAAAGTGTATAATGTCAAAAGGGCACCTCGATGGTATGGCGCTCATACGCTGATGGATGATATCTCTATCTTCTGCAGCTATTAGCGGTCTCCCCGGATAGTCAACGGGGTACACATCAATTTCATCCGCCTTTGTAGTTTTAATTTCTCTTTCTCCCAATGGGGAGTCTAGAATATTAGTAATGGAAGTATCGTGAGGGGTAGTGAGGGTGGTAGCGTTTTGATGGGCAGGGGATCTAGAGATACTCGGGCTAGATGATGGGGAGGAATGATGAATGAGTGTGTCTATATCAGCACTCATGGATTCAAGACGTTCACCTACACTGTGACTAAAACTAATTAAATCACTATGTACTCTATCTATTTTTTTGTCTAATCTATCTACAGAACTATCTATCTTGCTATTTAATAAAGCAAATTGATCTAACATCCTATGTTGGAAATCAATCCAAAACTGTGACGGAGGGATAGATGGTGTGCTAGGTGGTGGGGGAGGTGCTGATGTGCTGGGTGATGGGGGAGGTGATGATGATGAGGGAGGTGGTAATGATGTGGGAGGTGGTGGTGCAAACTTCATTTTTTTTACTACCCTAGATGGCGAGACTATTGGTTTTCTCTTAAATGTGGGAGGTGGTGGTGTCCACTGTGTTGTCACGTCTGAACATAACAACTTCTCTGTCGGTGTTATTTCATCTAGTACTTCCAACACCTAAAAAGAAGAAATACAACTATTGTATTGGATAGTTCAAAAGTGGTTATTAATCGAATAAACTAAATTATTTACCTGCTCATCCAAGAGTTTTGCAACAGTCCCCATCTCTTTCATTGAAAATGAGACCTTCTCCGACCATCTTAATATTCGTGGTCTCAACGACGGATAGTGCGGAGCGAAGGTGGTGGTGTGCTCGAGGAACCAAATCTATATCAAACATTGCGATAGCTTAGAACATATTAAACAAATTTCATTTTAGGAATTAGAAATATAGATACTTACAACGAGAACATGGGTGCATCCATAGATGTATCCCATTGAAGACTCTGGCCAATGTTGCAGTTGGCCTTCTTCTGCAACAGGTGGCAGCTTCTCCACCATCGACCTGAACGACCTCATAACGAAGGTATAGATCGCTTCTGGCCAATTGAACTTTTGAAATTTCTCCAAGCTGGAGACCTCCTCGAAGAACATTGGCATCCTCTCCGCGCTCGAGGGGAAGAAGAAATTGCACAGAAGGTGCAAAATCAATATCTTCATCGTCACAGGGGACGACCCTTTCTCCATCGATTGAAGTTCCGTCTTCAAATCGGATTTCGTTAGCGGTCCAAATGGCTTGGTAGTCAGGATGACTTCCTCCCCATGGTTCGGCAGACCCAATATCATTGCCACGTCATTGGGGGAGAAGGTTAGCTCCCTCGATCCAATGACGAAGACATCCTTCTCTATATCATACCAGTTTAGTAGACCGTAAAGAAGGGGAGTGTTCTGCGATACCTTTGGTGCATGGAAGATATGCCAGATGTTGGCATCCATCAGCATCTTCTTCTGATCCTCCTCCAATCGTTCTAGTATTGCTGAACTTAGGCCAACAAATGAGTTTAAATAGCACCTCGAGCTCAAAAAATGGATCTTTTTCTGCCCCATTGATCTGCAAAATTTATAAACATATGTTACAATAGAGGGACAAGAAGAATAAATTGGAGAGAGAAATAGAGGAAGCAAACGGCTCTCCGCGGAGAGCAAACGGCTCTCCGCGGAGAGCTATGTAGCTCTCCGCGGAGAGCCAGATGGCTCTCCGCGGAGAGCCATTTGGCTCTCCGGGGAGAGCCATTTGGCTCTCCGGGGAGAGCCATTTGCTCTCCGGAGAGCCATTCCAATTGGCTCTCCGTGGAGAGCCATTTGGCTCTCCATGGAGTGCCATTTGGCTCTCTGTTTAGATCCAATTGGCTCTCCATGGAGAGCCATTTGGCTCTCCGTTTAGATCCAATTGGCTCTCCATGGAGAGCCATTTGGCTCTCCGTTTAGATCCAATTGGCTCTCCATGGAGATCCAATTGGGTAATGGCCTAAATGAGGTACAATTGTATCATGGAATAATAAGTGCAAATTATTGTGTTATTTTCAAATCATTTTTTTACTATAATACATATAAAAAACATACCTTTCATGGTTTCACACATACTGTTGCAAGCTCTTTTTTTTGTTAATATCCTTAACCTTTTGCTTGAGCTGCACATCGGATCGAACCCGAAACTGGTTCATCCCCAACACCCGTGCGACTCGCCCCCAGTACAAGAAACGCTTGGCTAGGCTCTTCCAAGACATTTGATCACCAGTCGACGATTTCACATGGGAGCGCTCTGCTGGACTAGTTAGCAAGTAATTGAGCAGCTCCTTCTCCGATTGGGAGAACGGCTCTCCTGTAGCTGGGGCGGGGACGATGGCCTCCATTATCTGATTGAAAGTCGGCAATTGTTGATTTACCATGAATGGAGGACGAGAACCAATCTCGCTGACAGCGGACGAGATGCCCACATTAGGTTCCTCCGTCGTCGTGATGACTGCAGAAGACGCTGGCAATGATTGTGTAACAACCGGCGATGATTGAATGTAGATGGCGTCTTGATCACCGAGCTCCTTTTGCGCTTCGGTATGCGACTGCAAAGTGTTTGATGTCCTTTTCCTTTTGAGACGTCTAAGATAATCCCAACGATTTTGAATCTCCTTGTGGGTCATCTGAACTAGATCCTCACGGCGTGCAGCAATGCGGGCGTAAGCTGGGGCGACCACTTTGGTCCAGTGAATGTTGCCGGCATGCCCAGCATCAATCTCGTTTTGAACAATTCGATCAATGATATCGTCCGCTGATCCTTCAATTACTAGATCGGGCGGGGACGTTTGCAGATCTGTTGCAAGGGGCTGACTTGAACTGTGACTTGGGGCGCCGGTTGTAAAAGTGACGCTTCGAGTTACTGTTGTGGTGACAGTCTCTTCTAACTGGATGAAACTATCCTCACGGCCCGCCTGCGTTGGAGCAATCAATGACGCGGCCAGATTTAGTGCAGTAATGATGCTGCGTTTTGGCGCTGCTCGTTGAATGGGCAATCTGAAACGAGACTGGGCAACCATATCCTCCAAGTGCTGTTTAAGAACCTGTTCTGTTTTTGGCCGAATGAACCGTTTGAAAGCGTAATTGGTGCTATGTAAAGCCGAGACAAGAACAGACCAAATTCGATGCAATTGTGGAATATGCAAAGATTCAATTGGAAAATCTTTTAGATCAAGCAGTTCATCGGGTTGAAGAAATTTGAGAGCCACCATTCTGAGTAAGCGCCGTTCGAAGGGGTTGATCATTGGTGAAGTGCTCATCACTTTTTCCCAGAGATTAAGGCCTTCTAATGCCGATTGACGTTCATTTCCCAACGCGTTGAGGCTGCGTGATTTTTTATGGTGATTTGAAGCAGAGCTTTGCCCATGCGATGTTGGTCCGGGTTTTCTGCGCTTGCGACTGGACTGAATAGAATGGGGCGTGTTGCTTATATCAGTATGGTTTAGCGGTAGTGCTTCGTCTTCTCCAATGCAGTGATGATCATCGTTCGGAGTCCTCTCCACAGCAGTTGCGGCAACCTCAAGCGCATCGTTCACAATCGCATCGAACGTGTGGCTCGACCAAATTGCATTATCAGCTATTGCTTCGGCAATCATTCCAACGGATTCTATCTGACCTGCTGGAATTTCTGGAAGTTGAGGAAGGGATTGTCCAAATGCCTCCGTTAATCCAAACTCTCCGTGGCAATCCTCAATCGAGAGAGGCAACATATGAAACATTGTCGAAAGAGACGTTTGGGAGGGAGTTATGCCGTCGGTCGTAAGAGCTGCGAGATATTGAGTGAGAATGATATGCATACCAGAGATTGGCAAATATGCCCAGCGAGGATCAAATTGGAGTTCGCCGCGAAAGTTGATTTGAGCGACCACGGCATGGAGCAGCAAGATCCCTCCATCCAGGGAAATAGTCTCCGGGAAAATGGCTCGTCCTTGACGCCATAAGTTTTCGTTCTTCCCCGATCCACGACGTAAAGTCGAACGGAAGAAGCGATCCAAGACGGTGTTTGACGCCCCTACAGGCGGTGTTAAGCAATTTCTGATGTGCTTTTTCTGCGTCTCGTGGCAAGATAGAAGTTTGGTCGTCACAATGCGCTTCGACTGTGGCACATCATTCTCGTTTTCCCAGCTTTTAATGCTCTCCAACAATGCATCCAGTTCAGCCTCAATGATGGAGCCTTCCCGCATTGAAGCATTTCCATTGCCAACAATGATTTCGGCCACGCCAGCCATAAATAGTTCCTGCCGAGCACGATCCGTGCCGTTCGAATTGTCCCTATACCTCGTGATCAGGTGATGATTGTCTAGGAGAACAATGATGTTGTCGAAATCTTGTAGCCATTCTCGGTCATCGCAGCACTTGTCAAGGTACATGATGAGCAGAGAAGTATCAATATTGTAAGCATTGTACCGATTCTGCAAACTTCGACCAACAAATCGACGCTCTGCATTGCCCGTAGTTGATGTGAATTGATGGGAGAGAATTTGTTGGCGCTCGTTCATGACGGAGTGCAATCCTTCAACGGGGGAAAATTTCCTGCCATTGAACTCGTCCGTCAATTTCATGCGTCCCGGCACGTTGTGATGATGGTCAGCCGAGAGATGAGTCCCGGTTATGGCGCCTTCCATTCGGTTGAAGAAAGAAAGTTGGCGAGCAATGCAGTCATTGATTAGGCGTGATAGCGTTGATTCCACTGGACCAAGAGTGCCATTGTACCCGTTACAATGCTGAAAAAATGATGGGAAATCAGGGAACACTGCTGGATCCTTCTGCGATGACGTTTGCCCAATTGCTGCATCCCATAAGCGCATATCCAAATACCACGACACGTGACCACGATATAGTGCGGCTTGACGCATGTATCGAGTCGTTCGTGCACAACGAATCACCTTGGCTGCATCAGCAATGCCGGAACGGGACGTGTACAAGTCGTATGCCATTTGAACAAGACCGACGTCGTGTGCGCTCTGTTCGAAAAGCTGCACAGGATAGTTAAGGATGATGGCTGTCGGGATCAACTTCTCGTTTTTTGCCTCGTCCATGACCTGGAACGTGACACCACAGCCGCCGGAGGTGTTCGACTTCTTGCACATGTATCTAGCACTGATAGAGAATGCAGTGGTGTCGATGCAATCGACAACTCGCGGAGCACTTAATTGCTTGCGGGAAAGAAAGCCGACTTTGTTGCAAGATGGACATGCACCCGCTGTCACATTGACGCCGTACTGCCGTTCCGGATCAATCACGAACAACGGTTTCAAAAGATACGCATTCAGGTCAGGTCGCTTGTTCCACAGTGGCACGGGCGGATCGATTCGGATGGGAAGGCGAATGCCATCCTCCATCATTTTCACTTGGGTCTTGATCCAATCTTCCTGAATTTTGTTCAACGTGCCTGATTGCTTCCCACAAATGCACGGCTCAGTAGTGGGGCGGTCGAAGGCTGACGAATAGAATGGAGGCGTTTGCGTCGGAATCGATTCGGGTAGAATTTCAGGGCAGCGATGAACGAGGGTCTCTACTGATCGTTGTGTTTTCGCAATGTCCCGCAGCACAATGTCAACACCATTCATTGCCGATAAAGACAAATAGTCAAATAATCTAGTCACCAAACCCAAAGGGTAGATTAGTAGCCATAATACTAGCATCCTATTTTGAGTAATTATAATTGGTTATAGTAGCTTGCCTAGGTTATTTCCTACCTCACATTCCAAATTATATGCTAATTATAATTTATTTCCAAGGATTGTCATAGAAGAATGAACAAATAAACGTATTTCCTAAAAACAGTAATTAAAACTTTTTGGCTCTCCGCGGAGAGCAAACGGCTCTCCGCGGAGAGCCAAACCGCTCTCCGCGGAGAGCCAAACGGCTCTCCGCGGAGAGCCAAACGGCTCTCCGCGGAGAGCCAAACGGCTCTCCGCGGAGAGCCAAACCGCTCTCCGCGGAGAGCCAAACCGCTCTCCGGCTCTCCGCGGAGAGACAAAGGGCTCTCCTCGGAGAGCCAGTGGATCTCAGCGGGAGAGTTGTTTAGCTCTACGCGGAGAGCCATTGTACTCTCCTTGGATAGCCATCAGCGGAGAGCCAAACAGATGCGATACACGGAGAGCCATTCTACTCTCCTCGGATAGCCACTGGCTCTACGCGGAGAGCCATTCTACTCTCCTCGGATAGCCACTGGCTCTCCGGGTAGAGTCGTTTCTCCTAATGGGTTCGAACATGATAATGGTGGATGCGATACGTACCTTGCGGAGAGGATGGGTAGGCTGCGTCGGAGAGCTCCTGTGTAGACTGAATCGGATTGGAAAAGGAGCGCCGGAGAGCTGTGATTAATTGCCGGAGACGATGGGGGAGGCTGCGCCGGAATCAAACCCTAGAGAAATCACGAGGAAGCTGTGCGAGGAGAGCGAGGAGAGCTGAGTACGGAGAGGAGAAATGAAGGGGCGCGGGATTGAAGCGGCGGGATTCGTTATATTTTATATTTTCTTAGGTTGCGCTGAATAAAATAATGATATTCAGTCGGATTCAGTCTACCAGAGTGAGGCCCGACCGGGGGGGGGGGGGCGAGCTGCCCCTCCCCCTCTCCGCCTCCTTGCTGGGCGAGAGGGGGGGCGAGCTGCCCCTTCCCCTCTCCGCCTCCTTGCTGGGCGAGAGAGGGAGGGGCGAGACCCCCTTCCCCCCTCTCCGCCCAGATACTTGGGAGTGCTCGGCGAATATCTGGGTTGTACATCGGCGACCCTTCACGCTGGGCCTCTCGATGGATATGGGGGTTGTACAAGTGGGAGTCGTTGCCGTTCCCAAATCATGAAATATCGCGATTCTGGAGTCGCGAAAATTTATCGTGACTTCTAGAAATCGCGCCTCCCCCCACTCATTTCCACCTGTCGCCGTAGGGAAACCCCGCGACCATCTTTCTCCCGCAGCCGGCCGAGCGTCTTCTTTCTCCTGCAGTCAGGCGAGCTTCTTCGTCAGGCTTTCCTCCGCCGTCTTCTCATTGCGCCGAGCTGCCCTGGCCGGCATAGACGAAGAAGCTTCTCCTCTTCGATGAAGCTAGGGCATTCTGCGGCCATGACCGGAATAATTAGCAGTAGCTCCATGGCCAACATGACGACGAAGAGCTTCTCCTCTTCGATGAGATACGTCATGGCCGGCACAGAAGAAATTTTCATTTTCTCTGCAACCTGTTCTAGATGTTAGGAATGATTTTTCTTCCGTGTATTTTCATAATTCTGTAATATTTCAAATTTCTCGAATGATTTTAGGAATGTTTCAAATTTTAGAAATATTTCTTGTTGTTCCAGATGTTAGGAAAGATTTTTCTGTCGCTTTAGGATTGTTATTCATTGTTGCTTAATGTTAGGAAAGTTTCTAATTTTTTGTTTGAAACAGTACTGCAAATGCTGTTCTTCCAAACAGATATACAGATTCTGTCACCACTCTGCAAAGCAGCTGATTATTTCACCACTCTTTTCACCGCTACTTCTCCAATGCTGCAGCCGCGCCAAACAAAACCTTACCTAAACTCTTATTTCAGGGCACGGTGACATGGATACACCAAACAATTCAATTATTTAAATTAAATAAGGATTAAAATGTAATATTATTACAAAATTGATAGGGAAAGTTAAATTCAGGAACTTAGGCTCTGTATGGGGACCGCGTCCAAGCTCCAACGCGGCAGCGAACAAGGGATCTAACCGGAGGTGGGGAGGCGGGGTTGGAGACGGGGTTACCGCCCTTTTTGCAAAGACTGCAATATCAAACGCCGCCGCCCGCACGCGGCGCCCGTTTGTTTTCCCGCCTTGCGGCGGCTGTTGCTCCCACACCAGCGGCCCCTCCGCTGCCCCAAACAGAGCCTTACTGAGAAGAGATACTGTAAAAATATAATAATAGTGAACATAGCCGCAATTTAAATTCAATCTTTAAGGCCCGGTGTTAACAACCACTAAACAAACATTAACCACTGGGGGAGATATTTTAGCCTAAAATATGATGTTTGGGAAAAAATATTCGTAATTGCAGCACCCCAAATACTATAATATTTTAACCACCGCATTCCCAACCACCACTGCTGTCCCGCCGCTCTCTCAAACAAACCCACTTTCCGTCGTTTGTTTAAGCTTAATATCTCCGATGACTTTTAGGTGTTAAAATAAAGGTGTTGTTATAAGCAAACTTTTTTGGTTGCTAGCAAACCAATTTCTATGAGTTATTACGCGCCTTTTGAAAATACGTTTTGTATATGCATTTTTAGGAAAAGTTTTCAACACAAAAATTGTAGATCTCATCGAGATCTACAACTTTCGTGTTGAACACTTTTACTAAAAATGCATGTACAAGACGTATTTTCTTGTTATTTTCAAAAATGCACTATAGTTACGATCAGGGCGATTTTAGGGCCTTGTGCGTGCATTTTTAGGAAAAATGTTCAACACGAAAGTTGTAGATCTCGACGAGATCTACAATTTTCGTCTTGAACACTTTTTCTAAAAAAGCATGTACAAAGCGTATTTTCAAAAGGCACGTAATCACTCATAGAAATTGGTTTGCTAGCAACCAAAAAAGATTTGCTTATAACAGCACCCTAAAATAAAAACTCTATTTTTAATTAGCTGCAATGCTGCATGATCAATTGATTATTTATCAGACACCTAGAAAAATAAAAACAAATCGGAAGAGATCACAAATGCTATTAACAATGCAGGGGTAAATACAATTCACGTAAATATATATACAATAAACCCATTTTTTTACATTAGTATTACAAATAATGAGCGACAATGAAGAACTTATGACCTTTTCTTGGATGCAAGCCCAGAAGATTTTGAAAGATTTTTCAGGACTCATCAGGCTTTGGCTCGAGAACCACAGGCAACTTCTCCTTGTGATCACCCCTCAAAACCTCAATGATCACCTGCCAGCGATAAAATTAAATTGTTTAGTCCCACACTGAATATACGAAAAATATATTGTGTTAACCACGGTTCATTGAGGCTTCGTTTGGCGCGGTCGTGAACGCGGTGGTCATGAACCGTCGTTCGTGAACTTACAAAAATTCATGCATTTTATGCTCAAAATTAGTTCATTTTCTTGGGTAGCGGTCATAACCTTCGTCTTGCCAAACATACATTCTATGATAATGGCGTTTTTGACCAAACTCACCGGAGCAGATAAGCTGTGCCAAACGTAGCCTAAGACTCAAAATAGGGTTAACCACCGGTCCATTAAGACAAACATCTGACTCCGAGTAGGATCAAGTGGTTCATGTGAGCTCTCAGTATGGTACAGTGAGGTTCAGCAGCAAGTGACTATCACTATGGGCCCGTTTGGCCAGGCGGTCGTGAACGCGGTGGCTTCATCCGTTTGACGCGGTGTTTTGATCCGGTGAGTTTGGACAAAAAACACCATCGTCATGAAATATGTGTTTTACATGCCAATGGTTATGACCGACACCAAGAAAAAAAAAAATTTTGAACATAAAAATGTATGGGGGTTTTTTTAGGTGAGGTCGGGCGCTCACGAACGATAGTTTGTAAACACCGTGTTCATGTCCGCATCCTTATATGACTGAGTAGGCTCTTGGCGTATCATATTTGATGTGCTGAGGAACAAAATATTTGTTTGAGGGGTACTGAGGTAGATGAGGAGAGCTCTCAATGAAAAGAATGCTAAAGCACGTGAAAGATTAAATTAAATTTCACATTGGATATTTGAAAAGTATATTGATGTAGAAATATCTGTTGGGTGTGGCCCGTCATCGAGGTGTTCGATGGGGTGCCTCCCGGGCGGTGCCTCCCGGGCGCACCCGGGTTGGCTCCTGGCATGGGTGCAGGGGAACTTCATGGTGCGGTTTAGTGCAAGGGAGCCGGGTTGGCTCCGGGCATGAGTACAAGGGAGTTCTGGGCAAGGTTTAGTGCGAGGGAGCGATGTGAACAATTTGACCGGTCCTGCTTGATAATAATTGTTGATAATTGATGTGCGTTTAGCACAAATTGGTGTGCGTATAGTCGATTCCTCCTTTTGTATTTAGTCCCACATCACAGATCATGTATTTGGTTCCCCTCTGTTGTGTATATACTATATATAGGGGAGCAATATAACATTGTAAAGATATAAGAAATTAATAAGAAAAGTTATATTTATTTCGACTTGGTATCAGAGCGTCAGGTTTGGAATCGATCCTGTGCGAGCAAGTGCAGCGGGATAATCTCCGGAGGCCGTAAATCTGCGCATATAGGACGCAGAAGGAGCGCGCGGCAACTTTCCTTCAGCGTAGCTTGCAGTAGTACGGAGTGCGGCACTTGCACAGGAGTGCGGCACTTGCGCTGGAGGAGTGCGGCACTTGCGCTGGAGGAGTGCGGCACTTGCGCAGGAGGAGTGCGGCAGGGTGAGCCACTTGCGCAGGAGCGCGGCTTCTCCTTGCGGCGGGCGGCAGGAGTGCGTGCGGGAGCACAGTGCAGCAGACACGCGGTAGACGGAGTGCTGCAGGAGCGTGGCTTCTCCTTGCGGCAGAAGGGCGGCTTGTTGCGGCAGGAATGCGGGAGACGGCGTGCGGCAGACGGGGCGTGTGCGGCAGGAGCGGGTTTCTTGTTGCGGCAGAAGTGCGGCTTGTTGCTTGCGGCAGGAGGAGTGCGGCAGGGGCACGACTTGTTGCGGCAGGAGCAACGTTGCATCTAAAATTGACCTCAGGAGCACACGACAAGAATTGATTCCCGCGTGCGCAGTGGAATTGCGACGTTGCGAGGGCTTCTCGTTGCGGGGTTTCAGGAGAAATTCATTCACTCAAGAAAATAAAATAAATAAATCAATCAATAGTTGTGCTACTTATGGAGAAATTGGTTGCCAAAATGGAGGAGACGGACCTAAAAGTATTCTTTGAGTTTTTACGGATGTCCAAAGGCGAGGGCTCGGCTCAGTCGCCGCCGCCTCCGATAAAACTGGATCTCCCTCCTGTGGAGCTGAAGCTCGACGGACCAGCCACATACTTGAGCTGGTCGCGTCGGGTAAAGAGGGCTCTTTCCGGAAGGAACCTGGAGGGCAATCTGACCGGCAAGAAGGGGGAGCCAGAGAAGGACTCGGATGGGTACAACGAGTGGAAGACTACGTATAGTCTGTTACACACTTGGCTCCTAAATTCGATGATCACGTCTATCGCTATCACGGTGGATGGCATAGAGACTGTAAGCGATGTTTGGGGGAAGTTACAGAGGCTCTACGCAGGAGTCGACAACAACATGCGTGTGTTTCAGATCGAGCGAGCGATAGAGACTGTAACCCAGGGAGATCGCTCGATCCAGGAGTATGTCGCAGAGCTAGAGCGACTATGGGCAGACTATGATTATTTCTCACCATCCGCATGTTGCAAAGATCCTGAATACACGAAAGGGGAGCGAGATGCTCAGCGGAGGACTATGCACTTTATGATGGGGTTAAACCTGGCATTTGAGCAGAGGAGTGTGATGTTGCTCGCTCAGCCAAAGATTCTCTCCCTGGATGAGACAATCTCAGCCATGATGCAGGAGGAGAGCAGGATTAGGCTCCAGTCTGGTGGAACCACTCTTCCGGGAGAGAAATCGGCCCTAGCGGTCACCAATCAAGGGCACGAGGGATACAAGAGTGAGACGCGACAATGTTACAATTGTGGTGAAATAGGTCATCTCCGGATAACTTGTCCCAAGCTACCAAAAGAGCGGGATGTAGGTGGAAGGGGAAAGTTTGGAGGTCGTGGACGCGGTCGTGGAGGTCGTAGAGGCGGTGGACGAGGAGGTTATCGGGCGAATCTCATGATAAGCGAGGAGGTGGCAAAAGAAGGTATTGCTGATATGGGCCACCCAAAAGAGCAGGAGATTTTGGATGCATACCACCAGCTAATGCAAAGGAAGCAGAATGGTGTGATGGATGGCACACCCACTACGTCTATGGGAAATATTGCCTCTTTTGCTCACTCCACCACAGGTACTGGTGAATGGTGATACACTTGCTCTCGCATCCATATCAACCACTAAATCACCAGATTGGATAGTCGATTCTGGTGTTCTCGACATGTCACTGGGAATGTTAGGGAATTACGTTTGTATACTCCCCTAGCAGTCCCAGAACAAATTCAAACTGCTGATGGCACTGCTCAGCCAGTGGTTGGTAAGGGCACAGTGCAATGCACCAACACGTTGACTCTGTCCAATGTTTTGCATGCTCCTTCCTTTCCTATGAATCTCTTGTCCATTAGTGTCATTGTATCTCAACAAAAATGTGTTGTTTTGTTTGATATCCCGAAGGTGATCTTCCAGGAGAAAAGGACAGGCAAGAGACTTGGAACTGGCACATGGCATAATGGCTTGCGGTACCTGGATAGGGAAAGTATAGACTCAGCTCTTTCAACTGTTATAAAGAGTACTGCAGGAGACAGGAGTAGCGTGGATGACTTGCTACTACTTCATCATCGGCGTCTGGGTCACCCTTCTTTTGTTGCTTTAAGTCAAATGTATCCCAATTTGTTTAAGAAAGCAAATCATGACAAACTTGTATGTGATGCTTGTGAGTTAGGAAAACATACCAGAAACTCTTATTCCAGTTCTGGTAGTAGGAGTTCTCATTCTTTTAATCTTGTGCATTCTGATATTTGAGGACCATGTCCCACACCTACTGTGAATGGATTTCGGTATTTTGTGTCTTTCATTGACTGTTTCTCTCGTGTCACCTGACTTTATCTAATGAAAAACAAAAGTGATGTATTCGCCTGCTTCAAGGATTTCCATAAAGGGGTTCAAACTCAAACGGTGCAGTGGTGAGGGTGTTACGGTGTGACAATGGAACAGAGTACACTAACAGAGCGTTTGGAGAGTACTTGTCATCACAAGGAATCCAACATCAAACCACATGTCCATATACACCAGAGCAGAATGGAGTAGCCGAACGGAAGAACAGGCATCTTCTAGAAGTAACCCGGAGCATGATGATATCAATGAAGGTACCAAAGTACTTGTGGGGGCAGGCTGTCTTAATAACAGCTTATTTGATCAATCGAATGCCCTCGTGAGTACTGGATTGGAAGTCTCCGATTGAGGTGTTGCGAGGGAAGAAGGAAGAGATTTTACCTCTTAAGACCTTTGACTGCGTATGCTTTGTACATGATAATAGACCCAATGTGGGAAAACTGGATCCAAGGGCTCTAAAGTATGCTTTTGTTGGGTATTCGCTACCCAAAAAGGGTACGTGTGTTGGAGTCCAGTGGAAAGAAAATTATTCGTCAGTATGGATGTCACATTTAGAGAATGTGAGTCATATTATTCTTCTCCAGTTGACTCGCCACTAGAGGACCCACTCGTTACAAGCAATATGATGTGAGAGGGGGGGGGGGGACAACAGTGGTGGTATGATGCGAGAGGGGGAGGATATCAGTGGTGGTGAGAAACGGATAGTGAGTATCCCTTATCCACTCATGCAAAAGGGCATAGAGTCGGACGTGATGCCGGTACATGAAGAGCATGACTCTGTGGATAGAAGACCTCAAGTTCAGGGGGACCTTAGGGTGCGGCCTAGCCGCACCCCTCCTCGGGTGCGGCCAAACCGGGCGTCCTGGCGAAACCCAGTTCCTCATTTGGGGCGCGACTTCTCATTTTCTCGTTCGCCGCAGGATGCTCCCGCGCTCGTTGTGCCCTCAGAACGCCTCTCCGTTCGCTCAGAACGCTCTCGTGTTCGTTGCGCGCTCAGAGCGCTCCCGCGCTCATTGCACGCTCAAAACGCCTCTCCGTTCGCTCAGAATGCTCTCGTGTTCGTTGCGCGCTCAGAGCGCTCCCGCGCTCGTTGCGCGCTCAGAACGCCTCTCCGTTCGCTCAGATTGCTCTCGCGTTCGTTACGTGCTCAGAGCGCTCCCGCGCTCGTTGCGCGCTCAGAACGCCTCTCCGTTCGCTCAGAACGCTCTCGTGTTCATTGCGCGCTCAGAGCGCTCCCGTGCTCGTTGCAAGCTCAGAACGCCTCTCCGTTCGCTCAGAACGCTCTCGTGTTCGTTGCGCGCTCAGAGCGCTCCCGCGCTCGTTGCGCGCTCAGAACGCTCTTGCGTTTGTTACGCGCTCAGAGCGCTCCTGCGCTCGTTGCGCGCTCAGAGCGCTCCTGCGCTCGTTGCGCGCTCAGAACGCCTCTTCGTTCGCTCCCAAGTTCGTTGCGCGCTCAGAACACTCCCGAGTTCGTTGCGCGCTCAGAACGCTTCCCCGCGCGCTCAGAACGCTTCCCCGCGCGCTCAGAAGGCTTCCCCGCACGCTCAAAACGTTTCCATGTTCTGAACGCGCTCAGAACGTTTCCACATTATGAACGCGCGCGCAATTAACATTTCTTAATTTCTCATATTGCAGGACTCGCTTGTCGTTTTTTTCGCCTTCAACAAAGCTGCTCGAACTGCCCGAACTGCCCGTAGGGCGAGACGGTCATTTACGAAAAATGACGATCCGTGTGCTCCAAAACCAGCGTGATTCGCCCGACATGTGGTTACAATGGTTACGACGGCAAAATTACCGTGCTACCCCCGGCCAAAGCTATAAAAGGAGCCCAGAGCCTTCACTTCTGGGGACTATCTTCTGCGGCCGAGAGAGCTCCTTTGAAGATTTCCTTGGAATTCTCCTTCGGCGCTTGAAGATCTCCTTCGAATCTTCGAAGATCTCCTTCGAGCCTTCGAAGGTCGCGAAAGGCGACTCAGCCTTCTCATTTTTGTTCTCACCCCTGTTCTCAAAAGAGAGCACTTAGTTTTCCGAGATGTGGTCTGTCACCCTCGAAGTTCTTTCTCTCTCTCCATCATTGTAACGAGCAGCGACCTGTCGCGCTCGAGTTCTCAATTTCTAACTGTAACCCCCCAGAAGATAGTGGAAGTTGGCTGGCACAGCTCCGGTCGCGTGGTTTTTCACCCTTTCCGGGTTTTCCACGTTAAAAGTCCTTGAGTCACTTACTAACTTGTTCATTGACTGTTTGAGCGCTCGGTTCGCTTCCGAGCTAAGGTGGTTCAATTCGACCGGTCTACCAAAGCACCCGAGCGACCCGCAACAGTTTGGCGCCATCTGTGGGAACACGAATTCCCGAAGCTCTGCAAAGACTCACTAAAGAAAGCGTTTGCCACCAATTGTAATGGCAAGACGAAGCCCTCGTACTACCGAGGGATCGATCCCGGAAGGACGCATCGATCCCGCACCTTCTCATTCACTCATCAACGCACCTCTCGCGGAAGAGGCAATGCTTGCGCCCGCGGCAGCATTGGAGGGGCGCATGCGGCAAATGGAAGAACAGCAAATCGAGATGCTGGCTCTCGTAAGAAATCTTGGGGCTCCTCGAGCTCCCGCTCAACCTTCAGCATTGAACGTTCCGCCTCCCCAGCTCCGAATCATGCTCCGAATGAGGAGGTCTTTCAAGAAGAAGCCTCGGAAGAATTCTTTGACGCCGCAAGCTCCACCCATCCTACTCGGCCGCCCAGAAGACCAGAAGTTGATCACCATCGCCAGCACCAGGGAAGAGGTCTCCATGGACAAGTGATGGGAAGAGCCACTCGAGAAGAGATACGCAACATGATAGCGGAAGAGTACGACCAGGCGGGGCGACTTGCAGCTCTCGCCCGCCATCCCGCGCACCACGGCTCCCCACTATCGCCTCAGGTCTTGGCCCATCCAGTTCCGAATGGTTTCAAGCTTCCCAACATCGAAACATTCGACGGGACGGACAACCCGTTAGAACATGTCAACCACTTCACTACCATCATGAGACTCTACAACGCTCCAGATCAGCTCCTCTGTCAAGTGTTCCCGACAACCTTGAAAGGACAAGGTCGCACTTGGTTCCACTCCCTGCGGGATGGGGTCATCAACAACTTCGCAGAAATGGCACAGCAGTTTGTGGACCAGTTCATCGTCAATCGTAGGATTGTCCGAGATCCCTCCCATCTCTCAGGAATCCGCCAGAATAACGGAGAGACTCTCAAGGATTTTTTCTGACGCTTCACTTCGGAGGCTCGACAAATCCCGGGGGTCGACCCCGAGCTCCTGCGAGGAGTTTTCCTTGGAGGGCTCCGCCCCGGTGGCTTCTACTCCGCACTGATGCGAGAAACTGTGCCTAGCTACCCAGACCTCGTTCAGCGAGTCGAGGCTCAGATAGCGGCAGATGAGGCAATTGAAGCGCATCGCCGGCAGTTCGAGGGGAACCCGAAAAGAAAGAAAGAGGAGATGCTACCGCAGACGGTTCCCAATAAGAACAACAAAAATCACGACAACCCCAACCGAAACCGAGGATCTCGCCAGCATCAAGACTACACTCCCATGAACACTACCAGGACTAACGTACTCTGCGCAATCAAAGGCAACGAAGCGCTCCGTAAGCCCAGATCCCTCGCTAAAAATGCGGGGGACTAGACAAAAAATTGTGAGTTCCATCGTGGACAAGGACATGACACAGAAAATTGCTCCAAACTTAAGGATGAAATCGAGCGTCTCGTCCAATAAGGCATACTGGGGAAATTTCTACGAGGCTAAGCACCGATTCAGCCAGCAGGAGAACAACCAACAACTCACCAGGAAGGACTAGGGGGCAACCCTTAAGGCAATCATCCCAGGAGAAAGCTTCATACCCATCAGCAGGGCTTTACCAGCGCCACTGAAATATTCTGCCAACTTTGTTTTTATAAAAACTGTGTAAATTGCCACTACGACTAATAGTTTTTAAAATTAATCATTTCAGGCATGTCATATCCTGCGCTATTGAAATTACGTAAATACGCCCATTTGCATAAACTGCACCTGCTTCCAGGCAGTGCGCTAATGAACAGCAACTGCCTCCAGACAGTGCGCTAATGAACAGCACCTGCCTCCAAGCAGTGCGCTAATGAACAGCACCTGCCTCCAAGCAGCGCGCTAATGAACAGCACCTGCCTCCAAGTAGCGCGCTAATGAACAGCACCTGCCTCCAGGCAGCGCTAATGAATAGCACCTGCCTCCAGGCAGCGCGCTAATGAACAGCACCTGCCTCCAGGCAGCGCGCTAATGAACAGCACCTGCCTCCAGGCAGCGCGCTAATGAACAGCACCTGCCTTCAGGCAGCGCGCTAATGAAAATCACCCGCCTCCAGGCAGCGCACTAATGAACAGCACCTGCCTCCAGGCAGCGCGCTCGCACCAATCTCTCACTTCCGTGGATTGAAGGTTCGCCCTTCTCCACCGCGGTGAGGTCCCGACGTCATAAGGGCCCTCCCCTCTTACGTTCGTCCACGGTTTGAACGCATACGCTCTCATCGGTCATCCTGACGCCTATCCCCCCCCCCCCCCCCCCCCATCAACACTTCGGCAATAACCAGAACAATGGAGTCACGAGACACAAAAGTACCATCGCAACGCTGTGCATAGCGAGAAGCGCCTAAATGGAACGGGAAAACAAAAGCAACCGCACACTCATCCCTCAATGACAATTCCTACCCAAGGCACCACAAAGATGACAATAATTGAAACCGCAGCAGAAGAATCAAAACCTCCGAACTCCTCCGAGCAGTAATTCGGACTCCGACGGTTTGGGGGGCTTATGATGGGCATCTGTAAAGATGACGTTCGTCCATGGATTTATAATAGCTGATATGCACTCATA
The DNA here is from genome assembly GCA_033032865.1 of Dactylorhiza incarnata. Taxonomy (NCBI): domain Eukaryota; kingdom Viridiplantae; phylum Streptophyta; class Magnoliopsida; order Asparagales; family Orchidaceae; genus Dactylorhiza; species Dactylorhiza incarnata. Next base: position 1,730,479 of record JAWHQI010000260.1, read on the forward strand.
TTATGAGTTCTCATCTATATGTACAAAATCGGGTGGCGGTTATTCACAAACCCCTCTCTACCACTAGGGTGATGAGAGATGAGTGAGAAAGTGGGTCAAACCCACCATCTCCATAGCCAACCGCCCGCGCAAAGAAGGGCGCAGTATGCGCTGCAAGGCCACGCACAACCGCGCACGACAACAACGCGCGCGGTTGTACTGCGCTACCGCACGCGGTAGCGCGCGCGCTACCACGCACGACGCGCGCGGCGGTACAGCGCGGCGCTACCACAAGGTAGCGCGCGGTAGCGCCAAACCGCCCGTTTGGGGTGCGGCACCCCCCTTGGGTTGCGGCCTGGGCGCACCCCAGGCCTAGCCGCACCCCCCTTGGGGTGCGGCCAAGCCGCACCCCCTAGGGTGTGGCCTAGTCGCACCCCTCTTCGAGCGCGGCCAAACCGGACGTCCTGGCGAAACCCAGTTCCCCCTTTGGGGCGCGACTTCTCATTTCCCCGTTCGCCGCAGGATACTCCCGCGCTCGGAACGCCTCTCCGTTCGCTCAGAACGCTCTCGTGTTCGTTGCACGCTCAGAGCGCTCCCGCGCTCGTTGCACGCTCAGAACGTATCTCCGTTCGCTCAGAACGCTCTCGTGTTCGTTGCGCGCTCAGAGCGCTCCCGCGCTCGTTGCACGCTCAGAACGCCTCTCCGTTCGCTCAGAACGCTCTCGCGTTTGTTACGCGCTCAGAACGCTCCCGCGCTCGTTGCGCGCTCAGAACGCCTCTCCGTTCGCTCAGAACGCTCTCGCATTCGTTGCGCGCTCAGAGCGCTCCCGCGCTCGTTGCACGCTCAGAACGCCTCTCCGTTCGCTCAGAACGCTCTCGCGTTCGTTACGCGCTCAGAGCGCTCCCGCGCTCGTTGCGCGCTCAGAACGCCTCTTCGTTCGCTCAGAACGCTCCCAAGTTCGTTGCGCGCTCAGAAGACTCCCAAGTTCGTTGCGCGCTCAGAAGGCTTCCCCGCGCGCTCAGAAGGCTTCCCCGCACGCTCAGAACGTGGAAACGTTCTGAACGCGCTCAAAACGTTTCCACATTCTGAACGCGCGCGCAATTAACATTTCTTAATTTCTCAGATTGCAGGACTCGCTTGTCGCCTTTTTCGCCTTCAACAAAGCTGCCCAAACTGCCCGAACTGCCCAAATTGCCCGATCTGCCCGAAGGGCGAAACGGTCATTTACAAAAAATGGCGATCCGTGTGCTCCAAATCGACCAGCGTGATTCGCCCGACAGGTGGTTACGGTGGTTACGACGGCAAAATTACCGGGCTACCCCCGGCCAAAGCTATAAAAGGAGCCCAGAGCCTTCATTTCTGGGGACCTTGCCTTCTGCGCCGAGAGAGCTCCTTTGAAGATTTCTTTAGAATTCTCCTTCGGCGCTTGAAGATCTCCTTCGAATCTTCGAAGATCTCCTTCGAGCCTTCGAAGGTCGCGAAAGGCGATTCGCGAAAGGCGACTCAGCCTTCTCACTTTTGTTCTCACCCCTGTTCTCAGAAGAGAACACTTAGTTTTCCGAGAAGTGGTCTGTCACCCTCGGAGCTCTTTCTCTCTCTCCATCATTGTAACGAGCAGCGGCCTATCACGCTCGAGTTCTCAATTTCTAACTGTAACCCCCCAGAAGATAGTGGAAGTTAGTTGGCACAGCTCCGACCGCGTGGTTTTTCACCCTTTCCGGGTTTTCCACGTTAAAAGTCCTTGTGTCACTTACTAACTTGTTCATTGACTGTTTGCGTGCTCGGTTCGCTTCCGAGCTAAGGTGGTTCAATTCGACCGGTCTACCAAAGCACTCGAGCGACCCGCAACAGCCCCTATTGATCAAAAGAATAAGCTCAGTGCTGACACAGGAGAGCCAATTGATAGAGAGAGGTACCAAAGGTTGGTAGGCCGCTTGATATATCTGAGCCACACACGTCCTGACATAGCTTTCGTCGTAAGTGTGGTGGCCCGCTATATGCATGATCCTAGGAAAGGTCACATGGATGTCGTGTATCAGATCCTTAGGTACTTGAAGAGTGCTCCAGGAAAGGGGCTGATATTCCGGAAGAATGGGCATTTAAACATTGAGGGCTATTGTGATTCTGACTGGGCTAGTTGCGCTGATGACAGGAGGTTCACGTCAGGATATTGCATGTTTGTAGGGGGCAATCTAGACTACTGGAGAAGCAATAAGCAGATTGTAGTTGCGAGATCTACAGCTGAGGCAGAGTACAGGGCCATGGCCTTAGGTGTGGGGGAAATGTTATGGATAAAAGCCCTGCTGGTTGAACTCAAGACAGATCAAGGAGAAAAAATGGCATTATGGTGTGACAGCAAGTCAGCTATTAGCATTGCAAATAATCTCGTCCAACATGACAGAACTAAGCATATAGAAATCGACAGATTCTTCATCAAGGAGAAGTTGGATAGCGGGGTACTGAAGCTTGGACATGTGATTACAAAAGACCAAGTGGTCGATTGTCTAACTAAAGGACTTAACTCACTGGATTTATCAAGGTTGTGTGACAAGATGGGTTTAGTGGATATCTTTCGCCCACCTTGAGGGAGAGTGTTGATAATTGGTGTGCGTTTAGCACAAATTGATGTGCGTATAGCCGACTCCTCCTTTTGTATTTAGTCTCACATCAGAGATCATGTATTTGGTTCCCCTCTGTTGTGTATATATAGGGGAGCAATGTAACATTGTAAAAATATAAGAAATTAATAAGAAAAACTATATTTATTTCGACTATAATAAAGACGTTGGTAGCGTCTTTCCTAACACTCCGGGATTTTGGGATAGTTGGTAGGCGTCACTCCCTAACAATATCAAGTGGTTGGCTTTTACCCATGCTTTTGTGTTAAAAAAGATTTGACCAATATTGTGTTGAGCACAAATTTAATGGTACCGAAGGCGAGGGTAAGATTGATCTAGCAAGTAATTCATGCAGTTTGTAGCTCTCGTACCTTCCATGGCTTTTACCATGGTTGAGAAATGTTAAGGAGCTGGTGAACCTCGTGATGACTCCACATGGTTGAGTGAGCTTCGTTGGAGGTGGCGGTGGAGGCGGAGATACAAGGGGAGCCAAGCTCGACTCGCGGAGAATGCAAGGGGAAGAGGAAGAAGGGGAGATGAGCTCAACCCGAAGCCTAGAAAATGAGGACAGAAGAGAGACTAGAGAATGAGAGAGGGGAACTTAGAGAGAGATAAAGAAAATAAGATTCATTCATAACTCATACAATGACCCAAGAAATCTATATAAAGACTTACAAGTGGCATGGGTGTAAATACCCTAAAATAAAAGTAGATGCGCAAAATACTAAAAAACATGACAACTTTAATTAATTGTAACTACGACTCGAACACTCAAAATAACGTACATAGAGACACGTGAATGAAATGTGCATAGTCAGCGACGAATGGTGGGGACCCATAGCATAATGTTGAAAAGCATAATGTTGGTGTAGAAATACAAAGTAACTCCTCTCTCCAAATCTTAAGACTTTGGGTTAAAATGAGTCTGACCATTGATGCAGCAGACCCAACTTGTGTCCATAATTTTATTACGACGTGGAACGCAGAAATAAATAAATGTTACCTTCTCACCAACTTTACACTGGTCCAAGATTCTGTACAAGTCGCTGCCATTTCCGACCTTTTTTCCATTAACAGAAGTTATAATATCTCCAAGGATAAGTCGCCCATAGGTATCTCGCTTCGTTGATTGAAGACCCTGCCAATTGTTAAGATTCAGAGATGAGGAACAATTTTAAAACAATCTACATCATGGAAATGGAAGGAACCCAAAAAAGCTTCATATTAAAGAAAGTATTTTGTATTCTGTTTTAAATCATTCACAGATGCTGTAAAAGTGGTAATGATATGGGGAGCAGATGATTAAGGATAAACTTGCAGCACAATATGACAAGACTAAGGCTTCATTTGGCGCAGCGGGGGCGGGCGGAGACCGCGGGTCGATCCGCGGGATTGGAACCGGAGGGGGGTAGCGGGGGTTGGAGACGGAGCGGATCTGCTCCTTTTCCTCCTTTCCGAGGGTCCAAACGCTGCAAACGCCGCCGGAGGGGCATTTGTTTTGCCGCCTTCCGGCGGCGTTTGCCCCAAACGGGGCGGCGAAACGCCGCCCCAAACGAAGCCTAAGGGTTTGTTTGGCTCGGCTGCAGCGATGGGAGAATCAGTGGTGAGAAGCAGTTGTGAGAAAATCTGTTTTTTTGCAGAATGGTGGGAAAATCTATGAAACTGTTTGGAAGTGCAGATTTCTCAATGTTGTTCAAAAATAGAAAACTGTTTCAACTGTTTGGAAGAAACAGTGGTGGAAAAATCTGTGATATTTTTTTTTTCATAAACAAATAAAAAACCATAATAAAAATAATATTGCAATGATTGACATACAAAATTAAAATCAAATACATTTGTCCTCCAACATCGACGTATGTCACAACCCACTATGAGTTTTGGATTTGATCGGCTATGAAATCTCGTAACGCTACCATAGCAGTTGAACCAGACCCTTCAGTGTTAACAGGATCTATGTTAGGATCTGCATTACTTAGGTTTTCCCTTGTTCTATGCACGTAAGCCTTTTTGGGTAAACCAAAGTTTCATCTTCATCACATGGACCAAACTCTAGATCACACGTGTATGATGTCGTCGAATGTAGTTGTGTATAGTCATTGTTGCGACCACAATTACACATTGTTTTGAGAATTTCTATGGTGGCATCCCTCGAAGGATACTCCATCTTTTTTTTTTCACACCCCAAATGTTCTTTCAATAACGATTCGAAGTGAAGAATGAGCTTTATTGAACATTTCACATCGTCCTTCAATCGGCCTTTCACCCCTTGCAAAGTCCGGCAAGTGATATCTCGTTTCGGGATACGGCTTCAGTAACCCTTTTTGTAATGGATAGCCCGTATCCACTAGATAATATTTTCCTACAATAAGCAAATAAAAGACAGTTCGTATATATGTTTTACATATCAATTTGCAAATTAGAAAAATAATAAAGTCGCACTTTGAGGAGGATAATTAGCCTGCATCCACTAGATCATTCATGTAGGTGTTGTTTCCCCCCCTCCCTCCCCCCCCCCCCCCCCCCCCCCCCCCACACAATTATTTTTAGTACAAACTTGAGGCAAAACTAGAGAATCAAAACATGAATACCATACTTGAGCCATAAGATCACAATACTTCATCATAACACCACCTATTTACAGGAAAACACAAGTCTACCAAAAATTATACCAAAAAATTTGAAGAAGATATGTGACCAAAGTTCAAGATCTTCTTCAATGGAGTTTTGAAATTGGCAAAAGAAAGGGTTTGGTCTCAGAAATCCTACCTTAAAACCTACGGGAATGGGGGGGGGGATCGTAAAGGGCAGAAGGAAAACCATAAACCAACAATGGAAGGAGGAAAATGATATACCAGCTTCGTTGGCGAGAGAGGAGAAGGGGGCGTGCTTCGTCGGCGAGAGAGGAGAAGGGGCTTGCTTCGTCGGCGAGGGAGGAGAAGGGAGCTTGCTTCGTCGGCGAGAGAGGAGAGAGCCTTGTGCGTCGTCGACGGGAGAGAAGAACGCCACCAGCACCTGTCGCGCGAGACTGCGAGAGGGGAGAAGACCTAAGGAGCGGAGTCGCGCGAGCGGAAATGCAATACATAATCGCTTTTCAATCGTGGGGGGTGAGCCACGGTGGGATAATAGGCAAAATATAGGTAAATTATTGAAATCCATTTTGCCACCACCCCTCTAAAGAACGTGTTTGACACAGATTTTCGAAAAACTCCAGTCCACAGCACCTAAAACGTGGAGCCAAACCGAGCCTAAGGCTGGTGGCGCGTTTTTGCTCCGGTGAGTTTAGACAAAAGCGACACCATCATAGAATATATGTTTGGCATGACATCGGTTATGACCACTACGAAGAAAAGATAACTAGTTTTGAACAAAAATGAATGAAGTTCTTTAGGTGTGATCGGGAGTTCACGAACGGTTCATAAGCACCGCGGTCACGACCGCTACTGCCGCGCCAAACGGAGCATAGATCCCACTTTGGATGGTATTTTCAGAGGCAGAGCCCCTTTCGCTTGAGGCCCTTGTTTGTGGGTTCGGCGAAACTCGGCAGGCACGTAAACGATGTTTTCTCCCTAAATACGACCATGTGTGGAGGACCGCAGCCTCGTTCGGGGTTTTCACGTTACTGCTTCAATCACGACCTCGTCGCCGAATGCCTACTAATGCTCGTGCTGTCTTCTTTTGCTATTATGGGTCACAATTTCTATTATGATTTCCCAAAAGCAGCTTTTCTGAAGCAAATTGTTAGAAAACTAGCGAAAAACCTAACAAAATTTTATATTAAAATAAAATTTAATTTTCCTGGCCTTTTTCCCTACCATAAAAACGGGTAAACAGCTCGAACAAAACCAAGCCTAAGAAAAAAAAATTCATCAACCATCTAACGAAAAGACATAACAGTATATATTAATATCTTCTAGGGTCGGACGAATATACCGCCTTGCCAGCTGGACCATTGGGAGGAGCATCTAAAACAAGCACACCACTGACGCCAAGCTGCTCAACAGACTGATCTGGTGCAAATTTGATACCTAAAATAGGTCTTGTCACTTTACCAAATTTAACAAGCTGTTCAACAATGCCACCCACCTGATAGGCAGAGAAAAACAAGCTATGGATTAGCACTCTACCTCCAAAACAGAAGATAAAGTATTCTGAAAATATAATCAAGATGAAGTATGCTACTGTTTCTGCGACTATTTGCGCACCGTGTCAACAGGAATAGAGAAACCAACGCCCGAGGATGCCCCTGACGGAGAATAAATAGCCGTATTTATTCCTATCAAATTTCCGGAGCTATCGAGCAATGGCCCTCCGCTGTTGCCAGGGTTAATGGCTGCATCTGTCTGGATGACATCCTGTATAGGCCGCCCGGTAGCAGCAGAGCTAATTTCTCTTCTCAATCCACTGGTGGAAATGAAAACAAAGAGCTTGATGAAACAAGTCCTGAAGAATTTTGGTTAAAAAAATAGAGGTTTATAAGCAGTTTTATGCACAATATTCGAGTGATCGTTGGCCGGATAAGAATAGTTAAATAAATCAGGTATACGTTCTCCCAATGTGTAGAGTTTCAGTCCATACAATTGTATTTGAAAGGCTGTATGAGGAACTACCTGATTACACCTGTAGTGAGAGTGTGGTCGAGTCCAAACTGCAAAAAAATAGGTAAAAGATGTGAATTTTTTTACTAGAACTATACTGGGGTGAACATCATAGTAGGAATTCTTACAATGAATCTTGCATGATAGTGGTTGAAGTTTTGAATGCACTTCCATGAAAGTTTTATAAACAACAGTACATTTATGAAGGATTCATGTTGAAATAAATTATAGGGACAGATTTTCAAATCAGAAATTTAGAGTTACATGAACGACATTCAAATAGTAGAAATCATGATGCTGATGATCTGATAGAAGATTTAAAAAAAATTTAGAATAGTGAAAGACTGGGGCCTGAGTTGAGCCGAATATAGTAGTGGATAGACTAACCACCCCAAAAGCTTAAACCAATTGCCAAGTGTTACTGGGCCTACTACCAAATTAAGAACTCGAGTTTGCTCCACTTGCAAATTGCAATGTGGAATTATTTTTCACTCATTCTCACATGGATCCTAATGACGTCCCATATCAAGAACATGAACAAGACTAATATCCAAGATGAGATCATTCTCTAGAAGCTTCTTATTTAGGATGGAGACCTCGCTACAAGACAAATTGCATTAAAAGACAACACAGTTAATAACTGTAGAGAAATAGAAATTAGGAGAAGGGAAATAGAAGGTGCAATTTTATTCATCCTCAAAGGGGAAATATATAGGAGTACAATAAGACACCACACACCGATAAGCGGTGTGGGACTAAACACAAATACTTAAATATAAAATACTTCAACACTCCCCCTCAAGCTGAAGGGGAACCCTTCAGCTTGAACACAACATAAAAGAAAAGGTAAATGATGGTTGGCACTGTGGGACAAAACAACAGCCACCGAGGCCCAACCGTGTGTCACCGGGGATACTTCAACCGGGCAAAGGTCACACGACGTTGGTCCACAAACCGACCATGAGCACACTGGATGCTCCCGGTGCTGGAGCCAGGTCAACCAACAAACGCCAAACCACACTTACGTAACATAGAAGAAAAAGATGGGGAGACACACAAACAACATACGAAATCAACCTGGGGGCCATGTGTGACTAAGGCAGGAGTCGGGAAAAGAGGCATCTGAGTCGCCGTTATCACAAACACTCCCCCTCACGTGGAATACGTGCATAAAGGCATAGACTATGCCTGGAGGCCGTGACGTACACTCCCCCTCACGTAGACCACGTGCACGTGTGGGACCCTCGTCGGGTACATGAACCCAGATCACGTGGAAGGGGGCCGAAATCGCAATGAGACGCTAAAAAAAACAGCAACTAAAAAAAACAGCAACAACTTAAACATAGCAGCGGCAGGACAGCAGTGGCACAGGGCGGCAGTAGCCGGAGAAGTAGAGCAGCGGCATGACAGCAGGGAGGAGAAGCTCCAGCGGCAGATCTGGAAGAGGCGAAGCAGCAACAGCATCGACGGCAGACAGCGGCGGGATCGTCGATCTGGAGCAGGACTTCGACGGAAGAAACAGTCGTCGTCGATCGGCAAAGGAGAACGACGGGATCGTGTCGTCGATGGAAGAGGGCAGCAGCGGTCGATGAAGATGGAAGAAGCAGGCATCGATTTTGACGGCTTCGACGTCGATGGAAGCGAGCGCAGACTGAAGAAGAGGGCTCGACGGGAGACGAAGCAGCATCGACGTCGTCGAGAAGAGATGGCCCCGCTCCCGTCTTTGGAATCAAGAGACGATCCCATCAACGGGAGCGAAGGGGAGAGGTAGCCGTCGAAGCCCTAGCAGCGAGCCGGAAACGGAAGGAAGGGTCGGGCTAGGTCGCGGGATGAGCAGTAGGGAAATAATTTAGGCTTTCAGATCGGTAGCTCTGATACCATGTAGAGAAATTAGGAGAAGAGAAATAGAAGGTGCAATTTTATTCATCCTCAAAGGGGAAATATATAGGAGTACAATAAGACACCACACACCGATAAGCGGTGTGGGACTAAACACAAATACTTAAATATAAAATACTTCAACAATAACGAACAAGATATTATCCATAAAGGTAATCATGTCTCTGAGAAAACTCTCGCGAAGTGAGACGGATTGTCCAAACTCGCATGTCACTTGCCAGTCAAGGCGTATAAATCATGCCTTTCTTTTTCTGATATCTTTCTTGCAGTTATTTTTAGCCATTAATAATATTTCTTCATTACTCAAGCGGCGTAGTTTTCTCAATCACACCAGAACAAGAGCCACTATTAGATTAAGAACGCAACACCTGTTTCACCTACACTCTTAAGTTTAAAATTAACTTAATACATCAACCTTAGCTTACACATTTAATGCTTGCAGCTAGAAAACATATCATGTGATGAAGATGACGATTCTATTTGGCCATAAACTCACAGGATTTCCAATGGCATATACTTTCTGTCCCACTAAAAGATCAGCAGACACACCCACTGGTATGGGTCTAAGCTTAACCTTTGGTGCTTCAATACGCAGCACTGCAACATCCTTATCCTGGTCAAATCCAACAACTTTAGCATCATATGTTGATTGATCAGCAAAGGTGACCCTGATATAACAAGAAAATCAAGGTTCATGTCATGGAAGAATGGAAACTAGGAGATACCACCAAAAACATAAATGTAAAACTTTGGAATAAGCATGCCATCACTAAATCATTAGTATTTATAGCACGTTATTATTAAATAATTAAGGAAATATATGATTCAAATAATTTCCATAGCCAAACGAAATAAAATAGCTATAAGGGAAAAAAATTATAAATGCAGCACGTGACAGTGATGAAGATGAGAAATTCATGCACACAACCCATGATAGTAATGGCTGCTTCTGGTAGCTTTAAAGGAAGTAAAGATACACTGAGAAGATCAAAATATTTTAAGTATTACTGTTTTATTTTAGCATCCTTAGAAATTTTACACAAGAGGGCTTTTATATAAGCCTAACAAGCGGTGACCTGCATCCAGACCACTCACAGCATAAGCATAACTAGATAAGTTCTGATTTGTTTTACAATATACACAAGATAACTTTGCTTTTGTCTTTTAGCAGGAGGCTGCTTCGAGATGGTCTCCAGTTTCCATAACGTCTTAATGATCTGGTAGAATGGCAGCTTACATCGGCATTGGCTGTCAACATTCCCCTCTTAAGTTGTCATTCTACAAACCCCCATTTGATTTCGAAGTTCCGCAAAACGAAACCTTTGTAAGGGCTTCGTCAGTAAGTCTGCAATCTGGATTTCCGATGGGGAATGCTCCACAGATATCAGTTGTTTTTTCAACGAGATCTCGGATAAAGTGTAATCGGAGATCTATATTCTTACTTTTCTTGTGTTATAGGGTTACTGGCGAGAAAGATGGCGGAAGTATTATCACAGCGTATTGTGGTAGGTTTGTTTTCCTCTACTTCGGAAATGTCTTTTATAATTCGTTTGAGCCAGAAGCATTCACAGGCGGCTGTGCTGAGCGCCATGAACTCTGCTTCCGTTGTGGATAAAGCTACTGTTGGTTGTTTGCGTACTCCCCAAGCTATGGCTTTAGATCCGAGCAAAAATAGAAAAAACCTGTGGTGCTTTTTCTGTCATCCACATTTGACCCCCAATCTGAGACTACATAGCCATGAAGTTCAGGTTTTTGATCAATCTTATACATAAGCCCATAGTCATATGTGCCTTTCAAATAACGAAGGATGCGATGAATGGATAGCATATGACATTTTGTGGGTTTTTCCATATAGCGTGCAACTTGATTTACCGCATTGGCTAAGTCAGGTCAAGTGTTAGTGAGATACATAAGTGATCCTACAGTGGATCTGTATTCAGTGGCATTTACAGGTTCATCTTGATTGTCTATTCTCAGCACTTCATTTGTATCTATAGGTGTCAATGTTGCATTGCATTGATCAAATTGGGTTTTCTTCAAGAGTTCAATAGCAAATTTCCGTTGAATAAAAACAGACCGGAGTGTGACCGAGTCACTTGAATGCCAAGGAAATATGTCATCGGCCCTAAGTTTGTCATATCATACTTCTTTTGCATTGCATGTCTGAACTCATGTATTAAGGTAGGGGAGTTTCCTGTGACAAGAATGTCATCTACATACAAACCTATAATAAGATGTTTAGCTCCATTGTGTTTTGAATAGAGGGAAGGCTCATTTGAACAGCGTTGAAAACCTTGTGCAAGGAATTATTGGTCAATGTTTTCATTCCATGCCCTCGGGGCTTGTTTCAACCCATACAAAGCTTTGTGTAGACGGTATACTTTATTCTCTGCATGACCTGTCTGGATAAATCCCTTGGGTTGCTCGACATAAATTTCTTCTTTAAGAATGCCATTTAAAAACGCTGCTTTCACATCTAAATGATATACAGGCCAATTCTGTTGTGCAGCATGGGCTAAGAGAAGTCGAATGGTATCCATTCGCACCACGGGTGCAAATGTTTCAGTATAATCAATTCCAGGTCTTTGTGCAAACCCCTTGACCACTAACCGAGCTTTATGTTTAGAAATTGTACCTTTGGCGGTGTATTTTGTTTTATACAGCCATTTCAACCCAATTGGAGTTTGATTTGAAGGAAGATCAACAAGAGTCCAAGTTCCATTTTTCTGTATAGTATCCCACTCTTCTTGCTTAGCTACTTGCCAAACTGCTTCTGTGCAAGCATCTTCATAAGAGCAAGGAAAAGAACAAATCAAGGACATTTCTGTCTCTTGATAAATATCTTGAAGGCTTCGAGATTTATGTGGCAATGATGAACTAGAACTGGGCTCTACAGGAAGCTGTTCATGTGAGTCATCTTCTCTGTGCTCATCTAGCTTATTCTGGAAGGGGTATGTGATATGCTCAACCGTTAATTTAGGTAGATGCGTAGGGATACTTTCTGACTGCCATGTCCATTCAGCTTGCTCATTGAATATTACATTTCTAGAAATTATAATCTTATTAGTGAGGGGATTGAACAATCTGTAGGCCTTAGATTGCTCACTATATCCAATAAAGATATATCACTCTTTTGGTCTAACTTGTCTCTTCCATCTGAAGCAATTAGAGAATAAGCAATGCATCCAAAGGTTTTCAGATGTTGTACAGAAGGCTTCCTATGCTTCAATATTTGGTAAGGTGTGCTATTGGAGATAGCTTTTGTTAGCACCCTATTTAAAATGTAAACAGCTGTGTTTGTAGCTTCAGCCCAAAAGATTTTAGGCAAATGTTTAGCTAAGAGCAAGGAGCGAGCCATTTCTATAATGGTTCGATTTCTCCTCTCCACGACACCGTTCTGTTGAGGAGATCTGGGAGCTGTTAATTCACGTCTGATTCCAGCTTGTTGGCAGAATGTTGAGAATTGGTGTGAGATAAACTCACCCCCTCTATCAGTCCGGAATGTTTTAATAAGTAATTCGAATTGGGTTTCTACTTCCTTCTTGAATATAAGAAGGTTGCATATGCATCACTCTTTGCTGTTAAATGATAAAGCCACATATACCGAGAATAATCATCCACAAGAAGGAAGTAGTACCTTTTACCTCTATAAGATGGAGTTGAAGCTGGTCCCCATAAGTCCCCATGAATTAAGTGCAAAGGTACAGTAGATTTCACTGTTGTTTGAACTGGAAAAGGTAAGTGCTTAGCTTTGCTAATTGCTATATGCACAGTCTTCACAAAATTCAGTTTCTTGTTTTGGGAATGGAGGTAAGCCTGAAACAAGAGCTTTTTCTTTCATTCCTTTAATTGCAAGCCAGTGCATGTGGCCTAGCCGGTGATGCCAAAGCAAGATGGGTGAGAGGCTTTCACAATTAAGTGTCAACTGATCCATATCAGCTAATTTAAGCATGAATAGCCGATTAGAAGTAAGTTTTGCTGAGGCAATGATGGCACCTGAAACTCCATGTTGTATATACCCATCATCTTTATTAAATGTAAGGGTATAGTCCTTCTTAACTAACTGCCCTACACTCAATAATTTTTGTTTCAAAGTAGGTACATAACATACATCTGAGATGGATTTAGTTGCTCCAGATTGTATTTGGACAGCAATGGTGTCTTTACCCTCAATTTATGCAATAGCACCATTTCCTAACACAACTTGAGCTTTAGCTGATTCATCTAAAAGGATGAATTGAGATTTGTTATGTGTCATGTGAGATGTGCAGCCACTATCAAGGTACCAATTATTTCCTTTTTCTGTCGGTTCACTCGTAGGTAAGTAAAACATCTCCTCTATTTGTTGATTTTCCACCTCTGTCACTTTGGCCTCTTCTTGTTTTGGTTGATGCCAACAATTCTCAGCTGAATGATTTGGTATCCGGCATTGCTTGCAGCGAAAGAAACAATCTTTAGCTTGGCGGTTTGTTTTTTTGCATATAATACAAAACTCTTCTCCAGGTGCTCTGGTTTGTCCCTTCATTGAGGTTTTCCCTTTAGCAGTTTTCCATTTTGAGCCTGGATACTGTTGACTGAAAGGTTTAGTATTTACATTTCTTTTGTCAAAGTAATTTGACTTGGTCACTTGTACTTTGGCCTGAAAGGCTTGATCTAACGATGGATTTACATGAGTTAACCGCTCTTCATGAGTTTTCAGTGATCCTATAAGTGCGGCTAATGGAAGAGGTTTTAAGTTTTTTTATTCTTCAATAGTTGTCACCACAGGATAGAAACTTGGGGGCAAACTGCGTAATACTTTGGGGACGATCTTACTGTCTTCAATCGTATCTCCACAACTACGAATTTGATTCATGATATGAAGTGTTCTTGCTAATAAGTCGTCTACTTTTTCACCAGATTTCATTGCCAGTGTTTCAAATGCTTGCCAGGCATTTTGTAGTTTTAAAGCTACAACTTTCTCATCCCCTTTAAATTCTACCTGTATCGTATCTCATGCTTCTTTTGCAGTTTGAGAGCCCATGATACGCGGAAAAATAGCTTCAGAGAGACCTTGAAAGATCATACATATAGCTCGAGCGTCTTTTTGTGTTTCACTTTCTGATATTGTAGGTTCTTTTGAAGTTTCAAGTATTTTACCTGAGGTAGACGCAGCTGGTCCATTTGAGACAATATTCCAAAGACCTTGAGAGAGAAAGACGGCTCGCATATGTATACTCCAAAAATCATATTTCTCCCCATTAAAGATTGTAATGGAGGTTTGTGAAAGGGAAAACATAGAGGAAGTTGCCATGATCTTCGATGATGTGAAAAAATACAGAAACCGTACGCTCTGATACCAGTGATAGCTTCAAAGGAAGTAAAGATACACTGAAAAGATCAAAATATTTTAAGTATTACTGTTTTATTTTAGCATCCTTAGAAGTTTTACACAAGAGGGTTTTTATATAAGCCTAACAAGCGGTGACCTGCATCCAGGCCACTCACAGCATAAGCATAACTAGATAAGTTCTAATTTGTTTTACAATATACACAAGATAACTTTGCTTTTTGTCTTTTAGCAGGAGGCTGCTTCCAGATGGTCTCCAGTTTCCATAACGTCTTAATGATCTGGTAGAATGGCAGCTTACATCAGCATCAGTTCTCAACAGCTTCTGCTAATGATGGCTTTGTCAAATTATGAATCATAATGGGATGCTCGTAAGGGAAACTTAATAGTTAAAGAATTAGATCAGTCCAAAAATTGAAGGACATGAACTGCCAATTACGTTGTCATTTCTCTAATTATATGATTTATGAACATATGTGAATATACATGACAAAATATGTTATTATAACCATTCTATTTCAAATTTCAATCAAATCAATTATCGAACTCTTCATGCTCATTTTGTCTACCTATGTTAGAAGGCATGAAAAGGCTAAGCTGCTTGGGGAAGATGATATTGCTATGTAGCTATATTTACACATGAGAGTGGTTGAATAAGAATAGAGTAAGGATTAAAGAAACATTAGAACACAACTACATGATGAGGGGATCATGTCACACGACCCGTGAGGGTTTACTCGTGCCGACCACTGACCCTGTGATGAACGGGACCGGGACCACTCATGACGAGTGGATCGGCAATTGTAATATTTTATGTTTTTGTGTTTTTTAATTTATTTTCATTTTCTATGTAATTTGGGAGTTAAGCGTATGGGGAATCATGATCATTTGTTGTCCCTCCCTAGACTATAAATAAGAGCATAGGGTCTCATGTAAGTTTGAGCAAAGAAGCCTCCTTTTAAGCTCCCGGTGCCGAAGTCGGACCTAAGTGTGAAGCTTGGAAGCTACCCCCCACACCCCCTCCTCTTCATCCAGTCGGCCATCCCTTTCCCCTTCCACATTCATTAGCCGACCACCCTCTCTTCCTCAAACCACCAGATGGCCACCTCCCATAGTCCTTCCCCACCACACAGGCGGCCATTCCAGCCCCTTCCCCCTTCACTCATTTGCTTCATTTTCGCCTATTGATAGCTTCTCAGATATCCACTACACTTCTACTTTATAGCCGTGTGAATTTTAAAGTTTCTTGTCACTTAATTCATGTTGAATTAGTGTCATTTCACTGCTCTAGTTATATTTGTTTCGTAATCTTTGTTGTCAAACTTTTGTTATATTGTATGTTCATATTTGTCTGAGTCATTTGATTGCTTGCTCTCTCGTACTCATACAACAACTCTGGTTTTCCTACTTTTTAATTTTCATCAATTGTGATCTATCTAGTGTAACTTGATTAAAAAACCTCATTATTGCAAGTTAGTTGTCGGATTAGTGTCTGGATTTAGAAATCATCTATTAGCCCCTGATAGCATCATACTCTGCATTAGTTCGGTATCAGAGCCCGAAGTTAGGATTACTTGCATCTTTCGCAGTGGTAAGGTGTTTAGGCATATCATGACATGGTCTCTTCCCTTAGATATCCAATTAACTACCAGTTCTAACACTGATAAGTTCTAACACCGATATGTCTATGTCTGATTTCCAAAAAAAATGGCTAAAAGCTTCGATCAAATAGACGCACAATTTGATGACCTTCGGGAGAAATTTGGAATCATCACCACTAGAGTGGATGGTCTAGATCCCCTTAGGAACCCTCATCCTCGGGACACCATTAGGCCGTAAGTTATTCATCGTGAGGGACATCGTGATATTGAGGGGCATCCCGATCATATGTTCATAAATCCACTTGCTCAGGCTCCTCCCTCACCTTTCCATGGGGGGTGCAAAGCTAACTTATGAGTGTCGTAAAGATCCCACAGTTGGTCGACACCACCTCCCTCTAGAAGAACGACCACAACCCCATTATCCTTTTCATAGAGATTGTCATGTCCCCCACACACGATTCGACCAAGGTAAAGATAATTATACGGATTATCATGAGCCCCGGAGAAGTCATATTGGTGAGGATGATACCACGCGCCACATTCGTATTGATGCCCCATCCTACGATGTTTAGTTAGATCTGAATGTCTTTAGTGATTGGCTTTTAGATATGCACAATTACTTTAATTGGAACAAGATGGCTGGCGAAAGATGAGTTCAGTTTGTCAAGGTGACATTGCGTTGGCAGACTAAAATTTATTGGACGAGTCTTGAGCGCTCCTTAGACAGTCATTATCTCATCACCCGATGGGATGACATGAAGCAAAAGCTCGAAGATAAATATCTCCCTATTTCATATCGAAGTAAGCTTCTAGATCAATTGCAAGCTTTACGGCATGGGACCCTTTCTGTAGCAGAGTATATGACTCGCTTTGACAAGCTTGTCGTTAGGAGTGATATCACCGAGGAGCATATAGTGACAACCTCCCGGTTTCGGGCTGGATTAAGGGCTGACATTCATAAGAAACTTATTCCTCACCACCTGAAATCGGTCGAGCAGATCATGAATATGAGCAATACTTACATACTTTTGGTCCAAGGCAACCTAGCCCATAGCCCAACAATTCTATGGCTTACAAAATACTACTCATTGGGTATTTATCAACTGGTAATAAAGCTAGCTCGTGAAATGCTTCACTCACATCCCTAACCCTTCCATCGCTATACCTACAGTACATTTTGCCTCATAGGCATATACATTTCTTCAACTTTAAAGTTAGTCTAATATTTTATTTTTCTAAATTAATATTTAATCTTCAAATCAAAGATCCCCTAGAAAGCCACTTATGCTTTGGAGGCAAGTTTCTTGTGTGTAAACAGAGGAACCGACGCTTAATACATGAACACAGTTAGGTAATAGAGGAGCAGACACTCTAAATATAATAGGTACATCGCAGAACATGAGCGTTATGTGTTTGAATCAATCTGAACTTCAACTCTTAAATCTAGTCCCATAATTAAATCAAATTTCAGAAGAAAGTGAAAAGAAAAAGGAAATCTATATTTACCAAGCAAGCAATTTGTTTGGTGGATAAAAAGAACAAGCCAGTGCAGAGAAACTAGGAGCTTAACTTCATGCTTACTTATCAAGCTCACAGCTACCACTACTACATATGGCTGTGGGATCAAAAAGGTAAATCTTCATAATACACTGACAATTGCGTGTAGTGGGTGAAAATCTCAAACCAGTACATAAAATAACTATAAACATAATCGGCTTATGCTCCTGCTTATCCAATTTTAGCTGAAAGACTGCATCAAATGCACAATTAATTTTGCAGGGAAACGGTTCCCACCAACCTGAGATCAGATGCTCCTCTAATTACATGATAGTTGGTGACGATGTTCCCCTCCTTGTCCCAAACAAATCCTGAACCAGACCCCTGCGGCACTTCCAACACATCAAGCGTGAATGCGTCTTGCCTATCAAACAGTAACGCAGAATCAATATCCAAACAGCGCAACCTCATCAAATCTTAAGCAGATTTAAGAACCCTAAACGGCCTGCTAAAACATAAACGGAATAGCATACCGGACGGCAAGGTTAGTGATGTAGACGACTGAGGGAGTGTTTGCCTGGAAAAGCCGGACTGTAGCGAGCTCATCCGTCTGAAGCTTTCTCGGCGTGCTCACCACGAAAGCAGACGCCGGATCCACGTCAATGAATAGAAGCGAAAGGGATAGAGCCACCGACGCTAAAAGTAGGACGATGGAATCAATGGCAGAGGAAATCAAGCCGCGCACATCATCCGGCGAGGCGCCATCATCCGGCGAGGCGCAGATTCTAGCAGAGAACGGGGAAGCGGAGAGTAAAGCGCTGGCGACAGGAAATCTTGTTCTGCGAGGGTGGAGGATGATCGGCGAGGGCTTGGGAGAGGTCGACGGGAGGGAGGAGAGGCGAGGAAGAGAGAGGGAGAAACTGGATGAGAAGAGTGATGAGCGAAAAGAGAGCATTGGCTGAGCAGATGCTGCTGCAGCCATTTCGTTAGTCTCCAACACACTGTGATGCCGAGTCTGCGGCTCATCTTACTACAATCGTGTTGACTTAATTTTCCATTTTTCTCGTGTGGCCAAGAGTTCTCTGGAAGTCACCTCTATTTGAGAGAATTTTCTATGCGTCGAGCGCACTATGCGCATACATAGTATCCTGCGGTGCGTATTTTCTATAAAATTAAAATAGTAACGTTAAATATAATCGTAAAATGATCATAAAATGATCGTAGTTGACAAATACAATTGTAAAATAATTCAAAAAAACACCCACAAAATATATATATATAAGTACTTAAAATAATCGCAAAAATACATGATCAATATTTCGTGATTTATTTTGTGAAAGAAATAAAAAAATGTATTCGATAAATAAATTTTACCCACAATCCATCCAATAAATCTAGTTTCCTTCTCCTTAAATAGGTGTGGTCGACCACCTTTAGGAGAGTGCAGAGCAACAAATTTTCTTCGGTGGTTCAGCAGATTTCGGACAACATTTGGTCATCGCCTATCCGGCTTCCTCTTCGGAGTTCTTCTTCCAGTCGGCTTCTCTCGCCGGCGAAATTGTTTTCTCGTCGCAACGTATACGTCCGGACCTTGGAGGACTTGAGATTTCCATCATATTCTCGATCTATTCTTCTCTTCTATTTTAGTCGTATTGTATGTTTGAGAAATTCATAGTAAATTTATCTCTGCCTGCGCAGTGGACGTACCAAATTTCGGAGAACCACTTTACATCTGGTGTTCTTGATTGCGGTGCTTGCTTTTATTTTTCTCTCTAAATTTTGTATTTGTCGCTCTTCGTTATTTCGTCTGTTAGAAAACTATTCTGGAACAAAAAAATTTCATCTGCACTCAGATCCGATTTTCATAACAAAGGAGAGCCGAAAAAACAATAGGTCCAATAACATCGGCTCAATTTGAGCTCAAATGAAATCAACTAATTTGAGTCATTGTGCGACCCGTATTCTGCGAGCAGCCATAGAAACACACATGATAAATAGTTGAACCAACCCACAAGGCATGCATCAAGTATAACTCACAGAGACCTCGTGGGATCAGCATGTGTGCCACATCAGCAACTCAGTGAAATCTTATGAAGGTGGGGTAAGCTTAGTGGCAAGTTCGCCGACCTTTGACTTATTTGGGGGCTACCTTCTAACATTGCATCACCTCATGGAGACCTCGCGGGATAATAGTATTTTGCTAGCAGCCAGAGAAGCATAAATGATAATAGTTGAACCAACCCACAAGGCATGCATCAAGTATAACTCACAGAGACCTCGCGGGATTAGCACCATGTCACATCAACAACTCAGTGATATCTTATGATGGTGGGGTAAGCTTAGTGGCGAGTTCGCAAACCTCTGACTTAGGTTGGGGCTACCTTCTAACATTGCAGATCTCTGTATTTTGCGAGCAGCCAGAGAAGCACACGTGATAATAGTTGAACCAACCCACAAGGCATGCATCAAGTAGAACTCACACAGACCTCGCAGGATCAGCACGCGTGCCACATCAGCAACTCAGTGATATCTTATGAAGGTGGGGTAAGCTTAGTGGCGACTTCGCAGACCTCTGACTTAGGTGGGGGATACCTTCTAACATTGCATCACCCCATACCTCAGTTACATGTGACTATAAATATGACCCCAGATAACGGGTGGAAGGTATACCTAACTTTTGTCAGTATTTATTAAATTTGAATATTTTTAAAAGGTCATTTTGAACTTTAGAAAATAGCTTAATCCCCTCGACCCATGAATTTTATAAAATTAATAGTAAATTTAGATTTCTCTCGCAAAGGCAATGCATTTTGACTAATTATATGTCAAAAACAATGGTTAGATTAAGAAGAAACGACTCTAATAAGACGGAAGTGTTTAAAATATTATTAGTACCGCAACGTGATTTATCATGTGCGTGCAAATCTGACCCACCATGATCGCGCTTGAATAAAAATAAGGCCAAATTTTGTATACCGGCGAACCGGCCCGTATTTTCGGGACCAGGATCCTCTCCATTTGGAGGAATTTTTGCGTAGACTGAACGTATATTTGATCGGTGCGGGATTCGGCTGGAAATCTATGGCTCTGTTAAAATCCAGTCATTTTTTTTAATCTTTTCGTCTGGTCGTCCGATCGGCAGATCGAACGGCTCAGATCTCATCCACACCGATCAAATATACGCTCAACCTACCTAAAAATAAATCCACCATTTGAGACTTAAAAGGACGAAACTACAGGCACTCAAGAGACCGCAAATAAATCGCAAATCGTGAAAAGGGGATTTTTGATAGCAAACACGTAACCCTAGGTAGAAAAAAATGTCCTTCTCACATGCAATCTTATGGGACCCACTTATTTGTGATCTCTTGAGTATCCTTGTAGTTTTAATAGAGCGTTGTTATCCGCAGGTCAGTTTTGGCTAAACGCAGGCCACGATTTTAGAAAAAGGATTCCTTTTATCATTTTAAACCCGCAGGCCGCGATTTTCGGGTTCGCTGCTCCCTTGAAGCTCTAGGTCGCTGCTCCGTTCATCGTCGTCTCGCCGCAAATTGCCGCAAATCGTTGCAAGTCGCCGCAAGTCATCGTTGATTCCGTAGAAGCATCTCCCTTCCGACTGCTCCGACTGCCAATCGCAGGTAAGATTCTTCTTCCCGGTGGATATAGGGTTTACTGTCGCCTTCTCGTCTACAATGGTCGGAGCAGCGACCCCGATTTTAGATGCGGCGAGAACTAGGGTTATCAAAAAATGCATCTAATTTTGCTTACCGTAATGGCATCTAGGGTTATCAAAAAATTACTGTAATGTCTTCTTTTTCTCCCAGTTTTTCTCACCGTAATGGCTGAGAACCTTGCTTACCCGATAACCCTACTTTGTTGTTAGACATTTCCTGCTGCTTAAACATTTCTTCCTGCTTAACATTTCTTCCTGCTTAACAGGGTTGTCTCTTCTATTCGCAGGTTAGCTTAACCATTCCTGCAGCTTCTGGTTGTTTTTCCCTAGAGAAATTTCTGATGGTTTGCTTGACATTTCCTGTTGGTCACTTACTAGTGTTTGCTTAACAACTCCATGCTCAGGTAATCAGAGATATTCCTCAACCTTTCCTTCCAATGTTGAATGCAATGTAAATGATTGTGTGTGTTTGTTATTTTGATTGATTGAATGGTGGTGAATTGTCATTTATGTTTAACATGTGTTCCAATCTATTTTAACGGAAATGAATCTAGATGATAAGTTGTTGAGTATTGAAGGACCCCCCCCCCCCCCCCCCCCCACACACACACACAAAACCGCTAGTGTAGATGTTGCTATTCATTTCACTACTGATATAGAGTTCCCAAGCAAGGATGAGTTAGTTGAATGGGCTCGTAAGGTTGGCAGTGGTCTTGGCTTTGTTGTTATCATTCAACGGCTAGATAAGGAAACTGTGCGGGCAAGGCCTAGAATTTTACTTACTTGTGATAGAGCGGGTTGGCCTCGCCTCAGTCAATATAACAAAAGTTTTGTAAAGAAAAATTTACGGAAGAGTAGCTCAAAATGTTGTGGTTGTCATTTTGCTATTCAAGGTCGAAAGGATGCTAATGTTAGTATTTCAAGAGTTGAAGTCATATGTGGTACTCATAATCACAATTTTGTACATCTTGAAGCTCACTCATATGCAGGTAGATTGGATGAAAGTGAAGAAAAAATTGTGCAAGATATGCATGCTTGTGGTGTGAAACCAAGAAAAATATTATCTACTTTGAAGAAAAGAAACCCTGATAACAAAACAGCAATGAGGACAATATACAATCACAAGTTTAAACTGTATAAACAAGAGTTGGATGGTCGAACTCCTATTCAGTTTCTGTATAAGTGCTTGTGTGATGCAGGTTATGTGAGTTATAGTCATGCTAATGTCAATACCAACATCTTAGAAAGATTATATTTTGCTCATCCAACTTCTATTCAGCTGACTAACTTGTTTCCAGATGTTTTTATTATGGACTGCACCTATAAAACTAATCGGTACAGAATGCCTCTGCTTTCTATTGTTTGGTTGACATCAACCAATTTGTCTTTTTTTGCTGGATTTTCTTTTATGTCGAATGAAACTGAGGCGGGCTATAAATGAGCACTTGAATGTTTTCATGGATCCTTATTTCCAAGTTGTTTACCAGTTGTTTTTGTGATTGATAGAGAGATTGCACTTATGAATGCCATCAAGTTAGTCTTCCCACAGTCAAAAGTTATATTATGTCAGTTGCATATCAGTAGAAATATTTTAGCGCATTGCAAAAAACATTTCAAATAAGGGAAGGAATGTGAGACCTTCTTATGTGTATGGCAAAACTTGGTAAATTCTCCAACAGTGCATGAATTTAATTTGAGACAAAACTCTATGCTAAAAACCTATGCTGATACATATCCGGAGGTTATGCGTTATGTTGTCACGACTTGGATTGATCCTTACTGTACAACCCTCATTCTCCGAGGGTGGACCCCCCCCCCCCCCCCCCCCCCCCCCAAGGTCATGTAGGCAGAAGTCAAAGTCAAAGAGGTCAACACAGAGCCCGACAGTTCAAGGCAGAAGTAGAGAAGACCTCGGCGAGTATGCAGGCAATACTCGCCAGGTTGGCGAGTGTGGAACAGAAGACCTGGCGATTATTGGCCCGGCGTGTGCGAGCAGCACCCAATACTCGCCAGATGGACGACTATGACATGATACTCGCCGAGTAACCCATAGTCGCCAGGTTGGGGGCTGGGCTATAAAACCCCCCCTGCCCTTTGGTTTTCCTATAAATAGGACCCCAGAGGTACTTGGATTGGCACCTGGACTTGAGCTTTTGGACCCTGATTCCCGAACTCTCGAGCCCGTCACCCTTGCTTTCAGCCAAGTCGGTGCCTTCCCTGTACCAAGCTCGGCCACTTTGGTTTCGGAGGGGAAGACTCTCTTGAGCTTCTGGGTACGTGGTGGGACCTCCCTGCCAAGCACCTGGGATCATGTGTATTGCTCTTCTAGCTCTTCAGTAGTCGCCAGCCAGGTCATCTCGTCGGACTGCTGGGCGAGTAGCCTCCGGCTGCATCGGTCCGAATTTTGAGGTCAGGATTTTCCTGGCGTCAACACTTTGGTGCGGTGAGCGTGGACCGTAGTCGTTGGAAGAAAGTTCAGCAAGAAGGCGAGATGGTCGTAGTTGGCGACCATGAGGAGGTAGTCGGCAACTCGCCCGCAGGCGGCGAGTTCGTGACGCTAGCAGTTTTCGAAGCCTTCGCGCAGCGCATGGAGGGGATCTTGCAAGCAGCGCTTCAGCCGCGCGCCGAGGTCACGGCGACCTCGCCGCATCGCCCGGTTTTGACCAAGGGAAGGAGTCCCCCTCGGCGAGCAGGAAAGGAGCACGTGGAGGATGAGACTGAGCGACCAAGGAGGTCGCAGTTCTACCAGCAGACCTCGCAAAGGATCCGCTTCCGCGAGACGGAGGAGCAGGCGAGATACCAGGATACTCGCCCATATGGCAAGTATGGTGGTGATACTCGCCAGGTGAAGGATCGTCGCCGGGTAGGAGGGAGGAGCCCCTTCTGCGAGGAGATCCTTGCCGCGCCAGTGCCAGAAGGATTCAGAGATCCCGCTATGAATTATTGCTCGGGGAGAGACGACCCTATCCGTCAGGGGAACAGACGTAACCGGAGGAATAGCCGGAGGAGGAATAAGGATCGGGTCAGCCAAGGATGTCAAGAAAGTATCAAGGCCGGGGAGGTAGGAGTGAGTTCTGGAGAAGCGGAGCTCGGATCTTTCCGCAAAACGAATTTCCACCAAGCCTACCGCCAGAATGTCGCTCCGACCTCTCAAGCACCACCCCCGCTAGAGAAAATCACCTTCTCGGAGGAGGGCATGTTAAGGGATGAGAATCCCTTCCATGAGGCCCGTGTGATTGATGCGATCGTCGAAGACTTCACCGTCAACCGAATCCTGGAATGCAACGGGGGATCTGTCTGTGTCATCTTTACGTCGTTCTCACGAACACGCTTGACAACCTGGAGGTCGAGACAATCAGGATGATGATCCTGGACAGTTCCCTTTTTTTGATTTCTTAGGTAAGCAAAAGGTGGACGCGACAGGAAGATTAGCCGCCGTCGGGAAGCTTAACCCAAGACGGGAAGAACCCTTCATCGTGAAGGGGAGCTGTTGGAAAACACCTGGAACGGCGACAACTTGAAAGGGTTTGGCTCCTGAACGGGAGTATGTACACATCCCACCCCTGTAAATTTGTTATCCATAAATAAAACCATCACCTCCCTGAAACATGGGAAATGGTGAGTCTTTTGTCTCTTTCGGCTATGTGTTTTCAAGAAAGAAGAAAGCGAGCGAAGCCGATCTCCACGCTAGGTTGGGAAATGAGCCTCCGACTTAACCCTCGTAAAAACTCAGAACGGATGATGGGACAGTGCCTCGGGTGTGCGTTCCCTTAAGTCCAAGCCTCTGCAATGACGGCCGAGATCAGCTCCCCCCTTGCATGTTGGCCGCGGTCCCCACCGACCGCATTTCTCGTCCGACTGAAGAGATTACCAGGAGAAAAGTCTGGACGCCGACCTCCCGATTCGGCGAAGAGATGATCGATTTAACTAGCTCAGGGGACCCTTGAATAAAGGTGTCGTGTACCCTCAAGAGCTGAGAGCTCGCAGCAAAGCAAGCCGTTTTTTCTAAAATATTGTGTCCGATCATGTGAGTTGGTGTGCTTAAGTGTGTTTAACTCCCTGCTAATTTGTTGAGTAACAGGAAGCAGGTTTGATCCACATCCAGCATCCAAGTAGGGTGGAGGCCTCGGGATGGTATGTCCCCTTGGACCTCCCCGACTACCACTCCCTGCTTGACGTCATCCTGCATCAACATTCGACACCGCGAGTTGAAAGACGAGCCTCCGGCTCAACCCTCGTAAAAACGCAGAACGGATGATGGGACAGTGCCTCGGGTGTGCGTTCCCTTAAGACCAAGCCTCTGCAATGACGGCCGAGATCAGCTCCCCCCTCGCATGTTGGCCGCAGTTCCCACCGACCGCACTTCTCGTCCGACTGGAGAGATTACCAGGGGAAAGTCTGGAAGCCGATACTCCAACTTGAGAAGGGGAGCGATCGATTCGACCGGCCAAAGAATGGAAACATTCCGGCATCCAAGTAGGATGGAGACCTCGGGAGGGTGTGTCCCCTTGGGCCCCCCCGACTGTCGTTCCCCACTTGACGTCATTCTTCGTCGACATCTGGTATCCAAGTAGGATGAAGGCTTTGGGATGAGGTGTCCCTCCGGACCTCCCCGACTGCCGTTCCCTACCCCCTTTCTCATAAACAAACTCCCTTAAATAATTTTAATGGGCTCTTCACCAGGTACAGAGCGAGGCCTTGAGTTGAGCATGTGTCCCTCGGGATCCTCCAAGTACCCCCCCCCCCGACTCGACTCCACCAAGGGAAACATTGAAGAAGGCGAGTATGGCTGTGCGAGCATACAGAGACGAGTATACAGGTGCGAGTATGGCTGTGCGGGTATACAGTGGCGAGTATGAAGAAGCACCCACTCTCACCTCGATCCTAAGAGCCTAGCGAACACTCAACCTCGCCCCGAGCCTAGGAGCCTAAGCGGCATTCAAAAAATAAAGCAAACACCAAGGAAACAGGCGAGCAAAAGCTTTGACTTTTTCATATATAAATATTTGATGTATATTACAAAAGAATCTTCAAGGTGTTTACAAAAGGTCGCCGGGCGAGCAAAAAAGGGTGCCCAGGCGACTAGGCGACATCCTCGCCATCAATATCTGCATCTGGCTCGTCGCCACCATCGTCGCCACCATCGTCATCATCCTCGTCCTCGGAATCGTCATCCGCAGCACCACTGGACGGCGGCGAGGATGCTCGCAAGGGGGAGGTGGACTCCTCGGCGAGCAGCGCCGGGATAATGTCCTCCACGGTCAGCTCCATCGCCGCCGGCTTCAGAAGATCGTCCGCCTTCAGCTGGCTCAGGATGACGGTCCCGGTAGCTCGCGCGATCTCTCGGCGAACGCGTGGCATATTGTCGCCATGCATCCGGATCTGCTTGCCGACCCTAGAGGGGCCTGCCACCGCTGGCTGTTGCTCGGCAGGCCGAGTTTCCAGCTCAGCGATGCGAACTTGGGCGGCCTCCAAGGCCAGCCGAGTGTCATCCAGCTCCTTCTCCAGCTGGGACACCTTTGTCGCCATCTCCACCTCAGCGACCTACAAAAACAAGAAGACACACAAAGTCAGCAAGTTATTCGGCAAAGTGGCGACTATCCCGGAGGCGAGTATCATAGAGAAGCGAGTACCTCATGCTCCTTCGCCTTGAGCCCCATGTCGATCATTTTCTTTGTGCTGACCCGGATCACCTCCTCATACTCCAGCAACCTCCTCGCCGTCATGTGCGCTAGCTCGGCGGACCGCAGCAGAGATCGCGAGGTCTGGTGCGCCAGGTACTCGGAAGGCTCCTCTCGCAGCCTCTCAGCGTCCTCACGACCATAGATGGCATGAAGTACATCAAAGGCCTCGCCCTGATCCTCCCAGTCCTCTGACCAGGGCGGAAGGTTGGAGCTCAGAGACACCACATGGTCGCCCTCCGACCAGGCGACTAGGCGGCGACCATAGGCGTCCTCACCACGAACACCCAAGTTGAAATTAGGGTGGGTATAGGGCTCGCCGGCCTCAGAAGGGTCCGCCTTCTTGCCAAGGTCCCGGTGAGCGACCTCCTTCTTCTTCCTCGAGGGCTCGGAGGGCTCGCCCCTCTCCTTCCGCTTCTTCGAAGGCCCAGATCCTTCGCCGACGATCAAGGGCTCATCGCCTCCTGGCGACAAGTCTATGGGCGAGTAGACCCCATCCCCGCGAGCAGAGGTCCCTGCACCTCCCTGTGTGGAAGCCGTCGCCTTCACCACCACGGGAAGAAGCTCACGCGGCATAACCTGGACTGCTGCAACAAGAGGAGTGATAATTCCGGTTAGTCGCCAAAGTTGAAGACGAAGAGCGAGTATTGCGAATACTCGCGCAGTAGATTACCTTCGCCTGCGAAAACCTCAGCGAGTTCATCCACTCGCCTCCTCCAGAACACCACATCAAGGCGGCGATTCTTGAAGGATTCGAGCAGTTTCTCGCCACCCTCGTTCAGGAAGGAAACCCCGAAGACGCTCTCCGGCGGCTGGAAGGACTTGTCGGGGATCGCTTGAAAGTCGCCAGCGATGACGACTAGTCGCTCTCCCCAGCGATGATTCTTGTTAGCGGTGCCGACCAGCGTGCAGACGTGGCTGCAGAGGAAGATGACGCCCTCGCCAGTTGCCATAAAGTGGAATACTCGCCTAAAGACCGACAGGTCGAAGGCTATTCCCTGGTCGCGCAGGTAGCACAGATATCCCACAATCATCGCCACCCCATTGGGGTTGATCTGGGCAGGGACTATCCCAAAGTAACGGAGTATCTGGGAGAACTCCGTCCACAGTGGTAGTCGCAAGCGCACCTCGAAATGGCGAGTAGGGAATACCCGCTCATTGGTCAAGAAGGTGTTTAGTCGCTCGCCCTGGCGAGGAAGCCTAGCGACAAACCCTGGCGGGAGGTACTTCGCCTTGATGACCTCCAAATCCTTCTCAGTCGTGACAGACTTCTTGAAGGTGGTCGCCGCAAAGTTCCTGGCGTGATTGGCACGCCGGATGGTCGCCTCGTCGGTCATCTTGGAGGAGAGGAGGAAAGAGAGGCGAGTATCAAAGAAGACAAGAAGAGAAGAGAAGACAGAAGATACTCGCGCGAGAGTTAGAAAATCGTCAAAGCGTAATTAAGACTCACCCCCCCTATTTATAGTGGTCGGATAACTTGGCTTATCGAGCACGACGGCGCGATCAGGAATAAGGGGGTGGCGAGTATTAAGTTGAAGTCGCCAACTCAACAACGCGCGTCAGCAGGAAGTCGACTTCCAAGGCGAGAAGACCTCCAAGAAAGAAACATGAACGAAGCTCGCCATGCATAGGCGACGGGCGGACAATACTCGCCAAAGTTAAAGAAGATAGAAAATTTTGACAAAAATCCATCACAGAAGAAGAAAGCAGAGCAAGTAATAAAAGGCGAGTTTTCTAATACTCGCCGAAAAATATTACACCAATAGAGAAATAGTTCAGAGTTACAGGAGTGCTCGCCAAGGGCGACTTAGCATAGAAAGAAGAGGAGTAAAAAAGGACAACATCTAGGGAGGCGCCTGAAGATTCGCCTGAAAATCCGGAGGCTGAGGATGTCGCCCAACGAAGCTCATGCTGCGAGCACGCTTGAAGTGCTCAAAGGCCAGAGACATCGCGTCCTCACCCTGCCGCAGCTGGTCTTCGATCCTCGCCAGCCGACCGACCGAGCCCATGCTCGCACGCATCCCCACCAACTCGTCATGATGCAGCTGTTGGCGATGCTCGATCCTCGCAACTCTACGCTCCAGATCGCTGACAGTATGAAGGCGAGATTCTGCACCAGCCAGGCGAGTATCGAACTCCTCCAGCCGTGAGACTCGCACCTCCAGCTCGGTCAAACGACGATGAGCGTCAGTGCTCGCCAGGCGCTCAACTCGCGATTCAACCTCGGACAGGCGGCGATGAGGCTCGCAGATCGCCAAGCGCTCCAGCTTGGACTCCAGCTCCAGGATCGCGCGAGTAGCCCTCTCCTGGTACTCGCGAGAAGGAAGCCCGACTACGTCGATCAAAGCTCCTATGGGAGTATGAGAGCGAGCTGCGAAAAGGTTTGAGTGTTAGAAATTAGATGACGAAGACAGCGAAGTAAAGGCAATGGCGACTATTGAAGACGGCGACTAAAAACCTGGCCGAGGACTGCGAGAATGACGGCGAGGAGAGACCCTTGCCCGGCGAGGAGAAGCGCTGCGATGATGGTCGCCTCGCCGCGAAGAGCCACCAATTGCCGGATCCCGGCTGGGAGGCGCGTTCCCCCGACCGCGATTATCGACTGGTCGTCCTCCTCCCCTTGCAGGAAAAAAGCCCGAGGAGCCCCCAGTCCCGCCACGGCGCGAGGACTCGCCCTGATGAGTCGAAGGTGCAGTAGAGGTCGAAGGGCGCTGGTCGCCCTGAGGAGTAGCAGAAGGAGGGAACGGAGGAGGTGGCGGAAGCCCACCTGCGGGCAGCTGCGAACAACTCGCCGTTCCCATGGACTGAAGAGGCGGAGGAGGCGGAGGCACGATGCTCGCCAATGGATCATGTTGCCCGCTCATCGGCCTCTTCTCCAGCAAGGAGCTGTGGAGAACTCGCCCTGAGCGACCTCCACCCCGAGGCGAGACCATAGACGACGACCTCAGCGGAGGCACGGCCAGAGGCTCCTCCTGAGCTCCAATGGTGGACGAATCTGCGAAGCATAAAAGAAATATTCAGCATCTCGGCCCAAGTCGAGGTCAATCAAAGAAGGTGGCGAGTAGGTAGCTCCCACCTCGCGCAGGAGCGAGATTCTCCGGTTGGTTCTGGGTCGAGGTCCCAGGCATGCTCGCTTCCTCGGTGACATTTGGAGCAGGAGGATCAGCGGCCGGCGAGTCGCCCTCATTAGAGAGCCCCAGGTCGTCCAACAGCTGCTGGTGTTGGTCGCACGGAGGAGCGGCGACCTCACCCTCAGCGACTTTCTTCTTCTCCTGCTTCTTTTTCTTCTGGGCAAGCCTCTTCCTCTTCTTGGAAGAGGGAAGGTCTCCAGATGCGAGATCCGGGCGAAAAGGGAGCGAAGAGCCATCAAACAGGCCTACAAGACCAGCCATAGCCGCCTTAGCCTCGGCAGCATAGTCGCGCACCATCTTGAGCGAGTTCAGAAAAGACGTGCCATCAGAGACCCCTGCCCCTCTATTTATAGAGTTCGAACGTCGGCCAGCGAGAGGGCGAATATAAGCCGATAGTCGCCGGCAGGAGAGCTCGTCGAATGAAGGTTGGATGATTCTTTCCGAGCAACTGTGTTACTCGCAAAGAGCGGGGATTGTGTACAACCCTCATTCTCCAAGGGTGGCCCCCCCCCCCAAGGCCACGTAGGCAGAAGTCAAAGTCAAAGAGGTCAACACAGAGCCCGACAGTTCAAGGCAGAAGTAGAGAAGACCTCGGCGAGTATGCAGACAATACTCGCCAGGTTGGCGAGTGTGGAACAGAAGACCTGGCGATTATTGGCCCGACGTGTGCGAGCAGCACCCAATACTCGCCAGATGGGCGACTATGGCATGATACTCGTCGAGTAACCCATAGTCGCCAGGTTGGGGGCTGGGCTATAAAACCCCCCCTGCCCTTTGGTTTTCCTATAAATAGGACCCCGGGGTACTTGGATTGGCACCTGGACTTGAGCTTTTGGACCCTGATTCCCGAACTCTCGAGCCCGTCACCCTTGCTTTCAGCCAAGTCGGTGCCTTCCCTGTACCAAGCTCGGCCACTTTGGTTTCGGAGGGGAAGACTCTCTTGAGCTTCTGGGTACGTGGTGGGACCTCCCTGCCAAACACCTGGGATCCTGTGTGTTGCTCTTCTAGCTCTTCAGTAGTCGCCAGCCAGGTCATCTTGTCGGACTGCTGGGCGAGTAGCCTCCGGCTGCATCGGTCCGAATTTTGAGGTCATGATTTTCCTGGCGTCAACACTTACAAGCACTGCTTTGTGTCAGCTTGGATAGATACACTTTTCCATCTAAACAACTCTACAACCAACCGTGTTGAGAGTGGCCATAGCCAGTTAAAAAGATTTTTGGAGGTATCAATCGGCAACTTGACTACGATTTGGAGATCATTTCATCAAATGATAACTCTGCAGCACACATAGATCAAAAAATCATTTGGCCAAAGCATTATACAGGTAAATAACATGTTTAGTGGATCTTTGTATTCCAATTTGGTTGGTTTTGTATCTATTGCTGCCCTAGATATTATGAAAAAGGAAGAAGAATTTGTACGGTCAGGGTATCTAGAAGCGCCAGATTGCACACATAGGGTCAGGAACACCCTCGGTTTGTCTTGCGCGCATGAATTGGTGATTTACATGAATCAATCAAGTGCATTCCCCTTATGGATGGTCCATAAGCATTGAAGAAAATTGACATTGGATGAAAGCCCTCCAGAAGCAACATCAGTTAAGGAAGAACATATGTCGCCTTGTGACATACAAACAGAGTTGGACTGTCTACTTACAAAGTACAACAACTTAGATGATATACAGAAGCATGAACTTAAAAAGAAAATTACGAGAGCTTTTGGAGCCTTCTACAAGTAAAATTATAGAGTCTTGTATGTCATTACGTTTGAAAGGACGGCCAAAGGCAGCAACAATAAATTGAAGGGGGATTTCAAATCAACAAAGCGGGATCCCTCACATTTTGAACATGTTATTGGGAAAGAACAACTACAGTTCAAGAGAAGGCTTGCACGAAAATGCGGTCCTAACAATAAGAGATTCCTTACAAGCATGCGGAAGGAGATGCCTCCCTATATTTCAAAATATATACTTGATGCCATAAATGTGACAGGAGATGGGCATTGTGGTTACCGTGTGGTTAGTAATGCTTTAGATATGAAGGAGAATTGACAACAAGTTAGAAATGACCTAGTGAAGGAGATCCAAGATAGGCTAACATTATACACAGATATATTTGGGAGTGTGAGGTTAAATGAATTAATGCAATCTTTGGATTGCAATAAAGTTTCAGCTCCAATTGACAAATGGATGTCCATGCCTGATATGGGATTAGTAATAGCATCATGCTATAACGTGGCAGTCGTTCATTACTCTCGATTTCAGTCTTTCACTTTTTTGCCCTTACATTCTGCGCCATCAGAAAGCCGAAAGATTATTTTTATTGGTTTTGTGAACGACAACCACTTCATACAATTACAAATGATGGATGATTATCCAATGCCACATGTTTTCTCCGTATGGATGCGGTTTCATGAATCAACTGCAGAGGAATGGGCTATACAATATGGAAGTAAAATTGTTAGTTTGGCGGATCCTTGAATTGAAAGGTATGTTACTAAATATCTTGCAATGCACTTTGATGATAATTAAACAGTTGTCTCACTTGTTATTATAATTTTGTGCCTCTACTCTATTACAGTTGGGTCCTCTAGCAGAATTTTGAGGCTTCATTCTCTACTTGGTGGCAAACTAAATTTTGTACATATATTTCTACTTTTGCTGATACAACTTTTGTAAGGTTGAGCATCTACTTGCTAATACAATTTTGTGCCATTGTTAAGTCTAATTTGTATCTACATTGGTAATTTGTAGATACAATTTTGTGCCACTGCTATAGATGCGGCAGATATAATTTTGTGTCGTTGAAGCTTCATGGATGCCCCTTCCAGGTTAGAAGACTAATTGGACAATAACTGTGGAATTCAGAACCTGTATGAATTAATCTTGTTTAATTCAGAACCTGTATGAATTAATCTTGCTTAATTCAGAACCTGTATGAATTAATCTTGTTTCAGAACCTGTATAAGTTCAGAACCTGTATGAATTAAGCTTGTTTCTGTTGCATGAAATTAATTTTTATTTTCTCAGTTATAGGTTCATTAATCTATTGATCTTGATGAAGATGAAAGCTTGCCTTAAAAATTTGGCACTATCACAACAAAGGCATGATAATTAAAGGTAAATATTTGGCACTATCCTGCATTTAAAATCTTGATGGACTTTCTTGATTCTTCCTGTTGTTGTGTAGAAGTGCGGGAGTATTAAGGAGTTCATGGGGAGCATACAAGCTGAGGCATCATAGAGAAATGTTGATCTTTGTGCAGTTGGAGCTGCAGATGAATTTTGTGCCGTTGGAGCTTCTCAGATGCCCCTTCCAGGTTAGAACACTAATTGGACTTGTATGCTAAACTATATTATGAACAGACAAAAGCATCATGCCTGTGGTAATTTCTTGATTCTTCCTGTTGTTGTGTAGAAGTGCAGAAGTATTAAGCAGTTCATGGGGAGCAGTACAAGCTGAGGCATGATAGGGAAATGTTGATCTTGACCATTTTTGAATGTAAATATGGTTGTTTTGAATGTAAATATGGTTGTTTTGAATGTAAATATTCCTGTTTTGAAGGTAAATATTCGGTTTGAATGTGAATATTCCTTGGCCTGTAAATATTGTTGTTTTGAATGTAAATATTCCTGTTGGTATAGAAGATATGAATTCGTTTTTGATATTGGCCTGCATATATCAAATTTGGCCTGCATGAACAATTCCTTGGCCTGCATATATTCGTGGCCTGCGTATAACATTGCTCTTTTAATATGATAAAATTAGTGAACCCAACGGATCAGCCAGAAATTAATCTGCAGCTAAAAATAGATACCGATACGTATTTTCGCGCGTATGAATCCTATTAATTCCGCACACTTTTCTTCGAACATTCTCCGTTTGGGGGGACTTATTTTCACCGGTCAAGCGTTTACGACCGCATGAATCTAATCTTAATTAAGGTCCAATTCATGCGGTCATAACCACTTGACCGGTAAAAATAAATCCCCTAAACTGAGCCTCGATAAGTCAAAATTGCTCATCGTGAAAACGTGGCCACGATTCCGCACTTTAGAACTCGCCGGACGAAGGAATTGCTCTTCTCTCCGGGCCGATCCAAGCAGCGAAGTAGCATTAGGACTGAAAATGGAACCAGAAAAGCGCGCCGTGGAGAAATATTAGAAACGGAGCCGAGACGACCTAAAACGCCGGTGTCGGAGAATGTTCCACATTCACGCCGCCGAAGTCCGCACCGCTTTGCATGCGGCGGCGACCTCCTTTTACCTCAGCCCTCTCCAATATCGCGGCCGCGACCATGCCCAGTGGAGGCCCACGGCGCGCATATTGGTAGCACGTTTTTCGATTCCTTCTCGGATATCGTTCTCGACCTCGATTGAGGCCGCCCCTAGCGTCAGCTCCATTTCCTCTGTTGGCGAGGTGGAGAAGCCGGGAATCTGCACCGCCGACGAGCTCCATTACGTGGCGATCTCCGGCACAGACTGGAAGATCGCCCTGTGGCGTTATCTCCCATCCAATGAGGTGTTTGATTATTAATAAATTCCATTTCCGTTCTAAGTTGCAATGGTCACTTGATGTTGATAGATTTATGCTCCTAGGCACCGAAGAGGAATCATCCATTGATGCTTTTATCCGGAGTCGGGACAAACGCGATTGGATTTGATCTCTCTCCCGGAGTAAGTTTTTTCTTCTGTAATTTTTCCCAGCTACTATTTTTTTGTTTGTTGGAAATCTCCTTGGGGCTGTTTGACCTTTGGTTCCTTGATTTGTTTATGGGGTGAGATGATGAGATCACATATATACAAGGTAAAATTGAATCAGAACTGCCTTTGCAATAGGAATCATATTTTGGCATCCCTGAAGCCAGAAATATTCTAAATCAATTAAATCGATAATTTTTAGTGCAAATTTAAAAGAGAAAGGGATAATGATTTCTTGGATCCAAAATAGTTTTATCATAAGTAGATGGGTTCTAATTTGGAGCATTGCAATATCAGAGGACTGGTCCACTTTTTAAATCTTCTAGCAACTAGCCCAATCAGCTCATTATCTAGAACTGTTCTTTCATCATCAGAGATCTTGAGAGCCACTGACTTCTCTTTGAGAGTTAATAGAGCTTTTTCTTTTAATTCATTTTCTCTCTTTGTTTTAAGAAGCATCTCATAGGATTTCAATTTTTCTAAAATTGCATATGTTGTGATTTTTGTGTGACATTTGGACTTTTACGGCCACGATTCTAAAATTCCATGAGCTTGGGAAACACATGAGAAATTTATCAGTAATTGTTGTAACTGAGATTTCTTTGTTCAAACCTCTCAATTCACTGACAATTATACTGAATTTTTGAAACATCTCAGTCACATTTTCATCTTGATTCTTTTTGAAGTTTTCATATTGAGTTATCATTAGGGCTTTTTTATCTTTTTTTTCATCAGCGCTTCTTTAAACAATTCTTATAAAAAAAAATTATATATCTTTGACTGACTGACAGTCTACCACTCTTTGGTAGATATCATCCGTCATTGTTAACACCAATATGATCATAGCTTTGAAATCACGTAACCTAGCCCATTTATCTCATTCACTCCATTCTCCTTCAGGTTTTATAACTTTCTTTCCACTTGAGTCCACTTTGGTTGGAATGAAGGGACATGTTACAATAAAATCAAAAATATCTTCATCAATGAAGTTCATATACAATTTGATTCTTGACTTCCATAATGAAAACTTTTCCAAGTTATACATTAGAGGTCTTATTGTGACATAATCTTTAATTTGTGAAGAACTCATGATTACTTACAATGATTAGAAAAATGAGTCTGTAAATAATCAAATTGAATGTGCGGAATGAATTCAGAGAATATTAGTCTATTTTCTCTAGAGGAGAAGGGGGTGAATAGAGTATTTAGAATGTTCACTACAGATAATCACAAGTTTAAACATAATTCACAAATTACCACCAGTAATAGAAAGACAAAATATCAAGAAGACAAACAGAAAGAAAAGTAATCCAGGTGACACAAAAAAGTATAGAGGTTCCTCTTAAATTGGGTACGTCTTCTCTTCTACCCCAGGTAGAAATCCACTATCCATTGTATCTTTTACAGATGCTAGAGTCTTTTGATAAGGAGACTCGAAGAACCACTCCATGAATCTTTTGATAAAGATATTATAAAAATCACTGATTTTTTCGTTAATGAGACTCTTAGAACCAAATCAACGAATCATTTGTGTACAACCTTGTGTTCACCGAGGGGTAAATCGAGACTCGGATATGGGTGAGGCGAGCGAAGGCTCGCCGTCTTGCGACGAGCGGGTTGTGAGAGCGAGGCGAGCGAGGGCTCGCCGCCTTGCGACGAGCAGGTCGCGAGGGCGAGGCGAGTGGGGGCTCGCCGCCTTGCGATAAGCAGGTCGCGAGGGCGAGGCGAGCGGGGACTCGCCACGTTGCGACGAGCGGATCGGGAGTAGGCTCGTGCTCGCCTTGGTAGGTTGCAAGGAGGCGAGCGCCGGCTTCGTCAGCCCCCGGGTTTTGGGTGCAATATGTTATTCGTATTTATTCAGGCCTGTCTATTTATAGCCATCTTAAACAACGGAGTTTGGCTGTTGGCAGACCATTTTGGGGTGCGCTTAGCAAAAATCGAAAGGCGGGATTACGTTATTGGCAGACCTAATTGAGAAAACTATATATAGACCTTGAAGGGCACCTTTGGAGGGCATCCAATTCTGTGTCTTCTTCCTCCTCTGGACAACTCTGGATAGCTTCCAAGGTTCTCCAAGGTGCTCAACATCAACTTTGGCTTGGGAGGGGAAGCGCTCTTAGATCTTCCGGGTGTGTGGGAGACCTTTACGCTGCAGCCAAGGGTCAGTGCTTAATTCTGAGTTTTCGGTCAAGTTCTTCCACGGGCCAAGTAAGTACTAGCTGCCCCTTTTTTGGGTCCGAACTCCTCGTTGGGTCGATTCTCGGTTCCAACATTTATGGTACGGTGAGCGTGGACCGCGACTTGTACAAGAAAGTCCCAAGGAAGTAACATGGCGGGAGAGGATGGCGTGCCGGCTACAACGGCTCGCCACCACCTGACTCGCCGACAACGGTTGAGATGCTGACAGACTTCAAAAGGGAAGTGATAAAGACCATCAACCTCACATTCACCGCGGTGCGAGGCGAATTCTCAATACCCGCGGCCCAGGTCGTCCCGCCGCTGGGGGTAGGCGAGAATGCCCCGGGACAGAGGTCCGGCAGGGAGAAGGCTGGCGAGGCGCCAGGACGAGACCATGCCGGGCGAGAGCTTTTCCCCAGCCCGGCGAGCGCGGGCCTGGTCAGCGAGCTCATGAGGCGAGTGGAGCAGCCGAGAGCGGCGAGCGGAGGAAGCCTGTTCTGCGAGCTGGTGGTTTCCGCACCACTCCCAGAATGATTCAGGGAGCCGGAGATGATCTACTATACCGGCAAAGATGACCCAGTCCAACACCTGCAATGGTTTGAGGACATGGTCTCCATCCGGCTTATGTCGAATGCATTCAAGTGCTAACTCTTCGCCATCACCTTGAAGGAGAAGTCGCGGGACTGGTTTGACCAGCTTCCCGTGGGGTCGATCTATGGGTTCGAGGATTTGCGTCGAAGTTTCCAACTGCGCTTCTCGGCATCAAAGAAGAGGAAGAAGAGTGTCGAGGTGCTCTTCAAGATCAAACAAGAGCCAAGGGAGTCGCTGGCCCACTACGTGGACAGAGTTCAGGAGGAGGTCCTGCTCATCCAGGAGGTACCCGGGTTCATCCTCCAGCTTGCCTTCACGGTGGGGCTGCGAGAGGGATTCTTCAAGATGAATTTGAAGCGGAAGACCCCTGTCCTCTGAAGAGCTGATGGAAAGGGCGACAAAGGAGATCGAAGGAGAGGCGGCCAATCCAGAGTTCACGAGGAGGTTGACAAAGCTGAGTGAACCGGAGGCGAGACAATAGGAAGTCAGGAGGTGAGACGAGCCAAGGGCTCCGGAGCTGGGGTGGAGGCAGTAGGGACGGGGCATGCAGGGCCTAAGAAGAGGGTTTGTCCAAGGAGGGGGCAACTTCCAAGGAGGTCAAGGAAGACTCAACCAGCCAGGGTGGAGGCAGGGCCCGAGGACACTCGCTCCCCCACCTCAACAAGCCATGGCAATTGATTGGGGAAGAGGGAGAAGAGCAGGAGGAGAAGCGAGAGGAGTTGGAGGGGCAGGAGCTAGGAAAAGAAACCGAGCCGCGGAGGCCGAGAAGGGGGGGGGGGGGGGGTGGCGTTGCCATACTGTGACTTCCATCAGGAGGAGGGTCATGCAACGACCACCTGCCCGAAGTTCTTGGAAGTCAGGAGAGTGAGAGGCCCAGGGGAACAACAGCAACCGGTGAGGATAGAAGAGGTGACCGGAGCGGCGGAAGAGGAGGACAGGTGCGTGGACAGAAACGACGTGGGAAGTCGAGGAGGGATCAGAGTGATCCATGGGGGAGTGGGGATCGAGGCAACCCGAATGGCGAGCCTCAACACCATGTATTGTCAGAGCATGACTTCGACTTCTCAAACCCCCGCCCCCGGAGGAGAAGATTACCTTCTCTCGGAAGGATATGCCGGACCACGAGGATCCGTTCTGCGATGCGCTAGTGATCCAGGCGGCCATCGAGAACTTCACCGTCTCCCGGATCCTCGTAGACAACGGGAGCTCGATCAACGTCATTTTTAAGAAGGCGTTCGACAAGATGAAGGTGGAGGCGAGGAGGGTGTTGGCCTCGGACGGACCGCTGTTTGGATTCTCAGGAGAGAGGAAGGAGGTGGAAGGTGGGGTAGGGCTCCATGTGACTTTGGGGGGACAGTCCCACAACTGCCGGTTCGTTATCGTGGACTCTTTGAGCAGCTACAACGGCATCTTCGGACGACCCCTCATCAGCGCATTCCGATGTGTTCCTTCCTCATTCCACCAATGCCTCAAGTACAACGTGGGAGGAGTCCAGATCTGGGGGAGGGGAGATCCAAAGGTGGCAACACAATGCTTCGTTACCGCGGTCAACACCATCACCTGACAGGGAGAGACGGAAGAGATGGGCAAGGAGATGGAGAAGCAGGAGGTGCTGGAAGGAGTCGTGGAAG
This sequence comes from Dactylorhiza incarnata, assembly GCA_033032865.1. Lineage (NCBI taxonomy): Eukaryota > Viridiplantae > Streptophyta > Magnoliopsida > Asparagales > Orchidaceae > Dactylorhiza > Dactylorhiza incarnata. The sequence goes on from JAWHQI010000260.1 coordinate 1,769,581, forward strand.
AGCCCGAAGCGGAGGGGATGGGGGAGGAAAAGGGAGAAGAAGTTCGAGCCCAGTGGGAAGGGGCAAACGAGTTGCGAGAAGCTCGAGAGGAGGGGATGGTGACGAAGAAGTCGGAGCACTCGCTCGTGGAGGAAGGACAGAAGGTAACTGGGGTGAGCAGTCTCGTCTGGAGGCCGTGGAAGAGGTGGTGGAGCTGGAGGTCGTTTCCCGGGCCGGGGTGATAGAGAATGTGAAGATCAGTGGGGAGCTCAGCCCCGAGGATCGGGGAAGGATCCTAGCCTGTGTCCAGGAGAACGTGGACATCTTCGCCTGGAGCGCGTCAGAGATACTGAGGATTGATGCCGAGATGGCTTGCCACTGCCTCAACCTCGACCCCGACACTCGCCCCATCCGACAAAAGAAGAGGTCCATCGCCGACAAGCTAGAGGAGCCCATCCGGGAGGAGGTGGACAAGCTTCTCAAAGCCAGGTTTGTATCAGAGATCCAGTATCCGGGCTGAGTCTCCAATGTGGTAATGGTGAAAAAGGGCGACGGGCGATGAAGGATGTGTGTAGACTTTTCGTTATTGAATAAATCATGTCCTAAGGATTGTTATCTCTTGCCTCGAATCGACATGCTGGTTGACTCAACCGTCGGTTTTTCTCTGATGAGTTTTCTAGATGCCTTTTCAGGTTACCATCAGATCCGCATACACCCTCCCGATGTCAAGGATGTCTCCTTCATCACAGCTGACAGGTGCTATTGCTACAAGATGATGCCCTCTGGGCTGAAAAATGCAGGAGCAACATACCAACGGATGATGGACAAGGTCTTCCAGGAGCAAAATGGGAGAAACCTGGAGGTCTACGTGGATGACCTCATGATCAAGAGACGGGACCTCGAGTCCCACCTCCGGGTCCTGGAGGAAACCTTCGGTACCTTGAGGAAATTCAAGATGAGGCTCAACCCCCAGAAATGTGTTTTCGGGGCCAACATGGGAAAATTCTTGGGCCACTTGCTCACCCTGCCGGGGCCCGGAGTAGAACCTAACCCCGACAAGGTGAAAGTAATCTTAAAGTTGGGATCGCCGAAGAACGCAAAGGAGGTTCAGCGCCTCACAGTGAAATTGGTCGGGTTAAGCTGATTTCTTTCAAGGGCGGGGGAGAAGTGCTCACCTTTCTTCAAGGTGCTGCGAGGGAATAAAAAATTCGAGTGACCCCCGAGTGCGAGGAGGCATTCCAGGCACCGAAGGAACAACTAACCCGGGCCCCGCTGCTCAAGGGACCGAGACAGGGGGAGGACCTGTCCCTGTACCTAGGGGTGGGGGCCGAAGCGGTGAGTTCGGTTCTGGTCCGGAAGGAGGGGAAAAGACAACTCCCAATCTACTACGTTAGCAGGGTGCTGAGAAAGGCGGAACTCAGATATCCCATACTAAAGAAGCTGGTGTCGGACCGGAAGCTCCGACCTTACTTCCAGGCACACTCCATTAAGGTGGTGACTGATCATCCCCTTCGCAACATTATGGAGGGGGTGGAACACTCAGGAAGGTTAGCCAAATGGTCGGTGGAGTTAAGCGAGTTTGACATCTCGTTCGTTCCCAAACTATCAATAAATGCGGAAGTAGTGGTGGACTTCTTGGCTGATTACGTAGCCGAGGTGGAAGAACTCGAGCCGTCCCACTCGGTGGCATGGAAGATGTTGGTTGATGGAGCGTCGGGAAAACATTCCTTTGGGGGGGGGGGGGAGTGATCCTGGTGAGCCCCCAGGGAAAAAGGGTCGAGCATGCAATCAGCATTCACTTCCCACTCACCAACAACCAGGCCGAGTACGAGACCGTGATCGCGGGGCTCTGTCTGGCCAGGGAGTTGGGGGTGCAGGACGTGGAGGTCTCAACGGACTCCATGGTGGTGGCTTGCCAAGTCGAGGGAAGGTTCGAGGCAAGGGAGCCGACTCTCCAGCGATATCTAGAGAAGGTCAAATGGCTTATCGGACAGTTCCGTACCTTCTCGATTCAACATGTGCCGAGGGAGGAGAGCACCCCGACAGACCTCCTGGCCAAGTTCGGTCCCAGGGCAAGCAGAACGATGTCAGAACTTTTCCGACCATCTATCGAGGAAGGTGAGTTGATGGAGGTAGACCAGCGGGCATCATGGATGGATCCCTTCATCACTTTCCTGACATCGAGGCAGTTCCCAGGAGGGGACGTAGACAAGCGGCGACTCAGGTACAAGTCAGCATATTATTCTTTGCATGCAGGAGGATTGTACCGAAAGATCCTCTCGGGACCCCTAGCCTGTTGTGTGTCAGAAGAGGAGGCCTCGAGGGTCCTGGAGGAGATCCACTCCGGAGAATGTGACAGTCATTCTGAGAGCAGGACCCTGGAGGGAAGGGTGCTGAGGCAAGGCTACTTCTGGCCTACCCTCAGCAAGGATGCGGCAGAATTCACGAAGAAGTGCTCCAAGTGTGAGTTATATGCTCCCCTCCAACTCCTACCAGCTCGGAGGCTCCGGACCACCACGGCTCCATGGCCATTCACGATATGGGGGCTGGACTTGGTGGGCCCTTTTCCCCAAGCTAGTGGCCAAAGAAAGTTCCTGCTGGTAATGATCGATTACTTCTCCAAATGGCTGGAGGTAAAGGCGCTGGATAAGGTAACATCTCAAGTTGTAAGAAATTTTGTATGGGGGGAAATAATCTGTCGACATGGGCTCCCATTAGCCATCGTTACAGACAATGGGCCGCAGTTTGCCAGCGACGAGTTCGTCAGCTTCTGCGGCCAACTGGGTATAGATCTTCGCTTTGCGTCGGTCCACCACCCTAGGAGCAATGGACAGGTGGAGACGGCAAACAAGATAATTGTTAACTTGCTAAAAAAGAAAATTGAGAACCTGAGGGGTAACTGGGTAGAACAACTCCTCTCGGTCCTTTGGGCCTTGAGAACCACGCTGAATACAGCCACAAGGGAAACCCATTCAAGCTCTCCAACGGATCCGAGGCCGTGCTCCCGATCGAGTTCGAGGTAAAGACACCCAGGGTGGTCACAGCAGGTGAAGGAAACGAGGAATGACGAGTGGAAAATGAGGAAGAGTAAAGACTATCGTTGGACCTGGTAGAAGAGCTCCAGGACCTGGCAACCGTCCGACAAGAAGATGTCAAGCGACGGATGGCTCGGTACTTTGACAAGCACATCCGAGTGAAGCAGTTCGAGAAGGGGGATTTAGTCCTGAAGAAGGTTGATGCAGCTGGAAGAGGAGCCACAGTCGGAAAGCTCAATCCCAACTGGGAAGGTCCTTACATTATAGAGGAAACACTCAAGTCGGGGGGGGGGGGGGGGGGTATCACCTCCGGGATGTGGAAGGGGTACCCCTCAGCCGAGTTTGGAGCGGAGACGATTTGAAACGTTTCTACCCTTGAACTGGTATTTTATAACATATTGATATGAATTGATATAGCTACTCACAACTCTTCTGTTATGGGTCCATATGATGTGCATGGTTGTTGGATTGCCCTGGATGATTCTGCTGTCGGACTCTCATTAGCTGGTGAGTCAGGTTGATCTCACGGAGAGGCTGGCAAAGGAAAGGTTATGTTGGATTGCCCCAGATGATTTCGCTGTCGGGCTCTCATTAGCCGGTGGGTCAGGTCGATCTTATGGAGAGGCTGGCAAAGGAAAGATTATGTTGGATTGCCCCGGATGATTTCGCTGTCGGGCTCTCATTAACCAGTGGGTCAAGTCGATCTCACGGAGAGGCTGACAAGGGAAATGTTATGCTGGATTGCCCCGAATGATTCCGCTGTCGGACTCTCATTAGCTGGTGGGTCAGGTCGATCTCACGGAGAGGCGGGCAAGGGAAAGGTTATGCTGGATTGCCCTGGTTGATTCCGCTGCCGGGCTCTCATTAGCCGGTGGGTCAGTTCGTTCTCACGGAGAGGCTGGCAAGGGAATGGTTATACTGGATTGCCCCGGATGATTCTGCTGTCGGGCTCTCATTAGCAAGTGGGTTAGGTCGATCTCACGGAGAGGCTGGCAAAGGAAAGGTTATGCTGGATTGCCCCGGATGATTCCGCTGTCGGGATCTCATTAGCCGGTGGGTCAGGTCGATCTCACGGAGAGGCTGGCAAGGGAAAAGTTATGCTGGATTGCCCCGGATGATTCCGCTGCCGGGCTCTCATCAGCCGGTGGGTCAGGTCGATCTCGCAATGAGGCTGGTAGGGAGGAGCAAGGAGTTAACCTTAGGGAGGTCCCACTGCCGGGACCCTCCTAGCCACTAAGGTCGGCGGGTCGCTTAGAGTGGCGAGGCGACATAAGGCTCGCCCCGCAGATACTCGCAGAACTGTGGGACGCGAGGTCCCCCGCAGGACAGGGTTCCACTCGCAAGGCCTAGGCAACGCTGCCTGGCGGCATATACGGATGAGCGAGCCCGGGGTCCGCGGATCCAGTCGCACGGCCGGAACAATCGAGAGAAAATGGCCGAGTCAAAGAACGCACGTGAGGCGGCGTAGGTGAAGCGCCTCTCACGAATTCTCAGGATAGGAGAGTCCGGGGTTCGCGGAAGTGAATGGAGGTCAAAAAACGTACACGAGCCCGGAGCGCGCGCTTAGCGAGTACCGACGTGTAAAAGGTGCGCGAGTACGCTACGGCGAGGCGAATATAAATGATGAAAAATGCAGAAAAGGGGGCTAAGTAAAATTTTCATTTCATTTCATCAAAATACATTCTAATACAAGGGTTGCGGCGATCTCGCGCCAACCAAAAAACAAAATACAACAGAATATTAAAGTCTATGCAAGCCCTAGGGGTGGTCCTCGGATCGCTCGCTCCGCCACCAGGAGAGGTGCCGTCGTCAGACTTAGGTAGCGGTTCGAACAGCTCCGAAACCACCTCCTTGACGGTGAGCCGCGCGACATCGTCGGTCAAAAGGCCTGCCTCCTGCAGGGTTTGAAAGATGTGCTTCGCCGTCGCGATCGCGTTCTGCTGCATCATCTCGTCCAGCTCGCGCTGCGAATACGACTCGGTCTTGCCACTGCAAGGAGGCGGGGGAAGGACAACTCGCTATTCTGGGCCTTCAGTCCGATATTTTCCTTCTCCAAGTCGGAGGTGCGGGCAAGAAGTTGATTGGCGGCTCGGCATCCTGCGAGGAGGAAGGCGAGTTAGTCAGGAGAAGGAGCAACGATGAAGGGAGGCGAGTTCTTCAACAACTTACCATCCCACCCTGAAGACTGGCAAGGAGGCCGTCAGAAATGTTCAGCTTCTCCTTGAGGCTCGCGACCTTGTCCGTAGCAACCTTTAGCTCGCGTTTGAGCTCCTCAGAATGCCGTTCGAGCTGAAAGCATCGCCGACCCGTCATATGCGAGAGTTCCAGGGCGCGGAGTTTGGCTCGCGCGCTCTCTTGGGCGAGCGACCGGGTCGACAAGTCATCGAAGCCCGCGACATCCTCCCGACCATAAAGCTCGAAGGAGAAGGTATAGGCCTGGCCGCCGATGGTCTCCTGCTCCATCTAGGAGGGGAGGAGGGTTGACACGGAGGCCCTGTTGGCCTCCTGATCCCAGCTCAGCAGGGGTTCGCCGGCCTCGTCTCGGTGCTTCTCGTCGAGACCGAAGTTTTGATGGCTCGCCGGCGCGAGCAAGCCTGAAGTACCGACGACCTTTATGGCGCCCTCGCCGATCTCCTTATCAGCGAGCAGACTCGTCGAAGGGATCTCTCCCGGCAAGTCCCCAAGGACCCGTTTTCCCCTACCGCATGTTCAGTTCGCTTCTTGCCGGAGGGCACGGAAGTGCTGGGAAAGTCCCGGTAAGCGGCCGCGGTCGCGTTGGCAAGCACGAGGCAAGGGGGGATAGCCCTAACACTCGTGTAAGGGGGGTGGAGTGGAAGATCCCGCTCTCCTGCGAATGACCCATAATAATTAGGGGTTAGCTAACGGAGTGAGAAGACAGAATATAAAGGCGGGGGGGCGAACACGAGTAGAACCTGCCCCAGGTAGCACGGGGAGTAGCGAATCGACGTTCCGCCGAAAGTATGCGACCTCGAAGTTCTTCCCCACGAAGAACTTGAAGAGTTTGGCATCATGACCACCGAGGGTAGGAGGGCGGTAGGTCGCCTCGTCGTGCTGGATAGGCGAGAAGGGGACGTTGCCGAAGTACCCCTTGACAAAGACGAACTTCTGGAGCCAATGATGGCTCTTGTTGACCGTCTCGCTACCTTTGGCGTGTTGGCTCGCGAAGTAGGCGGTCCCATCCTTGTACGCCCTGAAGGAGAACAACTTGCGGAAGACCGACAGGCTGAACTCAATTCGCCCTTCCCTCAGATAGCAGGCGAAGGCGACTATGACGACGACGGAATTGGGGGTCAGCTGGCCCGGTATCACGCCGAAGTACTTGAGTACCTGGCGAACCTCCGGCCACAGGGGCAACCGCAGGCCGACATCGAAGTGGGCTGCGGAGATAGCATGCTTGTCAGGCGAGAGGTCGTTGATGGCCTCTGTCTTTGTCGGTTGGCGAGCGGGCTACCCGGGCGAAATGTATTGAGCGACCACCGGATGGTATTCGCTTTCGGAGAGCGTGCAACAAAAGAAAGAATGGTCTGCAAAGGTCAACACGCATTTGGCTCGGCCACAAGGCCCTTTTCGCCTAAAAGGCCAGATCCTTGGATCGCGGTGGCCGCATCCGGTGGGACCGACGACCCTGATAGAGAAGTGCGCCTTCCAGATGTCGCGAGGAGGGTGACTGCAAGAGGCGAACGGGGAAAGTCAGTGGCCAAGGGAAGCCAGTTTGCTGGGAGAACGACGAGTAGCTCACAAGACAGTGGCGCGGAATCGTGCATGACTGCTAGGTCAGTATCCATAGCCCCAGTACCGGCCCTCACGGGGGATTGAGGGCGAGCGCCCGTCAAGTCCTCGCCCGCGACTTCTTCCTCGGTGGGCGCGCCCGGTGTCTAGTGGCCAATCCAGGAGAGAGGATCCACCCTCCCCCGGGTGGCGCGCAACCATCTTCGCTTTCTTGGGGGGGGGGGGGGGGGCAGGGGGCCGCCGACCGATCCATGGCGCAAGCTCGACGGTGAACGACTGTCTGCTCGCCCTCGCAGCATCTAGACGAGCTTGGGATTCTTCCGAAAGGGGCATTTGTAGCTATAGTAGTTGACGACGAAAGAAAGTGAAGGGGCTGAGAAGTTCCCCATCGCCTGTGATTTGTAGTATTTATAGCGCTGGGGATGGGACCCACCAAAAGATTCCCATCAGGTCAGCAACCGATCGACGAACACCAGGGTTTGGACTTTTTCTTTACGAGCTTAGGATAATCTCGCAAAGAGAGGGTATTGTGTACAACCCTGTGTTCGCAGAGGGGTAAATCGAGACTCGGATACGGGCGAGGCGAGCGAGGGCTCGCCGCCTTCCGACGAGCGGGTCGCGAGAGCGAGGCGAGCGAGGGCTCGCCGCTTTGCGACGAACATGTCGTGAGGACGAGGCGAGTGGGGGCTCGCCGCCTTGCGATAAGCGGGTCGCGGGGCGAGGCGAGCGGGGTCTCGCCACCTTGCGACGAGCGGATTGGGAGTAGGCTCGCACTCACCTTGGTAGGTCGCAAGGAAGGAGGCGAGCGTCGGCTTCGTCAGCCCCCAGGTTTTGGGTGCAATATGTTATTCGTATTTATTCAGGCCTGTCTGCCTATAGCCATCTCAAACAGCGAAGTTTGGTTGTTGGCAGGCCATTTTGGGGTGCGCTTAGCAAAAATCGAAAGGCTGGATTACGTTATTGGCAGACCCAATTGAGAAAACTATATATAGGCCCTGAAGGGCACCTTTGGAGGGCATCCAATTCTGGGGCTTCTTCCTCCTCTGGACAACTCTGGATAGCTTCCAAGGTTCTCCAAGGTGCTCAGCTTCTGCTTTGGCTTGGGAGAGGAAGCGCTCTTAGATCTTCCGGGTGTATGGTGGGACTTCCGCGCTGCAGCCAAGGCTCAGTGCTTAGTTCTGAGTTTTCGGTCAAGTTCTTCCACGGGCCAAGTAAGTACTAGCTGCCCCCTTTTTTGGGTCCGAACTCTTCGTTGGGCCGATTCTCGGTTCCAACACTTTGCATAAAGTTTTTTAAAACTCTTTCAGAAACCTGTTGGAGATGAAATGAACTTTTCCACAATGTAATCCAATTCTTCAACTTGTTCTGAATGGATCTTGAATTATGCTTGATGTGGATAATGTTATATATTTAGTTAACATGAATCCTAAAATCGTGAACATCATGATAATCACATGTAAGATAGATTTGAAGATTACCTCCAGACATCCTCATGCAGAGAGTTTTCTGATCCTGCTGTTTGGTGTTGTTGCTGATTGAAGTTGAGATCCGTCCCAGAAAAGGGTAGGTGGGTGGTGGTTTCGGTTTCTCTCACCTTGCCTATAAAATCTTATGTGTTGAATTCGTAATTAAACCTTGCGATGGAGAAAGCCTTTTGTTTTATAGACGGAGAGAGGACCGAATTTCAGTAAGCGTTTCCTTAATTTCAACCTTCCAGCAAGGCAGAGAACATTATGGAATATATCTCATAACCGTTTTGATTAGCATATGCAATAAAAATGAAATTCTTATAATGACCATTCTTTCTAGAAAGGAAGAACGTGTGGTCCAATTATAATGGGCCCAAAGTACTTTCCTTATAGATAATGCCTTTAATCAATCTATTCTTAATCTTCAACCAAAGAAAAGGAAGATGTCATAGATCTCTTTCTTTAGAGTGCCTCAACAATCTTTTTCACAGAGATGAGTTAGAGAGGGAGAGACGAATAGGCTAGACCCAAGAGAACGAGAGACGAAAGAATAGATTGAGGGAGAAGAAGAATCATCTTAATTTGCTTATCCTTTTGTATTTATACTTCTCTCATATTATTTCTGTCTCAATTTCGAAAACTATCAGGATAAGATAACAATGAATTTTTTCAGATATTGAATTCTCCTGTAATTAGAATGTCCAATATCCTTGGTATATTCTTTCTTGAAATAAACTTCCTTCCTTTCCTTTCTTAAGTCTGTAATGACTTGATTTTAATCCATTATAATCTTAATCAAAATGCCTGATTTGATGCAAGAAACCATAACTATCATTCTGTGAGTAATCAATGCATGCTTACTTATATTTCGTTTACTAATCGACATATGTCGATTCTGCACTAAGTGGAATATTATGTACTATGATTTTTGTTTGCATACTTAGATTTTAGAGAAGTCGACGCATGTTGAAATCCTTACTGACATATGCCAATTACTTCTCGACGTTTTTCCTTATCCATTCGGCTATGCTTTTGATGTTACCTGTGAAGTACCAACAAATAAGTTGTTCTATACAAACTATTGACATCCTAAATCACTTAATTAATCTGATATATCAAATCAAGAGATTTTTTCTAACTTGGATCTCCCCAACTGATTTTGTGTGGCTCATTCCTAGGCATCTTCATTCACCGGAGATGAATACTTTCAAGCCCGGGGCAATTGATAGAGGTCGACCTATACGTGTTTATTCTCGCAGGAGACGGTAATCTGTTGCCCATCCGGACGATCCAAGTCCACAGATGTGGTCAGATGGTCGTTCCGAGTCCGTTTCTTATATTTATTTTTATTTTTCAAGTTGTATTTGACACCCGATCGGTTTAGACATTATGAGCCGTCCGATACGGGTGCCCTAGCAATTATCTCCTTTTATTTTCACGTACAGGCGGCAGTTTAGAGCCATCGAGGTTTGATTCCAAATTCTTGAACCGTCGGTCCCTCCCTCCCAGTGCGACTCTGAGAATTTTCTTGGTGCGACTCCAAAGCATCGTCGTCCTCAGCATTTCCTTTCCCCGTCATTGGCTACATCATCAATTTCGCCTACTCCTGCAATCCGCTTCCCCATCGTTTCTGTGAACCGCAAGCCCCGCTACTTCCTCCAGTCGCAACCCACTAGTTCTTCTCCACCGTAATCGCCCACATCTCCTCCAACTGCACCCCACCTCTTCCTTCTCCAGCAACCATGATCGGTTCTCCTCCATCTCCACCGACTACTATTCCAGTTCCTCCTTCCCATTTCGACGCAGACCACCCTTTCTCTGCCGCATCCCGACATCCCCATGTTCACCTTCCCGCAAACTGACCTTTACCTATTTCCTTTCCCCAAGCCGCAGTCGTCCAATTCATCTCCACCCTCAAACCACTGCATCTCGACTCCTCCCCTTTCAGTTACAACCCACATCTGACTCCCCATGCTTCCACCGCAGCCAACAATCACTCGAAGACAACATTCCTTTGATTGCCACCTTTGTTGTATTTCGCCGCAGCCTACACGCATTGGTCGTATTTTTGGGTGTTCTGTTTTTATATTATTTTATGCTCGTACTATATTTTTTGGATGCAATTACTATGTGTAGTTTTCGCTCACTGTTATGTTCACTATTGTGTATGTGTAGTTTTCGCTCACTGTTATGTTCACTATTGTGTACTATATTTCGTGGGATGCAATTACTATTGTGTATTATTGCTCACTGTTATGTTCAATCTTCTGTAAACGACTGTGCTTCTAGTTTGGTTTTATTTTAACTAATTACTTGTTACTAATTTATAATCAAACTATTTATATTGCATTCACACCCACATTAGAGTCTGTTGGTAAACACACTGTACTTCACTTAGGGTTGCATTTTAATGCATCCACATTGACAACCTACTTTACATGATTCAGGCTTCATTTACTAACCATAAATCTAAAAAAATCCTCTGTGAACACCAACATGTAGCTAAACTTCTTTTGCTTTTTTAACTTCATCGGGTACATGGCAGCAATTCAGTATAGTTTTTATCAATTCATCCAATTGTGGTTTTTATTTTTTTTGTTTATATATTGTTGTTATATTCTTTGCTAAGTTTAGCCTATGTTTTTGAGAATCTAGGCCTCGTTTGCTCGCCACATGTCTAACCAAGGATTTGATACATGGATTGTTGAAGTGAGAGGTGCTGGACTGAGCATGCGCAGTATCGAATCCAATGGAACTATTCAATCATCTGAGAAGCCTGCCATATCAAATTTAGATTCTACAGACAAAGGAAAAACTGCTGATTATTTATCTGATGGACTTCCAGTAGTGAACATCAACTCAGAGACAGGTTCTAAAATCTCAAAAGTGAATGGAAACGAAGAAGAGCTAGTTTCTTGGGATGAATCGCAGTTAGTTGCTAGGCTAACCGCTACCTTTATGCATTTAGCTGAAAGATTTTCGGGTTATTTAAATGAAGGTCAGTTGAAAGATATCTCTGAGAAGTTCCTTCTGCAGATATCAAAACTTTTGGAAGATGCTCGATTAGCTGAAAGGTTTAATGAGATTGCAGCTAAAATTTCTGGTTTGCTTGAAGCTAGGCAGAATTCTGCTGTTGCTGGCCAGGTCAGAGAACTAAGCCAGCGCCTTATAAATACGATTGAAGAAAGCCAGAGAACAGTTTCACCACAGCTGTTTGACTTACAAGAGCGCCTCTCATCTACTATAGAAGATTTCCAGAAACAGCTTGATCTGATTGTTACGTATGATTGGGATTTTGATAACTACTTAGAGGAGGATTTGCCTGCTGCGGTGAGGTGACCCATTATCTCGTTATAATGAAAATATATAATATTCTGACCTAATTTTTTTTCGGATTCTTAAATGAGGCTCGACGAGTATCTTGATCTCATTTTAATTGTAGATGGAATACATAGTGGAGCACAGCAAAGTAAAAGATGGAAAATTACTGACGATTGGCCATTCTATGGGTGGCATCTTGCTATATGCTCTGTTATCAAAATGCGGTAAGATTCTTTAATTTTGTGAACATCAAGGGTGGTGGATTGCTTGATAGTCATTCATTAGCTTACTTCCGGTTTTAACACTCGTTGATGTTTTTTAAAGAAATTTCCGATCAATTTATCTTTTATACACTGTCTTCAATATCCATAATATTTGCCTACAACATGCATTTCTTAGCTGGTTGCATCTGAAATGCTAGTTTAAGATTATTTTCTATTTTTCCAATCTTCTTTTAGGTTCATGTTACACTTTGTTTAAAAAAAACTCAATCCACTTATATGGCATAGCCTTCGGCAAACAGAGTTGGTGAGTTAGTGGTCATTTTGAATGATGTTTTGGTGAGGCTTAGCTGGTTTATTATTCATAATATTTGCCTACAGTGTGCATTTCTTATCTGCTTGCATATGAAATACTAGTTTAATAGAATATTTCTATTTTGCAAATCTTCTCTAAGGTTGATATTGAACTTTTGTTAGTAAACATAAAAACTCAATCCACTTATATGGTATAGTATATGGTTTACCCTCTGGCAAGCAAGGTTGGTCAATTAGTGGTCATTTTGAATGATGTTTTGGTGAGTCTTAATGATTAAATAAGAAATTCTTAAATAAAGGATTATGATTCGAGATCAGATAATGGTTATAATATATTATATACATCATCGACATCATTATTACTTAAAAGTTGTGTTTTTATCAATATTCACTATTTTCTTATGTGGCAACTTCCCTCTTGTCCACTGTGAGCTTTGTGCGACGTGATATTTGTAAGTGAGAGAGTTGCTACTCACTTTGGTGATATAGTAATTTCCCATGATGAGTACCTCGTGTAAGTGAAGCCCATATCTTTCGGAATCTATATTCTGTTATTTTCTAAAATTCAGTTTATTTATAGTAGAGGGTATCATTTAGAGCTGCTCTTTTATCAAGCCTATTGAGTCCCTTGTTTAAATCTACCAGCTTCCCAAGGAAGTAAATGTGGATTGGCAGCCATCGTAACTTTAGCAGCATCAGTTGACTACACCACTTCAAATTCTTCACTGAAATTGTTGCTTCCCCTTGTAAGTGGAGAAAAAAATTTAATATGTAATGATGATTTTTAAGGTGCTAACTTCTTCCATATATGTGTACAGGCTGACCCAGTACAGGCTCTCAATGTCCCAGTTGTCCCTTTAGGAGCACTAATGACTGCCACATATCCTCTTTCATCTCGTCCACCATATGTTTTGTCATGGCTTAATGCTCAGGTTTCTGCACAAGACATGATGCTTCCAGAGCTATACGAGAAGCTTGTTTTGAACAATTTCTGTAAGTATTTTTGTCTGTTAATACGTTTATTTATTGAACTAACTTTTGAAGTTTCTTGGTTTCATTACAAACGTCAACTTATAAATAGATGTTGAAAGGAGATTGATTATAAAAGTGTTTCCCTCTGAAATTGAAGAGTTACTTTTGTGGTTTAACTTAAATTTGACAAAACACACTTGGAAAACTGCACAGTGCACAGTTGTAACCCACCAGTTGATGTAGTTGTATATAGTATGGATCTATAGAATTGAACGTGCTGTCCTGCTCCTGAATTTTAAATTGATTGGAATATGTGATGGGGGTAAGCCATGTTGAGCAAAGCACGAGCATCGGGGGCCCATTAGGGTCTTTTCTCTTTGTCATTGGATATATGATCATCATTTGGACTATCAGATCCCATCACCACATTTAGTGCTATTTTTCGTTTTTTAAGTGATAGTTTGAGAATAAGGTTAAATAATATGATCTGGTGATATGATCCATTGACTGCATTTAACCTTATCCCCATCCTTTATTTATACTCACCATATGCTAGGTTAAGGTGGTCTCAAAAATTCGCTTCCTATTTGGATCCATCGATCTCACCTTCTCATGTGGGTGCCGAAGCCCACTATCATGTAGTCAAGGTACCTTCCCTCCTTCCCACTGCCACTCGTCCTTCCTTGATCGGCCATGGCAAAAGATCCTCAGCCCACCGTGAGTTTCCATTGATCATCCTTCATCTCCCTCGCAATCCCCAGCCTTATCAACAACTACTCCACTTCCCCAGCCACCCATTGACCTCTCCTTAACCCCTGCTCCACTGCAGACCCCTCTTTCTGTTCCAGCTCCACTGCCGGCCTCTCCCATCCTCTCTCCAACCTTCATTCTGTTATGCCTCCGCATCCGTTACAGTTCGCAGGCCAACAATATTCAAGACGGCGCAAGGAAATACAAGACAACGGGGCTGAACCATCCGGTTCAGCCCCCTCTCAACAATAAATACAGAATAGGGGCGGAACCACACCGGTTCGGCCCCTACTGGGGGGGGGGGGGGGGGCAACCCCCTTGTCCCCGGGTATTAATAGGCCTGGGGACCCTCTTTTGAAGGCATGGAATATTACTCTCAGGTATCCTCTCTCCCTTTCTCTTCTCAAACCCTAGCCGCCTTTCTCCCTCTTAAGTTCCCTTAGATCCCCTTCTCTTCTCTCAAACCCTAGCAAGTTCATATCAATTGGTATCAGAGCACCGCTCCTACGGCCATGGTTACCACACGCACCGAAGCCGAAATCGCTCGCCTCACCACCATCGAGGAGAACTACGTCGCCTTGGCGGATTCGGTGGCCGGCATCGAGGAACAAGTCAAGACCACCACCAAAAATCTGGAAGAACGGATGGAAGGACGCTTGGATGAACTCAAAGCGTTGTTAACGCAATCCCTCCGAGGAAAATCGAACGGAAACAGTGAATACACGGGAGAAACCTCAAATCCAGCGCCGACAATCACCGGAGGAGGCATGGGGGTGTCGGGCGTGATGCCCTATACCCATCCCGGCCCGGAGCCAGGACGGACGGGCGGCCACGGGGCGCCAGCGGCCGTCCCGAGTCCGCTAGGGCCGGCGGCCCTGTTTCCGCCCAGCGCCTGGGCGGGCGTTGCTGCCGCCGGTCGGACCGGCCTCCACCCCCCACCAGCAGGTCGCCGGGGGGGGGGGGGGGGGGGTGGTCCGGCCCTGGAGGGGTGGCCGCCGGTGGTGGGATCGCCGGAGGGGCTGCCGGATGTCAATTTGGAGCCCCGGAGTAGAATTTCCAGCCGCTGCCACCTATGGGAGGTCCGATTGGAGTTGGAAATGGACTTCTACCCATGCCACCACCCCTTGGGGTCCCGCTGCAGATGGGGCAAGGAGAACCATGGCGGGAAAACCCTCCAAGACATGTATATGAGGAGGATGGCCCTCCAATGGGACATCAACACGATTACTATGGGCGACCAAATCTTATGGCGGAACCATTCCGGCATGGAGGACACAAACCGGATCTCGGGAGGAATGGAGGGGCTAATCAGCGGGCGTACATGCAACCGAAGACTCAGATGAATTTTCCGAAATTCCGGGGCGGCGACGCCTTGGAGTGGGTGCAAAAGGCCGAGCTTTTCTTTACCTACCAGGAGATTCCCAAAGATCAATGGGTGCAGCTGGCCTCGTTTCACTTGGAGGACGATGCATACCAGTGGGCGCAGTGGTTTGTCCGCAACCAGGGCTACGCCCCATGGGATTATTTTGTGGAAGGGTTCACGACCCGTTTCGGGCCCCTGGAGTATGAGGATGTGGAGGCGACCTTGCAGAAGCTCAGGCAAAAGGGAACCGTCATGGAATACCGCACTGAGTTCGAGCGGTTAGCAAACCGGGTCAACTGGGGAGAAAAGACCCTTCTCAGTTGTTTCGTTTTTGGACTGAAGGACCATCTGAGGGACGAAGTCCACGCATACATGCCGTCCAGTTTGAGCCATGCCATTAGTCTGGCCCGGATACAGGAGGAGCGGTTCAACCGCCAGCGAAACCGGGGGACAGCACGGGCAGTCCCAGCAGTACCAGCAGCACCAGGAGCCGGACGGCGAGACCCGCCACCGGCAGGACGACCGACTGTGACTCGGTTGACTTGGCCAGAGCTACAGGCCAGGAAAGATAAAGGGCTATGTTTCAATTGCGATGAAAAGTACACCCCCGGACATCGATGTCAGAAGGTGCAGGTCTTTATGCTATGAGAGGAGGATGACGAGGAAGAACCCATCAGTTGTGAGGAGGTGGAGGAATTAGACCTGGCAGAGTTTGGAATCTCCCTGCAAGCCATGGAGGGTTGTTCAGCACCGCTCACGTTACGCATTGCAGGGAAGCTGGGACACGAGCGGGTGACCATCTTGATCGATAGTGGGAGCACCCACAATTTTATCACCCCCGCAGCAGCACTGAAGGCGGGGCATGCAGTTGACAGAGGGGCTTCCTTCCAGGTCATGGTCGCAGACGGCAGCAAGCTGCGATGTGAGGGGGCCCTAAAAGGGGTGGAGCTGCGGATTCAGGGTTATGTGTGCCAGACGGATGTTTACATCTTGCCGATTCGGGGGTCTGATATGGTTTTAGGTGTGCAGTGGCTCCGCCAGCTCAAGAGGGTCACGACGGACTGGGAAAAGATGACATTGGAGTTTTCGCATTTGGGAACAGAGCATTGCCTTCATGGCATTAGATCACCGCCGCTCAAGGAAATTTCCCTTCGGAGCTTACAGAGGATGGAGGAGGAGGGCAGAACTATGGCCATGATTTTGGGGGTCGAGGCCCTGGGGCCGGGCACCGCGGCCGAGCCAGAGCAGATACAGGGGTTGCTGTCACAGTTCGAGGACGTTTTTCAGGAGCCGTCCTCTTTGCCACCCTCTCGGTTCCGTGATCACCAGATCCAGTTGAAGGTCGGATCGGACCCGACCAATATCCGACCTTATCGCTACCCGCATATTCAGAAGGCCGAGATCGAGCGCAGTGTACGAGAGATGTTATTCACTGCATCATCCGTCCCAGTACTAGTGCTTTCTCCTCACCGATCATCCTTGTGAAAAAGAAGGATGGATCGTGGCGCTTTTGTGTGGATTACCGGGGCCTGAATGGCTCTACTATTAAAAATAAATTTCCTATTCCGATGATTGAGGAGCTGCTGGACGAGCTGCACGGAGCTAGCGTATTCACCAAGCTGGACCTCCGGTCTGGATACCATCAGATTCGGATGAAAGAGGAAGACATCCACAAGACGGCCTTTCGCACCCACGACGGTCACTACGAGTTCCTGGTGATGCCGTTTGGGCTGGCCAACGCCCCATCTACTTTCCAGGCAGTGATGAACGAGATCTTCCGGCCACTACTTCGTCGGTACGTTCTAGTTTTCTTTGATGACATACTGATCTATATCAGGAATTGGGAAGATCATTTGGAGCACGTCCACCATGTCCTGAGCATTTTGAGGGAGCACCAGCTGTACGCCAAGCGCTCCAAATGCTCTTTTGGGCAGGAGGAAGTCGAGTACTTGGGCCACCTGGTGTCCTCCCGCGGTGTTCAGGCGGACCCAAGGAAGATCGAGATGTTCAGAAGTTTGTCAGGGAATGTGACATCTGTCAACGACAGAAATACGAGACGACGTCCCCAGCCGGGTTGCTCACTCCCTTGGCGATTCCGCATCAGATTTGGGATACCATCTCTTTGGACTTCATCGACGGCTTACCCAGGTCTCAGGGCAAATCGGTGATTCTCGTAGTGGTCGACAAACTCTCCAAGTACGGCCACTTCTTGGCCTTGATCCATCCTTACACAGGCGAGTCCGTAGCGGATCTTTTTGCCAGGGAGATAGTGCGTCTCCACGGGATTCCTCGAGCCATCATCTCAGACAGAGACCCGGTGTTCATCAACAAGTTCTGGAAGGAGTTATTTCGCCTGCAAGGCACCACTTTACGCATGAGCACGGCCAACCATCCCCAGACCGACGGGCAGACAGAGGTGCTCAATCGCGATGTTGAGACCTACTTGAGATGCTTCGTGATGGATGAGCCGCGGACCTGGACCCAGTGGTTACACTGGGCGGAATATTGCTACAACACATCGTTCCATACCGCGAGCAAGCTCACCCCTTTTGAGGTGGTTTACGGCCGCCCACCGCCCACGCTGCGTTCCTACGAGCCAGACAGTACATCTCTTCCAGCAGTAGGCCGGACGCTTCAGGAGCGGGACCAGACGCTCACTCTTTTGCGGGACAATCTTCGGACAGCACAGGATCGCATGAAAGCCCACGCGGATAAGCATCGTAAGGAGCGGGAATTTGCAGTGGGGGACGAAGTTTTCCTCCGTCTCCAACCCTACAGGCAGCTATCGGTCGCTCGGCGGGCCAATCAGAAACTGGCTCCACGTTACTATGGACCCTTCAGAATCATCAGGCGAGTGGGTCCAGTTGCTTACACCTTGGCACTCCCAGAGGGGTCGCGCATTCACCCAACTTTCCACGTCTCAGTGCTGAAAAGAAAACTTGGGGACTCAGTCCAGTCCGACCCCGTGCTTCCGGAGGCCACTAGCAGCGGGGAACTGCGTCCGTTACCAGAAACTATCTTACTTACCAAGTGGAAGAAGCGGGGCTCGGAGTACCGCCTCGAAGTACTCGTCAAGTGGAAGCACCTCTCCGATACGCACAACTCTTGGGTCGATCTTTTGGAGTTCCGGGAGCACTTTCCAGATTTCTATCTTGCGGACAAGGTGACTCTTGATGGGGGAGGGAATGTTATGCCTCCGCATCCGTTACAGTTCGCAGGCCAACAATATTCAAGACGGCGCAAGGAAATACAAGATAACGGGGCTGAACCATCCGGTTCAGCCCCCTCTCAACAATAAATACAGAATAGGGGCTGAACCACACCGGTTCAGCCCCTACTGGGGGGGGGGGGGGGGGCGGCCAGCCCCCTTGTCCCCGGGTATTAATAGGCCCGGGGACCCTCTTTTGAAGGCATGGAATATTACTCTCAGGTATCCTCTCTCTCTTTCTCTTCTCAAACCCTAGCCGCCTTTCTCCCTCTTAATTTCCCTTAGATCCCCTTCTCTTCTCTCAAACCCTAGCAAGTTCGTATCACATTCCTCCCCAGCCGTACTGAGTATCCCCCACAGCCCCGTCTAGTCTTCACCTTTGTCCTGAGCACCACCATATACCCCTCCTGAGCTCTTTTTTCCACATACTGCATTTGGCTCCCCTGGCAAATGCACCTCCACTTCCCGTTCCACACCTAGTACTCGATTAGTTTTAGAAAAATTCATTATTTTTACATTGTACGGAAATTTATATATTAGTTTAGTCATTAATGATATTCAAGGCACTCTCGCCACTTGCATTTATTATCTGTAGCCTTCATTTAGAATACTTATGATCAATTTTAATTCTTGTGTAAGTTTAAAGCTTGTTTATTCAATGCAATCGGGATCAGATAATTTTGCATGGTTGATGCATTCAGATTCACATTAGGTATTAATTGCGTATCATTCTCATTGATTGCATGCCTGCCTACAGTTTACATTCGTATATAGTTAGGTCAGCGCAAAATTTTATAGTCTTTCCCTGCATCAGATTTTTTTTTCAAGTGTCCTGGGTTTAGGGCTTCTGTGTATGTTACGTGGGGGTAAGTCTATAGGTTATCCATGGCAGGTGTGAATAACCCTGCAGCTTAAGAAACTAGCTCAAATACAGAGATGATGAATTGACTTTCAAAAACTCATATTAGATCGGATTGCACATATAAACACTTGCTTAGATCACATTGCACTCTCTTAGACGAACTTAACACCCAGTTGGGAACATTCACCACTAGTATCGATAAGTAGATGCCCCTAATTGATTATGTCATGCCACCCCTCATTGGCGAGACCCTACCTGACTCAGTTTTGAGCAGTAAGGAGAGCCTCGTGGTATCAATATACTTGCTAACCACCTCTTTCATCATCCTTCTACTCATGGTTTCCCATCCTCACCTTGAGTAACCTGTGCCTATTTATGCTCAACCCATAGAGCTCCTCAGAGAGGCCTTTGCACTACCATGTAGATCATCTTCGTCCCCTCCCACTATATTGTGAGAAAGCTGAAACCTCTTATGTTCGATCCTGACAGTTCCTTAGAAGAGGCCCTTGTACCATTATATAGATCACTTTTGTCCCCAATCACCCGTTTGTAGAGATAGTTTTAACCCTTCGACACATTTGATTATGATATGGCCGATTACTGTGACGATTACCAGGAACCTCACAAAGTTCACCATTCCGTTAATGATATCATGTGTAGGGTCAGAGTTGCTGCTCCCTTTTTTGATGGCTAAGTCGACCCGAATACATTCAAAGATTGGATTTTAGATATGGACCATTACAAAGACTGGTGCATGATCTCAGACAAGCATGGATTTGGTTCGTGAAGATGAAACTTTATTTCTAGGCCAAGTTTGCTGGACTGGCCTTCACCCCATCACTAGATGGACCGACATGAAGTGTAAGTTGAAGGAGAAGTATCTTCCGATATCCTATAGGAGTCAACTCTTCGATCCGTTATATGTCACGCGGTAAGAGTCTTTTTGATGCACGGTAAGGGTGGGAGTGCGATGTTAACCTACCGAAAGTCTAACGGTGAAGTGACATATGAAGTACGACTAATGAAACTTAGATGATGCAATGCAAACGAGAACGATTTCCGACAATAGATTGCAAATACTAAAGGAATTAATACACCATCATAACACAACCACCATTAAGAACAAGAATTTTGCAAATTAAGATTTATAGGCGGCGAGAGCACTTAAATTATATGTCGCAACTTAAGCCCTGTAAATTTTTGGGTTCAAAGAGACAAGCAAATATCACTAATCATATGAAGTCCCTCTACAATGAGAGAATAAAATATTCCAAGTGAAAGAGACTCGCATAAGCATATGGGAATCTGAGGTAAGTGGTGGAGATTCTACAGTGGTGGAAGGAGGCGACAATGGCTTGAAAGGGGTTTTGATGGCTATCCAATGGTGGGGTGGAAGGACAAGGGTGGTAGGGTTGTTTTTGCTGGAAATAGAGATGGGCGGGTGAGGAGAGGTGGTAGTGAGGGAATTAGATGGGGTCGACTAATTGGAGGAGGGAAATGGCCGGTGTGGGTGGATTTTGAGGCCAACAGCTACTTGAGGGGCTACAGTGGTGCCCAATGTAAGATCCCACTCTCCCTCACCACACATACCCCACCCACTCCGGGTAGTAGGCACCGCCAAGAGAATCTTATTGAACACCAAAACCTGCAACTGTGGAGTGACTAACGGAAGAACAGAGGTATGAATGTCTCAACTCTCTCCCGTCATTCACTTACAACACTAGAATCGACGACGGTGTTAAGCCAATAATCAACAAACCACAAACATAATAAGACAAATAGTAAATAGTGGAAGAGAGTACATGCGGAAGACTACACTATCACGTAGTAATCTCAGAAACATTAATATATATAAAGTTGATAGAAAGTAAACCACAGGCATGAGACCCCACAATTCAAGTACAACCATCTAAAGTAATATCAAGTGGCTCACAAGTATATATGTTAAACCAGATAAATAAAAGTACAAGTGTAATCTATGCTAGTAAGTAGTATCTACAATAGAGGTACATGTTGCTATGTATTAATGTATAGCAATGGATCATCTCTGATTCATCATCTCCTTGTCATGGACCCACAACAACATCATGATACACCTCGAGTGGAATTCGGGGTGAGGGTTAGTCATACCTAATGACTAAGTGATTCCTCCTTCCCCCATGGGCCCCTAATATGCCCAAGGAAGGCAAACCAAACTATTCTGCAATAAATGTCAGCACAGTGAAACATGTAAAGAAATTTTACTGTTGTCTTCTACCCTAGCAGTGTACACAACATACACTCATATAAATACATCACATTAGTATAATACTAAGCATCATAAAAACCATTAATGGCAGAAGCTTGGATCTAAGCATCATAAAAACCTAGATCTAAGCTTGGGAGGAGGAAGATGAAATCACCGGTGGCACTCGAGTTCAACGTTCGGGAAGGCGGTCATGGATCCTCATAGAGCTTTAGCGCATTGTTCATGTTGATGGAGGGTGCTGGAGCCTAGAGGTCAGCAGCACTCTAGCTCCAAATCCTAGAGGTAGAACTTCATTCTCCAAACTTGATCAGAGTAGAAGAGTGGAAGAGAGCGAGCGAGAGAGAGAGAGCTATAGAGAGCGAGTGAGTGAGAGAGAGAGAGAGGGTCTGGAGAAGAGCTATTTGACGGATATGGAGAGGTAAACGACTATGGTTTGGGTTAATGAGGTTCTTATAGGGTTTGATAAATCTTCATGTTATTATACTGGTCAATGTCTGGGCTTAATCCATTTAATGAAATAAGAACATGATTACTTGATTAATTCGAAGTCAAAAGGGTCAACATGTCCATACGTGCTCAAAATGGGGCCCGAATGGGGTTGCTGGGTTCGTATCATTCTCATGAGTCCATAGCAACAGATCGGGATCGATTCCGAGTCTGTTTACTCAAAATCGCATTTTCGAGACAATGTGCAGTTCAATACCGTTCATTTAAGTCGACTTCTCAAATACACGTTAGAATATGGTGGCAACCAATGTCGATGAGTTTGCATCGATCATGCGGGGCCACTGCTACAGACCGGGGTCGATTTCAAGTCTGTTTACTCAAAATTACATTTTGGAGCCGTAACATAGTTCAAGGCAGCCCATTCTAATCAACTTCTCGCGTACACACCGGAATAATGTGCAACAAACGTCGTTATGTTTGTATTGATCCCAGGAGTGCAATACCACAGATTGGGATAAATTTCAAGTTCTACTAAAAAAACCACTTTAGGTCGTTGTAGCTTAAATCCTATGTGTATTGAGTTGTGGTCGGGTCAATAAGTCAACATTGTCATCCTGACCCCTACTAAGCTCATCAAAGGGGTCAAATTAACCAACTAGGTCCTCTAGATTGTTCAATTGGAATTTCATGGAAAATGGGATTTTACAACTACAGGTGAAAGTGTTGAATAAAATACCTGAATACTTCTCTAGAGGGTGGGGTGGGGTGAATAGAGAAGATGACCACTTAGGTGGTATTTTAAGTCTTCTCGGATTTTCCCTTTTAATATTATGTTTAGGTTATTAGAAGAGTAAAGACGGTGAAATAATCAAACAATAATTAAAACAAGTAAGAAACGGAGTAAGAGAGAAAATGCATCCAGACGACAAGAAGATTGATAGAGGTTCCCCAAGATGTGGGTACATCCTCTCTTCCACTACATGCGAGCTTCTACTGTCTCTCGAACGAGACGATGAGCCTTTTCCTCTGGAGGCTCCAATCCAACAGAACCCTTTACACTCGAGGTCTGAAACCACATCAACTCTTTTGAAGGGAGAGTCTGATGACCATTTACAACTGGTTGTTTGGGAGTGTGAATACTATAGCTCTTAACAAAAGTGTCTCTAAAGAAGAGAGATTATCTAAAGCTCAGAAACAGGAGATTCAGAATACAGAGAAGTGGAAAATTGAGGGTTAGGCGCTTCTTGGCTTTCGTTTGTCTGAACTTCTGCTTGTTCGGCTTCCTGACAATTGTCGCCTTTTTCTTTTTGGTTGTGGATTCTGGTTCTACTTAGGGCATCCAATAAACATATGAGCTTTTGTGTGTCCTCTGCTTTCCTCTTATGTCCAAGTTTCAATTGGATAGTAGCAGAATGGGCGACAAACAAGACTGACGCCTTCTATTTCGAGACAACAACGACTCTATTTGAATTTGCCAGAGCACTAAACTTTCGATCAACAATCGCTGATAGAATGGCTCAACGATCGCTTAGGGATCCTCTTCCAGGAGGAGAATAGGCGATCAACAAATCTTTGATCTGCCTTCAAGTTGATCTGGGGTCACCGTTTAACAATCGCCGAAAGATGTTGGAGGTCGCCGGTCAACTACCGTTGATCATTGAGCTTTGCTTCTTTAGAAAGAGATCTGTGAGCTTCCTGGTCGCCTAACATTTGTCAACGGTCAATGATCGCTGATCGTTGAGCTTTCCTTGCGATCACTGATCGTTAAGCCACTTGGTCACCGGTCATCGATCGCAGACAGAGAAGCCTTCTTCGAGAGATTGTCTTCTTAGCTTTGTATGTTTTCAAGGATTCCTAAGCTAGTGTTTCTACAATTCCTCACCTATCACTTTGAGGATCTCTAGGACTTTGACACTTAGCTTTCTTATGCAATAACTTATCTTTATGACATTATATCATACAAGGATTTTTTTTCCAACCGGGGGGGGGGGGGGGGGGGTTGCAGTGCTACGACTAAGTGCGAAGGGGCTGCAGGAGGTTGCGTTGTAGGGAACAAAGGCGGCTAGCAATGGGAGGCCAATAGGTGGGGATTTAGGGTTGCGGGTGGAGGGTGACGCAGGGTAAGGCGCTAATGAAACTGTAATGGGCCGCTCATTCACGGGCTTTCCCCGCCGGTCGAGCCACATAAAGGGCCGCGGCCCGCACACCCCAACCCTTCTCAGCACGTGTTCTCGGCGCCGCGGGATGTTGAGGCCGGGTCTCGAACCCTTCACCTCCTTGATGTAAGTTCTTAACGCCAGCTCACATCAACCAACTGCACCGGCCTCAACATCCCGCGGCGCCGAGAACACGTGCCGAGAAGGGTTAGGGTGTGCGGGCCGCGGCCCTGTTATGTGGTTCGACCGGCGGGGAAAGCCCGTGAATGAGCGGCCCATAACCTATCTCTGATACCAGTACCACCGCAGTGCAGTTGGTTGATGTGAGTTGGCGTTAAGAGCTTACATCAAGGAGGTGAAGGGTTCGAAACTCAGCCTCAACATCCCGCGGCGCCGAGAACACGTGCCTAGAAGGGTTGGGGTGTGCGGGCCGCGGCCCTGTTATGTGGCTCGACCGGCGGGGAAAGCCCGTGAATGAGCAACCCATAACATAAAAGTGCACTTTTATGTTATGGGCCAGCATCTGTTATTCCCACAACAGGGCCGCGGCCCGCACACCCCAACCCTTCTCGGCACCGGTTCTCGGCGCCGCTGGATGTTGAGGCCGGGTTTCGAACCCTTCACCTCCTTGATGTAAGCTCTTAACGCCAACTCACATCAACCAACTGCACCGCGTGCGGGCCGCGGCCCTGTTGTGGGAATAACAGATGCTGGCCCATAACAGAAACCAAGGACTAGATGCAAATGGCCGGCAAATTCAAGCTTGCAAACAATATTTATCAACAATATAACTAGATTTTTCCACCATTGAATTAAAACATTTAAAAACCAAGGAAACAAGAGAGGGGTATGAGCGTGAGAGTGCGCGAAAGCAAATGCTATCTAAATAGGAAATTACAAAGACGAAAACGATTGAAATAAGACTTACAAGCCACTATCTCTCAAGTAGCGAACAAACACACGATCCAACCATAAAGAAAACTACACATAAACCTTGATTACCAAGACTGTAAAGAGAGGAGGGCTGGAGGTGCTTTAAGAGGCTGTCGGGACTGGATTTCAGTAAACAGAGACTGCACTTGGCTGTCCAGGAATGGAGACAGTAAATAGGAAGGTGCAGGGGGTTGTTTTCAATAGCGAGCAAGAAGAGTTTGCTGTTCTGGAAGGTCTGGACAGCATTCTGGATGGCTGCCAGGTGGCTGGACAGTGCCCTGGCAGCAATTCTGGGGCTTTTGGGCTGCTGGGTGAAGGTTGGAGGTCGCTCCACGAAGGGGTGATGATGGTGAGGGATGTTGTTGGGGAAACTGAGGGGAAGGGGAAGCCGAGTAGGCTGCTGGGTGGAGGTTTGGAGGGTGCTGGCTGGCTACAGGATGAGGTGGTGAAAGGCAGTCAGTGAGAGTAATGAATTATGTGGGTTCATGTGAGAATTAGGAGGGGGAATATCGAAAGGGTTGTGGTTCAGTTAATGGTGGGAAGTTTGACTAAAAATAGGGGAAGTTGGGATGCGGGAAGGGAAGTGGGCTGGAATTTAGGAGGGAGAAGTGGGAGGGAAATTGTAGTGGTTCCACGTGAAGGGTGAGAG
The DNA here is from genome assembly GCA_033032865.1 of Dactylorhiza incarnata. Lineage (NCBI taxonomy): Eukaryota > Viridiplantae > Streptophyta > Magnoliopsida > Asparagales > Orchidaceae > Dactylorhiza > Dactylorhiza incarnata. The sequence goes on from JAWHQI010000260.1 coordinate 1,795,259, forward strand.
GGAGGACCGGCTGTTTTGTGAGGGGATAGTGGGAGGGAAGTTAGGCTAGATTTTAGGAATTAGTTCCTAAGTTTTAGGAGTGGGATAGTGGGTGGTTTGAGTTAGTGGGGACGTAGTTATTGAGGGGTGGAGGTGGTGGCCGGCTGGTGGGAGTTGGTGGTGGCCAGAGGTAGTGGTGGTCGCCGGAGATATGTTCCGGCGATCGCCGGAAAACTTTAAATGACGGGAAAATGAAGGGGAGGTGATGGTGGATCACCGGAGGGGACCGAATGCGTTTACCAGTGATCGCCGGGGATGAAATTATGGGGGTAAAGGGGGCTGTTTTTTTTGTGGGAGATGAAGGGGGTGGTAACTCCACGGCAAGGGGTGGGGTGGAAGGGTGGTTGCCGGCTGGGTAGAGGGAGGAGGAGGGGGGTGGCTCCACGGCGAGTAATGGAGGAGGGGCCTTTTGGCTGGCTGCTGTTACAGGAGAGGTCCCTTTGAGGAGGGGGGCGGCTGTAGCTTGCGGAGGAGGAGAGAAGGCTGATGGCCGGATGCTTCAAGGTGGAGTGGGGGAGGATTTTTGGGGTTGTTGCTATGGAGGACGGGAGGAAATGGGCTGGCCAGCCAAGGAGATATGGCAAGGGGAAGGGCCGGCCAATGGGAGATGGGAGGGAGGAGATAGACCCGAGCTTGGCACCCGGGGTTCGGCTTCGGCACCAAATAACCAAAGAATGGGCTTCAATACTCATTCTTCAATCCCTCAAATGAGAGCCCTCACCCACTATTTATAGTTTTCTAAGGACCAATGAACGGCTATGATTGGCCGAACACTATGACTCAAATAAAACATAAAATTACAACTCAAAATAAAAAATGACAAGAGACAAAAATACAAAGTTCGTCGAGCCGCTCGAAATGAGCGGTCCCAATCATCACTGCGCCCGTGGTCGTCGTGAGTAGACCCAAACGGGTCGGGCGGGTTGCTCCCCATCAGAAGGAGTACTTTGAAGCGGTCTCGGAGTTGGCAGCAAGATGTAGATAGGCGGCGGTGCATGGGTGTAGAGTGACCACCGTCCGAAGGAGGCAGCTCAATGGAGGGGGTGACGACGACAAGTTCTCGGCTTCGACATCTAGGATTTCATGGCTTCGGCATCGTGGAATGACCGAGCGGCTTCGGAATATTTCTTCAAACCTTTTATGGATCCACAAGAATTAAAAAAAAAAAACAGAGTAACATTATGAACGGCCTGATCATATAATTCGCCCAAAACTCTAAAATAGAAATACAGAAAATCATCTAAACTTCGCTCGGACTCGACTACCATCGGTGTGAACGTCAGGGTCTCGACTAACGATATCGGCTCCTAAACAGTAATCCTCATCACTCTCTCCAGATATTCTAAGAGCTCGTTTCTTTTTCAACTTTGGAGGAATTGTCTTCAATAGAAAGTGTGTGTTGTCTTCTCATTGCGTCCAAATTATCCTTGTAACAGATGTAGACTACAATGATTCATTGCATAGTCCACCTCTCATCTCCTTCAAAATCTTGTGACTCAAAGAAAAAAAACAATATGACAGTTGGTGATGGGACCAACTGGGACGGTCTTTGAGGGTAGGGCCAATAAGATTTAGAATAAATTGACCATGATGCCTGATAGATCCTCTGGAATATGCACTAAGGAAGATTCGCGGAGACTAGTCCAACAATGGGATCGAGCTTGGATGACGCTTAAAGGCAACATGAGAAAATAAGGAGAGGGAGGAGAAGCCTCTGATAACTTCTTGGGTCGACAAATTCAATCTTCAATACCATATACTGAAATACTTTGATGAATCAATGAAGTCAGGATTCACCGAGAGCCTTTGTTCCTCTTTTTCTCGTTAGACCCACTTCCTTCTATCGGGTTTTAATCAAAACCTAAAAGCTTTTGAGTAGGGTCATGATAACGTATACGCCTGGCGAACATGGCCCATGCATGCGCTCGGACGATCGGCCTCACCTCTTGGGAGTCTCTCAATGACGTGCTTACCTTTATAATAATATTGTATTAATTAAGTGTTGTTTTGTCCTTTAGTGTGTTTCTCTTGTAGTGGGGTCTCCACCTATCCAAGGAGCCGTGAGTGTGAGCAGTCTTTTGATCTTTGGATCATTTAGGTTTTGGGCTCTTTTGGGGAGATGAGGGCTTTGGAGGACCCAACCTCCAAGTGCTAGGCGGGGGCTTGTCTCCCAAGTTGTATCTGTTATTTTCATGCAATGTAATTTCTTAGTTTGTGTTCAGACTTCAGAGTTCTTGATACGGCGCAACAAGTTTGTATCAGGTCACCTTCAGGTGAATATAAAAGAGCATCCTTGACAACATAAGCCATCTCAGGTTACCTCTTAAGAATGATGTACTTTGATCGATAAGGAGAAGATGACCTCTGTAATGAATGACGGTTTGCAATGTTACAGCATTGTGCCATTTGACAAAAATGTGTTGGGTCCACTTATCAGTGTGATGATGGTCTTTTAAGTGAGAAAAGGAGAAACTTATAGGTGCATGTTGATAATTTTTAAGTATCTATTATCAACGAGTCATTTAGTTCAAACCTTGATTGGGACCTTATAATTAAGGTCGTGTCTAAATAAAATTTGTAATTTTTTTTATATTTGATTCCAGAGATTCATATTCTAAGAATCTTGGAGAATCTAGGCACTCTCGATTTCTGTTTCATGTAATCTAATCCTCATTAATAGTGTTTAGAATGTCACCGTTTGGTGCGGTGGTGAACGTGGTGGTTATGAACCGTCGTTCGTAAACGCCCGACCTCATCGAAGGAACTTCATCCACTTTTATGTTCAAAACTAGTTTTATTTTCTTGTTGGCGGCCATAACCGTTGTCATGCCAAACATACATTATATGATGGTGTTTTTGTCCAAACGCACCGGAGCAAAAACGCCGCGCCAAACGGAGCCCAGGTCTCACGTGGGATTGCCAAAGGAGATCAGTAAATAATTCAATTCTTTGTCCAATTTCTCTTTTCTTGCAGGGTTGTTGAACCAACTTTCCAAAACAAATTATATAAATTTATTAGCACCTATGCATAATTGCATATGGTCCTCATCCGCTGGCTCTTTCTTCTCTCTCCATCTTTGATCACCTATTCTTTCTCCCTCCCTCTCTCCCTGAAATAAAATAAGGGCAAAATGGGAAGCCTCAGTATTATATCATATAGGAGGATATCCTTTTATATAGTAATAGATATATGTATGTGTGTCTGTGCATACACACACTACTTTAAATGTGAAGTCTTTCTTGTGGACCCCAAAAAGCATTATTCCAATTCTACCCCCGTAATTAGAGGTATGAATTATTCAAAACCTTTTTCGAAGATGCATTATGGCATGCTACTAACGTGTGTGGGAGTGATGCATGGGATGTATGGGACGATATTTATCATATTCTTTAATTTACAAGCATTTATTTTTCTTCCAAGAAAATAATTTTTGGTGGGAAAATGTGCATATTTGAACTAAAAAGTAAGAAATAAAAATATTGTATGTTTTTGTAGAATGAAAGATGTTGAACTAGCGAGTAATAAATGCTTCAAAATCACTGGAATTAATAAATGAGTCATTGTGACAAAAATGAGAATGTATTTTCTAATGAATTATCATATTGTAGTGCACTTAAAGTTGTATGCGAAATATTAGACGTATTAATGTCTTCTTTCGTGGGAATTGATAATATTATTAATTTTTTATTTTTCAATTTTTCATGTATCTGTTTGTGCTAAAATGAGTGTGTCAAGAGATATAAGCATGTAATTTATGTCATGTGAATGACTAATGGGGATCACCGCCGTAGATTAGAGTCGTATCACCACCCGGAGCTTGTGAGAGTCAATTCTCGTCGAAACCGCTGTAGGGTCATCTTATGGATGATTTAAGTTAGCAGTTGCATTCTGGCCGAGATTTTATGGATGATTTGAGTTAGCAGTTGCATTCTGGGCTTTTATGTTTTTCATATTTTTACTAGTCCATTAAGGTCTATGTTTTGTTCACTGGGAATCGGTCAATCTGAACCATTCACGATGAGGGCAGCCCTAGTGCATCTTATGAAAGCCTCCTAAACCATCATACGAGGGCATCAAATGAGTGCAACCTCATATTCTATCGGTTGGTGTGCGTTTAGCGCTGAGTGGTGTGCGGTTAGCGCATTCCCTCCTTTTGTAATTAGTCCCACATCTTCAATCGGGAATTAGATTCCCCCTCGTGTGTGTATAAATAGGGGATCAATGTAAGAGGAATATAAGATTTCAGAGTGTGAATAATACACACATTTATTCTATTTTCTACATGGTATCAAAGCTAGGTTCGGAATAACGGTCCGGAGAAATTCCGTTTCCGTGCCCGCAACTTTGATTCTCGCTCACCCATGGAACACCCACGACTAGCGGCAAGGAACTGCGCTCGTGCGGCGCTTGCTCGTGCGGGAGTGCGGCAGGGAGGAGGAGTGCAGCGCAACTTGCGCAAGAGGAGTGCGGCGCTTGCGCAGGGAGGAGGACTGCGGCAGGCGCGCACCTTGCGGTGGTTGCGCAGTTACGCAAGGAGCGGCAGTTGCACAGGGAGCGGAGCTTGCGCAGGAACGTGCGACAGGAGCGCAACGCGTCACTTGCGCAGGAGGGCGCGACACTAGCGGAAGCGCGACACTTGCGCAGGAGGTGCGACACTCGCGCACAGAGGAGGTGCGGGACTTGCGCAGACACAGGAGTGCGGCAGCAGGGAGCCTCTCGCAGGAGTGCGGCAGCAGGGAGCCTCTTGCAAGAGTGCGGCAGCAAGGAGCTCTCCTCGGCGCAGGCTTCTCCTTCTTGACCACCGAAGTTTGCGGCACTTGCGCAGGAGAAGTGAGACTGCGGCAGGGGAGCACAACACGGCGTTTGCGCAGGAGTTGTGCATAGGCGCAGGAGAAGTTTGCACTTGCTCAGGCGCAGGAGGAGTCTACACAAGGAGAACTAGGGAGGCTCGCACAGTGCGTACTTTGTCAAAATAATTAGTCTCTCCAAAAGCGGTACGCGCCTATGGAGAAATTGGTTGCAAAAATGGAGGCGAATCTAAAGGTGTTTTTTGAATTCTTACGGATGTCCAAAGGCGAGGGGGTAGCTCAGTCGTCGCCGCCTCTGATGAAGCTGTATCTTCCCCCTGTGGAGCTAAAGCTCGATGAGTCAGCTACATACTTGAGCTGGTCGCGTCGGGTGAAGAGGGCACTCTCCGGAAGGAACCTGGAAGGCTATCTGACTGGAGAAAAGGAAGAGCCAGAAAAGGATTCGGATGGGCACAATGAGTGGAAGACTACACATAGTCTGTTACACACTTGGCTCCTAAACTCAATGGTCGCGTCTATCGCTATCACGGTGGATGGCATAGAGACCGTAAGCGATATTTGGGGGAAGTTACAGATGCTTTATGCAGGAGCCGACAAACAACATGCGCGTGTTTCAGATCGAACGAGAGATTGAGACTGTAACCCAGGAGAATCGCTCGATCCAGGAGTATGCCGCAGATCTAGAGCGACTATGGGCTGACTATGATTATTTCTCACCAGCCGCATGCTGCAAAGACCCTGAGTGCACGAAAGGCTCAGCGGGGGACTATGCACTTTTTGAGGGGGTTGAACCAGACATTTGAGCAAAGGAGTGCGATGTTGCTCGCTCAGCCAAAGATTCCCTCCCTGGATGAGACGATCTCAGCTATGATGCAGGAGGAGAGCCGAATTAAGCTTCAGTCTGGTACGATTATACCCACCGGGGTGAAATCCGCCCTAGTGGTAACCAACTCTAGACACACATGATACAAGGGTGAGACACGTCAATGTTACAATTGTGGCGAGATAGGTCATTTGCGACTAGCTTGCCCCAAGCCACCAAAAGAGCGGGATGCAGGTGGACGGGGAAAAGGAGACTACCACGGTCGCGGTCGTGGTGGGCGCAAAGGTGGTGGAAGAGGAGGTTACCATGCGAATCTAATGATAGCTGAAGGCGAGGTAGACGGAAGTATGACGAATATAGATTACTCAGAGGAACGTGAGATCGTGAACGCTTACTCTCAGCTGATACAGAGGAAGCAAAAGGGTGTGATGGATGACGCACTCACTCCAGTTTCATCAAGGGGTAACATTGCCTCGTTCGCTCATTCAACCTCAGGTACAGATGAAACTCTTTCCCTCGCAGCTATATCCAATACTAGATCACCAAATTGGATAGTCGATTCGGGTGCTTCTCGACATGTCACTGGGGATGCTAGGGAATTACTTTCGTATAATCCCCTAGTAGTCCCAGAGAGCATCCAGACTGCTGATGGCACAGCTCAACCAGTGGTTGGTAAGGGTACCGTGCGATGTACCAATACTTTGACTTGTCCAATGTTTTGCATGCTTCATCCTTTCCTGTGAATCTCATATCCATTAGTGTCATCATATCTCAACTAAAATGTGTTGTTTTGTTTGATATTCCGAAGGTGATCTTCCAAGAGAAGGAGACCGACAGAAGACTTGGGACTGGCACATGACATAGTAGCTTGTGGTACCTGGATAAGGAAAGTATGAACTCTGCTCTTTCAACACTGGTAGAAGATGCTGCAGGAGTCGGAAGGAGCATAGAAGAATTGCTTCTTCTTTATCATCGGCGTTTGGGATACCCTTCTTTTCATGTTTTAAGTCAGTTGTATCCCACTTTATTTGAGAAAGCAAATCGTAATAAACTTGTTTATGACGCATGCGAGTTTGGGAAACACACTAGAAACTCTTATTCCAGTTTGGATAATAAAGTGTTGCTCCTTTTGATTTAATACATTCTGATGTTTGGGGACATTGTCCCACAACTACTGTGAATGAGTTTCGTTATTTTGTGTCTTTCATTGATTGTTTCTCTCGTGTGACCTGACTTTACTTGATGAAAAATAAAAGTGACGTGTTCGCATACTTTAAAGATTTCCACAAAGGGGTCCAAACTTAATATGGTGCAGTTGTAAAAGTGTTGAGGTCTGACAATGGGACAGAGTACACAACAGAGCATTTGGAGAGTACTTATCCTCACAGGGAATACATCATCGAACGGCTTGCCCGTACACACCAGAGCAGAATGGTGTAGCGAAACGGAAGAACAGACACCTTTTGGAAGTGACTCGGAGCATGATGATATCGATGAAGGTGCCAAAGTACTTATGGGGGCAAGTTGTTCTTACAGCAGTATATTTGATTAATCGAATGTCCTCACGAGTATTGGAATGGAAGTACCCAATTGAGATACTACGGGGGAAGAATGGAGATATTCTTCCCCTCAAGACCTTCGGTTGCGTGTGCTTCGTACAGGATCGGAGACCAAATGTGGGAAAGTTGGATCCAAAGGCTCTGAATTGTGTCTTTGTTGGGTATTCGGCTACTCAAAAGGGGTATGTGTGTTGGAGCCCGGTAGAGAGAAAATTACTCATTAGTATGGATGTCACATTTAGGGAGTTTGAGTCATATTACTCCTCTCCGGTTGACTCACCTCTTGAGGACCCGCTTATTACGGACGATACGAGGCGAGAAGGGGAAGATAACAGTAGTAGTGAGAGGCGGATAGTAAGTATCCCTTGCCCTCCTGTACAGAAGGGTGCGGAGTTGGCTGTTGCGCCAGTACATGAGGAGAATAAATCTGTCACTGATGAACATCAGGTTCAGGGGGAGCTGAGAGTGTATACACGAAGAGTACAGCAGAATGAAGCTGTTGCGCCAGTACATGAGGAGAATAAATCTGTCACTGATGAACATCAGGTTCAGGGGGAGCTGAGAGTGTATACACGAAGAGTACAGCAGAATGAAGCTACAATGCCTACAATGCCACTTGTGTCGAGTCCCGTGTCTTCTGCTACTCGGACTCCTGAGACACCTACTCTATCCACTTCAGCCTCCGAATCCACAGGTGTTATAATTCCTCCCCTTCTCACCTTCTCTCCCATACCGGTAAGGTGGAGTTCCCGCAGGAATGCAGGAGTCTCACCCGATCGGTATGACTTTCCTCATGATATTGCCCAATTTGTCTCTTACTCTAAAATATCACATATACATGGAGCATTCATTGCATCTTTGGACAATGTCTCTATTCCTAAGTGTTGGCAGGTTGCTAAGGAAGATCCACAGTGGAAAGCTGCAATGCTAGAAGAACTCGGGGCATTAGAAAAGAATAATACCTGGAATCTTGTATCTCTACCACCTGGAAAAAAAGGCGGTTGGGTGCAAATGGGTTTTTACGGTGAAACAGAACCCGGAAGGTCAGGTTGAGTGCTACAAAGCCCGATTAGTTGCAAAGGGGTATATTCAGACTTATGACATCGACTACGATGAGACTTTTGCACCCGTCGCAAAGATGAGCACAGTGCGGACACTGATATCTTTGGCGGCAAATGTGGGATGGAAACTACACCAACTGGACGTGAAGAATGTCTTTCTTCATGGGGACTTGTTGGAAGATGTTTACTTGGAGATACTACCGGGCTTTGACACGAAACAAACAACAGAGAAGGTGTGTAGACTCAAGAAGTCACTTTATGGACTGAAGCAGTCTCCTCGAGCCTGGTTTGACAGGTTCAGGAGGGTCATGGTAGCTATGGGATATCAGCAGACCAATGCGGACCATACAATGTTCTTTCGGCAACGTGGAGCTCACATTACAATACTTGCTGTGTATATGGAGTGTTGGTGTGTGTTTAGCGTTGAGTGGTGTGCGGTTAGCGCATTCCCTCCTTTTGTAATTAGTCCCTCATCTCCTATCGGGAATTAGATTCCCCCTCGTGTGTGTATAAATAAAGGATCAATGTAAGAGGAATATAAGATTTCAGAGTGTGAATAATACGCACATTTATTCCATTTTCTACACTATCCTTGTGAGGTATTGGTTTGGACAAAAATCAAATTTTTCTGCAAATCTTCATCATCATTGTCATCCCCTTGCTCCTTAGTTTTCTGTGGATATGCATATGAAATTTGTTCATTTCCCATTTTGCCTCTCAAAATATGTGTTTTCGCAAAAGCTGGTGTGAACCTCCCCCAATACAGCACCCTACCTGCAGCCGCCAAGAATACATAAGAGAAAGATAGCGAGTGCAGCAATTGAGGAGGGCGAGCGGGCGGGCGGGAAAGATAAGTGAGATAGCTGCCCCTATTTCAATCGAGCCAGTTAGAAGTACTCCCATTTCACTATTGATAATAACCTTAACACAACTTTGTTTTTTATCCAAACTAAAAAAAATTGCTTGCAGATGTCTGTCTCTAACCCATTTTTCTTCTCTGAAATTATTGTGCTTTGCATTTGCAGGTACTATACCCACTAAGGTTCTCCTGCAGCTGGCGACCGCTTTCCGCAACGGGGGACTGCGGAATCGAGCCGGCACCTTCTTGTACAAGGATAACCTGCATAGATGCGATGTCCCTATTCTCGCGCTCGCAGGAGACCGAGATCTCATCTGCCCACCCGAAGCAGTATATGGTGCAGTTTCTTATATGCAACTGTCATTGCAGCAGCACTTCTTACATAGTTAGAGAAGTAATTTTTACATATTCACCCCATTCTCTATGCGCAGAGACAGTTAAGCTCATTCCTGCTTCAATGGTTTCTTACCGAGTGTTTGGGGAACCCGATGGCCCGCACTATGCGCACTATGATTTGGTCGGCGGGCGACTGGTACGTTATAAATGTGCCCTTATTCTGCGAAAATATCCCTCTTTCCTGTGCGGCTAAGCTCATCTTCTGTTGATATTTCTAGGCAACTGGTGAAGTATATCCATGCATTATAGAGTTTTTATGCTGTCATGATGAGGTGAAGGAATCCTTTGATCATTCTGACTAATAATGTTGCTTCTTAAAGATTATAGATGATATTGTCCTTACAGAAAAAAAAAAAATAGAAAGTGGCAGTATTTTATGCAGCTTAGTGTTGGCGACACCGTCCTATATACGTAAGTCCGTAATACCAGTTGTACAATACTTTTACATGCATAATTTTGTTGCTTCTGGCCTAAAGTCTGCAGTACAATTAGATAATATGCTTCCACCCAATGAATACTTTTATCTTAAATCTCTCTTTAAAATTGCTCCATACAAATGGGTCCCAAGTTCTATTTTGCACTTTAATCAATAATAGTCTGGAGATAAAAAAAAATGCCCTCATATTATAACTTCAGCCCGACGTGGGCATGATTGTTTTGATGCTTCTTCCGGCTAAAAAAGAAGGGTTGAGAGCTCATAAAGGCTTTCAAAGCTTTTCCACCTAGGAATTCGATTTTATTATAGTTTTGATGACAATTTTGACTTATTTTCTAAGGTTTTTGATGTTCCTGTCACGATTTTTTACTCGAATTTCTTTGTGTGGGTCTCCATACCGACTCTATATCTTGTGGTAGTGATGATTTACCTATTTTCCGCAATGTCGTCGTTCTGGGTTTTCCCCAACTTCTGAAGGTTTTGTACAAAAGATGTTTGTGTGTGGGTGTTATGCTAGCAATGATGTCAACATAGATTTTTAAATGCATGGTCATTAGGCCTCTTATAGTGACTATTCTTAGGAAGTAATCATGAATGATTGATTGATGAATATTGATATGTGCGGGAAGTTATAAGGAGCTCCGAGGGGTGCGATTAGTGAAAACTCCGTCGTAAGAAAATGGAGACAAGTCAACGCCCATGACTATGAGAGTGGAAAATAAACCGCCACAACCATCAGAGCCCGCTGATACGACAGCGTAGCCGCACCCCGCCGCCGTCGGCCGAGACCGCACTTCGCATAGTAGGGGCGGCCGAAACCACACCCCACTTAGTGGGGTGCCGCAAAAGCCGTCCCCACGTGGTGGGGTGCGGACGGCGCCGCCCCCCCCACCCCCCCCCCCCCCCCCCCCCCCACCCACCTTGGGGGTGCGGCCGGCACGGTACTCCCTACGGGGGGGTGCGCCCGGCGCCATGCCCCTCTCGGGGGGGCGACCAGAATGCAAGCACCCCTCTTTTTCAGGAGGGCGCGCATTCGCGTCTTGAGAAGCGCGAACTCAAGCAGCGCGCACAATTGCATCTTCGGCCTCCCACCCACAAAATAAGCTAAGTACTCCTACATTCATCGCGCGCTCAGAATGCCCTCATGTTCGTTGCGCGCTCAGAATGCCCTCGTGTTCGTTGCGCGCTCAGAACGTTTTCGTGTTCGTTGCGCGCTCAGAATGCTTTCACGTTCGCGACAAGCGCAACAGTTAACCTTTTCCAGTTTCTTAGATTGCAGACTCAACTCACTTTGCCCAACGCCATCAATGAAGCTGCCCAAACTGCCCAAGCTGACCAGGCTACCCCTCCCAAGGCTATAAAAGGAGTTCAGGACCTTCATTTCAAGATACATTGTCTTCTTGGTCGGAGAGAGTTCCTTTGAAGATTTTTTTGGAATACTCCTTCGGCGCTTGAAGATCTCTTTCGATCTTGGAATATCTCCTTCGAGCCTTCGAAGGTCTCCTTCATGCATTTGAAGATTTTCCTTCGCTTCGGAAGATAGTTTTCTAAGCGAGTTGGGAATTCTTCAAGCTACGAAAGACGACTCGAGAATCTTACTTTCGTTTCCAGAAAAATACTTAGACTCTCGAGAGGTGGTCTGCCACCCTCGAGGTTTTCTTTCTCTACCATTGTAACGAGTAGCGGTCTGTCGCACTTGAGTTCTCAGCCTTCGATTATAACGAATCAGAAGATTAGTGAAATTTGGTCTAAAACAATATATGTATTTTTTTTAACCAAGTATTGGAATAATTATTAATGGAATCTGAAGTTGGACCACCGTCCGTAAGTAGCATTTTATCCGGCTCTTTCCCCCAGTCAAAATACCTTAAAGTGAACCGCTGAACCGGTTCAAGCTCAACCAATCAAGGCTGCGGTTCTTGCGTCGGTCCAAGGCTTTACTTGAGATTCAGAATTCATTTTTCAGCGTCGGTGGTATTCCCAGAAAAAAGCCTGGTATAGCCTTATGCGGTCGCTGGGGCCAATAAAACCCTCTCGTTATTTTTAGATTCTTTTGGTCCGTCGATGTTCCATGTATTTTTTAAAGTATTTTATAATTGCACATCAAACTTGGCTATCCGCACATCGAATTATTTATAAGCACATCTCCAAATCACACTACCCGCACACACCTCCTGCCCACCTCCCTCTTTGCCTCTTCTCCTCTTCTCCGTCATGCCGTCTTCCACCACGGCCCCAACCGCCGCCGCCGATCCCCCCTGGCCACAATATCACGGGCAACGCTCCCGCCCGCATTCAAAAAATTTTGATGAAAATTATAGGAAAAATGAAAGATCGCGTGTGAACTTTCCAGTTGATAGCTCCTCACTCCCAACAAAAATAATTACTGCTCATTTTATTTTTGCATATGCTCTCCCTGTATAAATGAAGAACTATTTTATCTGTATTTTGTATGAAAAAATGCAATCTTTTAATTGATAAAACACTTTATAGCTATATTAAATTTCAACTCACCTAATTTACCCATAGATTATTATTTATGCAATTCAAAATACTATAAAAAGAAATAAAGCATCCCATGTGGCCATGTGGGAACTAAAACTCCTATCATATTTTAGTATTTAGACATTTCTCTTCAGCATATATCTCCAAAAAAGATATTTAATCAAACTAAAGGAAATTTGTGTCCGCGGCGGCGGCGGCTGCGACCGCGGTGCTTATGAATTATCGAACGTGAATGTCCGATCTCACATAAGGAACTTCGTCCCTTTTTATGTTCAAAACTTGGTTTCTTTTCTTGGTGGCGGACATAACCGCTATCATGTCAAACATACATTCTATAAAGGTGGTGTTTTTGTCCAAACTCTTCGGAGCAAAAACACCGCTCCAAACGGAGCCTTAGTTAGCATTCCAATGCTCCAATGTTGCGATGGTGAAATTTGGTGTTCTCGAATTTTTAGGCCTTCCTAAAATGCCCTCAAAGGTTTTGTTTAACTGTTTTCAAGATATCAGGATCCCCTCCATTTCTGACGAAAATGGTGGGGATCCATTTCACGGTCCAGATGCATTTCAAGCTGATCCGACGAGTTCACTAATCTCATCCATTTATAGTTTTTTTAATCAAAAAATTCTCCACTACTAGATATATTTTTGAAAGGTCTTGTCCATTAGATGAAGAAATGGATCCCCATCAAAAATGGAGAGGATCCAGATCCGTTTTCAAGCAACTTGCACCTCTCCCGACTTTGCTTTGTGAAGCTTGGAATTAAAGATAGTAGTTGGCTCCAGATTGACGAGTTTGGAAGGCAACGACTCTTTTACGCTGAAAGAAGCGCGAGGTGGGAGAATCTTTAAGTGAGAGTAAGAGAGGGAGGTGGGGAGAGAGGGCGATAAGAGGTAAGGAGAGAGGGAGAGGAGACAAAGAATTACACACACAGCTACTCCCGATGGGTGATAGGTAATAACTACTCCCGGTCGGCGATCGGTGACGGTCAAGCCCCGGGTTCCGACAATCAGCTACTTCCGGTTGGCGATCACTACTCTCGATTGGCTATCAAAACTCTCGGTCAGCGATCAACGATCAATACTCCTGGGCTGGGATCGACGACCGGCAACGGCCAAGCCTTAAATTCACACACATGGCTATTCCGGATCGGCGTTCAGCAATCTCTACTCCCGGTCGGCGATCGGCGACTGCCAAGCCCCGCTTAACATAGACACTTGACAACGTGAAAGCTAGAGCCTCGTTGCTACATTTTATTATATTGATGATATATCAATATAATTTAAATATAATATATCAAATTTAATTTAAAATTAATTTAATTTAATGCATATATTGTATTATATGAGTAGCAGCGTCCGGGGGCTATCGTGCGGCCGTGACAGTACCCTGATCACGACGGTACTTCGGTTGCTACATTGACCCCCGTCAGGACTATCGCTTCACCCATGGACACATGCTCTCAGGCACACAGGGTTTGTCAGTGCATGACGGTGCACCCGCCGCTCACGCTCCCACCGACCGCAATAGAAGATTTAGGGGCAGCTGTAGCTCTGCGCTCGGTGGGAGTGCGAGCAACATAAGTACTTTCATGCACGGGCGAACCCCATGCGCTCAAGAGCGGTGTCCATGGACAGAACGACTATCGTGACGAGGGCACTGTCGCGACAGAGATATTGTCGCGGTCAAACTAGGGCCCGTGAGCTATCATGTCTAAAATAATGCAAAATTTTGACGTCCAATAATGTATTCCACGTGGAACTTTTTATTTTCAGCTAGTAATTTATTAGATTACACAATTCTTTTGTACTGAGAAAAGAAGAAAAGAAGAAAAGAATTGATAAATTAAAAAGTACCGTATCAACAACTTTCAACTGAAAAATAATGTAGCATTACCATTTATAAGAGAGAGATGTTACGAATTTTACGATCTGCTCCAATCATTGACAGAATAAAATAATAATAAAAAAAAAGTAAAATGAGCAAAAAGAGTAAAAAGTTCATTTTAGGCTCAGTTCGGCACGACGGTAACGGTTCAATGAGTAAAAAGTTCATGAGTTATAATTTTAAAATTATGGTGCACAAAAAGTTAATTATTTATTTTTCACTAAAATTAATTAACTATATATATATATATATGGACAATACTACACATACCTAAAGTTTACCTAAAAGCCACAAAAAATGGGTCCCACAGGTAACAAAAACACCCGATTCTTCTAGGGTTAGGGTGAAAATCACAAAAAGCGGGCCCCACTCGGCACAAAAACACCCGACTTTAGGGTTTGGCTCAAAAAAACCCTAAAATCGGGTGTTTTTGTGACCCGTGGGGCCCATTTTTTGTGGCTTTTAGGTAGACTTTAGGTATGTATAGTATTATTCTTAAATTAAATACAAATTAAGTAGTATTAATATTTTCAAACCGTAGGAGATCGTGTGGCTGTCAAAAGTGTTGTATTTAACTTTGTGACAGCCGGTATATCATTGTCATTTGGATTCGGGGAGGGTAAAGTGCAGCAACTGCACTTTACTGTGTGCAGTGCGGGTGATCTGATGGCTGTGAGGACATCTCAGCTTGCGCAGACATGTGCATGCTTTGAGATGTGTGCGCTGAAATGTGCACGCATCTCCACGCACTTGCATCCGTCGGATTGCACTGCACGGTAAAGTACCGCGGCTCACATCCGTCGGATCGAGCTGCCCCGGTCCCTTGTCACTTGCTCGTACGTCTATTAGTGCCACAGGAGACATCATTTTGATGTGACCAGTCAATTTTATCATAACAATTGCTTCATCATTATGTGTGTGCGTGTATATATATAGAATAATACTATACATACCTAAAGTCTACCTAAAAGCCACAAAAAATGGGCCCCACGGGTCACAAAAACACCCGATTTTAGGGTTTTTTTTGAGCCAAACCCTAAAGTCGGGTGTTTTTGTGCCGAGTGGGGCCCGCTTTTTGTAATTTTCACCCTAACCCTAGAAGAATCGGGTGTTTTTGTTACCTGTGGGGCCCATTTTTTGTGGCTTTTAGGTAAAATTTAGGTATGTGTAGTATTGTCCTTAATTTAAATAATGATAAAGCAATTAAGACTCTTATGTGAATTTGAGAGAGAGAGAGAGAGGGAAGTATTACCTTCATTAATTGGCCGCTTTCATGTAGCTGGAGCACAAATTATACTTTCAAGTCAGTCGAGCATCCAACAGCAAAAGGATTATAAGAATTAAGTATACGCACTCCGCTCCATGACAACAACAAAAAATTTACTTCCATAAAAGCTATTTCGATCTTTTCGGCCTCTCATGCATATAATGCATCATCTATCATCATCTCCAAATACTTCAACCGCGCGCCAGCCTTCACACAGCGCACAAACTAAGAAAAAGAATGGATTCAATGCTTGCAGGTTACAGAAGCAAGGCTACATATACATGGAGCAGAATCAGGCTTCACTGACAGCCGTCTTGCAGACGGGGCACACATTCTTCTGAAGGAGCCACCTCCTTATGCAATACATATGGTAGCTATGCCCGCAACCCAGCCTCCCCGCCTCGTCCTCAGTTTCATATTCCTCCTGCGAAAAAAAGGGGCAATCAATACTTTGACTAGCCGCCTTCTTCAATAAATAATAGCATATTAATGATGAAATGCATCCTTTTTTAGAGTCAGTTTGATATTAACTAGTCCATTCAGACATCTTAATGCAATAATATTGATCCATATATACAACAAATGAATCATGGCAAACACCTAATGGCACCAAGGATTGTGATTATTGGAAAATTTGGATCAAAACTTTGCTCACAAGCTAAGGTCATGCTTCACAATGCTCTTAGAGTCGATTTCTAGCAAAGCCTGAACAAGAACAGGCTCCCAACCAGCACAATTCCAATGTTGGTATGAGGAAATCTAGTTACGCCAGCTCAAAATCGAATTGGTTTGAGCCAAAAGCCAATTCCAATCAGTTTTTTCTATGTTTAAGTCAAAACAAGATGAACTCAAAATCAAATCTTTGTCGATTGAGTCGAGAGCGGGCTCCCAATTGGCTAAATTTCATCAAGAAATCATTTTAAACCAGCTGAAAGTCGAATTGATTTGAGCCAAAAGCAATTTTCACTTTTCAGCTCAAATAACATTGTCATTTTAGTGACACTATCATCTAAATAATACTCAACAAAACACAAACATATATGTTGCTTGGTTCATTAACATTTTCTGTCACATACAATCACAATTTATATTGTTTAGATGTCAATAAATATAAAATACTTCACAAAACGCACATTATTTAACTAATAACTTCTAACATCTTATTTACCAAACACAACCATACCTGGCAAATGCTGCATTTTCTTTCCATCTCAGTGGAGAAGCGTTTATCGAAGATAGAGTGCTTCACTTTTCTTATACAGCATTCAATTTCTTCTTCTCTCAAGCCAGTGCTGACATGTCCGATCTTCTCACCGAGTTCAAGCAATTCCTGCAAAATTGGGAAGATGAAAAAGCCGCAAGCAGGGGAGAAGTTAGTGAGAAAACTAAAGAAGAAAAAGAAAATTTTGGTACCTCATACGTCATCTGATCAACATCAAGCCGCCAATCCCTGTACCGATCATATGGATCCCCTCCTTGCAATAAGATTCTATGGTGCAACAGCATTATCTGCTTAGAATATACACCGAGAACAGAGTCGAAATTAGATTATAGAGCATAAAATACAGTGAATCATCAATTAATGTCAAAGAAGCTCCTTCCATGTTGAATTAGAATTTCTTGCCTGAAACCTAACGTTCAAACCATTGAATTCAGACAGATGACAATATGTTTTAATATTTTAGAAGTTTTAGATAGAGCTCCCAAAAAGTTGGCAAGAATGGCAGGCAATCTCCTAAGTCTTAACACTGCCCACAGTAACAATTGTTCATTGACAAAGTTATAGAATTTCTCAAAGGCGTTCAAAACTTCCAGTAAAGAGAAATACCCAAATAAAAATAAAAGCAGGTAAACTACCATAGGAGGAATCAACTATTGGGCAACAAAAATGTCATTAGTAGAAAATTGGAGCACTAAAAATGAGAATGTTAGTATAAATGATTAAGCTAGGAAGGAGAGTGAGATATAATATGTTAAAGAAAGATGGGCCTGTAAAAAATATTTATTTTCATAATTAGAGCATGTACAATTTAAGTGAAAAATGCATCAATCAAATATAAAGTAATAGGTAGATTAAATGGCATGGAAAAATAAAAGATAAATAAATAAAAAACCAGGCCAGATAGTCTCAATAGTAGAATGGAAATAAAAGATAAATAAAACCTAGGTAGTTATGGTAAACTTGATTAAATTCAGCTTTTCCACTTAATGCTAATGTTAATAGCACCACTGAAACCACCTAAATCAACTTGTTTTGACACTAGCAATATAGGTTGAAGCTAAGGCCATGTTTGGTGATCTGCTTTTGCTCCGATGGAGCTTTTGGTTCACCTCCCCAGAGAAATGCATTTGGTGTATTTGGTTAACCTCCATTTTGGAGCTAGGGTGTGGTGGGAAAGGTACAAAATTTCATTTTGAACTTCATTTCTCATTGAAGGGTGGAAGCTTCATTTCTCACCATAGCTCCATTTTCAGTGGAGCCACTAAAACCGCTCTCCAAAACCGAGTCTAAGTTCAAAAAGTGAATACAGATCATGTTACCAAAATTTGTTTTGCATGAACTTATTTACTGCATTCTTAAAATGAAGTCAAAAAGGAAATGGGATCATATTTTGCAATGTATTTCAGTATCTTATTACTTTTTGTGGAAAAAACAATAGCATCATGAGCTTCAAATCCTCAAAAAATGATACGCACTTCCTCGTTTTATGAATATGACCTTCAAAAGAAGTTACTTTAATTAACCTTTGACCAAACATATTCGTGAACTTGAATCTGAAACCAAGTCTAACCCAACCACTTCTAGGCCCTTGGATTGAGATACACTAGCATAACTACAGTTACAGAAATTGCGGGTCAGTAAAAGTGAATTCGTCTCTACAATTGATAGTTCAACCTACCAAAAATTGGAGCTTGACATTTTACCCTATAAATACAACTAAATTAACACCAAATTTAGGTTTTTAATAATAACATTCAGCACACCCAAGCCCAATCCGTTATATTTCCTCTAAATTTTTCATGTTTGCCTCCGAGTCCAATAACCCACTAATTCCGTCCCCTTGATAGAACACGCGCTAATCACTTTTTGCGCTTGAAAGAAACCCATCAAAAGTTTGGATTATCAGATACTCAGAGTGGGAGAGAAAATGTGAAGCCTAGATCAACTTCACCTAGGTTAGCTTCGTGTCACGTACGCAGCGCTAGCCCAACGCTCAAACCTTGATCCATGCTACCTTAGCTTCTTTTTGCACCATTCGTAATAGTTAAGTCAGTCTTCACCTCTTCTCTAGCAGCGAAAAAATGCACACGCACACACAAGTATATGGTGGAGAGGAAGAACACTTAAGAAATAATACACAAATTTCTATTCACTTCAAAGCTTTACAACTCTTGATTCTTTGATGACTTGCTTACGTTGCTTCTTGGATTGTTTGGATTGCTTGCCTCAAATGAATACACATCCTCTTTCTATAACCTCCGAGGGATTTTCCCTCCTAAGAAAGAAAGACTCTAGAAACACTCTACTTTAGAATTTTTTGAACTCTTCAACACTCATCTCATGATTGTGTACAAGCCTCCACACTATTATACAATATTCAAAAGTATTCTAAACTATTCTAAAATAATTTCTACTTCTACAAAATTCCACACCATTCTAGAAAACTTTACACACATCTAGAGTCTTCTAGAAAGTTCCACACTCTTCTAGAATATTCTACTCTTCTAGAAATTCTAGGAATGTCTACAATTCCACCATATTCTAAAGTACTCTTCATGAATCTAAAATCTTCTTAAAGAGTACATATCATTCTAGAATCTTCCGTCCTGATTTCTATCCAATATTCTAGAGACTTCCACAATCTTCTATGTGATAGAATATCTCATTCATGCTTGTCTTGCAAGCCGTGCTAACACCTTTTGCACGTGCATAGACTTAATGCAATGTATATCACTATGTCTTTTAGTGTGATCCTCCACTTGATGCAATCCATATCGTCTGAATTCATCCTTTGGCAATTCATGCACTAAGTGTGCACAACAAGTCTCCATGTCATGTTTCATTGATCCATGTCGTCTTGTGGGTCAATTGATCTTTTCATCCTTTGTCGCAAGCCTCCACCGTTATGCTAAGCCTTTGCATTAAGACCCCGCACCATATGTCAAGGATATTGTGGGCACGCCATGACCTCTTCCTTTGCCTACATATGTGACGCATTGGACGCACACATCTTATGTCAAGTCTTGGCGTGGTTGTGCTCCATCTTTGCAAATCTATCGATGGTGCTCGCCATAATGTTAAGACCTTGCAACGCCTCTGTCGTAGTCTGTTCAAGCACTGCTTTATCATAGCACTGCTTGTCT
Source organism: Dactylorhiza incarnata (assembly GCA_033032865.1). Taxonomy (NCBI): domain Eukaryota; kingdom Viridiplantae; phylum Streptophyta; class Magnoliopsida; order Asparagales; family Orchidaceae; genus Dactylorhiza; species Dactylorhiza incarnata. The sequence goes on from JAWHQI010000260.1 coordinate 1,815,263, forward strand.
CGTGCATGACCAACTTGAGTGTGGAGCCATACTTACGTTGATGTCTTTCACACCCAATTCTGTGAAACCTTCGAAGCTTCGGCACCTCATCATGCGTCTTATCGTGCGTCACATATATTGATGGTCGCGGTTGCGCCCTGAACTAGCAGACTATGACATTCGGCTTCTCCCGAGAAAGAGGCACGGTTCGACCTTTGCAAAAGACGAGTGCATTGAAGGAGGAGCGATATGAGAGGAGAGTGGGGTTGGCGGCCTTTGTGTTCCTAGGTTTTTCATCTCTCTCTCTCACAAACAAGGCAAAGTAAGAGAACTTCCCAGCGATGAAGGGCTGCAAGTGCCTTAACAGCCAATAAAGATGCCAAAAATTCTGCAAAAGAACTTGTTGGTATGAACTCTTTATCACCTTTTTTTACTTCTGATATATTTGAAGGGATAAGTGGGTACAAAGTTTGTGCTGGAGATTTTAAGAACTTCCCTTGACCAGAAAAGTTATTTATTTGTTACCAAAGATTCCAAAGAATAGTAGTCATTATGGAGGGGTTTATTTATCGAGCCAAGTGCAGCATCCTTTCCTTATGCAGTTGCTTGAATATTCTAAAGTAGCAATTCTCTATTCTAGACATCAACTGCAATAGAATTTTAACACATTTTCCCGCTCCTTTAGAAATGATGGAACGGGTAAATTGAGAGATGAATGTAATTGTACCAGCTTATCCAATAGTCTGTAATGCTTTTTTTATCAACAACTTTGTTTACAGAATGGCTTATTGATAAAGAAACTGCACAGTGATGAAGAGATATAAAGGAAAATGTATCCTTTCCAAATCATCAAAAGAAGTTTGTATCTTACTTTTCAAAAAAAAAAGATCAACAAGATGATTATATCACAATGTGAACATCTGCGAACATCAGCTGCTACAATAATTGAATAAAGGGCAGCCCAGTGCACAAAGGCATCCCCGCGCAGCGAGGGTACGGGGAAGGGTCCCGCCACAAGGGTGAAATGTAGGCAAACCTTACCATGCATTTTTGCAAGAGGATGCTTCCAGTGCTATAATAATTGAATAAAAACAAAAAAAATAAAGAACATGAAGATAACTCTGCAACCTTTCCTCTATGAAAAGAACTTAAGATTATACTTATTTATGTTTCTATAGGTTTATTGATCCTCAAATGGACCCTACTGGCATATGATTTTGCTCCCAAAAAACTCAAAATTAACAGACGCATCAATGATAAAACATAAACATTTATTAATAGCAAATCTGAAACAACCACCAACCCGACAGTTTGCAAGCACCAACACCAAATCTAGCAGTGTTCATCAATTTCCATTTAATATTGCAGGAAAGGCATAATAATCTCAAGAATTTTGACAAATTAAAAAAAATTGGGCGTTAAGTAGAACATATAGAACAATAACTAGGATTTCCTTACGGTTGCGGGTAAATCATGGCCAAAATACGACGAAGATGAGCGCGCAGTTTCCGCCTCCTCAAGTTCAAACGGAGCATAGTGATAATATGGTCGCATTCGTTGGTAGTGTTCCGATGGCATAAGGCCGGATCCGGAGAGCGAAGCTTGAAGAGAGAAGAGAGAACCCGCCATGGAAGACACCTGTTCTTGGTTCCCACCCCTTCTCCCATAATATGGACGCTAGCATCACAAACATTCAAAACCAGTAACATCAGGCAATGCGGAATTATTAAAAAAAATATATATAAATATTTGATACCAAAATTAAAAAAAAAAATATTGTGGGATTTGAATTCTTGACGCTGGTGTTGGAGGGAAAGAAATGGTTAAAACTCAGTCAAAATCACAAGATAAAGTTTCCCTTCCTTCTTTTTGTCAAAGAGTACGAAGTGAAAACAAAGGATAACTCCTGTTAAAGCCTGCCTTGAGAAGACAAGCTACACCAATGAATCAAAGTCCTAAACGGGGAAGAAGGCGAGATTTGAGATCTTGCAGCGGCGCAAAACGAAGATGAAGAACAAATTTAAAATCATCAGGCAAGAAAATGCGGACAAAAGTTTCGGATACCTCTCTCAGGGTCCTTTCAACGTCATTTCTTCCCCCTCTACCCACCATTTCGCGGTGCGAAACCACGCAGTCCACGGAGTCATCCCCAACGAACGAGATCCCAGGGGCACACCAGACGTCGGCGGCGCCTGAAGAAGACAGATGCGCCCGCCTCTCCTTCTTCCTCTGCTTACTTCTCCGCCGACGTGGAGGCTTCCCCTCCCAGTCCGCCGAAGATCGGACGGCAGCGGCGGCGGACGAGGGGGCGTAGACTTGGGCCGCCGAGGAGGAGGAGCAGCCGAGGCTGCGAAAGGCAGCAGATGCGAATGCCTTCTTCTTGCCTCCGGAAGACAAGGCGGGCGGGGGAGGAAGAGAGGATGATAAAAGAAGGTTCTGATCCTGGGAGGAAGCGGAGGGAATCCGGAGACGAAGAAGACTCCGGAGACCGCGGCGGTCCAGCGATGCCAGGTGACCGTCGGCAGACGCCATGGAGCGAGGGGAAGCAGGAGGGGCGGTGCAGAATTTGGAGGATAGCTTGCTACTTTCCTTTGTGTGGGAGCAGAGAAAGCAGCAAAGTGTCGGAATATGGAACAAGGATGAAGCGAAGAGAGGGAAGGGAACCTGCACCGCGTCAAATACAAGCAGATTTTTAACTGACATTTTAGTTGGTTTTGGTGAAAGCGTGGACACGACGACTCGACACGATTCGTTTTTTTTTTTTTTAATGATAATATTTTTTGAATTTTTGCCGAAATTACTTTGTCGAGCGACGATTTTCTCCCTACTCGCCAGACAAATTCATCGAATTACACCAAGGGCAATGCCGTCATTTCGAAACATTTTTGACCGTCGGTCAATATGTCATTTCTTCTATGAACCTATAAAGAGTTAAAGACACAAATATATAATTAGATAGTGATATTTCAAAAATATAACTGTCTAATCGCAGTAATTTTAAAAAAACACACACATATACTATTTAATATTTATTATTATTTTTCCTTAAAAAGTACTAACACACCCTAGAAGGCTAAATTTTCCCAAGGCTGCAATGGTCCCCGTTTACTTCAATCCCCACATGCTCCCTCTTTTTAATGTCTCCCTCTCTCTTCCGTGTGTGGCCACCAACATCTCTCTCTTAGGACTTATTTTTTGGGATTGTTATCCGCAGATCGAATATGACTATTCGCATACCAAAACTAGCATTTTTTTAGGCTGTGTTTGAGAACCCGGCGGGACGCCGTTCCGGCGGGGCTGAACCGGCGTGAAAGCATTTGGTAAGCTTCTGGTGAGCTTCGTTTGAGGACGAACGGAGTGAAAGGGAGCAAATCGGGCGTTTTGCAGCTGGCCTGCGGAGCACCAGCGAACCGTTGCGAACGGTCATCTTCTCTCTCCTCCCCGGCCGGCCACCGGGCCGGGTTCTCAAACAAAGCCTTAGTTGTTTACTATTCACATCAATTTTTCAAAACCTTTATTCACAAACCATAACCCTAATTCCTTTTTTCCCTGGTTCTCCGCTTCTTCCGCTCGCACATCTCTCGTTCACCCAGCTCCCGATCGCACACACCCCGCTCGCCTGCTGCGACGTCGCCCACCTGGTCGCCGGCGAAGAAGGAGCCCTCAACCAGTCTGGCGACCTCTATTTTGTTCCTTTCTTCAGTCTGCGACGAGCTACCGTGTTCGGCGGAGAAGATACCCCTCAGAGGCTTCTTGCGGCAGCCGGAGGGGAGGAAGAACCCCGTCTGCTACAATAAGAGACCTTTCTAATTTCGGCTTCCCATTAGTGAAATGATGTCAATGGAGTGAAATTGTTTGCATTAATTCCCAGGTTGCAATGTCAGATTTGCTTGAGTAATAATTATAAAAGAAACTTCTTTCTGCTGTTTTCATTTATCAGATTTGCTCGAGTGCATGAGTTCATGTTTTTTTTTAATCTTTGTTAATTTTTATGTTGGTCCGTGAATAATAATAATCGATGTGACTTTTTGGAGCTGTGAATAGTAATAATCTGTGAATAGCCATATTCGATCCATGGATAACAATCCCCTTTTTTTAGTACGTATAAGACACGTGTGTTAGTCGAAATTTGACCGTCTATCTTCTACAATCACAATTTTTGATGTGTTATCATTTAAAAATTCGGCCGTACAACAAATTTTACATCTCTTAGGCTCTATTTGGATGTTTTGCTTTGGTGAGTTTGGACCAAAACGTCAACATCATAAAATATATGTTTGGCATTACAACGTTTATGACAGCCATCAAGAAAAAAACTGATTTTTTAATATAAAAGTAGATGAAGTTCCTTAGGTGAGATCAGGAGTTCACGAGCGACAGTTCATAATCATAACATTCACGGCCGCCACCGCTGCACCAAAAGGAGCCTTATTGTTTCTTCTCTCTTTTTATATTATAGAGAGTAAGCTATAGTAGCTAGTAAATGCGTGGATGTACATCATATTCAAATGCTTTCGCATGCTTAGTGCTTACTATGACAAATTTAATTTATCATGCAATTGGCAACTTAATTTTACTATGCATGCTCTTTTTTCTTCTTCTTTTATTAATCACATCATAGGAACGGTTGATCGCTAAATCTGTGATAATCGAAACATAAACTCGATGATGTAATAAATGTGAATCCAAATATGAGAAAAATTCAAAAAAAAAAAAATCACCCACAACTAATAGTTTACATTAAAAATTAGCAACGACGACTTACAAATGTATCTCATCAAGTACATAGTCTTGAATACGACCAAAAAAACTAGTTTCTAAGGTGAAAATAATGTTGGGCGACGAGCGTAAACAATTGATCGCTCTAAATAGAGATTCATCAACACGTGCATTCAATTCGCACCGAACAATTTACTCATAACCACTAATCACATTTAGGCAAGTAAAATCGTCTATGACATATAGCTAATTATATTGCACAATAAATATGAACGATTGGTATGTGTTAGAATTTTAATCTTTATAATTATTTTATGAAGGATTCATGGTGTTTGGAGTATACACCAATAGATGGTACGTAAAAACTAAAAACTATTTGGAGTGAAGTCAAATTATTTTGAGGCAATACTTTCATGAAAAAAATAAAAAAAATTTAGACATATCTTGTCGGTTCATTTTACTTTATGTATGCATATAAATCATTTCTCTCAATCATATTATGTTGAAAGAAAGTAAGAAACATAAGAATAATTCATGATCCATTCATGCACTTGCTCACGCACGCACTGGATTAGACTTTAAAGTTGTGTTGAAATAATATATGTATTTCTTTTGTATTTTCTGTTAAGAGTGTAGTTATATTTTTGTTACTTCCGTTTAGTATATATATGTCTCCGGTGTAAGATAAACATATAGAAAGAGATTTCACTCTCTTTTCTCTCCCTCATATCTTATATCTCATGTAATTTCTCTTTTTGATAATAAGAAAATATGTTCTTCTTTTTTTGTCTTGATTGCCGACGTTAATTTCTATATCTTGACATGGTATCAGAGACGATCTTTTGATCGGAACAATAGAACGGCGAATCAACGTGCAGTTACTCTCGTTTCTACGCAAGACGATGATCGACGTTCTTCTCAGACTTCCGAATCAAGAACGACTCCAGCGCATTTTCATCTGCACAATTCTGATTCTTCTGGCATGGTACTGGTCTATCAGGTTCGTCATGGGACAACAAACTACATTCCTTGGAAACGTGCAATGGAAATTGATTTGTCTTGTAAGAATAAACTTGGTTTTGTCAATGGATCCATTCCTAGACCAAACAGTCTTGATTCGTTCTTTAATCAATGGGAACAAGTGAATAATATGGTGATTTCATGGTTAATCAATGACGTTTCAAAGGATATAGGGCAATCCATTATACATAACAATACTGTTGTTGCTATGTGGTTGAGCTTATCACACCGATTCACAAATAGCATCAGTTCCAGGATTTATGGCCTTCGAAAAGTCATCTCTTCTTGTAATCAAGAAAATCTGAGAATTGAATCTTACTATACGAAACTGAAACAACTTTGGATGAACCTGATGCCATCACATCCATTGCTATTTGTCGATCTGATGCTAATTGTGCAGTGGTTCAAGCCTTGGAAGGACAAAAAGAGGAGCAAAAGGTTATGCAATTTTTGATGGATCTGAATGATATCTTTAAACCTGTTCGTGGACAGATTCTCTTAATGAAATCTCCTCCTTCTATTGAAGATGCTTATTCCATGATTCAACAAGAGGAAAGGCAAATCATTATTTCATCCACTCTTCCAGCAGAGGATATTACATCAGCCTTCTCTGTTGGTCACAATTCCAATCACAAAGCTTGGATTCATGGGACTGAGAATTCTCCAAAGCATTTGTGGACTTCATCTACCAAGCGCAACCTGTGGTGTGATCATTGCCAAATGGCTGGACACATTAAATTAAAAGCAAAGTGCTTCAAATTAAATGGATATCCGACAAATTATAAAGGCAAAAACAAGATACCACAATTCCGAGGGAATCACAAGATCAAAGGGAATACTGTTGAATTCTTCAAACATGAGCAAATGGTTGGTTCTTCGGGTTCACGACTAGGAGCTAAAAATGCTTTGCAGAGTACTAATCCTACTCAAGCAGTCCATTCCACCAATAATTTCTTTACACCAGAACAAATCAAAGGAATTCTTGATCTTCTCCATCAGCAGAAACATAATTTTGTTGATTCAATCCAACGACTAGCAGATATACGCTATTGTCTTGCTTTGTCTCACAAAGGTGACGATTGGATCATCGATAGTGGCGCCACATATCACATTACACATTTATTCCATTTACTTCAAGATCCAACACAATTTTCTACACCATCACCAGTTCATTTGCCAAACGATACTTGTTCCTATATTACCCACACATGCACTATTTGTTTAAATGATCACATTTTACGTCTTACAGGATGTATTGTTTGTGCCTACATTTCAACATAACTTGATCTTAGTCAGTAAACTCATTTCAGATTCAAAAACATCAATTACTTTTGAACATAGTTGTTGTTGTTGGAGCCTATGTTCCGCATCTCTTGGTTTGAGAATAACAAATACCGTGTTGTATTTGATCTAGTATTTTGTGTGTTTATAGTGTGCAGGTTGTACAGGAACTATAGCTACACATCCCTATGAATAGTTTGCTGATTGGAAATGACTCTCTGGAAAGATAGCTAACGCTCACGTTAGTAGTTAACGCCCAGCATTATCAACCGCTGAGGAGGAATGCCGTCGAGTTGAGGTCGACGAACCTGCGTTCGACGAACTTGGAGTTTCGTTCGACGAATTTGCCTGCGTTCGACGAAAATTCCGTTCGACGAAATGTGAAGGCCGCTCGACGAATTGGAGTTCGACGAACTGAGCTCCTGCACAACAATATTGCGTTCGACGAACTTGAAGCTCCGTTCGATGAAAGTTTGTTCTGTCACGTTCCTGGCGGTTTGCACGATCCTGATGGTGGCGGTTTTTCCGTTCGACGAAGCTGCGTTCGACGAAGGCGAGTTCGATGAAATCATTTTCGTTCGACGAAATTTTGTTCAACCACGCCCCCGAGTTTATGCACGATCTCAGCAACTGCCTCACTAACGTCGCGCATTAACTTTAACGCACGCGTTAACTTCCGAGGCTATTTAAAAGTGCAGCTCCTCTAATTCAAATGAACATAGATGATTCCAGAATTCTGATACTTTGGAGAGAGGTTTGTGTACAGCAATTAAGAGGTCCCCCTTGGGCTAACATGAAGATCTAAAGAAGATTTTGAAGAAGAAGGTCTACAACGCATATTCCATACGAAGGACGATCGTTTCAAGAACGTCAACATCTACATCGACTTCGTCTTCACCTTCAGAATTTCTTGGGGAGTTTCTCTTTACTTATCTTGTAATCTTTTATTTTTCCTTTTAGTATTTTGTGTGGAGAAATCGTTTGGTGAGAACGTCGGATCCGGGAAGGATTCCGTGGGTAAATTCGCCTTGTGTTAGCGACTAGGTCCTTGTGAGGCTTAGGGGGTAATTCGCCGCCTTGTGCGGGCGACTAGGTCGAGGGCAGATCTAGGGGGTGGCTAGAGGCCTCATCTGGGGATAGATAGGCTATAGCCAATCGGTCCTTGAGAGAAGGACCGGTGAAACAACAAAAAAAGCTTTTACATATTTTCGCCTTGATTTCTAGCGTTATAGAAATTAAACATTTGTGTATTCAATTTATTATGAAATAAAATCATGTCTCTTAATGTTCTAATCAATTGATTTTATTTCCTCTTTGAGAATGTTTTAATTTCTATTTCCATCAAAGTATTAAATTTAACATTTGTATAATTATCTTTGAAATACAATAATTATTTTCATTATCTCTGATTTTCTGGAATTGTATTTCATTTAAGATTTCATAAGTAAAATCACTGTGACAATCTTTTTGTTCTGAGGAATATTCTCTGGAGAGCTAACGCTCAGCGTTAAGACTTAACGCCAGGCGTTAGCAACAATTAACAAAAAGTTTGTTTCAATTATTTAAAAAGAAATCTTCAATATAATCCTATCTGGAATATTAAAATATATTTTTCTATAAAATATTCTGAAACTTCAGTCTCAAACTCTGATAAATTTAATTAAGATTCAAATTCAATAAAACCCTTATTCACCCCCCCCTCTAAGGGCGCTGTAAGATCCAACACGTGGTATCAGAGCGAGGTTATTCCAATACGGCTTCACAACCGGGAATAATGGCGCTTCATGATCTCGCATCTTCTAGAGGGGATAATTTTTATGAAAATGAAAAATCATTATGTCCACCATTATTTATGAGTGAAAATTATAATGGGTGGAAAACACTTATGGAAATATTTCTTAAAACTTTGGATATTGAAGTTTGGAATATTACAATTAAAAATACCCCCAATTATTCTTAATAAAAATGAAATGTTTTTAAATGCCAAATCTATGAATAGTCTATATTGTGCGCTTGATCAAAATATTTTCAAACTTATTTATACGCTTCCTACTGCTTTTGAAGTTTGGAAATTTCTTGAGACTACTTATAGTTTTCCTTCCACAGATGATGAACAAGAGCAATTCCTTATTGATCCAAGAGAAGAAACCGATAAGGACTCATGCTTGGAGGAAGATTTATTTAAGAGAGAAGAATGCAATGTCACAATATCGGACTCAAATGATGGCAAAACATCAAGCAAAAGAGAAGACGAAAATTCAACTATGGAGGAGGAATGCGAAGAAGATGTCAAAGGAACCCTTGGTTCAAATCTTGCCTCATCTCATAGCAATGTAAGAAAATCAAAATCTTCTCTTTTTGTAACAAATTCTATTTCTACATATCCTATGCTTAAAATTGCTAAACGTAAAATTTTAAAGTTAAAAATTGCTAATTCCAAATTACGTTTAGAAAATAAATCTTTAAAAGCAAACGATAACGTAGAATCAAATATTGATGTGTTAAATTCACTTTCATGTTCTTTAGTTAAAATTCCTACTCCTTGTTTTGATTGCAATTTTATAAAAGAAAAATTCAAGGATATTGAAAAAGGGCTCTTAGTTTCTAAGGAACATAATGAAAAATTGATAATTGAAAAATGATGTTTTAACTTGTAAGTTAAGACAATTAAAATCTTTTGTTGAAAAAGTTCTAATTTCTAGTAATGACTTTCATCATAAGATTTTGAATAACAAAGATAAATTAACTTACAAAATCATTTCTAAAAAGGACCGTTTTCATACATCAACTCAAAAGGAGTTTAGTTTCAAAAAGAATTATGACCTTCACAAAATTCTTAAGAGTCACTATTATAAGTCTCAATATATTTTCAATAATGACTCAAATTTAAAAACTCCTTTTTATGAAAATCAAACTACAAAATATTATCCTTCATATTATAAGAGTGTGTCTATAAGAAAGAGTGGAAATGAAAATCATCAAAATAAGAATCAATCTTTTAAAACATATTGTAACCTACTCTTTCAACAATCACTTCTAAAGAAAGACAACCACTCTTATAAACTTTTAAAGAATTCATATAATAAAATTCATTATGATTATCAACATCAATGTATTTTGAAAAGTAATTTGAATAAACATAAATCCCAAATGAATTATTTTTCAAACAACTATCATTCCAAAAAGATGTCAAATAATCATAATATGAATTTAAAAGATAAACAATCAAAGTATGAATGGAGGCCCAAAATTAAAAACGAAACACTAACTCCACTTGTAAAGGCCCATTCATCACTATCTCTCCAAAAGCCTACACGATGTATTTGGGTACCCAAAGGAACCATCACACTTGGTCCGCTTTGGATACCTAAATCTCTTATTCACTAGGAATCATCGTATTGCATGAAGTAGAAATAAATTAAAAATGACATATCATTACTCTACTTCATGATATGCTTAATTGCTTTTTCTTTTGTTTGTTTTCTTATTTTTGAGTCAACACGCTAAGGTCACTTAGATATATTATGAAATATGACTTTTACATTTTAAGTCTAATGTTTATCAAATCAAAATTGAATTAAATTGAACATAAAGTCATGATTTTTTGTGATCTATCTTTCCTTTTTTCCTATGTTTCATCCTTTTTAAATTCATTGCGTATAAATGTCTTATATTATCATTATAAATTGAATGCTAAATTTGCTAAATGATATTATCAAGACTAATACAATTACTTTCAAAATTGGATTTAAATGGACTTTTAGGGGTCTTAGGCTAAAATATTAAATGCACAACTTATCGCATATTTGTCTATTTTTCATTGTTGCATATAATAGCCCCTATATTGAAAATCATAATCGAGAAAAATCAGAATCAAATAATATCAAAAATAATGTGTTTTGAATCAAATATAGTAACTCTGTTGCTAACGCCAGGCGTTATCAATAACGCTGGCGGTAGCATATTTTCCTAAAAATTTTGATTTTTCTATTTATTATTTTCTGAAAAATTATTTTACTGTGTTAAGTATCATTGTCTTCTACTTTCAGATAACCAAAACAATTTTGTTTGTCTCTTTAAAAGGATGAATATGAACTATACACACACCACCATGACCTATTAATATCCTATGTTAAAATTCACTATTATCATATATCATAATTCATGATCTATCAAGAATTATCATAAATCAACCTTGGGAATTATGAAATATATGATGGCTATTGGTATTATAGTTTCATATCTTATTTTGTGTGTGTAATTTGTATCTCTATTGTTTGTATGTATCGCATTATCTTTAGACCTAAGAATTAACTTGATATCAATAAGATGAAATCAAATAGAATTGTCACTTATTTCTAGGTCTATGAAAATTCAAAACTCTATGTATGAATACATGCAATTCAATTATATATTTGTCCAATTTTACTTAGCTTTGCACCATGTTGTCCTAACTCATCACACTAGCATTATCACTTACCATAGGAAGAAATCAATATCCATGCTAGTTATATCTTGCAATGCTAAAGTAAATTATATTATTAAAATCTGAAAATCATATTTTCTTTTGTAGTTATTTGCATGAATAAAACTTTTCTAAATGAATTTAAAATTAACAATCTTCGATAAAATTGTAAATCCAAGACTAATCATGCAATTATAACACAGTTAATATATTTAAGGCTTGCACGCTTAGTATGTCCATAATCAATAAACCTATGACATGTGTCTCACAATAGCGAGGGCGTAGGATTGTATGCATTAGAGACCTAACCTCTAAGTCATGTCTTGTCCTTAACCGGGGAGGGTTCCAGTGGGGCCTTGAGAGGCACTGGGGGAAAGAGTGCTAGGTTGAGCGTCGCCTTTTGTATGCATATGTGATTAACACCCTAACCTACGGCATGCGTGCAGCTCCTCATGCCCATCCGTCACTTAGTACAGGGCTAGAGTATAGTCATGTAGTTAAGGTATCTTGATCTTAGATATACTTATATTATATTCATTGCATGAACATTATCTCACTTTTTATACATAAATCATGCATATTTGTTTTTGTTCTAACATTACATATTGTGTTTGCATATTTTATTATTTTGAGCTTTAATGATTTTACAAAACACGAGTACTTGAAAAATCACCAAAAACATGCTAAAAGAGCTTTCAAATCTAATCAATGTACTCTGAAATTTCAACTAAAGGAAGGCCTCTTTTTAATACAAATGAATTTTGAAAAACATTTTTCAAAAATTCAAGAAATGCAGTTCTGTTTTGGCGTTAAGAAGTTAACGCCCGGCGTTAGCTCCTTTGCTTCAAATTTTTTTTTTGAATTATTTCTGGTATTATTTTAATATTTTGTGTTTTATTTCTCTGTTTGTAAAAAGTTTTCTGTCTTTTTATTTCCTTTAAAATAAAATTTTATTTCTTTAAAAAAATATGTGTATTTTCTCATGCATTATTTTTGTTTATTTCTCTGGCATAGAATATCATTTACTGAAAGGGCTATTAAAGACTTCTATGTTTTCCAGAGAATATATATAAAAAAACAAATACAAAATTACAAAACAATTTCAAAGAACAAAAATATATTTTTCTTTATGTGTGTTTATTGTTTTGTGCATATATAAAAAATTCAAAATTTTATAAAAACTGATTGCTATTCATTGTCATTGTCAAGGATGATTAATTATATCAATTAAAGATTAAATACAATGTTTAATTTAACTTTCAAGTTTCTTAAAAGACATTGTTTTGTATTTATCATGCCTTGAATATTATCTTGTTATGTGCAATGATATTGATTGTAGATAAACGTGTGTAGAAACGCTTAGCATACCTCTAAGTATGAGTAATGTATTATGTTTGATAATGATTCATTCACTCACTTATTTTTGATAACCTACATGTGTTTACAATCTTATTCTTACATGATTGTGTAGTGTAATAACATAAATAATTAAAATGCTTAAATAGATTACCTACATAACATTGAATTGGTTATTACAATTCTTTGTCTTTCATGCACTTATTCTTTAGAGAAATGTGGTTTAAAAAAAATGCTATATTTGCAAATCAAGTGAATTCGGAGTCCTTAGTCACTAAACTAAAAAGCAAATAATAAATGACAAGGAAAACTCCACCAAGCACTACCCTCCTGATAACTCTTAATGAGCATTGTGAGGTTGAGCACCTTGGCTAAGAATTGTAAAGTGTCTTGTAGCAAACAATTTATACACCACTTCTCTTAGTACACTGGATCATAAAAATTTGAAAATAAAGCTAAAAAAATATAAAAGTGATCCCCCAAACACTACTTTGCACCCTGATAAGTCTTAATAAGCATTGTGTGTGCAGAGCACCTTGGTAGTTGTACTATTTATTCATGTGCATTGAAATATTGTGGAAGTAATAGTATTTGTGTATTTTAATGTTGTGTTATTTCATTATATTTGTCATGTGTTTTTGATTGATTCATATGTATGTTTTATCAAAACACTAAATGCAAATTTATACACATCATTATCCTTCATAAAACTTCTACTCATGAGAATTGGATCTTAATGCTCATCTATACTATTCTCTACAAACTTAAGTAAATGCACTAGATAGCAAAGCATGACCGCTACAATGTTTATGGTTACTTGAAATGCAAATTTCATTACATTGTAGTCTGTGTATCTTTTCTTGATATTATGAAACCATGCTTACAATTTTTTATCTTAATGGAATAACATCTCTTCAATCTTTAACTCAAACATCAACTTTTCAAATTTAAAACTCATTATCCTTTATATGGTTTTATCTTCTAAAATGATGTTTATGTATAAAAGTGCTTATTATTTTTAACACCGTGTTTTCCTTTCAGCAAGTGGTATCTTAATATAGAATGCTTACTTTATCATGTCAGTTATGTTGCTTACTACTTTATGTTACATCATGCTCATATTTTTCTCAACAAGTAGTATTTAACAAACTTTTGATTGCATCCTATTTTTCTTCTCGACATAAAGTATATTACTCCTTATTATACATACTCACTCCTAAACCATCTTTTGATTCTACCAAAAGGGGAGATTAAATTCCATAAATCTAATATTTATGGGGAGTGCATTATAATAATATTAAACCAAAAAAGGGGTATATTTGTAGGGGGAGTAATCATATAGGAGGTGCATACACTATCATATGCTCGATCATGAAAATCCTTCAATAAGTGGCTCCTTACCTATCTTAAAAGATATACACTCATCCCTACCCACTTTTGTTAATAACAAAGGGGGAGAAGAAATTGAGAAATCTAGTAAAATAGATATTTAGGGGGAGTAAATTATAAGAGAACACTTATGTAGGAGGAGGACTTCATATAGAAAGAGTATGCATTATAGCTATCAAATCTATCATGCTTTTAACATGTTATTCATGCATATCTTATTACCGCACTTATCTATAAACACAAATGGTTTTAAGTTCACTAATTTCTCATACAGGTATTTGTTATTATCAAAAGGGGGAGATTGATGGAGTCTATGTTCCGCATCTCTTGGTTTGAGAATAACAAATACCGTGTTGTATTTGATCTAGTATTTTGTGTGTTTATAGTGTGCAGGTTGTACAGGAATTATAGCTACACATCCCTATGAATAGTTTGCTGATTAAAAATGACTCTCTGGAAAGATAGCTAACGCTCGCGTTAGTAGTTAACGCCCAGCGTTATCAACCGCTGAGAAGAAAACCGCTGAGGAGGAATGCGTTCGACGAAGGCGAGTTCGACGAAATTTTGTTTAGCCACGCTCCTGAGTTTATGCACGATCTCAGCAACTGCCTCACTAACACCGCGCGTTAACCTTAACGCACGCGTTAGCTTCCGAGGCTATTTAAAAGTACAGCTCCTCTAATTCAAATGAACATAGATGATTCCAGAATTCTGATACTTTGGAGAGAGGTTCGTGAACAGCAATTAAGAGGTCTCCCTTGGGCTAACATGAAGATCTAAAGAAGATTTTGAAAAAGAAGGTCTACAACGCATATTCCATACGAAGGACGATCGTTTCAAGAACGCCAACATCTACATCGACTTCGTCTTCACCTTCAGAATTTCTTGGGGAGTTTCTCTTTACTTATC
This sequence comes from Dactylorhiza incarnata, assembly GCA_033032865.1. Taxonomy (NCBI): domain Eukaryota; kingdom Viridiplantae; phylum Streptophyta; class Magnoliopsida; order Asparagales; family Orchidaceae; genus Dactylorhiza; species Dactylorhiza incarnata. Next base: position 1,830,381 of record JAWHQI010000260.1, read on the forward strand.
TTGTAATCTTTTATTTTTCCTTTTTGTATTTTGTGTGGAGAAATCGTTCGGTGAGAACGTCGGATTCCGGGAAGGATTCCGTGGGTAAATTCGCCTTGTGTTGGCGACTAGGTCCATGTGAGGCTTAGGGGATAATTCGCCGCCTTGTGCGTGGTGACTAGGTCGAGGGTAGATCTAGGGGGTGGCTAGAGGCCTCATCTGCGTGGTGACTAGGTCGAGGGTAGATCTAGGGGGTGGCTAGAGGCCTCATCTGGGGATAGATAGGTTATATCCAACCGGTCCTTGGGAGAAGGACCGGTGAAACAACAAAAAGAGTTTTTACATATTTTCGCCTTGATTTCTAGCGTTATAGAAATTAAACATTTTTGTATTCAATTTATTATGAAATAAAATCATGTCTCTTAATGTTCTATTCAATTAATTTTATTTCTTTTTTGAGAATGTTTTAATTTCTATTTCCATCAAAGTATTAAATTTAACATTTGTATAATTATCTTTGAAATACAATAATTATTTTCATTATCTCTGATTTTTTGGAATTGTATTTCATTTAAGATTTCATAAGTAAAATCACTGTGACAATCTTTTTGTTCTGAGGAATATTCTCTAGAGAGCTAACGCTCAGCGTTAAGACTTAACGCCAGGCGTTAGCAACAGTTAACAAAAAGTTTGTTTCACTTATTTAAAAAGGAATCTTCAATATAATCCTATCTAGAATATTAAAATATATTTTTCTATAAAATATTCTGAAACTTCAGTCTCAAACTCTGATAAATTTAATTAAGATTCAAATTCCATAAAACCCTTATTCACCCCCCCCCCTCTAAGGGCGCTGTAAGATCCAACAGTTGTATCCTACAGGACCCTATGAAGAAGATTTCTAAAGAACTAGGAAAATAAGTTACGTTGGAGGGTTGTACTACTTCTCTTAGTATTTGAAGAGTCTTCAATCCAATCTTGTTGCAACCAACAATACAAGCCTTCATAAGTCTATTATATAGCACCACCGATTGGGTCACATTTCGACTGATAGACTTAGACTTTTAACACCTTCTATTTCAGATTTACATATTGTGAAACATTATGATTGTGTTATTTGTTCTCTAGCAAAACAATCTAGATATCCCTTCAATAAGAGTGATACTTTTTCAGATCTAATACATTGTATACTTGGGGTCCTTACAAAGTAGCTACACATCATGGTTTCAAATATTTTTTTAACCATTATTGATGATTATAGTAGAAACACTTGGACTTTTTTAATGTGCTCCAAAGATGAAGTATCATCCCTTATACAATCCATCTTACATATGGTTTAAAAACATTTTAATATTTCTGTGAAAATTTTTCTTAGTGATGATGACTCATAATTTTTTAATCATAAAGTCAAGTCAATCTTTTCTGGAAAAGACATTCTTCATCAGAGTAGTTGTATTTACACACCTCAATAAAATGAAATTCCTGAACGATAGCATAGACATGTCCTTGAAATCGCTCGGGCTTTGAGATTTCAAGCAAATCTACCAATTCCTTTTTGGGGAGAATGTGTGTTTACTGCTACTTACCTAATCAATAAGATACCATCTAGTGTTCTTGGTAACAAATCTCCATTTGAAGTTCTGCTCAACAAAGTTCCACATTATGACAATTTAAAAGTATTTGGGTGTTTAGGTTTTGCTTCCACGATCAATGTACACCGAGATAAATTTGATCCAAGGGCACTTCGTTGTGTTATCATCGGTTATCATCATGGACAAAAAGGATACAAAGTATATGATCTTTGTTACGGGTCGCTCGGGTTCTCTGGTAGACTGGTCGAATTGAACCACCTTAGCTCAGAAGCGAACCGAGCGCGCAAACAGTCAATGAATGAATTAGTAAGTGACACGAAGACTTTTAACGTGGAAAACCCAGAAAGGGTGAAAAACCACGCGGGCGGAGCTGTGCCGGTCAACTTCCACTATCTGCTGGGGGGGTTACAATTAGAGATTAAGAACTCGATGGCGACAGACCGCTGCTCGTTACAATGATAGAGAGAGAACTCTGAGGGTGACATGCCACCTCTTGGAAAACTAAGTACTTCTTCTTCTGAGAACGGTAGTGTGAACTTTTTCGGATCTAAGGACACCAAGACAAGCACACCAAATAATGAACAACAACTCTTCACTATTACTTGGCAAATGATTACACTTTACAACAGACAAGGGCTGAATACAAGTTGCATACAACTTGATTCACAACAACTAAAAGATATAAAGAAAATCTTGGTCGCAGACAGTGTCCGCTTCTCCTCCGCTCGCTACTCGCTAACGCCCGACAACTCCTACCGCGTCGCGTTAGATTTTAGGTCGCTTCTCTCAAGCTCACTGCTCGCACTCGCAGCTCACTGTCCGCACTCGCACTACACTTAACGTCTGGCGTTAACTCCTAACGCTCCGTGTTAGCTTGCGAGTACTCTCTCTCAAAGAACCTTCTCTCTAGGTCACTCGCCGAACTCACTCTGAGTTCTCTCCTATCTTGCTCAGGATTTTTCTCTTCTTTCTAAACGGGGGTCTGCCCTCTTATTTATAGGGAAAGGGAAGACCATCTAGAAGCCGAGCTAACACTGGCATTAGCTCTAACGCTGGGCGTTAACTCACTTCAATATCTAACACTCCCCCTTGAAGTGAGCTCCGGGAACAACTCCGAGGCACGCGCGAAGCTTCTTGAACGGCCCCGCAGATAGGGGCTTTGTAAATATGTCCGCCAGGTTATCTTCGCTCCGCACATGCTCCACCGCAAGTGAGCCACCCAATACCTTCTCTCTGATGAAGTGGTGCTCGATCTCTATGTGCTTTGTCCTTGCATGACACACTGGGTTGGTTACCAGTTTCAAAACACTCGCATTGTCCCCGCGAAGCACAGTAGGTCTGCAGACATTCTCGTCCACATCCTCCATCAGCTTCCTCAACCAGACACACTCCTGAGCTGCTAAAGATGACGCTTTGTACTCAGCCTTAGTGGTGGAAAGGGAAATAGAGTCCTGCTTCTTGCTACACTACGAGATGACAGCATCTCCACAAAAAAAAACATAGTCTGATGTCGACTTGCGATCATCAGCATCACCTGTGTAGTCTGCATCTGTGTACCCATGTAGCTTGAAGTCAGTCTTCTCTCCATAGAGCAACCCCAACTCAAGGGTTCCCTTCACATACTTCAGTATCCCCTTAGCTGCCTCCAGATGAGGCTTCCGCGGCTCCTGCATGTACCGACTAACTCGGTCGACGACAAAAGCGATGTCAGGCCTCGTGATAGTCAGGTAAATAAGACTCCCCATCAGTGTCCGGAAGATCTTCGGATCAGGAAGAATCCTCCCTTCTTTCTTCCGAAGCTTCAACCCAACCTCCAGTAGAACGGAGCTATTCTTCCCCTCCTTCATGTTGAATCTCTTGACGATCTTCTCAGCATAAGCCCTCTGGGAAACGAGCAACCCGCCTCTTCTCTTCTCTACTTGAAGTCCAAGGAAATGGTGCAGTTCACCAAGATCCTTCATCTTAAAGCGAATGGAAAGCTGCTGTCTCAGCGTCGCGACCTCTTCACTGTTATTCCTGGTCACTATCATGTCGTCGACGTACAGCAGCACCAGCACATGAAGATCTCCACTCTTCTTCACGAACATGCTAGAGTTTAAGTCTGAGGCATCATAACCACAGAACTGCAGATACTCTGCAATCTTCCCATACCAGGCTTTCGGCGCCTGTTTCAACACATAGAGGCCCTTCTTTAGCTTGCAGACGTGATGTGGAAGTGACTTGGACACTTATCCAGGTGGTTGCACTATGAATATGTCTTTGTCAATCTCTCCGTACATGAACGCATTCTTCACATCAAGCTGTCATAGCTTCCAACCTCGGCATGCCGCCAAAGCGATGACCGACCTCACTGACGTCATCATCGCCACAGGACTAAATGTCTCCTCGTAGTCCTCTCCATAGGTTTGCGAGAACCCCCGAGCGATAAGCCTAGCCTTGTACTGCTCTACTCCTCCGTTGGCTCTCTTCTTAACCGTGTACACCCACTTGCAGGTGACAGGTTTGATGCCCTCCACCATGAGAACAAGGTCCTGTGTCTCATTCTTCTCCAGAGCTTCCATCTCCTTATCTATGGCCACGTCCCACTCCTTGGTGCCAATATCATCTTCAAAGCGGGCAGATTCCCTCTCGTCGAGTGGTCCTGCAAAGAAGCAAGAGACCACACTCACGAAGCTCCCCTCCTTATAGCGAGCAGGTGGGGAGATGGTCCGCTTCGACCTCCTCAAGGCTTGGCCACTCTCTACCACTCCGGGAGAATCCTCCTCTACACCACTTCTCCCATCAACTCTTGGAGCACTGCTCCCCCTGCTTCTTGAACATGAAGCCCCCCGAGCCAGATGACAAAGGGGCGCTGGGAGATAGCTCCAACTCCACAGTAGAGTCCTCAATGACTCTCTCTCTCTTCTCCCCTGCTTGAACCTCCACTCTCCGGCAACACCACAGAAGAGACTCCCTGATACGAGATCAGTTCGTCAAACACTATGTCGCGCGAGACGACAAACTTATGGGTCTGCGGATCCATGCACTTCCACCCCTTCTTCCGCTCATCGTAGCCCATGAAGACACACTTCCGTGCATTCGGCTCCAGCTTGGTTCTCTGAACATCCGGAACGTGCACGAAGCAGGTAGAGCCAAAGACTCTCATGTGACCTACATTTGGCTTATCCCCGAACATGAGCTGGTGTGAAGAAACCATCCTGTTAGGACTCAGAGGTAGTTGATTGATGACGTGGGTTGCACACGCCATTCCCTCCGCCCATAAGGCCTTGGGAATCCCCTTGGCATATAGCCAACTTATGGTTGTCTCCACCATATGGCGGATCTTCCTCTCTACGACCCCATTTTGCTGAGGGGTGTGGGCGCAAGAGAGCTCTCGCCGAATGCCAAACTTCCTGCAGAAAGAAGCAAAAATGTTAGAGGTAAACTCCCCCCCCCCCCCCCATTATCATTTCTCAGCTTCTTCACCTTGAGGTTCAGCCTCCCCTCCACAAGTTCCTTCCACTCCTGGAACTTCTCAAACACCTTAGACTTATCCCTCAGAAAGTATACCCACGTGTATCGGGTGTAGTCATTCATCAGAACCAGCGCATACTTATTTCCTCCATAAGTAAGGGTTGCGCACGGCCCCATCACATCAGCGTGTATGCACTCAAGAGGTGCCTTACACTTTGTCTCCGACTTGTCAAACGGAAGTCGATGTGACTTTCCATATTGACAGCCCTCGCATACATGGTCGTCGCCGCAAGAAGAGAGATTAGGCAGGTCGCTCACCATGCCTTTTGCAGTCATCATCTTCAACTTGTCCATCCCCAGATGACCTAGCCTCTCATGCCAGATCACTGTGCTGTCGTTAGTCTTCAGCTTGTCCATATAGGCATTTGCAGAAAGAACATACAAATCCTTCACCCTCCTCCCGGTGAGCGTGACATCAACATCAACAGACGAAATGTTCTTCAGAAACATCACCTCCATCGGTCCAAACAACACGTGTTATCCTGCATCCACTGCATTTGCAATCGAGAAGAGATTCTTCTTCATGCCCGACACATGATACAAACTCTTCAGTGTCATGGGATTCTCTTCACTTCCAAGGGATATCATCCCTTCTTGCTCCACGGGATGCATTGTATCATCCACAGTGATGATAACAATTGTTCCTCCATATGCCTTCAAAGAGGCAAACTTAGACACATCTCCAGTGAGATGGTGCCCGCAACCGGAGTCCACTATCCAGTCATTCTCAAAATTTACGGAGGCTAAGACATCGACTGACGTTGTCGTCATCTCAGCCAGGAAGCAGTTGTCTCTGCCTCCACCACCCTGGTGGCCTCTACCTCTCGCTCCGCCTCTCCAGTGTCCTTCCTCCTTCTCAGCAACATGCATGACCGACCTTTAGATTAAACCGGCAGTCCTTTGCCATGTGCCCGTACTTCTTACAGGCATAGCAAAGAAGTCTCCCCTTCTCATCACGCGTAGGGAGAAGCTTCCTTCTATCTCCTTGAGACGACGTTGACGACCCATCTCCGGAGTTCTTCTTCTTCTTGTCCCAGGACTTCTTCTTGCCTGAGAACAACACCTCGCTATCTCCTCCTGAGATAGACACTCCTGTCATCTGCTTCGCCAAGCTCTCATGTGACGACAGCAGGTTCTCCAACTCCAGTAAGGAGGGCTGAGTAGCCCAACCTTGCACCCAAGTAATGAAGGGAACATACTCCTTCCGCAGGCCTCTGAGTATGTGCCTCTTCACCTTCGCCTCAGAGATCGGCTCATTAGGATCCAAGGCTGAGATCTCTGCACATGGATTCTTCACATTCAAGAAGAAGGTGGATATCGACAACTCCTCTTGAGTGGACCGTGCCAACTCATTCTCTATGAACTGTAGCCGAGCTACATTCTTCTTGTTGAATAGCCCATCGAGGGCTTTCCAGATCCCAGAAGCTGACTTGCAACCCACGATGTGGTCGAACAAGTCAGGAGTAATAACTCTCTTCAGAGTGAACTCCGCCTTGGCGTTGGTCTTCCTCCAAGACCTCACAGCTGGACCATTTTCTTCGGTTGGCAGAACTTCCTCTTGCTCTTCTCCACCAACAACCTCCCAAAGGTCCTCTCCGAGTAGGTAGCTCTCCATGCATGACTTTCACTTCTTGTAGTTTGTCTGAGTTAGCAACTCAATGCCAATATCTCTCGCATAGCCTCCTCCGTCGTCCATCTTGGTTACTCAGTGCTTGTTTCTCAGTGCTTGTTCCAACCTCTCTCAAATACCATGTGAAATTTTCCGGATCTAAGGACATCAAGACAAGCACACCAAATAATGAACAACAACTCTTCACTATTACTTGACAAATGATTACACTTTACAACAGACAAGCGTTGAATACAAGTTGCATACAACTTGATTCACAACAGCCAAAAGATATAAAGAAAAACTTGGTCGCAGACAGTGTTCGCTTCTCCTCCACTCGCTACTCGCTAACGCACGACGTTAACTCCAAACGCGCCACGTTAGCTCTTAGGTCGCTTCTCGCACTCGCAGCTCACTAGCCGCACTGGCACTACACTTAACGCCTGGCGTTAACTCTTAACGCTCCGCGTTAGCTTGCGAGTACTCTCTCTCAAGGGACCTTCTCTCTAGGTCACTCATCGAACTCACTCTGAGTTCTCTCCTATCTCGCTCAGAATTTTTCTCTTCTTTCTAAAGGGGGGGGGGGTCTGCCCTCTTATTTATAGGGAAAGGGAAGACCATCTAGAAGCCGAGCTAATGCTGGCGTTAGCTCTAACATCGGGCATTAGCTCACTTCAATATCTAACAGGTAATGAGAACAAAAGTGAGAACACTGGGTCGCCTTTCGAGAATCGAAGGATTCCCGAATCACTTAGGAAAATGGTCTTCCGGATCGAAGGAAATCTCAAAGTCCATGAAGGAGATCTTCGAAGCCCGAAGGAGATCTTCGAGCGCCGAAGGAGGAATCAGAGGAAATCTTCAACAGAGCTTACTCGGGTGCAGAAAGCAAGGTGTCTTGAAATAAAGGCCCTGAGCTCCTTTTATAGCTTTGGTCAGGGGTATTCCGGTAATTTTGTCATCGTAACCACCGTAACCACCTGACGGGCGAATCACGCTGGTTGATTTGGAGCACACGGATCGCCATTTTTCATAAATGACCGTTTCGCCCTTCGGGCAGTTCGGGCAGCTTCATTGAAGGTGATGAAGGCGAAGAACGAGACCTGCAATCTGAGAAATAAAGAAAGGTTAATTGCGCGCTCGCAACAAACACGAAAGCGTTCTGAGCGCGCAACGAACATGAAAGCATTCTGAGCACGCAACGAACACGGAAGCGTTCTGAGCGCGCAACGAGCACGAGAGCGGTCTGAGCACGCGACAAGCACATGAGCGCTCTAAGCGTGCCACGAGCACATGAGCGCTCTGAGCGCGCCACGAGCACGAGAGCGCTCTGAGCGCGCCATGAACACGAGAGCGATCTGAGTGAACGGAGATTGAGCGAGTGCGATTGGAAAGCAGTTGCTATGAATGCGAGGACGTGCCCTCCGAAAGTCGCGTCTTTCGAGAAATAGGGAAACACGCCCCTTAGGGAAAAGGGGGTTCCGACCGCATCCCGCAAAAAGGGGGGGGGGGGGGGGCTTGGCCGCACCCCCATTTGGGGTGCAATTTGGCTGCATACCCAAGGGGGTGCGGTTGGGCCGCACCCCCTATCATGGGGGTGCGGGCTATCCATACCACAGTAGTGGGGTGCGGTACTAATCACAGCCTAGTAGTGGGGTGCAACTTTGATCGTGTCTGGCGCTGATGGAGTGCGAGCTGCGTGTCGACGGATTCCTCCACTCCCATGATCATGGGTTGGACTTTAACCCCACTAACTCCACTTCTCGTTAGTGGAGCCTCCTCTAAACTCACCCCGGGAGTGCCTATGAATCTATGAGTTCACATCAATCTTCTATCTCATAAAAATTTCATTAGTCGAGATATGAGATTTTATGAACATATCTTTCCTTTCACGCAATCCATTCCTCCCACTTCAGCATGTATACTATTTTACTGATTCTGATTTAAGTATTGACAATATTCAAATATCTCGATCGTCCGCCGCCGCGCCTCACCGCCGCAAAGGGACGCGGCCGGCCTCCCGTCCGACCATCGCCGCATGCACGCGGCTGCGAAGGGACGCGACCAGCCTCCCGCCTGGCCGCGGCCGCAGCTCGCGGCCGCATGCACGCGACCTCGCCCCCGGCCGGTCCTCGCCAAAACCAAACCCCACTACGAGGGGAGTGGTCGGCCGCCCGCCCGGCCACCCGTCGGCCAGCGCCAGGCAGCCGGATCCTCGCCGTCAGTTGTCCGCCTCGCCGTCGTTGGTCGGTTCTCCTCCAATCGAACCATTGCCCGCCGCGTAATCTCCACCATCCCGATCGTCGATTAACCACCTTGTAACCACCCGTCATGGGAGGGTGCGCATAACCGAATTTAATATTCGGTGTGTGTATAACGAGTTTACTAAAAATACGCGTCATGAATTATAAGAAAGTGGTCTGCAAATAGCTTATAAAGTGGTTATGGTCTGCAGATAACCGCGTAACCACCATCACCACCTATAAATAGGGCCTCAGGGTCCTCCTTCATTCCATATTCTTCTCCCCCTCTGCCTTCGCCTCCTATGCACGTGAGAGCTCCTCAAGGAACCCCTTGAAGATCTCCTTCGCCTTCGAAGACTCCTTCGAAGATCTCGAGCGCCTTGAAGATTCTTTGAAGGTCTTCTTCCTTCCTCAAGTGCTCATGCACACGTTTCGGTCCGTACGCACCACAGCAAGCGCCCCGCGCGCCCCGCAACCAGCATTCCGCTCACAACGCCCTCAACTCAGCAGGAAACCCTCTAGTCGGCAACAAGTCCACCGCTCCAGGTTCCTCGACGCACCATAAGAGTCAAGCCGCAAACGTCAAGCAGCGCAAAGCACGCTCCCTCAGCTTCCGAGCACCAACAGAAAATCTCAAAGCATACAGAGCGCACCGCTCCCCACTGTAGCAAAGAAAAGACTCAGCTTTGTGAGTGGTGACCTATCACTCTCCCAACCCATCTCTCTCTCCCCCGATAATTGTAACGAGGAGCGGCATGTCGCCCTCGCCTTCTCTGCAAAGCATTGTACAAAACCAACAAATAGTGAAGTTTGATCGGCACAACCCCGACCGTGTGAGTTTTCACCTATTTTCGAGGGTTTCCACGTTAAAAAAAAGTCTCTTGCCAGCCGCCTCTGTCACAACACGCATTTTCTCAATATATTAAATATATATCAGAGCGAGAGAAAATACGCATCGTGACAGTTGGTATCAGAGGGAGGTTTTGTTCGACAAGTTGGTCGAGCGACGGAGGCGGCGTTTTCTTGAATCTTCCGGTCGCCGCTGACGGAGCTCCGGTGGTCAAAATCGCGAACCGAGCTTAGATCCGGGAAGCTCTCGACGAGAGCTTCGCACTCGTGGTAATTTCCTTCCGTTTCGTGAAACTTTTTCGTTAGGATTTTTCGGCCCTAACCTCTTTTCGCCCGATTTCTTATAGATCTTGACTTCTCCCGCCTTCTCTCACCCCGATCTACAACGTGGAGCGATTCGAAAAAAATTTCCGGCGAAACCTAAGGCAAGTGGTGGTTTTCCCCTTCCTTTGCTCCAAATTGATAATCGTAGGATTGTTAGAATAATTTTTAATTGCTTGAAATTGTGTCTCACCGCGTCGAAAGCCCGTTTTTGCGTGCTCGTCGCCGCCGGAATTTCGTTGGATTGCCCTATTTCGCTAAATTTGTGACACGCGATCGTAGATATTTTCCCCTCTTTTTCCTACCAAATTAATGATATTTTTGTTGTGTATAATCGGCCGCGTGCGCCGTCAAGTCCATTTTGCGTTCGTCGATCAAACTTCACGCATCAAATTTGTTGCTTCATGTTGGTTATATAAGTCTGTTGATTAAGTCCTTCCACCCGTCCTGAGGTTGATCACTCACCGAGTGGGCCCCGTTTCAGTCGAGCTTGTGCGTCGAATTTATTCGAAGAGTTTGAGTTGTGATTTGACAAGGCCGATTTGCCTTGCCAAATTCCGTACTTAAGACTAGTAGGAACTAGTCTAGTTTGGTCGTGCTACTCTCGAGTTATATGTCGTTGTTTCGGGACCGTTGGTGTTAGTGGTTTTAAACCACCGCTGATAACTTCTAAAAAAAAAGAAGTTATTAACTCCCTTATTTTAGTAAATATTGAGAAAATATACGAAATATAACGATGAATTACTAATATATTTCATATCTGTAATTGTGGACAGTTTATCGGCAAACGATCAGCATATTTGTGCAGGAGTGCGAAAAATCCATGAAAGAACGGACAAATTTAAGCTGGAATTATATTGCTGGAAAGAATGGAGCAGATTGGTCATAACCGGGTCGTAACATAGCGATTTAAATTGAATATTTTGAACCAAAAGTACAACATTTCGAAATAATAAAAAAAGGCCTGCGGTTCCTGTTGAAAGGACGCCCCTTTTCAGCCTTTTGGACTGTAGCATGGCAAATAAAAGAAGAATTTAGCAGTTTCAAAGGGGAGAGACGGGATTATTTCGAGAGGGAGAGAGTTACGAAATACTTTTTAGAGAGAGAGAAAGAGGAAAGAAAAGAAGAGCCTTTTGGGGAAGAAGAAAGAGAATACAAATTTGAGCAGATTTGGCAACAAAGAGGACGAATTCCTGCGCTAATATTTAGGATCCGAACAATGTCTTGTAAGATCTTTTCAATTTTGTTTGTCATTTCAAGGATCATGAACTAATTCTTCGTATCTTGTATGTCGTGAGTACTAGTTTTTGTTGTGATGTTTAATTTATAATTTTTTTTCCGTATGATTTCTTGGTTTGCTATCTTTATCAATGTTATGATTTATTACGACAGATTTGAATAATGTTTATCTTCAACATTTCGTGGTGAGATTCGAGAGATGAATCACGATTTATTTAAGATAAATACTTAATGTTATGCGGCGAGATTCGAGAGATGAGTCGCATAAATATCTAATTTAAATCTTTACTTTTATACTACGCCGTGAGATTCGAGAGAGGAGCGGTGTGTTTACATCATAATTTTGATATAATAAAAGAGAGAGGAAGAGATTCCATCACCTTAATTATTAGCAAAAGCGATTTGAGCAATTTAATTTACCTAGCATTTTTCTAAGTTAGAGATAACTAGCGAAATCTAGGTTATGGGAATTCATAGATCGAGAGATTATGATTCCTAGTTTTTAATCGAGCAAGATAGTGAAACAAATATAATGCATCGGTATATTTAGCAAATATCACAACAAATCTAGGAAAGCGATATACAAGATTCCTTTCTCTAAAAGTTGATAAAAATTTACTTAAGTACTTTTAGCATTTTAAAAATTAGTTTTAAATATTCTGCAAATTAGTTTCGTCCAACCAATCGAATTATTTAACTTGGATTTAAGGAAAAGAGTAAACTAATATTCATAAGCGTTAGAGTTTTCACTTCTCCGATGGAACGATCTTAACTCACTATTATATTACTTGAGCCGGCACGTATACTTGCGTATATACACTAAAGGCGTATCAACCGCCACAGTGTTTGTATGCTCGAATTGATAAGTTGCGAGTGTCACCTGAGGTGTGTATTGTTTGAATTTTTTTTTACTGTTGGTGTGCTGGCGGAAGTATCTCCCACCACAGTTACTGAATATATTCCAGTTCGGGTGTGTTTGGCTATGCGACCACCTTACCCTTGGGCCCCTTGTGGTGTTTGTTTCTGTGGGTGTGCTGGCGGAGGTATTCCCCCCACAGTCACCAGATGTTTATCGGTGTTAGTTTTTGCCAATCATTTTAGAATTTTATAACATCATTAGTGCTCACTTTTATAGCTGGGTGTTCAAGCCCTTGCCTTTTTCCGCACCTGCGGTAGTCAGGTATTACGTGAATTTTTACGTAAGTTTCTGTCTGCTATTACTCAGCTTTTCTTATTACTGTACTGCCTCTTTTGTTTAGCCAGTCTTGGGTTGGTACCCATGTCGACCGTTGTTTTTACTTGCTTTGTTTTTTCTGCCGCCACTTGTACCTTCTTGCTGAGGTGTTCTGTCTTTGGAATGCCTCAGGCTCAGGGCAGTAGCTGGTTGCAGAGCTAGAGTTGGTGGTGTTGCCGCATTGCAGTTGCTGTTGTTTTCCCCTCACCGCTGTGAGGTAGTCTTTTGTCGTTTTGCTTTGTTTAATTCAGACATACTGTTGTTATCCGTGGGTTTGTGTTAGGTTGTTGACACCCACTGAATTTTGCTGTCATAGACACTTTGCTAGCTGCTAGTTGTTTTCTTGCCTTTTTATAATGATTTACTTGCATTTGAGAGGTTTTATGCTAGGTTGCATGTTAGGTATTTTAAAGTATAAAGCCTATATTATTACATTATAACATCTCTTTTAAAGAAAATGTCACTCTATTTTAAAGTCTATAAAAACCTTTTAATTTCTTGCATATATAGAAATACCTAGAAGTCTGCATATCATATTGTGGTATTGGTCTATCATACTCATATAGGTTACTCAACGTATAAACTAAAGATTTTCCGCTGCTTAATTTCTATTTACACTAACACTTGTGGATTTGACAATCCACCGAACCGAGAGACACGGTTAATCGACATAACTTAAATCATGTTTTGAAACAGTATCTCATGGGTTTTCATGATGGTTAATGGGATTAGGATTCGCCTGAGCGCCTGCAGTTGTTCCATGCATGGCGTGGCATCACAATGCGTATTTCCTCTCGCTCTGATATATATTTAATATATTGAGAAAATGCGGGTTGTGACAGCCTCCTTTTCACAACTGTAATTTGGCAAGAAAAAAAGATCCCTACAATCCTCTCTGCACGCACGCGTACCTAAAATTCTCTCTCCCCCAAGAGTGTTTTTCTCTTTTTAATATAATACATATATAAATTATTATTTTAGCATATATATGATTGCAAATTTGCAATGCATAATGTTTTAATATACAGGAACTTATAATAACGTTAATTATTGTATAAAATAAAGCTGACATAATTAAAATTAAGTAATAATTAGTGCTTGTAATATAAAAAGTGTGATAGTGCACGGTAGTTCCCACTTTGTACCTCTGAAATACGAATTTTTGACATTTCGCACTTAGAATCATTAAAATTGACATTTTGCACTCCCCCAATTATAGATTTCTGGCACTTTGCACCCCATGCCGAAATTTCAAGGGTATTTAGGTCGAGCGGCACCAAAAATATTTATTTTGGCACTTTGCACCCCAAATTACCGGCGATGCCCTGACCTAAACACCCTCAAATGAGTATTTTTAGTGCTGCCCGAACCTAAACATTTTTGAAGTTTCGGCATGGGGTACAAAGTACCAGAATCAATAAATAAAGGTGCAAAATGACAATTTTAAAAATTCAAAATGCAAAGTGTAAAAAGTACGAGCCATGTTTCCTTTTAAGCCAATCAAGAGTTTCACCTACATTTATGCTAAGCCTTCACGCCTGTAGCGGTTGCCGGTTAGCTACTGGCCACAGCTTGACACGCGACATAGACATGTAAGTGTAACGTGGAGCTTCCCGGTGGGAGAAGTTCTGCTGTTATCGGATTCAAATCCGAGGAGAAAAGCCGGCAATCATCTCTCCCTCCCTCTTCTCCATCTCCGTCTCCCCATCTGGTTTTCTGCCGGTTTTTGGATCTTCGAGGAGTCTCGCATTTCGAACACAGGAAGTGGAAAGCCCGCTGTTCCTTCCAGAGGAGAGGGCGAAGGTAATGAGAAACCTTCGTCGATTCCTAATATGCATCATTAATGCCCCCATTCTTTCACTCTCTCCTTTACCACCAGATTTCTCGATTTTGTTTATTCAAAAAATAAGTGACCGTTATCGTGTTCTGATGAGATATGCGGATTAGTCGTGAATAGAATATCGAGATTTTACTTTGGTGAGGATGTCCCAGTTGATCTGGATTAGGGATATGGAGCCAGGCTATGGCTTTCGCTGATTTTTGAGATCATTGAAATGCTAGGTTTTCTGCTGCTATGAACTTTTCCAAGATTGCTGCCGCTTGTTCATTGTCTACGGCCCTGTTTGGCTGTTTCCGTGCGGTGTTTTTCATTTCAGCTCCATCGCTTTTCTCTAATCCAAGCCGAGCTCAAACTTCATGTAAGATTAAATTACCGAAGAAGCATAGTGGACGAGAAGAGCTAATCATCTATCTCTAGATCTTCTCCAGCCATGGTCTTGGTTAGTTTGATGGATGAATTGTTCGATTGAAGTAATTTTGAAGAAGCTGGGTTGAGTAATCTGTCGAGATTTTTGTGTTGAAGGTCTAAATTCTCGATTACTGATCTTATATTGATGATGAAATACCGGCGGCTGAGAAACTGCATTGCTGTGTGATACAGTTTGATCAGGAAGTTTGGTTTGGAATGATTTTAGGGTGGAGGTTTGCCTCTCACTGTTAGATAGTAGATTGATTGATACATTATTTGTCTTGTATAGAATATTAGTTTTGTGTGTATATTGTGTGCATAAATAGAGAATTTTATGCTCCATCAACTAAGCCGGCTGATGAAAACAATTACAATCATGCAAAGAAAAGATAAGGGCGCCCACTCAGTTCTTCTTATTGGACTAATTTTTTAAAGAAATTTTGACAAACTATACCCTAGAAGAGAACAGAGAAACTCAGTTCTTCCTTCCGATGTCGAGATTTCTAGAAGTTTTGATAAACTATACCCTACAACTCATTATCTTTTTTATTTAACAAAGACATTAAATACTCACTTGACCTTGTGATCAAGGGGCAAGTCTTCAGGAATCCTCCATGCTTAAGAACAGCCAACCTGGACCCAATTTTTGTTAGAAATTTTGTAATTTAAACATTTATTTTATAATGTTTTATTGGAGCCTAGTATGATGTTTGGTGTTTGACTCCTCATAATTGATGAAAAACTCCAAAACCAAATCGAGGGAATCCAAATGTTTAGAGGAAACATTTCATGAAGGAAATGATGAACACATTAGTCCCACAATGTCAATTTCTAATCTTGTTAGTAAGTATATAAATGAATTCACTCTTTCTTATTTATTCAAAGGAACATAAGGAAGATCTATGAACCACACACGCGCGCACGCGCACGCATCGCACCTGACCAAATTCGGATTTGGGATTTGGGATTTGAGATTTGGGATTTGAGAAATAATTAAATTGTATTTTTTGCACAAGATAGTTTCACTTCTTTTATTCGGAGTTGCGTCGAATACAAGTCGGAGTTTCGTCAACTTGCATCGAGTGAAACTCAAAGTGGCGTCGACAAGATCGCCTGAAGTTGGAGTTGCGTCGAATAGAACTCGACGCACCCGACTTGCGTCGACTGGAGTTGCGTCGATAAGAACACGAAGCAACCACCTTGCGTCGATAAGTTCTCGATGCTTGCGGCGACAAGCAGTCCGTCGGCTTGACCTGCGTCGATAAGAACTTGACGTAACGTTGAGTAGCCTCAATATGATCTCGACGTAACGTCGATATGAATTCGACTCGACCTCTGTCGTTTTGCGTTTTTTTTCTTCGCAGTTATTACGCGTAATTTTCTAACCGTTTCTTTTACGCGTTTTCTCGCCATTACTCCTTTACGTTGAAAATCTTCAACGTTTCTCTGCACGATTAACACTTACCAATTATAACCGTTGTAATCAATTACGTGTTAATTTTTTACCGTTTTACGAGACTCCTATATAGGAGATTTTTCTGAATCATTTTAGACACGCTTTACAGAAAACAGTTTGCTCTCTCTCTCTCTCTCTCTCGTTCTTACGACTTTTACCGTGATTCTATTTTCTTCACATTTGCTTCATTAAGTAGGAGTTCGGGTGCTCTGTGCTTCTTCGGTGTCCGCACACATCAGAGTTTTCGGGATCTAGTCAGGTGTTGTACCTTGGAGGAGTGAGCATAGGTTGAAAGCTCTGCCGGAGGGTGATGCAACTTCTTTAGGGCAGTGATCACACACCTTACCCAGACTCGATTCTAAACTATATATATATTGTGTTCTGATTTTCTTTATTTCCCATCCCTTTGTTTTAAACTCTTGTCAAAATTTATTTTTGCAAAACTGAAGGTTTTCATTAGAATCCTGTTATTCAAGGTCTGTAATTCTATTATAAGAGTTTTTTAAAATCCAAATAATATATATTAATATAGGAATATATGAAAAATATTTCATCAATCCTACGAAGCACCGGTACGCCTAAAACAGGACCGTGCCCATACTCGGTATGTTTCTGGTACGGGTACGCGCTTGGTACGCCGCAATACGCATTTATCGTTAATTCTGCAGCTCCCGTTGCTTACGCTGCTGCGCCCGCTGCTGGAGCTCCCTGCTTACGTTGTTGCGCCCGCTGCTGCCGCTCCCTGCTTACGCTGTTGCGCCCGCTGCTACTGTTGCCGCTCCCTGCTTACGCAGTTGCGCCTGCTTACGCAGTTGCGCCTGCTTACGCAGCTGCGCCTGCTTACGCTGCTGCGCCTGCTTACGCTGCTGCGCCTGCTTACGCTGCTGCGCCTGCTTACGCTGCTGCGCCTGCTTACGCTGCTGCGCCTGCTTACGCTGCTGCGCCTGCTTACGCTGCTGCGCCTGCTTACGCTGCTGCGCCTGCTTACGCTGCTGCGCCTGCTTACGCTGCTGCGCCTGCTTACGCTGCTGCGCCTGCTTACGCTGCTGCGCCTGCTGACGCTGCTGCGCCCGCTGACGCTGTTGCGCCTGCTGCTGTTGCTACTGCTCCCTGCGCCCGTTGCTACTGCTGTCGCTCCCTACACCCTCTTCTTCTTCTTCTTCTTCCGCTTCTTCCTCTTCCTCTTCTTCTTCCTCTTCTTCTTCCTCTTCCTTTTCCTCTTCTTCCTCTTCCTCCTCCTCTTCCTCCTCTTCTTCTTCCCCTTCTTCTTCTTCTTCTTCTATTACAGTGTGTGTTCTGTAGAAGTTCTGTAGAAATTTCCGTTTTCTACAGTAATTCTGTTGTGTTTCAGTAGAAGTTCTGTAGAAATTTCTACAGAAAATCTATTACAGTGTTACAAGAATTTCTGATTTCTACAGAAATTCTGTTATTGTGTTACAGAATTTCTGTTCTGTACAGAATTTCTGTTCAATACAGAAATTTCCTTATCAAATTTTATTGTTTTGAGAATTTATAATTGCTTTTTTAATATATACATATATATTTATTATATTTAATACAACGTATCCCGCCGTACCCGTATCCTTGGTTCTTATCGTATCCGGTACCCGTACCCGTACCAGTGCTTCCTAGCATCAATCTAAAGAAGTTGTAGATCCACATCACATAATCTCTTGCGAAAGGGTCGTGTTGGGCTATCATCCCATAAACCGTCTAGTATCAGTGAGATCCCGTCATTGGGTATTCCTTGTGAAGTCCAAGAATATTAAGATAAATAAAATCAAATAATCAAAATGATTTTCTCTGTTTTTATTTTCATATGTACTGAGATTTATTGTATGTATTTTAAATTCCAGAAATATGTCATGACATCTAGATCTGAAGATTCTATCGGGATTAAACCCGAAAAATTTAACGGAAACGGCTTTTGTCGTTTGCAAGCGTAAGTAGAATATTGGCTTAACACTTTAGGTCTTTTATCTGCCATTTTTTATGTTCCTGCTGTAGAAACTGAAAACCCCAGCGCTGCAACTGCAGTCGCCCCATCTCTTCTTTCGTCTTCATCTTTCAGTGCAAATCCCACTAGAACTTATGTTAGACGTATTCCCTATAGAGATCCGGTAGATATAGAATATTATTATCGCAACCGAATCCTTAGTGTCTTGTCTGACAGCCTCTACGATGTCTTCCTTCAATATCATACGGCTAAGGATTTGTAGTATGCTCTTGAAGCACGCTATAACCTTGATAATACGGATATAGAACGTTACAACGTTTCAAACCTCCACAAATTCAAGATTGATGTCTTCAAGCCTATCAATCCTCAACTCCATCAACTTGATGAGATATTGTCCAAGATCCGAGCCGATGAAACAATTCTATCCGAAAATTATCTAGTGGCATGTCTCATCGATTCTCTTCCTGATTCTTGGTCCGGTTTTAGTACTAGACTAAGGCATGATCAATCCGGCCTGACTTATGTTCAAATCTAAAATACTATCCGCATAGAGGAGGAACATAAGAACAAGAGTTCTAAAACCCCCAAAGACTACGCACCTAAAGTAAATCTCACTGAATCTCATGACAATTATTCCTCTCACCATCACTTCAAAGGTAAGGGCAAGATCCATAAGAAACCTTTCCGTCTAGGTTCCCGCCATAAGAAACATAATCATCCCAAGCCTGGTCCTTCAAACCAAAACCTAAGCAAAAGGAAATGATGCTTCATCTGCGGCCGCACAAATCATCTGCCTACCAATTGCTTCTACAAAAAAACAGAACCCATGAATGACAAGTCTCGTGGTGACAAGCCTCAAACCAATATGATCTAAGCACCGGATCTTCAGGTTAAATTATTCTCCTAGTTTTCTTCTCGCTTGTTCATCAGATTGGTGGCTTGATTCTGGAGCAAATGTTCATACCTGTTTTGATCATTCTTGCTTTGCCACCTTTTAAGACATCAGTAGAGGAAGCGTGATCTTAGGAGATGCTTCTTCGGCACAAATTCTTGGTCGCGGGCAAGTGGATCTTAGGTTGACATCTGGGAAGACACTAGCCTTGCATGATGTGTTTTATGTGCCGAGTGTTAGGAAGAATCTAGTGAGTAGATCCTTGTTAGTAAAGAAGGGTTATAAAATTGTTCTAGAGTCAAATAAAGTTGTAATAACATTAAATGATAAATTTGTTGGAAAAAGATATATTTGTGATGGTTTATTCAAATTGAATATTGTTGATTTAGAGGTAAATCAAATTTCATTTTCTATAGTTCCATGTTCATCTTTTATGTTTTAGCATGCTAGATTAGGACATGTGAATTCAAATTGTATGAAAATAATGATGCCGTTAAATTTAATTCCTAAATTTAATATTGCACTAGGTGCTAAATATGAAATATGTGTGCAATCTAAATTTTCTAGAAAACCTTTTAAATCAGTTAAAAGAACTTCAAAACTTTTAGAGTTAATTCACTCGGATGTGTGTGACTCGAACCGTCAACCTACTATAGGTGAAAATAAATATTTTGTAACTTTTATTGATAATTTCACTAAATATTTTCACATATATTTATTAAAAATTAAAGATGTATTTTCATATTTTAAGATTTTCAAAGCTGAAGTAGAAAAATAGTTAGGATCATCAATTAAAATTCTTAAATCCGACCGAGGTGGAGAATACACTTCGAATGAACTAACCAAGTTTTGCAAAAAACATTGGATTATTCATCAAGTTACTGCTCTATATTCTCCTCAATTAAATGGTGTAGTTGAACGTAAAAATCGGATCTTGATGAACATGGTCAATGTCATGTTAGCCCAGTCCGGTGATCCATAAAATCTTTGGGGAGAAACGTTGCTCACATCCTCTTTCATCCTTAATAGAATTTCTTCAAAACATGATAATAAAACTTCTTTTGAATTATTTAAATTAAGAAAATCTAATCTCCAAATTCTTCGAGTGTGGGGGTTGTTTGGCTAAGGCAGCAATCCCTGAACCTAAAAGAAAGAAAATATGACCTAAATATTAGACTCCATTTTTATAGGTTATGTTTCTGATAGTAGCGCTAATAGATTTCTTATTACCAATTCTCTAATTTTTGAAATATCAAATAACACTATTATAGAAGCTAGAGATGCCGTTTATTTTTAAGATAAATTTTCATATAAATTAGACAACTCATCTCAACCATCTTCTGGCTCATTTCAATCTTCCTCTAATGTAGATCCATTAGAAATTGATGAACCTAGAAAAAGCAAAAGAGTTAGAACCGAAAGAACTTTTAGAGAGGACTACTTCACATATTTAGTTAAAGGAGATCATAATTCATATGAGAAAGCTATGACCTCATCTGATTGTCCCTTTTGGAAAAAAACTATAAATTCAGAAATTAATTCTATTCTAGAAAATAAAACTTGGATTATAACCGATCTTTCTTCTGGTGCCAAAGTCATAGGTTGTAGATGGATCTTTAGGAAAAAATTAAATTTGGACGGTTCCATAGAAAAATATAAGGGATAAATTATTTGGATAAATAATTTGGACGGTTCGATAGAAAAAAACAAGGGATAAATTATTTGGATACCTATGCTCCCGTAGCTAAGATTACATCCCTTCGTGTTCTAGTAGCCTTAGCTTCGATCCACAAATTAATCATTCATCAAATGGATGTAAAAACCGCTTTCTTGCATGGAGACTTAGATGAAGAGGTTTATTGTTACGCCCGGCGTCATTACCAGGTTATTCGGGTATTGGGCACGACGACCAAAGGAGAAGGCGGAGGAAGACCAGGCTGAACCATCTGGTTCAGCCCGCCAGTATTAATATAAGGAGCACCGGGGCTGAACAGCACCGGTTCAGCCCCTATGGGTAGGGGTTGGGTGGGCATAAATACCCAACCCCTCCCCCTTGGTTCATTATGAAGATTATTATCAAGGTATTTTTCCCTCTCTTCTTCCTCAAACCCTAGCCTCAAGCCCTAATTTCCTCTAGTTTTCCCCCTTCCTCTAGTTAGATCATAACATTTGGTATCAGAGGCTCTTCCGTCCAACCATAGTGACACGCACCGAAGCCGAGAATGCGCGCTTGACCGCCATCGAAGAAAACTACGTCGCCTTGGTAGAGTCGGTGGCCGGGATCGAAGAACGAGTCAAAACCTCCACAAAAAATCTGGAGGAACGCATGGAAGGACGCATGGATGAACTAAAGGCACTGTTAACACAAACCCTACGAGAAAAACGACTGAACGAGGAGATAACGCGGGAGAATCTTCACGTGCAACACCTTCAGCCACCGGAGGCACCGCGGGGGGCTCGGGTATGATGCCCTACAGCGGCCCCAACCCGGAACCAGGCCGGACAGCCGACCACAGTGCGCCGTCGGCACAGCTGAGCCCTACGGGGCCGACGACGCCGCTTCCGCCGATCCCAGGAGCGGGCTTTCCTGCCGCCGGGATTTGGGTCAGACCGGGACCAAACCCCCACCAGCAGGTCGCCGGGGAGTGGACCGGCCCAGGAGGGGTGGCCGCCGGCGGTGGAGTCGCCGGAGTGGCTTTCGGCTGCTTTTTCGGAGCCCAGGAGCAGTTTTTTCGGCCGCCGCCGCACATGGGGGGTCCAAATGGAGTTGGAGATGGGATCCTTCCCAGGCCGCCGGTACTCGGGGCTCTTGTGGGGATGGGGAAAGGCGAACACTGGCGGGGACATCCTCCCAGGCGCGTTTTCGACGAGGAGGGTCCTCCTATGGCAGGGGGATACTGCGGAGGACATTATCAAGACTATTATGAGCGGCCGAATCTCGTGGCGGAACCAATCAGACCAGCTGGGCTAGATCCAGAGTATGACATGAATGGAGGAGCGAACCATCGGGCCTTTATGCAGCCAAAACGAACGCGGATGAATTTTCCTAGGTTCCGAGGAGGCGGGGACGCGTTGGAATGGGTGCAAAAGGCGGAGTTATTCTTCAATTACCAGGAAATTCCGGAGGGGCAATGGGTGCAGTTAGCGGTCTTCCATCTGGAAGACGACGCTTACCAATGGACAAAGTGGTTTCTGCGGGGCCGCAATTACGCACCCTGGGAGGAGTTTGTGGAGTCCTTCTCGGCTCGCTTCGGGCCTCTGGAGTACGAAGATATAGAGGCTATGTTACAGAAGCTGCGACAAAATGGATCAGTCACAGAGTACCGGACAGAGTTCGAACGGCTGGCCAACCGGGTCAATTGGGAGGAGAGGACGATGCTGAGCTGTTTCGTATCCGGATTGAAGGACCACTTGAGAGACGAGGTGCACGCCTACATGCCACGCAGTTTGAGTCATGCCATCAGCCTGACCAGGATACAGGAGGAGCGGTACAATCAGCAGAGGACTCGGACGACAGGTCGGGCACCTACGGTTGCAGATGTACCCAAGAAGGAACCAACGACCGGGGACCGTCCTACTGTGACGAGGTTGACGTGGCAGGAGCTTCAGTCCAGAAAGGACAAGGGGTTATGTTTCAACTGTGATGAGAAGTACACCCGAGGGCACGCGTGCCAGAAGGTCCAGGTATTCATGCTGCAGGAGGAAGCGGAAGATGTTCCTCGCACTGAAGAGGAGCTAGTGTTGGCTATTGACGACTTTAGTGTATCCATCCAGGCCCTGGAGGGGGGTACCCCATATCCGACCTTACACCTGGCTGGGAGGGTCGGCGGGGAGACGGTGACGATCTTGATGGACAGCGGGAGCACTCACAACTTCATCCAACCCGGTGTGACCCAGAAGACGGGGTGTGTCATAGATCGCAGCGCAGCTTTCCACGTCAGGGTAGCGGATGGACGTACACTGCAGTGCGAGGGAGTGCTGAAAGGAGTGGAGCTCCAGATACAGGGGTACACAGAGCATATTGATGTTTACTTATTGCCAATCCGGAGTTCCGACATGGTGTTGGGTGCACCATGGCTGCAGCAACTTCGGCGGGTGACTTTTGACTGGAACCAGATGACTATGGAGTTCAGCCATCACGGGAAGGGGTACTGCTTGGAAGGCCTCACATTGTCTAAGGTAAAGAAGATCTCACCCCACAACGTGGAACGCCGAGGGGCACCAGATAGTACGATGCCCATCGTTACGGCGAGTAGAGCGGAGCCTACAACTCCAACAGGGGTCTCGTCTCAGCTGCAATCCATAGCCGACTTGTTCCAAGAGCCGCATGCTCCCCGCCTCCAGCTTGAGGACAAGCTGGTCCTTGATGGGGGAGGGAATGTTACGCCCGACGTCATTACCAGGTTATTCGGGTATTGGGCACGACGACCAAAGGAGAAGACGGAGGAAGACCGGGCTGAACCATCCGGTTCAGCCCGCCAGTATTAATATAAGGAGCACCGGGGCTGAACCGCACCGGTTCAGCCCCTAAGGGGGCCGGCCGGCCCTAGGGGTTGGGTGGGCATAAATACCCAACCCCTCCCCCTTGGTTCATTATGATGATTATTATCAAGGTATTTTCCCCTCTCTTCTTCCTCAAACCCTAGCCTCAAGCCCTAGTTTCCTCTAGTTTCCTCTAGTTTTCCCCCTTCCTCTAGTTAGATCATAACATTTATATGACCCAACCTGAGGGTTTTGTAGTTAAAGGTCAAGAAACTAAGGTTTGTAAACTAATTAAATCTCTTTATGGATTAAAACAAGTCGTTAAACAATGACATCACAAATTTAATTCTGTAGTGTTATCTTTTGGATTTATATCCAACGAATATGATAAATGTATTTATGTAAAACAAGATGGAAATGAAACCGTCTTGCTATGTCTCTATATAGATGATATTTTAATTTTTGGAACGTCAATTAAAATTGTTAATAATATTAAAAATAATTTATCATTTAAATTTGACATGAAAGATTTAGGAGTAACTAATGTCATTTTGGGAATGAAATTAGCTAAATATGATTCTAGTGTATTATTGTCTCTTTCTCACTCGATCGAGAAAATACTACAAAAATTCAATTTATATGATTCCGCACCTGCTTCTACTCCTTATGACGCTAGCATAAAACTTTGTAAAAATTTAGGTGAACCTATTGACCAACATAGGTATGCACAAATGATATGATCATTGTTTTATATTGCTAATCACACTAGACCCAACATCTCCTATGTCGTAGACAGGCTTAGTAGATATACTAGTAATCAAAGTGATGATCATTGGATAGCAATAACTAGAATATTTACCTTCGCTGAACTGTTGATTATAGTTTAGTATATACGGGTTTTCTCGAAGTTCTTGATGGTTATTCAGATGTCAATTGGGTAATTGATTCTTTAGACGTTAAGTCTATAATAGGTTATGTTTTCCTCCTCGGAGGAGCTGCCATTTCATGGGCGTCTACAAAACAAACTTTGATTTCAAGAAACACCATGGAATCCGAGCTTATAGCTTTAGACACTACATGTGCCGAAATCGAATGACTTAAAAATTTACTTTCTAAAATTCCTTTAGTTGGAAAACCAATACCTGCTATTTCTTTGCATTGTGACAATAAATCTGCGATTGATTTAACTGCTTCAAATAGTATTAATGCTAAAATGAATAAGTTCATGAGAATCGGGTACAAGTCCGTGAAGCAAAAAAGATAAGAAGTAATATCACTCAATTATGTAAAGTCAGAATTGAATCTAGCTGATAATCTTACCAAGGGATTGTCCCGAAAAGAGATTTTGTTGTCATCGAGGAGAATGAGGCTTAAGCTCACATGATTTGCTGCCAACGGTAGATACCCAACCCATGTGATTGGAGATCCCATGAATTGTGTTCAATGTGGTAGAAACGAAGCCGTTGATGTAGCGTAGTTGATATACAAATTTAAAAGTTGAAAAAATCTTCTCCTCATTCCTATGATGTTGTGTTTTACGTAATAGTTTAGGATAAACATTTAAGTTCTTAATAGTTGTCAAAGGCATATTTCTGTGTGAGATTTTAATTATGAAATATCTCTTGAGACACCACCTATATGGGGGTAGTAATGAGGCCGTGACTTTGGGATCCGGGCTGAACCCTAATAACCCTCATGAAAAATCAAGGAATGCGCGTGGTTATTAACGCGTCCACCGTCATAACCCAAAGAACAACTAATCTTTTGTGTTCTTATCTAATTTACCGGTCAAAAGTTTATAATTCAAAGCCTCTGGCATATTTTACGCTTCGGTAATAAGTACTAATTATAGATTCAAGGTAACCATTTCACCTGTACCCATTGCATTAGATACAACTTGATGAAACAAATTTGTATTTGATTTTATTTATCATTATTAATATCATAACTTATGAAGTTCGCACTTTGGTTTTTCGCATTTGTGAGTGATTGTTAGAAATTTTGTAATTAAAATATTTAATTTATAATGTTTTATTGGAGCCTAGTATGGTGTTTGGTTCATCATAATTGATGAAAAGCTCCAAAACTAAATGAAGCGAATCCAAATATTTGGAGGGAACCTGATGTAGGGGTAGGTTGTGGGTGCGCAAAACCTAAGACTCTAGTGAGAGTGCACGCGCGGGATGCTAACTTATGCTAAATGCAATGCGACAAGTGGTAACGACGAATAATAATTTGAGCAATGAATATTTTATAACACCACACAGTAATCACAAAACTTAAGCAATATTTAATTTAGCGATTAAGCGCGGCTTTCCTCCGGATCGGAGGGCCAAAGTTAGCGTGCGGTGAATCGGTCCCACCAACGATTATAATAATATGTAGACAAATACCCACAAGTAGAAATCCAAACAAATGAAGGAAATCACTGAATAAATAATATCAATTCAAATGTCACAATACAACAGAATACTCACGAAGTAGAGGGCTAAATCGAGGAAATGGAGAACTGGAATCCGGAGGCGTAGATCGGCGATCGATGGAGGAACCAGAGGCGTGACGATATGTCGGTGGCTGTCCTTGGCGGGGGATGGGGAGATCGGGCCGGAAATGAATAGATCCGGCCACTAGGGAATAGATCCGGGTGGGGAGTGGATAAATCCGATGTATGAGAGCGGATCCGACGTACGTGGCGATGTATGAGGGTGGGAATAACGGATCGGGGGGGGACCCTAGATCTGGACTGATCTAGAGTTTTTAGGGTGGAAGAAAGGTGGATCCACGTGGGGAAGGCTAGGGGGTGTGGTTAGGGTTGGGGTGAGTGGTTGGGTGGCTGGAATGGCTTGCTGGAGGCTGGCGGGTTGGAGCAGGGACTGTGGAGGGGCTGGCGGCTGGGAGGATGCTTGCTGGAGGCTGGCGGGTTGAAGCAAGGACTGTGGAGGGGCTGGCGGCTGGGAGGAGGCTTGCTGGAGGTTGGCGACAGGGAGGGGAAGGCTGTTGGGCGGCGGTTTGGTAGGGAGATGCTGCTGGGCGGCGGTTTGGAAGGGGTGCTGCTGCAGGAGGTGGCTGGCAGCGCCTGGAAGCTTGCTGGACAGGGAGTTAGCGACAGGTTTGGGGGAAGTTTGGGTGGCCGGAAATTGCTAGAAAGAGGGGGAGAAGAAGGGGATGGATATGGAGTACCTTGGGGAGGAAGAAAATCACCTAGGAGTCGTCACCTAGGGTTCCACGGCGTCGGCATCGGTGGATGATCACAGAGATCCGAAAATTTCTGTCTCCAAAATCTGCAATGCATCTTTCAGCCCTTACAACCTCTATTTATAAAAGAAGAAAAGCCTAGGGCATCTTCATCAACGGCTATGATTGGCCGGTGGGGATCAGCCACTAAATATATGAAAACATACTCGAAAATAATAAACTAATATATGATTTCGACTCGCAACGGCGCGCCGGACGCAACCGCGGTGTCGGATCGGCGATCCGATCACTTCTTCCTGCGTGAATAGATAAACGTGGATCCCGCCTTGCGGCTAACCCCTCTGGGTGCAACAACTGATGGATCCCCATCAACTCCCCCCGACTGAAAAGTCTTCATCTCCGATGAATGGAGATGATCGTACTGAAGTCGAAGTCCAGGGGCAAGTCGATCGAGCTCCGGCGGAAATATCCAAGCATCGTCAGCATCAGGGCAGCCTCACCAGTGTACCTAGTAACGACAGCGCGGCCCATCCGTAGTAGAAACAAACTGGTGGGCTCTGATCTCAGTAATACTCTCATTTCTCATCTCTCGAGTGGTAGAATCCGATGCGATCGGTGGTGCCGATGGTGAAACCAGAGAAGACGAATCCCCGAGTGGGTGGGTGGCAACAAGGAGTGGACTGTAGTGGCTATCAGTCAGAGGCGGAGTATGGGTGGGGACAGGTAATGAAAGTGAGGGTGGAAAAGGCTGGGCATCTCCACCGCTCGGGTCCATATATTCGTAAGGTTCGTAGTACGGTGTCGGATCCTCGACATTAAATACCGAATGAATTCCCATACTCGCCGGAATATCGAGCCGGTAGGCGTTTGTCCCAATATGATTTATAATAGAGTAGCAGCCCATTCGCCTGACACTCAACTTTTTGGCAGGTCCCGAGGGGAGCCTCTCCGGTCGGATTCGCACCATCACTTTATCGCCTACATTAAATACTTGCTCTCTCCTTCACATATATGCATGAGTCTTATAATTTTCATTGCTCGTTATTATTCGTCGGCGTACCAACTTATGCAACTCATGCAAATGCTGTGCAAACGACTCAACAGACTCATGCAGATAATGCAAATGATGCAAATAAAACACGACAGACATGACACACTTGCTAGGGGAGAATCTGGTAATGACCGGGATGTATTTAAAATGTTGTGGCCTATCCGGAGGTTCTTTCAGTGGAACGTAGGAATATTCGTCCAGTGGGCGATGAATACCAAAGTGACTTCTTGAGAAATCTGTGCTGAGCTGCAGAACTATGGGTTGCCAAACACATTCCAAGGGTTGTGAGCCATCGGGAGGCTCACCTGGTGGTAGATAGAAAAATTCATCGTGAATAATGGAATCACCCAAAGGACTGACGCAGATGGTGACAGAAGAATACAACGTAGGGATGTGTCGAGTACTACTCAAATGATAAGACACGTCAGGTGGCTCTCCAGGAGGTATATAAGAGAAGTCATCTCGAATGTTCAGCTCACTAGTGCGAAAGCACACGCTAAGCATACGAAGTTGAGTGCTCCCTGGGAAGGGGGGCTCGTCAAATGGGTCTCTCGGGGACTCAACAAAGGGTTTCCCAAGGGGGTTAATAATGACAAAATGTTCCTCTAAAAGAAAACTGTCACCAACAATAGTGTCTATAAAAATAAATGGGACATCCATAACAAAGTCAATGCTGGACCGATGACCCTCCCAAGGGAGTAGTGACTCATCAGGAGGCTCATCGGGGGGTTCAACAATGAAGTCAATAATAGTGGGATGATCCTCCAGATGAGTTTCGCGGATAGAGGTGGTGCCTTCATAAGGGGGTGAGACAGTCACTACGAGGTCAACACTAGGCTTTCGGCTCTTGGTCGCAATGTGGCTCGGGACAATGATAAGAGAAGAGTGGGAAAAGTCTCTACTCAATAGTGGGCTACTAGGTATAATGTCGAGACCTGATTTTCTATCCGAAGGGGAAACTAAATTTAAATGAGGTGTAGAAGGTGGATATACCACTACAGTGTTACTGGGTCGCTCGTCCCCACTCTTTTGTCCACGCTTACTAGTCATACTAATATCACTCTCCACCTGTATGAAATGGTCATGATCGGGCTGGACTCCAAGGTCAAGTGGGAACCGAGTCTCATCCGGACGAGATGACTCAAAATCAGGTGTTAGGTCTGTGGGAGCACTACTAGGCACATCGGTGGCTTGACCTAAATGCCTAGGCTTTCTCCTATTGATTCTTCTTATGACATACCTCATTTGATCAATATGAGCATCCAAACGATCAAATTGATCAAGAACTAGTCGTTGAAATTCGGCCTCAGGTATCTCTGTTTGCGGAACTTTAGGAGGTTCTTTATATTCGATGTGATCCTAGCGATGGTGGCCTCTATAGGGCTCCTGAGAGTCATCTAGACGGTCGTTCCTAATATAATGAGATCGTGCTCGTGGGTGCACGTGATCCCTACGAAGGTGTGACAACGGGCGTGGATGATCAACATGATAGTATGAGAACCTCTCCAGAGAAGCTCTATGGGGTCGAGCATATACGGATTCTGGATCCTCAAATAGCCGCGAGGTGTAACGATGATGACATGAAGGATACTCAACCCTACCATCATAATGTCGTGGAGAGGTGTAATGATGATAACGTGAGGAACTTTCATCATGATGGTCATCCCTAGCATAATGGATTCGTGTTGAAGGGTCCACACGATCTCTAGAAGGAGTGTGCTGCGCTCGGGAATAATCAACGTAGTAGCGTGAGGATCTCTCAGAAGCGACTTTATGGGATCGGGTATAAGTAGACTCGAGATCCCCAAATAGAGGAGAGGAACGCCGAAGATAACTAGTCATAGATGAACTTAAAGACTCTATATGACCTACCACTACGGAGCATGCAAATGCCTAACCTGCCCTCTGATACCAATTGATGTAGGGGTAGGCTGTGGGTGCGCAAAACCTAGGACTCTAGTGAGAGTGCACACGCGGGATGCTAACTTATGCTAAATGCAATGCGACAAGTGCCAACGGCGAATAATAATTTAGAACAATGAATATTTTATAACACCACACAGTAATGACAAAACTTAAGCAATATTTAATTTAGCGATTAAGCGCGGTTTTCCTCCGGATCGGAGGGCCAAAGTTAGCGTGCGGCAAATCGGTCCCACCTGCGATTATAATAATATGTAGACAAATACCCACAAGTTGAAATCCAAACAAATAAAGGAAATCACCGAATAAATAATATCAATTCAAATGTCACAATACAACAGAATACTCACGAAGTAGAGGGCTAAACCGAGGCAATGGAGAACTGGAATCTGGAGGGGTAGATCGACGATCGATGGAGGAACCAGAGGCGTGACGGTATGTCGGTGGCTGTCCTTGGCGGGGGATGGGGAGATCGGGCCGGAAATGAATAGATCCGGCCACTAGGGAGTAGATCCGGGTGGGGAGTGGATAGATCCGATGTATGAGAGTGGATCCGACGTACGTGGTGATGTATGAGGGTGGGAATAACGGATCGGGGGGAAAAATCCTAGATCTGGACTGATCTAGAGTTTTTAGGGTGGAAGGAAGGTGGATCCACGTGGAGAAGGCTAGGGGGTGCGGTTAGGGTTTGGGTGAGTGGTTGGGTGGCTGGAATGGCTTGCTGGAGGCTGGCGGGTTGGAGCAGGGACTGTGGAGGGGCTGGCGGCTGGGAGGAGGCTTGCTGGAGGTTGGCGGGTTGAAGCAAGGACTGTGGAGGGGCTGGCGGCTGGGAGGAGGCTTGCTGGAGGTTGGCGACAGGGACGGGAAGGCTGCTGGGCGGCGGTTTGGTAGGGGATGCTGCTGGGCGGCGGTTGGGTAGGGGGATGTTGCTGGGCGGCGGTTTGGAAGGGGTGCTGCTGCAGGAGGTGGCTGGCAGCGCCTGAAGCTTGCTGGACAGGGAGTTAGCGGCAGGTTTGGGGGAAGTTTGGGTGGCCGAAAATGGCTAGAAAGAGGGGGAGAAGAAGGGGATGGATAGGGAGTACCTTGGGGAGGAAGAAAACCACCTAGGAGTCGTCATCTAGGGTTCCACGGCGTCGGCACCGGTGGATGATCGCAGAGATCCGAAAATTTCTGTCTCCAAAATCTGCAATGCCTCTTTCAGCCTTTACAACCTCTATTTATAACAAAAGAAAAGCCTAGGGCATCCCCATCAACGACTATGATTTGCCGGTGGGGATCGACCACTAAATATATGAAAACAAACTCGAAAATAATAAACTAATATATGATTTCGACTCGCAACGGCGCGCCAGACGCAACCGCGGAGTCGGACCTGCGATCTGATCACTTCTTCCTACGCGAATTGATAAACATGGATCCCTCCTTGCGGCGAACCCCTCCTGGTGCAACAACTGATGGATCCCCATCAGAACCATTCATTAAAGAAAAAGATGAACCCATTAGTCCCATCATGCCAATTTTCAATCTTGTTAGTAAGTATATAATTGAATTCACTCTTTTTTATTTGTTTAAAGGAACATAAGGAGGAACTATGAACCATACACGCGCGCACGCGCACGCACCAGACCGGGTCCGGATTTGGGATTTGGGATTTGAGATTTGGGGAATAATTGAATTGAATTGTATTTTTTGCACAAAATAGTTTAAGTACTTTTATTCGGAGTTGCGTCGAATAAAAGTCGGAGTTGCGTCAACTTGCATCGAATGGAACTCGAAGTGGCGTCGACAAGATCGCCTGAAGTTGGAGTTGTGTTGAATAGAACTCGTCGCACCCGACTTGCATCGACTGGAGTTGCGTCGATAAGAACACGAAGCAACCACCTTGCATGGATAAGTTCTCGACGCTTGCATCGACAAACAGTCCGTCGGCTTGACCTGCGTCGATAAGAACTCGACATAACATCGAGTGACCTCAATATGATCTCGACGCAACGTCGATATGAATTCGATGCGACCACTGTTGTTTTGCGTTTTTTTTTCTTCGCAGTTATTATGCGTAATTTTCTAAACGTTTCTTTTGCGCGTTTTCTCGTCATTACTCCTTTACGTTGAAAATCTTCAGCATTTCTCTGCACGATTAACGTTTACCAATTATAACCGTTGTAATTAATTACGTGTTAATTTTTACCGTTTTACGAGACTCCTATATAGGATATTTTTCTAAATTGTTTTAGACACGCTTTTCGGAAAACTGCTTGCTCTCTCTCTCTTGTTCTTATGAATTTTACCGTGATTCTATTTTCTTCACATTTGCTTCATCAAGTGGGAGTTCGGGTGCTCTGTGCTTCTTCGGTGACCGCTCACATTGGAGTTTTCGGGATCTAGCCGGATGTTGTACCTTAGAGGAGTGAGCATCGGTTGAAAGACCTGCCGGAGGGTGATGCAACTTCTTTAGGGAAGTGATCACACGCTTTACCCAGACTCGATTCTAAATCATATATATATATATTGTGTTCTGATTTCTTTTATTTCTCACCCCTCTGTTTTAAACTCTTGTCAAAATTTTGTTTTTACAAAACTGAAGGTTTTCATTAGAATCATGTTATTCAAGATCTGTAATTCTGTTATAAGAGTTTTTCAAAATCCGAAAAATATATATTAATATAGGAATATATGAAAAATATTCCAACAATTTTTTCTCCAGAACAACACTCGAAAGAGAACAGAGAATCTTTTACAAAGTTTATTCTCCACTGTTTGGAGCATGCAACATTTGTTTGTGACTGAAGCGGTCGTCCTTTGTGGCCTTGTTTGTGTCGGTCAAAAACTTGTGCTGACGTGGTGGTGGGCAATTACGCAGCGGAAGCAGAATGAGCTTCTGAAAATACAAAGAGTTTGAGGAGTTCATGTCTTTTGAGGTCTTGTTTGTCTCAGTTGTCTTCGTCGGTGTACATGTATATTTCTCCGTTTTATTTGAGTATTCTTATGTGGCATAATTGTGATGATCTTATTGAGGATTGGCGGGAAAGCCAATTGTATGCGTATTTTGGTAATACTATTTCAATGATGCTTTTCGGGTTGGACTCCGATCCTCTAGTTGTTTCTCCCCATTTAGGGTTTCCTCAGAAAAAATACGAAGAGTTCGTGCTTTGTTCGTGGTGGTCAAAAAAATGGTGTGCCGACGTGATGGTGGACAACTACGCAAGTGCTTTGCTCGCCGAATTTTTACAAGTCCCCAAGTCTGGGTTTTGCCAAAAATCAAACAAGTGGTCTCATAGCGAGGTTCACAGTTTGACATAGCAGAGATCAAACTGTCCTATTTGGGGTTTGAGATGAGTTGATCGGATATTTCAGGTTTGTGATTAGGTGTTGTAGGTGATGATCATTGGTCTAATCCTTATCCTCTTTGGTTACTTTTTTTTATTGTTGAGTGTTGACTCAAAGATCAGAGGTCAGTTGGATTATTTGATTGATGGCAGATGGATTTTGGGGTTAGAGAAGTTCATGAAGCTGAATGGTGCCAACTATCATGAGTGATACATGATGATGCAGGATCTCATATATTTCAAAGGATGTCATGGTCCTATTTTTTAAAGATATTGATCACGTGAAGTGGGCGTTCGAACACCACAAGTGTGTGTGGCTATATCACTGATGCAAAAATATTTTGGAAGACCTTAGAGACATTGTATGCAAAGAGCACCGTATTGAACAAATTGTTGTTGTTGACAAAGATTAGTGAGTTCAACTATAGAGAAGGAATGCATGGATTTGATCATGTTTATGAATATGAAGGAATTCTAGATCGTCTTGCCATCATGAAAGTGACCTTTGAGGATAAAGTAAATGCATTGTGGTTGTTGAAGTCTCTCCCATATTCTTGGGAGATGGTTTGAGTTTCTCTGATCAACTCGTTACAGGAGATGTTATATTCATGGAGATTGCAAAGAGTGGGATATTTAGTGCAGAGATTACCCCGAAGTCTCAGGCGGGGTATTCTTCTTCCTCATCCCATGTTGATGTCTTACACACTGAGTCCAGAAGAAGTATCAAGAGTAGAGGAGATTATAGTATGAGATTATCTAAATCTCGGTACCAGAATGTGAAGTGTCATTATTGTTGCAAGAATGACCATGTAAAGAAATTATACCACACTTTCAAGAATGACCGGAAGAAAGGTGTTGGCGATAGGGAGGCCACTGATAGAGACATTGAAACTACTATGTCTTCCAGTGAGGAAGACATCATCATTGCCACTGATTAAATTATCTCAAACGTTGCTTGTGATAAAGCCAATGTGATGGGGGACCATCTGGCGCAACTCGGCGCAAGGCGGGCCCCACCTTCGTATATTCTCGCAGACGGACTTGACCGAATCAGCGATCCGACACTGCGGATGCATTCGGCTCATTGTTTTGATTCAGTTTCATATATAGTATTATGTATTTCGAGTTTTATTTCTAGTAGTTATGACATCGGAACCGCCGGCCAATCATAGTCGTCGAATCTGGTTGCCCTAATCCCGTTTTCTTATAAATAAGAGTATTAGGGCTGCAGAATTCTCATTGCTGAAATTTGGAGACTTGTCTTCCTCATTTCCGGTGATCTCCTCCGCGGTGCCGACTCCGTGGAGCCCCCTTGGTGACGACTCCTTGGGTAAGTATCTTATTCCCCTTTGTCTTCCTATCTCCTCTACCAAACAGCCACCACCTCCAGCCCCCTTACCGCCAGTCCCCTTCCTGACCTCAGTCGCCAGCCCCCCTCCCAGATTCCCGCCTCCAGCCCCTCCAGATCTCTGCCGCCAGCCCTCCCCTAACAGCCCTAGCAGCCAGCCCCTCCTAACAACCCCCTTCCGCCGCCCCCTGTCAAACCCCAACCGCCGGCCTACTCCCTCCAGCTCCTGCCGCCAACGCCAACCCCTTCTCCTCCCTACAACCACCCCGCAATCCCCCTTAAAACCCACCAGCAGCCTCCCACCACTTCCCCCCAACACCACAGAGCAAACCACCGCCCCCTTCAGCTTCTTTCCCCCTCAGATCTGCTGGATCTGGACATTACAGCCCAGATCCAGCCCCGTGGCGCCCCGTACACCCCCCCCCCCCCCCCCCCCCCCCCTTCAACCACCCTTACCCGATCCAGTCCACCACCACCCGGAAAACCTCCAATCCCCTCCAAAATTCAGTTTTTCCTGAAATTACTGCAGCCCTATTTTTATTTCAGGTTCTCGTTGTGTTTTGTATTAGTTGACGGTACTAAAACCTTGTTACGTTGTAGTGATCTTATGCTTGTTGGGAATTAAAGTTCATTATTATTTGCCTTGTGAAAATCTCTGACTGCAGGACGGATTGAATCGCCGCGCGCTTGCTCTGGCCCTCCTTGCGGAGGAAAGCCACGCCTCAAGCTTTAAGAAATTGTTTATCTTTGCTTAAAGATTTGTGCGTTGTCTTATAATATTTTGTTGCTAATATTAATCGTTGCGTCTAACCACGTGTGTCACATGCATTGAATCATTAGGGAATGACCCTCACTCCTCATTAGTGTGCATTTAGGAATCCACCCCACAACCTACCCTACATCAGTTGGTATCAGAGCCCAAGGTTTGGGCCACGTCTATGCTCCGTAGTGGTAGGGCTTATAGATCCCCGATGTCTGATCCGAACGTTGTTGATGAGCGAGCAAATAGTTCAAACTCGGGCGCGTCGTTCGCCGAATTTCAGTGCCTTGTCCTCGATCGGCTAGACACCATGGGCACCCAATTCCAGGGTTTCCGACGTGACCTCGCAGAGGTGAATACCCGGTTAGGACGTCTAGAGAACCCAAGCGACGCACATTCCCAAGAAGGGGAACCACGCGAACATGAGCCGGGAATTCCCCTTCGTTCGGACCCACGCATTCCTCCACGACAGAGGGGAGCTCCTCCACCTCCTGAGTAGTACCGTCGCGACGCTCCCCGTTGTAGCCCCGCCCCTGAACGTCGGCCAGACCGTGACGATGATAGATATCCTCAGCAGCGCGATAGACCCCGAGTTTTTCCTCAGGACCATAGGGCCTGCACACCACAGCACGGCCGTTGTGATTCAGACCACGATGACTATCCTGATCTCGGCCGCTGAGAGCGTGGGCCCCTACCCGCTCGACGTGAGTACGCCCGGGATGAGTATTATGAGGATTACCCGGAACCACGCAGAGGCGGATACCAGTACGAGCATGACGTCACCATACGCATTCGCCTCGACGCACCCTCATTTGATGGTCGCTTGGATCCGAAAGCTTTCTGCGATTGGCTCCTTGACATGGACCATTACTTTGAGTGGTATGACATGAGTGATGAGCGTTGTGTCCTCTTCGCCAAAATGAAGCTGGTTGGGCAGGCCAAGGTGTTTTGGATCAGCGTAGAGAGAGCAATAGATAGGGATGGCTACTACCCCATCACCCGATGGGAAGACATGAAGCAAAGACTGAAAGAAAAATATCTCCCTGCCTCCTATAGGGATCAGTTACTGGATCAGCTGCAGAATCTGCGGCAGGGCACACTTTCCGTCGCTGATTACATGGCCCGCTTCGATGAGCTCGTTGTTAGGAGTGACATTTCAGAGGAGGCCATTGCCACCGCCGCTCGATTTAAGGCCGGTCTTCGATCCGAGATTCGTAGAGAGCTGATTCCTCACCGCCTCGAGACGGTTGACCAGATATTTCAGCTCGCCCTTGAGTATGAGCAGTACCTTCGTTCCACCACGAGGCAGTTCCCTTCTCGGACCGAGTCCTCTACGTACAGGAAACCTGCTCCTCTCCAGACTACTGCACCCACGGCCCCACGTGTCCCACTTGACACCAAGGGCAAAGCCACTGCTACTGATGGCCAGCGCTCTGGGGGTATCCAGTGTTATAGATGTGCAGGCAGAGGACACGTGGCAGCGCAGTGCCCCACGCGGAATCTGTTGATTGAGGATGAGGAGCAAGGTTTAGAAGGAGATGAAGAGGTGATTGAAGAGATTACTGCCGTCGTTGAGGAAGGTTGGGAGAGCGACGCTGAGCATTCGTTAGAGGTGGGTGTGGTCAGGTGCCTTCTACATACTCCACGCACCGATGAGGACTGGCGCCGCACCACCATTTTCTAC
Organism: Dactylorhiza incarnata; assembly: GCA_033032865.1. Classification (NCBI taxonomy): domain Eukaryota; kingdom Viridiplantae; phylum Streptophyta; class Magnoliopsida; order Asparagales; family Orchidaceae; genus Dactylorhiza; species Dactylorhiza incarnata. Next base: position 1,867,279 of record JAWHQI010000260.1, read on the forward strand.
ACGTATTTCCCGAGCGCAGGCGGACCCTGCAAGCTAGCCATCGACAGTGGGAGTTGTATGAATATTGTGGCCCAGAAGGGTCTAGACCGTATGCAGGTGAAGGCTGAGCCTCACCCACACCCCTATCGTGTCATCTAGGTAGACAAGACGGCGATCCTTGTTACCCAGCGCTGTCTTGTGCCGATCTGCATCGCTTCCTTTGAGGATCAGGTCTGGTGCGACGTTATACCCATGGACGTCGCCCACGTTCTGCTAGGCCGCCCCTGGCTTTTTGATCGCGACGTCACGTGTTTCGGTCGCTCGAACACGTGTGTCTTTTATGATAAGGGGCGAAAGATCACGTTATCGCCAACCCAACCCAAGGAGAGACCCAAGGGTCGGATTGAGCCTTCTGTTAGTACGAGTGCCTCGAGACCTGTGCACATCCTGAGGCGGAGTGAGTTTGTGAGAGACAACACTGATGCTGGAGTCTTGTATGTAGTGGCTGTTGGGTTTTCTATACCCCTAACGGGATGACATATCGAATATGCGCAGCGGAAATAAAGACAAGAACAACCCAAAAGAGACTAACAGATCTTGCGGTTTTCATGATTCAAGAGAATGAACAAATCGAAATACAAAGTACCTTTGCGGGATTGAGTCAATACTCAACCAAGGTGCTCCAAGATGAAATCGGGTAGACAAAATCTGAGTTCTAAGAACCGAAATGTGTCGGCTCCTGTACAGCGATCCACACGAACGATGGAGAACCCTAGCTTCTTGTCGTACAAGAACTAGGTCGGAGAAGGAAGCTCTCAACGTCCCCACGGACTGCTAGGTCCGATCCATGGGAGGCGGCGACCACGACGGCGACTAGCGGCGGCGGAAGATGATCGGCGGACGGGGAGAACGAGATGCCCTCGCGCGGAACAGTTCCGGTCGTCCGTTCTCGTCTAAATCGCGAAAAAGATTAAGTCCACGTAAACCTAGAATGGTTTGCCCTTTTTATACTAAAACGCATAAATCAGGTTATCCGCAGACCAGAACATTTCTGTCCAGATTTACATTCGCCGAATTCGACTAATCAGTATAACCGAATTCGACTCAGATTCGGCGAAACCATTTCGACGAATTCGTCTATACAAATTCGGCTATATCATTTCGTCGAAACCCTTTCGTCGTACTGACATGATTCGGCTAAACCCTTTAGTCGAATCTGTTATAATTTCGGTTAATCATATTAGCCGAATTTCATTAGTCGAATCAAGCTAATTCGGTTAAACCCCTTAACCGAATTTGACGCAGTTTGGTTAAAACCTTTAGCCGAATTTGTCAAGTAAATACTCATTTGTTTAAACCCTTTAAACGATTTCCCGTTGAGACATTCTCAACTTAATTCCAAGCAGTCACAGGGTTGGTCCTCTACTCATATCCAATATGAGTAAGGCCAACACAATCCTTTCTCCAACTTCTCCAAACGCTTTTATGTGCGACCCTATAGGCTCATATTGCGTTGGCAGTAAGACTAACTGTTGATTGCTTTGAGATCACCTCAGAAACACCAACAGTGGCAGCCGCCATGGTACCTGATTGCCCTACACCAGAGCCTCACCCCGTCGTTCGGCCATTATTAGATGAGTTTGTGGACATCATGCCAGAGGAGCTCCCTGATGAGTTGCCCCCTCTACGGGACATCCAGCACGTGATTGATTTAGTCCCGGGGGCCTCGCTCCCAAATTTTCCGCACTATCGTATGAACCCCGTTAAGCATGCTGAGCTCAAAAGACAAGTCGACGATCTCCTCAGAAAGCAATTCATCTGAGAGAGTTTGAGTCCGTGCGCAGTCCCCGCCCTTCTCACTCCCAAGAAGGACGGCAGCTGGCGCATGTGTATCGATAGCCGGGCTATCAACAAGATTACTGTGAAGTATCGTTTCCCGATCCCTCACCTGGACGATCTTTTAGACACGATGTCCGGAGCCCAGATCTTTTCGAAGATCGACCTCCGTAGCGGTTACTACCAGATCAGGGTTAGAGAGGGAGACGAGTGGAAGACGACGTTTAAGACCAAAGATGGTCTGTATGAGTGGTTGGTCATGCCATTTGGGCTGTCCAACGCCCCGAGCACGTTCATGCGAGTCATGACCCAGATTCTGCGGCCCTACATGGGCAAATTCCTCGTCGTATACTTTGACGACATTCTGATTTATAGCCACACTGAGTCAGACCACCTCGAGCACTTGCGACTCTTATTGGACATCCTCCGGAAGGAGAAGTTATTTATAAATATGAAGAAGTGTTCGTTTTTATCCGAGTCAGTTCATTTCCTCGGCTTCATCATCTCTTCCTCAGGCGTGTCCGTTGACCCTGAGAAGGTCCATTCCATCCGCGAGTGGCCTACACCATCGAACATCCACGAGGCCCGCAGTTTTCATGGGCTTGCGACCTTTTATAGGAGATTCGTTAGGGGATTTATCTCGATTATGGACCCGTTTACTAGCTGCATGAGCAAGGGTGAATTTCAGTGGACCGCCGCGGCCACTCGTGCATTTGAAGAGATTAAGGACAAGCTGACGTCCGCCCTTGTTCTACGACTTCCTGATTTCAGTAGAGCTTTCGAGGTCGCTTGTGATGCATCGAGTGTTGGTATTGGAGGCGTGTTGAGCCAAGAGGGACACCCGGTTTCTTACTTCAGTGAGAAATTGAACGAAGCTAAGCAAAAATACTCGAATTACGATCGAGAATTTTATGCTATCGTCCAGTCATTACGATATTGGATACATTACCTTCTACCTCGGGAGTTCGCCTCTATTCTGACCACCAGGCTCTACGATATCTTGATTCCCAGAGGAAGTTGAGTCATCGGCATGCGAAGTGGGTTGAGTACTTACAGGATTTCCACTATGTTCTCAAACACCGCGCCGGTGTTGAGAACAAACCCGCTGACGCACTCAGTCGCCGAGTTTCATTCCTCCACACATTGAGGGCCCAAGTGGATGGGTTTGAGAGATTGATCGCGGACTACCCCACTTGTTGCGATTTCTCTGATTTATATGCCGCACTGTCGAGGGACCCACCTGCCGATGTTGAGGGGTATATGCTTATTGATGGATACATATTCCGGGGTTCTCGCTTGTGTGTACCCAGCACTTCGTACCGTGACTATTCAGTATGAGAATTACACGCGGGAGGTGCCGCCGGTCACTTTGGGCGGGATAAGTCGATCGCTATCGTGGAGGATCGTTTCTATTGGCCGAGCCTGAAGAAGGATGTGGCTCGTATCGTGCGGCATTGTCGGATTTGTCAGACGGCCAAGGGAACGAAGCAGAACACCGGCTTATACACCCCTCTTCCCGTTCCCCATCGCCCGTGGGAGGACATTAGCATGGACTTCGTACTGGGGCTTCCTCGTACCCTGAGGAAGCATGATTCTATATTCGTGGTAGTTGACCGGTTCTCTAAGATGACCCATTTCATCGCATGCAGTAAGACCGCGGATGCACCCCACGTCGCTGCCTTATTTATTAGCGGCGTCTTTAGATTGCACGGTCTTCCAAAGTCCATTGTGTCTGATAGAGATGTGAGGTTCGTTAGTTATTTCTGGAAGACCCTGTGGCGAAAGACCGGGACGACCCTGAAGTTTTCATCTGCATATCACCCTCAGACGGATGGTCAGACTGAGGTAGTGAATAGAAGCTTAGGCAATTTACTGAGGTGTCTAGTGGGGGAGCATGCATCTAGTTGGGATTCGGTGCTCCCTGTTGCAGAGTTTGCATATAATAGCTCAATTAATAGGTCTACTGGTCTAAGTCCGTTTCATATAGTGTCAGACTACGACCCCAGGAAACCTATTGATCTTATTCCTGTCCCGACTGAGTCACGCCCTAGTGAGTCCGCCGAGTCCTTCACACGTCATTTGCATTAGTTGCATGAGTCAGTTAGGCGCAAAATTAATTTAAGCAACGAATATTATAAGGAACAAGCGGATCGGCATAAGCGAGAAAAACATTTTCTGATAGGCGAACAGGTGATGGTGAGAGTCCGCACCGAGAGACTCCCCCGGGGGTCTGCTAAGAAGCTAAGCGCCAGGCGAATCGGTCCCTATTCAGTCCTGAGACGGATCGGGCCAAATGCTTATGAACTGGATATTCTGGCGAGCATGGGTATCCACCCCGTGTTCAATGTTGAGGACCTGACGCCATACTTTACACCTCACGAGTACCCTGATCCCCACGTTGGTTTCCCTTCTGAGCCTGCACCACCACGATCCGCTTCCACCACTCGGGCCGATACCACCACTGCCCGTTCCCAGCACCTAGCCGCCATTGACCCCAACTTACCCGGGATCTCGTCTCTACTGGCTTCTTCTTCGGCGTCGTCGAATCCACCGGACCTCCCTCCTCGAGCATTGAGCGATGAGCACATCACTGAGATCATTGCGCATGAGTACGTCCCCTCCGTGGATGGCCTCGTGTGCCGCTACCTGGTTCGCTGGCTCGGACGTTCCTTCTCCGACGACACCTGGATTACTGCTGCAGAGCTTGATCGACTCGCCCCTGGACTTCGACTACGGTATGATCATCTCCATTCATCGGAGATGAAGGCTTTTCAGTCGGGGGGAGTTGATGGGGGACCATCTGGCGCAACTTGGCGCAAGGCGGGCCCCACCTTCGTATATTCTCGCAGACGGACTTGACCGAACCGGCGATCCGACACCGCGGATGCGTCCGGCTCGTTGTTTCGATTCAGTTTCATATATATCATTATGTATTTCGAGTTTTATTCTAGTAGTTATGGCATCGGAACCGCCGACCAATCATAGCCGTTGATTCTGGTTGCCCTAATCCTGTTTTCTTATAAATAAGAGTATTAGGGCTGCAGAATTCTCATTGCTGAAATTTGGAGACTTGTCTTCCTCATTTCCGGTGATCTCCTCCGCAGTGCCGACTCCGTGGAGCCCCCTTGGTGACGACTCCTTGGGTAAGTATCTTATTCCCCTTTGTCTTCCTATCTCCTCTACCAAACAACCACCACCTCCAGCCCCCTTACCGCCAGTCCCCTTCCTGACCTCAGCCGCCAGCCCCCCTCCCAAATCCCCGCCTCCAGCCCCTCCAGATCTCTGCCGCCAGCCTTCCCCTAACAGCCCTAGCCGCCAGCCCCTCCTAACAGCCCCCTTCCGCCGCCCCCCTTGTCAAACCCCAACCGCCGGCCTACTCCCTCCAACACCTGCCGCCAATGCCAACCCCTCCTCCCTACAGCCACCCCGCAATCCCCCTTAAAACCCACCAGCAGCCTCCCACCACTTCCCCCCAACACCACAGAGCAAACAACCGCCCCCTTCATCTTCTTTCCCCCTCAGATCTGCTGGATCTGGACATTACAGCCCAGATCCAGCCCCGTGGCGCCCCGATCCAGCCCCGTACACCCCCCCCCCCCCCCCCCCCCCCCCTTCAACCACCCTTACCCGATCCAGTCCACCACCACCCGGAAAACCTCCAATCCCCTCCAAAATTCAGTTTTTCCTGAAATTACTGCTGCTCTATTTTTATTTCAGGTTCTCGTTGTGTTTTGTATTAGTTGACGGTACTAAAACCTTGTTACGTTGTGGTGATCTTATGCTTGTTGAGAATTAAAGTTCATTATTATTTGCCTTGTGAAAATCTCTGACTGCAGGACGGATTGAATCGCCACGCGCTTGCTCTGCCCTCCTTGCGGAGGAAAGCCACGCCTCAAGCTTTAAGAAATTGTTTATCTTTGCTTAAAAGATTTGTGCGCTGTCTTATAATATTTTGTTGCTAATATTAATCGTTGCGTCTAACCACGTGTGTCACATGCATTGAATCATTAGGGAATGACCCTCACTCCTCACTAGTGTGCATTTAGGAATCCACCCCACAGCCTACCCTACATCACAATGGCTAGGGGTTTCGGGTCCTTCTGCACATGTTTCCTTCCATAGAGCAACATTTGTTACCTACACTTTTGGAGATTGTGGAATCCTCAAAATAGGCAATAAAGATGTGTCTAGGGACACTGCTTATGGAGGTGTACATTTGAGGACTAATCTTGGTGCGACACTGATTCTTGAGAATGTTTATCATGTTCTAGACATCAGGTTCAATTCGATTTTTGTTGGAAGATTGCATGATGGGGGGGGGGGGGGGGGGGGGGGGGGTCAGTTTGTTTAGGAGAGACCAATGGAACCTCACTAGAGGATCTATGATTGTGTCCAGAGGCTCCAAACGATCTAGTCTTTATTACATAAAGGGAATCGTTTGAATGGTGAAGAGTCAAACACTGTCAAGGATGATGGATTGACTGATTTGAGCCACAAACGACTCAATCATATTAGTGAGAAAGACAAGGATATTGTTGGAAGGCAGGTGATACATGACCTTAAGAAGACAGTTGGAGAAGTGCTCGCACTGTATAGATGGGAAGCAACACAAGTTGTCCTTCCGTAGACACTCATCTGGGCCTACAATTTTGGAGTTGATACATTCGGACATTTGCAGTCTGATGAAGGCGAGGAAACTTGGAGATGCTTCATACTTTGTTATGTTTATTGATGATTGTTCGAGGAAGACCCGCGTGTATGTTATAAGGTCGAAGGATCCGGTTTTGAGCACGTTCAAAGAATAACTGGAAAGATGACTAGAAAGATGATCAAATGTGTTCACTCAGATAATGGAGATAAATACATTGGACCTTTTGATGTTTACTATAAGGAGCAGAGGATTAAACATCAGAAAGTTCCGCCCAAGAGTCAACAATTCAATGGCATGGCAGAGCAGATGAATAGAACACTAGTGGAGAGAATTCGATGCATATCTTCCGAGTCACATTTTTCTGGTAGTTACTGAGGCGAGGCTCTATGTATTACAGCCCATGTGATCAATCTATACCCAGTTCGTCAATGCATGGTGACGTATCACGTACATAATAAAATTTGGTATGACAAAAAAACAAACTATAGTCACCTAAGAGTCTTTGGATGCAAAACATTTATGTACATTCTTAGCTTTTTCATCGAATACCCTGACGGCTCAAAAGGAAGTGGGTACGACATCCCTAGGCATCCAAAGTTTCCTTCTTCAATTAAAAGGAGGAAGAAAATGTTGAAGCTCTTAGGAGAATAACCTCTTTCATTGCTTTGGCCAAACAGTATTAACAAGTGCATCCCTTTCTTTAATGAATAGCATGCGATGAAACAGGAAAAAATGCATATGGGAATGACTAACAGGGATAAGTACTATTCGATCCAACCCCGCTGGGGGCCAATTTCGACAGGTACAACTTATATTCCTACTAATGTAATTTCTATTGCAAGATGAGATGAATAAGTGGCACAATCGATAGTCAATTCAAACTTGAGTTCAATCTAAATAAAGGATGAGCGATCCAAGTCGGAGATGAAGACAAGACAGTGTGTCTTCGTGTGATACAATTGTGATCGGTTTGAGTACAGACTTCATGATATAGCGGGTAAAAAGTTGCACAAGTAGAGGTGTGGTTTTTTTCCTAGGATAAGACCATTGCGGACATTTAGAGGTCTGAGACATTTGATGGATCTGATTTGCCAAATGTGATTGAGTCAGAGCTAGCTTTGGGTGATACTACTGCTATACTAGAGTAAGAGGAGCCACTGTACTTAGATGATGCCCCCATTCCTGATTATCATAATACTAATGATAATCAGACAGACCTTCATAAGATTGAGCCTTCTTCTGAGGCAGCACCTGAAGGAGAATCTCTTAATATCGCAGACTTTGCACCAGAGGCTTCATTGAGTGGGAGGTCCAGAAAGCGCACTAGATCAAGTATTCAATCCAAGATCATGTTTTGTTGATTGACAGGGGAGAACCTGAGACCTTTGAAGAAGCTATACTGGATGAACACAAACACAAGCAGTGGTTGGAGGTTATGCAGGAGGAGATGAGTTCTCTACATGTCAACTATACATATGATCTGATGCAGTTCTCCAAACGAAAGAAAGTTACGAAGAATCATTGGATTTTTAGAGTTAAGCAAGATTATGCTACATCTAGCTCTTGATACATACCTAGACTCGTAGTTAGTGGTGTTGAAGTCTATGATCTAGGAGCTTAGTTTTCTTCAAATTTTTATTGGTCTTTCAGTTTTTTTTGGAAAGATATGATGTACTTAGGCATTAGTGAGATTATGATTAAAGATAGGGCGCAATGGCGACAAAGGATCCATATAGCCGACCCCACTATGGTGGGATAAAGGCTTGAGTGTTGTTGTTGTTATTCAGTTTATTTTTGCACATTTTACCTAGAAGCCTGTCATTCTAGATGTTTGTCATCTTGGAAGCCTGATAGTTGTCGTTCTTCGAATCTCTCTCATCCAAAGATACTCCCCGCCTTTATCGGACCCACCTCATTAGATTCGGAATGTTACACTAGGTGCTCCATGATTACACCAAATTCTGATAATTTGAGTAACTTACATTGGTGTAACAAATTTCATATTCCCATGTTTTCTATATAACTATTATCTGTTGGAAAAGTACTCGAGCAAAATTGCAGTATCTTTTAACTCAACTTATTGTATAATATCTTACCACACAGATAAGAAGATTAGGGCAGGTAGTAGAGTTGGAGGACTATATCAACTAGAGTCGCTTCATCTCAACTCAGTTTCATCCCTATCTCCTATCAATTACAGTCTTTATTGACCTAACATCTGGCATCATGGTTTAGGTCATATCTCTACTTCTCTTTTGAAACTTTATTTGATTTTGGTATATTGAGAAATTTCAAAAAAAATCTCACCTATCAAATTGCACTGGTTGTGGTTATCAAAACAAATTGGTTTACCAAGCAATATAATATCTTTCGAGTCAATTTAAGATGAAAGATATTAGTTTTCTCCCCTATTTCTAAGGATTAAAGTTGATAGAGTCAATACAATATCTTTCGAGTCAATACAATATCTTTCGAGTCAATTTAAGATTAAAGATATTAGTTTCTCACTCATCCCAAACTTTTTTCTAAAAAAAAAGCATTACAGACATTATTGATAGAGTTGCTATTGAGCATCATTCCGTAACTGACTCTAATGTATGCTCCATGCCTATGAAAGTGAATCCACAACATTGACATGAAGATTATCAATCTCTATCTCAGCCTACTCAATACCAGAACTTTATGGGCTCTCTTATTTCTCTATCAGTTACTCTGCTAGATATTGCTTGATAAAATATTTGTTGATAGTTGAGTTGACATGCCATAAATAACAATACTAAGATTGATATGCAACAAAATTACGAAAGCTAAGTTAACAAATGATTATATTAGAGAATATTTGAAGTAACAATTATTGAAGATAAAATAAGTTGAAAAATGACTCTACTCATATAATGATGGGTTGAAAATGCACCCATTAGCGAGTAGATAATATTAGTATCTAAGGACTGGGAGGTAAAAAAGATTGCACCTAAGATAACATGGACAAAAGTTTGTTCAAAATAGTTTTCAAATAATAGAAATAAGTTCATAAGAAGAAAGGCGATTACAAATAGTTAAGATAAGGATAATTATATGGTCATGATGACGGATGATAATGACCACCCGTGGATGAGGTTAGAGTAAATTCTATTAGTCGATAATACTGGGGACTACCCAAATGTTTCAAAGGGGCATTGACTCCTCAGGATCATTGGGATATTAGCATTGATAAGGGAATTATAACTTGATAGGTGGTAGCTACGTCGTATAAAGAACAAGAACACGAACAAAGAACTTGCTTTGCATGAGAATAAAAGATACAAACTCGGGAAACATGCTCCCGCCAAACACCCGGAGGCTGGGTCCTCCAAAGTACTCTCTCCAAAGAGAGCCCAAATGACTAAGAATTCAAAGATAAGAAATAAAGAGACACTACCACTCCCTTATATAGTTGGGTGAGACGTACAAATTACAATAATGCCCTTAGACTACATATGCGGAGGGAAATGTGTTCCAGGAGGTCCTATCCATATCAACACTCCCCTCCTGAAAAGCAACATCATCCTCAAGGTTGAGGTTCGTAGAGGTTATCTGTGAGCGTCAAAGGATCCAAGCCCTCGAAGTCAGGACCGTTGTATTTAGATCCGAGAAGCATGCACATGTCTTTGAGAGGGCAGATGTGGGTGGGCGAGTACGGCTCCTGGAAGCAAAAACGAAGGCCCTTGCGGCGAAGCTCGAGGTGTTGCTGGTGAGATAAGCGATGGGGTCATCAGTGTATCGGTGGAGGCGGGACTGGCGGTGGCAGAGGCGGGACTGGCGGTGGCGGAGGCGGGACTGGCGGGTGGCAGAGGCGTGCCTAGCAACGGGTGTTCAAGTGGGGGCAAGTGACCCAAGCAGGGAAGAGGCAAGCATAGATTTTAGTGGTAGCAGCAGCGACTGGTGGGCCGGTTTGGATGAGGAGGACGACTGGGTTGTGTAGATTTCCTCGTTGAGGCAACGAGCTTGCTTTATGGCGCGGGAGAGAGTAGTGGGATTGTGGACACGAAGGCGCGCCCGGAGGTGGGGTTGCAGACCCCCAAGAAAGTACCCCAGGTATGGTCGGGGGATAGGCCAGACACGTGCATGTATACCTCGATGAACTCGTCGATGTAGGTGACTACGGTAGCAGACTGACGCACAGAGCTGAGGCGCTCGTAGGCATTACTAGCCAAGCAGGTGTCATAGTGGTGGAGGAGTTTCTCCTTCTATGTGGGCCAGAAGAGGTTAGGGACCCGTTGACGCGTCCAACACACCCAATGAAGCGCGGACCCCTCCATGTACATAGTGGCCAGGGGCCAGGGGAATATTTTGTTTGGCGGGGGTGGACTGAAGGTCGAAGAACTGTTCGGTGCCGAGTAACCTTCTGGTTGGCGGGGGATCCAATCGAGGAGGTCGGTGTCGTAGAACACAGGAATCTCAATCCGATAGAGATGGGACGCGTGGAGGTCCGTAGCGGGGTGGAGAAACCCCATGTAGTCAGAGACATGCCGAGGGAGTTGCGGTGGCGGCGGAGGGACCGGCGGCCGGTTTACCGCCGCGGACGTGAGCTCTCGAAGGAGGAGAGTGAGATCCTCAAGTTGTGCTTCAAGTTGATCGAAGCGATGGGAGTCAGTAGAGCCAAAGGCGGAGGCGTCCTCGTCGGCGTGGAGTGCCATTGAACAGGTCCGGGGCATGGAATAGAGGTGCGGAAGGGAGACAACGGGCTACGGGAGGGAGGGGGTGGAACTGCGACTTGGCGTAGCGGCCAGAAGCGCCGGCGGTTGGGCATAGTGGCAGCTGGGGGAAGCGGCGAGAATTGCCTGTGGCTGGGCGTAGCGGCGAGAAGCGCCGGCGGATGGGCGTAGCAGTGAGAAGCACCAGGGCTTGCGGAGTTGGAGTCGAGTGGACGGAGAGAAGCGATCGACGACAAAATCCTCAGGAAACAGTGAGGAGATGAAGTTATGGTTCACAATGGAACCCTAAGAATCCGACAGGTCGGACCAATTGATACATGGTAGCTACAATGTATCAAGAACACGAACAAATAACTTACATTGCATGAGAATAAAAGAAGTAAACTCAGGAGACACGCTCCCGCCAAACCCCGGTGACTGAGTCCTCCAAAATTCTTCTCTCTCCAAAGAGAGCACAAATGACTAAGACTCCAAAGATAAGAAATAAAGAGACACTACCACTTTCTTATATAGCGGAGTGAGACATACAAATTACGATAATACCCTCAGGCTACATATATATAGGGAAACGTGTGTGTAGTAAGTCCTATATGTATCATAACTATAAAGATTGTTATTTTTATCTATGCTTGATTTTTTTTTTCCTTTTTCAATCAGCTAGGTGACAATGGCAGACATTGAGCTTGGCACTCACACTATAAGATCCCATGGAAGAACAGTAGCCAAATTTCACATGCATGACTGGATCATACTCCTACTTCTTATAATTCTTATTATCATATTAAATGTGATAGAACCTTTCCACCGCTTTGTGGGAAGAGATATGATGGCAGATTTGCGCTATCCATTGAAGAGCAACACAGTACCAGTTTGGGCTGTCCCGGTACGCTTTATTTTTCACTTTTTCTCTGTTTTATCTGCATATGATGCTAATTCTTTTGATATATTTTTTTAATATGACAGTTTATAGCAATCCTTTTACCTGCTTTTATCATCATCGGTATATACATCAAAAAGCCGAATGTCTATGATCTGCACAATGCATTACTAGGTAGCATAATTAACAATTTTCTCATTTCCTTTGAAAAAATGTGGTGAGTGTAATGCTAGTTAGCACATCGAGCAGGTCTCATTTTCTCCGTGCTTATCACTGGAGTTCTAACTGATGCAATCAAGGATGCTGTTGGTAGGCCACGACCAGATTTCTTTTGGCGTTGTTTTCCTGATGGAAAAGAAGTGAGTGACCCATTACCACAGCTTTTTGCTCCTTCAACTGTGTTTGTTTATTCATTTGGAGTGCGGTAGCTGACTGAGGTTTTGAGCTGTTTTATGTCCAGCTATATGATAACTTCACCACCAGTGTTATATGTCATGGTGACAAAGGTGACATCAAAGAAGGGCACAAAAGTTTTCCCAGCGGGCATTCTTCATGTAAGTGGCAGAGAATTTTCCAATTTAAGTTGTTTCTGTGATGAGTCCTGGTCAATGTTCTTGTTTTTTAACCTTAATCTGTGTTGGAGGCATATCACCGACGCATTGGTTTATTAAGTATTTGAACATCCAGCATAAGAATAATTATTTAATGGTGACTCGTATTGCTGCATTGGAAACGTATTGCCAATTCATGGGTGCTTCAGTAAAATTACATAAAAATGTTCAAATTGTGTATTTTGACATACTATTAATGCCCTTTCATAATTTTTTTTCATGGTGCATGCATTAGCTAAGTTATGGATAGTTTTAGATGTTTCAATTTATCCAAAATTGCCTCTTTTTAAAAGTACCAAGATGGATGGTCTAATCTAGTTAGATTTCCTTTAGTTACTATGGTTATATTTGAACTTGGTTCATTTTCTAGTGTGTATAGCTCTATTTGTTCATCTACCATCATCTTCGTAATTAAATGATATTCTTATCACGACTTTGCCCCAAAATTATTCTACATCTTCATGGGCAAGCTTGTTTTCGACAATAGCTATGCTCCAGCTCAAGGGGGAGTGCTAGAATACCTTTTATACTTTTACTGTATGTATAACCCCTCTTAAACTTGTACCCAATATACTTGTGCTTATATATAATGCTCTTATGAGTTATGAGATACCCAATACGATCAACTCATTATTTCCAATAATTCAACCATGTCCAAAGTGATAGGAATAAAAAGCTGGAAGTAGGTTGGCATTCATCAAGAAAAATATTGAAACTAAGACAATATCTCTGACCAATGTTCTGACAAAATGGGTTCCTGAACCCAACTTTGAGACTACAAGCTGGGCAAGATGAATATTTACTTGAAAACATGACGGGGATTGTACTGTATCTCGTAACAAAATTAATTCGGAACTTTGAAATAATAATTGTAAATAAAATGGTTAAAATATCATCATTTTTTTAATAATTAATCTGGGGATTTATTGTTGTTTTTGTGTGGACATATTTAGTTCCTCATACATAACAATATGGTCTTATTTTATTTCCTAGTATATCACCTTGTAACTTTATTTAAGCAATGATTGATCAACAGAGATGAAAGAATAATTACCAAAACTTCCCCTGGAAGTTAGCATAATTACAGGTTGCACCCCTTTTATTTTTGAAATTATGAAAACCTCCCCTATAAGCTCTCATTTAATAACATCCATGCACAAAAATACTCCCTTGGAGTAAATTTCAGGGGGATCTTTTTGCATGGATGCTATGAAATGTATTTTTACAGGGGAAGTTTTTGTAATTTCAAAAGTAAGAAGGGGGCAACCTGTAATTTAGCAAGCTTAGAGGGGAGGTCCCGGTAAATGACCCTAATCATGAATATAAGTGTGAATATTCCACTCGATTATATTAAATAGAGTTGAGTCTTTTAGTTATTTGTGGACTCAATATGTTAGGTTGAACATTTTATATCGGCTTTTTGACAGTTTGCACCCCCGAAAAGCGGTTTTTTTGGCACTTTGCACCCCCTAAACACAGTTTTCTGGCACTTTGCACCCCATGACCGAATTCTGAAGGGCAATTTCGTCCGGGCAGCATTATTAATGTATATTTTTGGCATTTGCACCCCGGATTTACATTTTTTAGCTATTTGCACACCATATTTTGTCACATTCGTATTTGCACCAACAAGAAATTTTGTTTTTTGCACTTTGCACACCGAGTTCGGTTTTTTTTGGCTATTTGTACACGTATTTGTACAGTAAATGTATGATGCGCAACCTGATTTTCTTCATTTCAATATCCAAAACATAAATTTCAGCAATATAATTTCAACAATTAGAGCAGATTTTGCATTCCAATATTAAAATATTATAAAGATACATGAGTTCCAACTTGAAATGTTTTTTTACTCTATACATCTTCCATATACTAAGTGAGGTTTTGTTGTCCCTCTGCATTATTTCCTGCATAGAACTAGCGGGTCACTCCGGGTTGCTCCTAATATTGTGCTCATACTTCTTGGCAAGATACTTGGAGTTGCAATGTTGCGAATTTGCAACTCTACAACATGTATGTTCCCCTGTAATTGTCTTAACTTGAAATGTTTTTTCATTCCTCGACATGAAAGAAGAATACATAGTCCAACCACAATCACACGTAACTCTAATTTTGTCACTGCAATTTTTAATAAACTTCAGAGGTTTCCCTTGTTTAGTAGCGTGCAATCTCACGGCATCCCTAAAGTCAGAAGCAGTATTAAAACACAACCCGATCTCGAACTCAAAATCAGAATCGTCTGCGTCTCCTTGATAAACTTGAACCTCACATTTCCCTTTCTGTGTCTTGGACTGACTACCACGATCCCTTAAATGTATTCCAACATTCGCACTCAAGGGTTGATTGGATTTAATTTTTTCACCAATCAATTCGATTTCGTCTTCTATATTTTCATCGAGCACCATATCATCTACCTCAAACTCACTATCATTCAAATCATCATCAGAAATTGATGAATTTTGATCGTCCGTGCATTGTGAGTCATTACTGCTATCAACATCACCCTCCTCTTCGGAATAATTCTCGTCAATCAGCATATCTTCCCACTCCACATCTCCGACATGAACCATTTCTTAAATGAAATTCAAATTACACCTAAAAAATTAAATAATACTAAATACATAAACCACCATAAACCCTAGCAAATCTGAAATCTATGTTCAAAAATAACAAGAAGAACAACAATACCAGATAACTGTAGCAAATCTGAGATCTTGAAATCAGAAATCTGCATTCAAGAATATCTAAAAATTAGAAAAATCGCAGCAGGGAGAAGAAATGGAAATCGTAGATAAAATCGCAGAGACGAGCTCTCCCTCCCGGTCAAAATAGGTTCGCAAGCTGGGGGAAGAAATCGAAAATGCCCTAACAGGTTGAAGATCGCCAGGTCGCCGGGAAGCTTACCTGTCGCCGGGAAGATCGCAGCTCCAGCATGAGTCGCCGTTCTCGCCGGGAAGGTTGCCGAGCTCCAGGTCGCCGAGCTCCAGCAAAACAGGATGAAGATCGCCAGGTCGCCGAGCTCCAGCAAAATCGCAGATCGCAGCTGCGCCTCGCTGCGGGAAAAGGAAACGGAAGAATAAATCGGCAGCCCTAATGCATTAATAATGCTGCCCGGACGAAATTGCCCTTTAGAATTCGGCCATGGGGTGCAAAGTGCCAGAAAACTGTGTTTAGGGGGTGCAAATTGCCAAATTTAAAGATTGGGGGTGCAAAGTGCCAAAAACCCGCTTTTCGGGGGTGCAAACTGCCAAAAAGCCTTTTATATCATGTTTAGCTTCTAATACATTATCATGGAGCGTGTTTACTCATGCTGTAACTAAAGAGGGATTGAAGTTGGACTAGATAAACCACTGATTGTACTCATAAGCAACCCAAAAGCTTAAACCCGTGAGGTGAGGGAACTATGTGATATTTATACACCAACATACTTTTCACATGTATGATGTAAGTCTAAGACAATACTCTTGTGTGCCTTAATAATCTCCCCTCACATGAGAGCTCTTCACTTTGATCACCATTCTCCCTCAAATGGGAGTTTTCTTTTAAACATCAAGTATCATGCACCAATAGCACAATCGACGACATGGACTTTTCATGGAAGTCACCCGCTCTTGCTTAGCCATGGTGGAAGCGACCAAGACCAATGTGGACACAATTGGCACGAGCATACTTGATTCCTGGGCAAAACATCGACTCCGATACTATTTGGGCCAGATACACCAGTGTCAAACTCATATTCAATTCAAAAAATCGATACCTTTAACCTATCCAATATTGGACGAAGCACACGTTCTAAAATTGTGTAGCAAATGCTTCCAATTTCAAAATCTCCAGGGTTTGTTCGTTTGGATGGAATTTGGGCTCCTGAATTAGAATTGGGAGTCCATTTTCATTAGAATTGAACTCTAATTCCAATTATGATGCTCATATTCCATCCAAGCAAAGGAATTTAGTCTTGAATTCTATTGAACTGTTTCCCATTTTTCTCGGCAAGAACATTCCCATAATTTCCATATATGTTCTCTGTAAATGCAGGGTGTTTTGCAGGTCTAGGCTTTCTCACATGGTATCTAGCTGGAAAAATCAGAGTTTTCAATCGAAGGGGCCACGTTGCCAAACTCTGCATCCTTCTGGTTCCTCTCCTTTGTGCCTCACTTGTTGCAATTTCTCGAGTGGACGACTATTGGCATCACTGGCAAGATGTTTCCGCAGGGGGGCTTTTAGGTTTGTGAAACACTGATATAGCGCGATTTATGATATTCTTCTCTTATCAAACGATTTTACTTGTAATTTTTCTATTTGTTATATTTGGATTTTAGGTTTGTAAAATACTGATATAATGATATATGAGATTCTTTTTTATAAAATGATTTTACTTGCAATGTCTCTACTCGTTACAATTCCCTGCCATACATTTTTTTGTCAGGATTGGTCGTCTCTTCAGTCATTTATCTGCAGTTCTACCCACCCCCTTACGATGTAAATGGTATGTTTTTCAAGCTCTTCACGTCTAATTAATAATGCTACTTATAACAACTGTACATATTGGGTGTGGCTTAAGATGCATTTTTTCGTTTATTTGTGGAATGGATCCTCAATCCCTCGTAATTGTCTAGTAATAAGTATTGATATAGGTGCAAAATGTGTCAGGATATCCATTTAACCCGTAAGAGTGGCCCATTCAAATGCTCTAATGGGTTGCCCAAATGAGCATGGAATCTAGGATTAGGATTGATCCATTGACCCATTTATAGTTTAATCTTGATTCCACCAGCCGCCACGTAACTTGAAACTAGAATGTAGCCGATGTTGGATCTTGATTCTGGATTCCTTTTGGAGTATAAGAATATCGATTCTAATATTCTATATTTGTTTGAAGAATATATGCTTTTCCAATGGCAGCGGAAAGCGTTAAGTCTTACATAGATTTAAGCCTGCTCGAATCAAATTTTGGTTTAGTTATTGCATATTCAAAATTTTGACTACATATTTTTTGTGCTCCATTGTCCTGCCCAAAAACTTATCTTGAGCAAGTTCGTGTTCATTTTGATTTGGCTAAAAGATTGAGGAAGTTCTTTTTGTTAGTTTTGATTTGGACAGGTGCATTATGTTCCGCGCAGGCCTACATGTTGCTTTCAAATGGGCATCCCACTAAAGTCCATGAACAATATGAGCCAGTCTAAGCTCTACTAATTTTTAGAGGCCTAATTAAGCAGCCTTAATTTGGTTTGAATAATCTGTTTGACACACCTCCGATTAAGAGTAAGAATCCAAACTATGAATATAAACTTGGAATAGAATGTTGTGACCGGGCTGTCTAGTTCTAGCTGAGCCGCACTTTGCACTTTGGGCGGAGGTTTCTCGACTCAGACTTCTCTTCTGGGAAATTAAATGACTTGTTTTATCCAGATTTTCGATATTAGAGATTACTCTCATTGATCTTTACTCTATTCATTCTTCATTGGATATCTTAAATAATAATAGAAAGAAGGAGAAGAAAAGAATAGATACAAGTGATAGCCTCTACCAAGTGAAGCTGTGTGTGTGTGTATATATATATAACCAAAACTTCTCCTGAAAGTTAGCATAATTCCAGGTTGCACTCTTCTTACTTTTGAAATTACACCAACCTCCTCCGAAGTTTACATTTCATAATAGCCATGCACAAAAATTGCCCCCCTGAAGTCAAGTTTGTTTTGTGCATGGATGTTATGAAATGTACTTTTACAGGGGATGTTTTTGTAATTTCGAAAGTAAGAGGGGTGCAAGTGTGCAACCTATAATTTAGCAAATTTAGAGGGGAGTTCCCTATATATATATATACTCACTATAGTTTCCTAGAAATGCCTTTATTGAGCATTTGTTGGTGAGCTCTCTCAAATAACTTGCCAATTACTTCCATGCAGGTTGGGCCCCTCATGCATATTTTCGTGAGCTCGTGGAGACGCGGAACAACGAACCTCCTGCTACGAATAGCGCAAGGCCGGGAGAGGTTGAGACCGTCAATATTGCATCAGATCAAATGTTTGATGATATGGAAGAAGGTGTTGGTATCAGGAGGCATTGACTTCCTGGACCAAATCTGTATTATAGAAACTTTTGTTTTGGATTCTTTCTTACAGAAAAAATTCAGTTAGGATTGGGAATAATTCTTGTATATTTTAACTTCTTTTTTTTTTGGCATTGGTGTAGACCAAAAAAGACTTGGAATGAAACTATAAGGAAAGACAGGATGTACATAGGCATTAATGAGATTATGACTAAAGATAGGGTGCAATGGTGACAAATGATCCATATAGCCGACCCCACTATGGTGGGATAAAGACTTGAGTGTTGTTGTTGGTGTGGTTTCTTTGTAAATGAAGTGGGCATGCTTTTAAACTAGTAAATGTGCATTTTAGGCTCCATTTGTTTCAACTTTTTGTTTTCATTTAGTTTTTCAAAAAAGTTCAAACATTTCTTCTTCTTTTTGAATAGTCTTCATCTGGATCGCCGATCCCGCAAAATCTCATTTTATGTCTAGTTTCGATCGTAGGGAGTGAGTTTCATTCAAGAATGTTATTTTATCTCTAACTCCAATCGCTCCATCTCCAACCTGTAAATGTATATTTGGATAAAATATAACCGGTACGGACGGATACGGGGATATCCGTCACCCATTATCAATCTAAGGTTTGCCTATATAAACCTGCCTAGGGGCAACGGATAGTTCATTCCACTTTGATGTTCCTCCGAATGCTTCGAGCAACGCTCTTCACACAACCTCCACGGCCCACCCAAATAGACTCTCAGTCATGTTTACCCAAACAGACTCTCGGTCATGTCTATCTTTAATCTTAATCATAAGTCTTTTCGTCTACTTTGATTATCGGTTTGCTGGTCTCATCCTGATTTTATCTACAACTTCCTCCATGTAAGGTGGGAGAGCACGCCGTTGTCACGGTTGTGTTAACATAAGCTTTGGGAAAATGGACGGAGATCCTATCCATTTTGTATCAAATGTATATGTCCATTTCACGGTCAAGATCAAATCATTAATTATCTACGGGTACACAATTTGTTGTATATATGGGAAAATAGTTTGTATATATGAAAAATAAAAGAGGATGTGATTATTTAATATGTTGGATGAATAAAGAATGAGCGATGTTAAATGCAGGCCGGTTTTGGCTATATACAGGCCGCGGATATATGCAGGCCAAAAAATTATTCATGCAGGCCAACTTTCATATTTACATATCATATTCAAAAATCAAATTAATATTTATAAAATAATAAAATAAGTAACACCAAGCAAAATAACATTCATAAAATAAGTAACTACCCTAAAGTATAACCATCGCCGCCATGGCTGTCATGGACGGAATCTCCGCCATCGCCGCCATCGCCGACGACGCTGCCATAACCGCCATCGCCGCCATCGCCGACGACGCCGCCATCGCCGACGACGTCGCCATCGTCGCCATCGCCACCATCGCCACCATCGCTGTCATCGCCGTGATCGCCGCCATCACCGCCCTCGCCATCGTCGTAGCAAATACCCATGAATAGCTTTAGGCCAGTTGTAATTTAAAAACACATCGGACTCGGACAAACGAGTAAACTCCTTGTGGACACAGTTGCATGGAAGGAAAAAACACATAATACATGAAGTATTAAACTACTTGAATCATTTTTCCTAAAATTTTAAAAGAAAAAATGATCATCTTTTTTTAAAAATTGTGGCCTGCATATAGCTAAAATCGGTCTGCGTTTAATATCGGTCTTTTTAAAAAAATTGTGGCCTGCAGCCCTGCATATAGCCAAAACTGGCCTGCGTTTAACATCGCTCATAAAGAATGTATCTTGATCATGAAATGGACGGCACCTGTTTGGTTTCAAAAATGGAGAAAACCCTCGTTTGACTACAAACTTTTTCTGTCCGAAGCCGTGAACCTGTCCGTGGCCACTGGTTTTCAGCCACCTAAGCCGGCCCGACCCCACGCAGTGTGTAGACCTGATTTTTCAGAAAATTGCTTTAAAGACTTTGATTTTGCTCGGGTTCTGTTCAAAGCCCGGAGACAAAAATCTCACCATTTGACTACGATTGGTCTTGGTGTTCGCTTAGTGCTCGGATGCTTTCAATAATGATGTATTCATCATTATTGTTTATGAGCGATGTTAAACGCATGCCAGCTTTGGCTATATGTAGGCCAAAGTTTTTTTAAAAAGAGCGGTGTTAAACGCAGGCCGGTTTTGGCTATATGCAGGCCACAAATTTTTTTTTTTAAAGTATCATTTTTCCTTTTCAACCTGCAGGCCATATAACTAGACCTATACGCACCGTCATCGCCCACGACCCGTGCAGCCGCAGGACAAGATCGAGCTTCTTCTCTGATCTCCTATCCCTCCTCCGGCGACTCCGGCCGGTGATCTCCACTTCAACCAACAACTTGTGTATATAAAAAAAAAATGAAAGCTAAGATCGAATTAACTATTTGGGTAGATTTGAGAGACCGCTCCAAAAAAAAAAATATTGCAATTGAATTGGCCCCGCCACTCGATCAACTATAACACCTCATTATTTATTATTAATTAGTTTCATGCTTACAACTTATCCAGGTAAGAAAAAGTTATATCTCTCATTGTTCGTACACATTACACATCAAGCCAAGTGTATGCGCGCATACACATTCTGTGCTTCGACGAGGTAATCTTGGAGGATGAGGTCGGATACGGAGGCGTCAGAGGCGGGGCGGTGGTTGAGGAAGGTGGTGGCCGGGGCGAGTTCCTGTGCAAAGTTGAAGAGGGAATTCATCAGCCTAATCCTGCTTTTAAAAATTTTTAACGGTGCCAAAAAAAATTGGAATATATATATTAAATTTGGCTTGCATGAATAATTTTTTGGCCTGCATATATCCACGGCCTGCATAAAGCCAAAACAGGCTTGCATATAACATTGCTCTTGTTTATTAACATTCCATTTACATGTAATGATTGTCAACAACATCTTTATTGATAGTTCCAAAATTCAGACCAGTGAATTATAGCTGGCAGATAGACTTGGTGAAAGCAGCCTTGGTCAATAATCAAGCACCCAATTTCCTCATGGCCCCTTATTTGTCTTTTCAGCCTCCTAATTTTGACTATAGAGTCAACTAGTACAACTTGGGATAATGCAAGTGGCACTTAGTTGGGGCTTCTTACACTGCCCAACCTCATCTATAGGGAAATAATTGTGTGTGTGTGTGTATATATATATATATATATATATATATATATATATATATATATATATATATATATATATATATTATGAGTGAGAGGCACAGGGCTCCGCCCCTACTGTCAAGCGCGATAGTACCCGGCCGGCGATGGCGGGCTACGCCCTCCCCCCGGTGGGTTTCGCCCTCCCCCGGCGGGTTTCGCGCGGATGGGCGTCGCCCGCCCTTGCGCCCACAACATATATATATATATATATGTGTGTACTCAAAATGACCGCACAAAAATTTTAATTAATATTTTATAATTGTTTTTTTTTCAAAAACATTTATATTTTAACAAAAAATTATTTTAAAGTATGTCTAGGAGGTTTAATGATTAATACGTAGTAGTTGTAAGGAAGTCTACTAAAAAACTTTTGTATTTTATTAATTTTCATCATTATTTTTATTACAAGGATATAATGTAATCACCATGGTGCGAGCTTTGCCTACTTATATAATAGTTTGTTGATTGACCACTGAATGTAATGCTCTCTGTAGCTATTGATATTTAATATTTTTCACGACGCTCGAACATTTATTAAAAAAACAAAAATAATGCGGGCCGCACATCCACCGAACATCAACATCATCATCAGTGTAAGCATCGGAAAAATGTTCACACTTGTGGGACCGAGGAACCGTAGACCTAATGAAAATAAACTCATATTTATTTATAAAGTTTTCAGAAATCTTCTACACATAATAATCACAAAAACGACGAGAACGTAAATTTCGGTTGGAGGAATAGACAGTAATTTCTAGTCATAACGGCATCTACAATCTCAAGCATGTTGGTAGCGTAGAAATTAATGAAAATATCGAATAAAGTCAGAAATTCAAAAGAGAAAATTCGTTTGACTATGGAAGCTAGGGTTGACTTGACCTCGTTTCAAGTAATCTGAGTGTTCAGCGATACCAATCGGGAGTTGTTACAGGCAAACCAATTTTGACTATAAGCAACTCAAAATAAGCCCGGTCTACCTTAAATTAACGTAGATTTTTAGGCAGACCGGTGGTTTATTAGCAACCCACGACAAAACCCTATCGTCCCTGCTTGAACGATGCTCAACCCTTCTACCCGCGCGAACGGCGCTCGACGTTCCTTGGAAGAGAGAAGGTATCGCTTTTTCGGCGCGTTTTTTCGGTCCGACCTTGCGATTTTCTCCTCTGCCAAGATTTTGGGTCGGGCCTTCGCTGCATTGGAAGAGAAAGAACCCGTGGTGCATTTCCCGTCCTTCTTCCTGCGCGAGGTATGTGTTCTTTTCGCTTTTTCCTTTCTCCCATTTTTCCTGAAAATTGGAAAGTCTTTAGTGGTTTTCTTTTCATTTTGGAAGAGAACGAACTCTCTGCACCTTTTCTTATCACCGGAAATTTTCTCGACTCAATTTTTTCTAGATCTTCTTGGACAATGCTAAATACAAAAAAGGTGAGTCTTAATCTCATATTCATGTTTTTTAACTTTAATTGCGGCGTGTTTACGATATTTCTAATCTATTTTTAGCATAATCTAGCATTATTATGGAGATATTGAAGACTGTTACTTCAATAGGGTGAAAAACTCTTCAAATCAATCAATAGTGTGAGTCTTGAGATCGTATTTGAAATTTTAATGTAACTATATTTAATTTTTTGCATAATATAATGTTATTTTGATGAGATAGAAGATTTTTAAATCAACATGATTAAAAAGCTCGTTAAATCATCTTTCCTGTTTGAAATTTTGTAATATTTTGCTAAAATAAAATGCAAAAAAGATCAATTTTAATGAATCTTATTTTTGGCAAATTGCTTAGAAGTTTATTTTATTTTTAATTTTTGACTTGATTTTGCTAATAACAAAAATATTTGCTAATAAAGAATTGCTAATAGTCAAGCATGATTTTACTATAACAACTCCCTACCAAATCGACTCTCAAAGGCGACACCTTGCACAGTGCATCTGGTTATTTTGACTTTACTGGTTATGACTTATGAATAATGAATAAGGAGCAGGGGCAAAAGTCAAAGTTAACGGTGACTGTCGCCTCAATAGAAGCTATTGGTTCGTTGGTTTCACACGCTCGAGTCCACATTCCGGCAAGAGTTCACATTCCGGCAACCATACTGCCGGCAACGGTGATTGTCGGCTCCATGAACGCTGCAGTAGAGTTCAAATATTTAACTCGAGAATCTGCACTATAATTGTCAGCCATGGGTGGCTACTGCTGTTGATTCTCAAAATTCTATGATTACAGATTTGGAGATAACAGAGTATAGTCAGCGAGATAGTTGTAAGAACTTAAGCTCCGTTTGGCACGACGGTAGTGGCGGTCGTGAACGCGCACCTTAGAAATTTCATTTATTTTTATGTTCAAGTGGATGAAGTTTCTTAGATGGGTGTTGATGAATGACGATTTTACCACCGTGTTCAAGACCGCCACCACTGTACCAATCGGATCCTTAGAATGTACGATCAATTCAGGGCACAGCCGGAATAGGAGAAAGCTTCTGCTGAAGAAAAGAAATGAAATGTTTTGTTTCGTGTACAAAAATTGTTTGTAGTTATCTTATTTGTGAAAGTTGTTAATGTATATTTGGACAATAAACGGGTTCAGAGGCTTAACGGGTCGTTTCGTGTACACGGATACCCGTAGTTACTCCTTAGGTTGCCTATTTATACCTACCTAGGGGCAACGGATAGGGGACTCCACTTTGATCCTCATTCGAATGCTTCGAGCGGCACTTTCAAAAGTTCTGTAATCGGCACCTGATATAAGTGACATGTGTATCTTCAGTTAGGTTGAGTGTGCGGTAAGATTCTCATTGTGTGTGAGCTTTGTTTATTTATTTAGTAGTCTATTGTTTGATTGATTGTTGTTTAATGATGTAGTCATTGATGTTCTCAATGTAATGATGCTTGTACATTTATTGTTCAAAAAAAAAAAAAAAAAAAATTGCGTTAATCCAACGTCGTCTTCCTCGTATGTACTTCATTGAACTGCAAAATCATAACACTCTGTTTTGACAATTTATATACTTTGTTTTCACTTTTCACAATTATATCAATTGGATCATGTTTCTATCAAAATCTTTCTGCCAGTAAATGCATTGATTTATTCATTATAAACAATTCATCTTAAAGATCGTAATAGCCCCCTATTTGTATATTGTTAGGACTCGAACTTCGAACTTAAAGAAGATCGTAATAGCGCCCTAGCTATTTGAGAACTTAGGCTTCGTTTGGCGTGGCGGCGGAGATCATGAATGCGGTGGTTATGAACCGTCATTGGTGACAGCCCGACCTCACTTGCAGAACTTCATCCACTTTTATGTTCAAAACTAGTTTCTTTTCTGGGCATAAATATTGTCACAACAAACATGCATTCTATAATGGTGGCGTTTTGTTCCAAACTCACCCGAGCAAAAACGCCGCAACAAACAAAGCCTTAATCAATTTGTTTTGCATAATTGAAGAGAGAGGGGGAGGGAGGCAGCAGGTATAAAATTTATTGAGGTCGAAGGAACACTCAACCATCCAAGAGAGTAAACCACTAGTAATAAAGAAGAAGCAGCAAAACTAGTATTAACTTCAAAACTCAATTACAACGGCGAGACATGATTTCGCGTTGTATTGGACGAAGAGAAGAAACAAAACACAAGACAAGAAAACAACAAAAATTGACCGTCCAGTCGCCTCTTTAGTCGCTTGACCGCAGAGGTCGCACACATGATACTTATTGAAATTGCTCGAGGTCGCCAAGAAAGAAGATCACAACTCTTGTGAAATATTTTGTAGTCGGAAGAACACGTCAACCAACAGGAGAATAAGGACACCAAACGATGAACACAAAGATTCACAATTAATAACTCCGGCAGCTAGTTACAAACAAACACGTCTGAATACAAGTTGCATCCAACTTGATTCACAACAGCCAATAGTAGGAAAGAACTTGGTCACGTACAAGGTCCGCTTCTCCTCCGGAGCACACCGCGCTGGTGATACTCGCTCCTCGCTATCGAAGCTCGCTCCTCGCTACCGCCGGCGGTATCGCTAGCGCCGGGCGTTAGCTCTGCTACTCGCAAGCTCGCTGCTCGCACTCCAAGCTACTCGCGTACTCGCCA
The DNA here is from genome assembly GCA_033032865.1 of Dactylorhiza incarnata. Lineage (NCBI taxonomy): Eukaryota > Viridiplantae > Streptophyta > Magnoliopsida > Asparagales > Orchidaceae > Dactylorhiza > Dactylorhiza incarnata. The sequence continues at coordinate 1,893,273 of JAWHQI010000260.1, forward strand.
TGCGCCGCTTCCTCCAATACTCGCTACCGCGAGCGCTATCGCTAGCGCCGGGCGGTATCTCCCGAGTAGGTACTCGCCTCCTTCCTTCTCTACTCGCTAACGCAGGCGCTATCCGCTATCGCCGGCGCTATCTCCCGAGTAGGTAACTCGCCTCGCGAACTTGCTCCAATTTCGATGCTCGCCTGGTGGCGCTCTGGTATCTCTAACTCGCTCAAAGTTGATGATACTCGCCAGTTCCAGAATCGATGTTCTTTAGGGGGGGTACCCCTCTATTTATAGGCAAAACAAGGGAGGGTGGCGAGTAGGAGCTAGCGTTGGCGCTAGCTCACTTCAATTCTAACACTCCCCCTTGAAGTGAGCTCCGGGAACAACTCCAAGCAACGAGCGAAGCCTCCGGAACGGCCCCGCAGATAGGGGCTTCGTGAATATATCCGCAAGGTTATCTTCACTCCGCACATGCTCCACAACGATCAAGCCACCCAGCACCTTCTCTCTGATGAAGTGATGCTCGATCTCAATGTGCTTGGTCCTTGCATGACATACTGGATTGATTACCAGTTTCAATGCACTCTCGTTGTCCCCACGTAGCACAGTAGGTCCGTTGACCTCCTCGTCCACATCCTCCACTAGTCTCATTAGCCAGACACACTCCTGAGCTGCTAAGGACGACGCCTTGTACTCGGCCTCCGTGGTAGAAAGGGAAATAGAGTCCTGCTTCTTACTACACCACGAGATAGCAGCTGCTCCACACAAGAACACGTAACCTGATGTCGACTTGCGATCATCAGCGTCACCTCTGTAGTCTGCATCCGTGTACCCATGTAGCTTGAAGTCAGACTTTTCTTCATATGACAACCCCATCTCAAGGGTGCCCTTCACGTACTTCAGTATCCCCTTGGCTGCCTCCAGATAAGGCTTCCGCGGCTCCTGCATATACCGACTAACTCGGCCGACAGCAAAGGCGATGTACGGCCTCGTGATAGTTAGGTAGATAAGACTCCCCATCAGTGCCCGAAAGATCTTCGGATCAGGAAGAATCCTCCCGTCTTCCTTCCGAAGCTTCAGCCCAGCCTCTAGAGGAACGGAGCTGCTCTTCCCCTCCTTCATGCCGAATCTTTCGACGATCCTCTCGGCATACGCCCTCTGGGAAACATACAGCCCGCCTCTTCTCTTCTCAACTTGGAGGCCGAGGAAATGGTGCAGTTCACCAAGATCCTTCATCTCGAATCGTATGGAAAGTTGATGTCTCAGCGTCGCGACCTCCTCAGGGTTGTTCCCTGTCACGATCATGTCGTCGACGTATAGCAGCACCAGCACGTGAAGACCTCCACTCTTCTTCACGAACATGCTGGAGTCCGAGTCTGAGGCATCGTAGCCGCAGAACTGCAAGTACTCCGCAATCTTCCCATACCAGGCTCTCGGCGCCTGTTTCAACCCGTAGAGGGACTTCTTCAGCTTGCAGACATGACGTGGAAGAGACTTGGACACGTATCCAGGTGGTTGCACCATGAATATGTCATTGTCTATCTCTCCGTATAGGAACGCATTCTTCACATCAAGCTGCCACAACTTCCAACCTCGGCACGCCGCCAGAGCGATGATCGTCCTTACCGACGTCATCTTCGCGACAGGACTAAATGTCTCTTCGTAGTCCTCTCCGTAGGTTTGTGAGAAGCCTCGAGCGACAAGCCTCGCCTTGTACCACTCCACTTCTCCATCAGCTCTCTTCTTAACCTTGTACACTCATTTACAGGTGACAGGTTTGATGCCCTCCATCATGGGAACCAGGTCTCATGTCTCATTCTTCTCAAGGGCCTCCATCTCCTCGATCATGGCCGCGTCCCACTCCTTGATGCCAGCTGCATCCTCAAAGCAGGCAGGTTCCCTCTCATCGAGTGGTCCTGCGAAGAAGCAGGAAACCAAACTCACGAAGTTCCCCTCCTTATAGCGAGCAGGCGGGACGATGGTCCTCTTCGACCTCCTCAAGGCTTGGCCACTATCTACCACTCCGGTAGACTCCTCTGGTTGAGCCCCTCTCTGAACTCCTCTCTGAACTCCTCCTTAAGCGGTGCTCTCCCTGCTTCTTGAGTTCGTAGCTCCCCCTGAGCCAGAAGCTCCTCCTGAGCCAGATGCTCCTCCTGAGCCAGATGGCGATGGAGCACTTGGAGATAACTCCAACTCCACAGTAGGGTCCTAAGTGACCCACTCCTCTTCCCTGCTAGCTTCTCCACTCTCTGGCAGCTCCACAGAAGAGACTCCCTGGTATGAGACCAGTTCGTCAAACACTACGTCGCGCGAGACGACGAACTTGTGGGTCTGCGGATCCATGCACTTCCACCCCTTCTTCCGCTCATCGTAGCCGATGAAGATACACTTCCTCGCTTTCGGCTCCAACTTGGTCCTCTGAGCGTCCGGGACGTGCACGAAGCAGGTAGAACCGAACACCTTCATGTGACCCACATTAGGCTTCTCCCCGAACATGAGCTGGTGTAGAGACACCATCCTGTTAGGACTCAGAGGTAGCCTGTTGATCACATGAGTAGCATACGCCATTCACTCCGCCCATAATGCCTTGGGAATACTCTTGGCATGTAGCCAACTCGTGGTAGTCTCCACCAGATGGCGGATCTTCCTCTCTGCCACCCCATTCTGCTGCGGGGTGTGAGCGCAGGAGAGCTCCCGCCGAATGCCGAACCTCCTGCAGAAAGAAGCAAACTCATTGGAGGTAAACTCCCCTCCATTGTTGCTTCTCAGCTTCTTCACTCTGCGGTTCAGCCTCCCCTCCACAAGCTCCTTCCACTCGAGGAACTTGCTGAATACTTCTGATTTCTCTCTCAGAAAGTACACCCACGTATAACGGGTGTAGTCATACACCAGAACCAGCGCATACTTATTGCCTCCATAAGTAAGGGTGGCGCACGACCCCATAACGTCAGCATGTACGCACTCAAGAGGTGCCTTACACCTGGTCTCCGACTTGTCAAATGGAAGTCGATGTGACTTTCCATATTGGCATCCGTCGCACACATGGCCGTCGCCGTAGGAAGAGAGATGAGGCAGGCCACTCACTAGGCCCTTTGCCGCCATCATCTTCATCTTGTCCATCCCCACATGACCCAGCCTCTCATGCCAGATCACAGCGCTGTCGTTTGTCTTCAGCTTGTCCACGTAGGCATTTGCAGATAGGACATACAAATCCTTCACCCTTCTCCCGGTGAGCGTGACGTCAGCATCGACAGACGATAGGTTCTTCAGGAACTTCACCTCCTTCGGTCCAAACAGCACGTGGTATCCAGCATCCACGACGTTAGCCACCGAGAAGAGGTTCTTCTTCATGCCAGGCACGTGATACACACTCTTTAGTGTCACTGGATTCTCTCTACTCCCAAGGGACACCTTCCCTTCTTGCTCCACGGGATGTACCGTATCATCCGCAGTGATGATAGCATCTGTTCCTTCATATGCTTCCAAGGAGTCGAACTTGGACATATCTCCAGTGAGATGATGTAACATCCCCCAAACTGCTAGACCCCTAAGTTGGTTTTGTCATGACTGGGTCATGACAAAACCATAGGAAGAACCTTTTTGAACCTAAGAGCTTAGGAAAGGAGGAGGAAGCCACCTTGGTCTGCAAATAGCAATTCCCATCTTCCAAGCTTGGGATTGGAATTTAGGGCTTCAACTTAACCCTTGGACCCCACCATAGTGTCCCTAACCCTTTAGAGGTCCCCTTAGGGCACCTTGGGCCCATTGAAGTCAACCTAAGAGGCCAATTTGACCAAAGTCAACATAAACCCTCAAATTGGTCAAAGTAGCCCATTTAGAGCCAATCAACCATCACCATGTCAAATTGATCACACTCCTAGGTTTATAATACCATTATAGACCTAATGGACCCAAAAGCCCCATCATGGGATCCCCAGGGGTGCAAATTGACCAAAATGCCCTTTTTAGGTCAAAATGACCTTTCTTCTCAAAGTACCCCAATTGACCTTCACCACATTAAATTGACCTCACCCCTAGGGCTATCATGTCATAGGGGAGCTAGTGGACCAAAAAGCCCCATGACCAAGTCAACCCTAGGGCTCAATTTGACCAAAGTCAAATTAGCCTATTTTGGTCAAATCACCTTAGATTGGGTCAACCAAGAACCATATGACCAAATTGACTCCACCATTAGTTCCTAAACTTAATTTAGAACCTATTGAACCCAAAAGCCCCATCCTAGGGTTCCCCAATTGACCAATTTGGCCAAAAGTCAAAATTGCCCAATTTAGGTCAAAATGCTCAAACCTAACCCAATCTCTTTGGGCTAGCTCAATTGGATGGTCAACCAGCCCATGTGGACCCTCATTAAACTCAGGAGAGAGGGTAGAAACCGACCATGGTGGTTAGGAGAGAGAAAATGGGGGTTTCACCTTTTTTGGAAGAGAGAGAAGAGGCCATTCATGGCCATTAAGAGGTTTTACCTCTTAGCCTCCCCAATTGATGCCTCCATTCAACTCCTCAGCCGATTAGGAGGAGTTTCCATCAGTTACAAAGGGGGATTAAGGCAGGGAGAGGAAGAGGGGTCGGTCCTTGATGTAACCGAAGGGGGGCTTTAATGGCAATGATGTTTAAAGCCATCACCACCCCCAATCGAACCCCCCTTCACCTTCAGAGACCTGAGAGGAGAGAAACCCCCTAGTTACCAGAGGATTTCATGCACTGTAGGAGGAATTGGCATGGCTTCTCAACCGGCGGCAGCTCCCATGGTGTACTCAAGGTTGACTCGACGGCAAGCCCTCCAGCAGGTCCAATTCTCCTCCCTGAACTCTAAGGGTTAGATCCAAATCGACGGCGGCTCGAATCGTGGTCAACCGGCCGTGAATCGAGTCGGCCAATCCTCCCATTGATCGGGTTGGGTATCCTTCTACAGAACACGATTCCGGCCACCTCCGGCCGATCAAACAACGCTCATCGCCGGCCCCCACCTCAACGGAGGTGGTGGTGGCGTTGGTCGGCCGGGGCGGCGCTCAGGTGGCCGGGAAATCATCGCTCAAAGTGGCCCAGGCGCGGTAAATCTCAGCCGCTGACTCATTGGGGACGATGACCCAGCGCCCTCCGATCTGCTTTAGGATTCGTGCTAATTTAATTCAATCCTTATTAAATTCTGTGATTAAAATGCAGCCCCTATTTAAATCTGGGAAAAATAGTTAGAGGCCGAATCATGAAAAGTGGTCAACATAGAAAATGTAGCCCTTTGGGTCTAGTTTCATACAAAATTGAATTCACTCAATTTGGAGTCCTGGTTAGGGCTCAGCACTCATTCTAGTGGAGGCTGTCTTTAGGGCTAATCAGAACTCATTTTTGATGCCCACCCCATTATAGAACTCCAAATGACTTGATTTTTGGGGTGTAGTCTAGTCTTGTGCATACTTAGATCATGTCCAAAGATCACAAGGATTGGAGAAGTTTTCTTCTTAATTTTTGGGAAAGACCAATAATCCTAGTTTAACCTAATTAGGTGTCCTAAACACCTCAAAACCCTTCCAAACTTGGATGGGTGGTCCTAAGGGGTATGTATAGGCCCTGGTTAAAATATCATGATTTATGGAGTTGTTTTGGTAGGGTATTCCACCAAAATAGCCTTAGGCTCCCTAGGTTTGGGCAAAACTTTGGGTGAGTGCCCCCACTCTTCCACAAGGTCTTTTGGCTCCATATTTGGGGTGCACCTCACCCTCCCCCATGCCAACCTATGGTCCAAGTTTGGTGGCCATTGGAGGAGTTTTGCCCTAGTAAATCAAAAAGGGGCTAAATTGCTATTTGCACCCCAAATAGGTACCCATTGGAATTCCACCCCTCACCAATTATTGGTAGGATCTTAGGTGGTCTTCCACTGACCTATGGTCAGTATAGTGAGTGGTATGGGTATGGGCAAGGTAGGGAGTTCCCTTGAGAATAGTTGGCTTAGAGGTGATGTTTAGGGCAAAAGTAAACATAAGAGAACTTTGGGGTGTGGAGGGGTTTCCTCCCACTGATTGATGGGGTGACCTTGGTCACTGCCTTGGGAGGTATGAGACACCTCAAGGAGTAGCTTTGAGTGGATTTGGAGATGCCTAGACCCTAACCCTAGGATAAACCCTAATGGGGTGCAAATAGAGGTCAATGAAGGGAGTAGGGTCAAACCCTAGTGGTTTGACCTAAAGTTTTGGTGGATAGGTCATAGTGACCAGAGAAGACTCCCTTGTAAATTTGAAGAGGTTTGGAGTTGTCTAACCTAGGTAATAAATCCTTGGGTAGATTTGTAAATAATTGGAATTTGGAGATCTAGGAAGAAATAGCACTTAGAGAATCACCATCTTCTGTCACCCACTTGTTTTTGAGGTTATGAATCTCTGGAGTTCCTACTAGGGCTGTTGGAGAAGGTTAGACCCTAACCCTAGGCTAAACCCTAATGGGGTGCAATTAGAGGTTAATGAAGGAAGAGGGGTCAAACCTCAGTGGCTTGACTTGAAATTTTGGGTAGATGGCCTTAGTGACCAGAGAATGCTACTGTAGGAGTTTGGAGGGATTTGGAGTTGCCAATCATAAGTAATGAACCCTAGGGTAGATTTGTAATTATTTAGGGTTTGAGGTTTTAGGGAGAAATAGTATTTATCAATTTACCATCTTCTGTCATAATCATGGTTTTTATGTCATATATCTCTGGAAGAATTGGTTAGATCATGAGTTAACCCTTAGAGGTCCAAATTGTAATATTCCTCATTGTTGGCAATTTTTGGGTTGGTTAAATTTGTGATGATAAATTACTGTAATTGCATGTAACTTTGCTGGATGTCTTTTCATAACAATATATAACCTCTGTAATTTTCTCATAATTTATAGATCAATATTTTTGGTACCTCTAGTTCATTTTGAAAGAAATTGCAAATATATCCTTGGATGGAATTACAAACATACCCTCTGAATAGCATGGTCAAACTTTGTAGGATTAAATATTTTATTAATAAACACCATTGTATTAATTTGCACAAGGATTGGAGTTCATATGAGGGTACCTCCTTTGGAAATTATTGGAAATAATTGTGTTTTGGAATTTCTAAAAATAATAAATCTTGCTGGTTTTCCCCAAAACTTTATATCTACTGTTTATTAGGTACCCTTGATTTATGAATAAATTGGAGTGGGCATTGGAGGTCAAAAAAACATACTTGTAGTTCAAACCTTAGTAATATGGCCATTTGGAAAATTATTTAAAATACAATTATTAATGGGAAATTATGAAACCCTAGATTTGATCTGAGGTAGGTAGTATGGGTCCCCAGTAAATCCCTTGGGTCAAGAAGTTGGATATTTAGTGTACCTCTCTTCATGAGCATCAAAACGTTAAGGGTGGTCTGCGTTTAGCAATTTGACAACTTTGGGGTTAGAGGTCAATCTGGTTGTCTAGGGTCTGAAGTGATGAAGGATGGGTGGTAGCCTTGTATTATGTATGGGTCTCTAGAGAAGTTGGGGTTTGGTAAGTCTTAGGGTGGTGGGGTGCCACCCTCGGCTAGGTCGTCCGGGAATTGACGAAAGATCGTCTTTTCTTGTTAGCATCTTTTAGCACCTGAGTTTCTAAGGCAGGAAAGTCACTCTGAGAGTGTGCTTATGGAAGTCTAGCCGGTTTAGTCCGGTGATCTTTTGTTTCTGAGATATTTATTGGTGACGGGCGGGTTAGCCCGGGGAGCTTGTAGCTCGGTATTGTTGGAAGATAATTTGCATGTGCATAAGGTGGTGGGTCCTTCGTGTTGGCGGTCGTTGCACCGACGTTAACACTTGGGCTCGGCAAGTGTGGTATTTACACTTAGCCATAAAAGTCTGGCGGTCCAGTCAGTAAGAGTACGCAGACGCTCTGCGGGTTTTGTGGAGGCGTACGATAGGTCTAGGTCGGGTAGTGCATATACCAACCTAGAGGTGGGCGAGGCCCAACCCACCGCTTCCGTTTGCCACTACGGGAGTATCCTGAGGAGTCTAGCTCGCTCCAAAAAGAGGGAACTAAAGGTCTATGCGCATAGAGTCGTAGTGGGTGAGTTGCACTTGTTTGATCACCGCATAATAACATACTTGCATGACATAGCATAATCATTGCATTCAACCCCTGACACCTATCGTATAAATTGGTATGGGACTTTTTATACGATAGGCCTTGCTAAACGACCCCTTGGTCTATAGGTTTGTATGGGCATTCCTATAAATCAATGGTTTATATTATAATACTTACTTGTCTCTACTTTTGCACTTTACTGTTTTCCCTTTACTTTACCCTGCTGTTTCTATTTTGTTTCATTTATATATATATCACCTGTGTAGAGTAGATATTACCTTGTCACCTGCATTTGTTTCTACCCCTTGTTTGTCCTCCGCTTCCTCCTTCCCATCCGGTGCCTAGGAGCCCTGGGGGGAGGGGTGGGGAATTGGCTGAGTCTTTATGACTGACGGTCGGTGGACCTTATCATTTTAGGAGACCGTGGCGATGGAGCAGCACCGGAGGCCGGTGCAAATGGAGGCGGGGCAGTCTAGCTCAGGAGCTCAGATAACAGGATCCGTGAGTGTTGATTTAGTTGTTTTGCTTCCGCGAGTGAATCATGTAGTGAGGATCTGATGTATTGGGCAAGGCCCTAGCTATCTTATTTCCTTTCTTTTCAGTTACATTGTGGACATCTTTTGATGAGTTATTTACATATGTGATGTGGACTTAGCTTGTTCTACTAATCAGTTTAGCTTACTTTTCTTGTGATCGATTTGGCCGGCAGGATCGGCATTTTGTAGTGGCGACCTTCTCGAGCGAAGGTGTCACCGCAAAACGGCGGTTCTGGGCCTAAGACCCGGTGGTTTTTGCAAAAAAAAAAGGGGGTCTTACAAGTGGTATCAGAGCAAACATCGATCCAAGGAAAAGAAGTCCACAAACCCTGGGCCACCCCGCGCGAGCTTAGTTTGCGGACAAACTAGCAGCGGAAGCAATGGTGTGCCCATAAGGGAAATCACATGTGAAAATCCACTTACAACTGAATTTTTTTTCTTCCCTTTAGCTAAGTCCCTTATAAGTGCAATCTTCTTTTGTAGCCGGCAACGGAACCTTCACCGCAGCATGGAGTCCCGCCGACTCCGAACGTCGTTCCACCACCACCGGCTCCGACTCCGTTCCAGCAGACGGAGTTGGGGCAGACTCTGACTGCCATCTTGGAGACATTCAGAGCACAGCAGGCACCGGCTCCTCAGCAAAACCCTGGGGCCAACTGGCTGAGCATCTTCCGGGGACTCTCCCCGCCAGCTTATATTGGGACGGAGACGGCTGTAAGAACTGAAGAGTGGGTGGACATAATGCAAGAGATGCTGTCAGGAATCCAGTGCCCGGTGGAGATGGAGGTGCCACTAGTGGTTTCATGCCTGGAATCCCATGCTAAGAGGTGGTGGAAGAGGTTCCTGGCTACAGCGTATCCGGGATTGGAGGCAGCGGATGTTGCTTGGGATGATTTCAAAGCGGCGTTGTTGGAGCATTTTGTGCCGCAGTCGGCAAGAGACGACTTGGAAGATAGATTTCTGCAGTTGCGACAGGGGAATAGATCAGTGTTGGAGTACCATCAGGAGTTCACTCACCTGTCCCGGTTTGCGGTATCTTACCAGCTGGATGATGCAGGATATGCTAAGAGGTTCTATAAGGGCCTCCGTGATGAGTTGAGGCAGGCCCTCCTTTTCGTCTCCGATGGCAGCATGACAAAGATTTTGGAAATGGCAAAGAAGCTGGAGGGAGACCAGCAAGTTGTTCGTGGAAGGAAGAGACCCATGGAGGATCAGGGGAGAAGTGGCAGAAGAGATCAGCCGAGAGGCCGAGATGCTGGAGAAGGAAGGACGGAGGTCCGACCCCGTCAGGGGGAGAGGCAGGAACAAAGGGAGCCGGTAGTTTTGACTCCTCAGCCTCTGCAGATGAGGGAAATGCCAAGGATTGGAGGAGGTGGGCAACCTCCGGAATGCTACCACTGCCATCAGGTCGGTCACATCAAGAGGAACTGCCCCCAGAGGAATGCTCTTCCAGCACCTCAGGCAGCACCTCGGGGTCAGCATCTCGGGGGCCGAGGACGTGGTCGAGGCCGTGGATTTCAGGGTGACGATCGGAGGCACTACAGAGAGCAGGCTTATGCCTTAGATTTGGCCAGGCCCCGGGACCCGGCAAGGGTCATCGCAGGTACTGGTCGCTTTTATTTTAAATAGTTAATGTTTTGAAAGTTTCAGCTTTACCTTAGCTTTGAACCAATCGTCAAACCCTTCAGGTTTAGTTTCCATTTTCGGCAAACCTGCTTTTGCCTTGTTCGATACGGGTGCCTCGCACTCGTTCGTCTCAGCCAAGTTTATCGAAGACCTAGACCAAGTCAAGCACCTCAAAAGCGACTATAGGAGAGTGAGATTTCCGGACGGATCAGAGGTCTTAACAAATTTAGCATGCCTAATAAGTCTGGAGATTGGGGGAAGACTGTTCGAAGTCCCGGCAACTGTTCTGAAGATGAGGGATTACGACCTGATCCTGGGCATGAGTTGGTTGTATGAGAACCGGGCAAGGATTGACTGCCCGGCAAGGCGGATCGTGCTAGAGCATAAAGACGGGGTTGTGGCATTCGAAGGTACTCAACTTACCTCTCGTCTCTTTTTATCGTCCATTCAGGCCGTCAAGGCCCACCTGCAGGGAGACGAGGTTTACCAGGTGCTCTTCGAGGCGACTGAAGTCAAGGACTCAGTGCCTAGTATCCCGGTAGTTCGAGATTTTGTGGATGTCTTTCCGGAGAAGCTTCCTGGGCTACCACCGCACCGCGAGAAGGATTTTCAGATTCAGCTGGTGCCAGGGGCCAAGCCGGTGTCCAAAGCTCCTTATCGGATGGCCCCGAAGGAGTTGGTAGAGTTTCGGAGCCAGCTGCAGGAGCTGGTTGAAGCCGGGTTCGTTAGGCCGAGTTCCTCACCTTGGGGAGCTCCGGTGTTATTTGTGAAGAAGAAGGATGGGACGCTCCGACTGTGCATCGATTACAGAGCTCTGAATAGGCTGACGGTGCGGAACACGTACCCTCTGCCAAGGATAGACGAGCTCTTTGACCAGCTAGAGGGAGCCCACTGCTTCTCGAAGCTGGATTTGAGATCGGGATATTATCAGCTAAGGATCCAAGAGGAGGACATCCCGAAGACGGCTTTCAGCAGCCGGTATGGATTGTACGAGTTCACGGTGATGCCATTCGGGCTCACAAATGCACCTTCAGCATTTATGAGCTTGATGAATCGGGTGTTTGAGCCTTACCTCGACATCTTTGTCATAGTGTTCATCGACGACATCCTCATCTACTCGAGGACGGAGGAGGAGCATGCGCAGCATTTGGCACTAACCTTGGGGAAGCTGCGGGAGCATCGGTTATATGCTAAGTTCAGTAAATGCCAGTTCTGGTTGAAGGAGGTGGCCTTCCTGGGCCACATCATCAGTGGAGCAGGCTTGGCAGTAGATCCAGCAAAGGTTCAGGCAGTACGGGACTGGCCGCCGCTGAAGACGGCCACCGACGTAAGAAGTTTCTTGGGACTTGCCGGCTACTACCGGAAGTTCGTTCAGGGATTCTCTCAGATAGCCCTCCCGCTTACCGCTCTGACAAGAAAGGATGCTGTATTTTCTTGGACGCCGCAGTGCGAGACAGCTTTCCAGGAGCTGAAGGGTCGGCTCACTTCAGCTCCCATCCTTGCCCTTCCGTCGGGGAAGGAAGGATTTCAAGTGTATACGGATGCATCTTATCAGGGGATGGGTGCCGTTCTGATGCAGAACGGGCATGTGATAGCTTATGCCTCCCGCCAGTTGAAGGACCACGAGCGGAACTACCCAGTGCATGATTTGGAGATGGGAGCAGTCGTATTCGCTCTTAAGATCTGGCGACACTACCTCTATGGTGTCCACTGCGACATATTCTCAGATCACAAAAATCTGAAGTATGTAGATACGCAGAAGGAGTTGAATATCCGACAAAGGCGATGGGTGGAGTTCTTATCAGATTACCAGTATACGATGCATTACCACCCAGGGAAGGCAAATGTAGTAGCAGACGCTCTGAGTAGGAGAGCTACCACATCAGGAGCAGAGCCTAAGCTGATGGCCATGGAGTTGGTGCGAATGTTCGAAGATATGCAGATCTCCCTGGTATCGGAAGATGATCCGGAGCTGTACAAGGAGTACCTAGCGGCGATTGGTGCCACATATGACATTCGAGACCGCATCAGGGAAGGGCAGAGGCAGGATGCCAAGCTGGAGCCGATATTCAGAGCCTTGGAGGAAGGCTCAGCTGGAGATTATTCGATGAAGGACGGCCTGTTGAGTTTTAGAGGTCGGGTGTATGTGCCGGCAGGAGATCAGATCCGGGAAGATATTATGGCAGAGGCTCACTGCAGTAAGTATTCAGTGCACCCGGGCATTACCAAGATGACGGCAGATCTGAAGAGGACCATGTACTGGCCGGGTATGAAGAGGGATATCATTTATTTTGTGACCCACTGCGAGACCTGCCAGCTTGTGAAGGCGGAGTGTCGGAACCCCGCAGGATTATTGCAGCCACTCCCAGTGCCGGAGTGGAAGTTCGACGATATAGCGATGGATTTTATTCATGGTCTTCCCCGATCTCGTACGGGGAATGACTCGATTTGGGTGATTGTCGACAGGCTGACGAAGGTGGCTAGATTCATTCCGATCAGGAAGGATGATTCAGTCAGAGTCTTGGTTCGAAAGTTTGTGGAGCAGTTTATCCGTTATCATGGCGTGCCAAGGACGATAGTTTCTGACCGAGATGGACGTTTTACGTCAAGGGAGTAGAGATCAGTACAGGCCTATCTAGGCACCCGGTTGACCTTCAGTACAGCTTTTCACCCCCAGACAGATGGGCAAACGGAGCGCACCAATCGGACCTTGGAGGATCTTTTGCGTCTTTGCATTCTAGACCGCGGGGAGCCTTGGGAGAGACTGTTACCGTTGGTCGAGTTCTCTTATAACAACAGTCACCAGGCTAGCATAGGCAGAGCACCTTACGAGGCATTATATGGTCGGAGGTGCAGGACACCGTTAGCTTGGATTCAGGATGAGGACCCCAAGGCTCTTGGCTCAGAGTTCGTGGAGGACACGGAGGCCCAGGTGAGATTGATTCGGGATCGGATGCTGGAGGCCCAGAGCAGGCAGGCCAAGTATTACGATGCTCGTCATCGTATGGTGGAGTTCCAGGTGGGAGACCGGGTTTTCTTGAAGATACGTCCGATGCATGGAGTCTCGAGGGTTCGCGGCCGGAAGAAGCTCAGTCCAAGGTTTATGGGACCCTATAGGATCCTGGAGCGGATCGGCCCCTTGGCTTACAGACTGGAGCTACCGCCGGATTTGGAGGGACTGCATGACGTATTCCACGTCTCTTCACTTAGGAAGGCTTTACTTCGGCCTGAGCAGCAGGTGTCTACTTCTGAGGGGCCAGTAGCTACAGATCGATCGATTCACTTGGAGCCGGTTCGGATAGACGACACAGAGCTACGAGTCTTGCGGCGCAAGAAGGTCCCACTGGTCAAGGTCCTGTGGAGGAATCATGGACAGGAAGAACATACTTGGGAGCCACTGGACTTGATGCAGCAAAAATATCCGCAGCTTTTTACGACAGGTACAACTTACTTTTTCTGGGATGTTACAGTTTTTCCTCTAGTAGAAACCCCATAGGCTTGTCTGAATTTCGGGGACGAAATTTTTATTTTTATGTATTGGGATTTGTAACATCCCCCAAACTGCTAGACCCCTAAGTTGGTTTTGTCATGACTGGGTCATGACAAAACCATAGGAAGAACCTTTTTGAACCTAAGAGCTTAGGAAAGGAGGAGGAAGCCACCTTGGTCTGCAAATAGCAATTCCCATCTTCCAAGCTTGGGATTGGAATTTAGGGCTTCAACTTAACCCTTGGACCCCACCATAGTGTCCCTAACCCTTTAGAGGTCCCCTTAGGGCACCTTGGGCCCATTGAAGTCAACCTAAGAGGCCAATTTGACCAAAGTCAACATAAACCCTCAAATTGGTCAAAGTAGCCCATTTAGAGCCAATCAACCCTCACCATGTCAAATTGATCACACTCCTAGGTTTATAATACCATTATAGACCTAATGGACCCAAAAGCCCCATCATGGGACCCCCAGGGGTGCAAATTGACCAAAATGCCCTTTTTAGGTCAAAATGACCTTTCTTCTCAAAGTACCCCAATTGACCTTCACCACATTAAATTGACCTCACCCCTAGGGCTATCATGTCATAGGGGAGCTAGTGGACCAAAAAGCCCCATGACCAAGTCAACCCTAGGGCTCAATTTGACCAAAGTCAAATTAGCCTATTTTGGTCAAATCACCTTAGATTGGGTCAACCAAGAACCATATGACCAAATTGACTCCACCATTAGTTCCTAAACTTAATTTAGAACCTATTGAACCCAAAAGCCCCATCCTAGGGTTCCCCAATTGACCAATTTGGCCAAAAGTCAAAATTGCCCAATTTAGGTCAAAATGCTCAAACCTAACCCAATCTCTTTGGGCTAGCTCAATTGGATGGTCAACCAGCCCATGTGGACCCTCATTAAACTCAGGAGAGAGGGTAGAAACCGACCATGGTGGTTAGGAGAGAGAAAATGGGGGTTTCACCTTTTTTGGAAGAGAGAGAAGAGGCCATTCATGGCCATTAAGAGGTTTTACCTCTTAGCCTCCCCAATTGATGCCTCCATTCAACTCCTCAGCCGATTAGGAGGAGTTTCCATCAGTTACAAAGGGGGATTAAGGCAGGGAGAGGAAGAGGGGTCGGTCCTTGATGTAACCGAAGGGGGGCTTTAATGGCAATGATGTTTAAAGCCATCACCACCCCCAATCGAACCCCCCTTCACCTTCAGAGACCTGAGAGGAGAGAAACCCCCTAGTTACCAGAGGATTTCATGCACTGTAGGAGGAATTGGCATGGCTTCTCAACCGGCGGCAGCTCCCATGGTGTACTCAAGGTTGACTCGACGGCAAGCCCTCCAGCAGGTCCAATTCTCCTCCCTGAACTCTAAGGGTTAGATCCAAATCGACGGCGGCTCGAATCGTGGTCAACCGGCCGTGAATCGAGTCGGCCAATCCTCCCGTTGATCGGGTTGGGTATCCTTCTACAGAACACGATTCCGGCCACCTCCGGCGGATCAAACACCGCTCATCGCCGGCCCCCACCTCAACGGAGGTGGTGGTGGCGTTGGTCGGCCGGGGCGGCGCTCAGGTGGCCGGGAAATCATCGCTCAAAGTGGACCAGGCGCGGTAAATCTCAGCCGCTGACTCATTGGGGACGATGACCCAGCGCCCTCCGATCTGCTTTAGGATTCGTGCTAATTTAATTCAATCCTTATTAAATTCTGTGATTAAAATGCAGCCCCTATTTAAATCTGGGAAAAATAGTTAGAGGCCGAATCATGAAAAGTGGTCAACATAGAAAATGTAGCCCTTTGGGTCTAGTTTCATACAAAATTGAAATCACTCAATTTGGAGTCCTGGTTAGGGCTCAGCACTCATTCTAGTGGAGGCTGTCTTTAGGGCTAATCAGAACTCATTTTTGATGCCCACCCCATTATAGAACTCCAAATGACTTGATTTTTGGGGTGTAGTCTAGTCTTGTGCATACTTAAATCATGTCCAAAGATCACAAGGATTGGAGAAGTTTTCTTCTTAATTTTTGGGAAAGACCAATAATCCTAGTTTAACCTAATTAGGTGTCCTAAACACCTCAAAACCCTTCCAAACTTGGATGGGTGGTCCTAAGGGGTATGTATAGGCCCTGGTTAAAATATCATGATTTATGGAGTTGTTTTGGTAGGGTATTACACCAAAATAGCCTTAGGCTCCCTAGGTTTGGGCAAAACTTTGGGTGAGTGCCCCCACTCTTCCACAAGGTCTTTTGGCTCCATATTTGGGGTGCACCTCACCCTCCCCCATGCCAACCTATGGTCCAAGTTTGGTGGCCATTGGAGGAGTTTTGCCCTAGTAAATCAAAAAGGGGCTAAATTGCTATTTGCACCCCAAATAGGTACCCATTGGAATTCCACCCCTCACCAATTATTGGTAGGATCTTAGGTGGTCTTCCACTGACCTATGGTCAGTATAGTGAGTGGTATGGGTATGGGCAAGGTAGGGAGTTCCCTTGAGAATAGTTGGCTTAGAGGTGATGTTTAGGGCAAAAGTAAACATAAGAGAACTTTGGGGTGTGGAGGGGTTTCCTCCCACTGATTGATGGGGTGACCTTGGTCACTGCCTTGGGAGGTATGAGACACCTCAAGGAGTAGCTTTGAGTGGATTTGGAGATGCCTAGACCCTAACCCTAGGATAAACCCTAATGGGGTGCAAATAGAGGTCAATGAAGGGAGTAGGGTCAAACCCTAGTGGTTTGACCTAAAGTTTTGGTGGGTAGGTCATAGTGACCATAGAAGACTCCTTTGTGAATTTGAAGAGGTTTGGAGTTGTCTAACCTAGGTAATAAATCCTTGGGTAGATTTGTAAATAATTGGAATTTGGAGATCTAGGAAGAAATAGCACTTAGAGAATCACCATCTTCTGTCAACCACTTGTTTTTGAGGTTATGAATCTCTGGAGTTCCTACTAGGGCTGTTGGAGAAGGTTAGACCCTAACCCTAGGCTAAACCCTAATGGGGTGCAATTAGAGGTTAATGAAGGAAGAGGGGTCAAACCTCAGTGGCTTGACTTGAAATTTTGGGTAGATGGCCTTAGTGACCAGAGAATGCTACTGTAGGAGTTTGGAGGGATTTGGAGTTGCCAATCATAAGTAATGAACCCTAGGGTAGATTTGTAATTATTTAGGGTTTGAGGTTTTAGGGAGAAATAGTATTTATCAATTTACCATCTTCTGTCATAATCATGGTTTTTATGTCATATATCTCTGGAAGAATTGGTTAGATCATGAGTTAACCCTTGGAGGTCCAAATTGTAATATTCCTCATTGTTGGCAATTTTTGGGTTGGTTACATTTGTGATGATAAATTACTGTAATTGCATGTAACTTTGCTGGATGTCTTTTCATAACAATATATAATCTCTGTAATTTTCTCATAATTTATAGATCAATATTTTTGGTACCTCTAGTTCATTTTGAAAGAAATTGCAAATATATCCTTGGATGGAATTACAAACATACCCTCTGAATAGCATGGTCAAACTTTGTAGGATTAAATATTTTATTAATAAGCACCACTGTGTTAATTTGCACAAGGATTGGAGTTCATATGAGGGTACCTCCTTTGGAAATTATTGGAAATAATTGTGTTTTGGAATTTCTAAAAATAATAAATCTTGCTGGTTTTCCCCAAAACTTTATATCTACTGTTTATTAGGTACCCTTGATTTATGAATAAATTGGAGTGGGCATTGGAGGTCAGAAAAACATACTTGTAGTTCAAACCTTAGTAATATGGCCATTTGGAAAATTATTTAAAATACAATTATTAATGGGAAATTATGAAACCCTAGATTTGATCTGAGGTAGGTAGTATGGGTCCCCAGTAAATCCCTTGGGTCAAGAAGTTGGATATTTAGTGTACCTCTCTTCATGAGCATCAAAACGTTAAGGGTGGTCTGCGTTTAGCAATTTGACAACTTTGGGGTTAGAGGTCAATCTGGTTGTCTAGGGTCTGAAGTGATGAAGGATGGGTGGTAGCCTTGTATTATGTATGGGTCTCTAGAGAAGTTGGGGTTTGGTAAGTCTTAGGGTGGTGGGGTGCCACCCTCGGCTAGGTCGTCCGGGAATTGACGAAAGATCGTCTTTTCTTGTTAGCATCTTTTAGCACCTGAGTTTCTAAGGTAGGAAAGTCACTCTGAGAGTGTGCTTATGGAAGTCTAGCCGGTTTAGTCCGGTGATCTTTTGTTTCTGAGATATTTATTGGTGACGGGCGGGTTAGCCCGGGGAGCTTGTAGCTCGGTATTGTTGGAAGATAATTTGCATGTGCATAAGGTGGTGGGTCCTTCGTGTTGGCGGTCGTTGCACCGACGTTAACACTTGGGCTCGGCAAGTGTGG
The DNA here is from genome assembly GCA_033032865.1 of Dactylorhiza incarnata. Classification (NCBI taxonomy): domain Eukaryota; kingdom Viridiplantae; phylum Streptophyta; class Magnoliopsida; order Asparagales; family Orchidaceae; genus Dactylorhiza; species Dactylorhiza incarnata. The sequence goes on from JAWHQI010000260.1 coordinate 1,911,362, forward strand.
TATTTACACTTAGCCATAAAAGTCTGGCGGTCCAGTCAGTAAGAGTACGCAGACGCTCTGCGGGTTTTGTGGAGGCGTACGATAGGTCTAGGTCGGGTAGTGCATATACCAACCTAGAGGTGGGCGAGGCCCAACCCACCGCTTCCGTTTGCCACTACGGGAGTATCCTGAGGAGTCTAGCTCGCTCCAAAAAGAGGGAACTAAAGGTCTATGCGCATAGAGTCGTAGTGGGTGAGTTGCACTTGTTTGATCACCGCATAATAACATACTTGCATGACATAGCATAATCATTGCATTCAACCCCTGACACCTATCGTATAAATTGGTATGGGACTTTTTATACGATAGGCCTTGCTAAACGACCCCTTGGTCTATAGGTTTGTATGTGCATTCCTATAAATCAATGGTTTATATTATAATACTTACTTGTCTCTACTTTTGCACTTTACTGTTTTCCCTTTACTTTACCCTGCTGTTTCTATTTTGTTTCATTTATATATATATATCACCTGTGTAGAGTAGATATTACCTTGTCACCTGCATTTGTTTCTACCCCTTGTTTGTCCTCCGCTTCCTCCTTCCCATCCGGTGCCTAGGAGCCCTGGGGGGAGGGGTGGGGAATTGGCTGAGTCTTTATGACTGACGGTCGGTGGACCTTATCATTTTAGGAGACCGTGGCGACGGAGCAGCACCGGAGGCCGGTGCAAATGGAGGCGGGGCAGTCTAGCTCAGGAGCTCAGATAACAGGATCCGTGAGTGTTGATTTAGTTGTTTTGCTTCCGCGAGTGAATCATGTAGTGAGGATCTGATGTATTGGGCAAGGCCCTAGCTATCTTATTTCCTTTCTTTTCAGTTACATTGTGGACATCTTTTGATGAGTTATTTACATATGTGATGTGGACTTAGCTTGTTCTACTAATCAGTTTAGCTTACTTTTCTTGTGATCGATTTGGCCGGCAGGATCGGCATTTTGTAGTGGCGACCTTCTCGAGCGAAGGTGTCACCGCAAAACGGCGGTTCTGGGCCTAAGACCCGGTGGTTTTTGCAAAAAAAAAGGGGGTCTTACAGCTCAATTGGTGATAGGAACTGTTGAAGGTTTCCTATCAAGGGAGGTTGTGGGTTCGAGACCCCCCTCCAACAACGCGCTGCGCTGAGAAACAGGCCAGAGAGGCGTTGGGGTGCATGGCCTGCAGGCTTGTGGTTAACCCTTCGGGGTGAGGCTTAACCGGCGGTGCCAGGGGCCCGGGTCAGGCTGGACCGTCGGTGCCGGCAGTACTGGGCTAGGGGCCCGGGTCAGGCTAGCCAGTACTGTTACAGATGATGCCCGCAACCGGAATCCACTATCCAGTCGTTCTCGAGGTTGATGGAGGCTAAGACATCGACTGACGTTGCCGACATCTCTGCCAGGAAACAATTGTCCCCCCTCTCACCGCCCTGGTGACCTCCACCTCTTCCTCCACCTCTCTGGTGATCTCCCTCCTTGTTAGAGCATGACCGACCTTTAGATTGGACCGGCAGTCCTTTGCCATATGCCCGTACTTCTTACAGGCAAAGCAAAGGGATCTCCCCTTCTCATCGCGCGCAGGGAGGAACTTCCTCCCATCTCCCTGAGAGGACGTTGAAGGTCCATCTCCGGAGTTCTTCTTTCTCTTGTCCCAGGATCTCCTCTTTCCTGAGAACAAGGCCTCGCCATCTCCACCTGAGATGGATAATCCCGCCATCTGCTTCGCCAAGCTCTCCTGTGACGATAGCAGGTTCTCTAGCTCCAGAAGGGAGGGCTGAGTAGCCCATCCTTGCACGGAAGTAACGAAGGGGACATACTCCCTCCTCAAGCCTCGGAGTATGTGTCGCTTCAACTTCGCCTCTGAGATTGGCTCTTCAGGATCCAAGCCCGAGATCTCCCCACATATGTAAAATCCCCCAGACAGCTAGACCCCCCAGGTGAATCTGTCTTGACAAGGTCGTGACAAGGCCTTGGTAGTGTAGAAATCCCTTTGACTTAGGCAAAATTAGGGTTGAAAGTGCCTTGGACTGCAAATAGTAATTTCCAATTACCAAGCTTAGGGTTGGACTTTAGGGCCTCCACTTGATCAATTGATCCCACCATAGTATCCCTAACCCTTTAGGGGTCCCCTTAGGGCACCAAGGACCCATTGGGGTCAACCAAAGGGGCCAAATTGACCAAAGTCAACCCTAACCCTAAATTGGTCAAAGTAGCCTATTTAGAGCCAATTAACCTTCACCATGACAAATTGATCACTCATCTAGGTCTATAATACCATAAGGGACCTAGTAGAACTAAAAGCCCCATCATGGGACCCCCAGTGGTGCAAATTGACCAAAATGCCCTTGTTAGGTCAAAATGACAATTCTTCACTAAGTGCCCTAATTGACCATCACCATGTTAAATTGACCCTACCCTTAGGGTTATCATGTCATAGGGGACCCAGTGGACCAAAAAGCCCCATGACTGGGTCAACCCTAGGGCTCAATTTGACCAAAGTTAACTTAGCCTGTTTTGGTCAAATCAACTTAAATTGGGTCAACTAAGGCTCCTGTGACCAAATTGACCCCACCCGTAGTTTCTAAACCTATTTTGGAATCCATTGGACCCAAAAGCCCCATCCTAGGGTCACCCAATTGGTCAATTTAACCAAAAGTCAAACTTGCCCAAATTAGGTCAAATCTCTTAAATCTAACCCAATCCCTTTGGGCTAAGCCCAAATTAACCTTTTGACCAGCCTAGTAGACTGATAATTAACCCAGGAGAGAGAGAAAATTCGGCCATGATGAGTAGGAGAGAGAAAAACCCAATTTTAGAGGAGAGAGAAGGTGGTGTTCATGACCATTAATGGAGATCACCCCTTCATCTCCTCAATTCAGCCCTAGATTCTTATCCCCTGACCTTTGGGGAGTGATTCTGGAGTTTTCCAGGGAGTTTTTAGCCTAGGGAAGGTGAAAGGGGGGTGGAAGAGGAAGAGGCCATTAATGGCCATGGTGATTAAAGCCCCCACAACCAAAACCGACCCTCTCATTAGCTTCAGAAGCTCTCAAGGAGTTAAAACCCCCATTTTCCCGACCCTTCCAGTGCTCAGAGGAGGATAATTCCATGGCACCCAAAGCTCCAAGGAGGAACAATGGCGGCCGGCAAACGGAGCCACGAATCACGCCAAATGAGGTCCAATCCTTTTCTCCTATGCCTGTGCTTAGATCTAGGATCAAAAATTAGAGAAATTGGGCTCGAAATGAGCCCGAACGGGAGAAAATTTCTCCCGGTTTTCCGCCGATTTCGCCCTATCGGGTTCGCCGGAAACCCTCCTTCCGGCGGCCGTGTCGCCGACAGACGGTGGCCACCACCTCGACGGAGGTGGTGGCGGTGGTGGTTGGCCGGGGGAGTGGCCGGACGGCCGGCTGTGGGAGGGGGAAACGCTCCCAGGCGCGATTCATCCAGACCGTCGGCTGGAGGTTGAAGACAACCTCCCAGCCGACGGATTGATCCTTAAGATATATAATTAATTATATTTCTGCTTTTTTCTGTATATTTTTAGCTGTGACTTGCATCAATTTTTAAAAATAGATAGAGGACTCTACAGAAAAAGTGCCCAACATAAAAGTTGTAGGCCTTGACCCCTAGGATCATACAAAATTAATTTCACCCAATTTGGAGTCCTGGTTTGACCTCAGCACCCATTTTAGTGCATGGTTTGACTGAATTTGAGTGGATGCCCACACCAATCCACAACTCCAAATGACTTGAAATTTGGGGTGTAGGCTATTCTTATATACATCTAAGACATATCCAAAAATGAGAATTTTTGGAGAACTTTTTCCTAAAGTTTTTGTAGAAATTTAATAATCCTTGCATAAATTATTTGGAGGGTCAAATGACCTCCAATCACCACCAAACTTTGGTGGGGTGTTATTAGGGTCATGATAAACCCCTGGTTAAAATCTCAACTCATTTGGAGTTCATTTGGTTAGGTAATCATTAGGCCAAAGATTTGTCCATTAAGGGGAAATTTGTGAATAAGGGCTATTTGGGATTTTTTCATGGTCAAACCACCTCTTATTGGAGTGGGATTTTGGCCACTGCCCTAATATCACCAAAATCACCTCCAAGAGAGTTATGGGCCATGGGGAGTTGGATTGCCCTAGGTCATGGGTTTGGAGCACCTTGGGGTGCATTTAGCCAAGTAGAGATCCATTGGTCAAATGGGCCCATAGAGACTTGAGTCTTCTTGGGAAGGTCAGTGGAGTCAATTTGAGACCCCATGAGGAAGATTTGTGAGCATTAGAGTTGATTTGCTCAAGGCCATAGCGGTTGATCCCTATGGAGTGGAATTTGGGGTTGTGAAGGACATATGGGAGTTTGTCCTTGGAGAGGGGTGTATTGGACTCACCTGAGTCCTATAAGTGTTATAACACCCTCACAAGTAGTTTGGGTGGATTTGGAGAGGTTTTGACCCTAACCCTAGGATTAAACCCTAAAGGGGTGCAATTAGAGGCCAATGAAGGAAGAGGAGTCAAACCTTAATGGTTTGACTTGAAATTTTGGGGAGATGATCTTGGTGACCAGAGAATTCTACTGTGAGAAATTGGTGGGGTTTGGAGTTGCGAAACCTAGGTATTAAATCCTTGGGTAGATTTGTAAATATTTAGGGTTTTGGGATTTAGGAAGAAATAATACTTAGTGATTAACCATCTTCTGTCACCAACTTATTTTTGATGTTATTAATCCCTGGAGATTTTGTTAGAGCCATTGGAAGACTTTTGGAGGTCCAAATTGTAATTATTCATATTGTTGACAATTTTTGGGATGAACAATTTAGGGTGTTAGTTTTCTGTAATTGCATGAAACCTTGCTGGATGACCTTTCATACCATTAGAAACCCACAGTATTTTTCTCATAATTTATGAATTAATATTTTTGGTACCTCTAGTTCAATTTGGAATTAATTGCAAATATATCCTTTGTGGAAATTACAAATTTATCCTCTGTGGAACATGGTCAAACTTTGTAGGACTAAATATTTTAGTATGAATCACCTCTGTATTAAATTGCATAAGGTTTGAAGATCATATGAGGGTACCTCCTTTGGAATTTATTGGTAATAAATGAGTTTTGGAATTTTTAAAAATAGTAAATCTTGCTGGTTTTTCCTAAGAATTCATATCCACTGATTATTAGGTACCCTTGATTTATGTAAAAATTGAGGCAGGCATTGGATGTCAGGAAAGTATACTTGTAGTTCAAACCCTAGGAAATTGTGTTTTGGAAAAATGTCTTAAATATTATTAATAATGGGAAAATTATGAAACTCTGGGTTTGATCTTAAACAGGTAGCATGGACCCCCAGTAAAATTGTTGGGTCATGGAGTTGACTAATTAGTGTACCTCCCTTCATGAGCATCAAAACGTTAAGAGTGGTCTGCGTTTAGCAATTTGGCAACTTTGGAGTTATGGGTCAAATTGGATTATATTGATTGGAGATGTGAGAGTTAAATGGTGATCATATGACTCTGGGGGAATCCCTGGAGTTATTTAGGGTTTGATGAGTCCTAGGGTGGTGGGGTGCCACCCTTGGGGTAGGACATCTGGGGATTGACGAGAGATCATCTTTTGTCTATTAGGACCTAAAAGCACTTAGGTTTAGACCAGGTGAAATACTAAGAGGGTTTCTTATGGGTAGTAACTGATAACATTAAGTGTCTTGGGAATGGGAACTTTGGGGTGTCATCCCATTGTGGTTCCTAGTACCGTAGTGAGCCCCTCACAGGGTAACCCTCGGGAAATCCAAGACTAACCCTAATTTATAGGAGTAAGACGATGTACAAGATTAACTAATAACACACTCATCCACAACCCGTGGTTCCGGGAGTTTAGTTGGTTTGGTGATCCGAGCGGTAGGCTCGGTGGTTAAAGGTGCGGATTGCTGAGTCAGGAGAGCTTGTGACTAAATAGTGTTTTGTGGTACGGACGGGTTGGTCCGGGGAGCTTATGGCTCGGAAGGTTATTGATGGCGGGCAGGTTAGCCCGGGGAGCTTATGGCTCGAAGGTAGGAAGTAGAACATGTTGCATGTGCATTGAAGGTGGTGGGTCTTCGGTATTGGACGATCGTTCACACCGACGTCAATATGTTGACTCGGCAAGTGTGGTATTTACACTTAGCCTTGAAAGTCTGGCGGTCCAGTCAGCAAGAGTACGCAGACGCTCCGCGGGTTTTGTGGAGGCGTACGATAGGTCTAGGTTAGGTAGTGTGAATATCAACCTAGAGGTGGGCGAGGCCCAACCCACCGCTTCCATTTGCCACTACGGGAGTATCCTGGGAGTCTAGCTCGCTCCAAAAAGGGGGAACTAAAGGTCTATGCACATAGAGTCGTAGTGGGTGAGTTGCACTGTATGAACATAGCATAACATCATACTTTGCATGTCATAGCATAAACATTGCATTCAATCTACCCCTAACGTATAAGTCGGTTATGGGACTTCTTATACGGTAGGCCTTGTTAAACGACCCCTTGGTCTATAGGGGTAATCCCTATAAATCATGGTTACTTTTCTCTTACTTCACTTACTGATACTTGCTTCTACCGTTTACTGTTCACTTTTGATGCACTCAGTTTGTTATGCTTAGTTTTAATTATAACCTTGTTATACATTGTTATCATATTCCTTAGGATAGTGTCACCTGCTTGATTTCACCCTGCTTTTGGTCCTCCTTTTCACTCCTCTCCGCCCGGTGCCTAGGAGCCACGGGTATAGGGGTGGAGGATTGTTAACTGAGTCTAGTTTGACTGACGGTTGTTTGACCACCATATTTTAGGCGTACCGAATGGGAGAGAAACAGGTGCAGCATGTAACATCCCCCAGACAGCTAGACCCCCCAGGTGAATCTGTCATGACAAGGTCATGACAAGGCCTTGGTAGTATAGAAATCCCTTTGACTTAGGCAAGTTAGGGTTGAAAGTGCCTTGGACTGCAAATAGCAATTTCCAATTACCAAGCTTAGGGTTGGACTTTAGGGCCTCAACTTGATAAATTGACCCCACCATAGTATCCCTAACCCTTTAGGGGCCCCCTTAGGGCACCAAGGACCCATTGGGGTCAACCAAAGAGGCCAAATTGACCAAAGTCAACCCTAACCCTAAATTGGTCAAAGTAGCCTAATTAGAGTCAATTAACCCTCACCATGCCAAATTGACCACTCATCTAGGTCTAGAATACCATAATAGACCTAGTAGACCTAAAATCCCTATCATGGGACCCCCAGTGGTGCAAATTGACCAAAATGCCCTTTTTAGGTCAAAATGGCAATTCTTCACTAAGTACCCTAATTGACCACCACCATATTAAATTGACCCTACCCATAGTGTTATCATGTCATAGGGGACCCAGTGGACCAAAAAGCCCCATGACTGGGCCAACCCTAGGGCTCAATTTGATCAAAGTCAACTTAGCTTGTTTTGGTCAAATCAACTCAAATTGGGTCAACAAAGGCTCATGTGACCAAATTGACCCCACCAGTAGTTTCTAAACCTAATTTGGAGTTCAATGGACCCAAAAGCCCCATCCTAGGGTCACCCAATTGGTCAATTTGACCAAAAGTCAAACTTGCCCAAATTAGGTCAAATCTCTTAAATCTAACCCAATCCCTTTGGGTTAAGCCCAAATTGACCATTTGACCAGCCTAGTAGACTGGTAATTAACCCAGGAGAGAGAAGAAAGTCGGTCTTGATGAGTAGGAGAGAGAGAATTCAATTTGGGGGAGAGAGAAAGAAGGGGCCATCAATGGAGGAAGATGAAACCCCCCTCAATCCTCTCCATTAATGGCTGGATTCATTTCCTCTAGGGGAGAGGAGGAGTTTCCAGCCATTTCCCGGCCTCCTAGGGGTGAGTCCCTTGGGATTCCACTATGGCCGAATTTTCCCCATTCATGGCCTTAAATGGCATTGAAGCCATGGCTCTTCCCCTCCCTCAATTGAAGCCTTTAAAAGCTTCCCTAGATCTAGAGCATCAGTTTCCCCTGGTTAGTCGAAGGAATCGGGCAGTTTGGTGTGGTGGTTGCAGAACTCGGAAAGGATGGAGGTCGGCCATGGCAATCCTCCAATCGTCAAGGCTTCAAGGCTCCATTTAGGTCCACTTCTTCATCTCTCCCCTAGTGGATAGATCTCCTCTATTCTGTTTTCAAAATCAAAGAAGATTGGAGGCTCCTCCAATCGGATTTTCAATTGTTCATGGCCGAAAAACGCAAGATCCGGGGGGCCAACTCCGGCCACCCCCGGCCACTCCGACACTGGCAATCGGGAGTTGGATGTCGGGTGGAGCTTTTGGCGGCGGCGATTCGCCGGAGGTGGCGCCGTCTCGCCGGAATCGGGCCCGCAAAGTGCCCAGGCGTGGAAGATCTCAGCCGTCGGCTGCTTGGGGAAGAAGAACGGATGCCGTCCGTTTATTTCTTTTGATTATTATTTAATAAGTTTATTATTAGTAGTATTCATTTTAATATAGCTTTTATAAGCAGAATCTAATTTTAATTATAGAAAATACTAGATGCCCTCTACAGAAAAAGTGCCCAACATGAAAGTTGTAGGCCTTGACCCCTAGGACCATACAAAATTGAGTTCCATTTGGAGCCCTGGTTTGACCTCAGCACCCATTCTAGTGCAAAGTTTGACTAAACTTTGAAAGGGTGCCCACACCAATCCACTAGTCCAAATAACTTGAAATTTGGACTAGGAGTGAGTCTTGCCTAGGTCTATAACATATCCAAAAATGAGAATTTTTGGAGAACTGTTCCCTAAAGTTTTTGTAGAAATTTAATAATCCTTGCATAAATTATTTGGAGGGTCAAATGACCTCCAATCACTACCAAATTTTGGTGGGGTGTTATTAGGGTCATGATAAACCACTGATTAAAATCTCAACTCATTTGGAGTTCATTTGATTAGGTAGTCATTAGGCCAAAGATTTGTCCATTAAGGGGAAATTTGTGAATAAGGGCTATTTGGGATTTTTCATGGTCAAACCACCTCCAATTGGAGTGGGATTTTGGCCACTGCCCTAATATCACCCAAATCACCTCCAAGAGAGTTATGGGGCCATGGGGAGTTGGTTTGCCCTAGGACACGGGGTTGGAGCACCTTGGGGTGCATTTAGCCAAGAAGAGAACCATTGGTCAAATGGGCCCATAGAGACTTGAGTCTTCTTGGGAAGGTCGGTGGGGTCAATTTGAGACCCCATGAGGAAGATTTGTGAGCATTAAAGTTGAATTGCTCAAGGCCATAGGGTTGATCCCTATGGAGTGGAACTTGGGGTTGTGAAGGGCATAGGAGAGTTTGTCCTTGGAGAGGGGTGTATTGGACTCCCCTGAGTCCTATAAGTGTTATAACACCCTCACAAGAAGTTTGGGTGGATTTGGAGAGGTTTTGACCCTAACCCTAGGATTAAACCCTAAAGGGGTGCAATTAGAGGCCAATGAAGGAAGAGGGGTCAAACCTTAATGGTTTGACTTGAAATTTTGGGGAGATGATCTTGGTGACCAGAGATTGCTACTGTGAGGAATTGGAGGGATTTGGAGTTGCCAATCCTAGGTAATAAACCCTTGGGTAGATTTGCAAATAATTAGGGTTTTGGATTTTAGGATGAAATAACACTTAATGTTTAACCATCTTCTGTCACAAACTTAGTTTTAATGTTATTAATCCCTGGAAGATTCTGTTAGACCATGAGAAAACTTTTGGAGGTCCAAATTGTAATATTTCATATTGTTGGCAATTTTTGGGAAACCTTTTTATACCAACTTGTACCCACTGTATTTTTCTCATAATTTATGGATTAATATTTTTGGTACCTCTAGTTCAATTTGGAATTAATTACAAATATATCCTCTGTGAAAATTACAAATGTACCCTCTGTGGAGCATGGTCAAACTTTGTAGGACTGAATATTTTATTATGAAGCACCTCTGTATCAATTTGCATAAGGTTTAGAGATCATATGAGGGTACCTCCTTTGGAATTTATAGGAAATGAATGAGTTTTGGAATTTTTAAAAATAGTAAATCTTGCTGTTTTTTCATAAAAATTTATATCCACTGATTATTAGGTACCCTTGATTTATGTAAAAATTAGGGAAGGCGTTGGAAGTCAGAAAAGTAACCTTCACTACCAGAAAATGGACTTTTAGCCACGGCTAATTGCCGTGGCTAAAAGTCCAAAATCGTGGCAAAAGGCTTTTAGCCACGGCCTGCCCACGGCAAATGGGCGTGGGCAATGCGAGCGTGGCAAAAAGTATTTGTCACGCTCATTCCGTGGCAAATACATTTTTGCCACGATTTTTAGCCACGGTTTTAAATCGTGGCTAAAGGGCTTGATTTCAGCAGCTATTAGCCACGACTTCCTTGTCGTGGCTAAAAGTCCATTATTAGCCACGGTAACAAACCGTGGCAAATACTTAGCAGATTTATTTAAAAAAAGTATTTGCCACGGTTTGAAACCGTGGCAAATACTTAGAAGATTTAATTAAAAAAACATTTGCCACAGTTTAAACCGTGGCAAATACTTGTCCGAGTTTAAAAAAAATTTACCATTATTCCTCCACCCCCCCCCCCCCCCCCCCCGAAAGGATCGTCCTGCGTCACGTAAGACTTCAATCAAGCGACAAATGTGATCGTGGAAGCAAATACACGATCAGAAGAAGAGAGGAGCATCAAATTCAAACAAATCACGCTAACACAATGCTCGTTTTGTGCCTGAGAAGATCAGTCCTGAAGCAATAATTAATCCTCATGAGTAGGAGCAAGCATAAAAACTAAATCCTAGAATAAGCACCAATGATAATTCCAAAACCTCTAATATGAAAGATTGGCCGATCAACTATAACTAATCCCTTAATCTGAATCCATACTAAGATTATGACAAATACAATCACATGAGTTAAGAATATAGTGTCAAAAACTATCATGTTTGCAGACTATCACATCATGTAAACTTAATTAAGAAGCCCGACAAAATATATGCAGTAAATGTTTTTATTAGTTCATATTGTTGTTAATACATTTTATGACATGCTAAAAATGGCTATAATCAATAACATCATGATGTATTGCAAAATTTGGAAACTAAAATAGAAAAATAGTCAGGTTGGAGCCTCCACTGAGTGTGGATTGTTGTCTCTTCATCGGGAGCAACTTGTAGTGGTCTCCATGCATGCTATATCCACTTGTAGTGGTCTCCATTCATTTCCCCTCCTATGATCTGAAATGGTAGGCCCTCTTTCTAAAACATGTCATCAAATATTTTGAAGCCTCGAATATTCTCCTGGTATAATAAGGTGGAGAAATATTATTTAGCTAACATTTCTCTACAATCATTGGTAACTCATATTCATCAACATACAATATATCACATCCATAATCAAACACATATAGTTTGGGATAAAGATTGAGTAGAGTATATGCAACACCTTGTCAATGTCTTGAGTTCATTAACAGTCATATCATCGCAACATTGCTTTGATTGTTTCTAATACCCTGAGTTCCAACTGATCCCATCATGTTAAATAGCAAATAGCATAAACCAAAGAACTAATTAACCAAATTGAAAATAATAAAAACATCATCTAACATTTCTAACCTTAACAGTGTTTTTCTCAGATCAGTAATTGAAAGCCCTTGCCAACCATGATATATGCCCTTGACTATTATGATCACAATAAAACCCAAACCCACTTATTGATCTATTGAAGGTTAATATGGTGAGATTCCATACAAGAAGTGATGATGTTCCATGTGAATAGGTTTGCTGTTGACATTTGAACAAAAAGATTGTGTGCATAGGAAATTAGGCATAGCAAAAAATAACATACATTTATATGTTAATTTTAGTTGATGTAAGCAGAAAACAGTGGAGCAGAAACAAATATCACATTAACAAATTAGCATAGCAGAGAAAGCTAAAGTCTGGATGGTTTACCTAGCACAGACGAAGCCAGTTGGCAGCAATGGCAATACCAGCATTTCTCTATTTAGCATAGCAGACGAAGCCAGTTGAAACATAACAAGTATAATATCTAGTTTATGATAGAAACTAAGGGAACTTAATTATAAATATTCTGATACAAACATTTCTCTATTTATGAATAGCTTGAAGTAAGAGGAATTTAGCAATTAATGTTAAACTCTTTTGGACAAAATGTAGAATAATCTATAAACATAAACATACAAAATACCCAATATATAGATGTGCTTAAATAAAAGTAAGATCAGAAGACTACACTAAGTATACAAACATATATTAAGTATATTTAGGTAGGTAAACATCTACGAACAAAGATGTGCACCAAGACATCCAAAGAGAATTAAACAAAAAATAACATAAGAGATAATGAGGATCATGATACCATCCACTGGCTTTGGTTGCTGCAGTTTGTGCTTCACTTGGTCTTTGATTGTGATTGTGGCACTCGGCCAATCTATAATAGGATACACTCAAACTACGAGCTCAAGGAACATTGCACCATATGCTATTTGGAGATCGTCGGGGGAAGAGATCTCTAGATCTAGGGCTGCTAGGAGGTGGTCTTGGCCTGAGTAAATCTTGCCGGAGATGGAGAAAAAGAGGAGAACCCTTCAGATCTTGAGTTCTGCGGTGGAGTTCGCCGGAATCTCGCCAAAAAGCTGAAATGAGGGGGCGACAGTTTCTTGGAGGAGCTTCCGAAAAAGAAGAGGAGCTCTTAGTTTTTTTTTGAAGGGCTGGCCGGCACAGCAGCTCGCCGTAGAGGGGAGAGCTGCTCAGAGGAGATGGATGTTTTCGGCCATGAGATGGCTGTAGAGAGAGAGAGGAAGAGAGAGAGGGAGGAAGAGTGGATCTGTGTGAGAGAGAGAAGGCGTCGGAGGAGGAGGGCTTAGCGGGGATCTCTCCGGAAATGGAGGAGAGCTTCGGCCATGGATGTTGTAGAGAGAGAGAGAGAGAGAGAGAGAGAGAGAGAAAGAGGTTGAAGCTTGCCTAAGCTCTCACCGGAGCTCTCGCCGGAGCTAAAGGTGGTCGGCGGTAGAGAGTGGGCAGGACTTCGCCGGAGATGAGAGGGATCGAAGAGGGGGGTCTCTCGTTTCCGTCGTCATGTCGCAGCAGGAGGGGGCGGGTGTGTCTTGCGGCTGGGAGAGCTAAACGTTATCTAACCTAATTTAATATATATATACATAATATATAATATATAATGTTATGAATATTAATATTTTTATTATTAATAATGCATTCAAACGCTTATATATCGCTCTATAGGGCCCAGAATTTATCCCGGAGGGGCTCGTTACGACCGTCTCGTCGATGCCATCCATCAGAACGATCCGAGATCAATTTCGAGATTGTTTGCTCATTTTATGCTCTCTAGAGCGTTCATGACCTAATTTTGCGTAACATTAAAAACTCGTTGAACGACGTCAAACTTTCAAACTGATGACACCGTTGGACTCGTATTATTATTAGCTACCTGATGTACCGACGCTAGAAGTTACGTATGATTACAATTTGATGACATCAATCATATATATTCACAGTGAACACACATTCATCATAATTATTCGTATAAAGGTCACGACGATTGAGATCGTTGCTAGCTATCATCAATATTAATAGCTTAATCAATATTATAGCTTCATAATTATTCGATCGACAATAGTTCTGCTCTTAGATTGAGTGTTGTTGATCTCCTCATAGCACGTGATGTGTATAGTATATACATGATTGAATGGCATGTGACACAAATTTATTAAGTATTTGAGAATTAATGTCTAAATTAATATTAATATATTTATGTATATGCTATGAATAAATTAAAAAACTATTTTTTTGTTAATTATCTCATACTAATTTTTTTGCCACGGCAAAAAACCGTGGCTAATACTTATGTATTTACCACGAATTAAGAATTGTGGCTAAAATATTAGCCACGAATTAGGAAACCGTGGCTAATAGTATTTTTTTAGCCACGAATTCGATAAACCGTGGCTAATGTATTCTTTTTTGCCACGAATATGACATCCGTGGCTAATACTTACCTATTAGCCACGAATTAGGTGGCCGTGGCTAATACTTAACTATTAGCCACGATTTTGACCCGTGGCAAAAAAAAGTGTGGCTAAAAGTCATTTTTCTAGTAGTGCTTGTAGTTCAAACCTTAGGATTTTGCCCTTTGGAAAAATTGTTTTAATTATTAATATTGTTGGAGAAATTATGAAACTCTGGGTTTGATCTTAAATATGTAGCATGGACCCCCAATAAATCCATTGAGTCACAGAACTGATTATTTGGGGTACCTCCCTTCATGAGCATCAAATCGTTAAGGGTGGTCTGCGTTTAGCAACTTTAGCAAATTTAGGATTAAGGGTCTAACTGGTGGTCCTTGATTTAGAGTTGTGAGGGTTGAGTGGTAATCTTGTAGTTATGAGAGGATCCCTGGAGTAGCTAGGGTCTGGTGACTCCTGTAGTGGTGGGGTGCCACCCTTGGAATAAGTCGTCCCGGATTGACGAAAGATCGTCTTTTCCTGTTAGTGTCTTAGAGCATCTAGGTTTGATATAAGTAAGTTATATGGGGGTTTTCTTATAGAAGTCTGGCCGGTTTAGTCCGGTGATCTTGTGTTTCTGAGCTGATTATTGGTAACGGGCGGGTTAGCCCGGGGAGCTTGTAGCTCGGTGTTATTGGAAGATACGTTGCATGTGCATAAGGTGGTGGGTCCTTCGTGTTGGCGATCGTTGCACCGACGTTAACACTTGGGCTCGGCAAGTGTAGTATTTACACTTAGCCATAAAAGTCTGGCGGTCCAGTCAGTAAGAGTACGCAGGCGCTCCGCGGGTTTTGTGGAGGCGTACGATAGGTCTAGGTTAGGTAGTGCAAATACCAACCTAGAGGTGGGCGAGGCCCAACCCACCGCTTCCGTTTGCCACTACGGGAGTATCCTGGGAGTCTAGCTCGCTCCAAAAAGGGGGAACTAAAGGTCTATGCGCATAGAGTCGTAGTGTGTGAATTGCACTTGTATGAACATAGCATAACAACATACTTTGCATGACATAGCATAAACATAGCATTCAACCCCTGACACCTATCGAATAAATTGGTATGGGACTTTTTATACGATAGGCCCTGCTAAACGACCCATTGGTCTATAGGTTTGTATGGGCATTCCTATAAATCAATGGTTACTTTATATTACTTCGCTTGCCATTATATATACTGCTTACTATTCTTTACATGCTCTTTACTATGCTTACTTACTGCCTCATATATATAAACACCTGTTTAGTTGTAGATCCGCCGTCATATGCTCTTGTATTTACCCCTTGTTTGTCCTCCGCTTCCTCCTCCCCATCCGGTGCCTAGGAGCCATTGGGGGAGGGGTGGGGAATTGGCTGAGTCATGTTTGACTGACGGTCGGTGGACCATATCATATTAGGGTTTCGAAGAGACGCAGCAACATCAGAGAAACAGGTGCAGCAGGATCCGACATGGTGGACCCCGCGACCATGCTACCATTGTCACCAGCCGGGACATACTCGAGTCAGATGCCCCATGATGGGTGGAATCCCTCCAGCACAGCGACCAGGAGGCCGAAGGCGAAGACGTAGACATGGATTGCGAGGCAGCAACCGCAGGCCAAAAGAGAAGAAGCATCCAGTGTTGCAGCACCAGTGGAGCGCAGAGTCTGCAGAGATGGATCAGACTAGTCTGGGTACTCAGGTTTCAATGTCGGTGACGATTAGCTTTAGTTTTACCTGGGAGTCAGCTTCCGCGAGTGATTTTGTAGTGAGGAAATGATGTATATGGCAAGAGCCCCTTTTATTATTGTAACCCCTGTATCTTTTATTCAGTTATTATTTGTGGGCATTTACCTTTATGGTTTTAATTCATGTGATTCTGTGGACTTGTCTTCTCTTTTATGAACTTTTCTTGTGATCGAGTTGGCCGGCAGAATCGGCGTTTTGTGGTGGCGACCTTTCCGAGTGAAGGGGTCTTACACAGCAGGATCCGACAAGATGGACCCCACGACCATGCTACCATTGTCACCAGCCGGGACACACACGAGTCAGATGCCCCATGATGGGTGGAACCCCTCCAGCACAGCGATCAGGAGGCCGACGACGAAGACATAGACGTGGATTGCGAGGCAGCGACCGCAGGCCAAAAGAGAAGAAGCATCCAGTGTTGCAGCACCAGTGGAGTACAGAGTCTGCAGGGATGGGTCAGACTAGTCTGAGTACTCCGGTTTCAGTGTCGGTGACGATTAGCTTTAGTTTTACTTAGTAGATAGCTTCCGCGAGTGATCTTGTAGTGAGGACATGATGTATAGGGCAAGAGCCCCTTTTTATTATTGTAACCCTTGTATCTCTTTTATTCAGTTAATATATGTGGACATTTATATCTCACGTTGATTCTGTGGACTTGTCTCCTCTTTTATGTACTTTTCTTCGTGATCGATTTGGCCGGCAGGATCGGCGTTTTGTAGTGGCGACCTTCCCGAGTGAAGGTGTCGCCGCAAAACGGCGGTTCTGGGCCTAAGACCCGGTGGTTTTTGCAAAAAAAAAAATGGGGTCTTACAACATATGTTCTTCACCTTCAGGAAGAAGGTGGATATCGTCATCTCGCCTTGAGTCGACTTTGCCAACTCATTCTCCAGGAATTGTAGTCGCGCCACATTCTTCTTGTTGAATAACCCATCGAGGGCTATCCAGATCGCAGACGCTGACTTGCAACCTATGATGTGGTCGAACAAGTCAGGTGATATGGCTCTCTTCAAGGTGAACTCCGCCTTGGCGTTGGTCTTCCTCCAAGCTCTCACAGCTGGACCATTATCTCCGGCAGCTACAACTTCCTCTTGCTCCCCACCACTAACAACCTCCCAGAGATCCTCTCCAAGAAGGTAGCTCTCCATACAAGACATCCACTTCTTGTAGTTGGTTTGAGTAAGCAGCTCAATGCCAAGTCCCCTAACATACCTTCCTCCGCCGTCCATCTTGGTTGCTTCGTCCTTGTTCCCACTATCCCTCTGATACCATGTGAAATATTTTGTAGTCGGAATAACACGTCAACCAACAAGAGAATAAGGACACCAAACGATGAGCACAAGTATTCACAATTAATAACTCTGGCAGCTAGTTACAAACAAATACGGCTGAATACAAGTTGCATCCAACTTGATTCACAACAGCCAATAGTAGGAAAGAACTTGGTCACGGACAAGGTCCGCTTCTCCTCCGGAGCACACCGCGCTGGTGATACTCGCTCCGATACTCGCTCTTCGCTATCGAAGCTCGCTCCTCGCTACCGCCGGCGGTATCGCTAGCGTCGGGCGTTAGCTCTGCTACTCGCAAGCTCGCTGCTCGCACTCCAAGCTACTCGCGTACTCGCCACGCGCCGCTTCCTCCAATACTCGCTACCGCGAGCGTTATCGCTAGCGCCGGGCGGTATCTCCCAAGTAGGTACTCGCCTCCTTCCTTCTCTACTCGCTAACGCAGACGCTATCCGCTATCGCCGGCGCTATCTCCCGAGTAGGTAACTCGCCTCGCGAACTTGCTCCAAGTTCGATGCTCGCCTGGTGGCGCTCTGGTATCTCTAACTCGCTCAAAGTTGATGATACTCGCCAGTTCCAGAATCGATGCTCTTTAGGGGGGGTACCCCTCTATTTATAGGCAAAATAAGGGAGGGTGGCGAGTAGGAGCCAGCGCTGGCGCTAGCGCCAGCGCTGGCGCTAGCGCTAGCTCACTTCAATTCTAACAACTCTGGGCGCTTAACCGCATTACCGCCAGCGGTAAGGTTACCGCGCCGCGCTAACGGCTTTGTCGCCAAACTGCTGCCTGCTACTCCACACTGAAGGTGGCACTAACTTAACCGCCTAGCCGCCTAGTGCTATTCGCACAGTCCACGAAACAGGCTAAGCAGAGACCTCCTCTTCTTTACCGCAAGTGTTTAATCGCAACCTTGCCCCGATCTACAGTTACAACTGTTTCAACACAAATGATGAGGGGGGAACCCCTATTTATAGGCGGAGGAAGAATATTCCGGAATCTTAGCTACCGCGCGGCCTCACTTCAATTTTTTTAGAGCAATGTTATAAGCACATCAATTTTGGCTATTCGCACACCAAATTCTATGAGTTATTACGCGCCTTTTGAAAATACGTATTGTACATGTATTTTTAGGAAAAGTGTTCAACACGAAAATTGTAGATCTCGTCGAGATCTACAATTTCGTGTTGAACACTTTTCCTACAAATGCATGGACAAGGCGTATTTTCAGAAAATCGCTATAGTTACGATCAGTGCGACAATATGTCGTGTGCTTGCATTTTTAGGAAAAGTGTTCAACATGAAAGTTATAGATCTCGACGAGATCTACAATTTTCGTGTTGAACACTTTTCCTAAAAATACATGTACAAGACGTATTTTTAAAAGGCACGTAATAACTCATAGAAATTGGTGTGCGAATGGCCAAAACTGGTGTGCTTATAACATTGCTCTTTTTTTAACAGCAGGCAGGTAGTTTCTGTTAGCGGATCCAGTCGAGCGGGATCCGTGTTGCGTGAGACCCGACTTGACTATGTGTCCTCGAACTTTCCTTGATCCTTTGTGCTTATGTACCCCCCACCCTCTTCATCTTAACACCTGGTTTTGAGACGAATGGTGGGATTTCAACAGCTTACATCTGATTTCTGATACATTCAAAGATAAGAGTTTTGTTCAAGATTTGCGTCCGGAGAAGTGGTGGCCATTCTTATCCAGGCTTCAAGTCACTATTTGCAGCTGTATCAGGGCCCCCTCTCTCTGCTTCGCCCTTCTCTATTTTATATTCTCATTAATATAATAATATTATTATTAATATTATTATTAATATTATTATTAATATTATTATTAATATTAATAATATATTTTTTGACGTAGACGACTGCTACATCTTCCCTTCCCACGCGCATTGAGTTTTTTTTTTTAATCTACGCAGTTCATATATTTTATTATATATTTATATTTAATTCAACTTCAATCCTCAGATGCCCGGAAGTCACCGTTGCCAACAAATTAAGCTGTAGTTTTTCTTTTCTTTATTTGTTTTTTTTTTCGATTGATGATTGGTGCTGCTGAGGTGATAATTAAGGTAGACATTTATACAGCCATAAGCTGCATAATCATATTCTTGATTAATTATGTGACGATTTCACCTCGACGCAGCAGATAGAGTCGCTATTTACTGAAAATGACTCTTTGTTGAATCAATTAGTTTAAAGTTTTTTTTTTGTTTGAAAAGAAATTGGTGCACAATATAAATATAAAATATCATTGCATAAGGTTTAATTAAAATTAGTTAAACATGTGCATAATGTAAGTAGTGCAAAGTACCTTTTTTAACCCTAGCAATGCATAAGGTTGAAGACAAGAAGATTGTTCCCAAAATTCTAAGAAGCATGCACCCCTGATCATATGACCCTATAACCCAGCTTTCCTTAGCTAATGGGGTCATTAAAAATACATGAGGACCGTCTTCAATTCAAAGGGTCGCACAAATCCTGGATAAAGCTTTTTAATCTAAAATGTATATAAGCATTGTAGCCATATTAAAAGAAAATTGAAATCAGCAATACCGAGAGCCGGTAAGGGAAAAGGGAAAGACAACTCATAACTCCATAGGTTGTTACCTCAGATGTAAGGGATGTAAAATACCTACTCATTCTGAAAGAGACTATTGGTATCAAAACAAGGAGGAAGCAAATTACTCAGAAAAATATAGGGAAGTAATTAAAGAAAGTAAAGATGGAATGTTTTACACATGCTGTAGAACTAAATCCACAAGTCAAAATATAAGACATATAGAAAGTGGATGCTCGAGTCATATGGCTAGTAACAAAGAAAGTTTCACTTCACTTGATGAAACTTTAAAATTCAAGTCTATCTTGGAGATGACAAAGCCAAAGTCATAGAAGGCAGGGGATCTATATATGTTAAAACCAACTTAGGTAACATGAAAGGCAGAAAGAAATACCAAATATTCAATATGATCCTAACTTAGCTCAAAATCTTTTAAACGTAGGACATCTACAAAAGGGCTACCAAGTGGCCTTTGCCAACAACACAAGCAACAATAATGTTAAAAAAAATTTGGTAATTTAATTGCCTCAGCTAAAATGTCTAAAAACATAGTTTTTACCTTATGCATATGCACAATCTAGGACATAATGCTTTCACTTACAAAGACCAACATTGCAATTCTATCACTAGGCTGTGGCATCATCGACTTGGGCACTTGCATGCATCTCGAGGCAATAATGCTCTCCATGAAGAAACATATCTAGTAATCAAAGGGACTACCACATTTATTAGCTCACAATTGCATTATTATGAAGATTGCACTATGGGGAAATCTCACAAGCAACCCTTCCCTTATTATTAAATAAGAAGCAATTCACCTCTTGAGTTAGTGCATGGAGACCCATGGGGGCATGCTTCAGCAAGCTCCATAGAGGAAAACAGTATTATTTTCTCCTTGTTGATGATTATAGCAGTTTTATGTGGATATTTTATTTATCTAATAAAAATGAAGCTTTAGAGGCTTTTAAAACCTTTAAAAAATCAAGTTGAAAAACAATTTGGCTTGCCAATCAAAGTTAATAAAAGTAACAGAGATGAATAGTTCACTTCCAACTGCTTTGAAGTCTTCCACAAAGCCAATGTCATCAGACAGGAGCTCACAACACCACATTCCACCCTAACAAAGTGGAGCAGTCGAGAGAAAAAACAGAACGATACTGATAGAGATCATGACCAGGACTATGATACATAACAAACAAAATACCCAAAAACATGTGGGCAAAGCTACTTATGTTGTCGTCTATCTCCTCAACAGATCTCCGGTAAAATCCACACCATGGTTATATTAGGATCCTATCCTTTAAATATTTTTGTCAAGGTACACTTATAATTGATACACCATTTCTCATGCAAATTAATACAATGATATGTATGGTAAGTAACATAAGCGAGTCGCTAGCTGCCTCTCTTTATTTGACTTTGTGAACATGTAGGCCTGCCCTTTAATTTAGTATATAATAATAATTATTACATACATGCCACAATGTATGAGCTATAATTAATTATGTAGGTAACTCATAAGAAGAAAGATGGCTTCAATTATTTATTTTTGAAAAAAAAAAGACTTAGAAAATCTAAAAATCAATATTTCTTCCCAGCTCATGAACCCTTTGCCTCGCAAACAGCAAACTAATATAGCTTCTAATTCAACTCACTCTCTAATTAATGGCGCGTGCGAATATAATATACACTTGCAAGTTGCAGCATCGATCCATGTAAAAATGCAAATAAGCCCTAATAAAAGAAACAAATGCAAATAACCCCCTGACTAGCTACAAACCTCCCACGCATTGCTTCTTCATCCAGTACCCCATTTCAATGCCCTCCAAACTCATCCTCTTCCCATTCTCATTAATCCAACCTCTGCTCGCCGGCACCGCCGCCTTCACTATATTCACGCCAAACAGCCTCAGCATCTGCGCTCCGCCGCCGGCGCCACTTGGCCGACACTCAATGTACAGCTGCTGCTCGTCGGCCCCCTTGGACCGGTAAAAGGAGACCGAGTCGCCGGCCGTCAATCCCTTCTCCTTCACGAACCGGCTCCATCCCTTAGTGAGCACGTAGCTCTGGCTGCTGTTCCAGTAAGAATACCGAAACCTCCACACCTTCCCGGCGCCGCCTGCTTCCTCGAAGTGGAGAAGCGCTCCGCCCTTGGCTCCGTCGGGCAGCGGGAAGTGCTTCTCGGCGTACTGCTTCGGTATGACGAGGCGGTTGAGCTTGCCGACGTCGCTGGGCGTGACCGACTTTTCGAACAGGTGCTCGCGGGCAGGCTTCGCGGCGCTTGGGAGCGGGTCGACGGTTCCGCCGGGGGCGGACGACGGCGACGGAGGGGAGAAGTGGCGGAGCTCGTCGAGGTAGGTGTGCTTGCGGAGCATGTCGACCACCTCGGCCTTGGAGCGGGAGAGGAGGAAGGAGAGCTCGTGGGCGGCGGTTGATGGGGAGAGAGGGGGAAAGTTGGTTGCGGCGTCGCGTCCCCGGAATCGCTGGGCGGCGAGATCGTAAGCCCGGGCGGCGTCGCGCTCCAGGTTGAACGTGCCGAGCCATACACGGCGGTGCTTCTCGTAGATCTGGGCGCCCCACCGCCCGTTGGGCTGGGGAACCACTCCTTTGTATTGTGATGATGGGAGCTTTTTGATGGACTCGGCCTCGCCGCCGGCCTCGCCGCCGGCCTCGAAGGCCGCGCTCGCGTGGCTGCCCATGCGCAGCAGAGGCGGCGGCGGCGACGGGAGGTTGCTGGTGGAGGAGGAGGAAGAGAAGTTTATGCTGGAGCTGCTCTCCATTAAAACTTGGTCGAAAGCGTGTTTAGGAAGTAGAGAACCGGCGGTGTATATAAAATTATTATGGTGGCCGTTGTTTATATGGAGGATGCAGGATGAGAGGGGGTTTATATAGAGAAGAAGAAGAAGACGCCAACTTGTGCTAATATGCGCCCCCTATGTTAATTAGGTCACAAAACTAAATAAATAATTGAAATAAGTGACCCTTTAATCTAAAATATATATCCAAAAATCAAATAATTTTTTTAAACCTACATAGGCCAAGGCTGAATATGATTTACCTGCCTAAAATATAGATTCTAATGCTCGTCTTTTTGTCGAGCTTAATTTGATGGGTAGGGATATATAGCCCTCTCTCTGTGATGCCCTAGCTGACGATGTAGCTGATTCAAGTTCTCCCCGTGCAAGATAGATTTGCGATCATGAGCCCAGATGCTACGACAAGAGGCGAAAGAGTTGAACATCATCGGACTGGGTTTGTGGTTTGTGAGAAAATCACATAAAATGTTTAGGCAAATGTTATGGTGTTTAGTAAAATGTTAAGATTGCTCTTAATTATTAATTTGAGGGTGTCACATTCAAATATGAGCATTTCTTTTATATTATTAAGAGAAAAATAGTACATTTTTAGGGCAAAAATGTCGAACTATATCAAACTCAGCCCGTCCGCTGAAATTTCAATAAAAAAAAATTTGTAATTTTTCTCTGATCATTTATTTTAGGCGTGACATAAAAATACATAAAATCCTAAGGCCAAGATGAAATCATCGACGGCACAATCTGATTTCGGAAGACCATAATTTGATATACGTACGAGTTATAGGATGTGAAGTCAAATTTAGAAAGTGATGTGCAACCAAATTTTAGAAAGTTTAGTCAAAGTCAAAGAACTTTATAAGAAGCTTTGATTTTAGGAGTAGTCTACCCTGTTCTTCGGTGGATTATTGAACTTTGAAAGCTTTAAAAGATTTTTGGATTCCACTTATATATAATCTATTTGTTTGGAGCAAAAAAAGCACGACTAGTAATTAAAGTTCGGGCAGAATATGATTAAGGTTTCGTTTGGCGCGGTGGCGGCGGCCGTGAATGGGGTGGTCATGAATTGTGGTTCGTGAACGCAGACCTTACCTAAAAAAATTCATCCATTTTATGCTCAAAACTAGTTAATTTTCTTGGTAGCGTTTATAACATTTGTCTTAATTGCCTTGTTAAATTTTGTTCTGCTATCAATCAAGTGCACCAACAATGAACAAAGACGAAGTAATCTTTATAACTAGGCAAACAATTTACAATAATAGACACGCTGAATACAAGGTGCATACACCTTGATTCACAACAGCTGAGATAAAGATTAAAAACTTGTCGCGGACAAGATCCGTTTCTCCACTTAGTGCCGTTGAGCTTGTCAACACACTCTCCACTTCACAACACACTCAACCTTGCATTCTCCACCTCACAGTGCACTCTCCACCTCTCGCTGAGGTACGGGTTGGAGTTGGACTCTCTTGGGTGTAAGCACACTCTCACTCTCTCTCAACAACTCACCTCACCTCAGCTCACTAGCTCTCTACTAGTTCTCTCCTCTTCTCTCTCTTCGCATCAACTTACAAGAGTGTGTGGGGGGGGGTATTTATAGGAAACACAAAAAATAGGAGAGATGATGGGGAGAGAGGGGGGGGGGGGTGGTTTGCACACACTTCCACTCGGCAAGCTATACTAGGCAGCCCCCTTGCTCCACTCGGCAGCACACAACAAGGCAGCCCCCCTTGCTCCACTCGGCAGCCCACAACAAGGCAGCCCCCTCCATCTTCCACTCGCCAGCCACCCCACATGTACCACTCACCTCCCCCATCTTCCACTCGCCAACAAGGGGGGTAGGGAGAGGGGTGCACTCGCCACCCCCCCCCCCCCCCCCCACCCCTCTCTTCCACTCGCCTCTCCCTCTCTCTTCCACTCGCCTCCCCCTCTCTCTTCCTCACTTCAACTTAAACATGCCAAACATACAATCTATGTGAAAGTTGAGTTTTAGTTCTCATTCTTATTATTAAAAGTCTTATTTAACTTTGTTTCAAATTAAGTGATATATATAAATATATATATGAGTGCTGATTGAGAAAGTAAAAAAACAAGCACATAACCAGATGACACAAGATATATAGTAGTTCCCCAAAACTTGGGTACATCTACTCTTCTACCCACTGGTAGGAATCCACCAGGAGGTTGTTGATAAGGTGCCCTCTCACAAAGGTGAGTTTGATAAGGTGTCCACACACTAAGGTGATTTTGATAAGGTGTCCACACACCAATGGGAGTTTTGATCAGGTGCCCAATTCACCTATAAGCTTTTGATAAGGTGCTTATAAACCAAGCTGCAGGTTTTTGCTAAGGTGCCCTGTCACCGGGAGTAAACTTTTGAAGGGAGTTTTAACCCTTTACAAGATGGGAAGGAGAAAGGGAAAAGATATATTGTTCTTCTCTTTTTGCTGAGAAGACACTTGAAAATCCTGATTGGAAGTTGAGTTGGATCTTTATGAAGATGGTGAAGAGAGCTCCCCCTGTCTGATTTAATTGTGGAGGCTCCTTTTCTTTGTTCCAAATCCTCTATTTCAAATGTATGGAGTGGATCACCTCTCTTGTTCTTTGTCGACCTTCTCCTCATTTATAGTTCTGTGTATTAAGATAACACTATAGGAGAGAAATGAATTAGTAGATAGAGTATTTAGAAAGAGAGAAATATTTCCATAACTATTATATCTATAGAAAGAAAGAATTCATTTTGATTTCAAATAATATCCATAATCAACTTAATCAATTTAGCCAAGAATCAATTAGAGGGAAAGAATGATTCATAACGGCTGTAAAAGAATAATATTATTCCATATAAATCAGATCTATAGAAAGAAGGAAAGAGATCTGGTGTTATTTGAATTTACCATAGTAATCGATGTACGTCGATTACAATTCGACGTAAGCGTCGAATTCATCCTGGCTGGAAGTCGAGAGGAGAATAAGGAAGGTGCGTCGACAAGAAGTCAGAGCTACGTCGACATAGGATACGTCGAATTCTTATTAAAGTTACTTCGACTCATTCTGAAAGAAACGTCAACAACACTTCGACGTTGCGTCGAATACTATTCGACGCATATTTACTTAACCTTAATTTTTCTTTCTTATAATTCATATTCAACTCATTTTGGGGGTTAAGACAAATCATTTTCTCAACACTATGATAATGATGTTTTTGACTCAACTCACCGGAGTAAATAAGTCGCGCCAAACGAAGCCTAAATGTTACTAATTCACCAAAGAAATAATCACATGCACAAGCAAAACCTATAAAAAAGAAATCCACTTTATTGCTCAAATTATTAGAAAATGATGGTGTGGGGCGTGTGCCACAGCTAGGAGGTCCCACCGCATAAGAATGTGAAAAAAAGCTCACCCTCCTAAATTAAACAATGTGCTAGATTTTATTGGAGCCTGATGAACTCAAGAAAACTCTCCCTCCCGAACTAAACGATGTGCTCAATTTTGGAGGGGGCAGATGAGCTCATGCCGAGAACAGGAGAATTCAATAGCTTTAACTGAGTACCCCTTCCAAGCGGCTATTACCACCGTCTCTTCCTCTCGACAATGAGTCGTATTTATATATAATTGGGGGTAGGGTCAGAGGGCGGTGCCCAGTCCTGTATGATGAGATTCACTTGATCGCTAGCGAGGTACAGTGCGCGAGCTGTTTCGACCAACCGGCAAAGTGAACTCAGGGCCTACGCGAGACGACTGCCCACTTATATCTCTTACAAGTGCTTTGACTTTGATCTCTAAGAGTCCTCCACCAGCCTTTTTTTAAAGCGTCGACGGTACACTAACCCTTTTGCTCCATTTCTCTGATAATTTTATTAATTACTAAATGATTGACTTTGATATTTATTGTATGGTCAACTGTGGGAGGTTAAGGTCCATGGGAAGGAACTATAGAGTGAGGAAAGGGGGTGTGTATGTATGTTGTGGATGGGCACGCGGCAATTATTAGAGCGTATATATAGTAGCTAGCGTATATAGAGAACCTGCAGTACAGCTGAGGCCATGGCAAGCGAGGTTTGACAATTTGACTTTTTGGTGTGTGTTGGAGCAAACAATTTATGGTTGACATCTCGTATATTTGATCAATGCGGGTAAGATCTTAGCCTTTCGATCAGCCGATTGGACGGTCAACCGAAAAGACAGCTGAAATATTTAAAAAAATGCTCCAAATTTCCGGCCGGATTTTAACAGAGCCTTAGATTGCTCCAAATTTCTGGCCGGATCCCGCACCAATATTTAAATATGCGGGATGTCTACCCAAAAATTGCTCATTAGTTGGAGGGGATGGATTCACAATGTGCACGGGGTCCATGCTAGCTAGCTAGATAGCCCCACAGGATGTGAGAGAGAGAGAGAGAGAGAGAGAGAGAGAGAGAGAGATGCAGCCCCCCTTTGGCCTCTTAATTTGGTTAATGAAGTACTGGGGATAACTTTCTCATGCCTACATCATCTTTGCCTCACACCTAATTATCTGCTTCTGTTCCCTCTTAATTCCCTGATGCGGTGATGCCTCCATGCCAGGATAATTATTTATAGAATATATTTTTATAATACTGGTCATGTTAGTGCAACGGTGGACTTCGCCCGCACTGGCAGCGGGCTACACCCACTCCCAACTGAGAACCCGCTCACCGCAGGCTGTGCTCGGTATCGCCATCGGTTTTCAAAAATTCCTATAAAATTAGGTGATCTGCAAACAGCAGTTACAACGTGGTCTGCGAAGCGGCCATCACAAAACTAATTGTCTATTTGGAGATCAACATGGTTTGCGAATAGTGGCCAGCCCAAAACTGTTTCGCTATTCACAGATCAACATGGTTTGCGAATAGCGGCTAGCGCAAAACTGGTTGACTATTCGCAGACCATCTTGGTCTGCGAATGACTGGCAGAGCAAAACTGATTGACAATTCGCAGACCAACGCGGAGTGCGAATAGCAGTTAGCGCAAAACTGTTTGGATCGTGGACGGCCGGTATTTTTTGATGTCATCACGGGCGGATATAATTTTTTCAACGATTTTTTTAATTCCGTCAATTTTGAAGTCATCCATATTTACTTTTATAATAATATATATTAAAAGTGAAAAAGTTGCTTTGAGTGAAACATTCAAAATTGTCAAATTGATATCTTTATTCATTTAATCTTGACATTCAAGTAATTACATTTTATCCTCAAATTAATATTAATGATGAAAATCGATAAAAAAAATTTAGTAGAGATCATATACTTACTATGCCAGGCTCTCATAGTCATATCAACGGTATTTTCGAGAAAGAATATCATTTGGCATGTCAGTGATATTTTTCAGAAAATATCATTAAGCTCTTCAACTTAATTTATTAAACTTGATTTGACATGATATATGCATAATGCATAAGGATGAATTTTTTTAAATTAAAAATAAAAAAATAGTGTACAAGTACATTCCGGATTAATTAATTAATTGTGTGCTTATTTTAATTAAGCTGCATTAATTAATTGATAACAGTGTAGCCTTGTCTTTATCAATACTGTCACGATTAGCCGTAGGTGCAGAGCCTCATGTCTACCACTCTCGTGTGTATAAATATTAAAAATTAAGTAGATACACATTCATTCCAAAGTCAATTTAGATGGAATGCATTATCTTTCGATATGTTATATTTAAAAGAAATTGGGAAAGTGCATGAGAACATAATGACCGACAACCCACCGTTTGTTGTATGTCATAGAAAGAGAATGCTCAAAATATATGTTGTTGGCTTATGAGGTCCCTAAATTAAGGAGGGTCTTCTCTAGATAATCGATAAAAAAGCTAGGGAGGTGTCGCCGGCGATCACGAAGAGATCCCAAGCTCTGAAGAGCGAGGTTGGTCGGCAGTTTCTCGACGACCTGAATGAAATCGCAGCCTCGTTCTCGACTATCTAAGAAGAGAAGGAAATAGACAACTTATGCTCGGATGTTTTTGGGGAGGAGACAAAAAAAATGCAAAATCAGTACTTGTCTTAGACATGAAATGTTTTGTGAAGGTTTTAATATGCATAACAATATTAATTAATTAGGATTACATTATCATGTATGTACATATGTTAAGGGTGAGACCGGATTTGCATCATGAATTTACGAAAAAGCCTAACTCATCTACCACAGGTTTTGATCGTTCGCGCGACTAGATTAACATACGCTCAGAGGAATCGGAATATACTCGAATATTCGCGAATGATTTTATCAGCAAGCCTTCACGATGGTTGCTTCTGTTAGTAGTCGTTGCTTCAGCGGTATTGGTGCGTCCAACGGACTGTGTGTAAGTAGTGGGCACAAATTCACTTGCCCTAATTATACTTGTATTTGTATGTAGATATTTATTCTACTTGCAACTTCAGTGTTGGGGCTTATAATTCCCCTTCTATCAAATGTAGAGAGAATTTTAAACTTTTGTTTTGTGCTGCTACTTGGGGAAATAGACTAATTTCACCTTAAATTAGGACGATGCAACACCATCACATTTCAAGTTTCCTGATTTAAGGTGGAGATTTAGGGTCTGTTTGGGGCGGCGTCAACTTTTCTGTGCGGTCGAAATGTTAAAGGTTGGGCTAAGCCACTCTTCTCGAGTACAGTAAGCACACTTTAGGAATCACTCATGAGCAAAAGTCAAATAGGCGACCCAACAGCAATCCGTACATCCCAACCTTTTTCTCCTCCCAAATATAGGGAGGTAGGTTGTTGAGGCCAAAGATTGAACCGCCGACCTCTTTTATAAGAGGGGACTTATTCCACCTCTCATACCCAACTAGGATATGCGTGTTCGGGCGAAATATGCGTGCCTGGATGAAATTGAGCTCCTGGAATTGAATTTTATCTAACAAGCGAACAACTAAATTGATCAGTTTTATAATTTTCTCCAATTCTAAACAGCGTGTGCCAGTCCAAACGAGCAATCGTAATCCTCCCGGTAGTACGTATTCCGCCCGGGCACGCATATTACACCCGGGCGCGTGTTTTCTGTCATAGCGAGTGTTTTTCGCCCGGGCGCATGTTTTTCTCCATGGTGCATGTTTTTCGCCCGGGAACACATTTTTTCTCTCGGGCACGCGCTGTTTGGCCAGGGCACGCGCATTTTTGACCGGGGACGCACTATTCGCCTAGCCGCGCACATTTTTGCCCGCGCGCCCGGGCACATTTTTTTCGTCATGGTGCGCATGTTTTGCTCTGGTGTTTGTAATTCTAAGATTGAATTATATCTAAACAACGAACAACAAAATTTATCAATTTCATAATATTCTTCAATTATGTTTATTGAGCGAACACTATAAGGGCCCGTTTGTTTGCACGGAATTGAAGACTTGGAATTGAAATTCGATGACGAATTCCAATTATGCCGTTCGGTTCTTAGGTAGCTTTAATAATTGGAATTTATGTTAAATATCATGGAATTGATTTTAGCCTAGACACAAAATCTAACTTGACATATCTGAATTGGGCGAGTCTGGCTCGCTCAATTTACTGTCGATAAAAAAAAGAGTAGCAACGACTCCTTAACTGCGCTTTCCGTTCTACCTCGACATTCTGACTCGCTAGGGCTCCTCCTCCACTTTCCAGTATCGACTCGCGATCTTCCGATAATCCAGCAGTGACGCACATATTTTCGCCCTGGCGCGCATTTTTTCGCCCGACACACGTTTTTTGCCCATGAGCGCGTTTTTTTTGCCTGGGCGCGCATTATTCGCCCAGGCGAGCGTTTTTTTGCCTGGGCGCAAGTTTTTCCCCCGGACTCGTATTTTTCGCCAGGGCGGACGATTTTCACCCTGGCTGACGTATTGTCGCCCGGGCGCGCATTTTTCACTCGCGCGCGCGTTTTTTGCTCGAACGCGCTTTAGTTCACGCGGGCGCGAGTTTCTTGCCCGGGCGCGGGTTTTTCGCCCGAGCGCGTGTTTTTCGCCCTGACGCGCGTTTTTTTTGCCCGGGCGCAAGTTTTTTTCGCCAGGCGCGCGTTTTTTTGCACAGGCGGGCAATTTTCGCTCGAGCTCGCGTATTTTGCCAAGGCCCCCCTTTTCGTTCGAGAGCGCGTATTTTCGCCCGGGCGCGCAATTTTTTGCCCGACCGCCCATTTTTCTCCAGGGTGCACATTTTTCGCCCGGGCAGGCGTTTAGTCTCCCGGGCGCCCGTTTTTCTCTCGGGCGCCTGTTTTTTCTCCGGGCGTTTGTTTTTCGCCCGGCCACGCAAATTGCCAGACGGGAGCACGTATTTCGCCCGAGCACGCGTATTTCGCCCTGGCGCGCATTTTTTTCCCGGACACGCGTTTTGTCACAGGGGTGTGCGTTTTGTGCCCGGGCGCGAGTTTTTTGCCATGACGCGCTTTTTGCGCCCGAGCGCATGTTTTTTGTCCGAGCACGCATTTTGTGTCTGGACACGCATTTTTTCGCTAGACACATTTTTTATTATATATTTAAAAAATATATTAGTTTCTTTCTAATATTTTTTAATTCTTATATTGAATTTTATTTAACAAACGAACAAACAAATTGATTAATTTCACAATATTCATCTATATTGTTTATTAGGCGAACGCTGAAATTGAAATTCTACTAATTCCAATTCTGAATATCGAATTCCAATATCAAATTTCAATTCTGTCCAAACGAAGAGGCTCTAATCGAAAATAGATAAATTCCAATTCCTCAAATAATTAGAATTGATCTCACTTCCAATATCAAATTTCAATTCCATCCAATCGAACGGTACCTTTGGGATGATTGAAAAGATATACCAAAGTCTAAGATCTAGAACACCTTTGGAATCTCCGGTAATAACACATGCATGCATCCTGAAAAATAATCTGCCTCAATTAACATTAATTCTTATAAACACTCATTTGCCCAAAACAAGCTTTCTCCATTGTTCCATATTTCATAGTTTCTCTTAGGCTGCGTTTGGCACAGCGGTGGAGGTCGTGAACACGGTGGTTATGAACACGAACGCCCAAGCTCACCTAAGAAACTTCGTCCACTTAATATAATTTCGTTGAAGCAATATGCATTGATGATATATTTGATCTAGTCAATATATTTAAAAAATAAGAATGTAAGATTTACGTTGCTCTTACAAATGTTGAGTTAAGATAGATTAATTATATATGATTGCAAGAAATACCAATTTGGCATTTATTTGAAAATGCATAAAAATTATTTCATTTTCTGTGGTTATAAGGTAATGTCAATTTGATCCTTTTTCATTTTTAATGTAATTCAAAGACTAAAAAAGATACTTAGATGAGAAGTTCAAAAATTATTTTGAAACCACAAAAATTTTATGAATTAATTTGACATTTATTTGAAATCTCAAAGATTAATATGACTTTTACCGCCTCAAAAAGTATCATCACTAACTGTATTTTTCATCACTAACTGTGTTTATGTTTTTTATAAAATAATTTAATACAGATTTGGAAAAAATTAATTAAAAATAACTAATTAAGTATAAGAATTTTAAAGCAAGACAATTAATTCTACAAACTCCCAAAACAATTTATAAACACAACAATTATCATCTCAGACTCTATTATTTATAATAAAAAAAAAGATTAATTAGGGATAAGCTATTCGAGTAGGAGTTTCCTTCAAGCCTACGTAGTCCGGCGTTGACGTTGACTACACGGCCCAGAGCCCCAGACGACCAATTTCTAGTGTTCCGATATTTATTCGAATTATGTAATAATTGCAATTAAAATTTATTTAAAAGTTAAAAACTTTGTTTTAAACATGTGACATAATTTACATTCCATTAAATATTAATTATTAATGATTGACGCAAACTCCGGAGTAAAACCAGCACGAAAGAATCAACCTATTACGGTGTTCAAAAAACCTGATAGTAGTAGGAGAAATAAGTAGGTACGGACTCACCGTGCCCGTACCCGACCGCATAGTGCGGATTTTTTTTTACTGTCGGATCCACCGTGTAAAAAATAATGGAAAAAACATTGCATAATTTGTTGATGGACGGCGGGTAGGCGATATTTCCAAAAGACATATTTTCAAAAGACGCGTAATACTCATTGAAAGTACGATGCGACTAGTCAAATTTGTGGTGCCTTTAACAACTCCCTAAAATTAAGGGCGCTGCAATTGCGCCAGGATCCTCTGAATTTCTTGCGAGAACTCCAGGGGTGGAGTTCTTGTTGAAATTTTTGTGTGCTACCAATCAAGGATACAAAAACAGAACAAACACAGCTGAATATATACTTGGCAACAAGATTACAACAGAACACGGCTGAATACAAGTTGCATCCAACTTGAATCACAACAGCCAATAGTAGTAAAGAACTTGGTCACGGACAAGGTCCGCTTCTCCTCCCGAGCACACCGCGCTGGTGATACTCGTCGCCTCGATACTCGTCACGGATACTCGTCACGGATACTCGTCACGGATACTCGTCACGGTGATACTCGGCACGACGATACTCGTCACCGATGCTCGTCAACGATACTCGTCACCGATGCTCGTCACGGCGATACTCGTCACGCAGATACTCGTCACGACGATACTCGTCACGCAGATACTCGTCACGCAGATACTCGTCACGACGATACTCGTCACGACCTCCAATACTCGCTACCCGCTCAAGGGAGCTACCCGAACTTACTTCAAGTCCGATGCTCGCCAGGTAGCACTCTGGTATCTCTAACTCGCTCAGAGTTGATGATACTCGCCACTTCTGATGGCTATACTCGTCACTCTCAGAGTATATACTCGTCACTGTCAGAAGGTCTGGATTCGTTACTCTTTAGGGGGGTACCCCTCTATTTATAGGCAACTCAAGGGGGGGCGAGTATGCCGATACTCGGCACAGATACTCGGCACCGATACTCGTCACGGATACTCGGCACGGATACTCGTCACCGATACTCGTCACCGATACTCGGCACGGATACTCGTCACCGATACTCGGCACGGATACTCGTCACCTGGATAGTCGCCACCTGGATAGTCGCCACTATCCCAGCATATACTCACTTCACAAATCTAACACTCCCCCTTGAAGTGAGCTCCGGGAACAACTCCAAGCAACGAGCGAAGCCTCCGGAACGGCCCCGCAGATAGGGGCTTCGTGAATATATCCGCCAGGTTGTCTTCGCTCCGCACATGCTCCACAGTGAGCAAGCCACCCAGCACCTTCTCTCTGATGAAGTGATGCTCGATCTCTATGTGCTTGGTCCTCGCATGACACACTGGATTGGTTACCAGTTTCAATGCACTCTCATTGTCCCCGCGAAGCACAGTAGGTCCGCTGACCTCCTCATCCACATCCTCCACTAGTCTCCTCAGCCAAACACACTCCTGAGCTGCTAAGGACGACGCCTTGTACTCGGCCTCCGTGGTAGAAAGGGAAATAGAGTTCTGCTTCTTGCTACACCACGAGATAGCAGCAGCTCCACACAAGAACACGTAACCTGATGTCGACTTGCGATCATCAGCGTCACCTCCGTAGTCTGCATCCGTGTATCCGTGCAGCTTGAAGTCAGACTTCTCCTCATAGGACAACCCCATCTCAAGAGTGCCCTTCATGTACTTCAGAATTCCTTTGGCTGCCTCCAGATGAGGCTTCCGCGGCTCCTGCATATACCGACTAACTCGGCCGACAGCAAAGGCGATGTCCGGCCTTGTGATAGTCAGGTAGATAAGACTCCCCACCAGTGCCCGAAAGATCTTCGGATCAGGAAGAATCCTCCCTTCTTCCTTCCGAAGCTTCAGCCCAGCCTCCAGAGGAACGGAGCTGCTCTTCCCCTCTTTCATGCCGAATCTCTCGACGATCCTCTCGGCATATGTCCTCTGGGAAACATCCAGCCCGCCTCTTCTCTTCTCCACTTGGAGGCCAAGGAAATGGTGCAGTTCACCAAGATCCTTCATCTCGAATCGTATGAAGAGCTGCTGTCTCAGCGCCGTGACCTCCTCAGGGTTGTTCCCTGTCATGATCATGTCGTCGACGTATAGCAGCACCAGCACGTGAAGACCTCCACTCTTCTTCACGAACATGCTGGAATCTGAGTCTGAGGCATCGTAGCCGCAGAACTGCAGATACTCCGCGATCTTCCCATACCAGGCTCTCGGCGCCTGCTTCAACCCGTAGAGGACCTTCTTCAGCTTGCAGACGTGGCGCGGCTGAGACTTGGACACGTATCCAGGTGGTTGCACCATGAATATGTCCTTGTCGATCTCCCCATATAGGAATGCATTCTTCACGTCCAGCTGCCATAGCTTCCACCCTCGGCACGCCGCCAGAGCGATGACCGTCCTCACCGACGTCATCTTCGCTACGGGACTGAAGGTCTCCTCGTAGTCCTCTCCATAGGTCTGTGAGAAGCCTCGAGCAACAAGCCTCGCCTTGTACCACTCCACTTCTCCATCAGCCCTCTTCTTCACCTTGTACACCCACTTGCAGGTGACAGGTTTGATGCCCTCCACCATGGGAACCAGGTCCCATGTCTCGTTCTTCTTCAGGGCCTCCATCTCTTCCTTCATGGCCTCGTCGCACTCCTTGATGCCAACAGCATCCTCAAAGCGGGCAGGTTCCCTCTCGTCGAGTGGTCCTGCGAAGAAGCAAGAAACCAAACTCACGAAGTTCCCCTCCTTATAGCGAGCAGGCGGGACGATGGTCCGCTTCGACCTCCTCAAGGCTTGGCCACTATCTACCGCTCCGGTAGAATCCTCTTCTCCAGCTCCTCTCTGTCCTCCTCTAGGAGCAATACTCTCCCTGCTTCTAGAGATCGAAGCTCCCCCTGAGCCAGATGCTCCTCCTGAGCTAGATGACGATGGGGCACTTGGAGAAACCTCCAACTCCACAGTAGGGTCCTCAGTGACCCACTCTTCTTCTCTCCTGCTCGATTCTCCACTCTCCGGCAGCACCACGAAAGAGACTCCCTGATACGAGATCAGTTCGTCAAACACTACGTCGCGCGAGACGACGAACTTGTGGGTCTGCGGGTTCATGCACTTCCAGCCCTTCTTCCTCTCGTCGTAGCCGATGAAGACACACTTCCTCGCTTTCGGCTCCAACTTGGTTCTCTCGGCCTCTGGAACATGCACGAAGCAGATAGAACCAAACACCCTCATGTGACTCACATTCGGCTTCTCTCCAAACATGAGCTGGTGCGGAGACACCATCCTGTTGGGACTCAATGGTAGCCGGTTGATCACATGGGTGGCACACGCCATTCCCTCCGCCCATAAGGCCTTGGGAATGCTCTTGGCATGTAGCCAACTCCTTGTAGTCTCCACCAGATGGCGGATCTTCCTCTCAGCCACCCCATTATGCTGAGGGGTGTGAGCGCAAGAAAGCTCCCGCCGAATGCCGAACCTTCTGCAGAAGGAAGCAAACGCATTGGAGGTGAACTCCCCTCCATTGTCGCTTCTCAGCTTCTTCACTCTGCGATCCAGCCTCCCTTCCACAAGTTCCTTCCACTCTTGGAACTTCGTGAATACTTCTGACTTCTCTCTCAGAAAGTATACCCACGTATAGCGGGTGTAGTCATCCACCAGAACCAGCGCATACTTATTTCCTCCATAAGTAAGGGTGGCGCACGGCCCCATAACATCAGCATGTACGCACTCAAGAGGTGCCCTACACCTGGTCTCCGATTTGTCAAATGGAAGTCGATGTGACTTTCCAAACTGACTACCTTCGCACACATGGCCGTCGCCGCAAGAAGAGAGATGAGGTAGGCCACTCACTAGGCCTTTTGCTGCCATCATCTTCAGCTTGTCCATCCCCACATGACCCAGCCTCTCATGCCAGATCACAGCGCTGTCGTTCGTCTTCAGCTTGTCCACGTAGGCACTTGCAGACAGAACATACAAGTCCTTCACCCTTCTCCCGGTGAGTGTGACGTCAGCATCGACAGACGAAAGGTTCTTCAGGAACTTCACCTCCTTCGGTCCAAACAGCACGTGGTAGCCAGCATCCACGACGTTAGCCACCGAGAAGAGGTTCTTCTTCATGCCCGGCACGTGATACACACTCTTCAGTGTCACGGGCTTCTCTTCAGTTCCAAGGGTGACCATCCCTTCTTGCTCCACCGGATGGATCGAATCATCCACCGTGATGATGGCATCCGTCCCTCCATATGCCTTCATCGAGGCAAACTTGGACACATCTCCAGTGAGATGGTGCCCGCAACCGGAATCCACTATCCAGTCGTGCTCGAAGCTGACCAAGGCTAAGGCATCGACTGACGTTGCCGTCATCTCAGCCAAGAAGCAGTTGTATCTGCCTTCACCACCCTGGTGACCTCGACCTCTTCCTCCTCCTCTTCTTCCACCTCTCTGATGGTCATCACCTCTCCGGTGGTCTTCCTCTCTCTCAGCGACATGCCCGGCCTTCAGATTAGACCGGCAGTCCTTTACCATATGCCCGTACTTCTTACAGGCAAAGCAGAGGGGTCTCCCCCTCTGGTCATAGGGAGGGAGAAAGTTCTCCCTAGCTCCCTGAGATGACGTTGAAGGTCCATCTCCGGAGTTCTTCTTCTTCTTGTCCCAAGGCTTCCTCTTGCCTGAGACGACAGCAGGTTCTCTAGCTCCAGAAGGGAGGGCTGAGTAGCCTATCCTTGCACGGAAGTAACGAAGGGGACATACTCCCTCCTTAAGCCTCGGAGTATGTGCCGCTTCAACTTCGCCTCTGAGATTGGCTCTTCAGGATCCAAGGCCGAGATCTCCCCACATAGGTTCTTCACTTTCAGGAAGAAGGTGGATATCGCCATCTCGCCTTGAGTCGACTTCGCCAACTAATTCTCCAGGAATTGTAGCTGCGCCACATTCTTCTTGTTGAATAACCCATCGAGGGTTATCCAGATCGCAGACGCTGACTTGCAACCAATGATGTGGTCGAACAAGTCAGGTGATATGGCTCTCTTCAAGGTGAACTCCGTCTTGGCGTTGGTCTTCCTCCAAGATCTCACAGCTGGACCATTATCGCCGGCAGCTACAACTTCCTCTTGCTCCCCACCACCAACAACCTCCCAGAGATCCTCTCCAAGAAGGTAGCTCTCCATACAAGATATCCACTTCTTGTAGTTGGTCTGGGTGAGCAACTCAATACCAAGTCCCCTAGCATACCCTCCTCCGCCGTCCATTTTGGATTCTCAACCTTGAACCTTGATAGCAGGCGCTGCTTCAGCAACCTCGCTC
The DNA here is from genome assembly GCA_033032865.1 of Dactylorhiza incarnata. Classification (NCBI taxonomy): domain Eukaryota; kingdom Viridiplantae; phylum Streptophyta; class Magnoliopsida; order Asparagales; family Orchidaceae; genus Dactylorhiza; species Dactylorhiza incarnata. The sequence continues at coordinate 1,949,008 of JAWHQI010000260.1, forward strand.
TGATACCATGTTGAAATTTTTGTGTGCTATCAATCAAGGATACCAAAACAGAACAAACACAGCTGAATATATACTTGACAACAAGATTACAACAGAACACGGCTGAATACAAGTTGCATCCAACTTGAATCACAACAGCCAATAGTAGTAAAGAACTTGGTCACGGACAAGGTCCGCTTCTCCTCCCGAGCACACCGCGCTGGTGATACTCGTCGCCTCGATACTCGTCACGGATACTCGTCACAGATACTCGTCACGGATACTCGTCACGGATACTCGTCACGGATACTCGTCACGGATACTCGTCACGGATACTCGTCACGGATACTCGTCACGGATACTCATCACGGTTACTCGTCACGGTGATACTCGGCACGACGATACTCGTCACCGATGCTCGTCACCGATACTCGTCACCGATACTCGTCACCGATGCTCGTCACGACGATACTCATCACGACGATACTCGTCACGCAGATACTCGTCACGACGATACTCGTCACGCAGATACTCGTCACGCAGATACTCGTCACGACGATACTCGTCACGACCTCCAATACTCGCTACCCGCTCAAGGGAGCTACCCGAACTTACTCCAAGTCCGATGCTCGCCAGGTAGCACTCTGGTATCTCTAACTCGCTCAGAGTTGATGATACTCGCCACTTCTGATGGCTATACTCGTCACTCTCAGAGTATATACTCGTCACTGTCAGAAGGTCTGGATTCGTTACTCTTTAGGGGGGGTACCCCTCTATTTATAGGCAACTCAAGGGGGGGGGGGGGGGGGGGGGGGCGAGTATGCCGATACTCGGCACGGATACTCGGCACGGATACTCGTCACCGATACTCGTCACCGATACTCGTCACCGATACTCGTCACCGATACTCGGCACGGATACTCGTCACCGATACTCGGCACGGATACTCGTCACCTGGATAGTTGCCACCTGGATAGTCGCCACTATCCCAGCATATACTCACTTCACAAATCTAACAGTTCTCGCAAGCTCGCCCGTTGGATTTCAATCCAACGGGCGAGAATTTCAATCCAACGGGCGAGAGCCTCTTTATTTTTATTTTATTTTTAAGTTTTTTACTTTTTTTTTTTTTTGTCTTCTAGCGAATAAATAGGTAGCCGTTAGATTGAACTCATAATTCTTTCTCGTGACGTTGGATTGAACTCCACCCCTGGAGTTCTCGCAAGAAATCCAGAGGATCCGGGTCCGCTGCAATTAGCACCGTAGTTTTGACTAGCCGCACCGCACTTTTTCCTAATTTTTCGTGCCTTTTGAAAATGGGCGCTACTACACACACCTAAAGTCTACAAAAAAACCACAAAAAGTGGGGCCCATTTCTCACAAAAACACCTGATTCCTCTAGGGTTCGGCTGAAAATCACAAAAAGTGGGCTCTACTCGGCACAAAAACACCCCACTTTAGAGTTTGACGCAAAAAAAAAAAAAACCATAAAGTCGGGTGTTTTGTGCTGAGTTGGGCCCACTTTTTGTGGTTTTTAGGCAGATTTTAGGTGAGCGTAGTATTATTATTTGAAAATACGTCTTGTACATGCATTTTTAGGAAAATTGTCCAACACGAAAGTTGTAGATTTCGACGAGATCTACAACTTTCGTGTTGAACACTTTTCCTAAAAATACATGTACAAGGCGTACTTTGGAAATACGCCCAGGTTTTGCGTCTTTTGGAAATACGCCTTGTACATGCATTTTTAGGAAAAGTGTTCAACACGAAAGTTGTAGATCTCGTCGAAACCTACAACTTTCGTGTTGGACAATTTTTCTAAAAATGCACGTAAAAATTTAAGAAAATATGCGGCACGACTAGCCAAAACTTAGCACAATAAGTACCGAAATTAAAAAAATATTATTTCGTTGTTATGAGAATTGATTGCAATCCTGAACAACTTTGGAGTTGTTAAATCATGGATCGCTTATGATCACGCATGATCACGCATCTCCCATCCATTAAATGCAGAGTCCACCTCCAGCTCCACGGCATGGGGAAGACTGGCGCTATTCAGGTGAAATTCCAGGTGGCGAGTGCCTATTGGGTGATGATGCTCCAGGTCCTCTTATCGGATTGTCTCGTACCGATTGATTAATGGTGGGCCCGTCCTTATCCTAGTCTGGCGAGGCCAGGAGAATTTTCCTTCCTTCTCTCTCGACGTGGAAGCCTTCCGTATGACAGCTATATAACGGATAGGACATCAGCAGAATAGAATAAGAACAAAACTGTAATTTTTTGTGAATTAAATATTCTCTAAAGCTTTGGGTTTCAGCCAAAAAATTTTGGTGCGTACGCCGTACGGTACACTTTTCTCTGTGTGCATATGAGTTTTTTGTCTATTAGCACTAAAATTTTTATTAACACTCACTTTTGTCTATTAGTACTCAAAATTTTAAAATTTTAGGGTGTTATTTTTAATAGCCGCAAACAACACTTTCCCCTTAGATGCATGCCCCTACACATCTCCTCTCGCAGAAACGACGTTGTTGGAGTCGGCGGCGATGATGATGACGTTGGCGGCGGTGACGATGGCATTGGTGGAGGCGACGATGGCGTTGGAGTTGGCGGCGATGGCGATGGCGTTGGCGGCGGCGACGATGGTGTTGGTGGCGGCGACGATGGCGTTGGCGGAGGCGACAATGGCGTTGGAGTTGACGGCGATGACGATGGCGTTGGCGGCGACGACGATGGCATTGGAGTAGGCGGCGGCGACGATGGCGTTGGAGTTGGCGGCGGCGACGACGATGGCATTGGAGTGGGCGGCGGCGACGATGGCGTTGGCGGCGATGACGTTGGAGTTGGCGACGACGACGATGACGTTGACGGAGGCGACGATGACGTTGGCGGAGGCGACGATGGCGTTGGAGTTGGCGGCGTCGACGATGACGTTGGCGGAGGCGACGATGGCGTTGGCGGCGGCGGCGGCGACGATGGCGTTGGCGGCGGCGACGAGAGTCCAACATGCTTGAGCATATACATATTTAAGTTTCTTGTACGTATTGTAAAATTATTGGGTATGCAACAATATTTCACTACAACAAATTAAACCTACCGCGGCGTTTTTTAAGGCTTTTAGCGGCGCCTTTAAAACGCCGCCGTATCTTCCGCGGCGTTTTTTCAAGCGCCGCGAAATCGCCGCGGAAAGAAGCGCCGCGGAAAGTCTTGCGGCGTTTTGTTAAAAAGCGCCGCTGAATCCTTTCCTTTTGGCGGCGTTTTTATATATTAAAACACCGCAGAATCATTTCCTTTTGGCGGCGTTTTCCTGCATTAAAACGCCGCGGATGCAGCAGTTTTTATAAAAAAAAATATACCTATAGCGGCGTTTGAAAAGAAAAGCGCCGCGAAAGATTTTATTTTTATTTTTAAAAAAATAGTAGAGAAATACATTTCAGAACATCATTCTCATCATCATCAACTATTACAGAACATTATATCTTACTTTTCGCGGCGCTTTAAAATAAAGGCGTCGCTAAATCATGTGTATCGAACATTAGCCACGTTTTTACCCAAATACGCCGCGAAATGCAAAAACCTGTAGCGACGTTTTATAAAGCGCCGCAAAAAAACCGCCGCTATAGGTCTACTTTGTTGTAGTGTTTATATGACCGATAATAACATTATTGGGTATCGAAGAAAAGCGGAGCAAAAAATTGATAATCTATTTTTTGACATTTACCTTTTGAAGTATTCTTTTACAATAGTGAAAATGATATTTTTATTATGTTAAAAAGAAATTGACAAAAGAGTGCTAATAGTAATAATGTTTTGCTAATAGACATGTTGAGTGCGAAAAGACGATCACTTAAAACAGCGTTTGCTAATAGCGGCGAGTGCAAATAGACAAAAGCGCAGTGCTTATAGCAACGCCCTTTTATTACAGTTGAAAAATTTCCGACTGGAAATACAATTGAAAAAATCCGACCGAAATTTAGAAAATTTTACAACTGTAATAAGACTCATGCGCACATAGAGGAAGGTGTGTCATGTGCACCAAAAAATTTCTTTGATTTCAGGGCTCAACGGGAGAAAATTTTTGGTGCCTCCGACGATGACATCTCTGTGCGTTATGAATACTTTTATGTGATAAATTATATTTTTAGTTAGTAATGCATGATTTTACGATCATATTGTTTTTCAATAATAATCGGAATATGTATAATTTGATACTTAAAATGATCGTAAACTACATACTAACATTAATATTTTGTCATTTTTTTGTAAAATTATTTTTTTAGAAGTTTAAAAATAGGATTTAGTGCATAAAAATGTTCATAGCTCACATAGAGGTGCGAGCGTTGAACGCACCAAAAAATTTCTCAAAGAGAAATTGTTGTTACCCACTCCAATTGGATGCAAAATTACCCGTCCGCTTGACACGTGTCGTTCGTGAACGTTCGACCTCACCTAATAAACTTCATTCACTTTTATCTCCAATACTAGCTTTATTTTCTTGATGGCTGTCATAGCCGTCGTCATGCCAAACATGCATTATATAGCGGTGGAGTTTTTGTCGAAACTAATTGGAGCGAAAATGTTGCCCCAAGCGGAGCCTAATTTTTATGCTCGAAACTAAGGAACCTCATCCACTTTTAAGGAACTTCATCCACTTCTATGCTCAAAACTAGGTTTTTTGGGGAGAAAACGTTGTGTACCTTTAGCGTACCACTTAATGGTCCTTAAATAAATAGCGTGGGGCCCGCTTTATTTTTCTCTCCATTTCCCCCTTCTTCGGCGTTTCGCTACCCTGGAGTCGGCATTTCGCTCCTGCACTCGCTTCTCCACCGCTTGGCGTTTCGCTCCTCCACCGGAAATCGTAGGTCGCTCCTCCACTCGCTTCTCCACCGTAAACCTAGCCTGCAGCGGCGCTGGAGTAGATTCATCGCCGGAAATCGAAGGTCGGTAGCTTATTTATGGTCTAATTACTGTACGCTCCCACCTTTTCCGGCGACATTAATCATCACCTACATTATCTCCTATTATAGCTCCAACTCCGTGCGGAACTCAAGCTTGTTTCTCCTCCAGCCCTAATCACCTCTTCCGGCTGATCGAACCTCCTATGTAAATATTTCTTACACTTACCTAGGCTCTGAAACATTCATCTACAATTCATTTTCATGCTTACCTAGGCTCTGAAGCATTCATCTACAATTCATTTTCATGATTGCAGTTCCAAGATGTCCAGCCGTCAATTGTAAGTTCTCTCCTCCAGTCAATATTCCAGTTGTAAGTTCTTCTTCGAACTACAATAAATGTTTTTTAAAGATCATTTTTGTACCATATTTGAAGTGCTAACTAGGTTAGTGCGAAACAAAATTTTAGCTAGTTTTTTTTATAGCAACTCAATTAAACGTTCTAGTTGTAACTTATCTGTTTGTTATGGTTCATTTTCAAGTAACAAAATTACAGTTCATAACACCCTTATAATTACAGTTGTACTTACAGTTGGACTGTAATTTCTTACTTTGTTAAATGATGAATTGTACTGATGAATTACAGTTGGATTCAGATGCCTTAATTACAGTACAAAATACACTATATGAAACAAAATTTTAGCTAGTATTTTTTATAGCAACTCAATTAAACGTTCCAGTTGTAACTTATCTGTTTATTATGGTTCATTTTCAAGTAACAAAATTACTTGTAATTCATTGAATGTAAATGTTTGTGTTTGGTCATTTATATATGCTTACATTTAGAATTACAGTTGGATGAGTTTAGGATTACAGTTGTAAATGTTTGTGTTTGTGCTTACATTTAGAATTACAGTTGGACTACATTTAGGATTACAGTTGTAACTGTTTGTGTTTGAGCTTACATTTAGAATTAGAGTTGGAATTTAATTTGTGGATAAATTAACTGATCAACTTAAGGGATGAACTTAACAGTTGGAATGTATAAAGTTAAGTTCATCAGTTCATCAGTAAACAAATTCAGGTGGATTAAAATGCCCTTAACAAAATTACAGTTCATAACACCCTTATAATTACAGTTGTACTTACAGTTGGACTGTAATTTCTTACTTTGTTAAATGATGAACTGTACTGATGAATTACAGTTGGATTCAGATGCACTTATAATTACAGTTGGCCTTGCAGTTCCACACTTATAAATGTTTGTGTTTGGTCATTTATATATGCTTACATTTACAATTACAGTTGGACTTACAGTTGAACACTTATAATTACAGTTTGACTTACAGTTCTACTTACAGTTGGACTGTAATTGCTTAATTTGTTAAATGATGAACTATACTGATGAATTACAGGTTATTGTTTATCCTTTGTTATCATTTGTAAGTCATTTAATGTACATCTTATTGTTTGCTTTTTGTATATGCTGACTGTTGTGTATTTATGTATAATTTCAGTTGTATTTAAATTAGTTACTACTAGTGAAAATATGTTTTTAATTACAACCAGAATTTTAGGTTTAATTACAGTTGTAATTACAAATATGTGTAATTACAGTTGTAATTACATTTTTGTTTGCAGTTGTAATTACAACTTATCTTTTTTTAACTTTTATGTTCAGTGTGGTTCATTGTTTGCTAATGTTATCATTTGTTTCTTATGGTTATCTGCTTCTTAGGGTTGTATTTAGGTAAAATATTTTCCCAATAGGTGACATCACAGCTAAGGTTATAAATATTCTAAGTTGTTCTTTGCTCGAAGGACTAAAAGTAAGTTTAATTACACATTGTATGTGGTTTTATTTGAATTTATATATGCTAATTCTTAGATTTTGCTGTAGTGTCTGGGAGCAACTATTTAAACTCTAGATGTGCAGTTTCCACTTTCAAAATTAATGCCCGTCAATTGTTGGCTGTTTTGGAGGAGGATTCTAAGAAAATTTTGAGGGAAGTAGGTGTTCTCCCAATATTTGAAATGCCTAGTTTGCCTCAAAATATTCTGTTGCTTTATGTTCTAGTAAGGGCTTTCAATAGGGACAAACAATCCTTTACGGTAGGAAAATACTCTTTGAAGTTGACAGTCAACGAGGTGGCCTTGATTTTGGGTCTACCAAATCGTGGACTAGACATTACTTTTTATAGACCACCCTGCACAGATTTAACACATAAAGATTTGATCGAGGAGATGAATAATCTCGCAATTGATGATTGGTCTCCGACGTTGGAGAGTAGGAGAGTGGATGCTTTGATAAGGTATCTGGTGAATGTTTTCTTTTTTCCGCTGAAAGGGATGAAGATCCCAGCATCATTGTACAAAATACATGGTTTATCAGACTTCCTAAAGTACAACTGGCCGAAGGCAATACACAGCTTTTTACTATCACAGGTTGATTCTTTAAATCAAGCTATTGTAGTCAAAAAGGTTGGTGTAAATCTGGGATACTTAGAGGGTTGTGCAACTGTCTTATTGGTAAGAAGGATTAAATGTACAATGCATTTATCTTTATATTTATGATTTTGTATTAATGCCCTTTTTGGTTGTAGGTGTGGCTATATGAGCACACTAACGTTCAGATAGTTGTGAATGATTTGGCCAGACCTAGGATATGTAGGTGGTCAGATAAAAAAAGTTACAGAGCGGAATTTTGTTTCAATCTACTTAGTCAACTACAGAAAACAAATGAGGTTATTACAAATGTAAATCCCTTGGAATAGTAATATAATTTGTTATTTTGTATTGTAAACATATATTGTTGTTGTGCTGTAGGTTAAACGAAAATTTGAGAAGATTATGAAAAATGAGGAATGTTTACTTGCGGAATCAGAGGACGATTCTGATTTTGAAACAGTGAAGAAGAAGAAGAAGGGTGTGATAGAGAATGGTAAAGATAATTTGGAGTTAAAAGCGGAGATGGAAGATTATATTTTTACTAATGAAGAACAAAGACTTACCATGAAAACACAAAACCAAATGTTGAGGAAAGCTAAGAGAGAATTGACCAAGAGGAAGTCCAAGAAGGAAGAGATGAGGAAAGCTGAAAACTCATTATTTGAGCAGGGTTGGGGGGGACTAGAGGTCCGTCTCCAATCATTTATTAAAGCGGAAGTACAGAGGGGTGTAGATTCAATAAAAGATTATTGTGAATCATGGTTTAAAAGGTTGGAGTCCAATTCCTATGGTGGACCACAACCACAACAAGAAACACAACCTCCATCACCCATTTCTTCTCCGAAACCAGATACATCAGATTTTCTTATTAGTAGTTTGGTTAGAAATGTAAAGACCAGAGGTTCTAGAAAGAAAAAACTATCCAATAGCCCTATGAAAGGGAAAGTATAGGTCAAAGATGAGGTAAAAGATGAGGACAGTTACCCGAGAAAAGAATATATATCTGCTTCATCGCGTGCCGTTATAGATCTTATGATGAAAACATACCCACAAAGGTAATATCGCTCTTGTATTTGGTACGCGTAACGTTTTTATAGGATGGTGCATGGATTGTATTTGTAGGGCAAAATACATTGCTTTTTAAATTATAAATGACATAATAATTCTTTCTTTAACTTTTATGATCATTTTAAGATCTCATATGTATATATGTTACAATATGAAAATGAACTTGTTGAGAAGTGATTTTTTTTAATATACTTACAGTTGTAAAGTACATATGTTTTTACGACTGTAAATATAACTATGAATACATTTACAGTCGCTTTTTCAACTAAAAAATACTGTCCCATACTATCTAATATGAACGTTACACATTCACAAAATTCTCTAAAAATGCCATTTTGCATACTAATGTTTTTTGTTTGCTATTTTCAGTAGTGACGTTGTGTTGAGGTGTGGAAATAACTTGATAACTCGAGAAGCGATGGATGACCTACTGAAAGGTCGGTGGCTACACAACACTCATTTGAATGCGTATGCATTGCAGCTGAAATCCAGAATCAAACTGTCAAAGGGGAATGTAAAGAAATTTCTTTATGTATCGTCGGACTACGCTGTAAGTGAACCATTTAACAATTAGAACTTTTATTACAATTTACATTTTAGTTTTCTAACCTTGAAATACAGTATTATAGGAGAATCAATAGGCAAAACACTAAGTGCCTAGTCAACCATTTAACAACAACAAGTGTTAGAAACCATGAACTCATTATCATGCCATGCCACCTAACTAATCATTGGGCTTTGCTGGTGTGTCACTTAAAAGAATGTAAATGGAAATTTTATGACTCCATGAGAAGTAACTGTCATCTAACAGACCTATCAGCATTGGTAAGCTTTTTACAGTTTAACATTGAATAGATTTTAATATTAGTAGTTTTTTATTTATATCCTGAGTTATGTTGTAGGTACAATTACTCCATGAAGAGGTAAATACAGCACTTCCAGCCGACATTATAAATTGGCCAATTGTAGAAGTTCTTGGCTTGCCTCAACAGGCAAATGGTAATGACTGCGGAGTATTTGTTGTGAAATTTATGGAGGCAGTTGTATCAACATCAGAAACGTCATGGGAGGAATGCAAGGATTGGCCAGCTGAGACCTCAAAATTTCTGGCAGAAATTGTTGTTGATTTAATTAAAACATTTGTTTAAATTTCTTGACGTGTAAAAGTATTTGAATATGGTGCATGCTCTTATCTTGAGGAGACAATTTTTGCTACAATTATTTACTGTTTAACTAAAATTTTTGTGTGCACTACATACCATGCGGTATTATTTGCCACTTTACTAAGTCTTACACAATTATTTCTGAACTTCTTTTCTTCCTAATTTTATTTGCTAAATTATTGACAAAATACTTTTCAAGTACAACATAAAGGTAAAAAATAACAGTTTATAATTTCAGTTGTAAATACCTTTTCAATTACAGTTATAACTTACAGTCTAGAATTATAAGTAAATTACAGTTCAAAAATTAACTGTAACTGTAATCAGCAAACCTTCATGTCACTTTTTTAATTTTTTTGGTATGATATCATGGTATGTTTTTGGATGGGAGACACCACAAATCCACAATACTGATTTAAGAGAGATAGTAACATAAAGACAAATTGTTTTTTCAGAATGTGAAGTTCGGCCCGAAATCCATTGCAAAAATCCTTGCTCCTGCAGATTTCAACAAAAAAAAGAAGCTAATATAGTAGGATTGGTGAGGTAGTCATCCTGTATTTGCAAATAATTGGACCCTCCAGGTGGCGTTGAATGTCTGTTGTAACTGCAATCTCCCATAAAGTTCAACTCGGTCCTCGTCCCAGGCTCTTCATCAACAATGATATCCCATTTTCGCCTAGAAGTTTTTTTCCCTGCAACATGTCGAAAATCATTTAGATAAATGAAACTTATAAATCATCCTGTAAAAATGATTTATAATAATAAATGCTTTTATCTTTAGAATGAAACTTATAAATATTACGTGTACTCTTTGTCCGTTGTTCCCAATGGTCTTTATGACGTGCATTGCTTGCACCTTTTCGCCTCTTGGTTGGTGGATCTCGAAGAGTTGTATTAGAATTTTGCTCTTCTACAAGTCCTTTCTTTTGCCTTTCATCTTTATCCACCATCTCATCAGTGTACTTAAACAACTCATTCATAACATTCATAACATGAATTTTGGCAGCTTGGCAATTCTCAACGCGAGTTGCTAAGTTGTAACTAGAACGCATAAGGTGGTTCCTGAATATATGGTTCGAACCATGCTCTGCAATAGATGGTATATTCGTAAGGTACATGCCTTTTTTTGCATCAACCGTGAATCATTTTAGCACATATTTCATTGGAATTTGTTTTACATTCCTTAAATTGAATACTCTTACAATATGTTGACATAGAAGACCTCTTGTTTCAAATTCTCGACACGAACAATCTGAATCAAATGTTATTGAGTTGAAATTTACAAACCATCTTTTGTCATTCGCCGAATCACCATGGCCTTTTGTTACATACACTGTATGCTCATCATCATATCGTGTTTCATCTACTATGCATAATCCAAGGGCCCCATCTGTGTATGCTTTCTCGAATATTCCGTACATTTTTCTAGTGTATATTTTTGAAGCATGCTTTAGTAAGACACATGTGTTGTGCTTCAAGGTAACCGCACCATGGTTGCTTTTGAAATCCTCCTCATGCTCCCCCCGACGCCATGATGCAACAAGCCTAAGTAAACCAACAAAACACTCAACTAAAGAACTAGTACCCTTTGAACAACCATGCAAGGAATTATTAGCTGATTCACTCCTTTGGGTAGATAAAATTCCAAGGTCCAACAAATCCTTGTTAAATGCAGTCGACCACTTCCTCTTAGCAATGTGCAAATCCTTCAACCATCGATTTTCTTGTAAATTGCCTCTAGTGATCATCTCATACCAATTTCTGTCAAACTCAATTTCCCCATCGCACTTTGACATACATTGATAAAAAAATGCACGAATAGTACTGTCATTGTTAAAGCTAGGAACTTTAGAAGGCGCCTTTTTGGAGATGTGTCGTTGACACAACCGATGTCTGGTCTTAGTGAACACTCAATCAATTGCAGCGGCCATAGCTTGATCCTGATCAGTAAATATTGATATTGGTTCCTTTTTATCAACGCACTTCAATAACGACTCAAAAACCCAAATAAATGACTCAGTTGTTTCTTCAGCAATGAAAGCTCCGCCTACGAATATATTCTGCCAATGATGATTCACGGCAATGAAAGACGCACATGCAAGATTGTACTTATTCAATCGATATGTTGTATCGAAAATTAAAACATCACCAAAACAGTCGTAATCTAGTTTGTTATTGCCATCCATCCAGAAGAATCCCGTTAACCTGTTCAGGTCATCTTTTCGGACATGATATGAAAACATGTTACCCTTTGATTGCCTATCCTGCAATATCTCTAGCAAGGCAGTAGCGTCACCGCTTTCAATTAATGTTGCTCTTTCACGCTGAATGTAATTAAAAGCATCCGTCTTTGTAAAACCAATATTTTCTTCACCTCCAGCTTCGTCTGACATAAAGTTGTAAGCCGCAACAGGTTTAATACCTGCGCCCGTCATGTTTTTCAGTAGATTACCCTGCATTTCAGATATCGAACGACTAGATCTCAATAAATGTCTCTCTTTCTCTGTTGCGAGAGGGTGATTGTGTTCCTCAATAAACTTTGTTACTGTCCAATTTCTGCCATCTGCATCTGCATGGAAGTGAATACAAGCAAGACAACCGGTGCGTGTATCTAATTTGCGGAACTTCTTCTCCTTCTTCGGAGAAGGATTTATTCGCTTATTTCCGGCATTTGAACAACTATACTCTCTAGTTTTGATTGTTCTCGTATGCGTCCAATACATAATGTGTTGTTTGCGCACACTAAAATCAATTCGGTGTGCATAATCACAATACATTTTATAAGCTTCATCCTCCGAATGCACGACGGGGAACACAACGGGATCCTTTTAAAGAAATAAAACAAATTAAATAAAAAGTATAATTAAAATTACAGGTACATCAATAATTAAGTTAAAGTTAAAATATGCATTATAGTTACACCAATTACAGTTGTAGTGTTATAGTTAAAATATGAATTATAGTTACAGTTGAACTTCTAGGTAAATTATGAATTATAGTTAAAGTTACAGTTGGACGTACAGTTGTATTTACAGTTGTACTTACACTTATAATTACAGTTGTGCTTACATTTGGACATTGCAGTTGGAATTTGGTAATTTGTTAACTGATCAACTTAGTTGAACTTAACAGTTGGAATGTATGAAGATAATTTCATCAGTTCATCAGTAAATAAATTACAGTTGCCTTAAAATGCCCTTAACAAAATTACAGTTCAAAACACAGTTATAATTACAGTTGGACTTACAGTTGAACACTTATAATTACAATTTGACTTACAGTTCTAAACATAATCACAATTACACTTGGACTTACAGTTGTACTTACAGTTGAACACTTATAACTACAACATGTCTAAACATATTCACAATTACACTTGGAATTACACTTGGACTTACAGTTGTACTTACAGTTGTACTTACAGTTGTACTTACACTTGAAATTACACTTGGAGTTACAGTTGCACTTACAGTTGTACTTACAGTGGTACTTATAGTTGGACTGTAATTTCTTAATTTGTTAAATGATGAACTGTACTGTTGAATTTCAGTTGGTTTCACAGCCCTTATTACAGTGCAAAAGACACTTATAATTACAGTTATAAATGCAGTTCAAGACTTATAATTAAAGTTGGTCTTACTGTTGGCCTCACATTTGCACTTACAGTTTCAAAATACAGTATATATAATTGGTTAAATACTGTTTTTACAGTTACAAAATGCTTACACTTGATTCTGAATCCATGTGAAATGGCCAGCGAAACTTCCCGTCGGAGATAATTCTGCACCTGACAGCGGAGACCACGTCCCGGTAGAAAGCGACCGCCGGTAGGAACGACGTCGACTACTTTTCTGGTGGCCAATTGCAGCGGGGAGGCGCCAAGCCGAAATCGTTAGACCGCCTGTAGGAACGACGTCGACTGCTTTTCCGGTGGCCAATTGCAGCGGGGAGGAGAAAGGCGGAATCGCAAGACCGCCGGTAGGAACGCCACTGGTTTTCCGGTGAAGAAGCCAACTGCAGCGGGAGAGCGGGGAGATGAAAAGTCGGAATCGTTAAGCTTGAATCGTAAAGCAGAAATAAGAGGGCCCCACTCTATTTATTTAAGGACCATAAAGTTGTACGCCATACGTACACAACATTTTCTCGTTTTTTGGGTGGTGTCCAAACTCACCGGAGCAAAAATGCAACGACAAACAGAGCCTATGTCACTTTTAATATATATGGTTCGTGAAGGCATTTTAAAATATATTATTTTCATTATTAGCTTTTTGTTAGATTTTTTAGGATACAAATGTTTGTGAATATATTTTCGTTCAAAATAATGTTGTGTTTTGAGTGTCTCAGTACTGTTCTTTATTTACTGCACGTGATCAATTAGGATTGTTGCGGGTCGCTTAGGGCTCTTGGTAGACCGGTTTACTTGAACCACCTTAGCTCGGGAGCGAACCAAGCGCGCAAACAGTCAATTTGAGATTCGTTGATTACACTGAGACTTTTTAGCGTGGAAAACCCGGAAAGGGTAAAAAATCACGTGGCCGGAGCTGTGCCGACCAAACTTCCACTATCTTCTGGGGGTTACAATTAGAGATTTAGAAGTCGAGCGCGACAGGTCGCTGCTCGTTACAATATCAGAGAGAGAGAGAGAGAACGTCCCGAGGGTGACAGGCCACCTCTCGAAAAAACTAAGTCTTTTCCTTCTGAGAATGGTAGAGAACGAAAGTGAGATTGCCTTGTCCGCTTTCGTGAAGTCGAAAGCGAGCGCTGTGTCCGCTTTCGTGAGAACGAAAGTGAGACTGCCGAGTCGCCTTTCGGGATGAAAGAAAACTTCAAGTCCACGAAGGAGATCTTCAAGTGCCGAAGGAGAAATCCGTGAAAATCTCAAGGAGCTCTCCCGGGTCCAGAAGTCCAAGTCCCCCCAAATGAAGCCTTGGAGGTCCTTTTATAGCTTTAGCCGGGGGTAGCCCGATAATTTTGCCGTTATAACCACCATAACCACCTTTGAGGGCGAATCATATTTCTCGATTTGGAGCACCCGGATCACTATTTTTCGTAAATGACCACTTTGCCCTTTGGGGAAAGGCGACAAGCTGTTCCTGAAAAGTGAGAAACTGAAAAGACAAAAAGTGAGTGAGCCGAGTCGGAAAAGCGAGCGAGTCGGAAATGTGAGAAGTCAAAAGAGATAAAAAGTGAGATAAGCGCGCTCAGAAGCGTTCTGAGCGTGCAACGAACGGGGAATTACTCCGAACAGAGCCCGGTGCCCGAAAAGCGGGCGGCGAGCCGGAAGAGGGGGGGACTCACCACAATCTTACTACGGGGGAGAGCGGTTTGACCGCCCCTGAAGGCAGGCGCGGCGCGGCCGCGCCCGAGGAAGGAGGGTTACTCCTCTCGGCCGTACCCCCAAAAAGGGGGGTGCGGCTAGGCCGCACCCCAAAGGGGGGGTGCTGCTTGGCCGCACCCCCAAGGGGGGCTCGGCGCTACCGCGCGGCAGCGCCGCGCTTGCCGCGGGCGCTACCGCTCGCGGCCCGCTCGCCAGCGGGAGGGGACGGCGTCGCCGTGCACGCTGCGGTTGGCGGCGGTTTCAGCTATAACTTCCCACTCTCTCCCACTAAAGTAATGGGGAGAGTGGTTTATGGGAGTAACCGTCATCCGGTTCTCTCATAAATGAGAGCTCATGATGAATCTCCATCATAAGCCCCCCAAACCTTCGGAGTCCGATCCTCTGAGTGAAGGAGTGTGAAGGTTTCATTCTTCTTGCTTTGACTCCGGTCATCATTGTTGTCGGCGTGCGGCGCGTTGAACCATGGTGGAGGTAAGCTCGTTATTTTCGTTGTTTGCAAAGAAAGGAGGGGATGACGGAGCGCGCCCGCGAGGGTGGTTTCAACCGAGGGGGCGAGCCCGCGCGTGGGGGTTGCCGGCCGCGGGATCGAGCCGCCGGCATCCGGCGGGCTCGCGCAACCTGCGCGCGGGTGTGGCCGGCCGCGGGGGCGGTTCGCCGGCGCCCTTCGCCGACCTCGCGCGCGCGGCGCCGCCGGCCACGGAATTGGGGCGCCGGCGGCCTCCGCGGCCCGTATGCGCCGGCGGTCAGCGGGGGGCGCGCACGCGCCCCTACACGCGTAGCGCTCCCCCACGCTCGCGTGCGGTGGTTGGCCGCGTGCGCGCGCGGCGGTTGGCCGTGCGTGAGCGCGGAGGTTTGCTGCGCGTGCGCACGGCGGTCGGCCGCGCGCGTCCCTCCGCGCATGCGTGCGCGGTGTTTTTCCGCATGCCTCTGTGCGGGTGTTTGCTGCGCGCGTCCTCCACGTGTGGTGGTTAACCGAGCACGCGGGGTGCCGAGTGCGCGCATCTTGCCGCCCGCGCGGTTTGTCGCGTGCGAATTGCGTGGCTCGCATGAATCGTTGCTTTCATGCGGTTGGTTGGCATAATTGCACGCGGGCGGGTTGAATTTGCTTGACGCGCGTCTTTCGGGATCTTTATTCATATTTATTTTGTTGGACATATGCGCTGATGTGTGCGAATTTTCTTTTGCAGACTTCGAAACGAAGTGGCCAGTCGAGACCGATGCGCATGCACTCTACTCTTGACGGCGCGCGAATTGACATATGGCGGAAGCGGTTTGGGTTGCCCCCTGATGTTGAGGTGAGGATCCCAGGGCGGAAGAGCGCGCCCAAAATCCACCGACCGGTTTTATGGCCCTCTCGGAGAGCTGCTTGAAGTCCGGGTTTCGCATTCCTCCGCCCGAGGAGGCCGTTGATATATTCCGGTTCTGCGGTGTTCCGATTACCCATTTCGCACCGACGGGAATGATGAACATTATGGGGATGGTGGTATTCTTTCGGAAACATAGCAAGCGCTTTTCGCTCGAGATTTTCAAAGATTGGTGCGAGGTTTTCTACTGACCCGGGCGGTCGTATCGAAGTTCGGAGCAACAAAAGCCGGTTTCATTTTGGAGCGAAGGATGATTACCGCCATGGGAATACTCTTTATGGGTATGTCCGGAATCGATGGGAGCTACCGGAGTTATGGAGATCGCTTCATGGGCGTTGTCGCCGTCAGACTGGTCGGGAAGATGAGTTCCTTCCTATCCCCGGTTTTCCTGGCCGAGAAGGGCTGTCGAAGGCCTTGCTTTCCATTTCTGGTTGCGTGGATGAACGTCGACTGCACTCGATGGGACTTTCCTGGGATCCCGAGCGGGAGGCTGCTGTTCCCTTAGATCGTGGGAAAAAGAGGAAGATTGTTATCAAGAACGGCCCTTCTGGCCCGCGCCCTGCTCCACTGGCGCCTATGAGTCAAAATTGCGAGGCCGGCCCGAGCCGTCCAAGGAGTGAGCCGGTTTCATCCGATCCGGAGGTGGAGATTTTGGCGTCTCCTATTGTCGACCGGGTCCCGCCGGAGGATTTGCCGCCACCACCTCCCCTCATGCCGGCGAAGCGAGTTTCTTCCTCACTTCAAGCGATGGCTTGTGCGGTAAGTGAAGTTCTTCTTTCTTGATCTCAGCGTTTACTCTTCGTTCTTATTTATGCTTGCTAACCGTTCGACTTTTGCTTGCAGGCCGAGGATTTGACTAGCGTTGCGCTCACATGGAACGATCATTACGTGAGCCTCAAGGACAACTACTTCGCTCTTCAGGAGGAGTTGCGCGTGGCGAGGTGTGACATGTCCGTTTTGTATAGGAAGAGAGACCGTGACGCAGCTCATATTAAGCAGTTGGAGGGTGAAGTCGAGGGGTTGCGAGCGGAGTACGGCGGAGATAAGGCACTCGCCCAGGATGCTCTTCGTCAACTATCAGACGCGCAGGGGGAAATGTTTCGCATGGAGGGGGAGTTGGGCTTCCTACGGAGCGAGGTGGATCAGTTGTCATCGATCGAGCAGAGTCTTGAGGAGGCCAAGGCGACTGGAGTAGCCGAGTACAAGGATTCCCTCACTTTTGCGAAAGAGCGTTTCCAGATGGTGGAAGAGATTCGCGCCGAGGTGATGACGAAGGAGGTAGAGCCCCTGATAGCAGACGAGTGTGAGGTCTCTTTTCAGAGAGGCATCCAGAAGACTCTCTGTATGATGGGGAGGAAGTTCGGGTGCGACACCGCTGGCCTCGGAGCCTGAGATCTTTCTGGGGATGACTACTCGGACGTGGCCGAGGACTGATGTCGTTTATCTTTCATTTTCTCGCTTTCGGCTTTGTTGTATGTTTGTCGGATGTGGTTGTATTTCCTTTATTGCATGCGTTGTACCTGTTTTCCTGCATGATCTTGTCAATCTGGTTGTTAGCACCTGCACAGTTTGATTGTTTTCAAAATTACAGATGAGTTTGCATGGGTCTGAGCCCGTGGCTTTTATACTAGTTTGCACGAGTCTGTGCTCGCAGTTTTTATATAAAAAATTAGTTCGCGCAAGTCTATGCATGCGGCTTTCGCACGAGTCTGGCTCGCGGCTTGGCCGGTGAATAGCGAGTGTATTCAAACCGAGGGTGAACGTAAGGGGGGCAGGCCCCTACGACACCGGGACTCGACGGCAGAGGAGATGGGCGAACCTTCAATCAACGGCGGTGCAAAGTCCCCGGGGCAGGGCCCCGAAGTGGCCGGTGAATAGCTGGTGTATTAAAACCGAGGGTGAACGTAAGGGGGGCAGACCCCTACGACACCAGGACTCGACGGCGGAGGAGAAGGGCGAACCTTCAATCGACGGCGGTGCAAAGTCCCCGGGGCAGGGCCCCGAAGTGACCGGTGAATAGCTGGTGTATTCAAACCGGGGTTAAACGTAAGGGGGGTAGGCCCCTACGACACCGGGACTCGACGACGGAGGAGAAGGGAGAACCTTCAATCGACGGCGGTGCAAAGTCCCCGGGGCAGGGCCCCGAAGTGGTTCCTGCAGCAGAACAGTTTAGGACAGATAGAATATAACTAGAAAATATTGATACATGCGTAAGTACAATCTTACGGCTTTTGAGCCAGTAAGTTTCTGATACATATTTTACAAGAGAGGAGGGAACGTCGGATTCCCGTTGTGCTGCGCTTGCTCGAACTCTTTCGGTCATTCAGCATGGTGGGCGGCGGTGACCCGACGACTGATCTTTGGTGGCATCCTTTTGTGCCTCTTCGCGGAAAGCCTCCAAGTGCCCTAACTGGACGAGACGTTCAATTTCTTCTTTCAATCTTGCGCAATGTTCCGTTCGGTGCCCTCGGACTTTGTGGAAGTGGCAGAATTGGGCTTGATCTCCCATGTGCAGGGAGAGCCGTTTGGGCCAGTTGATAATCTTGCTATTGCTGATTACAGACAATATGTGCTCGCGGGGGGTATTCAGCGGGGTGAAGCTCTGGGAGCCTTGATTTGCTAGCCCTTGGGAGCGGTCTGCCCGGTTCTGAGGGAGCAGTTCAGCCTTCTCGAACTGCTGTTGCTGCCCCTTTCTCTTGCGGCATGTATCAAACTGCGGCGGATTTGCTGATGCCTGATATTTGGTTTTTTCAGCCAATGTGGGAGTTACGCGATCCTTTCGCGCGCCTTGCTTCTCAGATTTCGGTTTTGGTGACGGATCGTCGTTGATCCAAGGGAGCTTGGAGGCGGGTGTGTCGAAACCGTGGATCGTGTTCCTGAGGATACTCCCTTTGTCGGCCATGCGTCCGGACATGGAAACGTCGTGGTCCAGGGCGTCCAGTAAGAGGCTCCCAAATATTGCGTCGTAGGGGGAGTCTGCCTCGGCGACGACGAACTGAACGTCGTACTGGATCGGTTCCGCGTGCATCCCCACTTGGACGGGCAGGGTAATGATTCCTACGGTGGGTACCGTAGTTCCGTCTAGGAGCTCCGCCTCGCTGGCCCTGAGTTTGAGGTTCCCGCTTAGGAGTTTGAGCCGTATTACGGCAGCTAGGAATAGGATGTTGAAGGAGATGCGGTGAGTTATCAACGCTCTCCTTAGCTCACAGGGTGGACTGCCTATGCTTGCGTCCAAGGCGAAGTCCATCCATGCGCTAGGACGCTCCTGGTGAAAATTTGTGCGGATCTTCTGTTGCTGCGTGCTCCACTCCGCCTCCCTTAGGCGGGGCGGTTCGTCTGTGCCTGGCTTTTCTTGCTCTTCTTCTTGGATCCTTGGCGCGCGCGCTTCGTGCCATTCAACGAACAGCTGGGACAACTCGGTGAAGTTGTGAATCGCTTCGTTTGGCAGGGATTGGTACCAGCGGAGGGCGCTCCCGCGCAGCGTCCTGGTGAAGATTTTGCAGCTGATTTGGTCGGGAAGTCCGAACGTCCGTACCGTCATCAAGAAGTGATTAACGTGCACGTACGGGTCTTCTGCTCCATGGAACTCCTTGATGTGCGGGAGATTTAGCCATGACGGGACTGAGTATGCCAAAATTGACTCTGAAAGGGGGGATCGCCTTTGCTGGTGCGCGATATCATTAGGATCCTGCCCCGCTGTGAGAGGGGCCAACTTGCTAGTCGGTCCATCCCTCTGGGGCTGGATTGGTGCAACGATGGGCGCTCTTTTCATCGGGCCTTCAGGAATTGAGGAACTACATGCGTCGGACAGTTCGAGAGAGGTGTCCACCCTTGCTGGTTCTGTGAACTCAGGCGAAGCGGGAACTGCGTTCGGGAATCCTTTGTTCGGTAGTTGGGAACCCATTCCCACAGACGGCGCCAAACTGTTGCGGGTCGCTTAGGGCTCTTGGTAGACCGGTTTACTTGAACCACCTTAGCTCGGGAGCGAACCAAGCGCGCAAACAGTCAATTTGAGATTCGTTGATTACACTGGGACTTTTTAGCGTGGAAAACCCGGAAAGGGTAAAAAACCACGTGGCCGGAGCTGTGCCGACCAAACTTCCACTATCTTCTGGGAGGTTACAATTAGAGATTTAGAAGTCGAGCGCGACAGGTCGCTGCTCGTTACAATATCAGAGAGAGAGAGAGAGAGAGAGAGAGAGAACGTCCCGAGGGTGACAGGCCACCTCTCGGAAAAAACTAAGTCTTTTCCTTCTAAGAATGGTAGAGAACGAAAGTGAGATTGCCTTGTCCGCTTTCGTGAAGTCGAAAGCGAGCGCTGTGTCCGCTTTCGTGAGAACGAAAGTGAGACTGCCGAGTCGCCTTTCGGGATGAAGGAAAACTTCAAGTCCACGAAGGAGATCTTCAAGTGCCGAAGGAGAAATCCGTGAAAATCTCAAGGAGCTCTCCCGGGTCCAGAAGTCCAAGTCCTCCCAAATGAAGCCTTGTGGGTCCTTTTATAGCTTTAGCCGGGGGTAGCCCGGTAATTTTGCCGTTATAACCACCATAACCACCTTGGAGGGCGAATCATATTTCTCGATTTGGAGCACCCGGATCACTATTTTTCGTAAATGACCACCTTGCCCTTTGGGGAAAGGCGACAAGCTGTTCCTGAAAAGTGAGAAACTGAAAAGACAAAAAGTGAGCGAGCCGAGTCGGAAAAGCGAGCGAGTCGGAAATGTGAGAAGTCAAAAGAGATAAAAAGTGAGATAAGCGCGCTCAGAAGCGTTCTGAGCGTGCAAAGAACGGGGAATTACTCCGAACGGAGCCCGGAGCCCGAAAAGCGGGCGGCGAGCTGGAAGAGGGCGGACTCACCTCAATCTTACTACGGGGGAGAGCGGTTTGACCGCCCCTGAAGGCGGGCGCGGCGCGACCGTTCCCGAGGAAGGAGGGTGACTCCTCTCGGTCGTACCCCCAAAAAGGGGGGTGCGGCTAGGCCGCACCCCAAAGGGGAGTGCGGCTTGGCCGCACCCCCAAAGGGGGGGGGGGGGGGGGGGTGCGGCTTGGCCGCACCCCAAGAGGGGTTCGGCGCTACCGCGCGGTAGCGCCGGGCGGTAGCGCCGCGCTTGCCGCGCTACCGCTCGCGGCCCGCTCGCCGGCGGGAGAAGACGGCGTCGCCGTGCACGCTGCGGTTTGCGGCGGTTGGCGGCGGTTTCGGCTATAACTTCCCACTCTCTCCCACTAAAGTAATGAGGAGAGTGGTTTATGGGAGTAACCGCCATCCGGTTCTCTCATAAATGAGAGTTCATGATGAATCCCCATCAAGGATCACGCATCATCACATTGTGATTGTGTATGATCACGTGTGATCATTGAATGGGTATGATAGTTTATTGTCATGATGTGTGATCATTATGTGATCATGCGTGATTATTATGATCTCACATGAGCATAATAATGAAATCATGAAATCATTATGTGACTGTACTGTTGAAGCTAGGAAAATCCTAATTCCAAATATTTGGACCTAAGTGTAGCATAAGGTTACTGATCCTGCGGTTGGACGCCACAAATGTAATGGCTAGAGCAAGAGAGAAAGAGAGATATGTCTACAAGCACACCCCATGTGCTTCAGTAGGAATGTCTCGCCACATACCCGGAAGTCTACTTTCCCTCCAAAACCAAATGTTGAGCTAGGTACGAGGAATGCACGGATTTGACGAGTATCAAACTTGGGGGGGGGGGGGGGGGGAGGTATGGTTACTCACCCATACTCGCTTCCTTGAGGATGTTCAGTACTCTACTGGCGAGGTCTGTGAATAGTCGTTAGCATGCCGAGCTGAATGATTTGCGAATAGACATCTCCTTAGGTATTTCTGATCTCGACGAATTACGGGTTATACATGCACATTATCATTATGTGATCTTGGGTGATCAATTGGGTCACTAGGACCTTAGCTGACTCAATTAAGTCAACTTGACCCTAGTGGAGCAACCTAGGCACTTGTGGACCCCTCTATAGTGCCCTAACCCAAGTCTAACCCAATTGGGCCCAAGGTGTCCTAGCCCATTTAGGTCACGAATGACCTAATTAACTATCGTATGACTCTAGTAAATTACCATTGGCGGTACTCTAGATCTTTTGGGTTTTATTTAATGAAACCCTAAGAGACCCAGGGTGTCGCACTTAACTCTAATGAGTCACCTATGACCTGTTTAACCTAATCAGACCTCGTGGAACTCTAGGAGACTCCCATGCAAGAAATTTAAAAAATATGAGCAAACAATGGTCCTAAGACAGGGGAGAGAAATTATTACCCTTAGAGCTTGATTTGGCACCTTGGGGACGTTGCAAAATTGGAGGAAGTTGACCGGAACGATGAGCTCTCCGCGGATCCGGCCTCGGTATGTCATTTGGAGCTTTGAATCACCTCTAATGGCAAGAACTTTCAATCCCTAACCCTCTTTCTCTCCTTCCACTCCCCTTTCTCTCAAACTTCCAAAATGAGATTAAAATAGTCCTAACCAGCCCCATTCACGGCCTAATGGGTCTTAACAAACAATCCTAACCAATGGATCTAAAATCCCCCAAAATCCATGGCTAAAAACGAATTAACTTTATCAGTATTGGGCACATACACGACTTTGGACACGCCCTTCCTAGGGCGCGTTTCAATGTACATGGGCAATTTCACACTGCTCCCTGTTTGGGCATGCACATTCCCTTGTACATGGCATGGTCAAGCCGTGTATTGGGCCGTGTCCATAGACATGACCATGTACACGACTTGACCTAAGCCATGTTCAAGGTCGTGTATGGCTCGGGAAGATGGCCTTTCAGGCATGTAGCTTCAGGGCTTGGTACACGGTCATGTACAAGGCTATGTAGAGTCTATACCTCCTTTAAATGACCCCAAAATATTTCCCAAACTGCCTTACACATTTAGGGGCATTCACCTTAAATCTCCAGCTCACTCTCTGAAAATGAGAATCCTTGTGAGCATATATCAATCCTTGTCCAATACTCCAATACCCCGACATCTTATGTCTTCATTTGTTGCTCCTTCAGCCAGAATCTCAATCTCTGTGTGGATGGTGGGGGTACAAGTCATGTCTCAACCACAAATAATGGAGACTGAGCGGAGGGAGTATTGGTGTCCCAAACCCAGCCCGCAACATTGTTAAAGATAATATTACAATAAATTATGAGCTTGTTCTGAATTGGTGCATAGAGTAAGGCCATGGAGTTCTTACAGTTGACAATAAACACATGTTTTTCTCTATTGTCCTATGTCTTCTCATTCTTCTCTCTTAACAGGTAAGCTAAGCATCTGAATGTTGTAAGGTCCTTTACAATAAGTTTCTTTGAGAAGAAGGCTTCATAGGGGGAGTTGTGAGGACCATATTTTGTGGGGGTTCTGTTAAAGCCTCGACTCGAAGTGTTTTTGGTGTGTGTGTGTGATGGCTCTAATCATGTCCAAGAAGGTCTCGTTGCGACATTCAATAACCTCATTTATTGGGGACATCTGGGTGCACTCAGTTCCTGTTGTATCCCTTGATCACGACAATATTGGAATAATGTTTCAAACACGAACTTGCCTCCACGATCTGGTCAGAAGGCTCTAACCAATAGACTAGTTTGTTTTTCGATCAAGGTTATAAATTTTTTGAAATGTTCAAAAGCTTCTGATTGTGGGAGAGTAAGAGGATCCACGTAAAATGTGAAAACTGTCAACCAAAAGTATCTAATACCTCCGGTCACCAATTGATGCGACTAAGGAGGGCCCCCGAACATCACCACGGATCAGCTTCTAAAGGTTGAGTGCTTTTGTTTGAGGAATGTTGAGGAAATGGTAAATGGTGAGCACTTACAACAATGCAAGCTTGACAAAATTGTGGCTCATGCTACGTTTGGTACAATGGTGGCGGCCATTAACGTAGTGGTAAAACTGTCATTCATGAACGCCCACCTAAGAAATTTCATCGGACTATGAGGTACTTGAAGCCACCCTGCTAGCAAGCGAGGGCACGGTGAGAAACTGAATTCAGCTGAATGGAGAAAATTATGTTGGAGTTAATGCAAGCTGAGGCTATGAGGTACTCAGAAAGCTTGTCGGAGACGAGACATTGGTTGTTGAGGAAGTGGCTGCATAGCCACTGCCCATTAGTTGCCCGACGCTGAGTAAGTTCCGCGCAAGGTCGGGAACCCAGTGGACATCAATGATAAATTCTGTGGCACCGCTTTGCGTGAGAACTTTGATAGTCCCCATCCCTTCAATTCATTTTGGTCATCCCCAGGTAGACTTCAGATTTGAAGGTCTCATCCAGGGTGGAGAAGAGTTCCTTGTTGCGCATATAACGGGAGCACCCACTGTCGATGACCCAACCACAATTGTTTTTAGTTTGTTTACAGTGTAAAATAAGCGATCTTCTTTGGTACCTTTCACTTCTTTTTCACAAATGTTTGCTTCTTCCTTTTGGTTATACCAATAGTTTCTCGTTTGCATCTCGTACAATTGTTGAAATAATCTTTGAGGTCATGATTGGTTGTCTTATATAAGGGACACAACAAAGGGACTTTTTCAGAAGCCGGTGGCAACGGTCGCCCTCTTTCTTTGCCTCGGAAGTTTGATTTCTAGGGAGTGGGTGGTTTGGAGTTTGGATTGTTGTCATTTTTGCGTTTATCCTGGGATTTATTCAACAATTTTCGTTTGCAGGGCAGATTCTAGCGCGGTGGAATGTTTTTTGAATCGTTCTTCATATGCCAACAATGACCCTTGCAGCTGGGCAAGAGTGAAGGAGGAGAGATCCCGAGCATCTTTGATTGCAGTGACTAGGGTCGAAGTGTGGGGGATAAGCTACAAAGGCTCTGTGTGGGGCAGCTTTTTCTATTCAAAGAGTCTATTCGAACATCTAAAGCTATTTTTTAGTTATTTGAATAAACAGTTTTTTGAAAAGAGCCTTTTTAAATAAGTTATTTTAGAGGCTCTTTGAGAAGTCAGTCCGACATAGCTTTCTAAAATCCGCTTTTTCTGTTTTTAGCTTTTTCTTTTTTATTAACTCCATCTCGCTAGATACCACTCTAGCATTTTCGTCCGAGTGCACATTTTCGGTCGAACACTCGATTTTTGCCCGAGCGGTCATTTTTCGCCCGGGCGCTCGTTATTTTCCCCCGAGCGCGCAATTTTCGCCCGGGCAAGCATTTTTCGCCATGGTGCCCATATTTTCGCCCGGTCGGCTATTTTTCGCCTGGGCACGCGTTTTTCGCTCGGACGCGCGTTTTTCGCTCAGGCGGTCATTTTTTCGCCTGAGCGCGCATTTTTCGCGTGAGCGACCATTTTTCGAGCGGGCGCGCGTTTTTCTCCCGGGTAGTTTTTCGCCCGGGCGGTCGTATTTTTCGCCAGAGCGCTCTTTTTTCGCCCGGACGACCATTTTTCGCATGGGAGGCCGATTTTCGCCAGAGAGCGCATTTTTCGCCCGGGCGACCATTTTTTCGCTCGGTCGCTCATTTTTCGCCCAGGAGAGCATTTTTTGCCCGGGTGGCTGTTTTTTCTGCCCGAGCGCGCTTTTTTTCGCCTAGGAGACCGTTTTTCGCCTGAGCGGCCTTTTTTTCGCCTGGGCGGCCTTTTTTTTCGCCCAAATGAGCATTTTTCGCCTGGGCGGCCGTTATTCGCCCGGGACGTTTTACGCCTGAGCGGTAGTATTTAGCCAGGGCGCGCATTTTTTGCAGGCGCGCGCGTTTTTTCGCTCGGATGGCTGTTTTTCTCCCGGGCGGCGGTTTTTCGCCCGTTCGCGCGTTTTTCTCCCGTGCGGCCGTTTGTCGCCCATGTGGCCGTTTTTTGCCCGAGCGACCGTTTTCGATCGGGCAGCCGTTTTTTCGCCCGACCGTCCGTTTTCTGCCCGGGTGGCCGTTTTTTGCTCGAGCGACCATTTTTTTGCCCGGACACACGTATTTGTCTGGGCGCGAGTTTTCACAATCATTATATTTCAATATTTTTGTTTAAAAAACAGTTTTCAAACAGTTGTTTTACCGAACAGTTTAAATGAAAAAGCTTTATTCGATCAACACTTTTTCACAGATTCTCCAAACAGTCTGCAACTCTCTCATCAGATTTTTTCTGAAAGCTTTTTTCTAAAAGCTCTATTCGATAAGCAGCTTTTCCATCCGCTAGAGCTGTCCCAAACAGAGCCTTTAAAGAATCTTGAGCACTATTTTGGTGTCTTCAATTATCAAATTCCTCGTTTGGATGACTAAAAAACAGAGACATGTCTGGGCAAAAGAGGGAGGGAAATGTGGTAGTTGATGACTTCAATTCCGCTCTTAGGCTTTGTTTGGCGTGCTGGTGACGATCGTGAACGCGGTGGTCATGAATCGTGGTTCATGTAACGCCCGACCTCACCTAAAAAAATTCATGCTTTTTTTGCTCAAAACTAGTTTATTTTTGACCCAACTCATCGGAGCAAATAAGTCGCGCCAAACGAAGCCTTAGTCGGAAACTAAAAGAAAAACAGGGGGAATGAAGAAGTTGAGCAGTGGATTAATATTCATTCTGATTCCTGTGTTTGGCACGGTGGCAGCGGTCATGAATGCGGTGGTTATGAACCGTCGTTCGTGAACGCCCAACCTCATCTAATGAACTTCCTTCACTTTATTGTTCAAAACTAGCTCTCTTTTCTTGGCGGCAATCACTGCTGTTGTCAGGTCAAACATCCATCCTATGAGTAGTAGGAGTTTTTCTCCAAACTCAAAAGAGCAAAAAAGTCGCGCCAAACAAAAATAGCCGCATTACATATTCATTCTAGCATAAATATTGATTCATTCGAATGATCTTTAATTAAGGCAAATGTTATATGCAAATTTAATATGGCTATTTGCAAATCAAAAGTGATTTGCACACCTAATTTTCACTTGTAACATAGTATAATTCTTTGGACTGCACGAAAAATTGATTTGCAGATAGCCATAATAGATTTGCACATAATATGACTGTTGATTCCTGTGTTTGGCATGGCCGTTGATCTTCCAGAATTTATTGCAGACGGTCCAGATTACTCCATCAATAATAAATCACTGATATTATACAATTCCAATCTTCGTGCTTCGATATGAAAATATATAATACTATTAAGCCTAGCTGCTTTCCGCTCTGATAGATTTTTAAACAATTTATTTCTGTTGTCACTTTTTCATGCATGGCTTTTCAGCTCCACTATATATCTCCTGTTCTCACTTTTTACAATATTAAATAAATAAATATAATATAATATATATATCCTATATAAGATATGAATATTTTATCTTGTACTTAGCCTTTCCGCTTTGATATATGCGGAAGTCTTTTTAAATTAGTTTGTCTGATCTATGAACTGTACAATTCATGCATCCTTGTTTTGGTATTAAAAATATCAGAGTAGAGGGTAAAGGAAACTGGGCACAGCAGGTGGTGATAACACTGATAAGGATTGGGGAAATATTTGTGTCCGAGAAAATCTGATCGTCAAAATAGTGCAAGCGTAATTTTTGATGAGAAAAATCAGTCTGAAATTTGGATCGGACAATCGAGCAGAGCGGGAGTTTGGCGCAGACACAGTGCGAGTCCTGTGTGCGCCTCTTGAGGAATGAGAAGAGTTAGGGCCAAGAAATGTCTCGACGAAACTTCACGAAACAACTTTGGTATTTAAAAAAAAAACTAATATATTAATATTTTATATTTTATGCTGAATAGTTATATATATATATATATAATTCTTGCCGGGCCCCCACGGCCCCTGAAATTTTTTTGCATGCGGAGCACAAAATCCGATCGTCAAAATAGTGCAAGCATAATTTTTGATGAGTAAAATCCGGCTGAAATTTGAATCGGACTGGATTTTTCGATTGAAAAAATCCAACTGAAATTTCAGATGGATTTGAACTGTCAGATTACCAATTTTTTACGATCAGATTTCCCCCGCGCATAGAGGATCGCGCGCTGCGCGTACAATTTTTTTTGTATCCTGGCCCCGGATCCAAATTTTCGTCTGGGCAGGAGATAGTTTCTATCCCCCTAGGAGACCATTTCGATCTCCTAATTTGCTCTCTTCCCCCTCTTTTGGAGATCGAAATGATCTCCTAGAAATGATCTCCTAGGAGATCGAAACGATCTCCTCCCCGAAAAAAAATTTAAAAGCGGAGCCCGATCCGAAAAATTCGGCAGGAGAGCCTTCACCAACTTTTGTATTAATAAATATCAAAGGTAAAGAGTAAAGGAGACTGTGCACGGCAGGTGGTGATAAGGATGGAGACTGTGATATGATTATATTATGGGGTTTGAGGAGATGAATCTTTGCTAAGTGGGGCTTTAATCAATTAATGATCCTAGCTGTCATGATGGATTCACGAAGGCTAGCTTTGGAGTCATTTGTGTGAGTGAGTGATTTTTTTTTCTTTTTTTTTTTCTTTTTGTATTCTTGCAAGTGGCCAAGGAGATCAACTTTTTATTGTGTTTGTATTCTTGCAAGTGGCCAAGGAGATCAAATTTTTATTGTGTTTGTGTTTTAAGTTATTCTACAAGTACCCTCCTTTCGATTTAGGGTGGTGTCCGTCGTCAAGGTAGTGACATTTTGAAGAAATTTCGCCTCCTTATTATGACCAAATAGTGCACGAGACTCATGCATTTGTCATTGAAAATAAGTACTTCATAAACACTCTTTAATGTGAGTGTTTTACAATCACGGTTGAGTGTGATACTAGTTTCCTTCTCTACTTGATATTTTCTAGTACGGTGACAATGAGTTCATTCCCGCGATAGTTTTGGAGAGATTTTCCCTCATTTTGTAGATTATTTGACTTTTTCGTATGCGTGATCGATTGCCAAGACACAAAGGCTTCGTTTGGCGCGGCTTATCTGCTCCGGTGAGTTTTAACAAAAACTCAATTATCATAGAAGAATGTATGTTTGGCACGACAAAAGTTATGACCGCTACCAAGAAAATAAACTATTTTTTAGCATAAAATGCATGAAATTTTTTAGGTGAGATCGGGCGTTCACGAACGACAGTTAATGACCACCGCGTTCACGATCGCCAACACCGCGCCAAACGAAGCCCAAATTAATCGCTGCATGACATCTAAACTTCTTGCACATGATAACCTAGTCCTACATCATGATTTTGTCTACATGAATTATTAGCTTGACATATATGCATGATATTATTGTTGTGTTTGGATTGTTATTTTAATACCACACCAACCATCACCCACCATCAAACACCACCAACATTGATGGCCACTCACCCGCTTTCTCGTCGTCATGATTTTATTTAAAGGGGCTTGAGGTTTAGAGTAAAGACATCACCAAAGGAGCCCAAGCAGTTTCTTGGATAGCGGACGGGAAGGGACGTGATGTGTGCGGTGCTACAGTGATGGCCGGGCTACCAGGACAACGGTCATGCAAGATGCGTAGGTGCGCTTAAGCTACAGTCCCTGCGTGGTTTCTTCTCTTGTGGTTGTTGGTCATCTGATGATGATGAATGTTCATTCTAATACGAAATTCGTGTGACATATCTACAAATTGTAGATGGTAATTAATAAAAATTACTCTGACCCAAGTTAAAATAATTCATACATATTTTTGTGGTAAGAGTTTATCTTTTGTAATGTATTGCATGAGACTTGTATATCTTAATTCAGAGTAATAAATATTAAATAGGTTTGTGTTAGAATTGAAAAGTGAGCTAGCGCTAGCGCCAACGCTAGCTACTACTCGCCACCCCCTTGTTTTGCCTATAAATAGAGGGGTACCCCCCTCTAAAGAGTATCGATTCTGAAAGTGGCGAGTATCATCAACTTAGAGCGAGTTAGAGATACCAGAGCGCCACCAGGCGAGCATCGAACTTGGAGTAAGTTCGCGAGGAGCGAGTACCTACTCGGGAGATAACGCCCGACGCTAGTGGCTAGCGCGCGCGGTAGCGAGTAGTGGAGGAAGCGAAGCGCGGCGAGCGTGCGAGTAGCTTGGAGTGCGAGCAGCGAGCTTGCGAGTAGCAGAGCTAAAGCCCGGCGCTAGCGATACCGCCTGTTGAAACCGACTACTCGGTCTCTGTGGAGTTCGGGGCCCTCAACGAGGCTGAGGGGCGACCAACCCTTACTTCCCCCAAGGGAGAGCTCTAGGTTGAAGGTGTCGGAACTAAGAACTGGACCAAGAGCTTAGCGGGGAGGTCCCGCCACGTACCCGGAAGTCCCCTTGGAACTTCCCCTCCCAAGCCACTACTAAGCTTGGGCACCACTAGAGCCTCTCCTCACCCCCTAGAGAGACTTGGGGAGGGAGAGGGAGAAGGAGAGAGCTAGCCTAGGATGAGAGATCTCTCCAAATGGTGCCCCCTCGGTCCTATTTATAGGATTTTCGGATCTGGGCTGCAAATAACCTAAACTGGACTGCAGAATACCCAAAATACCCTCGGATTTGGACTGCGAATAGCCAAAACCGGACTGCAAATAGCCAAATCCCGCTGTTCTGGGATGCTAAACGCAGACCAACCCCCCCTCCTTTTCTGGTGGGTGAGAGAGGTTACCTCTGCTGGGGCTGGGCGAGAGCTGGGCTAGCGCCCGGCGGTATCGCAACCGCCGGCGCTAGCGTCTCGCCCCCTACTGCTGGGGACGGGGGCGAGAGGAGCTCGCCCCCCCTTGCCTTGGGGCTGGGCGAGAACTGGGCTAGCGCCCGGCGGTATCGCTACCGCCGGCGCTAGCGTCTCGCCCCCCCCTGGGGTCTCGCCCCCCCCTGGGGTCTCGCCCCCCTGGGGTCTCGCCCCCC
This sequence comes from Dactylorhiza incarnata, assembly GCA_033032865.1. NCBI lineage: Eukaryota > Viridiplantae > Streptophyta > Magnoliopsida > Asparagales > Orchidaceae > Dactylorhiza > Dactylorhiza incarnata. Next base: position 1,980,034 of record JAWHQI010000260.1, read on the forward strand.
TGGGGTCTCGCCCCCCCCTGGGGTCTCGCCCCCCTGGTGTCTCGCCCCCCTGCTGCTGGGGGTGTCGGGGGCGAGAGGAGCTCGCCCTCCTCTCTCCCTGCTTAGGTTTATCTTGAAGAATGATGTTCGAAAATACTTTTTGTGCTTCGAGAACCTACTTGGCGAATACAGGGTTGTACACAATCCCCGCTCTTTTCGAGCGAGGCACACGCTCGGAAAGAAACGTCCAACCCTGTATATTCGACGAGTGTCGCTGGGAATCCGGCTAACGGTGCTATCTCAGAAAAACATGTAGCCTCTCCGAAGAGGTCCTCCAACCTTGTCGGCTAATGAGGGCCCGGTTAGGGAGTCTGCTCGGGACTGAGCGCCTCCGGGAGCGAGCTCCGCTAGTGGTCGACATTGGGTCGACACACTCCTAGGAGCGAGCTCTACTAGTGAGAGCCACCCAGCTAGTGAGAGTCTGGATTGGGGAGGACATCTCTTATCCTCCATAGGAGGTCAACCTGGCCTGCCGTCTAGTGAGAGCCCGGTCAGCGGAACCATCCGAGGGGAACATCACTTACCTCCCTGGGAGGTCAACCTGTCCTGCCGTCTGGTGAGAGCCCGGTCAGCGGAACCATCCGAGGGGAACATCACTTACCTCCCTGGGAGGTCAACCTGTCCTGCCGTCTGGTGAGAGCCCGGTCAGCGGAACCATCCGAGGGGAACATCACTTACCTCCCTGGGAGGTCAACCTGTCCTGCCGTCTAGTGAGAGCCCGGTCAGCGGAACCATCCGAGGGGAACATCACTTACCTCCCTGGGAGTTCAACCTGTCCTGCCGTCTAGTGAGAGCCCGGTCAGCGGAACCATCCGAGGGGAATATCACTTACCTCCCTGGGAGGTCAACCTGTCCTGCCGTCTAGTGAGAGCCCGGTCAGCGGAACCATCCGAGGGGAACATCACTTACCTCCCTGGGAGGTCAACCTGTCCTGCCGTCTAGTGAGAGCCCGGTCAGCGGAACCATCCGAGGGGAACATCACTTACCTCCCTGGGAGGTCAACCTGTCCTGCCGTCTGGTGAGAGCCCGGTCAGCGGAACCATCCGAGGGGAACATCACTTACCTCCCTGGGAGGTCAACCTGTCCCGCCGTCTAGTGAGAGCCCGGTCAGCGGAACCATCCGAGGGGAACATCACTTACCTCCCTGGGAGGTCAACCTATCCTGTCGTCTAGTGAGAGCCCGGTCAGCGGAACCATCCGAGGGGAACATCACTTACCTCCCTGGGAGGTCAACCTGTCCTGCCGTCTAGTGAGAGCCCGGTCAGCGGAACCATCCGAGGGGAATATCACTTACCTCCCTGGGAGGTCAACCTGTCCTGCCGTCTAGTGAGAGCCCGGTCAGCGGAACCATCCGAGGGGAACATCACTTACCTCCCTGGGAGGTCAACCTGTCCTGCCGTCTAGTGAGAGCCCGGTCAGCGGAACCATCCGAGGGGAACATCACTTACCTCCCTGGGAGGTCAACCTGTCCTGCCGTCTAGTGAGAGCCCGGTCAGCGGAACCATCCGAGGGGAACATCACTTACCTCCCTGGGAGGTCAACCTGTCCTGCCGTCTAGTGAGAGCCCGGTCAGCGGAACCATCCGAGGGGAACATCACTTACCTCCCTGGGGGGTCAACCTGTCCTGCCGTCTAGTGAGAGCCCGGTCAGCGGAACCATCCGAGGGGAACATCACTTACCTCCCTGGGAGGTCAACCTGTCATGCCGTCTAGTGAGAGCCCGGTCAGCGGAACCATCTGAGGGGAACATCACTTACCTCCCTGGGAGGTCAACCTGCCCTGCCGTCTAGTGAGAGCCCGGTCAGCGGAACCATCCGAGGGGTGAAGAACATAGCCTCCCTGGGAGGTCAACCTGCCCTGCCGGCTAGTGAGAGCCCGGTCAGCGGAACCATCCGAGGGGTGAAGAACATAGCCTCCCTGGGAGGTCAACCTGCCCTGCCGGCTAGTGAGAGCCGGTCAGCGGAACCATCCGAGGGGAACATCACATATCCTCCCTAGGAGGTCAACCTGCACTGCCGTCTAGTGAGAGCCCGGTCAGCGGAACCATCCAAGGGGAACATCACTTAACCTCCCTAGGAGGTCAACCTGCCATGCCGTCTAGTGAGAGCCCGGTCAGCGGAACCATCCAAGGGGAACATCTCTTATCCTCCCTAGGAGGTCAACCTGTCCTGCCGTCTAGTGAGAGCCCGGTCAGCGGAACCATCCAAGGGGAACATCTCTTATCCTCCCTAGGAGGTCAACATGTCCTGCCGTCTAGTGAGAGCCTGGTCAGCGGAACCATCCAAGGGGAACAATACTTCAAAAAACTTTCATTTCATTAATCATTCGGTTACATGCAAGAAAAACTAAGTAGGGAAACATTCTCTCCTACTACATGGACTCAAAGAAAAAACAAAGCACGGAGACCGGGACTCGGACTTCTATTCCCCGGCATGGTCCTCCTCGACCTCCTCTGGTTGTTGACGCTGCGGCCTCGGGCCCCTCGCCTCCCTCATTTCCAAGAACTCGGGGCAGGCGGATGTCGCGTGGTCTTCCTCCTGATGGAAGTCACAGTAAGGCAACTCCACTCGGACGCCCCCTCTTCCTCCCCTACGATTTCTTCTTCTTCTGTGGCCGATCGCCATGGCTTGCTGGGGTGGTGGAGAGGGTGCTTTCGGGCCCTGCCTCCACCCTGGGAGGTCAGTCTCTTCTTCTTGGAAGTTGTCCTCCTCTTGGTCGAATTTCCTCTCGGGAGCCTCTACCTTCCTCCCATGCTGCCTTGCCTCTGGCTCACTCAGCTTGGCCAGCCTTCTTGTGAACTCCGGGTTGGCCTCCTCACTTTCAACTTCTTCTGCCACCCTTTCCATCAACTCCTCAAAGGACAAAGGAGCTCTTCTCTTGAGGTCCATCTTGAAGAAGCCCTCCCGCAGCCCCACCGTGAAGGCGAGCTTGAGGGTGTACCCGGGCACTTCTTGGACGAGGAGAACCTCCTCCCTGAACCGCTCCAGATAGTGAGCCAGTGACTCTTCTGGCTCTTGCTTGATCTTGAAAAGTGCTTCGACATCTGTCTTCCTCTTCCTTGACGTCGAGAAGCGCAGCAGGAAACCTCGACGTAAGTCTTCGAAGGCATAGATGGATCCCGCAGGGAGCTGGTGGAACCAATCTCTAGCCTTCTCCTTCAGAGTTGTCGCGAAGAGTCGACATTTGAAAGCGGCCGACATGGGCATGATGGAGGCCATGTCTTCAAACCACTGTAGGTGTAAGACGGGGTCATTCTTGCCGAAGTAGTGAGACATCTTCGCCCCCTTGAACCCCTCCGGAACCGGGGCTGAGAGGATCTGCTCACAAAAAGGACTTCCCACGCTCGCCCTCTTTTGGGGCTGGGCGAGTGGGGGCATGGCGCCTCCCCGCTCGCCCCCTTGTGCCTCGGCGAGTGGGGGTCGAGGACCTCCCCACTCGCCCACTTGGGTCTCGGCGAGTGGGGGTCGAGGACCTCCCCACTCGCCCCCTTCCGGCACCTCCTTCCTGGATGGCTGGCCGAGGGTGTTCTCGCCAACCTGCTGAGGTGAGGCCTCCGGACCACTTTCTCTCCTGCCTTCGCTTATCGTGGCGAAAGCTACCTGCAAGGTCTGCAGGACCTCTTGCCTGAAATTTTCGAACATCTCCAACATCACCCCATCTACCGGGGGCTGCGAGTGACCCGGGTCGGAACTTCCTCCACCTCCGCCCATGGAGCTCATCTTGAGGATTTCTTGAATCAGTCACTCTCCACGCTCACCGCACCATAAATGTTGAAACCGACTACTCGGTCTCTGTGGAGTTCGGGGCCCTCAACGAGGCTGAGGGGCGACCAACCCTTACTTCCCCCAAGGGAGAGCTCTAGGTTGAAGGTGTCGGAACTAAGAACTGGACCATGAGCTTAGCGGGGAGGTCCCGCCACGTACCCGGAAGTCCCCTTGGAACTTCCCCTCCCAAGCCACTACTAAGCTTGGGCACCACTAGAGCCTCTCCTCACCCCCTAGAGAGACTTGGGGAGGGAGAGGGAGAAGGAGAGAGCTAGCCTAGGATGAGAGATCTCTCCAAATGGTGCCCCCTCGGTCCTATTTATAGGATTTTCGGATCTGGGCTGCAAATAACCTAAACTGGACTGCAGAATACCCAAAATACCCTCGGATTTGGACTGCGAATAGCCAAAACCGGACTGCAAATAGCCAAACCCCGCTGTTCTGGGATGCTAAACGCAGACCAACCCCCCCTCCTTTTCTGGTGGGTGAGAGAGGTTACCTCTGCTGGGGCTGGGCGAGAGCTGGGCTAGCGCCCGGCGGTATCGCTACCGCCGGCGCTAGCATCTCGCCCCCTACTGCTGGGGACGGGGGCGAGAGGAGCTCGCCCCCCCTTGCCTTGGGGCTGGGCGAGAACTGGGCTAGCGCCCGGCGGTATTGCTACCGCCGGCGCTAGCGTCTCGCCCCCCTGGGGTCTCGCCCCCCCCCCTGGGGTCTCGCCCCCCTGGGGTCTCGCCCCCCTGCTGCTGGGGGCGTCGGGGGCGAGAGGAGCTCGCCCTCCTCTCTCCCTGCTTAGGTTTATCTTGAAGAATGATGTTCGAAAATACTTTCTGTGCTTCGAGAACCTACTCGGCGAATACAGGGTTGTACACCGCCGACGGTAGCGAGGAGCGAATATCGGAGCGAGTATCACCTGCGCGGTGTGCTCCGGAGGAGAAGCGGACCTTGTCCGTGACTAAGTTCTTACCTACTATTGGCTGTTGTGATTCAAGTTGGATGCAACTTGTATTCAGCCTTGTTCAGTTGTAACTAGCTACCAGAATTAGTATTGTGAAAGCTTGTGTTCATCTATTGGTGTCCTTATTCTCCGGTTGGTTGACGTGTTCTTCCGACTACAAAATATTTCACATGGTATCAGAGGGATAGTGGGAACAAGGACGAAGCAACCAAGATGGACGGCGGAGGAGGGTATGCTAGGGGACTTGGCATTGAGCTACTTACTCAAACAAACTACAAGAAGTGGATGTCTTGTATGGAGAGCTACCTTCTTGGAGAGGATCTCTGGGAGGTTGTTGGTGGTGGGGAGCAAGAGGAAGTAGTAGCTGCCGGAGATAATGGTCCAGCTGTGAGAGCTTGGAGGAAGACCAACGCCAAGGCGGAGTTCACCTTGAAGAGAGTCATATCACCTGACTTGTTCGACCACATCATTGGTTGCAAGTCAGCGTCGGAGATCTGGATAGCCCTCGATGGGTTGTTCAACAAGAAGAATGTAGCGCGACTACAATTCCTAGAGAATGAGTTGGCAAAGTCGACTCAAGGCGAGATGGCGATATCCACCTTCTTCCTGAAGGTGAAGAACCTATGTGGGGAGATCTCGGCCTTGGATCTTGAAGAGCCAATCTCAGAGGCGAAGTTGAAGCGGCACATACTCCGAGGCTTGAGGAAGGAGTATGTCCCCTTTGTTACTTCCGTGCAAGGATGGGCTACTCAGCCCTCCCTTCTGGAGCTAGAGAACCTGCTATCGTCACAGGAGAGCTTGGCGAAGCAGATGGCGGGAGTATCCATCTTAGGAGGAGATGGCGAGGCTTTGTTCTCAGGAAAGAGGAGATCTTGGGACAAGAGAAAGAAGAACTCCGGAGATGGACCTTCAACGTCCTCTCAGGGAGATGGGGGGAAGTTCCTCCCTGCACGCGATGAGAATGGGAGATCCCTTTGCTTTGCCTGTAAGAAGTACGGGCATATGGCAAAGGACTGCCGGTCCAATCTAAAGGCCGGTCATGCTGCTAACAAGGAGGGAGATCACCAGAGAGGTGGAGGAAGAGGTGGAGGTCTCCAGGGCGGTGAGAGGGGGGACAATTATTTCCTGGCAAAGATGACGGCAACGTCAGTCGATGTCTTAGCCTCCATCAACCTCGAGAACTACTGGATAGTGGATTCCGGTTGCGAGCATCATCTCACTGGAGATATGTCCAAGTTTGACTCCTTGGAAGCGTATGAAGGAACGGATGCTATCATCACTGCGGATGATACGGTACATCCCGTGGAGCGAGAAGGGAAGGTGTCCCTTGGGAGTATCAGGAGAGAGATATCAGGAAGGTGCTACAAAGATTTAATATGGATCAAGCGAAGAAGGTGAGCACGCCGCCTGCAGCTCACTGCAGACTTACCGCTGACCAGTGCCCGAGCATACCTGAGGAGAAAGAGGAGATGTAGAAGGTCCCATATGCTTCTGTAGTTGGCAATCTCATGTATGTCATGGTTTGCACCCACCCTGATATAGTGCATGTCGTTGGCACTGTGAGTAGATTTCTCTCTAATCCTGGGAGAGAACATTGGAGCGCTGTGAAGTGGATTCTAAGGTTCCTACATGGGACGCCAGACTTGATGTTAAGGTTTGGAGACATTGAACCAGAGCTACTAGGCTACACTGATGTTGATATATATGGATGGAGATTTGGACTCCAAAAGATCAACTTCTGGTTACCTGATCCTGTTTGATGGGGGAGCTGTTTCGTGGCAGTCAAGACTGCAGATGTGTGTTGCATTATCAACTACGAAGGCAAAATTTATTGCAGTCATTGAGGTAGTAAAATAGCTTCTTTGGATGAAGCATTTCATCAAGGAGTTGAGTTTCACTCAGGAGCGCTACACACTCTTATGCGATAACTAGAGCGCGATTCATTTGGGAAAGACCCCATCTTCCACTTAGATCCAAGCATATTGATGCGCGGTATCATTGGATACGCGATACTCTAGAGCAGAGAGAGCTGGATTTGCAGAAGGTGCACAGTGATGAAAATGGAGCAAATATGCTTACGAAGACCATTTCGAGGTGTGGATTCGAGTTTTACTAACTCAAATTTGGTGGCGCTGAATCTACTGATCAAAAGGGGAGACATGTTGATGGAGGCCCCAGTAGGAGGCAAACTGGAGATTTGAAGAAAGATTGTCAGAATGACAAGTGTCTTCACTTAGTCGAAAAAGGAGAGATTTAGTGAGTTAATTTTCTCCTAAGTGTGAAAGCGGCTAGCCACCTTTGACCATGATTTTCAAGCATGTGTTTCATGTCAAGTGTGAAAAAGGGCAGCCACTTTAGACTATTAAACCAACATGTGCTCTTGAAGGAAGCTTCTAGGAAAGTGCCCAAAGGAAGCTTCATGACATTTGACATGTGCTTTTTTGACCGAGGGAAACTTCATGGAAGCTTCACCCACATGCCATCTACCACCTCTATACCTCCTTGGTTTTGGACTTATAAATAGGCATGAAGGAGGAGGGGTAAGGTGTCCACTTCTCTCTAATCTCAAACATTGAAAAGTTTCTATAGAGGCTTTTGTTGCAATCGTCTTAGTTTGGGGAGAGCTTTCAGACATCCCTGCGACATTGACTAGGAATACTTTGCCTACACTGATTGGATATGGAGCAGACTTGGACAACGATTCGAAGATGCATCTTGAAGAGGATTTGTGTAATTCGTCTCATCCGCCACTGTCGGTAAATTGCAATTTTTCTGCTACAGTTTATTGAGTATTATTGTGTGGTGCAAAGTTGGTGAAGATCCTGTGTGGATCGAGGAGGGAAAACCTTGTAATTACCTATTTGTTTTACACATTTTTAGTGCCAGCTTTTCAGGTTGGACTCTGATCGTCCCATAGTTTTTACCATATTGGATTTCCATGTTAAATCTCTGTGTCACTTTTATTGTTGTTATTTTGTGCTGTGTTTTGGTTGTGTATCGGCATACCGCAAAGCGATCGTGCATGTACTTCCTCGAACTAATTTGCAGGTGCTTTGATCGGGCTTGCGTGCTCTCTAGCCCAACAGAATCATCTTTGTTGATTTCCGGAGCAGCCTTCTGTCAAGTGTGCAGCGGTGGAAGAGATCGATGCCAAGCTGAGGAGGTCGATCTACATAGGTGGGAGCGACTCTAATTGTTCCACTTGTTTGTTTCCTCAATTAGCAGCAGTTGGACTTTGTCTCTTTGGGATTTGGTGTATTTTTAATTTATTTTTTGGATTTTGTATGTTGTGTTGGTGTTTTCATCTTGAGATCAATAATAATCTTGATTAAGAATTGAGTCAATTGACAATGATCATAAAATTAACAAACTTAGCACTAATGAGCTAAAAAATTGGCTCAAGATTTATCAATTTTAGCCCTGCAGTAATGCTGCTCTAGTTGAAATAAAAATTTAAAGTTTTGAGTTAAGAACTTAGATTATGTGAGACAACTACATTCAAGAAATATTTTAACAAAACAAATGATATTGTTAAATCTTATTTTGTAAAGAAATGATCAAAATATTATTGATGTCATGTCTTTTGTTAGTTTGACAAAAAAATTGTAAATCTTGAGAGATGATGGATGCAGTTCAATAATTTTTAATTTTGTTTGACAAACATGATATTCAGATTCTTAATATGTATGATCAGTATATTCTCCGATTAAGATCATAACAATTTGTTGAAGACTACACAAATTTGCATCATTATCGGGTTAAGATATTCTTAAAAGTCGTCAATCTACAACTACAAGAGCTTAACAACCGATTTGATGAGCTGATTATGAAGTTGCTTCATAGAAAAATTTGTTTGAATCCTATTAACTCGTTTGGTTGTTTTGACAAGATGTAAAAAATACTCAAACTTGTGGATTTTTATCCTAATGATTTTTCAAGTTTTGAGTTGTTTAATTTTAATTTCAACTCATCAATTTTATTGTCGATATGGTGAGCAATGAGAGATTTTCTAATTTGATGGATTTTGGGAATATTAAAATCAAGATGAGATTTTTTTGGTTTTGTTGTTTTAGTGTTTTTATTTTGGTTTGAGTGGTTTTTTCAAAAAGGGCTCCTTATCAGATCGGATTTTGTTCAAAGAGGCGAAGTGATCTTTGGGCACATGAAACTTTACATGATATCAAAGCGAGGTTAACTTTAGCAAGGCTAAGTTCTTTCTGTTGGATCGTATGACGCCCTTAGAGGGGGGGGGGGGGGTGAATAAGGGTGTGTCTAAAAGTAATTTTTTTTTTCTTAGTAATTTTTAAAGAGATTTTACTTCACTAAAATATTACTTATAAATATTTTCAAATCAATGCAATTCAAGTATTAAATCAAAACACAAATTTCCAAGATAAAGATTATGCCATCAAATATGTAATTAAAGGAAAAGACATAATTATATTAATCAAGAAATTTTGAGTACAATAGAAATGATCTTAACAATGCTTAAGATCAAGGCACAATGATAATATGTAAATACAATATTTTTGATTTACCAATCCTTCTCACAAGGATCGGAAGGCTATCGCTTGTCTTTCCCAAGACCAAGCCCAAGCCTATCCTCTAGATCTTCCCAAGATCTAGACGTAGCACACAAGGCCACGATTTCCCACCAAGCCACGCAAGGACTTGGACGCTCCACACAAGGAAGCGATTTTCCCCTAAGCCGCGCAAGGACTTAGACGCCGCACGCAAGACGACGATTTCTACAACGATTACAAAATGAAAAGTGAATGAATGAAAATACAATATGAAAAACCCCCTTTAGAATTTCTGGACCAAAACAGCGAAGAGCCCTTGAGAAAGTCTCCTTGGAATGCGTGTACAATCTTCGGCTTCGCTCTCGCTTTTCTTCTTCAAGGATGGGGATTTTCGTTCTCTGGAGCTCTCTGGATCATAACACTCAGGAAGGAGGCTTAGAGAACTGAAGTGCACAATTCCACGAAGTTTGAGCCCTTTTTATAGAAAAGAGCTGTCGCCGTCCGATAGCTGCTGTCGCCGAAATCCGATAGCTCCAGAGGCTGCCACGTGTCCCACTAAAAACGAAGTTTCTGCGTCGTGTTGAAGTCGTGGTTGAGACGTGGGATGTCGGATATCCGATAGTACTGTCGGATATCCGATAGCCAAGGTAACCGCTGCTCGTTCTGGCGTTATCGGAAGATCGTGGGCTGTCGCCATCCGATAGTGATATCGGAAATCCGATAGCTCTTAACCGCTGTGTGGTAACTGCTGCACGTCGTGGCGTTATCGGAAGATCGTGGGCTGTCGCCATCCGATAGCGATATCGGAAATCCGATAGCTCTTAACCGCTGTACGTGAATAAATAAGCAGGCTGTCGGAAATCCGATAGGGCTGTCGGAAATCCGATAGCGCAAAATTCTGGAAAGTGTCATTAAATGAAACCATGATATTCTTGCACCTGCTATCTGCACACCATTAAATAAAAATAGGATCAAATACATCCGGGATTTGTTATTCTCAAACCGGACGAGTGCGGAACGCATGCTCCAACAATCTCCCCCTTTTGATAATAACAAATCCTTATAAAAAGAAATCGAATAAATCCTATGTGTGAGCTTCAAGTGTGAACAAAAGATCGTGTGAACAAAAAAATCTCCCCCTTAATGTGATCTCCCCCTTAATATAAAAATATTTCCCCCCTACATATAAACTCCCTTTACATAAGATCTCCCCCTTAATGTGAACTAATTGATTTAGTTGATCTCTTTTTATCTTCTCCCCCTTTGATATTAGCAAAAGATGAATATAGATATGAGAGGATAGGAAAGAGTATTATAGAGAAAGAATATATGACAAGTTGGAGTGCACTAGCGGAAGCTTTGTAAGTGATATGATAATGATATATGTAATCTTGGAGAGGAATCTAAGCATTCTAGCAATGTGTTATAATGTATAGAAACAAATAAACTTAACCATGATGAGATTCAATAATAACGATCATAGAAAGACACAATGCAATATAGAAACTTGAATCGTTTCGGTCCAATTCTCATAAGAAGAAATTTTATAAATAACAATGAAGTGTAGTAGTGATACTTTGAGAAAGAATACATATGAATATATTTAAACTATATATGTTCATGGAATTGTTAAACATAACATAAATATACATAAAGCCCATACTTCTCTTCCAGAAACTTTGAAAATCTTCATAAAAGGACCATTTTGTTTTTGCAAGACACTTTACAATTCTTTCCAAGGTGCTTAACCTCACAATGCTCATTAAGACTTATCAGGAGGCTAAGTAGTGCTTGGTGGATGATCCTTGTCAATATTTATTTATTTCTTTCAACTTTTTGGGCAAAAAGAATTTTTTGCATTTGAATTTTCTTCCCATTTTTTTTTTTTTTTGGATGCATAAATTTTAAGGATCTCCGAATTCACTTGCATGTCATAAATGGTAAAAGTTGAAGAAGTGCAAAGTATCAAAGGTGAAGGTGACAGTTATGAAATGTATTTTGTTATGTTCGATCAATCATGAAGTATGTATAGAATAAATTGTATTGATATGTATTATCAAAGTAGGTGTTTGTGATCGCACATTGTCATAGATAAAAGAGTTCTTATACTTAGAGGCATGCGAAAACAATTCTTAGTAACGATATGAAAGTGTCATCACAATGATATGGTAAGATTGAACATCATAAGCATATGTTAAGCTATTGTTATGAAAAATAACACATGAAGAATACTTTATGTAAGATACCAAAATTCTCATAGTATCATGTATAGAAATAGGGAATGAACAAAACTCGTGAAAAGGAAAAAAAAACAGTCGAATTTTTTTTGTTTTTGGGGGGGGGGGGGGCTGTCGGATATCCGATATCGAGCTATCGCCATCCGACAGCTCTGAGACCATTAAAAAAACGAGTTTCGTCTTTTGACCGACATGTCTCTTCAGATTTGGGGGAAATTTCAGATCTAGAGCTCCAGGTGCCCGAAATCTTCAGATCTAAGGTGAGATTTCCGTCTTTTTGAAGATTTGGTTTAAATTTCACCACTAGTTTTGTGATTTTCATATTCCTATTGATTTTAATGGAGTTCTTTGGTCATAAACTGTAGAATGAGTAGTAGATCTTGAGATTTGGTAGTTTGAGTTAGAGAAGAGATGTAGATCTTGTTTGTGTGAAGAGAAAGAGAAATTTGTGATGTGTATGTTGGGAAATATGAGGTTTTGGTTTAAATTTGTTGGTATGGTGTAGATCTAGATGTTAGTAGGAGTCATATGTAGAGATCTAATAAAATTTTTAAAAAGTGTAGGAAGAAGATGATGAATAGTGTTTTTCCCAAATTTTGATTTTTTTTGTTTTGAAACAGTAAGAAATTTTTGCTTTGTGAATATTTTGTAGATTTGGGAATGAAGATTTGTTGTGACATGATAGTCGTCGGAAAAAAAAAAATTTTAGCTGTCGGATATCCGATAGCTAGATATCGCCATCCGACAGTGCCAGAATTTGTTCCCCTGTTTTTTGTAAAAAAAAATTTTGTTATGTCTTATGCAGATATGAGTTCAAGTTGGAGATCAAGAAGAGGTGAATCAGGAGATGCTCATTCCTCCTATCAAAGTTATCCCGCCATAGAAAAAGCTCAAATAGGAATTTCAAAGATTGTCGAATTTGATCTCCCTAGACATGAGCGAGTTTATTTTATGCTAGCCGAGGCAGGTATACTCTCAGTAATTATCCAAGACATTTTCTCATCTGTTTTAGTTCGTGAATTTTATAATCATCTCGAGGATCCGACATATACTGATCTGAATGGTGGAGTTAGATCCAAAATTCAGGGTCAATATGTGGAGATCACTCCAGTTGATTTAAGAAGTGAATTTGGGTTAATGGAAAGTGAGAATGTCATGGATATAGTGGAAAATTATAGACTGGAGAGAAATTGGACGATTATGAATATGTCGTTGCATGGGAATTCCACCAAAAATCTCATAACCACTATGACGACACTTACAGACGATGCTCGTCTTGTACAAGATATTTTAAGGCACACGATTATGTTGAAGTCCGGTGATACGCATAGTATTACGGCTCAACTTAGTCTGGTGACTTATTATATAGTGGAGAATGAGTTATTTGATGTGGCCGATCTCCTCTTATCTATGATGCGATATACATACCGCCTCAAAAATCCGGATTGGAAAAAGGCACACACTCTCCCTCTGGGTGCGATTATCCAACGTATCCTATACAAGAAATACACTTGGATAGATCAAAATTTTTATCTTGGAGATTGTTGCCCGGATATATATCAAACGGCGGATATTAAGGGGAAGAAAAATCAACGAAAAACGCCGACTATGGAAATGAGAGAGCCTCCAATAGCACGTGGAGGGTCTATGCGGGAGGCACTCGACTCTTTCCAAACTAAGTTGGACAATCATATAGAAGACTTCCAAGAGCATAGGAGGTCGTTTGAAGAACATAAGGTAGAGGTGAAAAAAGATCGGACCCGTATGCAGAAATTCATGAAGTTCCTTGTGAAAGGACTTAAGTTAAAGCCTACGCCTGCGGAAGCCGCGGAATGGGAGATGCCTTCAGAGGAGGAGCCTCGTCGGCAATCCGTTAGTCAAGGTCGACGGAGGAAGACAGTCGTGAGGAGATCAGAGTTTGACATTCCTGAAAGTAGTGGGGCTGGTAGTCGGAACGAGGAGGAGTCGGATTGAAAAAGAGGTCTGGAGGATATCGCCATCCGACAGCTTACTGTCGCCATCCGACAGCTCCAATGCCCAGATTTCTCCTTAATTTTTTTTGCATTTCTATTATCAGACATTTTGATTAAATTTTTGTAATAATTTTGATTATGTGAACATGTTTGATTTGGTGAATGTCTATTTGAAGAGATTGTTTTTCTTTGTTATATGAATAAGTCTTTTATGATTTGTTTTTTATTAAAATTTTATAGGTTTTAAGTAGAGATATATTCATTGTGAAATATCTAGGATTCCCAATTCTAGCCTAAGCATAGAAAAACGGGAATCCGGTAACGGTTTAGTGAATATATCCGCTAATTGGTTTTCCGTGCCTATAAAGTTGATTTTTATATTACCCTTCTTAATATGATCCCTTATAAAGTGATGTCGGACGTCTATATGCTTGGATCTAGAATGTAATATGGGATTGTTAGTTAAGTCTATAGCACTTTTATTATCACACTTTAATTCTACACTACTTTGTTGCATGCCAAAATCTTCTAACGTTTGTGACATCCAAAGTGCTTGGGCACAACAACTACCTAGTGCAATATATTCGGCCTCGGTAGTGGAGAGGGCAACAGAATTCTGTTTCCTACTCGACCATGAAATAAGTGAAGGGCCGATAAAGTGACAAGTGCCACTAGTGCTTTTCCTATCTAACGAACAACCCGCATAATCAGAATCTGAAAAACCATGTAAAATAAAAGAATCATTATGAGGATACCATAATCCTAATTTGGATGTTCCAATGAGATATCTAAAGATACGTTTCACCGCTTTTAAATGTGACTCTTTAGGATTAGCTTGAAATCTAGCGCATAAACAAACGGCAAACATAATATCAGGTCTAGATGCGGTTAAATACAATAAAGACCCTATCATACTTCTATAAAGGGTTTGTTCAATTGAAACACCACTTTCATCTTTTCCTAATTTTAGAGAAGTACTCATAGGAGTGTTTGCATGCTTAAGATTTTCAAATCCAAATCTTTTTAACATATCATGAATATATTTGGTTTGACATATAAAAATTCCATCATGTTTTTGTGTAATTTGAAAACCTAAAAAATATGAAAGTTCACCAACCATACTCATTTCAAATTCATTTTTCATAATTTGAACTACTTCATTACACAACTCTTCATTAGTGGCTCCAAAAATAATATCATCAACATAAATTTGTAAAATAACTAAATCATGATTAATTTGCTTAATGAAGAGTGTAGAATCAGCACTTCCAATTTTATAATCGTGCTTCAACAAATATTGAGTTAATCGATCATACCAAGCACGAGGCGCTTGTTTTAATCCATAAAGCGCTTTATCTAATTTATAAACATGATTTGGATATTTTTCATTTATAAAGCCAGGGGGTTGTTCTACATAAACCTCCTCTTTTATATACCCGTTTAAAAATGCGGTTTTGACATCCATTTGATATAATTTAAATCTTTTAAAACAAGCAAATGCAAGAAATATTCTAACCGCTTCTAATCTTGCTACGGGTGCAAAAGTTTCATCAAAATCTACCCCTTCAATTTGTGCATAACCTTTTGCAACTAATCTGGCTTTATTTCTAACAATTCTAGATTCATTATCCATTTTATTTTTAAAAATCCATTTAACACCAACTACAGGACGATTTTTGGGTCGTTCTACAAGATTCCAAACCTTATTACGTTCAAATTGATTAAGTTCTTCATTCATAGCTAAAAACCAAAATTCATCATTTAAAGCGGTGGAAACATCTTTTGGTTCTATTTCAGAAACAAAACAAAGGTTTGAAAATAAGACATGTAGCGATGAACGAGTACTAACCCCTTTTTGTGGATCTCCAATGATAAGCTCCTTTGGATGATCCTTTGAGAATCTTAATTCACTTGGAGGCACATATTCCTCTCTTTCTTCTTCTCTTTCTTCTTCTCTTTCTCCTTCTCTTTCTTCTTCTCTTTCTTCTTCATTTTCTCCAAGTTCTTCATCATCGTTCTCCACCGTGGGAAGGATTTCATCTTCGTTTCCTGTAATTTTCTTTTCTACACATGAAGCAAACTCATCAAACCTAACATGAATAGATTCTTCAACTATTTTAGTTCTTTTATTAAAAATTCTATATGCTTTACTCGTTGAAGAATAACCAATAAAAATACCTTCATCACATTTTTCATCAAATTTTCCTAAAGAATCTTTAGAATTTAAAATAAAACATTTACAACCAAAAACTTTGAAATAAGAAACATTTGGTTTTTTACTAAATATTAATTCATAAGGAGTTAATTTTAAAATAGGGCGAAGCATTACTCTATTAATTACATAACATGCCGTGCTAACCGCTTCAGCCCAAAAAGATTTTGATAATTTGAATTCAGATAACATTGTACGGGCTAATTCTTGAAGAGTTCTATTTTTCCTCTCCACTACACCATTTTGCTGTGGTGTGCGTGGAGCGGAAAATTCATGTTTAATTCCTAACTCCGTACAAAAAGAAATAAACTTTTCATTTTCAAATTCTCCTCCATGATCCGATCGTATGCGTTTAATTTTTAACTCAAATTCATTTTGGATACGCAAACATAATTTTGAAAATTCTGAAAAAGCATCGGATTTGGAGGTTAGAAATAAAGTCCAACAAAAACGAGAATAATCATCAATCAGTACAAATGTGTATTTTCTACCTCCTAAGCTAGAGATTCCAATTGGCCCAAATAAATCCATATGTATTAATTGAAGTGGCCTAGTGGTAGAAATAATGTTTTTACTTTTGAAAGATGATTTTGAAAATTTTCCTTTTTGGCAAGGCACACATAGTGGAGAAGATAAATTTCCATTTAATAAAGGTAATCCTTTAATTAATTTATCTTTTGAAAGTTTAGTAATTAACTTGGCACTAGTATGTCCAAGTCGCCTATGCCATAAATCTAATTCATCGTTTTTTGATAAAAAACATTTCAAAGTAGAATTTGAAAAATCTAGAAATTTAATCATATAAACATTATGACATCTTGGTGCGGTAAAAACAATTTCATTTGTTTTGGAATTAATAATTTTGCACAAATTTGTAGAAGATTCAAATAAAACATTTAAACCTTTATCACATAATTGACTAATGGAAATCAAATTATGTTTTAATCCTTCTACAAATAAAACATTAGAAATTGAAAAATTTTCGTTACCCACAACACCGATGCCGATGATTTTTCCTTTTCCATTGTCTCCGAATGTAACAACTCCTCCTTTCTTCATCTCCAGGCTAAGGAACTTCTCTTTATTGCCCGTCATGTGTTTTGAACAACCCGAGTCCAAGTACCACACGTCTTCTTTGTCCTTAGCCTGCCAACACACCTAGAAAGAGGAGGTAAGTAAAGATCTGGTTACCCAAGTGGTTCCACCCATGGTATAGGTAGAAGCCTTAGGTACCCAGATTTGTTTTATTTTACTCTTTCCTTCCTTCCAGCAAGAGTCCGTAGTGTGACCAAATCTATTACATTTGGCACATGTAATGTATTTAGAAGAGTATAAATTTTCTGGACCTTTACTGGATGAGGATGCAGTATTTGATAATTCATTAATTTTAAAATTTTTAAAAGTAATTTTTCTGAACTTTTCACTGTCGCCGGCGACAGTGGTTGTCGCCGGGCGACAGCTTCCAGATGTGTATCCGAGCCCAAACCTTCCAGATCCATGGCGTTGGTATCCTAAGATCATATCCAGTGATCTTCGGCCCATTCCAAATTTTTTCATGGCTAGTGTTAAGTCATGAATCTGGTTTCTCATTTTTGTATTTTCGGATACTAGATATACGCATCTATTTTCAAAAGATTTCTTTTCCTCATGGACTTTGGAAATTGAAGATTTCAGATCTCTCTCTAAGATCTCATTCTTTTTAGTAAGTACTTTTATTGTAGAATGAGATTTGGAAAGAGATTCTTCAAGTTCACTAATTCTTCCCAAAAAGTGATCACACTCTTGACAAGAAATATCTCTTTTTCCAATAGTCTTAATTTCATTTAACAATTTTTTGTTTTCTTTAAGTAAAATTCCATTTTCAGATTTAAGAAGATCATTATCTTGTAAACTCTTTTCAAAAAATTTGCAAGTCGTTAAAAATTCAGAATATAATTCATCATAGGTTGGAGGAGTTACCTCAGTGTCGCTTTGGACACTGCATTCGTCATCAGATATGACGCTCTTTCCCATTAAGCATATGTTGGCCTCCTCTTCTTTACTTGAGTCTGAAATGCTTCCATCCTCAGAAGTAGTATCATCCCATGTTTCCGCCTTCAACACTTTCTTCGATCCTTTGTGCTTCTTTTCTTTAATTTCTTTCAAGTACTTTGGACACTTGCTTCGAATGTGTCCTAACTTCTTGCAGTGATAGCACTCCGGTGGCGGTCTCTCTTCCTCCTCATCGCCTTCCTTTCCCTTTTTCTTCCTAAAGGTCTCCTTCTTAAAATACTTTTTAAACGAATTCCTTCTCTCCGGATTTTTCATAAATTTTCTAAACTTTTTGACAAATAAGCTCTCCTCATCTTCTTCATCCTCCTCAGAATCACTAGTTTCTTCCTTCTTGGATTTTAGAGCCAATCCCTTCTTCCTTGGCTCCATATACTCTTGTTGTTGAATTCTTAATTCAACTTCATGAGTTTTCAAATTTCCAATAAGGCTCTCTATTTTTAAAGTCTTAAGATCATGTGACTCGGAAATTGCAGTCACTTTAGGATTAAACTTCGGGGGAAGTGATCTTAAGATTTTTCTTACCAAATCTCCATTTGAGAAAACCTTTCCTAGCACCTTTGAGTCGTTCACGATTTTTGTGAATCGTGTGTACATCGTATCAATCTCTTCATCTACCTCCATTTTGAACCTTTCAAATTCAGACTCCAGTTGAAATAGCTTTGAATCCTTTACCTGCGAAGTACCTTCATGAGTGATTTCTAACAAATTCCAAATTTCAAAAGCAGTGTTACAAGCACAAACTCTATTAAATTCAGTGCGATCTAATGCGCAAAATAAGGCATTCATGGCTTTTGCATTGTTCTTACATTTTAATTTGTCATTATCATCCCACTTGTCTTTGGGTTTATCCATAGTTACTTCTCCTACAATATATGTTGGAGAAGTGTAACTAGATTCTACCATATTCCAGACTTCTATATCTAGCGCAATTAGAAAACAACGCATACGTGTTTTCCAATAATTGTAGTCTGTGCCCGTGAAAAGTGGTGGCCTACTAATTCCTTGCCCCTCAACGAACGCGTGATCGTTGTGCGCCATTACTCCCGGTGGTAAAACCGTTTTGGAGTAACCTACCTCTGATACCACTTGTTGGATCGTATGACGCCCTTAGAGGGGGGGGGGGGGGGTGAATAAGGGTGTGTCTAAAAGTAAATTTTTTTTTTCTTAGTAATTTTTAAAGAGATTTTACTTCACTAAAATATTACTTATAAATATTTTCAAATCAATGCAATTCAAGTATTAAATCAAAACACAAATTTCCAAGATAAAGATTATGCCATCAAATATGTAATTAAAGGAAAAGACATAATTATATTAATCAAGAAATTTTGAGTACAATAGAAATGATCTTAACAATGCTTAAGATCAAGGCACAATGATAATATGTAAATACAATATTTTTGATTTACCAATCCTTCTCACAAGGATCGGAAGGCTATCGCTTGTCTTTCCCAAGACCAAGCCCAAGCCTATCCTCTAGATCTTCCCAAGATCTAGACGTAGCACACAAGTCCACGATTTCCCACCAAGCCACGCAAGGACTTGGACGCTCCACACAAGGAAGCGATTTTCCCCTAAGCCGCGCAAGGACTTAGACGCCGCACGCAAGACGACGATTTCTACAACGATTACAAAATGAAAAGTGAATGAATGAAAATACAATATGAAAAACCCCCTTTAGAATTTCTGGACCAAAACAGCGAAGAGCCCTTGAGAAAGTCTCCTTGGAATGCGTGTACAATCTTCGGCTTCGCTCTCGCTTTTCTTCTTCAAGGATGGGGATTTTCGTTCTCTGGAGCTCTCTGGATCATAACACTCAGGAAGGAGGCTTAGAGAACTGAAGTGCACAATTCCACGAAGTTTGAGCCCTTTTTATAGAAAAGAGCTGTCGCCGTCCGATAGCTGCTGTCGCCGAAATCCGATAGCTCCAGAGGCTGCCACGTGTCCCACTAAAAACGAAGTTTCTGCGTCGTGTTGAAGTCGTGGTTGAGACGTGGGATGTCGGATATCCGATAGTACTGTCGGATATCCGATAGCCAAGGTAACCGCTGCTCGTTCTGGCGTTATCGGAAGATCGTGGGCTGTCGCCATCCGATAGTGATATCGGAAATCCGATAGCTCTTAACCGCTGTGTGGTAACTGCTGCACGTCGTGGCGTTATCGGAAGATCGTGGGCTGTCGCCATCCGATAGCGATATCGGAAATCCGATAGCTCTTAACCGCTGTACGTGAATAAATAAGCAGGCTGTCGGAAATCCGATAGGGCTGTCGGAAATCCGATAGCGCAAAATTCTGGAAAGTGTCATTAAATGAAACCATGATATTCTTGCACCTGCTATCTGCACACCATTAAATAAAAATAGGATCAAATACATCCGGGATTTGTTATTCTCAAACCGGACGAGTGCGGAACGCATGCTCCAACACTTTCAGTTTGCTATTATCCAAATTTCTCATCAATGGAAGACAGCGGTAGTTCCCGTGGCTTAGGGATTGATATGCTCACACACATAGACTTCAAGAAAGGAAAGTCATGCTTGGAGAGTTACTTGCTGGGAGAAGATCTATGAGATGTCGTTGGTGGAGATGGACAAGCAGAGGTAGTACCGACCGAGATGAATGCTCAGAAAGTCAAGGCGTGAAAGAAGATGAACGTGAAAGCGGAGTTCACTCTTAAAAGAGCTGTCTCGACGGACTTGTTCGACCACATCATAGGGATGCAAATCGGCGTCTGAGATTTGGGCAGCCCTTGATGGTTTGTTCAATAAAAAAATGTGACAATTAAGACTTTAATTCCTGGAAAACGAGTTGGCGAAAACAAATCAATGAGAGTTTTCCATCTCGGTTTATTTTCTAAAGATGAAGAATTTGTGTGCAGATATTAACGCATTGGATCCAGAAGAGCGAATCTCTGAGGTGAAGTTGAAGAGACACATTATCAGAGGGTTGTGAAAGAAGTATATATATTTTGTTATATCGTTACATAGATGTGCTACTTAACCATATCTAACGGAGTTGGAGAATCTTTTGGCGTCTCAGAAGGGTTTGGCTAGATAGATGGCAGAGACGTCTATCTCTAGTGAAGACAATGATATTCTATACACTGGGAAGAAGAAACACTGAAATAGTAAGAAGAAGAACGATGGAGATGGTCCTTCTATCACTTCTAGGGAGGGCGGTGTTCATTTCCCTCCCAAGAATGATGGAGGAAAGGGGAATATCAGGTGCTCAGATGTAACATGGTTAGAAATTACAAGCTTGATTATAGGGTCAACCTCACATCGGGTCATACATTAGAGAAGAAGGAAGATACAAAGGAAGACGAAGGTTGGGGGAGGTGTTTCCTTGTGGAGAAGGTCTCTATTGTGGAAGTCTTCGCCTCAATGAACTTCGAAGATGATTGGATCATCGATTCCGGATGTGGACATCACCTTACAAGTGACGGGTCCAAGTTCTCATCTCTGCGAAAGTATGATGGAAATGCTGCTATCATGACAAAGGATAAACACAATTTATATAGTGGAGCAAGAAGGGATTGTGACAGTGGGCAGTGATATGAATGCACTCACGCTGAAGAGTGTGTATTACGTGTCAGACATGAAGAAGAATCTGTTTGCAATGACGAATGCAGTTGATGCAGGGTAACACAAGCTATTTGGGCCGAATGTGGTGAAGTTCCTACAAAACTTAGATTTGATGAAGGAGGAGGTGACTCACACTGGAAGACAGTTTCGTGATATGTTTGTTCTTTTTACGGCATCATACGTGACAAGATGAATGCAAATGATAGTGTTGTGATTTGACATTAAAGGTTGGGGCATGTCGAAATGGAGAAGCTGAGAGCGATGGTGGAGAAGATCGAGTCTAGTCAAGGACTTACCTAACCTATCTTCTTTCGGTGATGGGCATGTATGTGAGTGATGTCAATTTGGAAAGACACGCCTCCTTCCATTTGACACATCTCTCTCGAGATGGAAGAGACCATTGAAGTGCATTTACAACGATGTGATGGGGAAAGTGCCACCCCAATTTATTTAGGAAACATATATATGTTATTGTTCGTGGATAATTCTCAAGTTACACATGTGTGTATTTTTTAAAGGAAAAGTCAGAGGTGTTTGACAAGTTTTTGGAATTCATGGAGACTGTGGAAGGTGCGCTTGGGTAGAAAATCCAGAAACTGAGAATTGACAACGGAGGGAAATTTATCTCCGCTGAGTTCTCTTCTTTCTGTAGGAAGCATGTAATCACGAGAGAGTTATATTGTGCATATACACCGCATCAGAACAGAGTTGCCAAATGGAAGATTCAACACATTTTTGAGACTTGCAGATGTCAGTTGCATACTAAGGGCATTTCCAAGGTCTTATGGGCGGAGGAAATGACGTGTACGACACATGTGATCAACATGATGTCTTTGAGTCCAAACAATCAGAAGTCACCACATGAACTCATGTTTGGGGAGATACTGAGCATGAAGTATTTGTTGTTGTTTGGAGCAGTTTGCTAAGTTCAAGTTTCAGATGCATGAAGGACAAATCTTGAATCTAAAGCGATGAAGTGTGTTTTTATATGCTACGCTGAGCGTAAGAAGGATTGGAAGTGTATGGAACCTTAAACTCGAAGGTTCATCATCTCTCGTGATGTAGTATTCGACGAGTTGATGTTGTATGACAGAGGTCCTAACACCGTGTTGGAAGAGTACAAGGTGAAGCAAACCTTGAAGAAGAACCTGAAGAAAAAATCAGTTTAGTTACCTATGTCTCTAGGAACCACATACTCTTTAAAGCTCGACGTTAGTGGAGACGAAGTCACGAAGAAGGGGGAGTAGTGCTTCAAGTCATGGTGACGGGGGAGCAAGTGCAAAGGCAGGAGGTGGAAAGGTGGAGAGTAATTCTGGTCTTAGAAGGTCAAAGTGGAGCATCGTGCCACCAACTCGCTATACGGAAGGAAATTTTGTAATAATGGTTTTATATTACTTTGCTATGACACTTGATGAGCGAGAGCCATCTTGCTATAATGAAGCCGCAAGTGTGAAGCAGTGGGTGGAAGCTTTGAATGAGGAGATGAGTGCCCTCAAGAAGAATGAAACCTGAGATCTTGTGCCTGGGGTTGATGGCATTGCCCCAGTCACTTGCAAGTGTGTTTACAAAGTGAAGAAGAAGACAAACGATAATGCTTAGCACTTCAAGGCTCAACTTTTTGCCCGGGGTTTCTCAAAGAAGTATGGAGAGGACTATGTAGAGAAGTTTAGTATACGGTTGCGAAGATGACATCAATGTGTGCTGTGATTGCATTGGTGACATGCCAATGTTGAAGATTGTGGCAGTTGGAGAGCACTTTTATTTATGGGTAGATTGACAAAAACATCTGAAAGTTACAACCGCAGAGATATGTATCTAAGAAACATCCAAATTACGTTTGCAAGCTTAAGTTACATATAATTTTGTAACTTAAGTTTTTTGTACTTAAACTGTAAGAACAAGTACATATAATCATAAAAATCCTTCCTACTGCAGAAGAATTTATCTACCAACAACAATCCTTCGGGCCTCAATATCCCACTCCAATCAAACAAGGTGAAATCTAGAAGTTATACATCAATCCAACTATTAAGAAAAACGCCGTATTGTATTAAATCCAACATGTTATCCAACAAAGCCGTCGACACGATAGTCACATTCCACTCCTTCATCCTCTCCGCAAAGCATCCCGTGCCAACAATAACTTCAAAGCCGATTCTAATTCCCTTTGGCTTCACCATATGGACACCACCGATGAGAAAATTGGCAAGCAAGAATTTTTTGAGAGATTCCAAAAAATCTAGATTTTAGGACAAATAAAGAGAAGAAATGGCTGAGAAAAGCTCAGGTAGAACCACTATCACCAAAAAATACACAAACAAACCTTCACGCCGAGGCACACTAGAGAATCACCGATGAAAGAGGCCGGTTCGTGGCATCGAGTGAAATTACAAAATAGGGACAAGCAAAAGCTTATGCCTGACATAACTAGGAGGGGAAAATGCCGAACATCGATTAGGGTCTTTAGAATGCTAAAAAGAGAAGTTTTAAATATTATTTAATAGGTATGAACTAATGAACATTCAAAATAGATCTACTAATATCATCACCCAATTTTATTGAAGAGTTGTCCATATGACAATTGTTGGGTATGATTGACCAATATGATAACTTGTTGTAATTAAGGGTCCGTTTGGCACTGTGGTGGCAGTCGTGAACGCAGTGATTACGAACCTCCATTCGTTTGTCGCGATGTTTTTGCTTCGGTGAGTTTGGACAAAACGAAGGTTGGAACCAAGAAAATCAGCTCTCCACTCATCACTTTGTGCTTTTCTCGTACCTAGCTCAACCCTTTGATTGTGGAGGGAAAGTTCATTGTGACTTCCGGATATGTGTAGGGATCTACTCGCTGCAGCACTCGGGTTGTGTTTGTAGACAATTCCGTTTTCTTCCTTGCTCTAACCATCAGATCTGCGACGTTCGGCGGCCACTATAGTACCAATTGGACCATAAAGTACCCATTAAGAAAATATTTTCTCTACGATATTATAGGACGACCAGAGGAATATTTTGCCCAAGTATTTGACCGCCTGCCTTCTTTATATTGACTGTCACGTCAAGATTTCGTTCCGTTTTCCCACGTTGATACGGTAAGCCTCCATCTCCGTTCTTGTTCCGCTCAGATGGCTAGAGAGCTTCTAGAACTGGACTGGGAAGAAGAGCTTCTCCCTGGAAGCAATGAAGCAACGACGCCCGTGGTGGAGATTGTCGACACTTTGTCACCGAGAGGCGTCGACGTGCATCAGGTCGTCGAGCCAGACCTCTCTTGCGCCGATGGTATAACGCGGTTCTCTCGAAAGCAGGTTTTCGCTCACATGGATGGCGCTTCGACACCGGAGGTGGAGGAAGTCAATAGGACTGCCGTTGGCGGTGTTTCGCCGCAGGTCGGCGTGGTAGACCTCTCTGAAATGGAATTAAAAGAAGATTGTGATCGAGGGCTAATGGTGGCGAATCACGACATGCCCTATATGGGTGATAAGTACATTTCTCATGTCCAGCTTCACCAGAACGAGCTCCATTGGACTAGGGTCACTTCCCCTAAGGTATGGGTGTAGGGCATTGTGATTTTGAAGTTTTTTCTGATAGGGATCGAAATATCTGCTGGAGTTCGAGTAGAGAAGCGACGCTCGGAGCAGGGTGGACGGTGTCTTCCCATGGAAGAGGACCGGTGGAGATTGTTAGGAGTGGCAATACCAGAGAGAATAGATGAAAGATAATATTGATAATAATGGTCACGCCTAACACAAACTACCGTGAGACTTATATAGAGGTCTCACCCACAATCATTTAAGATACTAGTTAATACAATAGTTAATGTAAATATAGAGAAGATAAGCCATAAAGACATTGGTAACTGACATCCGTTCATTGGAAGGAGGAAGGACAACTTGGAAGTGTGCAACTGTCCATTGAATCCGCAGCGATGACTCTTCGGGTTCGTAACATTGCCCCATCCTCGAGAGCACCCTTGTCCTGAAGGGGCAAATTTTGAAAACGCGCCCATAAGTCGAAGAGGAACTCTCATGTGTCCCGGCTGGTTCAGGGCGAGATGAAGAGTTTGGAGGTCAAGCGGACGAGTAGGAGGAGATAGTGTTGGATTCGCGACGGGGTGAAGGATGCACACCTCGAGCATGGCGAGGGCGGCCGGTTGGGAAGCAAAAGTGTCAAGTTGGCATTGAGTGAGGAATTCGGTCAGAGAGTGGGTGCCACTAATCATATTTTCACAGGCAGCGACCATAAAATGAACCTCCACTCCTGGGGGTTTAATTTGACCAATGACTTTTACTGCGCCCAAGGTTGCAGCAAGTCCACCTATATCAAACTTCATTAATTCTATGGAAACAGTCTCACTAATCACTTCATATGCAGTTGTTACTGAAGGAGTACACATACCAATTCCAACTAAACTCAACATCGTAAAACCTAACCCATGTAATCTGAGCACATTTGATTGTCCAGGTTTCCCTTTGAAATCCTCTTCTGTGGAAATCTCTGATAGAAGGTTGCCAAGTTGGTCATCTAACAATTTCAAAATGGGGTTTGCAAACTTGGAGTTTGAACCCTTAGACATATCTTTCTCAGACACAACAACTGCAAGAACATCTCCCTTCCATTTGGCGATATCAATTTCTTCTGCATAGAATGTGATGGTGTCGTCATTGTTGTCGATTGGGGACCTTTCCAATGGAAGACCCACTGATGGGGAAACATTAACAGCGTCCTTGGCGACCTCCAAAATGTAAATTTGACGCCGATGAAGGTAGCGGTGCCCCAAAAAAGATTTTTCGTCGCACCACATACATAGTCCTTTAGCCTCTTTGGCCGCCATTTCTGCATGGGAGAAGGATTTTTAGTTGTGAGGTTCGGATGTGGGTGTGGAGGCATCGGGTGGAGGTAAGATGGGGGTGGTGGGATTTTGTGGATTGGTGGCAGAGCAGGAAGTAGCTGCTCTGGGAGCTTTGTGAGGTGAATGACATGTGGGAGATCTTGGTTTTTGTGAGGAAGGCAGTTGGTTGGTGGGTGCCGAATGAAAGGTGGTAGACGAACGTCGCTAAGATGGTTGACATTGGCATTGGAGGTGGGTGTGCGGGGACCTTGGATGTGGGCGGCGAGTGCTCGTAGAGCCACCTGAATGTCGTCCATGATGATTTTTTGAGTGGCAAGGCTGGTTTGGATGCAGTCAGAGAAGCTTGCCATCGTGTCCTTGAAGTGGTCGAAATAAAGATGAGGTTCAACAACCGTGTATCTATGGGCGCAAGGGTCGCCGGCTCATATACCAGTGATAGGGATCGAAATATCTGCTGAAGGTCGAGTAGAGAAGCGACGCTCGGAGCAGGGTGGACGGTGTCTTCCCGTGGAAGAGGACCATGTGAGATTGTTAGGTGTGGCAACACCAGAGAGAATAGAGGAAAGATAATATTGATAATAATGGTCATGCCTAATACAAACTACCGTGAGACTTAAATAGAGGTCTCACCCACAATCCATTTAAGATACTAGTTAATACAATAGTTAATGCAAATATAGGGAAGATAAGCCATAAAGGCATTGGTAACTGGCATCCGTTCATTGGAAGGAGGAAGGACATCTTGGAAGTGTGCAGCTGCCCATTGAATCCGCAACGATGACTCTTTGGGTTCGTAACATTTTCCCTGATTGTGGGCTTAATGCTTACATTATCCGGAAAAGTAGAGGGCTCAAAGGGATTTTCGGACCCAATTATATAGAATATGTGATACCATAGCAATTGAAATCCATATTTTGTTCTGATTTGAGTTGCAATGTTGAAACCCTTAGAATGATTTGCAGACGATGCTTCTCACATCATAAAATAGTAATGTCAAATTTTATGCTGCGTGAATATAATCTGATCTCCTGAAGTTAAATAGGAATAATAAAAATAAAAAAGAAAGAGGTACATGATGTTACGATCTACGGGGAAGAAGAGAGAAAGAGAGCTATGACTACAAGAAATTAGGGTTAGGGAGAAGATGAACCTGAATAATACTTCCTTGATGCCTTCTCCAAAGAGGGTCCGGTATTATATAGCACCCGGACCCATGGGGGCCGGCCGGCCCCCATAGGGGCTGAACCGGTGCGGTTCAGCCCCACTGCTCCTTATTTAATATTGGCGGGCTGAACCGGATGGTTCAGCCCGGTCTTCCTCCGCCTTCTCCTTTGGTCGACGTGCACAGTAATCTTCGGAGAATCTGGTAATGACGCCAGGCGTAACACATGATTTAACCATAGAGCGGTTATTGTGAGACTTGAGTTTTAATCCTTGTTGGGGTGAGAACATGATACCCAATAAGCTTCACTCAGAAAACTGAGTTGAGCGCATTTTATAGATACGGTATCCCACTAGAACTTTGTAGTGACATGTGTTTATGTCATTTGGCACAAAGTTATTCCAGTGATATGTGCTTACATGTTCAATTTGTTAGAGAGAATCCACAATGAATACGCTACAAAGTTCATGCGACCTTTTTGATTTGCTGGCTTAGCATTGTTTTGTTATGTTGAATGGTTACGGGAAAATTAATTATTCATTCAATAAGAGTCTCCTCTATATATAGAGGAGGAATAAGAGGTACATACATGCTAATAGCACACCATAAACAAAAAAGGAATAAAACTCGCTAATAATGCTAACACTCCCCCTCAAGTTGGGCGAGTGATATTAAACATGCCCAACTTGTTCACAATCTGGTCAAAGGAATTCACACACAACCCTTTGGTGAGAATGTCGGCAAGTTGCCCGTTGGAGGGCACAAAAGGAGTACAAATGATTCCTCTTTCAATATTCTCCTTGATAAAGTGTCGATCCACCTCAATGTGTTTTGTCCGGTCATGTTGAATCGGGTTGTGAGCGATACTAATGGCAGACTTATTGTCACAATATAGACGGATGGGTCCTTCTTCAACAAGTCCAAGGTCGCTCAATAAGGCCCGAAGCCATAAGCCTTCACAGACCCCATGAGCCATAGCTCTAAACTCAGCCTCGACACTAGACCGTGCCACAACCTGTTGCTTCTTGCTCCTCCAAGTGACAAGGTTACCTCCAACAAAAGAGCAGTATCCAGAAGTGGATCGCCTATCATCCACTGACCCGACCCAATCAACATAAGTATAAACTTCAATCTTGAGATCAGTACTCGGGGAAAACAAGATTCCCCTTCCTGGTGAGGACTTGAGGTACCGAAGAATTCTGCGTCCTGCATCCATGTGCCGTGTCTTTGGAGCATGCATGTACTGACTCACAACACTCACTGCATAGGAAATATCCGGACGAGTATGAGAAAGATATATCAGCCTCCCCACTAACCTTTGGAACCCTGAAATATCCTCAATCGCCACTCCATCATCACGCCCCAATCGGTGATTTGCCTCAATCGGAGTATCAGCCGGTCTGCATCCGCTCATCCCCATCTTCTCAAGAAGATCTAACGTGTATTTCTGCTGAGAGAGAAAGATCCCCTGCTTTGATCTAGCAACTTCTATTCCCAAGAAGTACTTGAGTTTTCCTAGATCCTTGACCTCGAACTCTTTGGCAAGCTTCAGCATCAGATTCTGAATTTCTTCATGATCATCACCAGTTATGACAATGTCATCAACATACACAATAAGAACAGTGATTTTCCCAAGCCTACGTTTGATGAACAGCGTATGGTCAACATTGCTCTGAGAGTATCCAAACGACACCATCGCCTTGTGGAACCGGCCAAACCATGCTCTTGGGGACTGCTTCAGTCCGTATAGAGCCTTCAACAATCTACAAACTTTCCCTGAAGAACCAGCCGGAGTGAGACCTGGAGGAATAAACATATAGACCTCCTCCTCCAAGTCACCATGGAGAAAGACATTCTTCACATCAAGCTGCAGAAGATCCCAATTTTTGCAAACGGCAACGGAAACCAATACCCTGATGGTATTCATTTTAGCAACAGGGGCAAATGTCTCCTGATAATCAATGCCCTGGGTTTGGGTATAACCCCTTGCAACCAATCGTGCCTTGCATCTCTCAACAATCCCTTGAGGATTCTGTTTCACAGAGAACACCCACTTGCACCCAACAGGTTTTTTCCATAGGGAAGAGAGACTAGATCCCATGTATGGTTCTTCTCCAGAGCCTTCATTTCCTCAACCATCGCCTCACGCCACACAGGAACCTCAAGAGCCTGTTGCCATGACACAGGTATAGAAGAAGTAGCAAGAGAGGAGACAAAGGCCTTATAGGAGGTAGATAGAGAATCATAAGATACATAATTAGAGAGAGGATGGCGGGTACAAGACCGGATACCTTTTCGAAGGGCAATCGGTAAATCAGAAGGCCCTGAGTCAGGATCCACTGACTGTTCTGGTAACATAGAAGGCTCTTGTGTGCTTGTCCCCTTTGCACGCCGAGTATAGACCTGCAGAGTCGGAGGTGGAGGCATAACGGAGGAAGGATCCAGAGAGACAGAAGGAGACATAGGAAAAGAGCCCACCTCCACTGGAATAGCAGGACTCACTTCCTTTGGTAAAGTCTCCCCCTGAAGTGAGGGATATGGTGGAGGTATGGGCAAAGAAACGGAGGGAACACCCGATGGTGAGGAAGAGGACAAAGGGTAATATGATTCGGATTCACGGAACGTGACATCCATGCTAACAAACACCTTTCTTGTAGGTGGATGAAAACACTTGTAACCCTTTTGCGTAGGAGAGTACCCAATAAATACACACTTGAGGGCACGCGGATCAAGTTTGGATGGACGAGGGTGATGGATGTGAACAAAGCAAACACAGCCAAACACTCTAGGAGGAAGGCGGGTGGGAGTCACCCCCAGCGTGTCCAAAGGGGTAGAGTTCCCGAGGACACGTGTGGGCATACGATTGATGAGGTAAGCAGCAGTGAGAACCACATCTCCCCAATAGAATTTTGGGAGATGCATTGTGGACAAAAGGCATCGAGCAACCTCCAACAAATGGCGATTTTTCCGCTCAGCAACGCCATTTTGAGCAGGGGAATACACACAGGTAGTCTGGTGTAAGATACCGTGGTCAGCCAGGTAGCGCTCAAACTGAGAATCCATGTATTCCCGGCCATTGTCACTGCGAAGAATTTGAATTTTGGACTGAAATTGGGTGGCGATCATGGCATGGAATTGTCGGAAAACAGAGAACGCATCACTTTTGCGACGTATCAAATATAACCATGTGGTGCGTGAGAAGAAATCAATGAAAGTAATAAACCACGTACAACCAGAAATAGAAGGGAGCAAGCATGGGCCCCAGATATCAGTATGAATAACAGCAAATGGAATAGAACTTGGCAAAGATACATGTTTAAATGAAGTACGATGATGTTTGTTGACACTACAGACATCACACACAAAAGACTCTAAAATAGTAGCAGAAAGAGCAGGAAATAATAGTTTCATAACAGAAAGAGATGGGTGTCCCAGGCGACAATGCCAGGAGTACAGAGGGTGAGCAGTGCTAGAATGAAGAGCTAGAGGGGAAGAATCAGCGCCGCCAGAGTCAAGCACATAGAGACCATTCACCATGCTACCAGAGCCAATCACCTTCCCCGTCGTCAGGTCCTGAAACACACAAGAAGACGGAAGAAAGGTCACAGAGCAATGCATGGAGTTGGTCAAATGACTAATGGAAAGTAGATTATGAGTAAAGGTAGACACGTGAAGGACAGAGGACAAGGTGAGGGAGGAGCAGAGGATGGTTCCCTTTCCAGCAATGGAGGAAAGAGAACCATCAGCAATACTCACCTTATCACGCCCAGAAAGAGGAGTATAGGAAACAAAACCTGTAGAGGACCCGGTCATATGATCCGTGGCCCCAGAGTCAATGACCCATTGGGTGGATGAAGAAGAAACAACAGAATGAGCACCTGGCAGTCCTGTATGAGCGTGGAGGAAGAGGCAGAAGGCTCCGTAGAAAGTCCCTGCATCATGCGTCGCAGAGCTAGCATCTCATCCGTCGTGAAGCCACCAGGTGTAGCACAGACATCAGTACCAGAGTATCCATGAGAAGCATCAGCAGTAGCATCAGTAAGATGGGCCGCACGGGGAGCAACATGACGACCCGAGGAGCGTCCAGAACCACGACCGCCGCGAAGCGAAGCACCCCCTCTTGGGGTAGGGAACCCATGAAGCTTGAAGCAGGTATCCCGTGTATGGCGAATCTTGCCACAATAATCACATACAAGATGATCCTTATCTGTGCTCCTCAACTTGAGATCACGGAATGAACGAGTGCCAAGAAGAGAGGGGGTAGAAGCAGCCAGAGCAGAGCTCTCTGGCACAGGGTCAGGTAGGAGAGTCTGACAACGATCAAACTCCTGCTGCACTATGCTGTAAACCTCAGAAAGGGAAGGAATCAACGGTCGCCCGAGAATCTGAACACTGATCTGATCGAAGTCGCGATGCAATCCATGAAGGAACTCAAATATGCGATTGCGATCATCTCTGGCCCGAACCATCGCCGCGTCAATAGGACTAACGAATACAAGGGGATCAAAGTGATCATACTCCTGGTAAAGTTGCGTGAACTCCAAGTAATACGCTGAAGGAGGTCGGTCACCCTGTCGGAGTAAGCTAATCCGGCGGCGGAGCTGAAAGATCTGAGCCGCATTGCCACGACGGGAGTAGGTTGACTCCGCACGACGCCAAATATCAGCAGCACTATCAAGAAAGAGGTAGTTGCGGGCAATGGACTCTTGCATGGAGTTGGTGAGCCAGGACATAACCAAGGAATTCTCGGACTCCCACTGTTGCCATTCAGAAGAAGTCCTGTCAGGTTCCTTCATGTGGCCGGAGACATAGCCAAAGAGACGCCGACTTTTCAGCGCCAGGGTGATGGAACGGGACCATGAAAGGTAATTGGATTCATCGAGTCGGATAGTAGTGATCTGAGAGGTATTGTGATCGGTGGTTCCACGGTAAAAAACCGATGAAGAAGGACCACTAGAGAGAGCCGGGGCAACACCGGTAGAGAGAGGATCCGGGGTAACACCGGTAGAAAGAGTGGGAGAATCCATTCCACTAGATGCCATGGCAAACCGGAATAGAAATCCGGGGAGAAAGATAGAACCGGAATAGAAATCCGGATAGGAGGAAAGCCCAAAAAAAAAATTTAGGGCATCAAGAGGTGAATGGTTTCAGCCATTCAAACATCACAAGGAAGGTGGCGCCGGAAAGAAGGACTTATTCCGGCGCCATGAGGAGAGGGTGAAGCAGAAGAGGAGCGCTGGTCGCTGGGTGTCGAGCGGGGAGGAGCGCTGGCGGAAAGCGCTGGAGGCTGGCTGTCGAGCGGAGAGTAGCGCTGGCGGAGAGCGCTGGACGCTGACTGTCGAGCGGTGGGGAGGCGGAGAGCAGAAAGGGGCTCGCCGGCGCTGACAAGCGGAGGAGCAGTCGGGCGAGACGGCGCTGTCGGGCGAGACGGGGGCGAGGCGGAAGCGAGGCGGAAGCGCAGGTGCGAAGGATTTAGGTTACGGGATTTCTCGCCTCTGATACCATGTTGAATGGTTACGGGAAAATTAATTATTCATTCAATAAGAGGCTCCTCTATATATAGAGGAGGAATAAGAGGTACATACATGCTAATAGCACACCAGAAACAAAAAAAGGAATAAAACTCGCTAATAATGCTAACATGTTACATGGATGGCATCAAGCCAGTAATTCGAGATCTAACTGGATTTGGAGCATAATGTATTCTCAACCTGTCTGAGGCACTTAATGCGGCCTTATACGTTGAGAGGCTGCTACAAGAGCAATGAAAGTTGAATATCCAAACAATTGACGGACATAGTTAGCGAAACTCTAGCAATTGGAGCAAGCGACCAATGAGCAATTGATATAGGAGAAGTCAACAGATAAATTGATTTACAAGTTGATAGTTAAGAAACCAATCAATTCCACTACGCACTAGAACCGATTAAAGCAACAAATGGTTTCTTAGATATGCTAAACAAAATGCATGTATTAGTCATTTATATTTGCTATTCATGCCTTGCACTGTTAAATTTTCAACTAAGACATTGTTTAAGCACACATATTTAGATTAATTACATTAATATGCTTATCTATTTTTTTTATTTTAAAGTGTAAAAATAGTCTTTAAATAATCACATTCTGCAAGGAACAACTACATCTTCTATGTTACCTAGCATCGTAAGTTAATTATGAAATATTTTGCAGGGTTTTGGAGGATTCAAAGTCTCTGAAAATTTTAACATCATGGAATCAGGTGATTTTTTGTTAATATTTTAAATAGTTCTAACTTAAGGTGTTAGATTGTTGTCATTCTTCTCTCTGTTGTAAAATGAAGTTGCAAAACGACTATGCACTTTGTTCTGTCATAGACTGAGTTAGAGATTGGAAACCATAACTAGCCATAATGTGATTCAAAATCTCTTTTGTTATGAGCAGAATACACAAACACATTTCAGAAATCACATTCTCTTATGCAGTGGGTTGGGGATGAGTTATCTTAGCTAGACAATGATTGTGACTTTTATTGTTGCGAGAAAATATGCAAAAACATTTGATAAATTACACTAGATGACATAATATATGATCGAAATGTAAATGACGGAGAAAGACAACGTAAAGTCACTACTAATACTGGAGCAAAAAAAACTATATTCCTAATACAATTTTATGATTGTTATTAAAATTGCTGGACATCAACACTAAATTTTACCATCATTAAGCATATCTGAACTACTTGAGACCGACTTTATTTATTCTGACTTTCTATTCAATTCTATTGAGTGTTGCATGAGTTGTTGAATCTCTTCCCGCTAGATCCTTTTGGACCACTGTCTTGTTATCTTTGGTCTAACCATCGTGGTATAGGATGCCATGAGCATCGTAGCAGGACCAATTATAAGATTTTTGAGTTATGAGGGACACGAGTCAATGCATTTTGGATTATGTAATGACCTAACCCACAATCTCAGAAGTATTGTCCACTTTGGTTCATCACAACCCATATTGAGCTAAACTGCACGGTTTTTGTTCTCCTCCATAGGTGGCCTACGAGTACTTCTCAGAAGGTCACCCATCCCATGACTATTCCTACCGGAGCACGCTTAACTATGAAGTTTCGAGCACAAATCCACCAGCTACTGTGAAAAGGGCCCTCTGATATTTAGGGTTATGAATTATTACTTAAGCCCAATAACTTTTCCTCCAATTCTGATGTGAGATTCAGCTCATTCCTGAATCTCCTTACACCTAGAAGCCTGTTATCCTAGAAGCCTGCCAGAAGCTGCTTTGTCCGGGCTACACCACCCCAAATGCACTTCTTGTCCTCATCAGATCACCCTCATCAGATTTAAGATGCTACAGGCCCGCCAACTTCCGCATGGTTTGTCCTTGAACCACACATTGTACTGCATGAGGTCTGACTTTGATACCATTTGTAATTACCCAATCCACACAATATCATAAATATTGTCTGCTTTAGTTCATCCCAACCCATATTGAGCCGAACTGTATGCTTTTCTTCTTCTTCTTCTTCTTCCACATGTGGCATATGAGTACTTTCCCGGAGGCCATCTATCTCAGGACTACTCTCATTGGAGCATGCTTAACTTTGGAGTTTCCAATACAACTCCACTAGTTGCTCTGAAATGATGCCTCTGATATTTAGGATTATGAATTATTACTCAAGGCTCAAGCCCAATAATTTTTCCTCCAATTCCGATGTGAGATTCAGTTTTTTCCTGCACCTCCTTTCACCTAGAAGCCTGCAATTCTAGAATCTTGCAAGGAGTAGGGTGTTCACGAACCGAATCGAATAAATCTTCAATCGAATCCAAATTTGACATACAATGCAGAGATTCGGATTCGGATTCGTTCGAATATTCGAATTCGGATTCCGCATGACATTTTGGATTCGAATTTGGGTTCGAATAAAGATTTGAATTCAGATTCGAACATGGATTCAAATTCGAATTCGATTTTTTCTTTCAAATACTACCTTTATAATGAAAAGCAGTAGCATACTAGCATTGGGTGTATCTTGGTAATTGGTCACTTTGAGATACTGATAGCTACCTATTACTTCTATTTGATAATTGGCCATAAAATTTTAAATTATTCTCTTTGTACTTAGTGCATATAAGAAAATCTGTTGTGTTGCTAATTCTATTGCTGATGGTTAACTGTTCATTGCATTACTACTAACAAATCGTTGTTTGAGATAACTAAACATGCAATATATTTCTTCATTTTTAAAAAGAGAGGTTAGGCCTAGGTATCATTAATGTGATGCGGGGAAAAAATTGTACAGACTACGTACTAGCTTATAACATGTTCTAAGGTACAAGTATTTAAAAAATGTTACAGACTACATACTAACTTGACAAGTATAGGGAACAGGAAAACAAATATAAATAACTGCTCGCATTTACCTTCGTTAAGAACTCAAGATTATCTTTCACATGGTTTTCACCAGTGACTGTTGAAAAACCAATGTTACCCAACCACAACACTGCTGGAAGCATGGAAAATACAGTCTTGGTCTTCCTTAGTGGTGTGAAAATTGTTTAATGCTTCCTGAACAAAAACAAGTACAATAAGAAATAGAAATAAAGAAGCGCACAAAGAGAAATCGTGAAACAACATAAGAGTTAATGTTGATGGAATAGCTGAAATTCTGACATCACCATCAACAAATGGAATTCCAGGGTATCATCAGCAAGTAAAAAAATGGGTTACCTTATTTGCATAGTCTGCTTATGTTGAAGATGGAATCTGGACAACCAGTAATAAAGTTCACCTTTGAGACGAGGAGCTCCTGCACATAATTGATAGAAGACATGGTATGATCTTTCCCCTACAGCTCTTTGGACAACTCTTGACTGTTGATGAAGACAGTTTCCTTATTTTTTTTGGTATGAACACATAGCATGTATATATCAAAAGAAACATGTCATTCATTTACTTTATCAAAAAAATGATAGTTTAGTACAAAATTGTGTAAATATGGCTTTCATATACAAAATGATAGATTACCCCATAAAATTATAAATATGACATATTGACATCCATATACAAAAGGATATATTACTACAAAAAAGTATAAATACGGCTTCCATGAATTTGATCACAAAATTTTATATCATCCATGATCCATCTAGTATCCAAGCATAATCTGCATCTAGTATCCAAGCATAATCTGCATCTAGTATCCAAGCATAATCTGCATTGCAAATTTTCTAGGTTAGGCCAATTAAAATTTCATGTAGATGAATGTAATGTTATTCGGACATCGTTCTTACCCAAAATATTCATAAAGGGGCAGCCCGGTGCACAAAGGCATCCCCGCACAGCGAGGGTCCGGGGAAGGGTCCCACCACATGGGTGAAATGTAGGCAAACCTTACCCAAAATATTCATAACTCAAAATAATTTTCTGTTCTCTATGCACAACATTTCATTCATTTTCTTTTAGAACTTTAAAAAATACACATTAATTAAAGATTAGTCATCATAGATCTTTTAATGACAGATCTACTAATGAAAAAGAAAATTACCTGGAAGATCAATATGCATTACTTCCTTTTCAGTCTATATGATAGAAAAAAACATCATATATGTTTATGTATGATAAAATATCATACATAAACAATACTACAATTCACTATAAACAAGTTTCTTACCTTGAATTTCTTCTTAACTCTATAGGTGTTGCGAGTCCAATGTCCACCGCAAATCAATATTTGTACTGTTTTGGAGCCAATGAAGCACGATACGTATCAATTATACGATTTCCAGCACTAAACGTGGCTTCAGAGGCCACAGTGGTAATAGGAATAG
This sequence comes from Dactylorhiza incarnata, assembly GCA_033032865.1. Classification (NCBI taxonomy): domain Eukaryota; kingdom Viridiplantae; phylum Streptophyta; class Magnoliopsida; order Asparagales; family Orchidaceae; genus Dactylorhiza; species Dactylorhiza incarnata. The sequence goes on from JAWHQI010000260.1 coordinate 2,017,198, forward strand.
CTAAAATATCTCTTGCCATCTTTGATAATATCCAATATTTCATGCTATTTTCTCTCCACCATACCAAAACATCAAATGAACTCGATGTAGCTCTATCTAGCATTAAGCATCCTTCCTCAATATACAAGTCAAGCTCTGACTTGGGAGGTGGAATTGTTTCAACAGTTCTCACGTATTCACATATTTCATGAAAGCCTAGTGCAGAGGAATTGAGAGATAAAGTTGGAAGGTTAGAGGAACTGGCACCTTCACTTGGATTAATAGTACTGAAATTAGCTTCATCAAAAATTTCGCATTGCATAATTTCGTATTCAACATAAATTTCTACTAGGATGCTCCGTACATAATACAAGAAAACTAAAAAAATTAAAAATATACAATTTTAAACAGTATTTACATTAACACAATTCACTATATATATAGAACAACTCACAAACCTTAGCAATGTTCTGTGTAGCTTCAGTGGTAGTATAGATCTTAGGAAAACTGAATTCAATTGCTCTCATTTTCCATCTTGGATCCAAAACAGATGCAACGGACATCAACATGTTACAATCTCCCCAATATTTATCAAACTTTAACTTCATTTTCAATATCATGTCTCGAACAAAAGCACGATCATCACTAACTTGCCTATCCAATATAATTTTAATTCCATAAATCTTTGGTAAGAATAAGTTTGCAGTTGGATAGTCGCTTCCTGAAATTAAATTGGTGGTTCTATTAAAACCCCCCAAAATTTCACATACTAACTCAACCTTCTCCCACTCTTCTTGAGTCGGGCATGCATTAAAAGATCATCCATGTCACTATACATCGAAAAGGCATTCTTTAGTGCAGCTGCAGTAGATAGCATTTGGTAGGTAGAATTCCATCTTGTCTTGCAATCAAGGTTAAGCTTTCTTGTAGGTAAAGACAGTGTCTTCACAATCTTAGAGAAGTCAATCAATCTTGCATCACTAGCATTAATATAAAGCACACTTTCTCTTACATTTTGAATCACGTCCTTAATTTGTGCAAGCCCATCCTGAACCATAAGGTTCAAGATATGTGCACAACATCTTACATGAAATATCTTCCCTCCACATAGCAAATTTCTGGTTCTAGAAAAATTATAAATTTCTAAATGTTTCTTCAAGAATAAGTACAAGCAGATGCCTGTTTAGCAAGCTTTCTACCACAGTGATTGCATTGATGTTTTTCTTTTCCATCAGTAGTGACTGTTTTAAAATCCTTCCCAACGGTGCATTTAAGTTGTCTTTTATTACGACCTTGCGAAGGATTCTCAGTCTCATCACAGGCTTCAGAAATAGGTTCATTGCTCTCTTGATTTACATCCATTTGAACATCAATTGTATTATCAATACCTTGATTAGAATGCATCTACACATACCAAAAAGAATAACAAGGGGTAAGAATGTGACACTATAACATTCAGAATTCAGAACATTCACAAATCAAGAGATTAAAATAAATTGGAATAGCAGAGTACCTGCTGACTTTGGACATCCATGGATATCAAGGTTTAGATAAATATTGGAGAATGCAAAAGTACATCAATGCCCTAATTAAATTAACTGGCCATTCCAATAAGCATATTAGAATAAACATACATCATAATGCAAAACATAATAAACGATGCAATCTATAAAGGATGTCCAGCCTAAGTCTTATGTAAAAACTACATATATTTTTTCATGATATTAGCATGTAGCATAATAATTCCAAGGCAACATGCCATTTTAAACATTGACCTTTAATGTATCAAGCCGTCGAAACACCTTATAAAAGAAATAATAAAACATGTATGAACAATCTCATGTCGGATGGAAGAATTTGCAAGAGGGGCAAGAAATCACCAGGTACTTGCACAGGCGAGTCATGACAAGCAACAGTGATGTCGGCGAGTTGCAGAAGCCCTCGATGGAAACCTAGATGGTAGCCCTCGATGGAAGCCCTCGATTGCAGACGTGCTCGCACAATCCAGTCGGGGCAAGCAGCGGAGACGCCGATGAGTTGCGGAAGCCCTCGATGGAAGCCCTCGACGGAAGCCCTCGACGAAAGCCTCGATTTCAGAGGTTCTCGCACAGTCCAGTCGTGGCAAGCAGGGGCGACGCCGGCGAGTTGCAACAAGAACGATGGAAGCTGAAGGGGTAGTCGGGTAGGGCACGAGAAATGAAAATCGGTTTCGTGAAGGGGAAGAAATGAACCGTGCTTAATTAATATAGTTTGTATATAAATATATAATTAATTAATTATATATAATAACATAATTATATGTAATGTTTAATTACATATATGTAATTTTATTTAACTATTTAATCTTATTATTCGCGAATCATTCGACTAGAAATACAATTATTCGGATTCGGATTCAAAAACTATTCGAATCCAGATTTGGATTCGAATTCGAAAAATATAAATTTTAATCGAATCTTTACGGATCAAATCCCGAATTATTCACGAACTATATTATTTGTGAATAGGCCTAGCCAGGAGTGCTTTGTCTGGGCTGCGTCGCCCCTAAAGATACTCCCGGCTCTCATCAGGCCACCATCATCAGATTTAGGATGTTACAGATTCAGTATGAGAATCTCCTATTTTTTTTATAGGAATCCCTATTTATAGGATAAGATTGGTTATAGTCGCTAACTTGTAAGAATTTTATTCTCCCGACTCGTGTGTTTATTCTCTTAGAACGATGAGAGTAAACCTGTAGAGGAGGAACACGAGGTCTCACCATAAGAGCAGTAGGAGTTGGCACAAGAGCAACATGAGATGAGGTTGAGTGGGACTGATACAAAGGAGGAACAGGTAACGTAGTAGTAGAGAGAGAATCAACGGGCGTTAAGGAACTCACTTCCAACATAGGAGAGATCCCCCCCTGAAGTGAGGGCCCATAATAGCTCTCAGATTCACGAAAGGTGGCATCCATGGATAAAAAAACTTTCTTGTGGATTGGGTCAAAACATTCATAACCCTTTTGAGTTGGGGAATATCCGACGAAAACACATTTGTGGGCACGAGCATCAAGTTTGGTTTTCTGATGGATATGGACAAAACATACACATATAAACACACGAGGTTGTAAATTTGTTGGAGAAACACGAAGGGTGTTAAGGGGAGAGTTATACCCTAGAACACGTGAGGGCATACGATTAATAAGGTAGGCAACAATGAGGACCGCATCCCCCCAATAATACTTGGGGAGGTGCATTTGGAGAAGAAGGCACCGGGCGACTTCCAAGAGATGACGATTCTTGTGTTCGGCCACCCCATTTTGGGCCGGTGAGTAAACACAAGATGTCTGGTGGATAATGCCATGATTAGCAAGATAGTGTACGAAGGTGGAGTCAATGTACTCACGACCATTGCCAGTACGAAGAATTTGATAGTGGTGCCAAATTGCGTAGATATCATGTGGTGAAACCGTTGAAATAAGAAAAAAACTTCATTTTTTGCTTTCATTAGGTATACCCATGTCAGTCGGGAAAAACAATCAATGAAACTAACAAACGAAAAACACCCAAAAATGAAAGCAACGGGGCAAGACCCCCAAACATCACTATGTGTAATATTAAACGGTGCAGAAATAGAAGAGGAAACATGATTAAAGGAAGCATGATGGTGTTTGTCAAGTTCACAAACATCACAACAAAATTGTCAACTAATACATGAGGCAAAATAGGAAATAAATGTTTCATAGACAAGATAGAAAGATGTCCAAGGCGACAATGCCAGGACTCCAAAGTAGCCAATTGATCAGCATGAAGAGCCGCGCTTGTGGAAGTAACGTGGGAGGTGTCAAGCACGTAGAGCCCATCCAACAGACTACCAGAGCCAATCACCGTTCCCGTCTTCAGGTCCTGAAAACATAAGATGAAGGAAAGAAGGTCACAAAACAGTTCATTGAATTGATCAGATGACTAATGGAGAGAAGATTACGAGTAAACTTTGGTACATGAAACACATAAGAAAGGGTGAGAGAAGAGCAGAAGATGGATCCTTTCCCAACAATCGGGGAGAAAGATCCATCTGCAATGGTCATCTTGTCCCTACCATACAATGGAAGGTAAGAAACAAAACCTGTGAAAGAGCCGGTCATATGATATGTGGCTTTAGAATCAATAATCCAGTGAGTAGACGGACGAGAAGACGCAACATGAACACCTGAGGATCCCAAATGAGCAGACGAGGACGAAGAAGCAGGGGTCTCAGTAGATTGACCCAACATCAATCGTCGGAACGCATGTATCTCATCAGCAGATAGAGTCAAAGGAACTAGAGTGTCAGAGGAAGGCAAGAGCTCTGCCGAGGCGTTCGAAAGATGAGCAGACCGAGATTGAGTAGAGCGACCTTGGGAGCGACCATAACCATGACCTCCTCTTGGTGCAGAACCAGCACGTGGTGTAGGAAAACCATGAAGACGGAAGCACATGTCCTTGGTATGACGAGACTTCTCACAGTAATCACATATCAAATGATCCTTGTTAGTGGACTTGGACCTTGGGTCACAAGAAGCTTTACTACTAAATTGAGCAGTGAGGACAAAACCTTCCGGAGCAGCATCAGGAGTCCAAGTCTGTCGTCGATCAAACTCTTGCTGAACAAGACTATAAACCTCTGGGAGAGAAGGTGTGGGGGATCACCCAAGTATCTGAACACTGATCTGATCGAAGTCTCGATGCAGACCATGAAGGAACTCAAAAACTCTATTCCTTTCTTCCCTAGCCCGGAGAAGGATCTCATCCTCGGGGGATACAAGAGTGAGGGAGTCAAAATGATTGTATTCTTGATAAAGCTGAGTGAACTTCAGGTAGTAGACTGAAGGAGGACAATCACCCTGACGAAGGAGAAAGATCTTTCTCAACTGATAAATCTGGGCAGCATCCCCCTGCATGAGTATGTGCCTCAACCCTCTTTCAAATATCTGCAGCAATATCTAAGAACAAGTAATTCCGGGCAATAAAGTCCACCATGGAGTTGGTCAACCAAGACATGGCAAGAGAGTTCTCCGACTCCCACTACAACCAATCAAGGGAATCCTGGGTAGGCGCCTTCGTAGTACCCAAAACATAACCAAACATACGTCTACTCTTCAAGGCAAGAGAGTGACAACCCGAGACCACAGGAGAAAATTTGAGCCATCTAGTCGTATAATCGTGATTTGAGTAGTATTATGGTCATGACTTGACCGAACAGAGGCACCGAACACCAAAGTAGCGGAGGACACGCCGGCCCCAGAAGAGATCGTGGGAGAGTCACCATTCCCCGACATGGTAATCCAAGAATAGAAATCAAGGAGCTAAAGAGAGGAACACCACATCACAAAGAGAAAACCTAGAGTTTGCTCATAGAAGGAGGAATCAAACCAAGTCCATGTAGGATCATCCAATAGAGACCAACACTGGAAATGCCTTCAAAGTAGGTCATTATATCCGGTGCCAAGCAAAGAGCGGCAACAAACCGGAGAGAAGCCCCTCGGATGGAAGGAGATGCCCTCCGGAGTGTCCGGACGAGCGCTGGAGGGCTTGCTGCCTGCGACTGAAATGAACGTGTGCTGGATGAGCAGTTGGCGGCTAGACGAACCAGCCCTGGAGAGTGTTGGAGCGGACGGACGAGCGGCTTGCGATTAAGAGGCAAGCGCCGGATGCTGGAGGAGGATCAAATGGAAGACGAGCGTACTAGCAGGACCGGCTTGCGGGTGGAACAAACAGATCCCCTAGGGCTCTGATACCATGAGGAAAATCATCTTTGTATTCAATAATGATAAGAAAAGGAGGTACAACCATTATATAGGAGAGGAAAAACACGAAATAAAAAACAACTGAAAATACACAAATACCAACAGGTCCAAATCATCATGTCTGTATTTTTATATTTTTGCATATTTTTATAGTCGGTCTAAGTATGTTGACCTAATCGTAAAAGCGGTGTGTATTCTCTATTTAAGGACCCCTTGGGTCATAAAGAAGACAAGCAATGAATTAATCCCTTTTAGTCTCTCTTAGTTTCTCTTCCCTCCCCCCTCCTCAAGTTAAGGTTAGGGTTGAGAAATGTTCCCTCCCCTCTTACTCTTTATGTAACGGCCCCACTATTTGGCTACCGCTGCAATTTACATATTCATTATCTTTTAACATTTAAACATCAGAGGCGCCAGGTAGAAACATTCAGTGAATTAAATATCATGCTAGAGTACCAAAAGAAAATGCAGGATAATTAAAACATTTCATTTCATTAAAAACTGATGAGTACAAAGATAGCCCAACATTATACATACAAAAGGAGGGCTTATCACAAAAGTGTAGCATAATATACAAGGCTGACTCAGCCCAAAAACTCATCAGAATACACTACTATATACAGCTGTAACAACTACTGACTACATAAAATAAAACTGGAATTCTTCATGAGGGCACTCGGGGTCTCTGCATCTCTCCCGATGAGCGTCCAGAACCTCGAAGACTGCGGTAGACACTTCGACCCAAAGACTATATTTCTTTTGCTGGCGAGGAGAACATGGCGGACGGGAATTACTGGGTGCTGGGGTGGCTTCTTCCTTGACCTGTTTAGTTATATTATTGAATTAGTCAAAAGACTAAGCGAATTCTTATTGTCCCCCCCCCCCCCCCCCTTTTTATTAATTCTTATTCTTATGATAAATTCATAGTGCATCGTTAAATCTTCAAGCATTAATTTCTATTTCTTCTTGACTTTTCACTTTATCGTGCACTTTACTTTTTATCATATCCTTGATCGTTCACTTTACTTTTCGTCTTTCTTTTCTAGGTACATACGATTATATTTAGGTCGTATGATGTCGTTGCATATTCCTTTGACATGTTGGATATGTTATCACATTTCGTTTGCTTTATTGGGCACTGTTAAGGATACATTGTTCTTTATTTCTTATATTTAGATAGCGCGCTTTATTTATCCGTGTGCCTCTTCATATTCGCACACATATAAATCCTTTACGTGCCTTGTCATATTCACACGTTTATTTTTCATGTAATTTCATGTTGGGAGGACATTCACCCCACCTCCACTAGTTGGGTACATCCTTAACATAGCCCATTACAGTTTGCATCGATGCATTGTTCATTTTTTCTTATTACTTGCTTTTTCGTTTTACTTACAACTTTATTTCATGTTCGCTTATATAGCTATAAGGAAATAGTAACAATATAAGCAACTGAAATTAGGGAAATAAAAACTCACCGCGACTTTCCCTTTCCTCGGATCCCTTCCGGAATCATCATTGCGTTTCCCGCTTCCTTGGGATGCCATCACCTATAAGAGGAGTCATCTACATTATTTTCCATACTAGGTGACTTTCACTTGACTTAATTAGGTCAAATAAGACTCTTAAGTCCGCTGCCCTAATTTAACATAAGGGGTTTTCCACCAATTTAATGAGGGAACATCACCCTCAAGCCTCATCATAATATAGAAGGTAAAAAAGCCATCAAAAACCCAAGTCAAAGTGCTGCCCTAATTTCTGAGGAAGGGGTTTCGCTCCAAATGAGTTATAGAATACACTAGGAGCATTTTCCCAATCTTAGAAATGCTTAAACTTTCTGAAATAACATAAGAACAACTAGGGTTTCACATAGACCTACTTGAAATCATGAACTAACGCCTCTAAATGCTTAATAATCCCTTTCAGAAACTTTTAACGTGGAAAGGAACTAAAAACTCCAAGAAAAGAAAACCCTAGATCTCTGGCTCTACTCCAAAAGATGCCAAATCTTTGTATAAGACCAAAGAGGAGTGTAGAGGAAGGGATTACCTCTTGAATGGAGAAGAAATCACGAAAAACGGAGAAGATTTGAGCTCTCGGGAGGCAAGGGCGTCGATCGGCTCTGTCCGCCTATCGTCGGGCTCGCGGAAGCTGCTGGGAGGAGAATAAGGAGTCGGGTTTGTATTTCTCCCCTTATCGAGACCCGGCTGCCTCCCCCTTTCGACACGCACGAGCGTGACTCACGCTAACCGCAGCCCTTGCTAATTCCTCCTAATTTGAGGTTTTTGCTATAGTAATTATAATCCTTTGGCCAGCCCTGTTGACGCCAGGAAAATCCTGACCTCAAGATTCGGACCAATGCAGCCGGAGGCTACTCGCCCAGCAGTCCAACGAGATGACTTGGCTGGCAACGACGAAGAAACTAGAAGAGCAACAAACAGGACCCCAGGTGCTGCGGCAGGGAGGTCCCACCACGTACCCAGAAGCTCCGAAGAGACTTCCCCTCCAAGACCAAAGAATGGCCGAGCAAGGTACGAGGAAGGCACCGACTTGGCTAGCAAGCAGGGGTGACGGGCTCAAGAATTCGGAAATGGGGTTCCAGAAGCTCAAGCACAGGTGCCAATCCAAGTACCCCTGGGGTCCTATTTATAGGCAACCAAGGGGTAGGTGGGGTTTTTATAGCCCACCCCCCGACCCGGCGACTATGGGTTACTCGGCGAGTACCATGCCATAGTCGCCCATCTGGCGAGTATTGGGGACTGCTCGCACACGCCGGGCCAATACTCGCTAGGTCTTCTGTTCCATGCTCGCCAGCCTGGCGAGTATTGGCTGTTTACTCGCCGAGATCTTCTCCACTTCTGCCTTGAACTGCCGGTCTTTGTGTGGACCTCTTTGACTTTGACTTCTGCCTACGTGGCCTTGGGGGGGTCCACCCTCGGAGAATGAGGGTTGTACACAATCCCCGCTCTTTGCGAGTAACGCAGTTGCTCGGAAAGAATCATCCAACCCTTATTCGACGAGCAGCCTTATGGGCGAGTATTAGCTGATAATCGGCATCTCGCTAGTCGACGCTCGAACTCTATAAATAGAGGGGCAAGGGTCTCTGACGGCACGCCCTTTCTGAACTCGCTCAAGATGGTGCGCGACTATGCTGCTGAGGCTAAGGCGGCCATGGCTGGTCTTGTCGGCCTGTTTGATGGTATTTCGCTCCCTCCTCACCCAGATCTTACATCCGGCGACCTTCCATCTTCTAAGAAGAGGAAGAGGCTCGCCCAGAAGAAGAAGAAGAAGGAAAAGAAGAAAGCCGCCGAGGAGGAGGTCGCCGCTCCCTTGGGCGACCAACACCAACAGCTGCTGGACGATCTGGGACTTTCCAATGAGGGCGACTCGCCGGTCACGGAACCTCCTGCTTCTAAGGTCGTCGAGGAGGCGAGCATTCCCGAGACCTCGGCCCAGAATCTGCCGGAGAGTCTCGCTCCTGTGCGAGGTGCGAGTAATATACTCGCCATTGTCAAGTTTTGATTTCTTTCGTCTTGCTTTGCAGAGTTAATCGCCCCTTTTCTGTTTTAACAGAGTCGTCTACCCTTGGCGCTCAGGAGGGTCCTCTGGACGTAGCTCCTCTGAGGTCGTCGCCCATGGTCTCGCCTCGGGGTGGAGGTCGCTCAGGGCGAGTTCTTCACAGCTCCTCGCTGGAGAAGAGGCCGATGAGCGAGCAACATGCTCCTTTGGCGAGCATCGTGCCTCCGCCTCCACCGCCTTTTCAATCTGTAGAGACGGCGAGCAGCTCGCAGCTGCCCGCAGGTGGACTTCCGCCACCTCCTCCGTTTCCTCCTTCTGCTACCCTTCAGGGCGATCAGCGCCCTTCGACTTCTACTGCACCTTCGACTCACCAGGGCGAATCCTCGTGCCGTGGCGGGACTGGGGGCTCTTCGGGCTTCTTCGCTCCCAGAGGGGGAGGGCGACCAGGCGATAATCGCGGTCGGGGGAACGCGCCTCCCAGCCGGGATCCGGCGATTGGGGGCTCTTCGCGGCGAGGCGACCATCATCGCAGCACATCTCCTCGCCGGGCAAGGGTCTCTCCTCGCCGTCGTTCACGCAGTCCTAGGCCAGGTATTTGGTCGTCATTTTCAATAGTCGCTACTGTCTTCACTTCGCTTTTTGCTTCGTCATCTAAGTTCTAACACTCTTACCTTTTTTGGCAGCTCACGCCCATACCCCTATTGGAGCCTTGATCGACGCGGTCGGGCTTCCTTCTCGCGAGTACCAGGAGAGGGCTACTCGCGCAATTCTGGAGCTGGAGTCCAAGCTGGAGCGCTTGGCGATTTGTGAGCCTCATCGCCGCCTGTCCGAGGTTGAATCGCGAGTTGAGCGCCTGGCGAGCTCTGACGCTCATCGTCGTTTGACCGAGCTGGAGGTGCGAGTATCGCGGCTGGAAGAGTTCGATACTCGCCTGGCTGGTGCAGAATCTCGCCTTCATACGGTGGGCGACCTGGAGCGCAGACTGGCGAGGATCGAGCATCGCCAACAGCTGCATCATGACGAGTTGGTGGGGATGCGCGCGAGCATGGGCTCGGTTGGTCGGCTGGCGAGGATCGAAGACCAACTGCGTCAGGGCGAGGACGCGATGTCTCTGGCCTTTGAGCACTTCAAGCGTGCTCGCAGCATGGGCTTCGTTGGGCGACATCCTCAGCCTCCGGATTTTCAAGCGAATCTCCAAGCACCTCCCTAGACGCTGCTTTTTCTCCATTTTTCTTCTTTCTACGCTATGTCGCCTTTTGGCGAGTAGCTCTGTACTGCTGAACTATTGCCTGATTTGATGGAATATTATTTCGGCGAGTATTAGAAAACTCGTCGTTTACTACTTGTTCTGCCTTCTTCTTTTTGTGATGGATTTTATCTTGATTTTTTCTCTATCTTCTTTTATTTTGGCGAGTAGCTATCTGTTCCTCGCCTTATGCATAGCGAGCTTTTTCCGCGCCTTTCCTTGCAGGTCTTCTCGCTTGGGAGGTCGACTTCTTGCTGACGCGCGTTGCTGAGTTGGCGATTACAACGTAATACTCGCCACCCCCTTATTCCTAATCGCGCCGTCGTGCTCGATACGCCAAGCTACCCGACCACTATAAATAGGGGGGGGTGGGTGAGTCTTAAATACGCTTTTGGCGATCTTCTGAGCTCTCGTGCGAGTATCTTCCGTCTCCCTTTCCTCTTCGTGCTTTCTTGGATACTCGCCTTTCTTCCCTTCCTTCAAAAGATGGCCGATGAGGCGACCATCCGGCGTGCCAATCACGCCCAGAACTTTGCGGCGACCACCTTCAAGAAGTCGATCACGACTGAGAAGGAGTTGGAGGTCGTCAGGGCGAAGTACCTCCCGCCAGGGTACATCGCTAGGCTTCCTCGCCAGGGAGAGCGACTAAATTCCATTCTGGGTGATGGGCGAGTACTCCCTACTCGCCACTTCGAGGTGGGCCTGCGACTACCACTGTGGACGGAGTTCTCCCAGATACTCCGCTACTTTGGGATAGTCCCCGCCCAGATCAACCCTAACGGGGTGGCGATGATCGTGGGCTTCCTCTGCTATTTGCGCGACCAGGGGATCGCCTTCGACCTTTCCGTCTTTCGGCGAGTATTCAACTTCATGGCGACAGGCGAGGGCGTCATCTTCTTCTGCAGCCATGTCTGCACGCTGGTCGGCACCGCGAACAAGAATCATCGCTGGGGAGAGCGATTAGTCGTCATTTCTGGCGACTTTCAAGCGATCCCCGACAAATCCTTCCAGCCACCGGAGAGCGTCTTCGGGACTTCCTTCCTAAGCGAGGGTGGCGTGAAGCTGCTCGAGTCCTTCAAGAATCGCCGTCTTGATGTGGTGCACTGGAGGAGGCGAGTAGATGAGCTCGCCGAGGTTTTCGTAGGCGAAGGTAATCTATTGTGCGAGTATTCGCAATACTCGTTCTTCGTCTTCCACTTGGCGACTAACTGGATTTATCACTTCTCTTCCTGCAGCAGTCCACGTCCTGCCGCGCGAGCTTCTTCCCGCGGTGGTGAAGACGACTACTTCCACCCAGGGAGGCACAGGGACCTCTGCTCGCGGGGATGGGGCCTACTCGCCCATCGACTTGTCGCCGGGAGGTGATGAGACCCTGGTCGCCGGCGAAGGCTCTGGGCCGCTGAAGAAGCGGAAGGAGAGGGGCGAGCACTCCGAGCCCTCGAGGAAGAAGAAGGAGCTCGCCCACAAGGATAAGGGCAAGAAGGCGGATCCTTCTGAGGCCGGCGAGCCCTATACCCACCCAAACTTCAACTTGGGTGTTCGTGGCGAGGACGCCTATGGACGCCGCCTAGTCGCCTGGTCGGAGGGCGACCATGTGGTGTCCTTGAGCTCCAACCTCCCGCCCTGGTCAGAGGACTGGGAGGATCAAGGCGAGGCTTTTGACGTGCTCCACGCCGTCTATGGTCGCGAGGACGCGGAGAGGCTGCGGGAGGAATCCTCCGAGTATCTGGCGCACCAAACCTCGCGATCCCTGCTGCGATCTGCCGAGCTGGCCCATTCGACGGCGAGGAGGTTGCTGGAGTACGAGGAGACCATCCGGATCAGTACAAAGAAAATGATCGCCATGGGGCTCAAGGCGAAGGAGCATGAGGTACTCGCTTCTCTTTGATACTCGCCTCCGGGATAGTCGCCCCTTTGCCGAATAACTTACTGACTTTGTGTCTTCTTGCTTTTGAAGGTCGCCGAGGTGGAGATGGCGACAAAGATGTCCCAGCTGGAGAAGGAGCTGGAGGATATTCGGCAAACCTTGGAGGCCGCCCAGGTGCGAATCGCTGAGCTGGAAACTCGGCCTGCCGAGCAACGGCCAGCGGTGGCGGGCCCCTCTAGGGTCGGTAAGCAGATTCGGATGCATGGCGACGACATGCCACGAGTTCGCCGAGAGATCGCACGAGCTACGGGGACCGTCATCCTGAGTCAGCTGAAGGCGGATGATCTCCTGAAGCCGGCCGCAATGGAGTTGAGGGTGGAGGACATCATCCCGGCGCTGCTCGCCGAGGAGTCCACCTCCCCTTTGCGAGCATCCTCGCCGCCGTCCAGTGATGCCGAGTATGACGACTCTGAGGAGGATGAAGATGATGATGCTGATGATGGCGACGATGATGGGGGCGACGAGCCAGATGTAGATATTTTGGGCGAGGACGTCGCCTAGTCGCCTGGGCTCCCTTTTTGCTCGCCCGGCGACCTTTTGTAAACATCTTGAAGATTCTTTTGTAATATTCATCAAATATTTACATATGAAAAGGACAAATGTTTTGCTCGCCTGTCTCCTTGGTCCTTGCTTCTTTTTCTGAATGCCGCTTAGGCTCCTAGGCTCGAGGCGAGATTGAGTGATCGCTAGGCTCTTAGGATTACGGCGAGGTTGCGTGTACCTCTATACTCGTACTTATATACTCGCACCTCCATGCTCGCATATGTACACTCGCACCTCCATGCTCGCACATGTATACTCGCCTAGGTACTCGCACATGCATGCTCGCCTTCTGCAATGTTCCCTTGAGGGAGTTGAGCTGTGGAGGCTACTCAGAGGGTTTAGAGGGACACGTGCTCTCAAGGTCTTGCCTGGTACCTGGTGAAGAGTTTATCAGACTCGTTCAACAATAATGAATTTTTTAGGAAAAAGAGATAGGGAACGGCAGTTAGGGAGGCCTGGAGGGACACATCTTCCCGAGGCCTTCATCCTACTTGGATGCCGGAAGATCTCCTTTCTTTTAGTTGTTCAAATCGGTCCTGTCCTTTTCATCGTTGGAACGTCGGCTTCCAGGCTCTCCCCTGGCAATCTCTTCAGTCGGACGAGAAATGCAGTCGGTGGGAACCGCGGCCAACATGCAAGGGAGGAGCTGATCTCGGCCGTCATTGCAGAGGCTTGGTCTTAAGGGATCGCACACCCGAGGCACTGTCCCATCATCCGTTCTGAGTTTTTACGAGGGTTAAGCCGGAATATCGTGTTCCAACTCGCGATGGTGATTGTTGATGTAGGACGACGTCAAGCAGGGAGTGGCAGTCGGGGAGATCCAAGGGGACACACCATCCCGAGGCCTCCATCCTACTTGGATGCTGAATGTGGATCGGACCTGCTTCCTGTTGTTCAGGGAGTTTAGCAGGGAGTTAAGCACACTTTAGGCACAATAACTCATATGATCTAACACAGTAACTTAGAAAATGAAATGCTTTGCTGCGAGCTTTTCAGCTTTCGAGGGTACATGACGCCTTTTTTCAAGGGTCCCCTGAGTTAGTGAAATCGATCATCTCTTCGCCGAATCGGAAGGTCGGCGTCCAGACTTCTTCCCGGTAATCTCTACAGTCGGACGAGAAATGCAGTCGGTGGGAACCGCGGCCAACATGCAAGGGGGGAGCTGATCTCGGCCGTCATTGCAGAGGCTTGGTCTTAAGGGAACGCACACCCGAGGCACTGTCCCATCATCCGTTCTGAGTTTTTACGAGGGTTAAGTCGGAGGCCTGTTTCCCAACCTAGCGTGGAGATTGACTTCACCTGACTTCCTTATTTTGAGGTTTTGTTGATGCGAAGGAAGCTTCCTCGTCCCATGTTTCAGGGCGACGTAAATTTTATTCAAAAGGAATGAATTTACAAGGATGGGATATATACATCTCCCCTTAGGGATAAAACCTTTTTAGGTCATCGCCGTTCCAGGTGCTCCCAAGCAGTTCGCCTTCCTGGTTTTGCAAATGGTACCCTCCTGTCAGGAGCGCCTCCTGGATGATGAAAGGTCCTTCCCAATTCGGATTGAGCTTCCCGACGGCGGCGGACCTTCCTGCTGCGTCCACCTTCTTCAGGACTAGGTCACCTGCTTGGAAGTGCTTGAGGCGGACATTTTTGTCAAAATGTTTCGCCATTCGGCGCTTGATTTCCTCTTGCCTGACTGAAGCTAAATCTCGGAGTTCCTCGATGTAGTCGAGAGATAGCTTCTGAACCTCTTCGTTCTCTAGTCGCCATTCTTCGGTTCCGTCTTCTGCGGCTACCACCCTTGGGCTTCTGACTTCGAACTCTACTGGAATGAGAGCTTCCGACCCGTGAGAGAGTTTGAACGGCGTTTCCCCTGTGGCTGAGCTAGGAGTGGTCCTCAAAGCCCACAGGACCGAGGGGAGCTGGTCTGCCCAGTTACCTCTTAGGTTCTCCACCTTCTTCTTCAGTAGGTTGATGATCAGCTTGTTGGCGGCCTCTACCTGGCCATTGCTCCTTGGGTGATGTACGGAGGCGAATCGAAGATCGGTTCTTAGCTGCCTGCAAAAATCCTCTAGCTCCAAGCTGGCAAACTGGGGACCGTTGTCGGTGATGATGGCGAGAGGGATCCCGAATCTGCAGACGATCTCTCCCCAGATGAAGTTCTTCACGACTTGAGAGGTGGTCTTGGCCAATGCTTTGGCTTCGATCCATTTGGAGAAGTAGTCGATCATGACGAGAACGAACTTTCTCTGACCGCTTGCTTGAGGGAAAGGGCCGATCAAGTCCATCCCCCAGATGGCGAACGGCCATGGGGAGATGATCGATCGGAGCTGCTGGGCTGGCTGCAACTGAAGGGGGGCGAAGAGCTGGCACTTTTGGCACTTTTTCGAGAAGATCTCAGCATCCTTTCGGATAGTAGGCCAGAAGTAACCATGCCTCAAGACCCTCTGCTCCAAAGTGCGAGTCCCAGAATGACTTCCACACTCTCCCGAGTGGATCTCTTCCAATACTCGGGGTACTTCGTCTTCAGAAACGCATCTGGCCAGGGGACCCGAGATGGTTTTACGGTACAGCTCTCCATCTTGCAGGAGGTAGTATGCCGCCTTGTACCGAAACCTTCTTTGATCCCTTTCGTCTGCTGGGAGCTGACCGCTGGCCAGGAATGCCACAAAGGAATCCATCCACGAGGGGCGTTGCTCGATCTCCATCATCTCTCCCTCCTCAATGGACGGGTGGAATAATTCGGTGATAGTTCCTCCGGCCCTCGGCCCATACTTGGCGAGGCGATCTGCTGCCGAGTTCTCCTCTCTTGGCACATGCTCGACGAAAAAGGACTGGAAGCCTCCAATCAGTCCTTTCACTTTTACCAAGTACTTCTGCAGGGTGGTGTCACGCACCTCGAACTCTCCTCGGATTTGTGACGCGACCACCAACGAGTCCGTGAAAGCCCGGACATCACGGATCCCTAGCTCCCTTGCGAGGCGCAGGCCTGCCACTATGGCCTCGTATTCTGCTTGGTTGTTTGTGACGGGGAAGAGGATCTCGACGGCTTGCTCGATCCTCGTTCCCTGTGGGCTGACGAGCACGATGCCCACCCCCACGGAACTTTTGCCCGAAGCTCCATCAACAAACATCTTCCAAGGGATTGGGTTGAGCACCTCTTCTCCGGGTTCCGCTTCCACTGAGAAGTCAGCCAGGTAGTCTGCTACTGCCTGGGCCTTGATCGCCACTCGGGGGGAGAAGGAAATGTCGAACTCGCTGAGTTCTACCGACCATTTCGCCAACCTCCCCGAATGCTCCACTCCCTCCAGGACATTGCGGAGAGGATGATCAGTTACCACTCGGATGGAGTGAGCCTGAAAATAAGGCCGGAGCTTCCGCGCCGACACCACCAAGGCGAAGGCAAGCTTCTCCAGGATTGGATACTTTAGTTCCGCCTTCTTCCGCACCCGGCTGACATAGTAGATGGGTAGCTGCTTCCTCCCCTCTTCTCGGACCAAGATGGAGCTAACTGCCTCTGCTCCCACTCCCAGGTAGATGAGCAGGTCTTCGCCTTCCTTCGGGCTCTGAAGGAGAGGTGTCTGAGTCAACTGCTCCTTCAACCTTCCGAATGCTATCTCGCATCCCTCGGTCCATTCGAAGCTTTCTGTTTTGCGGAGCGTCTTGAAGAACGGAGAGCACTTCTCTCCGGCTTTTGAGAGGAAGCGGCTAAGTCCCGCCAGCCTTCCTGTCAACCTTTGGATTTCCTTCATCGTCTTCGGGGACGGCATTTCTAGGATCGCCTTAACCTTGTCGGGGTTAGGCTCTACTCCCCTCGGGGTTAGGAGATGTCCCAGGAACTTTCCCTTTCCTGTTCCGAAGACGCACTTCGTCGGATTGAGCCTCATCTTGAACCTCCTCAACGTTTCAAAGGTCTCCACCAGATCGGCTATGTGTTCCTGGACGTTCTTGCTTTTGATCAAGAGGTCGTCCACGTACACTTCCAGGTTCCTCCCCTTTTGCCCCTTGAAGATGTGGTCCATCATCCGCTGGTAGGTGGCTCCCGCATTCTTCAAACCGAAGGGCATCATCTTGTAGCTGTAGCAGCCGTCGTCGGTGATGAAGGAGACATTGCGGCAATCGGGGGGATGCATCCGGATCTGGTGATATCCTGAAAACGCATCAAGGAAACTCATCACAGAAAAACCGACGGCTGAATCAACCAGCGCGTCGATTCGAGGCAAGGGATAACAATCCTTCGGGCAGCTTTTATTCATTAAGGAAAAATCCACACACATTCTCCAGCCTCCCCCCGCCTTTGTCACCATTACAACATTAGAGACCCAGCCTGGGTACTGGATCTCCGACACAAAACCTGCATCTAGCAGTTTTTTAACCTCCTCCCTAATTGGCTTGGCGAGGATGGTGGCGGTTCTTCTCTTCTTTTGGCGGACGGGCTGGACAGAGGGATCCAGGTTGAGGCGATGACACGCAACCTCAGGGTCGACTCCTGGCATCTCGGCGGCACTCCAAGCGAAGATGTCGACGTTCTTTTGCTGACACGCCGCCATCTCGATCTTCTCCTTGGTCTTCAGCGACCCGCCAATCTTCAGCAACCCAGGCACTCCTGCTGCGGAGAGTACCTCGATTTCTTCCACTTCCTCTACCACCTCCAGCCTGGCCGGGCTCTCCAACACTCTCCCGAACTCCTCCGCGTCAGCCATCCAGCTGATGGTACTGACGGCGGTAAGATAGCATTCCCTGGCGGCTCTTGGATCGCTCCTGATCCTCACCTGGACGTCTCCTTTACAGTACTTCAAGCACTGATGGTAGGAGGATGGGACGGCCTTGAAGGTGTTGAGAATCGGCCTCCCAAAGATGGCTCTGTAGCAGCTCGGGGCGTCGACGATGATGAATCGACAGTTGATGGAGGTGCCACCGAGTGTTACCAGGAGATCTGCTCCTCCTTCCACTTCCTTCTTCTCTCCGGAGAAGCCGAAGAGGGGACCATCAGATGCTCGAACTCTGGCAGCTTCGACTCCCAGTCCGTCAAACGTCCCCTTGAAGATGACGTTTACAGAGCTACCGTTGTCGATCAGAATTCGATCAACGGTGAAGTCCTCCATCGCGGCCTGAATCACGAGGGCATCATGGAAGGGATTCTCGTTCCCTAGCATGTCCTCCTCGGAAAAAGTAATCTCCTCCATCGGGGGTGGTGCTTGCGAGGTCGAGGCGACACTCCTGCGGTAGATCTGATGAAGGCTCCCCTTGCGGGAAGCCTCCAGCCCTGCTCCCCCATGGATTACTCCAACTCGGCCTCCCTGGCCCAGGTCTCCCCGGCCTCCCTGGTCGACCCGATCCTCGTTCCTCCTGCGAACGACTGCGGCCTGCCCTGCCTGTGGCTCGGCAGGGGCCTCTATCCTCCTCTGCTCTCCTCCAGCCTCTCCTGCTGCCAGCCTCCTCCGGGCTTCCCAAAAGTCTGGGCAGGCAGCCATGGCATGTCCCGCCACCTGGTGGAAGTCGCAGTAGAGGGGAACCTCTTCTGCCTGACGCCTCCTAGGCTTCTGCTTCTTCCTTCCTTGACGGCGGCCTCGCCCGGCTACCGCCATTGCTTCATCTCTTCTCCTCTCCTGACGCCTCTCTGGCTGGCGAAAGGGCCTTCTTTCCGGGGACCTCCCCCTTTGGTCTTGACGCTGGTGCCGTCCAGCCGGCCTCCAAGGTGGCCGGTTGACGGGGACCTGGTAGCGTCTTCCCTCCTCCTGACGCTCAGGGGACTCAACGGGCCTTCTCTCCACGATCCTCCCGGTTTCCTTCCTCCTGAGCTCCTCCTTCTTTTTCTCCTCTTGTCGCTCTGGCCACTTCCTTTCCTCCCTTCGGGGCTCCTCCCTCTTCCTTTTTCCAGGGATCTCATCCCTCTCTCCACGATCGCCCCTGGTCACCCGCGCCAACCTTGCCAAGAAGTCGGGGTTGGAGGCTTCTCCCCGGACAAATTTATTGGCCCTCTGAATGAGGTTGTCGTAGGAGTAGGGAGGATTCTCACTGAGTTCCAACTTGAAGAGGCCTTGACTGATGCCGAATGTCAGGGCCAGCAACAGGATGTTGCTATCTACCTCCTGGATTTGCAGAACCTCCTCCTGGAAGCGCTCGATGTAAGGGCCCAATGCCTCATCCGGCCCTTGCACGAGGTAGAACAGGGCCGTGGCCTCCTTCTTTAGTTTCCGTGCCGTATCGAACCGGGTCGTCAGCCCACGGCACAGGTCTTCGAAGCAATAGATTGAGCCTGCGGGCAACTGGTGGAACCAGTCCCAGGCCTTTGCTCGGAAGGTAATGACAAACAACCTGCATTTGAAGGCGTCCGACATGGTTCGGATAGAGACTATATCCTCGAACCATTGGATGTGCCTGACGGGGTCCTCCTTTCCCGAATAGTAATTCAAGGCTGGGTCCCTGAATCCTTCTGGCACGGGCGCGGCGAGAATCTCCTCGCAGAAGGGGCTCCTCCCTCCTGCCCGGCGACGATCCTCCACTTGGCGAGTATCACCACCATACTCTCCATATGGGCGAGTATCCGGGTACCTCCCCTGCTCGCACGGCTCGCGGAAGCGAATACCTTGCGAGGTTGGCTGGTAGAATTGCGACCTCCTTGGTCGCTCGGTTTCATCTTCCATGTGCTCCTTTCCTGCTCGCCGAGGGGGACTCCCTCCCTCGGACGGAACTGGGCGATGCGGCGAGGTCGCAGTGACCTCGGCGCGCGGCTGAAGCGCTGCTCGCATGGCTCCCTCCATGCGCTGCGCGAAGGCTTCGAAAACCTCCAGCGTCACGAACCTGCCAGCTCCCGTCGAGTTGCCGACCTCCTCCTCATGGTCGCCACCTACGACCATCTCGCCTTCTTGCCGAACTTTCTTCCAACGACTACGGTCCACGCTCACCGCACCAAAGTGTTGACGCCAGGAAAATCCTGACCTCAAGATTCGGACCAATGCAGCCGGAGGCTACTCGCCCAGCAGTCCAACGAGATGACTTGGCTGGCAACGACGAAGAAACTAGAAGAGCAACAAACAGGACCCCAGGTGCTGCGGCAGGGAGGTCCCACCACGTACCCAGAAGCTCCGAAGAGACTTCCCCTCCAAGACCAAAGAATGGCCGAGCAAGGTACGAGGAAGGCACCGACTTGGCTAGCAAGCAGGGGTGACGGGCTCAAGAATTCGGAAATGGGGTTCCAGAAGCTCAAGCACAGGTGCCAATCCAAGTACCCCTGGGGTCCTATTTATAGGCAACCAAGGGGTAGGGGGGGGTTTTTATAGCCCACCCCCCGACCCGGCGACTATGGGTTACTCGGCGAGTACCATGCCATAGTCGCCCATCTGGCGAGTATTGGGGACTGCTCGCACACGCCGGGCCAATACTCGCTAGGTCTTCTGTTCCATGCTCGCCAGCCTGGCGAGTATTGGCTGTTTACTCGCCGAGATCTTCTCCACTTCTGCCTTGAACTGCCGGTCTTTGTGTGGACCTCTTTGACTTTGACTTCTGCCTACGTGGCCTTGGGGGGGTCCACCCTCGGAGAATGAGGGTTGTACAAGCCCTATTTTATGTCTTATCAACATTGATTAAAGTCTTAATTTTATTTCAGAATTACAAACACATTTTACGTATGTCACGTGCGGATTAATTATTACTCTATTTTTCGTTTCCGCCGCTTCGATACGCACATTTATTACATAGAATAATATAATTAGTCATACCTGTCATCGACGGCGTCACACTTTATGTGGTTTAGATTATTTGAAGTGGTGATTTGCCTATTTTTTTAACCTTTTTATTATCACCTGACATCTTTAAGCTTTATATTGCTCCAACTAATCTGGCCAAATGATAAGGCTAGATTTTGATCCTTGACTTATCTTTTTAATATAATCTGATATCTTTAAGCTTTATATTGATCCGAGCTATCTCACCAAATGATAAGGCTTGATCTCAACCTATGCTATTTATTTTCTCTCTTGTTTACAGGAACAAATGCTAGCAAGGTGAGCTTGCACTGATCTTTTGTATTTTGCCACTAAATATCAATGTTTGATTGCAAATGCAAAATCATAGAACTCTCAGACAGATACTGCATTTGTGGAGGAATTGAGCCTTATAAGAAGTGCTAAGTACAAGAGTCTACAGAAGAAAATTAAATCTCAAATGCATAGAAAGGTACAAGAACTTCAGATGCATTCACAAGCTAGCAAATTTTCATCTTTTGATAAGTTATCTGGATGCTTGCTGATAATGGTGAACAGGTACTTCCCTCTACTAGTTGCAGGAGAGCACAATCCTCGAGCATATTTTCTCAGCCACAGAGAAAGTCTTCTAGGCTCTCATCTAAAAGGTTAATTTCATATTACCCTTAAACTCTCTGTTTTCAATTTAAGAGTGCAAATCCTTGTTCTAATACTCTCTGTTTCATCAATATTCAGGATGATGTAATTTGTAGCCTTTTTATTGAATGTCATTTTATACTTTTAGAAATATAGAACCATTTATCTCTTAAATGGATAGGTTGGAAGATTAGAGTTTACTAACTATTTTTCTCTTTAATTTTTCTCTTTACAATTGGTCGTAACACAACAACAACAACACTCGAGCCTTTATCCCACTATAATGGGGTCGGCTATATGGATCCTTTGTAGCCATTGCGCCCTATCTTTAGTCAAAATCTCACTAAAACCTAAGTACATCATGTCTTTCCTTATAGTTTCATTCCAAGTCTTTATTGGTCTACCCCTCCCCCGTTTAACATGCCTAGTGACTAAACGCTCACAACGCCTAACATGTGTCTCTAATGGTCTTCTTTGTACGTGTCCAAACCATCTTAGTCGAGTTTCTCGCATCTTCTCTGCAATTGGTGCCACTCCTGTCTTATTCCTGATGCATTCATTTCTAATTTTATCCAGTCTTGTGTCCACACATCCACCTAAGCATTCTCTCCATTTTTTGCTCATGTACACAATTTACTACCCACTACTCAGAACCATAGAGCATCGCTGGTCTAATCGCAGTACGGTAAAACTTGCCTTTAAGTTTTAATGGTACTTTACGATCACATAAGATCCCTGACGCGCCTCTCCACTTCAACCAACCTGCTTGGATTCTATGTATCACATCTTTATCAACACCTCCATCTTCTTGAACTACCGATCCAAAATATTTAAAACACTCACTGCAGAAAATATCTTGATCACCCAACTTAATAACGAAGTCTCACAATTGGTAGTAAAAAAATGAATCTTTCCTGTTGCTGTGGCAAGTGTTAATGCTATTTATGGAGCATTTTTTAAATGTTATTTTGAATATTTTCAGATATATTTTAATCATACCCTTGCTTTTATGAATCTAGTTTATTTTTTTGATGTGTTATTTTATTCCCTTATTGCAAAAGATCCTCATTGAAAGTTTTGTAGCGAAGGGCAAGTTAGGCGTGCAGAAATGGCCCGGGTCTGCCCGATTTTAGCTTAGTTAAGTTTGGGCTTGGTTAGGCCCGAGCCCAGGCTAGGCCTGGGGGCCCTAACAAATTCTATTTTTTTGGTTGTCGCTCGACTCCCACTTTACATTGCCTGGGTTGAGCTCGACTTCTCATTGGGAGTATCCTTCCCCCCGCCTCCATCATCGAGAACCCTAGGTACACTGAAATGCCAAAGGGATCTCTGTTACTTCACCCTCTCACAACTGTGCACCCACTCGCAATCGGCTAGCCAACAGGATTTCCAAAATAAAGGAAGTGGGTTTGGGCAACTGTTGGGTTGGGCATTATCAATGAATGGACACCAATACTATGAGAATCGACACTCATAATAATTCAGTAGCTTTCTACTAGGAATATTGCTTAGATGTTTAAAACCATTGAAAATCCATGCTGTATCAAATACAGATAAAAACAGTCCTACAATCAAACAAATAACAAGTTACATAGTACTAAATGGGAGTAAAAGGAAAGAGATCCCAAAGAATTAGAACCTAGCCTCATACCTGTATGTAGAATAATGCTGAAATCTTGTATATGTTTCTTATCTTGTAAATACAATGTATGAATACAAATATATAGGAGGGAGAAAGGGAGAGGAAGTCCTTATACATGATGTGGGACTAAAGAGAAGAGAGAGAAAAAGACAAATAAAAAGGGCTCCCAAACGGGCCTTTACACGGGCTTTTCTAACACTCCCCTGCAAGCTGGAGCGTACAAGTCGTAGGCACCCAGCTTGGACAGGAATTGATAAAATAGGGTACATGGTAGGGCCTGGTGAGAATATCAACAACTTGGTCTGTACCTGGAACATGCTTTAATTCTATCTTCTTTAGTTGAACTTTCTCCCGAATGAAGTGACAGTCTACTTCAATGTGTTTCGTTCTTTCGTGGAAGACCGGGTTCTTAGCTATGTGTATAGTAGCTTGACTGTCACATAGTAGGATAGCTGGTGAGGAAAGTTTTACTCCTAAATCAGCAATGAGACTTTTTTCAAGCCATGTGAGTTCAGAGACAACGGATGCCATCGACCGATACTCTTCCTCAGCTGAAGATCGAGCAACCACATGTTGCTTCTTACTACGCCAGGTAACAAGGTGACCTCCAAAGTAGGTGCAAAATCCACTCGTAGACCGCCGATCATCTAGGGAACCAACACAATCTGCATCTGAATACGCAACCAATGTTGGAGTAGAAGACGAGGTTTTGTATGCCAGCCCTTGACCAGGGGCTGTTTTCAGATATCTTAAGATGCGCTCGACGGCCTGAAGATGGGACATTCGAGGGGAATGCATAAATTTGCTGACAACACCAACAACAAATGATATATCTGGTCTCGTGACTGTTAGGTAAATCAACTTCCCAACAAGTCGTCGATAGTACTCTGGATTTGGAGGAGCAAGATCATTATCAGAGGCATGAGCACATAACTTATGATTGACATCCATATGAGTGTTAATCGGCTTGCATCCAGAGTAGCCAGCATCCTGAAGAAGATCGAGATGGTACTTCCGTTGAGAGAGGACAAGTCCATCAGGACGCCTCGCGATCTCAAGACCGAGGAAGTATCAAAGGTTCCCCGGATTTTTTGTTTGAAAAACAGAGCTAAGATGTTGTTTGACCGCTTGTATCCCCTTTGAATCATTTCCAGTGATTAGGATGTCATCAACATATACCAACAAAAGAACTGTTCCTGTTGTTCGATGTCGAGTGAACAGGGAGAAGTCTGCCGAGCTGCGAGTAAAGCCAACCTCCCGGACAGCCTTACTGAATTTGTCAAACCATGCTCGAGGGGATTGTTTGAGACCTTAGATGGACTTCTTAAGATGACAAACTCGGGACTCCCCCGTGGTCTCAAACCCGGGAGGCTGTTGCATGTAGACGGTTTCCTGCAGATCACCATTTAAAAAGGCATTCTTGATATCCAGTTGGTGTATGGGCCATTGACGATGCACAACCACGGAGAGGAGGACCCGAACTGTGTTGAGCTTGGCAACTGGAGAGAATGTTTCCTCATAATCAAGACCGTGTTGTTGAGTAAAACCACGTGCCACCAGTCGGGCTTTCAGTCGGGCAATGGTCCCATCAGGAGCATGCTTGATGACAAAGACCCATTTGCACCCAACAGGAGTCTGGTCTGGAGGGAGAGAGACCAGGTTCCACGTCTGGTTAGCCCAAAGGTCTGTCATTTCTTCTTCCATGGCTGCCCGCCAGCCTGAATGTTGGAGAGCCTCCTGCACAGAGTTAGGTAGAGAAATAGAGGATACTGAAGTAGTGATTCTCTTTTCCCTGGGTCTAAGGACTCGTTTTGTATGCTGTATGCTTGTTGTGTTTTTTGGTATCTCATTCTCACTAATTAGTGTAATTAAAAGGGCCATAGCTCTTTGGAGCAACAAGACGTGGGATTGCAGTCTCGTCATGAGTAGTTGCATGAGCTTGATGTTCGATTCCAAGCATTAAAGCATTTTGTGTGAAGCCGAGTTAGTCGAAAGATCGGAACGGTGATGTTGTTTGACGGTTTATGTAGGAATCTTCCCTAGATGCGCTGTGAGATAATTATTCGATGTTTGTTGAATGTGTTCACTTGTGGTTTATGGATCAGGTATGTAACACCTAAAATTTCATGAAATAATTTAATTTAGTTTTGCAAATATTTTTGTTTAAATTATATACTAAATAATCCCCGATGATGAAAATATACGTCAGTGATAAATTGCCATCAAATAATTTCGCTATTTTTCGATCTAAATATGCTTAAGAAAGATTGGGACCGAAAGGGGTGTAACAAAATATACACAAGTATACTTAAATTATATTTATATTACTTATACTTAAACTAATAATAATAAAAAAAAGGGGGGCTTAAATCAGCCCCAGCCCGTAACTTGATTGAACCGGAAGCCGCTGCACGCGTCTCTCCTCCTCGACTTCCCTAGGGCGGGCGGCGAGCGGCATCTTCATCGATGGAGATTTGGTGGAATCTTCGCTCCCTTCGACACGTCATTCTCTCACCCTTCTTCTTCGACGACACTTACCCTGAGATCGTGTCACTTCGAGTGCGGATTTGGCGACATTTCCGTAAGTTTCACCAGCTATCTGCCGACCGAGAACTGCTATATAAACGCTCTGATGGATTTTCCCCTTCTTCATTCGACTTCCTCTCTGCCCTAGCTGTGTCGACTGAAGATCCTACTTTATTCCCGTGACTGTGCTCTTCCCAGTGGCTGTGATCTTCCCATAGCTGTGATCTTCTCGTGGCTGTTTTGATCGTGCCCTGGCTGGGAGATTGTGCTGTAGCTATTTTGGGTTGTGTATTTGCTGTGAGGTTCAGCTCCTTCAATTTTCTGTACCCCCTTGCTCTGTAAGTCTAAATTCTTATTGTTATTTTTGTGGTTTGGTAAAATAATATACCATTATCTGAGAATGGTGCTTTCGTGAGGCATAAATTGGAGATATGATCATTTCTGAAATTGAATTACAAAATTATTGGGAGCTGTTTTCCCTTGACAGTAGGCTGATATGTTATCCAGTAGGCTGTTTTCCCATTTTTCTATTTCTAAAGATGAGTTATAAAGGTCTGGATTTGGACTCCCTCCTGCATATGCTGCCCTTTGTTTTCTTGTCATATTAAGTCAATATGATTGTTGGCATAACTTAAAATGAGGGGATTTTCGCATACCAAATTTCAGATTTCTTCAATTTTAGTGGCGTACAATTTTTGTATTGGAATTAGTAAATATTTTCGAAGTCAACTTAGAGCCAACTTAAATCTTTACTTTCCTAAGAAATGACCACTCCTAAAAAGTCTTCTATCACCGAATAGAGTCAAATCGCCTCTAAATAAAGATGCAACTTCGCTAGTAAGAGTTGCCTAATAAATGATGCCTAATGACAGAAAATCGAAGGATGGCATCGAACGATAGACGCGACAATGATCTACAGCGTGATAAAGGAATTATGCAGGTGAGGATTATCTCTTTAATGTATGCTCTATTTCCCTACTTTTAAGTATATACATATTATTTTGAAAAGATAGATAGAAATTATTACTGTATGTGCACACATGATGATTGAATAAAGTCCATATCACTGACAATGAATACATCGCTAAAGATGGCAAACATTGCAAATAAATCAATTGCGATCATAAATTGAGGGGAATAATAAATAAATATTACCTTTTCATTATTGAATTATAATACACTTATAATTTATACATATAAATGCATGAGAAAGGTCGAGAGTGCAAGAACTTTACTGAATTATAACGACAACCAAGCAGTCGGCTGAAAAAGCATTAACGCGTGGTGAACGTACTGACTTGGGAGTCTTTGACCTTGAGGGGTCAGGCCCAAATACTGATACAGATATACTGATACTGAAGCCCTCGACATATTCTGTTACGCCCCCGGACGAGGCCCGTTTATTTGGGCATCAGTACAAGCGAAGGCAAAGGCACGTTGAAGGAGACAACGGGGCTGAACCAAGCGGTTCAGCCCCATGGGGGCCGGCCGGCCCCTTGCTGGCCGGTCCGGGGTCCGGTATAAATATACCCGGACCCCTCTTTTGGTTCTTATGCAATCTATGATCAAGGTATTTCCCTCTTCTTCCTCCTAACCCTAATTTCTCTCTAGCCGTTATTAGCTTCCTTCCTCTTTTCTCCCTCTTTTAGAATTTCGTTCATAACATTTGGTATCAGAGGATCTCCTCCGCCATGGTTACCACTCGCACGCAAGAGGAAATCGCGCGGTTGGAAACCCTAGAGGAAAATTTTGCGGGGTTGTCCGATTCAATGGAACACATGAAGACATCGATGGAAGAACGCATGGACGCTCGCATGGATGAAATCAAAGCACTCTTGGTGCAAAATCTGAGAGGAAAAGGGCCGACGGCCGACGAAAACGGTGGATCCGTGCATACGGGATCGGATAACTCCGGATCTCACCCGGAAATTCCGCCGGGCTTTCAAGGAGGAGCGGGACAAGGGCGTAATCCCTGGACGGGGTCGGGACAGCCGCCAGGAAGTGTCGGCGAGGCCAGTGGAAGCAGATCGGGCGGGATCGGAGCCGCAATAGGCGGACGCGACTTCGGCGTGGGTCGCGACTTCGGCGCGGGCCTGGGCGAGGCCGGCGGAAGCCGATTAGGCGGGATCGGTGCCGCAACAGGCGGAGACGGTGTCGGAAGGGGCCGCGACTTCGGCGTGGGTTTTTGCGGTCCAGGCGACGTCGGCTGGGGCCGATCCGGCTACAGCGCGGTCGGACAGGGCCGTATGGGCCATGGCGACTTCGGCGGGCCACCTGGAGGGCTCGGTGAGGTTGGAGGCGGCAACATGCCGGCTTTCGGACGGGCGGCTGCGACAGGGTTCCCTCCGGGACACATGGGGGGCTCCTACCGAACCCTAGGCCGGTTGGACACGGCGGCCATCTGGGACCGGGAGCACCGTGGGTCGGACAACACCAAGTCCACCCGGGTGCGGGTTATGACCAAGGCTGGCGGGGACAAGGCGCACCAAGGGTGTATCTTCCTCCGAAATTAACGCGTATGAATTTTCCAAGTTTTCACGGAGGGGACGCGTTGGAGTGGATTCACAAGGCCGAGTTGTTCTTTAATTATCAGGATGTTCCGGCGGGGCAGTGGGTGCAGTTGGCGTCCTTCCATCTGGAGGGTGACGCGTTCCAGTGGACTCAGTGGTTCCTCAGGGACAGAGAGTATGTGCCATGGACGGATTTTGTGGAGGGATTTGTGGCTCGGTTCGGGCCTTTGGAGTACGAGAATGTCGAAGCGACTCTGCAGAAGCTGCGACAGAAGGGGACGGTAACTGAATACCGCACGGAGTTTGAGAAACTGGCAAACCAAGTACACTGGGAGGAAAAGACACTTCAGAGCTGTTTTGTGTCGGGCTTGAAGGAACATTTGCGGGATGAGATTCATGCTTACATGCCACGGAGTCTGAACCACGCTATTAGCTTGGCCCGCATTCACGAGGAGCGGTTCAACAGGCAGCGGACCCGCAACTCCGTGAAGTCTGCTACCACGCCGGCGCCAGCCCGGAGGGAATCGGTGGGGGCCGCCGGGAAACCGACGGTGACACGACTTTCATGGGGCGAGCTGCAGGCGCGGAAGGAGAAAGGACTTTGTTTCAACTGTGATGAGAAATTTACGCCGGGTCACAAATGTCAGAAGATCCAAGTGTTTATGCTCCGCCAGGAGGAGGAGGACGAGTTGAGTTCGGAGGAGCCGGATCTAGAAGGGGACTTGGATCTGACGGAGCTTGGTGTTTCGGTGCATGCCATGGAGGGGTGTAGCCCCCCACCGCTCACTATGCGGCTCGGGGGGAGGGTTCGACGGGAACGGGTGACCATCCTGGTGGACAGCGGGAGCACTCACAATTTCATTCATCCAGAGGTTGCTCAGAGGGTGGGGCACGTAGTGGATACCGGGGCTGCCTTCCAGGTCATGGTAGAGGATGGCAGTAAATTACAGTGCCAGGGCATTCTGCGGGGAGTGGAGTTGCGGATGCAAGGCTACGTGGGCCGCACAGATATCTACCTCCTACCCATTCGGGGGTCAGACATGGTTCTAGGGGTTCAGTGGCTACGACAACTGCGGAGGGTTACTTTTGATTGGGATCAGATGACGATGGAGTTTATGCAAGGGGGGCGACAGTTTTGCTTGAAGGGTATCACGTCATCACCTGTGAAGGAAATTGACCTTCGCAGCTTACAACAGCTTGGAGATACAGCGAATTTGATGGCCGTTCTTCTTGGGGTGAGATCAGACGAGGCAGGGCAAGGCGAGGTACCACTCCAGTTGCAGCTGTTGGTTGAAGAGTATGCCGACATCTTCCAGGAGCCGCGTACACTTCCGCCATCACGGTTCCGTGATCATCAGATTGTGCTCAAGACTGGAGTAGAGCCGACCAATGTACGACCGTACAGATATCCACATATGCAGAAGGCCGAGATCGAGCGCAGTGTGCGGGAGATGCTCAATGCGGGCATCATCCGACCCAGCACGAGTTCCTTCTCGGCACCCATCATCCTAGTCAAGAAGAAGGATGGTTCATGGAGGTTTTGTGTAGACTACCGGGCCCTCAACAGTATTACGCTGAAGGATAAGTTTCCGATTCCACTGATAGAGGAGCTGTTGGATGAGTTACATGGTGCGACCCGGTTTACTAAGTTGGATTTGCGATCCGGTTACTACCAGATCCTGATGAAGGAGGAAGACATCCACAAGACGGCTTTCAGGACTCATGATGGTCACTACGAGTTTCTCGTGATGGCCAACGGGTTGACCGGCGGTCCATCCACCTTCCAGGCCAATATGAATGAGATCTTCCGAGAGCTTCTCCGCCGATTTGTGCTGATTTTCTTCGATGACATTCTGATCTACAGTCGGACTTGGGAGGAGCATGTGGACCATGTTGCCCAGGTATTCTCCATCCTACGTAAACACCAGTTATTTGCTAAACGGTCGAAGTGCTCTTTTGGACAGGAAGAAGTTGAATATTTAGGCCATCTGGTCTCCGTGGAAGGGGTTAAGGCGGACCCGAAGAAGATTGCTAGTATGGTCTCGTGGCCGCAGCCTCAGACCATTCGGGCCTTACGGGGCTTCCTGGGCCTCACGGGCTACTACAGGCGCTTCGTTCGTGATTACGGGAAAATCGCTCGGCCACTAACACAGCTCTTACAGAAGGATGCCTTTTCTTGGCATGAGGAGGCTGAGGCGGCTTTTCAGGCGCTCCAACAGGCGGTGACAACTACCCCGGTTCTTGCACTTCCGGATTTCGCCAAGGAGTTCGTCGTGGAGACGGACGCCTCCGGAGTAGGGCTGGGAGCCGTCTTGATGCAGGAGGGGCGGCCGATTGCTTTTTACAGCAAAGCTTTGGCTCCCAGGACATTGGGCCTATCGGCTTATGAGAAGGAGATGCTGGCCATTATTCATGCAGTGGCACTGTGGCGGCCATACCTGCTGGACCGTCATTTTAAAATCAAGACAGATCATCAGAGCTTGAAGCACTTCTTGGAACAACGGGTCTCTTCCCCTCTTCAACAGAAATGGGTGACCAAACTTTTGGGGTACGATTATGAGATTGTTTATCGGCAAGGGAAAGACAATCTGGTTGCGGATGCTCTTTCCAGGTTGCCTGAGGGAGCATTGGCCAGCATATCTGTACCGCGGCTCGAGTCTTTGGATGAGATTCAGGAAGAGGTGCTGCGGGATCCTGAGTTACGAGTTATTCTGGAGGAATTGCGGTCCGCTCGGCCGACCACCCCCGGCTATCATTTGCACCAGGATCGTCTCTACTACCACGGACGGGTGGTCATACCCTCTCAGTCCGCTTGGCGGACGGTGATGATGCACGAGTTCCATTCGACACCGACGGGGGGCCACGCTGGGGTTCTCCGCACTCTGCAGCGGGCCCGGGCTAATGTATTTTGGAAGGGCATGCGGAAGGATATTCAGGCGTTCGTTCGCCAATGTGATGTTTGTCAGCGGCAAAAGTATGAGACCACTTCTCCTGCCGGGCTCCTTACCCCCTAGAGATTCCACACCAGGTCTGGGATACGGTCTCCATGGATTTTATTGATGGGCTACCTCGCTCGAAGGGTAAATCGGTTATTCTGGTGGTTGTGGACAAGTTGTCCAAGTACTGTCACTTCATTGCGCTGAGCCATCCGTACACGGGGGAGTCGGTGGCCACATTATTTGCTCGGGAGGTTGTCCGTTTACATGGCATTCCTCGGGCGATTATCTCGGATCGGGACCCTACTTTTGTTGGCAATTTTTGGCGGGAGCTTTTCTGCTTGCAGGGGACTTCTTTGCGTTTCAGCACAGCTCACCACCCACAGACGGACAGTCAGACGGAGGTCGTAAATCGGAGTGTGGAGACATATCTCCGCTGCTTCGTTATGGAGGAGCCCCGTACCTGGACGAGTTGGCTACATTGGGCCGAGTATTGCTTCAACACATCCTATCACTCGGCGAGCAAGCTCACCCCATTTGAGGTGGTGTACGGCCGACCTCCACCCTCTCTGAGCAGTTATGAGCCGGGCAGCACTGCGGTAGCCGCCGTTGACCGCGCACTCCGCGATCGTGACCGCACACTCGCCACATTGCGGGAGAATCTGCGGGCAGCTCAGGATCGGATGAAGACTCAGGCAGATAAGCACCGGACGGAGCGGGAGTTTCAGGTGGGGGATGAGGTTTTTCTCAAACTTCGTCCCTATAGGCAGCTGTCCGTCGCCCAGCGGACGAATCAGAAGTTGGCACCCCGTTACTATGGTCCCTTCCGGATCACCCGGCGGGTCGGACCCGTCGCTTACACTTTGTCTTTACCAGAGGGGTCGAGGATTCACCCCACCTTTCATGTCTCCTTGCTGAAACGGAAGATTGGCGATGCTGTTCAGGCGAGCTCGGTGTTGCCTGAAGCTACTACTGGGGGCGAGCTGCGGCCGATTCCTGAGGATATTCTAGTGGTTAAGTGGAAGCGCCGAGGCACGGCGTACTGTCCAGAGCTGCTGGTCAAATGGAAGGATCTTTCTCCCGAGCACAATACTTGGGTGGACCTGCTGGAGTTTCGGGAGCTTTACCCCGACTACCAGCTTGGGGACAAGCTGATTTTTGATGGGGAGGGGAATGTTACGCCCCCGGACGAGGCCCGTTTATTTGGGCATCAGTACAAGCGAAGGCAAAGGCACGTTGAAGGAGACAACGGGGCTGAACCAAGCGGTTTAGCCCCCTCTTTCTGAAATCGGCCAAGGGGGGCTGAACCGGTTTCGGTTCAGCCCCATGAGGGCCAGCCGGCCCCTTGCTGGCCGGTCCGGGGTCCGGTATAAATATACCCGGACCCCTCTTTTGGTTCTTATGCAATCTATGATCAAGGTATTTCCCTCTTCTTCCTCCTAACCCTAATTTCTCTCTAGCCGTTATTAGCTTCCTTCCTCTTTTCTCCCTCTTTTAGAATTTCGTTCATAACATATTCTCATTATGAATGTAAATCAATAAAAAGGATTTTTATTGATATATTGAAAATGAACATATTTGCATATTACTTATGAACATAGATACATATATACTCATTTTGAACATATTTTTTCCTTATGAACATATAAGCATATTGTTACTGTTTCATTTTACTTGTATGTATAGCAGTTAAAGATATAAATTCTCACGTAGTCTTTATTAAAGACTAATCCTTTATGTTGCTAAATTTTTAGGATCCGCTCAACGTCAATCCAACTATCCCTAATAATTCTCAGGCTGAAGGATCGAGAAGAATAAGAGATCACGTGTGATTTAATAGTATCAATATCTATATGTACTCTTCCTTGTATCTGATGTAACGAAAGAAATAAAAAGTTTATGTTCTGTACGTTATGTAAACTCATTGTGCTTTATGATAATATGCTGTGCTATATGTGGACTGAAATACTGTTTATGATACTGTATAAATTGTGATGGTCTTTGGGCCGTGACAAGGTATGTGCTCGTACCCATGAGAATCCACCGTAGGATTTAGTAACGCCGTTTTGGGTTACGCTCCTCGTAGAGGAATGCAACTACTATGATCACATCTGGATCTATAATTGTGTAATAGCTCTAAAATATCGTGATGTTAACAAATATGATTAATTAATCACGAGTAATATTTGGATTTGCGATATACTCCCTGCAATGGAGTGTGATATCATGATTAGCGTATTTGGATTTGTGATAACTCTAATACGAGATAGATTCCCCGTAGTAATGCTAATATTGTGATAACAGATATGAATTTGGAATCATGAGAATTACTCCGATGTGAGATAGATACAATGAATCCATGAAATTGCGGAATACGATCGCTATGTGATTTATGCACATGATTTATAGTGCTACTGTAGCTTGGGTTGTGATTACCTCAGGCTTGGATGAGCTTTGGCGAGTCTTCGTGGCTGTGATTGCTTGGTTAACACTCAATTGGATGGTGAGTCTAAAGGCTTAATTGTAGTGCTTAGCCCTGTAATGTGCTTGGTCGGTTGAGAAATTATGCAGATGCCTTTAGTGCCATATTGGATTGAATTGATCGGGTTACGCATGTTGGAGTTATGCGTATTAATCCTTTAGTAGAGTCTTTATATGTGAGTGGGTTTAGTCCCACATCTTGTATTAGAGTTTATGAGTCCTTTGTAATGTTATAAATAGCCCCTATACGAGATGAATAAAATAGCACTTTCCATTTCTTTCTAACATGGTATCAGGGTCTAAGATCTGAAACCCTAAATTTTTTTTTCCTACTCTCTGATTTCCGCCAGACCTCCGTCTCTCGCTCTCGTTTTTTTCCGTCAGCCGCGTTTGCGAGGGCTCACGTCAAGCCGGCCCCTTCCCGCTCCCGTCGAGGGAATCACTGTTTGATTCCATCGACGGGAGTGGCCTCTGCCTTCGACGAGGAGGACTCCTCTGCTCCTGCCTGTCGTAACGCTCGATCCCGTCGAGCCATCTTCATCGACCGCTGCTTCTCCCGTCTTCGTCGACGACGCTTCTGCCGATCGACGACGACTGCTGCCGGTCCTTCCTCTTCTCCTGTCGACGCGAGCGGCTCCTGCTCCGGCTCCTATTCCCTCTTCTGCGTCGTCTTCTCTTGCTCCATCGACGGGTCGATCTACTGCTTCGACGCCTCCGACGATGCTTCTTCTTCGACGATGCTGTTTCTCCATCGATGCTGTTCCTGGAACTGCACCTTTGCTTCTTCTCCGTCCTCCTGCGTTCACTGCTAAGGTGTCGCTGGTGCTTCTCTCGACTCCTGTAGATCTTCTCCGATCTGCTCTCGTCATTCATGCCTCCAGATCCCGTGCATCTCTGCCGCTGGAGCTTCTCCCGGCTCCGATCCCTCCTGCTTCCGCCGTGTGCTGCACTGTCTGCGACTTCGACGCCCGTCTGCTCCAGCCTATCCTTTCTTTCCGCTCGCCGGCTGCTGAGTCTGGTGCGTCTCCTGTCTGAGCCGGATCCCGCTATTCCCGTCGTCTATCCGGGTCAATATTCTGGCCGCCGATCATCTACTTCAGCCGCTGCAATTAATTTCAGCTGCTGCCCTTGGTTTCTGACAATCCCAGTAGTTGCCGCCTCTTCCGGGGGATGATCTCTTGCCACAAATGAAGTTTCATGCTAGTTTTCAGTCATTTTTTGTGTGTCTTTAATTGTCCTTGTTTGTATTTGCTTAGTGGTCTTGTTATGCCTATATGCACGTGGTGTTCACGTGAGGGGGAGTGTTTGGGATGAATGAGTCTCGGATGATCTTCCCCGACCTTTTGCCTTCGTTCCACACGGCCCCTAGGCTTGTTGTATGTCGTTTGCGTCTCCCCTTGTTTTCTTTCGATTGGTCGTGTGTTGGGGACGCGTCTGATGCTGGTTGTTCTAAATCTCAGCGGGTTGTACCGTGTGGGACCGTGTCGCGTGGGACTGTGTCGTGTGGGACCGTTGTTGTGCGGATTATCCCCGACAGATTATCCCCGACGGATTATCCCCGGTTGCCCGGTTGATGATTTGCTCCACATCTTTCGTTCTCTGTCGCATGTTGTGTGTGTTGGTGATGTTGGTTGACCGGTTTCCAGTGAGTCTGCGTCGTGTGTGGGTCCTGCGTCGTGTGTGGGTCAGTGTCGTGTGTGGCTATGTCCCCGACTTGATTCCCCGGTTTGGTATTTCCCCCGGTGGCTCATCTGATGTTTTGTCCCACATCATCCACCTCCTTTGCCGTTAGTTTGTTATGTCCAAGCTGAAGGGTCTGAAGGGTCCCCCTTCAGCTTGAGGGGGAGTGTTGGAGTTATGCGTATTAATCCTTTAGTAGAGTCTTTATATGTGAGTGGGTTTAGTCCCACGTCTTGTATTGGAGTTTATGAGTCCTTTGTAATGTTATAAATAGCCCCTATATGGGATGAATAAAATAGCACTTTCCATCCATTTCTTTCTAACAACGCATATGTTATGTGGTATTTTATACTACCCTTGATGCACCTGGATGGGCGTGAACATTCATATGTGTGATTGATGGCTAGATTCCTTGATGGTTTGGATGTCTTCATGGATAGATGACATGATATCCCCTTTTTACTTGCGATGTACTAGGGCCTAACACACTTGTTTAAGGACATGCTTATGCTTGTGATTGTTGGATCGTGAACAGGCTGTGTCGCACCCACATCATGTAGTTTGGCAGGAAAATGACCTATTGGTATGAGGTGCCGTTTGCATGGTGACTGCGAAACGGGAACATACCGAGCCGCATCTGCACCATTTAGTTCGATATTAAAAGGACCTATTGGTATGAAATACCGTTTGCATGACAGAGGCAATGATAATGGTAGACCATTATACTGGCAATAGAGGAACGGGGACGAGGTCAGCTGCACCCGCATCATGTAGTTTGGTAGGCAAAAGACCTATTGGTGAGACCCGTCATTTGCTTGGCGACTGAGCAACGGGAACAGGCTGTACCACACCCGCTCCCGCACTCGCACCCACACTATGTAGTTCAACATGAGAGGGACCTTTTGGTAATGCTGTTTACATGGGAAAGACCATGAAGGACTGGACCGATTGTCTCACAGGGTAAATGCTCATGTGTATTTTGGGGGTTTGTATACTCTATCGTTTGGGTGTCATGAGAGCAGTAAACATCAATGTATAGCTGATGGTTGGCCTAAGGGCAATATCACATGGGCTTGAGCATAGATAAAAGCTGAAGGGCCTATTGAGATATAGGTATAACCTGTCATACCTGTAACATGTAGTTCTGCACGAAAGGACCTTTTGGCCTGACCTGCGGCAGCTTCAATGTTTTAAATATCGGATGTCGACGACATATCGGATTGAGTTTTTAAATGTCGAATGTCGAAAGTCGGAGACATGCAAAGATATTTTAATTATCAGATTTCCATGTCTTCTAAATAAATTTTTTATTTTTATGTATACTAACTATAATTATATCTTATAAAAATAGAAAAATAATATAACAAATAGATAAAAAATGAGCCATTTATATTACGAAATAAAATCGAATAGTATCTAAGATAAAATATTATTTACAAATACAAAATGATACATTATAAAATATATTTAATAGTATACAATAATTTTATTTTGATAACAATAAGTTTATTGCAAATAAAGAAGATTTAAATATTTTCATATTTTTTGTAATATGAAATTAAAAAATTGTGAAACAATTATACAAAATTGGTTGTAAGAATAAAACGTTAAAAAAAAGTGAAACAATAAGTCTAATCGATTTAAAAATACCTAATATAATATGCATAGGTGATTTAAACATATGTTGCTAGTCTGCTAATATAACATAAAATAAAATAGCGGACGATATATTTAAAAGTCGCGTCGGTCGATATATCGGAAAAAATCAGACATGTCGACCTATATTTTACAAAATGACATAATTTCTTTTTTTTAGAAAAAATATCATTTTGCCCTAAAAAATGACATGTCGGACATGTCGGAGGACTTTTAAAACAATGGGTAGCTTAAGACATGGTAGTCCGTTATTAGGATTAGAGTTGTATGAATAGGACATTCGTACTCTCCTCATGATTGCATAATATGCTCCCTTTCTTTAATGTTCAATATAGAGACGTGCTTGCGTATGCGCCACCTCACCTTTTTGTATGTTTGCTGCTTTAATTGTTGTTATTGTGAAGTGCTGATCTGCAAGGATTGGTGTTCCCGGGGTACGCTTGGATGCCTAGGGAGAGGGGGATCGTTACATAGTTTTTGGTCAGCTTCGACTGACCCTCGTTTTCTGCTCATTCGTATTTAGTTGCAGGGTCTTGCACGTGCTTGGAATCACTTTGCTGCCAAATAAGAAAAGATAGAAGTGTTTTATTGCATTCTTTTATATACTTTACAATTGATGTATCGGTCCTCATGCCCTAAATATCAGTGGATGTATGTAATGACTTTGAGGCCTTATCTTGTAACGTGGCTAATGATAATGTACATTGTTAGGTCATGGACATTCTCTTATAAAAGTTTTTAGCTTCCTCATTGTTGGTCATGAGTGGATTTGATATTAATTACCCAGATCCCTCGTCACATCACACCCTATATGTCGCAATCAGATCACACTGTCACATATCTTAAAGTACTATGATAACGGGACACGAAACCCGCATTCGCGACCCGCTAATCAGACTCGCCAGCCCACCAACCCACTTTCTGCAAGCTCCTCTGACACGGTACATAGCTTGCTTCTTAGGCCGCCTCCGAGATGACAAGTTGACCAAGATGCACATCTCGTTCGTGCAACTGTCCATCTAGCTTTCCTCTCTCGCTGAGTGTCGCGTGGCACACCCGTAGTGATAACTCTAATACGAGATAGATTCCCCGTAGTGATGCTAATATTGTGATAACAAATGTGAATTTTGAATCATGAGAATTACTCTGATGTGAGGTAGATACAATGAATCCATGAAATTGCGGAATACGGTCGCTATGTGATTTATGCATATGATTTATAGTGCTACTGTAGCTTGGGTTTGTGATTACCTCAGGCTTGGATGAGCTTTGGCGAGTCTTCATAGCTGTGATCGCTTGGTTAACACTCAATTGGATGGTGAGTCTAAAGGCTTAATTGTAGTGCTTAGCCCTGTAATGTGCTTAGTCGGTTGAGAAATTATGCAGATGCCTTTAGTGCCATATTAGATTGAATTGATCGGGTTACGAATACGTTATGTGGTATTTTATACTACCCTTGATGCACCGGGATGGGCGTGAACATTCATATGTGTGATTGATGGCTAGATGCCTTGATGATTTGGATGTCTTGATGGATTGATGACTTGATATCCCCTTTTTACTTGCGATGTACTAGGGCCTAACACACTTGTTTAAGGACATGCTTATGCTTATGATTGTGATTGTTGGATCGTGAACAGGCTGTGCGCATTATGTAGTTCGGCAGGAAAATGACCTATTGGTATGAGGTGCCGTTTGCATGGTGACTGCGAAACGGGAACAGACCGAGCCGCATTTGCACCATGTAGTTCGATATGAAAAGGACCTATTGGTATGGCATACCGTTTGCATGACAGAGGCAATGATAGTGTTAGACTATTATACTAGCAATAGAGGAACGAGGACGAGGTCAGCTGCACCCGCATCATGTAGTTTGGTAGGCAAAAGACCTATTGGTGATACCCGTCGTTTTCTTGGTGACTGAGCAACGGGAACAGGCTGTACCACACCCGCTCCCGCACTCGCACCCACACTATGTAGTTCAACATGTGAGGGACCCTTTGGCAATGTTGTTTACATGGGAAAGACCATGAAGGACTGGACCGATTGTCTCACAGGGTAAATGCTCATGTGTATTTTGGGGGTTTGTATACTCTATCGTTTGGGTGCCATGAGAGCAGTAAACATCAATGTATAGCTGATGGTTGGCCTAAGGGCAATATCACATGGGCTTGAGCATAGATAAAAGCTGAAGGGCCTATTGAGATATAGGTATAACCTGTCATACCTGTAACATATAGTTCTGTACGAAAAGGGCCTTTTGGCCTGACCTGCGGTAGCTTAGGACATGGTAGTCCGTTATTAGGATTAGAGTTGTATGAATAGGACATTCATACTGTCCTCATGATTGCATAGTATGCTCCCTTTCTTTAATGTTCAATATAGAGACGTGCTTGCGTATGCGACACCTCACCTTATTGTATGTTTACTGCTTTCATTGTTGTTATTGTGAAGTGCTGATCAGCAAGGAATGGTGTTCCCGGGGTTACGCTTGGATGCCTGGGGAGAGAGGGATCGTTACATAGTTTTTGGTCAGCTTCGACTGACCCTCATTTTCTGCTCATTCGTATTTAGTTGCAGGGTC
This sequence comes from Dactylorhiza incarnata, assembly GCA_033032865.1. Classification (NCBI taxonomy): domain Eukaryota; kingdom Viridiplantae; phylum Streptophyta; class Magnoliopsida; order Asparagales; family Orchidaceae; genus Dactylorhiza; species Dactylorhiza incarnata. The sequence continues at coordinate 2,056,521 of JAWHQI010000260.1, forward strand.
TTGCACGTGCTTGGAATCACTTTGCTGCCAAATTAGAAAAAGATGGAAGTGTTTTATTGCATTCTTTTATATACTTTACAATTGATGTATCAGTCCTCATGCCCTAAATATCAGTGGATGTATGTAATGACTTTAAGGCCTTATCTTGTAACGTGGCTAATGATAATGTATATTGTTAGGTCATGGACATTCTCTTATAAAAGTTTTTAGCTTCCTCATTGTTGGTCATGAGTGGATTTGATATTAATTACCCAGACCCCCCGTCACATCACACCCTATATGTCGCAATCAGATCACACTGTCACATATCTTAAAGTACTATGATAACGAGACCCGAAACCCGCATTCACGACCTGCTAATCTGACTCACTAGCCCACTTTATACAAGCTCCTCTGACACGGTACATAGCTTGCTTCTCGGGCCGCCTCCGAGATGACAAGTTGAGAAGGACAGTTCCCCCCGTGCTCTTCTTTCCCGTACGCCACACGACACCCACCGAGATGCTCCCCACCGTAAGTCTTATCGAGATGCTCCCCACCGTACCATGATGCTCAATACCTCAGTGAGAAGCCTCAGCTTGTCTCTGAGAAGCAAATCTTCCATTTCCCTAGACATATAAATTCTTCTACACTACTAACTGACTTGCACCCAATCTTTCCTCGATCCAACCATATATATCGTGGGCCACGTGCCAATTTCTACCCTGACATTGTATAGGTTGCCTTGATCAACTAGAAGAGAAGGACAGTTCCCCTGCACGAGACTCCACTAGTGGGAGCCTCCACTACTAACTGATGTGACTCAGTGCACTCACATATATATAACATAATTTGAGTACAATGAAGGACCAATTTTTTCTCTTCGCCTTCTCTGGTCTCTCTTTCTTCCAACCTACTTGGAAACGAGAGACCTAGAGCCAATTCTGGATGGGGAGCTCAATCAGCGAGCTCTCGGGTGTGAGGTGGGATCTCCGGCAATCGCCGACCACCTTCGTTGTTCTTAGCCAGCGAACCAGTAGGGTCAGCCCCGCCCGCGAACAGTTCAGGTCTAACACGCATTGTGTATTGAATACTCTGATGTTCAGTTTGGAAATTCCTAGTTACCATCTTATAATACTCTTTTTGTGTAAGTTATATGCTAAGGGGCCCGACCGGACCATATTATACGTTGAATACAGGCGGGGTATTATATTACTCTCCTCCTCAGCAAGCTCGCGGCCACTACTATTAATTGTCCACCGGCACCCCCGACACTTCCAGCTCCTAATTGACCCATCATGGAATACATGAGATTTCCACACCCCGCTGTGAACATCCCCCGACCTACCTCCGCAGGATTGAGATTTCGGTGTTCGACGGAATCGACCCCCTCAGTTGACTAGCCTGCATCGAGTACTTTTTTGAATTCCAATCCACCCCTGCCAACCAGAAGGGTCCCATGACGACTATCTATATGGAGGTCCATGCATGCCACTGGATGTGTTGGATGCGCCAACATGTCCTTGATCTCTCCTGACCCACCTTGAAGGAGGAACTCCTCTGCCGTTATGACACGCACCAAGCGGGCAATGCCTACGAGCGTCTTTATTCCATTTGACAGTCCGACACCGTCACCACCTACATCACAAAGTTCATTGAGGTTGCCACACACGTCACCAGACTATCCACTGACCATTATTTTGGGTATTTCCTAGCGGCCCGCAACCTCCCCATCCGCCCGCGCCTTCGCATCCATAACCCTTCTAGTCTCTCCCACGCCATGGAGCAAGCTCATTGCCTCGACAAGAAACTCTACGTGGCCTGAATGCCTTCGTCTACTTGACTACCCCACCCGTCACTGCCACCGCCGAAACCTCAACCACCTCTCGATTGCTTGGATCACCCACCTCTACCTGGACCACCATTGATCGGCCCGCCGCTACTGCCGCCACCAATTCCGCCACAATCTCAACAGGTTACACCACCCCAACGTTTAACTCACCAGGAGTACCTCGCTCCGCCGGAAGTACCTCAATTTTCGTTTCCACCAGTCATACTCGCCCACACGCCAATGCCCTCGAAGGGACTTGTGCTTGCTGCTCGGTGCCTCATACGAGGATCCCGACTTCACTGACTTAGATTCTCTGACTCATTACCCATAGGATATTCCTCTTCTCAACTATTTCCTACTAAAAAACAAACAAATTAAGGGTGCCCAACCAACATAAATGCTAAAATACTTTAGTTGAAATACACATCTACTCGTTATTGCAGGCTGCCAAAAAAGTCCCATTGGAACCGCTTGACTCATTACCCATAGGATAACAAAGTACCCCAAACCTCCAACTGGGTTGCAAACCTTAGTTGCAACCTCCAAAGGAAGCCACCGGACGAGACATGCATCATTAATTGCAAAATCTATTCCAACCTAAAACTGGCACAAGCTTCTAACTCGGAACTACTGCAAACAAAGATTGTTCATAATCCTTATTAATTGCCGAAATTAATGATTCGAAGGACCCTGACAACCACTAACCTCATCATGAAGGAATAGAGAAACATAGATTTCCCAGAAATAGAACCAAACCTCATACTAGGGAACATCATATGAATCTTTTATTTAAACTAAATCACAAAAACTAAAACTCCTAAACGAAAAACACTAAATTGAAAGTCAAATTTCAATCTGTTCATCTTGATCCATACAACTTATATTTTTTGACTACTGTTGATTTTGAGATTTGCATCATTCTTTTTCATGAAGACCATGTGCAATACCAGGCTTATAAAAGCTTCATTAAAATAACCAAATTGATTAAATAAAATACCTTTGGAGATTCTTTGTGTATCTTGGTTGAATGGTTGTATTCAAAAGCTGCACTGCTTTGTGGAAACTAGTAAATCATTTGCACTTCTACTCAATAAATTTGGATAGTTTTAGTACTTTACATAGCGTTCAGGGTTTAAGGATCTCTTATATTTGAAGCTTTTTAGATTATGCTAAATAATTTTCCTTGAATTCCCTGTTAAAATTCAACTATATATATATGGATGGTATAACCTGTAAATGCTAATTCTCGGTGGTGTTCTTGGTATTTTTCAGGAGGAGGGTCATGGATTTTGACTTGCTCGATTGGGAGTTTGAAGAGGTTATTTTCCCTTCATTTTAAACAAAAATGTGTATCTAAGATAGTTTAACATGGATATCACAGAATATTTATTCTCCAATGAATTAAATGGATACATATCAACCTCCTTACAATTGTGAATTAGATGAAATGTATAAACGTTATGTGACAAAGCTTATGGAGTAGAGCTTGTTTTGTGCGGCATGCCTGCCATGATGTTTTGAACTTTTGATTACATTCAAGCCGCAAAGTTGTGTGAAAATTTCATTTACGTTTAAATTCTATTATTATAATCACTTATTGCACCCACTTGTTGCTTGAATTGTCTCTCTTTTTCTTCCATTTTCTATTAGAACTTGTTACTCAAAACTGTGCTCATCCATACTCTGTAAACTAAGGATTTAATTTTTCCCAAGCACCTTACCTTGTCTATAGAGCCTCAAGAATCTTAATCTGTGAGTTAAGGATCCCTTATTCTGAAGTCTCTCACAATATCTTTTTCTCCTTTTAAGTTCTATCATCATTTTCTTCTCCTTTTATTTTTAAATTCCAAAATTTCCAAGTAATCCTCCCATCTTCATGCTTTGTTTAGCTCGAGGCCGTGCCCATGCCACTGACTCTAATTCTATATTAGTGTAAATTATTCTCTTCTTGCATCTCTCTATTTGTCTCCCTCGCTCTGTAAGTAACTTTGGGAGATTGCCTGTTTTGATAAGCCTGCCTGTCATTATTTATAATATCAAACTAGTTAAAACATATTGAAAATTTTAACAATTTAGCCATACCATACATTATATTGCATGCTATACTGAGCTTGCTTTATTTTCTTTGGATTCCTAGACGTTAATCAATTGGATGAAACACCTATCGATTTCATCATCATTAGCTTGATCCAGACTATTTGGAGTCAACTTCATGGCGCCTATTTCTCCATGCATTTATGTTAGAGTTTGTAATATTTGTTCCTTTAATTCTGTGCAAAATATTTACACATTAGTGTAAATTCACTTTATCTGCCAATTTTATGGGTGCATCTTCTGCGGTCATTCTCATACCATGCAAAGCTATTGTTCACTAATCTATCTGCAATTGTTTCTACTCCCATCATCTTTCTAGATGTTGGTACAGTTATTTATTAATCTATCCTTTCTAGTTTTAAAGGACATCCATCCTAGCATTCTTATTCTTCCTCACTTTGTTTGACTATTAGGGACTTCTTTTTCACTCAGCGCTCATGTTCACATAGCATAACTAGTTTATTCATAGTTGAATTTATGAGTCCTGGTTGTCCTTTGATCACATGGCATTCATAAAGCACACAAATATATCTTCGACTTTTCTTTGTAAGCTTCTCAATAAACAATAGATGAGAAGCTACCTTTACTTTTGCTAGCGTGGGAAAATACTCTATATTTGGTGTGCGGCATATGCTTGCTTAGTTGTAACTTAGAACAATGTACTCTATATTTGGTGTACTCTATAATGAATACACGGGATCTCAATTGAATAAGGTACACAAAAGAGTATTACCATCTCTCCAACACTGAGATTTACCAATCTTGTGGTCATTCCTGAGGAAGTTTACATTTATGAATCTCCAAAACTGAAAATCACGTGACCTTAGAAATTTTGAAATACTTGGACACCACCTTAGTATTTTTCTGTAACTCACCTATTATCGGAATTGAGTAATTCATATTAATGTGTCATCATATTGGAATTATCCACAACTTCCTTGTCAACTCTCAGGCTGATTTTTGATGAAAAACAATCCATAATGGCATGGCAAGAAAACTTTATCAGATTTTTTTCCATTCCCTCGGACTTATTTTTCTCAGAAAATATTATCTGCTTGGATTTCCAGTTCACAACTCTGCTATAAATTCATGACCCAATATAAGCCTTTCACAACCCCAATTACATTCATATTATGATCCTGGATCAAGTCTCTTTCCGCTGACATAAAAAAAATTAGATCTACTAGTAGGAATTTGTTACAATCCATAGATCATAATGATTCGATGGAGCTGGCGGAGTCAGGGAGCTCGAGGGAAAGTTACCTCCCTAACGATAATTAAAGAAAGAGCTAAAAAAAGGGCAGCCCGGTGCACAAAGCATCCCCGCGCAGCGAGGGTCCGGGGAAGGGTCCCACCACAAGGGTGAAATGTAGGCAAACCTTACTAAAAAAAGAGCTATGAGGGAAAAATTAGATAGCTTCTTGCTTATGATTTTCATGCCCTAAAGCCCTTCAAATAGAATTTATATGAAATGATATTTGTAATTAAATCTACATTCTTTGACTATTTATAAAATACTAAAAGACAAATAACTATAATAACACAAGTACTTAAAAACACAAAATGGAGCATAACTAGCTCAAGGACTGAACCCATAAAGTCGAACATAATTGAATTCATGTTTTCATGGTTTTGTGTGATTAAGGAATAATTCTTTGAACACAAATGCTCACGCATCAAATTCACCCACCTTTGAGAGGGTAAGAGGATGATTGATTAAAACAGTCAAATGCCAATCATGTACCTGATTCTCCAATCAGATTCCCAATTGGACAACCACAATAATAACAAACTGTTGGAAATCAGAAAACCTTGATTGTTTCATTTAGTGTACACTCCTTAATATTTAGGAGTGAGAAAATACAGTAGACAAAACAAATAAATCATAAACTTCAACCCTCCCCCTCAAGTTGGGATTGTGATGTCTGCCAAACCCAACTTGCCTATAATGTTCTGAAAGGCTCTCTGACTCAACCCCTTGTTAAGAACGTCAGCCAGTTGTTGATCAGAGGGAACAAATGGAGTGCTCACAACTCCCCTTACTATGTTTTCCTTGATGAAATATCTGTCAACTTCAACATGTTTAGTGCGGTCATGCTGAACAGGATTGTGCACAATGCTGATAGCTGCCTTGTTGTCACAACAAAGTCTGATAGAGCTCCTGCTTTGAATCCCATTATGGACCGAATCCACATTCCTTCACATATCCCATGAGTCATAGCTTTGAATTCCACTTCAGCACTAGACCTGTGTACATATTGTTTTTTGCTTATACAGGTTACCAAATTATTTCCAACCAGGGAACAATATCCAGAAGTGGATCTTCGGTCATCAACAGATCCCGCCCAGTCAGCATCTGTGAAAATTTCAATGGTTAACTCTTTACTTGGGGTGAACAAGATATCTTGTCCAGGAGATGATTTGAGATATCGTAAGATCCAGTGGGTAGCATCCATGTGGCGTGACCTAGGAGAATGCATGAATTGATTGATAAACCCAACAACATAAAAGATATCTGAGGGGGGCATGGGATAGGTATATAAGCCTCCCTTCTAGCCGTTGAAACTCAGTGATAGCCACAATAACTTCTCCATCATCTCTCCCCAATTTATGGTTGACTTCAATTGGGGTATTAGCAGGTCTACACCCATTCATCTCCGATGTCTCAAGCAAGCCAAGGATGTACTTCCTATGAGAGATAAAGATCCCGTGCTTGGATCTGGCACTTCAATGCCCAGGAAGTACTTGAGATTCTCAAGATCTTTTACCTCGAATTCGCTTGCCAATATTGTTTTCAGATTTTGGATCTCCTCCATGTCATCGCTAGTTATGACAATGTCGTCCACTTAGACAATAATAGCGGCCAATTTTCCTTGCCTGTGCTTTATAAACAATGTGTGGTCAACATTGCTCTGAGTGTAACCAAATATCATCATGGCTCTATGAAACCTTCGAAACTAAGCTCTAGGAGATTGTTTTAGGCCATATAGAGTCATCTTCATCTTGCAAACCTTTCCCTCAGATCCTTCAACGACAAGACCTAGAGGTAGAGACATGTATACCTCTTCTTCCAAATTCCCATGGAGGAAGGCATTCTTCACCTCTAACTAACTGAGATTCCTCCCTTTGCATACTGCACATGAGAGCAGGATTTTAATGGAATTCACCTTTGCTACAGGAGCAAATGTTTCCTGATAGTCAATCACAGTAGTTTGAGTATAACATCTGGCCTCCAATCTAGCTTTATAACGTTCAACAAGACCATGAGAGTTTTGCTTCATTGAGAAGATCCACTTACACCCAACAACAGTTTTTCCTTGAGGAAGATGAACCAGATCCCACATGCAATTTTTTTCAAGAGCCTTCATTTCTTCAAGCATACCATCCTTCCACTTTTGGTGCTCCAGAGCTTCCTGCCAAGAAGAGGGGATGAATATGAAAGACAGAGAGGTGACAAATACTCTATGCGAGGAAGACAAAGAGTCATAAGTCACATAATGAGATATGGGATGCTGAGTGGATGCACGGTTACCTTGAGGACCAGATGATGGATCTGGTTTTGGATCTGGTATGGTGGGCAGAGCCTGAGTATTTGTGACCCCGCGTCTTCGAGTATAGACCAACAAAGGAGGAGGCCGAGGGGGCAAAGACGATGGTAGAACTACCAGACTAATAAGATGAGTAGGACTAACATGCTGATATGAAGGCGCAATAAGTAGATGAATAGAGAGAGCTCACTTCCATGGTAGTAGACTCCCCCTGAAGTGAATTCCCATAGTTAGATCCAGATTCATGAAAGGTGTCATCCATAGAGAGGTCTTTCGGGTCACAGGATGAAAACACTTATACCCTTTTTGGGCTAGAGAATAGTCGATAAAGACATAGCACAACACACATGGGTCAAGTTTTGAAGTGTGATGAGTTGAAGTAAGCCCTTTTAAGGAGTTAAATAACCCATTATAAAGGCCCACTTATAAGGCCCAATCTTCCTCCTTGTATTTAGTCCCACGTCTCTAATCTTGTATTAGGTTTCCCTCCTTTGTGAATATATATGGGAGCATTGCAATCTATGGAAATATATACATATTGAAATAACATTTTATTTCATTTCTTGACCTTGTATCAGAGCAATTATCTTGTCATCATTCCTGCTTGGACTTTATCCCGCGCGTGGCTTCTCCTGTTTCCCGTCTCTCATAGAGCTGTTCGGGACGATCCCGACTGCTCCTCTCATCATCGACCTCAGTGTCGAGCTTTCCTGCGAGTTCCTGCAAAGATCTTCAGAGCTCGGCGAGCTATTCGACCTTTTCTGCAAGTCCTACGAGATCGCGAGCTATTCCTGCGATCTTACCTTGCACAAGTTCTGTCTTTCCAAGTGTTTTTCAACGAGCTCTTCCATCGTCCAATCGATCTTTCCTCTGCAGCGAGCTCTTTCCCTCTACAACGAGCTCTTCCGTGCGCTCTTCCAGCTTCTTGGCGAGCTTTCCTTTGCAGCGAGCTCTTCCAGCGTGCAGAGAGTTCTTCTAGCGCGTGCGAGATCCCCTCTGTAGCGAGCTCTTCCAGCGTATATGGCGAGCTCCTCTAGCCTGCAACGCGATCCCTTCCAGCGCCTTCTTTCGGCAGCGTGTTCATCCCGCACGCACTATATCGGGTTCCACGTGTAAGCTCCATCTCCACGCGAGCTCTTCCAATCAGTGGACTCCTTTGGTTTAGGGTTGGCGAGCTCTTCCTCCACTAGACTTCCGTATTTGCATATTTCAGCGCACCCTTTCCTGCTGTTTGTAGTTACCCTTTTTGGAAGATTCTTCGAATACACCTGTTGAGTTATCCTCGAATTTCGGCGTTCAGTCCTCTCCAATCAAGCCTCCTCCACTTGTTGATCTTCCTTGAATCCTTGGCTCTTCTAGTTCCTTTCATATTACAACTATTCCTTTGGACGGTTCAAACTATCTTGAGTGGTCCCGCGCCGCTCAACATGCAATTCACAACCATCAACTGTATGTGTACATTGATGGGACCGTAGTTCAACCTCCTGTCACTGACCTCTCATGGAGAAAGTGGGATGCTGATAACTCTTTAGTGGTCTCGTGGCTTCTCCACTTTATTTCTCCTTTGGTCTATCACAGTTACATGCTCATGGACTCTGCCTTTGAGATTTGGACTCAGGCACGAGAGACATTGTTGAAGCCATGCGATCTCAAAGAATTGAAGCCATGCGGTCTCGAGCCAGCGGTCTGTGCGGTCTCCCAGAATAAGACCGCGACTTCTCCTCAGATGTGCGAGATCGCGCCGTATGAAGATCAGCGGTCTCCAGCTCCATCAAATAACGGTCTGATAACCACGGTCTGTGCGGTCTCCCAGCATCAGACCGCGCCTTCTCCTCAAAAGTGCGAGATCGCGTCGTATGAAGATCAGCGGTCCCCAGCTCCATCAAATAACAGTCTGATAACCGCGGTCTGTGTGGTCTCCCAGTATCAGACCGCCGCTTCTCATCAGATATACCAGATCGCTTCATGTGAAGAGAAGCGGTCTGGTACCCCCGGCATCTCCCTTACGGGGAGTGTTCGACGGAGTGGTCTCACGATCAGTTGGCCTCCTCTGTCACACGACCTTCCTCCTGTCGTGTGACTGCCCGTCTTCTCTCCAGACCGCGGAGGTCGCTGCGGTCTCGTTCTCCCTGACCGCCTGACCGCCTGACCGCCCAGCTTGCTTTGTGTATTGTATTTGTATTTAGTCCCACATTGTGTATTTGTATTTTCCTCTTTCCCTCCTAGTCTATATAAAGGAGGAAATACTCTTGTAATACTTAGATTTTTGGAAATAAATTTTTCAAGTTCTCACATGGTATCAGAGGCAGCAACGATCCTTGTGTTGTGAGCTCTCTTTTCGGCCGGTCTCTCTTTCTCCAGACCGCGCGATCTCCCTTATTTTCGGCCTTCTAGCCGCGGGACCGCGCGATCTGTCTTTCATCTTGCCGATCTCTTCTCATGGGTACCCCTTCTGAGAATGTCCTCACCTCCACTCCTGTGGCTACTCCTGCCTCTACCTCTACTACCTCTATCTCTACTTCTGACAATCTTGGCACCTCCTCCAAGCTCATTGGCTCTAATTATCCTGATTGGAGCGTCTCCTTCACCTTCCTCTTACGCTCTCAACGCAAACGAAACCATCTCACCGATGATCCTCCTCTCAAAGAGTCTGCTACCTTTGATTATTGGGATGCTAGCGATGCTCTGGTCCGCACCTGGCTTGCTAACAGTCTCTCTGATGAGTGTCTTCCTATCATTCGTCATGATGAGACCGTCAAAGCAGCTTGGAACCATCTTGCTGCCCTTTACTCCAAAGGCGCCAAAACCTCCCGCATCTACACCTTGTATGCTGATCTCTTTGCCCTCCCAACCATGGATCCCACCACAACATATCAAGAGGTTCTGGCCCTTGGGGCTGAACTCCTTCACCATCGTCCCTTCTCTGCTGACCTTGCAGAGCAGCATAAACACTTCCAGGAACTCCTAGTTGTGTGTTACCTTCTCCGTCTTCCTGAGTCCTATGATATGATCCGACAACAAATTCTTGGGGAAGCTGACTCTCCAACCCTTGATGCCACCGCTGCTCGGGTTTCTGCTGTTACCTCCCTTCTCCAACGACCCTTGTTATCCTCTCCTCCTCCAGAGAGCTTTGCTCACCGGGCTGATCGTGGTCACCCCGGTGGCCGTGGTGGATCTATTGGTGGCCGCGGACCTCCTCGGTACATCTGTTCTCATTGTGGTCGGAAGGGTCACACTATTGATCGCTGTTATCTCAAGCATCTTCACCTTCGCTCTGCGGCTGCGGCTTCTCATCCCGGTACTACACAACCGTCTGCTTCTGTTGTTACCTCCTCAGGTAGCGTGCACGTGGTTACTGAAGGTAAGTGGCTTATTGATTCTGGAGAAACTAATCATATGACAGGGAACCCTCAACTTTTCTCACAGTTACTAGAACACAAGAATTTGCCCCCAGTTCTAACAGCAGACGGTTCTCCCTCACACGCGTGTGGGACTGGAATAGTTCAAGTCACTCCGACTATCTCTCTTAAGAACACTCTTTATGTGCCTACATTTCCTTGCAACTTAGTATCAGTCAAGGCTCTCTCAACAGTTGCAATGTTCTATTATATTTACTCCGACTAACTGTTATTTTCAGGATCTGCACACGAAGGAGACAGTTGCTACTGGGACTGAGAGTGGAGGCCTCTACTTCCTTGATGTTCTTGTTGCTCATTCTGCTTCCACAACCTCTGATTCTCTCCATCAATGGCACCTCCGTCTTGGTCACCCTCCACCTCGGCTGTTGTATCAACTTCTACCTCACCTCACCAACGATACCTCTCCTCTCAACTGTGAAGCTTGTCAACTAGGAAAGCACCATCGAGCTTCCTATCCTGCCAAATATGGTCGTAGCTCGACTCATCCCTTTGATCTAATTCACTCCGATGTCTGGGGTCCTTCCCCTACCAAGACAGTGGGTGTGAGTAGTTTGTATTTTGTTACTTTTATTGATGACTTTTCTCGATGTACTTGGGTGTATCTTTTAAAAGAACGCTCCGAACTGTTTACTGTTTTCTCAACTTTCTATAATGAAATTTCCACTCAATTTGGAGTGTCTATCAAAGCTATTCGCACTGATAATGCTAAAGAATATGTCTCTCATCATTTTTCTGAGTTTTGCATGAATCATGACATTATACATCAAACTAGTTGTCCTTATACTTCTCAACAAAATGGGATAGCGGAACGTAAGAATCGTCATCTCCTCGACATGACTCGCACCTTACTCTTCCAGATGAATATGCCCAAAACCTATTGGTGTCATGCCATCCTCATCTCCTGCTATCTCATCAACCGCATTCCCTCCACCCTTCTTCAAGGCTCCACACCATTTTCTCTTCTATATCCTACCTCGAAACCTTTCTCGTTACCTCTCAAAGACTTCGGTTGTACTGCGTTTGTCCACACTCCTTCACCAGGCCGGGACAAACTCTCCCCTCGGGCAGTTAAGTGTATCTTTGTTGGTTAATCTCCCACTCAAAAAGGTTACCGATGCTATGATCCTCTTCTTCGCAAACAATATGTTTCCGCTGATGTCACCTTCTTTTGAGAATATACCACACTTTTCTCACTCTTCCACCTCTCTGCCTCCTGCAACTCATCCAACACCTCCTCTCATTCACTCCCCACCGACAACACCTCCTCTCCCAACTCCACCACCTCTTTCTTTCACTCCACCATCTACAGAGTCTCCTACCGTTTGTCCTCCTACTCCGGGGCCTCCTCTCCCAACTCTTGGGCCAACACTATCTTCTTCCGATGATGACTCTCCTGCTAATACAGTCACCACTGAAGACCTCCCTATTGCCCTTCGAAAGGGAGTTCGCTCATGTACGCAACATTCTATTCATGATGTTGTGACCTATGCTCAACTCACCCCCTCTGCTAGGGCGTTTGCTATTGCTATTTCAGATACTGTCATTCCAGCTAATTATCAGGATGCTCTTGCTATCCCACAGTGGAAGGCAGCCATGGATGAAGAAATAACCACTCTTCAGGACCGTGGCACGTGGACCCTTGTTCCTCCACCTCTTGGGGTAGATGTTGTTGGATGTAGATGGGTCTTTGTGATCAAATACCATGTCGATGGCTCTATCGACCGATACAAGGCTCGCTTGGTTGCCAAAGGTTTTACTCAGACATATGGAGTTGACTTCTTTGACACCTTCTCCCCTGTTGCTCGTCTTACAACCATCAGGGTCCTCTTCTCTGTGGCCGTCAACAAAGGGTGGCAACTCTCTCAATTAGACGTCAAGAATGCCTTTCTTTATGGTGATCTTCAAGAGGTAGTTTTCATGGAGCAACCTCCAGGGTATGTTGCTCCTGGGGAGACTCGTGTATGTAAGCTAAAGAAGGCTATCTATGGTCTCAAGCAAAGTCCTCGTGCCTGGTTTGAAAAGTTTAACGAAGTAATCAAGGTAATTGGATTTGTCCGCAGCTCTGCAGATCACTCTCTCTTCATTCGCAAGACCTCTCATGGAATGGTAGTTCTGGCTGTCTACGTTGATGACATCCTTCTCACTGGTGATGATATTGAAGGTATCACCCTTACAAAGAAACATCTCCTTCAACACTTTGTAACCAAAGACATGGGGACTCCAAAGTATTTTTTGGGCATTGAGATCTCAAGAAAGCATAGCTCTGTTGTCCTCTTACAACGTAAGTATGCTATTGACCTTCTGAAGGAAACAAGTCTTCTTGGTGCTAAACCTGCTAAGTATCCAATGACAATAGGAGATGACAAACTCTGGAATGACAACTCTCCACCTCTACCTGATAGCACTAGATACCGTCGTCTTGTAGGCAAGCTCATCTACCTAACTGTAACAAGACCTGATATTTGTTATGCCGTTGGGAAGGTCAGCCAATTCATGCAAGCCCCAAGGGAATGTCATCTTCAGGCAGCTCTAAAGATATTGGAATACGTTAAGGGATCTCCAGGAAAGGGACTTATGTTCCAAAGAAACAACCATCTCAAGATAGAAGCCTACTCAGATGCTAGCTACGCTGATGATAAAGGAGACAGAAAATCCACGTATGGGTTCTGTACATTCGTGGGAGGAAATCTTGTGAGCTGGAAGAGCAAGAAACAAGCAGTAGTATCCAGATCAAGTGCTGAGGCCAAGTACAGGAGCATGGCCCAAACTACATGTGAATTGAAGTGGTTACGAACTCTCCTTCTAGATTTTGGAGAAGTTTACAACCATCCCTTGTCAATGTTCTGTGACAATAAAGCTGCAATTTATATGTCTCAAAACCCAGTCTTTCATGAGAGAACCAAACAAATTGAAGTGGACTGTCATTTCATCAGGGAAGAAATCTTGAAGAAACAAATCTGCACTCCCTTCGTAACTTCGGATAAAGAGCTGGCTGATATCTTCACCAAACCCATATCTTCATCCTTCTCTGATGTGTGCAACAAGCTAGGCATGATTGATATATATGCTCCAGCTTGCGGGGGAGTGTTGAAGCCATGCGATCTCAAAGAATTGAAGCCGAGCGGTCTCGAGCCAGCGGTCTGTGCGGTCTCCCAGAATAAGACCGCGACTTCTCCTCAGATGTGCGATATCGCGCCGTATGAAGATCAGCGGTCTCCAACTCCATCAAATAACGGTCTGATAACCGCGGTCTGTGCGGTCTCCCAGCATCAGACCGCGCCTTCTCCTCAGAAGTGCGAGATCGCGTCGTATGAAGATCAACGGTCCCCAGCTCCATCAAATAACAGTCTGATAACCACGGTCTGTGTGGTCTCCCAGTATCAGACCGCCGCTTCTCATCAGATATACCGGATCGCTTCATGTGAAGAGAAGCGGTCTGGTACCCCCGGCATCTCCCTTACGGTGGAGTGTTCGACAGAGAGGTCTCACGATCAGTTGGCCTCCTCTGTCACACGACCTTCCTCCTGTCGTGTGACCGCCCGTCTTCTCTCCAGACCGCGGAGGTCGCTGCGGTCTCGTTCTCCCTGACCGCCTGACCGCCCAGCTTGCTTTGTGTATTGTATTTGTATTTAGTCCCACATTATGTATTTGTATTTTCCTCTTTCCCTTCTAGTCTATATAAAGGAGGCAATACTCTTGTAATACTTAGATTTTTGGAAATAAATTTTTCAAGTTCTCACAGACATATTCCCAAATTGGTAGCTCCATTCAGGTGTACGAGCTTACCCGTCGCCTTCTCATCCTTCAACAAGGATCTTCTGATGTTGCGTTACATTACTCTGAATTTGAACGTCTCTATCAGGAGCTTGACTACTTTGACGATTTCACTTCTGCGTGCACTGCTGATGCTCGGACATTGAAGATAAAGGAGGATCAGTGCCGCCTCCATGTCTTCCTGATGAGTCTTAACATGCATTTTGGCATGGTTCACAGTCACCTCTTGAACCGTCATCCTCTTCCCTCTCTGCGAAAAGCTTTCAACATGGTTTTGGGTGATGAGGATCATCGCCGCTCTCTCCATTCTTCCAAGGCTCTGGATCGTCTGCCCTGGCTGGCATTAGCCAGGGCCAGCCGTCCACGGTCCCTCGCCTAAGATTTGTGATCACTGCGGGAAGCCTGGACATGTTTGTGCCACCTGTTATCACCTCCATTCTCATCTTGCTCCTGTACGTAAGTCTACTGGTGGTCGTGGCCGGGGTAGTTCTCACCAACATAATTCCCGTCCCGCTGCCCATACTGCTGATGCTTGTCTTGCTCAACTATCCTCCGACGTTCTTTTTGCTGAAGATCTTGCTGCTCTACGCTGTCTCCTTTGGTCTCCGAGCACCTCTTCTACTGCTGCCTTTGCTACTTCCGGGGCTCCCAGTGCACAATCTGTCATTGCTGTCCCATCCGAGTGGATCATCGACTTGGGTGCTACCGATCATATGACTGGGGCATCATCAGGTTTTACCTCATACACACCCCTCTCGGGACATCATCAGGTTTGACTCTTTCTTCTATAGCGGGAAAAAGGAACTATTTTTTGTTCCCCTACCATGCATCTCAATTTTGTTTTGCATTTCCCCACATTTCCTCGCAATTTACTCTCTATTAGTCGCTTGACTACATCTTTAAACTGCTCCGTAACCTTTTCCCCGATGGGTGTGTTTTTCAGGATTTGACAGCGAAGCAGTGCATTGGCAGTGATAGGAACTCTGGGGGGCTGTACGTCTTGGAGCATCCTCCTGCTCAAGCCCTCTCCAGCACCTCTACTCCCACTTCTGCAGATGTTCGACGTTGGCAACAACGTCTCTTGCATCCGTCCCCCAATTATCTTCTTAAGATGTTTCCTGTTTTTTCCAAATGTTTGGGCAAGTTTGTTTGCGATGCTTGTAGTTTTTCTATACATGTTCGGCACACTCTGACTAATGTATCTTCTCTCAGTACAATTCCTTTTGATATTATTTACACCGATGTTTGAGGACCTTTCCCTGTTACTTCTTTCTCTGGTCACCGCTGGTTTGTTACATTCATTGACTGTTTTTCTCGCACATGAGTGTATTTATTAAAAAAGAAGAGTGATGTGTTTCACTGCTTTCAAATCATCTATAAGATGGTTGACATTCAGTTTGGCTGTAAAATTCATGTCTTTCGCAGCGACAATGAAGGGGAATACGACGTCCGTGGTGTACTTGGTGCTTATCTTGCTGACCATGGGATCCTCCATCAAACCACCCGCGTTCACGCTTCTATAAAAAATGGTGTTGCTGAACGGAAAAATAAACACATGCTTGAAGTCACACGGTGCCTCCTCATTACTATGGATCTTCCCAAATCTTTCTGGGGTGAAGCGATCCTCACTACAGTATACCTTATTAATCATCTTCTCTCTAGTACCTTACAATATGTCTCCCCTCTATCCCGATTGTCCACCAAATGTGTTGTCACGACCCGTCTAATAGCAAATATTAGAGATGCACTACGGGCGGGTCGTGATGCCACAAAAATGGGGGAAGAAACTTCATGTCTGTTTAGACGGGAGCTGAAATAATATTATTATATTCAAATTAAGTAATTCGGTGAAAAATACATCATTTTTATGCGGAAGCTTTAAAATATGCAGTGAGGTTATTAGATGCACGTGTATTTTTAATAAAACTCACGATACAAGTTCAGATACATATTTTTATACAATGACAAATCCAGAGAAATGAACATGCAAATCATGTCAAATTTTTATGCATATATTATTTAACCTATCAGTTGTCCATGATAACAGAGAAAATGACTGATCGTAATTATTACATAAAAAGAAATATCCGACAGTTAAATGAAATGAAACATACACCTAGAACCTGTCACGATAAGAAGGTAAACATCCAGAAGCTGGAGCTTGACGCAGATCGGGCTCAGGAAGCAGGCAGCGCAGACGCGGGAACTAAGGCGAATTCCAAAACAAGAAGGAAAAAAGGCTCAGAACATTGAAATGAACATGAGCAAAGTAAAATAAATTACGAGCAGGAGAAACAGAAATATTTGTGTACCAGTTTTCATGAAGCAAAACCAATAAAACATGCAAGTAAATGAGTCAAGCAGAAATATCTAGATTTTTTAGACTACTCCGGAGTAAAACATACAAAGATGATCATATAATAACATGAGTTGTAACAAGTGAAAGTGTAGGTGTTTTTGGTTGACGCACAAGATTCATGATTCAGACAGATTCAAATTCAGATACAAGTCTTATCAGAGATTCAGGATTTCTGCTCGTGATCTCTAAGGGGCGGCTCTTTCGAACCCTCACCATTGAGCCAGGGAGTTCATGCTAGCTATGACCGGTCCTTTGTTCCCTTTAGGGATTCAAGAGGGAACCCAAGTCGAGGAGTTGCACCAATTAAACATCACCCTTCATTGTTCGCTTATGTTATTAATAGAATTAAATGATTCGTAGTTTGGTGATTTCTAGCGTATCAAGATATGTTACCAATTACCGATTCAGATATGCAAGAGTAAAATTTACAAACATGAAACGGGGGGAATCGAGTCATGGAACAATAATTACACAATTTAGAGCCAGACGGACATAAGAAACAAGATTCGATGACACAGAAGAAACTAGATAGAGAGTTTTGAAACTTGCGGGTTCAAGTATTCACGAGTGATAAGATTACTGTGCATCATTTTCTAGGTTACCAAGTATTCATTTAGATTAATCCATTCCAAGACACGATTATCTTCTAAGTAAACATGTGTATGATCCGATCATTATATAAAACACAAATCATTTGATTGCTACAAGGACGCCTTATCAATTATCATTACCCTCGTTGCTCAAGACCAAAAAAATGCTACAATTCTTCCAATTACATCGAATGAGAAAATTAATCATCTAAGTGATTTTCAAATAAAAATATTCGGGATCACAAACCCATGTCATTCCAAATATATTAAACCTTAAACTACTAATTTGACAGGTTAGACATTCCAGATTTAAATTCATTTGGCAAATCAAAAATTCAAGAGAGAAGTCAAATAATCATAAAACAGACAAAATAATTTAAACTCAATGTTTGCAAGAGAGAAGGATCTCTACTTGCCTTAAAGTGCGGCTGAAACTGATGGCGGCGGCTAAACGGCTCAAGCAAAAATCAGAAACCCTAATTCGAACCTGTTCAAGAACGATGAAAGCGATATTGGAGAATTTACTACGCTAACACAGACAATTAATTTACAAAATCTAAAACACGAGAGGGTTTAGGAATTACCTTCCTCAAATGTGAGGGGAAAGGAGATACCACGCAGAAACGGAGACTTGGCGGCGCTTAGGTTGGGAGAAACCCTAAATTGGAGAGGGCTTCTCCGTGATCCCAACGATTAGGTCGAGGAGCGGTGCCGAAAATCACAAACACAATGCGATTAGTCGATTATACGATGGACATAAGCTTGGGTTACCAAAAATACAAAATTGAAGCGCGAAATTAGCAAAATAATTTAGGGAAAACTGAATAAGGGGGAAGGAGAGGAAATCTTACCCACGGAAGTCAAAATCGGACTCAAGAAGCCGAATCCGAGCCCAAGGAGGGGAGGGAAGGAAACCCTAATTGTCCCTCTCGCAAATCCCGGTCAAGACGAAGAAGAAGAGAAGGAACTAGGGCTTTCGACCCTTGGAGGAAGTCGGAGGGGGAGGCTGCCGGCCTTGAGGAAGTCGGAGGAGGGAGCTGCCGCAGCCGGCTAGGGGAGGAGGAGAAGCTGCTGCTGTCCTTGAGGAAGCAAGGGGGTTGTCGGCCCTTTTAGAGAAGGATAAAAGGAGGCTGGAGGGGGCTGCCGTCGGCCACGAGCGCAGAGGAGCAGGAGGCGTCGGCCACGAGCGCAGAGGAGCAACAGGCGTCGACCACGACAGGAGGAGGCGCCGGTGGGAGGAGCAGAAGAAGGAGGCGGCGGTGGCGCTGCGTGCGGGAAACGGGAGCGGGAGACGGGCTGAGCGGCTTGCGTGCAGGAACCCTAGACCGAGGGTTTTAAAATTGGGTGGTGGGGGAGGGGGGCTGGGCTGCGGCTAGCAAAAAGGGAAATAATATTGTTTTATTATTAAACACGGGTTGTTACATGTGTAGTCCACACATCTCATTTATCGCCACGTGTGTTCGGATGTGTATGCTTTGTCCACATTCATTCAGACACTCATGATAAATTAGATGCACGTTTTCTTAAATGTGTTTTTGTTGGGTACTCCTCCACTACGAAAGACTATCGTTGATATCATCCCGCCTCTCGCCGTTTCTTCTGTACCATGGATGTGACCTTCCGTGAAGGGGAAACCTTCTTTAGTTCACGTTAGGGGGAGCAGAACAACACTGATGTCGACGTCGATCCAACTATTCCCCTTCCCTTCATTCCACATACTCTCCGTTCTACTGTGCCATCACACCCTCCACCGCAGATCCAACTACTCCTGTCAATCCTATTGTCCCTGTTGTTCCGAGACTTATTTCTCCTTTTCCTCAGGTTTATCAGGGACGTAAAACTAGTGTTAAGGTGATACAAACCCCTGTCATTCCACCACAACCAGTACACTTGTCTTCACCAGACTCTGATGAAGACCTCCATCAACCTCTCACAGTCGACCTCCTCTACTTACCCAATTGCAAATTATCTCATATCACAATCTGACAGAGGCACATAGAGCCTTCATCTCCTCTCTGGTCTCTGCTCACATTCCTAACACTTGGCTGGAAGCAATAAATATATTAGAATGGAGAAAGACAATAGAAGAAAAGATGTCTGCATTAGAGAAGAACCAAACCTGGACTTTATCACCTCGTGTCTAGAAAAAAACCTGTTGGATCCAAATGGGTATTCTCTATTAAGTCGAATCAAAATGTCGTCGAGAGATACAAGGCATGTTTTGTTGCTCAGGGATATACTCAAACCCACGATGTCGATTATCATGAGATGTTTGCACCAATTGCCAAAATAGACTCCATCCGCATTATTTTATCATGTGTTGCATGCCTTGGATAGGTTCTCCAGCAAATGTATGTTAAAAATGCTTTTCTACATGACGATCTCGAAGAAGAGGTATAAATGAAGTTTCTGCCAGGCTTCTTGAAGCAAGGGGCAGAAGGGAAAGTTTGTCAACTCCAGAAATCTCTCTATGGGTTGAAGCCATCTCCCAGGGCTTGGTTTGGAAAATATCAAAAGGCCATGGCCCTATTGGGATACAAACATGGTCACTTCGATCATACTCTCTTTGTAAGAGGGATGCAGAGAAGGTGGCTGTTCTCATCGTCTATGTCGACGATATCATCATCACGGTAAATAATTTGGAAGAAATCACGAGGTTGAAAACATGCCTATGCAAGCAGTTCGAAGTCAAGGACTTAGGAAAGTTAAAATACTTCTTAGGAATTGATGTTGCACTGTCTGCCCTTGGAATCTTCATTTCTCAAAGAAAATATGTTCTAGATCTACTAGAGGAAACATGGATGCTTGGTTGCGCTCCGGCCAAGGTTGTCAGGATCGAGATCCTAAGTATGATCGTTTTGCGGGTTGGATCGTAGGATCGGACCGAGGATCGTAAGATCCTACTACATTCATAAAGGAAGACAATTCAATATGAAATTGAATTTGGTATCATCTAATTACACAAACAATCAACACAAAAACTATATAACTAATCAATTGTTGAATAATTATATCAAAATTTAAAAGAAAGCAAATAAAGTAAACTAAAAAATATCATTGTTATAACTATAAGTTCTACATTAACAAATAAAAATTACACATCATTATAAAATATCATATAATAGTTTTTGTTCGACTGCCAGAAGGTCAATCATAAAACCATAAGTACAAATCCTTAACATGCACATCGACCATATCCTCATCATCAATGAGAGCATAATACATACTCATCATTATCACTGACATACTCATCATCATCCCATTCACCCTCACTAATATACTTAATAGCATCGAGGCCACTGCACCTTATGGAGAGATCTTCGAGTCCACCTAAAATAAAAAAAATTAATTAAATGAGAGCATAATACATAATGTAGTTCAAAAATTTTGCATTATCAAATGATTTAATATGAAACTTACATTCTTCATTTACTTTTGTAATGGATTCGTCAACATTCCTTTCAACACTATCATCACTATATGTTTATGTGTATCTCTATTTTGAAAAATCCCCAACCAATTGCCCTTACGAGGAAGAATTGAATTTTCCCTCTGTAATACATTCATCATCAAAAGGGATATCCTCAAAATAAAAAAATTTCCTTCAATTGCATATCCCTTTTATCTTGTCGTTCCATCAATTTCATTTTGTACATTACAAAAATTAAATCATTCATTTTCTTTTGATGTAAGCGATTTCTTCTTTTGGAATGTACCTATTAAATATTATGACAATAAAAAATTATAAGAACACACATACATGAATCAATGTTACAACTTACATGTGCAATTGATCTCACCATCTCAAATGCACTGCAGTTGCGTTCACATCCGGAAGAGCTACATGTCAAACTTAGTACCGAAATTTTATATCTTTTCAATTCCGGGCAGTTATCTCCATAGGAATCTCACCAATCAGCTGTAAATGAAAACAACATGCTTATTGATTAATATTTAAAAATAGCATAAACCAAAAAATTTAATCTGGAGCTCTTTTGCTTCTAGTTGCCTTTGCAGAGTCTAACCCAAATAACTCTCATACATGTTTGAAATCATCCATCCGAATATCTATCTTTGTTCTCTCATCTTCGTTTAGAATCATTCGTTGGAGACAACTGTAAAACCCAATTTTTATTTCCGCATCTGCCCTAAATGATGGGCTAAAGTGATAATGTGGGTTCAAATAATAAGCTGCGACATGCAATAGCCTATGAAGTTGGCTTACCCATCTTTCATCAATAATGGATCATATTGGTTCATATCTACAATATAACACACAAAATAACCATTGCATGTTAGCACATGAATAAAATACAATATGACACTTGAATTTAAAACAGATAAAGTACTTACTTTTTCTTGATGTTATTGTGGAGAAATCCGAAAACTTTTGTATATTTATCTCATATGTAAATACAAAGAGAGAGTACAAGTATATAATAGAGAAAGAGAGGAAGAAAAACCTATACAAGGTGTGAGACTAAAGAAGAGGAGGAATACATGGGCCCAAAGATGGGCCTATTACATGGGCTTTTCTAATCTCTTTTCTAACACTCCCCCGCAAGCTGGAGCGTACAAGTCGTATGCACCAAGCTTGGATAAAAACTGAGAGTATAATGGCCTGGAGAGAGCTTTAGTGAGGATGTCAGCAACCTGTCTTGTAGCGGGAACATGCTCCAATTCTATCTTCTTTGGCTGGACCTTCTCTCGGATAAAGTGACAGTCAACTTCAATATGCTTTGTTCGTTCATGAAAAACTGGATTCTTGGCGATGTGTATTGCTGCTTGACTATCGCAAAGAAGGATTGCCGGAGATGAGAGTCTTATACCTAAATCATTCAGAAGGCTCTCAAGCCAAGTCAACTCAGAAGCAACGACTGCCATGGCCCGGTACTCAGCCTCAGCAGAGGAGCGAGCAACCACATTCTGTTTCTTGCTACGCCAGGTAATGAGATGTCCACCGAAGTATGTGCAGAAACCAGTAGTAGAGCGCCTATCATCAAGAGATCCTGCGTAGTCAGCATCACAGTATGCTACAAGGGATAGAGAGGTAGAAGGTTTGTACAGCAGTCCTTGTCCTGGAGCGTTCTTTAGATATCTAAGAATGCGCTCAACAGCTTGAAGATGAGATGTCCGGGGAGCATGCATAAACCGACTTACTACTCCTACGGAAAATGAGATGTCCGGTCGTGTCACTGTGTTATGAAAGCTGAAGGAAGAAGAGAGAACTAGGAGGGACTAAGGGAAAACTAGGGTTAGAGAGGAAGAGGAAGGAGACATACCTTGTAGATAATACTTGCATAGCCATCCCAAAGGAGCCACCCAGGTATAAATACCCGATCAAGAGAGGGGCTGGCCGGCCCCTCCCAATGGGGCTGAACCCGCTTGGCTCAGCCCTGTTGTTCGTTGCTCCTTTGCGCCGAGTATAGTGACGCCCCGCAAAGCGTACGTAACGTTCCCCTCTCCATGAAGAACCAGCTTGTCCCCAAGGTGGTAGTCGGGGTAGAGCGCCTTGAAATCCAAGAAATCCACCCAAGAATTATGTGCGGACGAGAGATTCTTCCATTTGATCAAGAGTTCGGGGCGGTATTCTGTGCCCCGGTGCTTCCACCTAAGCGTCACGACGTCCTCCAGAAGCGGGCGTAACTCACCCGAAGAAGTAGTATCAGGTAGAAGAGTGCTGGGCTGAACCCGAGGGCCCACCTTCCGCTTGAGCAAGGACACATGGAAAGTCGGATGAATACGGGAGCCTTCTGGCAAGGCCAAAGTATAAGCCACTGGTCCCACCCTTCTGAGCACACGAAAGGGATCATAGTAGCGAGGGGACAACTTCTGATTGCTGCGATGAGCAACCGATAACTGCCGATAGGGCTGGAGATTCAAAAACACTTCGTCACCCACCACGAACTCCCGTTCCGTGCGGTGCCTGTCCGCCTGCGTCTTCATGCGATCCTGCGCAAGGCGAAGATTCTCCCGAAGGGTGACCAACATGTGATCCCGATCACGAAGAGCCCGCTCAACTGCCGGGATAGCCGTACTGCCCGGCTCGTAGCTACCCAACGTCGGGGGTGGCTGCCCGTAAACGACCTCAAACGGCGTCATCCTGCTGGCGGTGTGATAGGACGTGTTGTAGCAATATTTGGCCCAATGTAACCAGTCCGACCAACTCCGCGGCTCATCCATGACAAAGCAGCGAAGATATGTCTCGACCCCCCAGTTGAGAACCTCAGTCTGGCCATCCGACTGGGGATGGTGCGCCGTGCTGAAATGTAAGCGAGTACCCTGCAGCCTGAAAAGCTCCCTCCAGAACCCGCTGACGAAGGTAGGGTCCCGATCAGAAATGATGGCCCGAGGAAGGCCGTGTAAGCGAACAATCTCCCGAGCAAAGAGCGCGGCGACGGACTCGCCGGTATACGAATGACTGAGAGCTAGGAAGTGTCCGTACTTAGAAAGTTTGTCAACCACCACCAATATCACCGACTTCCCCTTGGACTTGGGCAGCCCATCAATGAAGTCAAGGGAGACCATGTCCCAAATATGCTGTGGAATCTCCAAGGGGACCAGTAGGCCAGCCGGAGAGGAAGTCTCATACTTCTGACGCTGGCAGACTTCGCAATGTCGGACAAACTGCTGTATGTCCCGCCGCATACTAGCCCAAAAAACATTTGCTCGCGCCCTCTGCAGGGTCCGGAGCACCCCTGCGTGCCCTCCAGTCGGCGAAGAGTGAAACCCATGCATCATAACCGTCTTCCATGCTGAATCGGCGGGCACAACCACCCGACCCCGATAATATAGCCGGCCATTACACAAGTGATAACCAACAGCCACTGTCTCGCCCCGCTGCAAGGCCTCCACCAAGGGACGTAAGGAATCTGACCTCAAGACCTCCTCCTGAATATCCTCCAAGGAGTCCACCAACGGTCCCGAGATGTGAGCGAGAGTGCTCTCCGGTATGCGGGAAAGATTATCCGCTACCACGTTCTCCTTACCCCGGCGATAGACAATCTCATAATCGTAGCCAAGAAGTTTAGTAACCCACTTTTGCTGCAGAGGAGAGGAAACCCGTTGCTCCAACAAATGCTTCAAGCTATGGTGATCAGTACGGATAGTAAAGTGCCGTCCCAACAAATATGGCCGCCATAGAGCCACCGCATGAATGATAGCCAGCATTTCCTTCTCATATGTGGACAAACCCAAAGTGCGTGGAGCCAGAGCCTTGCTGTAGAAGGCCAACGGCCGCCCAGCCTGCATCAACACCGCCCCAATGCCCACACCGGACGCATCCGTCTCCAGAATAAACTCCTTGGTGAAATCCGGTAAAGCAAGAACCGGAGTGGTAGTCATGGCCTGTTTGAGGGCCTGGAATGCCCCCTCAGCTTCCTCACTCCACGAGAAAGAATCCTTCTGCAGCAGCTGAGTCAAGGGACGAGCGATCTTCCCGTAATCCCGGACAAACCGCCGGTAATATCCTGTAAGCCCAAGAAAACCCCGCAACGCACGAACTGTAACAGGGCGCGGCCAAGACCGCATGCCCTGAATCTTCCGCGGGTCGGCCCGCACCCCCTGGTCGGAGACCAAATGGCCCAAGTACTCCACCTCCTCCTAGCCGAAGGAGCACTTAGAATGTTTGGCATAGAGCCGATGATGACGAAGTCGGCCCAACACCTGCTCGACATGGCCCACATGGTCCTCCCAATTGGCGCTGTAGATGAGGATGTCATCAAAAAAGATCAATACAAAGATCCGTAGGAAGTCCCGAAACATCTCGTTCATGTTGGCCTGAAAGGTGGAGGGTCCTCCCGTCACCCCATTGGGCATGACTAAGAACTCATAGTGGCCGTCATGTGTCCGAAATGCTGTTTTATGAGCGTCCTCCTCCGCCATCAGAATCTGATAGTAGCCTGATCGTAGATCGAGCTTGGTAAACCTGTGTGCGCCATGCAACTCATCCAGTAACTCTTCGATGTGAGGGATCGGAAAGTTATCCTTTACCGTGACACTATTCAAAGCCCGGTAATCCACACAGAATCTCCAAGAACCGTCTTTCTTCTTGACCAAAATAATGGGGGCCGAGAAGGAACTTGTACTCGGCCGAATAATGTCTGCCTCCAGCATCTCGCGAACACTACGCTCAATTTCCGTCTTTTGAATATGAGGGTAGCGATATGGACGAATATTCGTGGGTTCGGCTCCCGCCTTGAGCGGAATGCGATGATCCCGAAATCGGGGCGGTGGCAAGGTGCGTGGCTCCTGAAAAACATCAGAATAGTCTGTCAGATGTGACTGTAACTGAACTGGTACCTGAGATGATGCGGTGTCGTCTGCTTGAACTTCCCGGAGGACGGCCATCATCCGTCCTTCGTCGCCCAATCGCTGCATGCTACGAAGAGAGATCTCCTTGATAGGAGAAGATATGATACCCCGTAGACAGAACTGCTTCTCCCCATGAACAAACTCCATCGTCATATGCTCCCAGTCGAACGTCACCCGCTGCAACTGGCGCAGCCATTGCACCCCTAACACCATGTCTGAGCCCCGTATGGGTAACAGATAGATGTCGGTGCGTCCCACATAACCGTGTATCCGCAGCTCCACTCCCTTCATCACCCCTTCGCATTGCAGTTTGCTACCATCCGCCACCATAACATGAAAGGCAGCTCCCTTGTCGATCACATGCCCAATGCGCTTAGCCATTGCTGGATGAATAAAGTTGTGGGTGCTCCCACTGTCCACCAAGATAGTAAGCTTCTCCTGGGCGATCCGGCCCACCAGACGCATGGTAAGCGGAGGAGCGCACCCTTCGAGAGCATGTATGGAAACCCCGAACTCGATCTCATCCAAGTCCACCTCCAACTCCTCCCCTGAAGCCGGCTCGTCATCCGTATCCTCGTGCAACATGAAGACCTGTATTTTCTGGCATTTATGGTCCGGCATGAACTTCTCGTCGCAGTTGAAACATAGCCCCTTCTCCCTCCGGGCCGCGAGCTCAATCCACGACAGATGAGTCACTGTCGGCTTGCTGCCCGTTGGCGGCTCCCGCCGTGCTACTGTAACTGGGGCCCCAGGTGGCCTGCTCGTAGTACGTGCCCGCTGCCTGTTGAACCTCTCCTCCTGGATACGCGCCAAAGTGATAGCGTGATTTAACGAACGAGGCATAAGCGCCTGCACCTCATCACGGAGATGCTCCTTGAGGCCTGATATGAAGCAACTAAAAAGTGTCCTTTCCGGCCACTACACCCGATTTGCCAATTTTTCGAACTCAGTGCGGTACTCCATCACCGAGCCTTTCTGTCGAAGCTTCTGAAGAAGGGCTTCAAAGTTCTCATACTCCAGTGGTCCGAATCGGGCCGCAAACCCTTCCACAAACTCCCCCCACGGCATGTGCTCGCTTCCCCTCAGGAACCCCTGCGTCCATTGGAAAGGGTCATCCTTCAAATGGAAGGACGCCAACTGCACCCATTGTCCTTCTGGCACGTCTTGATACTGGAAAAATAATTCGGCCTTCTGAATCCATTCGAAAGCATCACCACCACTGAACTCTGGAAAGTACATGCGAGACAAACCTGGAGCCAAACGTGGTGCGCCGTGACCTCCTTCCCGTCTTCCTGGATCCATTGGCTCGAATCCTCCATATCCTTGGTGTTGACCGTTTCCCCAAGGAGGAGGTTGTGGTTGTCCGCCCCATGCTTGGCCAAATCTGGCCATGCCCGACGACCCAAACCCACGGGGAGGAGGGAGAAGCCCCCCCTTTGCTGTCCCGCAAGATCTGGAGGTCGCCAGATCCCAGCCGGCTCTCCCCAGTCACGACGAAGCCCTGTCGGTTCCGCCCAGCCCTGCCGACCCTGTCCCGCTAGGTCTGGAGGTCGCCAGAGCCCTGCCGGCTCTTCCCAACCGCGTCGAGGCCCCATCTGTTCCGCCCAGCCCTGCTGGCCCTGTCCCCGGCTCGATCCGGGTTCGCCGATCCCTCCGTATGCCGAAATCGGCGGAACCGAGCCCGCTGGAACCAGCCCCTCCACTGCCGAGCCTTGCCAACCTGCGCCGGCCTGGTTCCCGTCGCCACGCACCCCGCCGTCCCCTGGCAGGACCGATCGCGCGTTGTCCGCGCTGTTGGGGCCCGATCCGGCGGGGTCTGTACTCGTCGATCCTTTTCCTTTCAACAGAGATTTTAACTCCTCCATCTGGGTCACCATCCGCCCTTCCATAGCCGCCATCGAATCCGTCAAGCCAACCACATTCTCTTCCAAAGTTTCAAGCCGTGCGGACTCCTCTTGAGTGCGAGTGGTCACCATGGCGGAGGAAAGAACAACTTTGATACCAAATGTTATGAAAGCTGAAGGAAGAAGAGAGAACTAGGAGGGACTAAGGGAAAACTAGGGTTAGAGAGGAAGAGGAAGGAGAAATACCTTGTAGGTAATACTTGCATAGCCATCCCAAAGGAGCCACTCAGGTATAAATACCCGAGCAAGAGAGGGGCCGGCCGGCCCCTCCCAATGGGGCTGAACCCGCTTAGTCCAGCCCCGGCCGGCCGGTTCAGTGAGTGGGGGCTGAACCGGAAGGTTCAGCCCCGTTGTTCGTTGCTCCTTTGCGCCGAGTATAGTGACGCCCCGCAAAGCGTAACGGGGGCGTAACACACTGTAAGGTAAATTAGCTTTCTGACCAAGCGTCGATAGTATTCAGGGTTTGTAAGCAGTTGGTCGGAGTCAGAGCTATGAGCAGAGAGCTTGTGATTTGCATTTATAGGAGTGTCCACAGGTTTGCAACCAGAGTATCCAACATCTTGGAGGAGGTCAATACAGTACTTTCGTTGTGATAGAATAAGACCGTCAAGTCGTCTCGCTACTTCAATCCCAAGGAAGTATCGAAGATTTCCCAAGTCTTTTGTCTAGAATGCCGAGTTCAGTTGCTGTTTAACATATTGTATCCCTGTAGTGTTGTCGCCAGTGATGAGGATATCATCAACATATACAAGAAGAATCACAGTGCCGGTTGACCTATGTCGGGTGAATAGAGAGAAATCAGCCGTGCTGCGAGTGAATCCCATAGCACAAACAACCTTGCTGAATTTGTCAAACCAAGCGCGCGGTGACTGTTTGAGACCATATATAGACTTCCGGAGACGACAGACCAAGGACTCCCCCGTGGTCTCAAACCCGGGAGGTTGGAGCATATAGACAACTTCCTGCAGATCACCATTAAGGAAGACATTTTTGATGTCGAGCTGATAGAGGGGCCAATGACGGTGAACAACCAAGGAGATAAGGACACGAACAGTGTTCAGTTTGGCCACCGGGGAGAAGGTTTCCTCATAATCGAGTCCTTGTTGCTGAGTGAAACCCCTGGCCACGAGGCGAGCTTTCAAGCGATCAATGGTGCCATCAGCAACATGTTTAATAACGAAGACCCATTTGCAGCTAACACAGGAGTGTCCAGGAGGAAGGGGGACCAGATCCCATGTCTGGTTAGCCCAGAGGGCTGTCATTTCGTCGTCCATGGCTGCCCGCCAGCCTGGATGGTGAAGAGCCTCCTGCACATTGTTAAGAAGAGAAACAAGAAAGAGAGATGACAAATTGTTGGAGGGGGGGGGGAAGGCGATGTAGAGATACGTAGTTGGCCAAGGGATGAGCCGTAGAGGTGGTCGCTGGATCAGTCGTTGTCGGAATGTCATTGGCATCAGGAGACTGTTGTAGGAGAGCATCCTTGGATCTTCGGCGAGTATAGACACGCAGAAGAGGTGGAGGTGCCACGGGAGGGATGTGAATCGTAGGTGGAGTTGGTGGTAGAGACAGAGTCGTGATCGGGATGGCTGGCCGAGGAAGAGGAGTCGGGAAAGAGGGAGAGTAGTGAGAGGTAGGGGAGTGGAATGGTTGGTCCTCAGAGAAGGTTACATCAGCCGAGACCACTAGCTTGCCTTCAGTGGGAGAGTAACAGACATAACCTTTCTGAGTCCGAGAATAACCAACGAACATGTACTTGACGACGCGAGCAACGAGTTTGTCTTTAGATGGGCCAAGGAGATGAGCATAGCAAACACAGCCGAAGACACGAGGTGTGAGAGGGAAAGGAGAGGTGGAGGGGAAAAGGAGACTGAATGGGGAGGCGAAAGCAAGGACGGACGAGGGCATGCGGTTGATGAGATGACAAGCAGTAGAAACCGCAAAGTTCCAATATTCGGTGGGTACCTGCATTTGGAACATAAGGGACCGAGCTACATCAAGGAGATGTCGGTTCTTTCGTTCGGCCACTCCATTTTGTTGAGGAGTATAAGCGCAGGAGGTTTGATGGATGATGCCAAACTCGGAGCAAAGATTGGAGAAGGTACGAATAGTGTACTCACGAGCATTATCAGTTTAACGGAGTAGAGAACTGTGTACGCATCTCAGTAATAAAGGTGCGGAACACAGATGTTAATTCAGTACAGTCATGCAGTAAATATAACCAAGTAAGCCCTGAGTAATCATCAATAAATGTCACAAAGTAGCGATATCCAAAAATACTAGGGACTTTATAGGGGCCCCATATATCAGAGTGAACTAAAGAGAACAGAGTACTACTCCGAGTATAAGTAGAAGGAAAAGACGAACGATGTTGTTTGCCATAGATACAGGATTCACAAGTGAACTCTTGTAAGGGAACATCAGAAAGAGCTTTCTTGAGAACTGGAAAGGGAGCATGCCCAAGGCGGCGATGCCAATCAGTGGTGGAGATGGCAGAGAGAGTGGTAGGTGGGAGATCCATGAGATACAGTCCATTTTCCAGCCGCCCTTTACCAATGATATTCTGCGTGCGGCGATCCTGCACAACAAAAGATGAAGACGAGAAGGTAACAAAACAATCAAGTTCCTGCATTAGACGACTAATAGAGAGTAAATTAAAGGGAGATCCCGGAACATGAAGAAGCGAGGATAAAAGGAGAGTTGGAGTGAGGCGAAGGTCAGCTGCGCCAGAGACCGGGGTGGTGTCGCCATTAGCAACAATGATGAACTTAGGATGAGCCGACTGTATATACTTTGGGGGCCTCTGGGAGGTGATGTGATGAGTAGCACCGGAATCGGCAATCCATTGGGGGCTTTGAGAAAGACAGGTTATACCTTCAGTGGAGAATGAGGCAGTCGTGGCAGAAGGGCGGTTGAGAGCACCCTGGAGCTGTTGGAGCTGGGTGCGGAGCTCATTGATGTCTTGGTTGGTAGGAGAGGCAGACTCCTGTGAAGGCATTCCAGCGGAGGCAGATGCAGTAAGGTGAGGAGGCAGGCCATGCTTGCGGTAATATGTGGCTTCAAGATGTCCCTCGCGGTGACAGTAAGTACAACACATAGTTGAGCGGTCACCACGTCCTCAGCCGCGAGACGGGTGGCGTCCTCCCCTAGTGGAGGAACCACGAGAAGAACCAGGAGTGGGAAGAAGGGGCTGCTGAAGAAGAGCCGGGGAGAAACTTGTAGAAGGCTCAGAGGGAGGAGTTACCCTGAGTAATATAGAGCAAACATCATGGAGGGAAGAGGTGGTAGTGGAGGAGAGTATCTGGGCCCGAACACTGTGCATATGCGGAGGAACACGGGCCATCATTATAGCAATACAGAAGGCTTCCTTCTGAGCCCGTTGAGTCGCGAGACAGTGGTAGATGGCTGATGCTGGATCCATGCTTCAGTAAGACCCTTAGCCCGAGCAACAAAGGAGGTCATGTCCGCAACCCCACCGTATCCAGGGCCTGGAGATCAGTAATAATGTCATAGAGGCACTGGAGGCTGTCCTTTCCTGAATACAAGGAATGAAGCTCATCCCACATACCCTTGGCTGTCTCGTGATACATGGCCATTTGGTAGGGTTCGCCATCCATGGAGTTGAGAAGCCATGTCTGAACGCGACCGTCATTCCGCAGCCAATCGTCGGTAGAGGGGGAAGGAGGTGCCTGCGTGAGATGAAGTAGGAGTCCTTTTGCCTGAAGGACCCGGCGAACGGAGTGGACCCAAGGCACAAAATCTTTCTTTCCAGATAGGGAAATGGTCGTGATCCGTAATTCATCGCGGAGCTCGGGAGCAGGCACAGTATCAGTCGGAGTGTTCACAGGCAGCGAAGAGGAAGCTCCTGAAGAACCCATGGAGAAATGTAGATAGGAGGCGGCTAGAAGGAGCTGCGGCTAGGAGACCACGGCTAGAAGGATACCGTGTCTAGTAAGAGCTGCGGGTAGAGCTGCGGGTAGAGGCTGCGGGTAGGAGCTGCGGCAAGGTTGGAGACCTCGGCGACTAGCAGAGAAGAGGGAGGAGAGCGCTGCGGGTAGAGCTGTGGGTAGAGCTGCGGGTAGAACCTGCGGGTAGGAGCTGCGGCAAGGTTGGAGACCTCGGTGACGAGCAGAGAAGAGGGAGGAGATCGCTGCGGGTAGAGTTGCGGGTAGAGCTGCGGCAAGGTAGGAGACCGCGGCGACTAGCAGAGAAGAGTTGCGAGCAAGACGCTGCGGCAAGAAGCTGCGGCTAGAAGGTTTGTGACGGATGGTGGGTCCCAGCACTGATTATAAAGGAGAGGAAGGGAGGGAGAGAGCTGAAGAAGGGGGGGGGGGCGAGGGAGACCAGCGGTTAGAGGGAGGAGATCGCTGAAGCCGCTCGACTAATCAGGAGGGGAGAGTGAAGCGGTTAGAAATAGTCTAACCGCCCAGTCCGGGTGGACCTAAAAAGAAGGATCAGTTTTCTTGCTCTGATACCATGTGGAGAAATCCGAAGACTTTTGTATATTTATCTCATGTGTAAGTACAAAGAGAGAGTACAAGTATATAGTAGAGAGAGAGAAAGAAAAACCTTTACAAGGTGTGAGACTAAAGAAGAGGACACATGGGCCCAAAGATGGGCCTATTACATGGGCTTTTCTAATCTCTTTTCTAACAGTTATCAAAATTAGTTTGAATATTTTCCTTTGCTCTATCCACCTGCTCATATATGAATCCCATCACGGACCGCTGAATCAATCATTCTAAGCACTTTGATTAGTGAAAGTGCTGCTTTCAAGCATACAATAACATGATACCAAAATCGACCTATATTAAATATAATTTTTTGGATTGATTTCCTCTCTGAACCAACAATTCTACTAGACTTCCATATGACAGAAGTAAATATCGTCATCAAACCACCGTTATTCTCAGAAAGGCATTCCAAGATCAAGTAAGTTTTCACAATTCTCTCCCCTTCGTAAAATCAAGCAACAAAATATGAAACGAAGTTTTAGAATAGATGTATGTTGTTATCTTTCTACCCTTTGCTATCGTTAATTTATGCAACTCAATTTTTTTCTTAAAATCTTCTAAAATCAAATCAATACAATGTGCACCACATGACGTCCAATATAGATTTTCTCTTCTCCATCAACATTTGTCCTTCTACCTTGTAGTTTGAGGCATTATCAGTTACTGCTTGCACAACATTTTCTTCTCCAATATTCCCCACAACTTCATCTAACATTTGAAAAACTTTATCTGGTGTTTTGGAGATATCATAAGTATCTATTGATGACAAGAAGACATTGCCTTTTGGGATGTTCACCAAGAAGTTGTATATGGATCTCCTTTTCCTATCTGACCGTCCGTCAGACATAATAGTGCAACCAACTTTTCTCCATCCCACCTTGCACTCCTCTAGTAACTCTAGAGTTCTATCCACCTCTTGTTTTAAGTATTTTACTCTAATATCATTATAAGACGGTGGTTTCATTCTAGGGCCATGTTGGCCGATTGCTTCAATCATGCTTATGAACTTCGGGTTCTTCACGTAATTGAATGAAATTGCACTTGTATATAAAAAACGAGCAATTTGTTAACATTCCTTTTCACGTGCATCTTTCTTGAAAATATGATTAATTGTAGATTGACTGGATTTTCTAATACAAACATCCATTGACTCCTTTCCTTTTTGTTTCTTTTTCTAGACCCAATTCAACCTCATAATTACCACTGGATTCATCAATATTACTTCTCTTCTTTAGAGCCCCCTCTCCATGAGTTTGAAGAATACTCAAAAATTGATTTCTCACATTTTCGGGTACTTTAGTGCAAGCTTCCACGTTAAATTTGGTTCCGACTAAGTGATGTTTCAACATGTATATTCCACCAGATCTAATGACTAGACAATATTTGCACTGCACTTTTTTGATCGCACTGTCAATTTCAATCCCATGCTCCCAACCCGAATCACTTCTAAAATCGGAAGCATTCTTTTGGAACTTTTTTCCAATGAGATTTGAACCCGATCCAGTAGAAAACATCTAGAAGTAAGCTAACGAAGAATAAGTGAATAACATATCCAAAAAATAATTTAGAAACTGAAAGAAAAATCCTAATAGGAAATCTGAATACATTTAAAATAGACGGACACTCATATTTAGGATTTTAGTTTGAAGACTGAAGTTAAATACACAACCCTAAAAAAATGCAGTTGAAGGAATACATGTAGGTACTAATAATGCAGGTATAGAGAATGCTGAATAAACTGTGAGGCGTGAGCTCTATACAACAACAACATAACCCATATAGTCCCCAATCATTGGGGGTATGGGCGGGGGAAGATTGGAAACAGACCTAACCTTTGGCACTATGCACAAAGTGGCTTCTCTCAGAGGAGAAAGACCTAACCTTTGACAATAAATGCACAAAGTGGCTGCTCACAGAGTACCACTGAAATAGTGGCCCCCTATACCGTCGCGTTTGCTGCGGAATCATGCCCTCAAATCAAAGCCAAAGACATCAGAGAATACTTGCAGTGCAAATAGTGAGCTCTATAATACAGAAAATTGAAAAAACTGTGAGAAATACATGCAGCTTATGTTGTAGTAGTTTGTGAGAAATACTATTAATTAAATCCAATTAAATCCAGATAGAAGGTCTTAATATTTTGTTGGCATACTAAACAAATCTTGCACGTTCAACACCAACTTCATGAATATACTCTGAAACTTTACTTAAAACAATTTATGTTTTACACTAAGGGTCCGTTCGGCGTGCAGGTAATGGCTTTCTGGAATTGGCTTTAGCCAGAAAACCAATATCTGCAGGAATTGGTTTTGTGCATAAAACCAATTCTGATGTTCAGTTGCAGGATAGAATTCAGTGAACAGAATTGGAATTGATATCTGTAAGTTGTTCGGCTGCACGATGGAATTGGCTTTCTGGAATTGAAATTTTTAAAATTCAAATTTTCAAAAGCGCGTGCCCGGGCGAAAAGCGCGCGCCGGGGAGAAAAGCGCGCGCCCGGGCAAAAAACGCGCCCCTGGGCTAAAAAATCGCGCCAGGGCTTAAAAATCGCGGCCGGCGAAAAAATCGCAGCCGGGCGAAGAAATCGCGCCCGGGCGAAAAAAATCATGCCCTAGGCGAAAAAATCGCGCCAGGGCGAAAAAAACGCGCCCGGGCGAAAAAATTGGGCCCGGGCGAAAAAATCGCGCCCGGGAGAAATAAAAGGCGCCCGGGCGAAATAAACGTGCTCGGGCGAAAAATCGCGCCCGGGCGAAAATATGCGCCCGGGCGAAATAATCGCGCCCGGGCGAAATAATCACGCCCCGGACAAAAAAATCGCGCCCGGGCGAAAAAATCGCGCCCGGGCGAAAAATTCGCGCCCGGGCGAAAAAATCGCGCCCGTGCGAAAAAATCGCGCCCGGCGAAAAAATCACGCCCGGGCGAAAAAATTGCGCAGGAGAAAAAATTGCGCCCGGGCGAAAAAATCGCGCCCTAGGCGAAAAAATCGCGCCCGGGCGAAAAAATCGCGCCCGGGCGAAAAAATCGCGCCCGGGCGAAAAAATCGCGCCTAGGCAAAAAAAATCGCGCTCGGCCGAAATAAACGTGCCCTGGAAAAATAAAACGCGCCCGAGCGAAATAAACGCGCCCGGGCGAAATAAACGCGCCCGGGCGAAAAAAATCGCGTCTGGGCGAAAATATGTGCCCGGGCGAAATAAACGCGCCCGGACAAAAAAATCCCGCTGGGTTGAAAAAATCGCGCCCGGGCGAAAAAAATCGCGCCCGGGCTAAAAAATCTGCGCCCTAGGCGAAAAAATCTCGCCCGGGCGAAAAAATCGCGTCCGGCCGAAATAAACGTGCCCGGCCGAAATAAAATGCGCCCGGGCGAAATATACGCGCCCGGGCGAAAAAATCTCGTTCGGGCGACAAAATCGCGCCCGGGTGAAATAAACGCGCCCGGACGAAAAACACCCTGCAGGAAAACGCACGCTCGGGCGAAAAACTCGCGCGTAAGTTGAAAAACTCTAGTGTAAATATTTGATTATGCGAAAAATCTATGGGCGGAGGTAAGAATTGTTATTTGATTTTTTAGTTCATAGTAAAAGCCATGGGTTTTCCAATGTCAATTCCAGAAAGCCAATTCCGTCCAAACGAACGGACCCTAAGAGATTCATCTTATGTTAAACTTAAAACAATAGGAGGTCGTGAGCTCTATCATACAGAAAATTGAAAAACCGTGTTCGTCGACCGTCACAGTGAGGCGTGAGCTCTGTAAAAAAACTGAAAACCCATATTATGGAATCTGAAAAACTAAAAAAGAAGAAAATCTGAAAAACAAACCTTGGCAGAGAAGAGGGATAGGACTCGTCGCTCGGTAGAGATCCAGAGTTCTGGACGATGGTAAATGAGGGATATGAGTCGGCGCTTGGTAGAGACGACGGTTGGGTGCGTTGGCCTCGACAGAGATGGGGTAGAGGAAGAGGAAATGAGGAATAAGGTCTCTTATGCTCGCAGACGCGTGGGTCGGGTAGCCGAAGGAATAAAATGTGAGGCAGGCTCGGTTTTTTAAATATTGGATACAGATTGAATCCGGATTGTGATCCTAACGATCCTACGATCCGAATTGCGCGCCCACATGGAGAAGACCAAATTTCGATCCCAAGTCCGATCTGGATTGAATTTCAAAATCGGGATCGTAGGATCGTACGGTCCTGATAACGTTTGCTTCAGCAGATTCCCCCATTGAAGCAAATTATAAAATTGATGAAGATAGGGATTGTGAGAAGGTGAACTCCTGTAGTTATCAAAACTGGTGGGAAGGTTAATCTACCTCACACACACTCGCCCCGATATCACACATGCTGTTGGGATCCTTTGCAGATACATGCATGCTCCCAGACTAAGACATCATGAAGCTGCTATGAGAGTGCTACGGTACCTGAAGAAGTCTCCTGGCCGAAGCCTCCTATTCTCTTGGAATGAGCATTTGAATGTTGAAGTATATACATATGCTGATTGGGCTGGAAGCCAAGACGATCAAAAGTCTACTGCTGGATATTGCTCCTTTGTTGGAGGAAACCTCGTGACCCGGTGAAGTAAGAAACAAAATGTCATAGTGAGGTTCAGTGCAAAAGCAAAATACAGAGCAATGTCACAAGGGGTATGCAAAGGGCTCTGACTCAAATCTCTAATGCATGATTTAATGCTACAAGATGGGAAGTCTATATGACTATACTGCGACAATAAAGCAGCTATCAACATTGCTCATAATTCTGTTCAGGATGATCGAACAAAGCATGTCGAGGTCGATAAACACTTCATCAAAGACCACCTGGAGAAAGACAACATCTATACTCCTTTCGTTCAATCCCATGATCAACTAACAAACATCTTCACCAAAGGCTTGAGTTGTGACGCCTTCATCGATAACATCTCCAAGATGGGAATGATCGACATATACTCACATCTTGAGGGGGAGAGTTGAAGTAAGCTTTTTTTAGGAGTTAAATAGCCCATTGTAAAGGCCCACTTGTAAGGCCCATTCTTCCTCCTTTTATTTAGTCCCACATCTCTAATCTTGTATTAGGTGTCCCTCCTTTGTGGATATATAGGGGAGCATTGTAATCTATGAAAATATATACATATTGAAGTATTATTTCATTTCATTTCTTGACTTGATGTACATGGACAAAATACACACACCCAAACATACGAGTAGGCATGCAGTTAATAAGATGCACCGCCGTAAGGACAACATCCTCGTGCATCCTTAGCAAGAGACACCGAGCAACCTCAAAGAGGTGCCAGTTCTTTAGCTCAGCGGCCCCATTCTGAGAAGGGGTGTAAACACATGATGTTTGGTGGGTGATGCCCAGGTCACTGAGGTAGCGCTCAAAGTGAGAGTCAATGTACTCGCGACCTTTGTCACTGCGCAAAATTTTAATGGTAGCATGGAACTGAGACGTTATCATTTTATGGAACCGCCGAAACAGGGGTAACACTTCATTTTTGTTTTTCATCAGGTAAACTCATGTGTAACGAGAAAAACAATCTATGAAAGTAACGAACCAGTGACAACCAAAAATAGATGCAACCCGGTAAGGGCCCCAAACATCAGAATGAATAATCACAAAAGGAGTAGCACTAGGTGGGGAAACATGAGTATGAGAAGTACGTTTGTGCTTTCTAAGTTCACACATATTACAAGTAAAATTATTAAACAAAGAGTTGGACAGAGCATGTAATAAAAGTTTCATTGTAGGGATAGACGGATGTCCTAGGCGACAAAACCAGGAATCCAAATCAGAAGGCTGAGCCACACGAAGAGCTTGCGGAGGAGGAGCCGTGCTGGAGGGATCAAACACATAGAGGCCTTCACACAGTCTACCAGAGCCAATCATCATCCCCGTCTTCAGGTCCCGAAAGATACAAGAAGCGGGGAAAAAAGTCATTGAGCAATTCATAGAGTTAGTTAAGCGACTAATAAAAAATAGGTTTCGAGCAAACTTAAGAACGTGTAGAACTGAAGAGAGAGTGAGAGAAGAGCTTGGAATTGATCCTTTTCCAACAATATAAGAGAAAGATCCACAATGCTCAATTTGTCTCTACCAGACAGAGGAAAGTAGGATACGAAACCTGTCGCAGAGCCAGTCATATGATCGGCAGCTCCGAAGTCGATGATCCACTGGGTGGAGGAGCGGGTGGTAGCAAAATATGCACTTGGAATCCCCTGGTGTGCATAAAAGGATGATGAAGAACTAGATGGCTCAGATGGTTGACCATACATCAGGCGACGGAAAGCTTGGATCTCGTTGGCAGAAAGGGCAGAAGGAGCTCCCGTAGTAGCATGGCAACCATGGGGAGTAATATCTTCAATGACATCCGAAAGATGTGCAAATCTGGATGGAGGTGGTCGACCTTGAGAACGACCATAGCCACAACCTCCACGAGAGGTAGGTGCTCCTCTTGGAGGGGGATAGCCGTGAAGCTTGAAGCATGTGTCCCTAGTATAGCGGGCCTTCCCGCAATAATCGCACATCAAATGATCCTTCTTCGTAGCCTTGGGCATAGTGTCACGAGTAGGATGAACACTAGGGCTGAAATGAGCAGTAAGGGCCGAGCCCTCCGATCCAGAGTCATGGAGTAACGCCTGCTGGCGATCAAATTCTTGCTGCACAAGGCTGTAGACTTTTGGCAGAGAGGGGAAAGGGGAACGCCCAAGAATTTGAACACTAATAGGATCAAAATCACGATGCAGACCATGAAGAAATTCAAAGATCCGGTTGTGTTCTTCTCGAGCCCGAATAAGCATCTCACCTTTCGGAGAGACAAGAGTAGGTGCATCAAAGTGTTCATATTATTGATAGAGCTGCGTAAACTCCAGGTAGTAGGTGGAGGGGGAACGATCGCTCTGCTTTAAAAGGATATTCGCCGCCGAAGTTGAAAATCTGAGCTGCATTCCCACTACAGAATATGTAACCTCAACTCGCTTCCAAATATCGGCCGCAGTGCTCAGGAACAGGTAATTGTGAGCGATAAAGTCCTGCATGGAGTTGAGCAGCCATGACATCACCAAGGAGTTTTCAGAGTCCCATTGCGGCCAATCTGTGGATGCCTGGGCAGGTGTCGTGGTTGTGTCACTAACATATCCAAACATACGACGGCTTTTGAGGGCAAGGGTGATGGAACGAGCCCACGGGATGTAGTTGGTGCCATCAAGTTTCATGGTGGTATTTTGAGGAGTCCCATGGCCATGGGTTGCACGGCCGGATCCCAAAGCCGACATCGGGATGGATGCAACACGAACCCTGGAGGATGATTTTGTAGAATCAACATCCCCATTCATAGCAATCCAAGGATATAAATCACAAGATCACAGAAAGGAGGAGAAGGGACGCAACCCTAGGGTTTTCTCATAGAAGAGAAGAACCCGAAAAAGGTTCCGGCAATGGAACCAAGCGAAAGTAGCAAATCACGTATAGGAAGGAGGAAGAACAATCCTCACTAGAAGAAGGGACATACGCTGGGATTCAAGGCCTCATGCAGCCGGTGCCCGGAAGCAGCGGACGGATCGGGCGCAGAAATGGCGCGGGAAGAGCGGGCGGTGGAGAGAAGAGCGTTGTAGCGAGGAGAGATGAGAGGGACTGGTTCGGCGGAGCGGAAGCAGGATGCGAGGCGCGGGATTGAACGGGAGCGGGCGCGGGATCGGAAACCTGACACAAGTCCATATTGGAAATCAGAAAACCTTGATTGTTTCATTTAGTGTGTACTCCTTAATATATAGGAATGGGAAAAATACAATAGAAATACAATAGACAACAAATAAATCATAAACTCCAACACAAACTTAAAGGATCCTACTGCATCAAGCAGTATAACATTACATATACATTACTAACCATTCAACAAAAGAAAAAGAGGAGAAATCACAAAAGATGGGGAAAATGAAGCACTTCCCATTGATCTATCATATGGCATTGCCATCAAAGATATTGAGATTGTGTCAGAGTCCATGAGGACATGGAGACCCAAAATGACCACTAGGTGATACCTAAGGGTACCACATGGTGTCAGAGTCCAGAAGTACCCAAGAGGCCATACAGTGGAAATGAGAAAAACTGTCTCGATTAATTCATCTCAAAGGACCCTTACTCATATATATACATGAGGAGGGAAAAACCCTAAAAAACAGGAGAAAGACTAAAATACCCTTAATCGGGATAAAAAACACAAAATAGAGGAACGACTTGAAATAATATGAATTGCAACTCTCCCCCTCAAGTCGGACGAAAGATGTCAGCCATCCCTAGTTTCAGAATGCTATCAGTAAACGTATCACATCCCAAGCTTTTGGTGAACACATCAGCCAGTTGATCTTTGGAATGAACGAAGGGAGTAACCATAGTCTTTTTATCCAAGTGATCTTTAATAAAATGTCGATCAACCTCAACATGCTTTGTCCTGTCATGTTGGACTGGGTTATGTGCTATGCTAATAGCGGCCTTATTGTCACAAAATAAGGAGAAGGGAGCTGTCTCAGTGAAACCCAGATCTTGTAATAGAGTACGTAGCCACAGACCCTCACATAGACCCTGAGACATAGCACGAAATTCAGCCTCAGCGCTTGATCTGGCAACCACATTCTGCTTCTTGCTACGCCATGTCACAAGGTTTCCACCAATGAAAGAACAATAACCAGTTGTGGACTTTCTGTCATCTTGACATCCAGCCCAATCAGCATCGGTAAAGACCTCAATCCTCAAGTTATTGTTTTTGGAGAACAATAGACCGCGGCCTGGTGCTTTCTTCAAGTATCTTAGCACACGATACGCAGCATCTTGATGTCTAACCCTGGGAGAATGCATATACCTGCTCAGAATCCCTACCGCAAAAGTAATGTCAGGCCGAGTATGGGATAAATATATAAGTTTCCCAACCAGTCTTTGATAACGTGATACGTCAGCATGGTCACCATCACTATCACCATCAATCTTATGGTTCTCCTCCAAGGGAGTGTTAGCAGGAGCACACCCAAGCATCCCTGTCTCCTTTAAAAGATCCAATACATACTTTCGTTGAGATATGAATATACCCTGATCAGATCTAGCAACCTCGATACCCAGAAAGTATCGTAACCTTCCTAAGTCCTTCACCTCAAATTCAGCAGCTAAGAGGGTTTTAAGGCTGGCAATCTCCTCTGTGTCGTTTCCTGTAATTACAATGTCATCCACGTAGACAATGAGAACCACAATCTTCTGTTCGCGTCTCCGGATAAACATGGTATGATCAGAGTGAGCTTGCTTGTACCCAAACTTGAGCATAGCAGTGAGGAACCTTCCGAACCAGGCCCTGGGAGATTGCTTCAGGCCATATAAAGATTTCTTTAAGCGGCAGACAAGTCCTTCAGCCCCCTTCCTCATAAAACCAGGAGGGAACTTCATGTACACCTCTTCATCGAGATCACCGTGAAGGAACGCGTTCTTAACATCCAGTTGATGAAGGTCCCAGTCCAGGCAAGCCGCACAGGATAGTAACACCCGAATAGAGTCCATCTTTGCAACCGGAGCAAAGGTCTCTTGGTAATCAACTCCCTGCGTCTGAGTGTATCCTTGAGCAACCAGACGTGCTTTGTACCGTTCCACTTTACCGTCTTGGTTTTGCTTAACAGTGAAGACCCACCGTGAGCCTATAGCTTTCTTCCCAGGAGGAAGAGAAGAGACTTCCCACGTATGATTCTTATCCAGGGCAGACATCTCATCGTGCATAGCCTGTGTCCATACAGGCATCTGCAAGGCTTCCTGCAACGATTTAGGAATAACAACCACGGAAAGGGATGAAACAAAGGCCTGATGGGCCGGGATGAGATGTTGATAAGCCACATGGTTAGAAATAGGGTGTTGCGTACTAGTGGATTTACCTTTCAGCAATGCAAGAGGAATATGCATATCCACATCATCAGAATCTGAGGACGAAGTAGGCATGGGCAGTGGAGGAACACTAGTAGCCTGTGTACCTGTGCGACGATGATATATGTGGGGAAGCGGAGAGATCAGAGTGGAGGTCAAAGGTACCTGGATAGGAGCAGTAACAATCAGAGTAGGTAGCTGTGGTGAAGGAGAGGTCATGGAAGGAAGAAGAGGAAGAGGAATAGGAGTAGTAACTGTATCACAATCACTCTCCCCCTGACGAAGAGAATGAGTCGAAGGCAAAAAAAAACGATTCCTGCTCCCGGAAAGTAACGTCCATGGTACAGAACATACGTCGGGACGGAGGGTGATAACAACGATACCCTTTGGTGGTAGAAGAGTAGCCAAGAAAGACACAACGGAGAGCCCAAGGGTCAAGTTTGTCACGACAGGGTTGGTGGATATGCACAAAGCAAACGCACCCAAAGATGCGAGGTGTCAAATGGGAAGTATGAACGACACAGGTAGTGGAAAGGCGAGCTAGAGGAGTAGTGTAGGAAAGAACACGAGAAGGAAGACGATTGATTAAATGAGCGGCGGTAAGGACAGCATCCCCCCAATAGGGTTTGGGAAGGTGCATGGTGGATAGAAGACATCTAGCAACCTCAAGGAGGTGCCGATTTTTACGCTCGGCCACACCATTTTGAGTAGATGTATGGACACACGTTTTCTGGTGGATAATACCATGAGTGGTAAGATAACACCCGAAGGCACCACGATCGTCATACTCTCCGCCATTATCACTCCTAAGAACACGAATAGAAGCATCGAATTGAGTTTGCACCATTTTATGAAATATTTGAAAACAGGAAAAAACTTCACTTTTTTTCTTCAAAAGATAAACCCATGTAGTACGAGAGAAGCAGTCAATAAAAGTGACAAACCAACGAAAACCATTTAAGGATACAATAGGGGACGGTCCCCACACATCAGAATGTATCACATCAAAAGGAACACTACTGGGTAGAGAGAGATGCGAAGAAGAACGTCGCACATGTTTAGACTCATCACATACATCACAATGAAAATTCTGAAGAAAAGGTAAAAAAGCAGGAAACAATTTTTGTAGATAAGTGGAAGACGGATGTCCTAGGCGCAGATGCCAACGACGAACATCATCAGCTGTGGTGACGGAACAGGAAAGAGCCTGAGGGGGTATCTGCTGGGGGTTCAGGTAGTACAAGCCGCCTCGATTCCTACCACTGCCAATGTTCCGCTTCGTACCCAGTTCCTGAAAAACACAAGAATCAGGAAAAAAGGTTACCGAGCAATTCAGAGATCGAGTAATATTGCTGATGGAAAGCAAATTGCGAGGAAAAGAAGGGACGTGAAGAACAGAAGAAAGAGAAATAGACGGGGAACATAAGATGTTGCCTTTGCCCGCAATAGAGGATAAAGATCCATTTGCAGAAATGACCTTGTCCTTACCAGACAAGGGGGTGTAAGAGAGGAAACCTGAGGAGGACCCAGTCATATGATGTGTTGCGCCTGAGTCAAGCACCCATTCAGAGGAAGAGGTAATGGCAGCATGAGCACTGGGCGTCGCAATAGTCGCCAGGGAAGTGGAACCACCTATTCCAGGATCAGACTGAGAGGAGAGCAGACGACGGAAGGCATCCACTTCCTGAGCTGTAAGAGATCCAAGAGTGGAACAATGAGACTCATCATAGACATCTGTAGTGTAGGCAGCATCATGAGAGCGATGGCCACTCTGTCTCTGGCTACCACGACCAGGTCCACGGCCACGGCCACGACCACGACCAGGAGGAGCAAGATGTGGATGAAGCTTGAAACACATCTCCCGAGAATGTCCTCTTCGACCACAGTAGTCACATGTGGGCACAGAGGAGCCAGGAGTGGGGATAAGACCGCGACCGACACTCGTCAAGGCCGAACGGTCAGGCGGCGCCATAACATTGAGGGACTTGCGTCGGTCTTCATCACCCAGAACCATACTAAAGGCCTCACGAAGGGAGGGAAGCGGAGAGCGGTGAAGAATATGCGTCCGCACCATATCGGATTCCATGTTCAATCCCATCAGGAAAACATGAAGACGAAAACGGTCCTCATTTTGCTTTATCTGAACAGCATCAGCGGTACATGCAGGAGTGAAGTGAGCAAAGTAGTCTAACTCCTGGTGTAGACGCTCAAACTCAGAGAAGAAAGACGAAACGGTCATCGAACCTTGCCGCAATTCCAAAATACGGCGAGTGAGCTCATACACCTGAGTGGAACTACCGATCTGTGAGTATGTTTCCCGAGCACGAGTCCAGATCTCAGATGCAGAATCCATCAACATATAGCTCCGATAGACTTTAGGAGACATCGAATGTAGGAGCCATGAGACCACAAGAGAGTTGTCAGAATCCCAACGCTTCCAGGAGGGATCGGTCTTCGGAGGCTCCTTGATTGTGCCATCGATATACCCAAACATCTGTTGGCTGCGGATGACATGTTGGGCTGCGCGGGACCATTCCAGGTAATTCGTGTCATCCAAGGGGACCGTGGTAATCTTTAAAGAACCGGAGTGGCCATGAGGACGCTGAGAGTCACTCATCTGAGGCTGGATCACACCCGGAGAAG
Source organism: Dactylorhiza incarnata (assembly GCA_033032865.1). Lineage (NCBI taxonomy): Eukaryota > Viridiplantae > Streptophyta > Magnoliopsida > Asparagales > Orchidaceae > Dactylorhiza > Dactylorhiza incarnata. The sequence goes on from JAWHQI010000260.1 coordinate 2,101,367, forward strand.
ATACCGAGGAATCGGGGTCACCCATATTGACAAAAAAAATGGATCAAAAGAGAAGAGGGATCAGCACATCGAGGAGGCTGCACGATCAGCACATCGGCTGCGGATCATTCAACTGGAGAGGAGGCTGCACGATCAGCACATCGAGGAGGCTGCACGATCAGCTGCGGATCATTCAGGAACAACTGGATCTGCGGCGGCTGGGATCAGCACATCGGCTGGAGATCACGGAGAAAGCAGGATCAATGGGAGAAAACACGATCAACTGGAGCAGTCGACCAACAGAATCTGCGGCAGGATCGAGCAACTGGATCGATCAGGAGTAGGTCGACGTCGACTGGATCGATCAAAAAAGCTGGAACAGGCGCACGAAGGGCGGCGGCATCACGAGAGGGAGCGGCGGGGTCCTCCTCAGCGGCCGACGGCAGCGGCGCACCTGCTAGGGCACCGCATAAGCGGAGGCGAGCACGTACGGGCCGCTCAAAACTGCAGAGGTCGAGAGGCGCGGGAGATATCGACGGAAGCGAGCTAGCGGGGGCGTGAGCGGAAGACGGGAGCGAGCACGATCGGGGATGCAAAGTCCTCTGATACCAAGTGGAAATGAGAAAAACTGTCTCGATTAATTCATCTCAAAGGACCCTTACTCATATATATACATGAGGAGGGAAAAACCCTAAAAAACAGGAGAAAGACTAAAATACCCTTAATCGGGATAAAAAACACAAAATAGAGGAACGACTTGAAATAATATGAATTGCAACTCATACCTGATATTGGGATAAGGGAGCCACGTAGGATAATGGTCTTTTTAATACTAATCCCGCTTTGTTGGGTTATACTTCAACTTCTTTCAATATCAAGTGAATTATGATCAAGAATAAAATTACCAATATCTATCTCATCCGATGGTTGAACATGTAGATTTATGCTGCCAAAAAAATATCAATATCAATCTGACACAAAACGAGGTTATATGGGATCAACATAGACCTAATTTAAATATGAATCCAGACATGCTTTCATTCATTGAATATGATGACCAACCAATTATTCTGAATGCAATACACATATATGATTCATCATGCAAAAGATCCAACATCCAAGTGCATTAATTAAATTAGTTTCAAACTTAAATAAAAGTAATGGTTAATCACGACTCCAGTTCACATCACAATAAAAATTGCAATTAGTGCTATAAAACTAAATACTAGACGAATAAGCAATTCACGCTTAATAAAATAATAATCAAAAGCGCAATAACTGGATACCATTAATTGACACAAGCATGTTCTTACAATGCAAAAGAAATGATAAATAACTAAGACGAATTCCCCACGTACTGAGGCGGGGCAAAATGAGAGCGGAGTGCAGTCCAACAGAGATGGAAGTCGGGAAATGTGGTTGGGGGTTCAGGAGAGAGCTATGGTAGTAACATGGGGTGGTAAGATGATGGAGGGGCTCGGGATTCAGATGCGCGGGGCTCGAGAATGCCATGGGGTTTGGGTGGATCGTCTGCTGGCTGGGAGGAGGGTGGAGGAGGGATCTTGGTGGAGTGAGAGATGGAGATACAGGCTCAGGGATGGTTGTAGTATTCTGGCTGGCTGGGAGGAGGGTGAAGGAGGGATCTTGGTGGAGTGAGGGAAGGAGATACATGCTCAAGGATAGTTGTAGTATTCTGGGATGGGATGGGTAATGACTAATGAATGATGTAGCTGGGATGGGATGGGTAATGAAGGATGGAGCAGGGAAGATTCGACAACAATCAAGATGGAAACTGGAGCTCATTGGAGTAGAGGGGGTAGCAATAGTGGCATGAAAGGGTGAAGAGACTCGCTGGGGCATGATGATTTGTAATAGTGTCCACTGTCCAGTCAGTGGACTTATGGCATAACGACGAGGAGGAAGAGGAATCAACACCTCCTATTTAGTGTAGGCTTCGACACCCACAGTCGATCGTTAGCTCCTTGTAAAGAAGCCAAAATGATTGTTGTTGTGCCCTAAACATCGGGTGAGAATAAATAAGTAGTAGTATGTTAAATAAACCCTACAATTTTGATTGTCCGAACAAGCTATTTAACACAATTTCTAAACTATGACAAAAAATACATTGAACATACAAAAAAATGAGCTAAATGCGATGACATGATTCGATCGTCTAGACGATGACCCTAATGCTAATGCTACCGCTCACAGCACCAAAATAGACCCCAACGGGCCCCTGATGCTCTTGCTCTACTCAACACAACTGATCTTATCACAATTTCATCTGAATATTTGCCATGTACAAGTTCTATTAGAAGTAAATTGTAACCAGATTGGCTTCTCACATTGGCTGGGCAAGCCATATAACTTGGATCAAAATTATTTTATTACTTGTTTGTTTGTAAGGATACACAGAGTCATCGATCATCGTTATCGTCTTAGTCAGGGAGCCTTGATCTCATCTCGTGTCCTAGTCATCGCACGCGTCTCACGCTTTATAAATCGTCATTATTAGGGCAGCCAATAAATGAATATTTATATTGTATTATCATTTTATTTTCAATACTCTCCCTTAAGTTGGAGCCATGAAATTTAATATGCCCAGCTTGTCCGAAATGTACTTGATATGGCTGTCTGTTTAATCCTTAGTGAATATATCTGCTAACTGATGATTTGTCATTACATACTTTGTTGAGAGCACACCCTGTATAAGTTATTCCCTTGCAAAATGATAGTCTACTTCGATGTGTTACATTCATGAAAAACACTGAGTTTGATGCAATGTACACGGCTACCTTATTATCACACGTCAACTATACAACAGACTTTCCAATATAACTCAGTTTTATAATTATTGCTTAAGCTGCACAAGCTCACAAGTATTATGTATGTATGTCATAACTCTGTATTCTGATTTAACACTTGATATTGCTACAATATATTGTTTTTTATTCTTCGAGGATATTAAGTTATCCTCCCACAAAGACATAATATATGTTGTAGTTCTCCCGTCAAATGGTGAGCCAGCCCAATCTGCAATATAGAAGCCTTTTATCTCAAAGTTCCTTATTTTTTTTATATATAATGCCTACTCCTGGAGTCCCCTTTAAGTTTCTCAAAATACTGATAGTGACATCCATGTGAGGACTCCTTTGTGTGACTAAGCACACTGACAGGAAAGACTGTATCGAGTCTTGTAATATTAAGTTAATTTAGCTTTCCAACTAATCGTTTATACCTTGTTGGGTTCTCAACCTAATCCTCGTCATCTTTCATAAACTTAGTGTTTGGTTCCATTGTATCTTCAACATTTTGTCACCCGAGCATTATTCCTTAAGTCAAGAGACCCATAAATATTTTTTTTTTGCGTTAAACTTGTTGCTGAAGAGGTGCAAGTATCCTCTATAACCAACAAAATATTTGACCTTACCTAAGCCCTTAGCTTTAAAGCGATCATTAAGATGTGCTTTTAATTCTGAAAATGTGATAATAATATCATCCATGTACACCATGAAAATAGTAACCCCTTCTTGTTTGTTTCGAGAAACGAACCCATGTGGATTCATCTTTACAACATACATCCATTTATTTTAACCGCAGATTTACCTCTAGCTAAATTTCACTTGTCATTAATATCCAATGCAGTGATTTTTTTTACCTTTGCCTGTTTCCATCCAGAATCATACAAAGTTTGTTCAACAATCTTAGAAACAGAGATGGAAGACAAATCAGTCAAAAGAGCACGATATTTTAGACAGTCATAGGAGACATTTGTAATAGGATAGATATTACAAGCTCAAGAGTGGGACCGTACCTTAGTAACACGGGGTTAGATGATAATAGAGATGAATCTAATGTAATAATTGTAGTATCCTTACTTGGCTCTCTTCGAGAGCATGAGTGAATGATCTAGGGTCTCTCTTTGTGTTGCTCTCATGAACATTAATTGAATCAATAAGAATAGTAGATTCACTAGTAATATGCAGCTCTACATTAGTAAATTCGAATATCATGGGTGAAGACTTGCACAGAAGGGAGATTATAGTTGAACTCAGGAAGGTGATGCGAGGAAGCGCCACCAAAATAAGGTGTGCAGTCAAAGGAGGTGACGTCAAGACATACAAAGTATCTTTGTGGACATGACTAACACTTGTAACCTTTTTGATTTAGTGAATATTTCAAAAAAGATATATTTAGTGGCTTTTGGGTCAAGTTTATCCATACCTGGACCATAGTTATGAAAAAGTTAGAGCATCCAAAAATATGAAGAGGAAATAAGCCTTTTCTCAGGATAAAGAGCACGATAAGGAATGTCATCGTCAATAACAGATGAAGTCATCCAATTGATTAAGTGACATGCATCAAGGACATCACAGTATTATGGTTTAGGAACATTCATGTGGAACATCATAGAACGAGTGACTTCGAGAAAGTGACAAATCTTTCTTCTCAACCACACCATTTTGTGCAAGAGTGGGAGGGTAAGAAGTCTCAAGAAAAATACCACAAGTAGACAGATAATCACAAAACAATTTGAATTGCTTATACTATGAAGCATTATCGCTCCTACATGTTTTAATGGAGGTATTAAACATTTTGCATTTTACTATAGAACTCATTGAAATCTTTGTATAAATTTGCGTATGTGAAAGAAAGACCCAAGTAACACTAGAGAAATCGTCAATAAAGTAACGAAATATCACATACAATTTAAAGAAGTAATACGACATGGACCCATACATCATTATAATACAAGCTGAATGAAATTGCATTAATCGAAGAAGAACACGGATACAATCCGGATCGAAGTCCGGCCAAGATCAAGAAGGCTGGTTCCTCCAATGATCCCTCTCTCAAAAAGAGAGCCTAAATTCCTAATGATCCAAAAAATGAAAATAACACTCCCATACCTCCTCCTTATATAGGGGGGAGGGGGCTCACATCAAACCAAAACTATTTAAAGGAAAACAGTAATGATAAATGGGATGGCGCGTGCGCGTAACAATACATCCCGTCAGAAAAGCGACCTTGTCCCCAAGGTCGGAGCGCCGCCCGCCGGTCAGTAGTGGGATGCCGTCGAGGTGCCCGGGGCGTCGTGCGGTTGTCCGTCCGCGATCAGCAGGGCGTCGAAGTCGGCGGCGGAGAGCGCGGCCACGTCGTCGCCGATGAGGACACGACACTCCTTCACGGAGCACTCATGACCAGGAGAGTAGGGGTGCTTGCAGCGGAAGCACAGGCCCTTGCTGCGTAAGTCGTACTCCTGGTTGGAGAGGCGGTGGGTAGGGATAGGCCGGTTGTTGCGAGGACCCATCATTGGTGGCCGAGGCAGAGGAGGTGGCGAGGTGTAGGTTTCGAATGGGTCGAGAAATATGTGTAGGGGGGATGCCGAGAGGGGGCTGATGGGGAAGGAATGTCGCCGGACGTCGCGAGAAATTCTGCCTCTACCAGGGGGGCGAGGTCAATGGCGTGGTGAACCGTTAATGGTTGGAGAGTGCGGAGACGGGAGCGGAAGTGGGGTTGCAAGCCGTTCATGAAGAACCCCAAGTAATGGTCTGGGGGAAGACCGGGGACATGGGTGACTAATTCCACAAAGGCATCAATGTATGAGTCAATGGAGCCAGTGTGACGGACCCCGCAAAGTCGCTCGATCATGGGGCCGGAGTAGCGGGCATCATACCGCTGAATGAGGGCCTCAGAGAGAGCTGGCCAGGTGAGGTCGGGGGAAGTCTGCCGGAGCCAACAGACCCAATGGAGGGCCGACCCTTCCTTGCCGATGATTGCGGTGGAGACCCGTTGTGTCGGCGCGGTCTGGTGAATGTCGAAGAACTGCTCGGCGCGGGCAATCCACCCGAGGGGGTCAGACCCGTTGAAGGTGGGCATGTCAGGTCCACGGTACGGTGGAGTAGGCACTTCCATCACTGCGGAAGCATCGGGAAGCACGGTGCTGGGGGATACCACAACAGAGGTGGTAGAGGGGCCGGAGTGCTGGGTGGGCTGCAATTTCTGGAGCATGGCCAGAATCGAGGTGAACTGCTCGTTCTGTGCCTCGAGACGAGAGTTGATGGTGGCGAGGGAGTGTTCGAGGGCTTCGACGCGGGATTCCATCCGGCTCTTTGGCATATGAGGACGATTGTGCCGAGTGGGAGATTGGCCCGGGGCAGATCTGGCCCGCAGGGGGCCGGGGCGGCGATGGGGAGTGCTGGCGGAAGGCGGAGTACGCACGGACCGGACGAACGATCTGGACGCACTGGCGTCGTCGAGCGGCTGGAACGGCTGGAACGATCGTCGTCGAGCAGGCTGGAACGATCGTCGTCAAGCAGGCTGGAACGATCGTCGACGCCGAGCAGGCTGGAACGAGCGTCGTCGTCGAGGAGGCTGGAACGATCGTCGTCGAGGAGGCTGGAACGATCGTCGTCGAGGAGGCTGGAACGATCGTCGTCGAGGAGGCTGGAACGATCGTCGTCGAGGAGGCTGGAACGATCGTCGTCGAGCAGGCTGGAGATCGGGACGGACTGGCGTCGTCGAGCGGCTGGAACGCCTGGACGAACGATCGACTGAACGATCTGGACGAACGATCGTCGAACGGCTTGAGATCGGGACGCCGAACTGGAACCAACGACTGAACGAACTCCGGCGGCTAGGTCAGCGGGCGGAGCGGCAGGTCGGACCAAATAATACAAACTGAATGAAATTGCATTAATCGAAGAAGAACACGGATACAATCCGGATCGAAGTCCGGCCAAGATCAAGAAGGCTGGTTCCTCCAATGATCCCTCTCTCAAAAAGAGAGCCTAAATTCCTAATGATCCAAAAGATGAAAATAACACTCCCATACCTCCTCCTTATATAGGGGGGAGGGGGCTCACATCAAACCAAAACTATTTAAAGGAAAACAGTAATGATAAATGGGATGGTGCGTGCGCGTAACACATTATGAGTAAGTTCACAAGGACCATTCACTTTAGTTATAATCTGAGGTGGATACAATAGACGTTGAGGCATCTCTTACTCACAAGACTCACATTCTAATTTAGACACAATAAAAAACTGGAAAACATAAGCTTCATTCTAGATACACGGAGAACCCTTAAGAAGTTTCAGCAATAATCATCTTGGTAATATCTCCCAACACCTGTGGCCGAATTGTTTCACACTCTGGATCAAGACCTCTTAAGAACGTCATTATCTATAGTTGCTCTGTTGTTATTGCATAACTCTTACCTCGGTAAGAAAAAAGGAGGTAAGAATTGATTTCTTCAACAAGTTGACTAAATTCACCAAGTATGAAGTATTACATAAACTTGGAACCCTTCTCAAGTTTGTCTAACTCTGTGGTAAGTCATAGATTCTGCTCAAGTTGGAGTATAATAATGATAAATGATCCTATACAACCTTAGTCGTCATGCAATGGTTGACTAAATCAGAAACAAAGATTTCCATACAATCCCCACCTCAGGTTCACAATTTAAGCATCTTCTTATTCCTCTGAGTAACTCCATTATTCTATGGTATAATCTGTAGTAGTATAAACATTATATATTACACAAGTAATAACGGTATAACATAGGGAAAAGCCAGAAAAAAGTTAGAAGTTAGGAAGCCATGAACCCTCGGGTCCAAAATCCAAACGCTAAGCAGAATTGACGTCGACGACGTACGGATGCATGGAAGAAAGTTAGAGGAAGCAGGAAGAGAGCCGAGAGCTATGCTACAAAACAACTCAGACAAAGAAACAATTTTGTTTTGTTATCTATTAAATCATCTACACTAAATAAAATAACTTAAAAAGGCAACTGGTATTCCATTATGATATATGGGCCGATATATCTGTCAATAGCTGATATATCAATCGATGTATTTCAAAATGATATTTTCCAAAAAATTATCAGAAACATGTCGTTTTGTCCCTAAAACATTTACGTCAGCCTATATCCACAACTTCGGTACCTTTCAACTTCTTTGATGTAAAATATGACTAAAGGTGCCCCCTTTTATTAGAGATCTATTCATTGAAGTAATATCATCGACCGTTGAACTCCCTGTAGAAGCAAGATCGACAATTGAAAGCTAAAAGTTTTCCCTTTAGAAGAAAAATGGTTGTTGGACTCCTCATGAGCTTTGTACAAAAATTTGAGAACCTGGAGAAGCAGTGTCTTGCAAAACTTCCTACAAAAATCCAAAAACCGGACACTAAAGCAACGAAAATTGTTGTAACCGGGTGCTAGAAGTAACCACGAGGGTTCACTGACAGTCGATGCATACAAAGGTAGAGCTAGTAGCAGCCAAGGATGACGACGAGGACACCCTTGAGCTCTAATACCATGTTCGAAAGGATACCTAAAGCTGTCAGTTGTTGATATCTTCTCAGTTGAGAAGCGTCAATCTCGTCTCGTTTCATAGTTGTCGCACACATCTCGTTTCGTAGTTGTCGCACATGTCTCACGCTTTATCAATCGTCAGTCGTCACTATTAAAACAACCAATAGATGAGTGTATGTATATATAATTATTTCCCATATTACTTATGTAATATGGGTCAAGATTGTTAAGAAGTGTTGCCCTCGTAATTGGATCAATATTTTTTGATTGATAGCATTTACGGGAGAAAATGACTCTTAAAGAAGGAATCCATGACCCATAAGGCTCCTAACACCAATAACTCGTAAATCGGGGTTTGATGAATTTATTTTTTAAAATATTTAATATTATGGAATACTCTAAGGTAGACTTGGGCAAAAAGACCGCCAGGCCCAGGCTGGGCCCGGGCATGCCGGGCCCAGGCCTTTTGGAAAAAGCCTGGGCACGGGCCTGGTTTTTGCCAGGCCCAGGCCGGGCCCAGGCCTCCTCTTGAGGAGGAGGCCTACCAAGGCCTTTCAGGCCGGGCCAGGCCCAGGCCGGGCTTGGGTCTGGCCCGGCATATTTATTTTTTTTTTAAATTTAATTTTATAAAAATATAAATTTATATAAATATGATACTGATAACATGATATATATTAATGAAAAAAATTAAGTACCATACAAAAATATGCGACAAAATGATAATGATTTTTTATTATTATTGATAAAAATATTAATTACAAAAATATGTGACAATAAAAATTAAGTACCATAAATTTTATTATTATGAAAATACAAAATATACGAGTACAAATATTTGACATTTAAAAAAATCTAGAATAATATAATATTAGTCTTGACACTTGAGAGTTGAGCACTCGGAAATGACGTTCATACTTTATCTTCTGTGCCCAAATTTAGGCCGCCTAGCTCATTTTCAACTTCGGATGAGCTATCTTCGATCGATGCGACATGCTGCCTCCTCTTCATAGCATCCAAGCGGTCTTTGTAGCATATGCAAATTTCCAAAGACTCGTCGCTCAGGCGGCTCCTTCGGTCTTTCAGAATCCTGTCACTCAAAGAAAATGCAGACTCCGAAGCTACAGTACTAGCTTGGATTGTTAGTAAATCTCTGGCCATAAAGACCATAACAGGATATATATTAATTTTATTTTTCCACTATTGTAAAATATCAAAATTTTCTATCTCATTTGAACTCATAAAATCTTGAAATTGTGTTTTCGTATATAATCCTAGTTCATTTAAAGTACTAGAAGTTCATTGTTTTTTCCGGGCGGCTAACTCTAAAATCTTGTTTTTTAGAATATCTTTGCGGCTAACTCTAAAATCTTGTTTTTTAGAATATCTTTGGTTTTTGGTTGGGTGCTTTCTTCTCTAGGCCGCGATCCATATAACTGATCGTAATAATTATAAAATTCTGTAAAATCAGTATAAAATTTTGAAACACTTATTTTATCAAAAAATTGATAGGTTACAGATAAGTTTAAATTATTGTTTATTTCTTCTATAAGATTTTCTACGCCATCTACGTCAATTAAATGATTTAAAGCTGCGGCGCATGAAAACATAGCTGACATTTCTTTATAATATTTAAATTTTTTTCTTCCATTATTTGAATTAATGGACGCCAACCTTCATATTTTTTATAAGCTTTAAATTTTTCTGTAATTAATACAAAATTTTCGATAACGAGTGAACTAGTAGGATAATAAACGCCAGATAAAATAGTTGTCGATCTATAAAAAACTTCTAATAATTCCATATAATTTTCAATTACATCCTAATCAAAATCATGAAAATCATGAATTTTTGACATACTATAAAATTCCATTAGTTGTGTTTTTTGTCGCACTGCTCATTTTATCATTTTATATGTTGAATTCCATCTTATAGGCATATCAAATTCAGGTTTTAAAAATTTAAGCCCTTGTGCATTTACAAATTTTTTAAAATCTTGTTTACGTTTTTTAGAAGTATAATTATATTTTAAAATATGAATTTTATTGATATATGGTTCCATATACGATAAACTATCATGCACAATTAAATTTAAAACGTGGCATACACACCGTGTATGAAAAAATATGCCACTTAATATTAGTCTCAAATCACGTTTTAAATAATCGATTGCGACCGTATTATTGCTGGCGTTTTCGAAAGAAATACTTAATATTTTATCTTTAATTTTAAATTCACGAATACATTTTGTAATTACGTGATAAATAGCTTGACCAGTATGTGGATATTCGAAACACTCAAAACATATAATACGTTTATTTAACTCCCATGAATCGGAATCGATCCAATGACAAGTAATATATATATACGATACTCCTGCTTTTATATTGCTACTCCAAACATCACTCGTCAGACTAACTCTACCGTCCTAAGTTTCTAAATAATTTATTAAGTCCTGTTTCGATTGCATATAAGATTTAAATGCATCACGCTTAAGTGTTGATCTACTTACCTGATGATATTTTGGCTGAAGCCCTTCGTGTATGTATTCAGTTTCCTCCTCGTTGTCGTAGTGCCTGAACGGCAATCCACGTCTAATGACGTTCCTCATTTGAAGCTCTCGTTGACGCATCTGATCGTACGTCCAGATTTGCCCGCATGCAGAAATTTGCGCTTGAGTGGCCTCCGGGGCTTGCTTAGGCAGACATGATTTGATATGTCGGGCGAGCGTCGAATTTCCGCTAACGGTTAGCAGCTTCGAACAATGTTTGCACTTCGCCTTAAATTCAGTGCCGATTCGCACTTTCTCAAAGTGCTCCCAGACTGGAGCTGTGTGCTTATGCTCCACAATTTCCTGCGCAGTCGATGCGGAGGACGAAGGCATAGAGGAGGAAAATGCCATCTTCTCAAATGAGAGAATGAGAGAGAAAGAGAGGAGAGTGGGTTAGTGTAACGGGCCGCGTGCCGTTACAGGATTCGCCAGGACAGGGAAAGGAGATGAAGGCTGCCGGAGGAAGAGACAGCAAGGGGGATGAGAGAGAGAAAGAGAGAGAGACGGGGAGAGAAGATAGAGATAAGGAGAAGAGAACTAAAGTATTCATATTAATCAATTCATGCCTATTACAACTCATTAGGCTATATTTATAGCCTTCCTACATACAATATTCAATTACCAATATACCCCTAATATCAATATACTATGTGTTACATTCCATCCCTGCCCATCAAACGACGACCTCGTCGTTTAGTCCGCGGTCGGAGAAATTTTTTTTTTATAGGGCGTTGAGCTGGAGCTACTTTGGAAACTGGTGCTGGTTCAAATTGGTGAGGCCAAGTCTGGGAAAGAGCTGGAAGTTCGAGATATCATCTACTTTTCATATTCAGCATGAACAACAAGGACATCAACTTTCTTTTTCTGCTTTGATTAAATCCTCATTTGCCTCCAATGCATTGGCAATATCCAGCAAAATCTCTTTTTATTCATCTTATGGTCTTCTCTTGTAGGCAGGATTGCTGAGCTGACACCATCAATATTATCATCTGTTACATTCCTGCCCTTCTCATACCTCGTCGTTAGCTTCCACCAGGATCAAAGACAAAAATTGGTGTCAAAAGAGATTTTTCCTTAGTGGAAAAAGAAGATTCAATAATTTGTTGTTGAGAATCGACGCCGAATGAAAACTTTATATCCTTATTGAATCCGCCGGGGTCAAATACCCAAATTGTCCAAGTAGATTCTTCATGAATTTTCTTCTTTTTATTGTTTTCATCGTGAACTGCAGAAGATATCAAAAGAATGTCACACAGTAAGAACACATTCTCCTTGGACACGACGGTCTCATTTGCAAGAGAAACATTGGAGTTTTCAAGTACAATGATGGAGCTGTCAAGAGCTTTGCTATTGATGCTTGTAATCACTTCATTGCCTGAAGGATGTTTTGAATAATGGTCGGCACACTTTTGCAGCGGTGATACCACCACATCTTCGAGAAAGAATTTCTCGGACCCATCTTCAAAAAGAAACTCCGCAAGATATTTCCGACGATCATCTTTCAACCGTTGAACGGTGGTCATTCTTTCGTCTTCGAATTTCTGAAATATTGCATCTATGGCGTTATCCGTTGTTAATTGGACAGAGGAATTGTTGCGTGGTTTGATAAAAACATAAGGATGTGCCGATGTAAGAGCTTCTTGCTCGCATTTTAACTTGCGGGTTAAAAGCCTATCTATAATCTCTTGAAGATCATCCTTGATTCTGTGCCATGATTCTTGTTGTTCTTGATCGCAGTTGTCCCATTTGTGAGCCTGATTGTGCAACTGATGGACATAAGCGTATTCAGCATGAACAACATTTAGATGTGGTTGAGTGGATGTGCTTGCCTCTTGGTTGGACAACATTCCATCAGACGGTGGAGGGAGTTGTTTTCCGCGTGGTTGTGTCGTTGTGGTCGTTGTTCCCGGAGGCGGGCCAAGAAGTCCTGTTGGCGCCCCTTGGATGCCCTGTGATGATGGATGAACCGCAGTTGGTACTGTAGGCTGAGTAAGGAACCGGTGTTGGCCGAGCATGCTTAATTCTTGATCGGGATATGACTGTCGCTGTACTCGCAAATCCAATTTCTGCGAAAGGGTTTCGAAATGATGGTGGGAGGTCTGTTTGGCAGCAGTCAATGCAACCTGGATTTCCTTACAGGTGTTTTGGATGATGTTGATCTCCTCCCAGAGGGCATCATTCTGAGACTGGATCAACAAGTCCCTGCGATCAAACTCTTGCCATATGTTATCTTGCAGTTCTTGTAGGGAGGCGATCTTGTCTTGAACCCGAGTATTGGTACCTGTCATGATTCTTGTTCAAGAAGTTCGGATTGTTGGGAACTTGATTGTCATCGATGGTGGATCTTGCGAAATCGCCGATAGAAAGAATGGCGTTAAATTGTTGTCGAAACGCGCACTATGACCATCTCATGGAGTTGGATTTGTTTTCCACGCGCATTTGAATCAGAAGTTGAAGCAGCTGGTCCGTTCTTGATCGCCTGCGTTCTTGAGTGCGGGCGACGACGTTCTTGAGGTGGCCGGAGATGACGGGAATACTTCTCAACGCTGAAACGGCGCTCCACCACTCTTGTTGGTTTCCGGCGAGTTCGCTGGTGAAATGGCGCCCCGAACCAGCAGCCGAAAAACTTTTCCGTTCTTGATCACCGGTGTGGGAGAGGTGATCGGAGGTGTTGCCCGAGAGCAGTTCCGGCGACCAACTTGTCCGGTCTTGAGTTGCAGAGATAGATATTCCTGTTAGAGATCACCGGAGAGATCAAGAAGCTAAAAAGATGTGTTGGTACTCAGTTCACCAGGAAGATCTGCTCCTCCCAAGAGTCCTAGAAGGTGCAACCCACTGTTCTCCTTGCCGAACAGATGATGGAGGACTCTTCAATGGCTATTCCGTTGAAGATAGCCGTTGATGGCAAATGGCGTTGGTGGCAGATCTTGAGCACCAATGTAGAACAGAGGAATCCGGAGACGAATGGCGTTTATGTCAATCTTCAACGCCGTTGATGGAGGAATGAGAACACTAACGAGAGCACCATTGTAACGGGCCGCGTGCCGTTACAGGATTCGCCGGGACAGGGAAAGGAGATGAAGGCTGCCGGAGGAAGAGACAGCAAGGGGGATGAGAGAGAGAAAGAGAGAGAGACGGGGAGAGAAGACAGAGATAAGGAGAAGAGAACTAAAGTATTCTTATTAATCAATTCATGCCTATTACAACTCATTAGGCTATATTTATAGCCTTCCTACATACAATATTCAATTACCAATATACCCCTAATATCAATATACTATGTATTACAGTTAGTGAGAGAGAGAGAGAGTGAGGAGAGAGAGAGGATGAGAGAGAGAGGGGGGATCGGAATAGGGGGGTTATATAGTTAAAAAAAAATTAATATTTTTTAAATTAAAAAAAACAAGAGCCTAGGTGTAGGCTGCCAAAAAATGGCAGCCTATACCTAGGCTGTCATTCCTGGCAGCGGCAGCTGCCAGGAATCTCCTGGCAGCTGCCGCTGCCAGGAAAGCCGTTGAACGGCTCTTTAAAAGAGCCGTTCAACGACACTTCCGGGCCAGGCTTTTCCAGGCCTGGCCCGGGCTTTGCCCGGCCTGGTCCCAGGCCGGTCCTAGGGCCCGGGCATTGCCCGGGCTGGACACCAGGCCGGGCCCAGGGCCCGAACATTGCCCGGGCTGGGCGCCAGGCCGGGCAACTAAGAGGAATGGGGGCCTTGTTAGGCCCCCAAAGCCCGGCCCGGGCCTGGATCGGGCTTTTTCAGGCCCGGGCCTTTCGGTCTTTTACCGGGCCGGGCCCAGACCGGCCTGATGGGCCCGGTCCTAATGCCCACCTCTACTCTAAGGTATCGTTCGCTTGGATGGAATTGAAATTGGATTTTGGAATTGAGACCAATTCCAATTCTTCTAATTCCAATTACAGTGTTCGCCTAATAAACATAATTGAAAAATATTATGAAATTAATAAATTTTGTTGCTCGTTCGCCCGGTCTAAACAGTGCGTGCCTAGGCGAAAAATGCGTGCCTGAGAGAAAAACGCGCGCTCGGGCGAAAAATGCATGCCCAGGTGGAATACACGCGCTCGGGCGGAATATGCGTGTTCGGCTGGAATTCGTGCGCCCGGACGGAATATGTGCACCCGGGCGGAATACACGTGCCCGGGCAAAAAATGAGCGCTGTGGTGAAATAATTGTGCCCGGGCGAGAAAACGCGTACCTGAGTGGAAACGCGTGCCTGGGCGAAAAAATGCTCCCCCGGGCAAAAAAAAGCGCGTCCAGGCGAAATCTGCAAGTTAAGGCAAAAATCAGGCACGTGTGAAAAAATGTGTGCCGTAGCGAAAAAATGCGCACCCGGGCGAAAAATGAGTTGTGGCGAAAAAAGCGCGCACGGGAAAAAAACTTGCGGCCGTACGAAGAACGCTTGCCTGTGCGAAAAATGCTTGACCAAGCAAAAATACGCGCTCTGGGCGAAAAATGCACCTTTAGGCGAAAAACCAAAAGTCAAGGCGAAAAGCACTCACGGGTGAAAAAATGTGTGCCCGAGCCAAAAATTGCGCCCCCTGGCAAAAAATGTGCGCCCGGGCGAAAAAATACGGCATGGTGAAAAAAGCGTGCCCGGGTCACAAAAGTGCACCCGGGCGAAAAAATGCACGCACGCGTGAAAACGCGCGCCCGAATGAAAAATGCTTGTCTGTGAAAAAAATACTCGCCCGACAGAAAAAATGCGCCCCCGGGCGAATAAACACGCCCTAGGCGATAAACTCGCCTCAGCCGGAATTATCTAATTCTTATATAGATTAGAAAGAATTGACTTTAGTTCAAAATGAATTTCATGGAATTCATTAAAATTCCAATTCCAACGTTCAAGCGCTCAAACGAAGACAAAGTTGGAATTAGACCTTAAATTCCAATTTCACGAGCAAAATTCCGTCCAAACGAACGTACACTAAAAGCTTCCAGAAGGCTGATAAATAAAGTTCTTTTGGTTTCATTTAGTTTTAGGGTTTTAGGCTGAGCAAAATTTCGTCTAAACGAACAGACACAAAGTTCATTTGTTAAGATTGACTTTATTATTTAGTTTCATTTAAATAATAATAATTCAAATGAGTTAAATAAATAAAGTTCATTTGGTGTATCTGAATATTACAATTATTTAGATCAATTAGATATCTATTAAAAGTTAAGGGAATTAATTTATTTGATTATTTACATTAATTAATTAAATCCAATTATTCATGATTTTATCATGTACTTTGTTACGCATGATGAATCTATAGGTGACAGACGTGTGATGCCCTAACCCTAGATGCAATGCTAGCAAACACGCAATGAATGCAACGAGCCTATGACCAACCCTAGAATAACATGAAAGCATGCACGGCATCCAATGAATAAAATATCAACTGATGTAGAGTGGGTTACTTGAGTGTGCGACTAACAAGAAACCCTAAATGAGGTGTGTTGAGAAGAATGCGCCTTTAGGTTTTGTGTCTTCTTAGTCATTTTCAGCTTCACCCCTTCCCATATATTAGAAGCCCCAGCCACTTGTGTTGTGGTCACCTCCCGGCGAGCCTAAGGTAACTTGCCTTTTAACACTCGCCTCAAGCTAATACCTTAAACATCTACCATTTCAAGTTTGACAGAGTACGCGTGAATATTTTTTCCAGAAACAGCTTTGGTGTACATATATACCAGTTGAGCCCCAGCAGGAACAAGCACAATATTAATGGTTAGGTTCTTACTTTTTCCCGCACAAAATGATAATCGATCTCTATATGTGTAGTCTTCTCAAGAAAGATAGGGTTGTTAGGTGCTTGATTATTACAGTGTAAGTTTATGGCCTCCTGGACAGGAAACCTCATGTTGCTCTAGATCGATTTAACCCATATTAACTCATATGTCGTAATGACAATGGTTCGATATTCAACTTCAGCAGATGATCGAACAACAACGTTCTGCATCACAATATCCGTGAATTTTAAGGTGACCATGATTTTGATAAATAATGTCTTTTCCAGGATCTTTTTTAATACTTAAAGATCCGAAGAGCAGCTTCATAATGATGAACTTTAGGATTGTGCATAAATTGGCTAACCTACCTAACAACAAATGAGATGTCAGGCCTGATGATAGTTAATTAAATTAATTTCCCTACATTGCATTGGAAGTCCAACTTCCTTTCAAGATCAAGAGAATCATCCTTATGAATATCATAATTTGGATCAACGTGGCTATCCACATGTTTCACTCCAAGATATCCAATGCTACTGAGGAGTTCCAAGATGTATTTGCGTTGAGAAATCATAATTTTTTCGGCAGATCTAGCAATTTCAATTTCAAGAAAATACCGAAGACCTAAATCTGTAATTTCAAAGGTGTAGGCCAACTCTCTTTTAACAAGAGCAATGTGTTGATTGTCAGTACCAGTGATAACAATATTGTCCACATGAACAATAAGAATAATGGTATTTCGCTCCTTCCTATAGATGAAGACGGAATGATCATAAGTGCGCCGAGAAAAAAATCATGCTCAAGAGTTTGACACTTAGTTTCTCAAACCAGACACGGGGTGATTGTTTAAAGCAATACAAAGTTTTTTTAAGACCACATCCATGTCCTGTAGGAACTTGTATGCCAAGAAGGGGATTCATATAAATTTCTTCCATTAGTTCTCCATGAAGAAATACATTCTTCACGTCAAATTGGTATAGTTGCCAAGATTTGTGAGTAACAATAGATAATAGAATTCTAATAGAGTTAAGTTTAGTAACAATGACAAATGTCTCTTGGAAATCAATCCTATCAATTTGGGAAAAACCTTTGACAACAAGTCTTCCTTTGTATCTATCAAGAGTGTCATCCTGAAAATATTTGATAATATATCCATGTACTTCTAACAGTACGACACCCATAAGGAATATGAATAATTTCTCAAGTTTTTGACATTGAAGGACATGCATCTCCAGCTCTATAGATTTCTTCTAGTGAGGATTAGACATAGCATCTGAAAAATTATTAGGGATTAAAATAGAGGAAATAGAAGCAACATAAGATTTCAGGGATGAAGAGATAAATTGATACCCAACATATTTCTCAATAAGGTATCTGGTACGACCACTATGAATCTAGAGAGGTGAAGATGTATCTCCTTGAGTGGTCTCAGTGTTCAGATGTGGAGGAGTGGAGGTGAATGATGGAACATGAGTATTACTTTCTTGTTCAATACTTTTAATTTACTTCCTTTGGTAGACTTGGAGATCCTTTCTCCTTTTGTAGGTACACAATTTTTTTGTAGAGACTTCATTCTCAACCGGAACATTCATGCTACTAGGAGTTAGAACATCCACAAATGCAGGAAGTGGCGACATCATACCACTTTCATTTTCATTATTAATTTGACAAGTTATATTTTTCCTTTCTTCCGAGTAAAATTGAGTATGCTCAAACAAGGTGACATCTTTAGATATAATTCTTCTATGCAACAAAGGGGAGTAACACTTCTACCCTTTTTGGTTGACAACATGTCCAACGCAAACACATTTTATAGCACGAGGACCCAATTTATCCTTATGTGGTCCAATTATGTGCACAAAGGCAACACATCAAAAAATGTAGGAGGAAGATTAAATAAAGGGAGATTTGGACAAAGGAGTTCTAATGGATACTCCCCCTCCAAACTGTCAGATGTCATCTGATTAATTAGGTAGACATAAGCGAGTCCCATAAGCCGTTAGGGACATGCATCTCTTGTAATAAGCACCAAGTAGTTTCAATAATATGACGATTTTTTCCTTTCTGCTATTCCATTCTGTTGAAGAGTTCCAGAGCATGAAGTTTGAAAAATAATGTCATGTTCACCCAAGAACCTCTGAAGTTCCCCACCTGTAAATTCGCCACTATTGTCACTCTTGAGAATTTTAATTTGCGCACTAAACTGAGTCTTTACATATTGATAAAATGATCAAAATATTTCAGATATTTCATTTGTTTTCAAAAGGTAAATCCAAGTAAAACGAGAGTAATCATCAATGAATGAAACAAAATAACGAAATCCGTTCACAGAGCAAACCGGGGGCGTCCAAACATCAGAATATATCAAATCAAAACATTTAACACTCCTACAACTAGGAGAAAATTTGGTTCTACAATGTTTTCAAATTCACAAGATTGACATTCAATTCTAGTTATCCGCATCAAAGGAACTAGGAAAAACAGATTTCAGAGTCTTCAAACTCGCTTGTGCAAATCTTGTATGGCATAACATTAACCGATCAGTTCTTGAAGATTTCTGACTACCAAATGCATGTCCAGTGTTCATGACATAAACACCACCTGACTCATGTCCACCACCAATCGTCCTCTCACTCGCCAGATCCGGGAAGACACAATTTGAAGAAAAGAAAGTAATAGTGCAATTAAGTTGTTTAGTTAAACTGCTCATAAAAACAAGCTAGTAGGGAATGAAGGAACAATTATAACGAATTTGAGAGAGATATTAGATGAGATTTGAATAATCCCTTTACCAGTCATCGATGCAGAAGATCCATCGGCGAGTTTAACACTGCCAGATGAAGGGGAGACGGTAGTAATCCCACTAGTAGATCTTGCCATATGATCAGAAGCTCCAGAGTCAATGATCTAGGATTGGTGCGGCTTCATAGTCGATAGAGAGGTAGTTTGAGCATGAGTAGCGGCACCAGATATGTCTTTAACGGGAGATCTTCCAACATGGCTTCAGGGCATTTATCTCTCTAATTAAGCTTTCATTTTTCGCCATAAGGTGACCTTTATTGTCCAAGATTCCATATAGAGAAGGTTGAGATCTAACATATCTCCCATCAGTACCACAAATCCATCTTGGTGGAACCAAGTTGGGATGCAAGTCCCAACTCTTATCCTTTCCATGTCCCTTCTTTTCATAGTGGGGGCACTTCATCTTACTCTTATCTTCTTATTTCAAGTTTCTAGTGTTCCACTTTTTTTGTTTAGCTATACGAGCATATTTATGATACTCCACAATCCACATTCACATCAATGCACAAAGAGTTTATACATCTAGCTTCTCCCCGAATATGATGGGAAACAATCTCCAAATTAGGAACAAAATCCCTTCCCAACATCTGAACTATCTTGAATTCAAGCTCTGAAGGAAGGCCGAAAAGTATTTCAAAGACTCTTCGGTGCATAAGTTCGGTTCTATTGTCCTGATAGTTTGAATAGCCGAGTATTAGTCAGTTTCTGCGCACTTATGAGTCAGTTTACTATAATACTCCTTAAAGTAATTCATATTCATCATATGTATCTGCTCTGCTTGAAGTTGGTAGATCCTTACCAAGTTTTTTTAATATTTTATTCAATTAATTCCCACATTTCCGTAGCAGTTTGGTAGAATAAGAATTGACTTGCAATCTTGGGTTCTATAGAGTTGATAAGCCAATTGATCACGGTGAGGTTCTCACCTTCCCATTCCTCATAAGAAGGGTTAGTCTTAATGGGAGCAGGTTTATATCCAATAATAAATCCAAGTCTTCTACGACTCCCAATAAATGTCCGCACAGATTGAGCCCATAGGAGGTAGTTCCACGTGAGAAATCCACATTCAAATTTCCTCCACCATATATTTAGTTTGATCAATTACCCCTTTAGGGACAACAACATTCTTCATTTTCTCCCATATCTGGAGAGAAGAGGCACACATGAAGACTAAATCACTGAACGTTCAGCAACGGGAAGAAAAGGGTCGGAAGAAAAAGGTACTGAGAAATTGGTAAAGTTGAAGGAAGAATATAGTTATGAGCAGGAGACGAATTTAGCTGAAGTTGAAAGGAAGCTACTTGAAGCTAAAAGAAGCTAACTGACGCTACAAAGAAACCTGCCGCAGTATCCGAGAAAGTCGAAGTCCCGATGAAAACACTAGAGACGAGGAGCATCGCTCTCTTCGTGTTGATGTAGAAGAACGATTGACCGAGACGAGCAAGATGGAGAAGAAAAAGATGAAGAAGTAGTGGCAGAATCATCTGCGGTGACGAGGAAAGCAAATCGAGTTGCGGAACGCTGAAGTCACTCGGAGAATCGTCGACTTCGAACAAGGAATAAGCAACTGAGCCGCAAAATCGCTGAAGTCGATCGCGGAGTCGTCAACTATAAACAAGGAACATGACAATCCAGCCAACGCGGCCTCATCGACACCAGGCGACGAAGACAAGAACCGACGCTATTTGGCGCGGGGAATCGTCGCCTTTGATACCATGTTGAGAAGAACACACCTTTAGGTTTTGTGTCTCCTTAGTCGTTTTCAGCCTCACCTCTTCCCATATATTAGAAGTCCTAGCCACTTGTGTTGTGGTCACCTCCTGGTGAGGGTAAGTGACACAGGACATGCTGTGAAGAGGGCGGTGCTGACACGCTAAAACAAACCTACGTGCATGTGCAGAACGAAAGCGATCACGCTCAACCTACATGATATATGCATGCTTTAAAATATTAGCAGGAGTCCGTTGCTAGCAAATACAATTATACACGGCTAGCAATTCAACAGTGTTCACAATAATTTTCGCGCGCGTAAGCAAATAATCACGTTCTTTTACACAAGGTGCTATCCACTACAACTTGCACAAATGAAATATTGGATTTAAAAGAAAAAAATAATAGCACTAACAATTTTCAATACCCAAACAAATATAGCATGCTCATCTAGAATTTGACACAGAAAATACAATACCAAACAATAATACTCACAAGAAACAAGAATCGATGGTGATGCACTCGTGCACCAAGTAACAACAAGACCGACTGACTGTAGTGGTGATGCACTTGTGCGCCATAATATCAATAATGCTCTCAACTCTCACCTCTCATGTTGGTGGATCCAGAAAAATTGGTGGAATCATGGGTGGTGCCGGCAAGTCCGCGGGTGCTTGTCCAAGGTGAACATGGGAAGTGGCAACCTGTAACTAGGAGGGTGGTAGAAGAGGCTCAAGGTATGGGTCCCTATGCTCGAAAGGCTCAAAGTAATGTGTCAAATGTTTCATATTCAATACGGGATGAATACCCATATCTGCAGGGAAATCTATCTCATAGGCGTTTGTCCCAATTTTCTTTACAACCCTATAAGGACTCATTCACTTAAGTTGTAGTTTAATAGAGACTCCTTTTGGGATCCCCTCCTTGCAAAGTTCGACCATGACATACTCGCACACCCAAAAATATTGCTCACGTCTGTGTCTATCTGCCCATACCATATATAACTCAATATTGCTAGTAGTTTTCTTCCGGATTATTTCAAGCATTTTATGCAAATGATGCAAAACATGCAACATGTGTGACTCACACACCACAGATGAATCATGCACTAAATGTAAATGAACAAACAACAAATGTAAAATATGAACTACTAGCATGACCAACTCCGTAAACTGGGGCCTTGTGTACTATAAGAAACTCCGAAAAGGGGTACATGATCAGGAGGCTTAGAAGGTGGGACATAAAAGAATTTATCGCGGGTGCAACGAACACTCCAGTGAACATCAAAGACATCAGTAATAAGATGTGTCAATGTAGTGTGCGAACTGTCTCTACAAGTGCAGGTAGTAAGACATATGATCAGCGGGTCAATGATTGCACCCTCAAACTTGAGTGTCCTACTAAAGATGGATATATCCCAAATGAGGGGTGGATCGACCTGTGGCTCATCCGGGGGTTCTCCGGGAGGGGTATAATAGGATTCGTCACAAATGCGATTGAGTACCAACGTAAGTCCCAAAAATATCTGGAGTGTCCTCATATAAGCGATGATGCTGGTGAAGCGTAACAAACGTGACATGTTTGCTAAGGGAATGTGACGCATCAGTGGGCTCACTAGGATGGACGCATGAAAAATCATCACGAATGCGACGATCCCCTAAGTGAAAATCGTAGGCATCGACAATAGGATGCGACTCTAGTGTGTGGTGAGTGTCCCTCACAAGAAAGATCTCATCTGGCAGGCCAGCAGGTGGTACAGCCCAAAACTCATCACGAGTGTGAGTGACCAGTTGACAAACTCTCAAAACATCTGAATTATACTTAAGTGCTCTTAGAGAGAACCCTACATACTAGTTGCTACACTCAAAATCCTCTCTATAGAGCACTATCAATATCAGGGGTGATAATGGGAGAGGTGTCAACGTCTCAATACTCATAAATGTGTCACTCACCTGAATCTCATCCTCACAAGGACGAGGTGACTCAACTGGAGGCTCAACAGGGGGATTGCCAAAGAACCCGCCAACAAGGGAATGGTCCTCCAAAAGCAAACTATCATAAGGGGTCGTGTTCCCCAAAAGGGGTGAGGTGACTACCACGAGATCACTACCAGGCTCTCAGCCCCCGATCGTGACGTGGCTCGGTGCGCCATTGGGTGAAGTGTGGGAAAAGTCTATACTCAATAATGAGTTAATATGTATAGTGTCGAGGGCGGGCTCTCTAAGTGGAGCGGCCTCTCGTGGTGGCTGATTCCTAGCACGCACATCCTATGGTGAGGGCAGCCCGTTCTTCCTCAAAGAGAATATCAGGTGGAGTGGGTGAGTTTTCCCTGCTTTGGGAAGTGGAGTGCTCTCGCCGACCCTCAACGGAGGCGACACGGGTGCGTAAATCATCATATTGTGCATCCAATCGATCAAACTTCTTAAAAACCCATTGCAGAAATTCAGCTTCCGTCATGTCCATTTTCGGAACACTAGGAAGACCACTACATGTGATGTTACCTCGCTGAAGGTGACCTCTATAGAATTCTTGAGGGTAATCAGGCTGTGCTCGTGGGTGGACGTGAGTCCTACGAATGTGCGGTGGTGGTCGTGCGTATACAGACTCAGGTTCCTCAAATAAAGGAGTTGAGTAGTGACGATGACCTTAACGATACTCAGCTCTACCATCATAAGGGCGTGTCGAAGGATCAACAGGATCCATTCGACGACGATAATCGTCATAATAATGTGAATTTCTCTCTGACGGCACTCTATGGATTGAATGTAGACGGATGGTGGTTCCTCAAATTGAGGATCAGTGTAGTGACGACCACTATGATAAGACATTGAGTGACATAACATGTAGTCCCGTGTATTTTAAAGTAAGCCCTAATCTGGGCTCTGATACCAAACTGACGCAGGACAGGCTGTGAAGAGGGAGGTGCCACACGCTAAAGCAAACCTACGTGCATAATGCATGCATGTTTTAAAATATTAGCCGAAGTCCGATGCTAGCAAATACAATTATACACGGCTAGCAATTCAACACAGTGTTCACAATAATTTTCGCGCGCGTAAGCAAATAAATACGTTCTTTTACACAAGATGCTATCCACTACAACTTGCACAAATGAAATATAGGATTTAAAAAAAAACAATAGTGCTAACAATTTTCAATACCCAAACAAATATAGCATGTTCATCTAGAATTTGACACAGAAAATACAACACAAAACAATAATACTCACAAGCAACAGAAATCGATGGTGGGAGGCGGTGGTGAACGACCGTTGCGAGTTCGAAATAGTCTTGGCGACAGAAAAAAAAGATTAGAATTGACTTGAAGTGGCTGACTTGGGTTGAGGGGAAGAAAAAGGGGTGCTCGGGCAATTTGTTTTGATATGGGTTTGCTGAACCAAATGGTGGAGGTAGGAGTTGGGCTATTTGCTGGTGGAATTAGATAAAATCGAATCCTACATAAATTGGGCTTGTTTTCTATAGCGATTGGGTCTTAGGAGGCTTGGATTCCTGCTGGGAATTCACGGGCTTCCCTGGGCATAAGTATTGGGCTTGGTGAGACTCCATAGGGGAGAAAGAACGAAACTTCCCACACGGAAGTGTATCGGAAGTCGGCCTCCGGGTTGAAACGAGACTGGGAGAGGCTTCTCCTTGTCGGAATGGGATCAAGAGGGGAAGGGATTTCCTGACAGGGAAGATACCATGCGAGAGTTTGACGGTATTGGGCGAGGGTGAGCGACAACATGAACGTTTACCATAGTCGAAATAGTTTGAGGAAGGGGATTGAGCGGTGGGATACACGAACGACGGGAGGAAGGAGATGTACAGTGGAAGTTTCGAGCGGTTTGGAGGTGGTTTTAGGTGGTTTCGGTGGTTCCACGACCGGGGAAATTGAGAAATCGTGTGGGGAAATAAAGAATACTTGGAAATGGGAGAAATAAGGAAATTAACTGAAATTAACCGAGGTTTTGCACCCCGGGCTCGCGGCGTCGCACCAAGGATGATTGCCGGATCTGGATTCGCTCACAAATTCAACAATGACTGAAAAATGAGAACCTTAGCCCGTATTTATAACGAGAGGGGCGGTTGGGCACCCGGCGTGAACGGCTATAATCGTCTGTTATGCCCGATGTCCTAAAACAATAAATTCAAGCCCAATAAAATACATATGAAATGTAAAACGACGCTCCGGACGTGCTCGCGGCCTCGGATCGTCGATCCGATCAATGCATCTCCGAAAAATATGCAAAAACGGGTCCCGCCGAGTGGTGGCCCGATCTCCTCTGATCACGAACATGCGGCCGATCCCCCATCAGTAAGTAACTCTCTTATTCTTAATACTATGCATATCATGCAAATAGGACCCGACTGTGGGATCAAAAACAAGTAATAAAAGATTAAATCACATGCAATATTTTTAAGCAAGACAAAATAATTTTTGTAAGCAAACATGTTTTGCCATTCCTCTACGTGGTGGGCCTAAGCAAGAGCGCACGGCGAATAGTTCCTGTAAATCACAAGATACCCCAGAGCAAACAACTACGAAACAGGAGATGTATAGAATAATCTAGAATAGAAGACATTCTACATCTCTCCATGGAGGAAAGATTCATTAGAGCCTATTAAAGAGGAATGCCTCCTCATTTGTAACCATCCAAACTTTGGATAAGCAATACAGTTCTTTGGTTCTCTTCACTTGTGAATGCTCTGATACCATGTGGAAGGAGAAAATAAAATTGCAGAAATTGAGAAAAGGAGCAAATATTCTATTAATTTCATAAAATCATTTTTCTATATATTACAATGTACAAAGGGGCTCCTTATATAGACAAGGAGGGAGAGAGCTAAGTGTAAACTGAAGATGTGTGACTAAAGGAGGAGCTAGAGAGAAGAGGCCTTATGGGCCTAGCTACATGGGTGTTTATTCATTTCTTGTTACAATAGCAAATAAAACTAGTGCAACCTTAAATCGACGGTTACGATGGACCGTTAATATAAGGAGTCTGATCGAACTAAATATTACACGGACATAACAATATAATATATGAAAAAATATGTAAACGCAGATCCAGACAAATCCGCAGAGTCGGATCGCGGATCCAATTAAGTTCTCTTGCATAAGTAGACAAAAGTGGGTCCCGCCTTGCGATGAGCCACATGTGGTGGGTGACCCCCATCACTTTGTTAATGCCTTGTTACTGCCCTTAGGATTATGTTCTTCAATTAATAAGATACCAGCACTCTTCATTATTTTCTATCATATTCTTTTAATTAATGTCCATAACTACCTCCCCTCTCCATAAAACCACCATAACTCACTCCCACAATTCAATAACTACCAAGTAACTACTCGAAACTACCAATAATCGCCACATTCCCTCTCCCAAGCTGCCATAATCCCTTCCTCAACCACTAATTCAGCCACAAACTGCTCACATTCCCAATAACTACCTTCTCTTCTCTGTAGTGACCGCCTAAACTGCATGTTACTGCCCACCTTTTTCATTGCCAAAAAAAACAGCACAACTACCTACCTAAGCCAAACAAAATATTCCCTAGCCTGAATATCCCTTACCGAACCCTTTACCATTCAATTGCACTAATTTCTCCCACTTCAGTCTATTTGAGCATCATCTCACTATCTCCACTCACAGTCGAGGTGAAATCCCTTCCCAGAAATGGAATTCTACCGTTTCTGCCATGCAGAACTGCTCTCCCAGCCTCCCAGTCCAGCCATTCAGCACCCGTGATCCCCTAAAAGTGTTACACTCCTCTTCCTCAGCAAACCACCCGGCCCACATGTCGTAGACCCTCATTTTCTGTAGCATGCAGCTACCCCACGCCTCCCCATTCACTGCAAAAGTAGCCCACCATCCTGAAATCTGCACTGTTCCGGCACCATATTGCTCTCCGGCCCATAAATCAACTATCAAACTGTAGAAGTAGGGCTTCAATTTCTATTAACACATACATACATGTATATATACCTCTACAACATCTCTAAACGCACACCACTCCTAAACGCACATCACATCTAAAATACACGTCAACACTCCTCCTCAAGGTGGGTGAAAGATATTTACTAAACCCATCTTGTCAGAGTTTCTAATCATCTCCTTCGAGCTAAGCCCTTTGGTCAAACAATCTGCGGCCTGATCATTGCTTGCAATGTAACTAAGCTCCAGTAGCCCACTGTCCAGCTTCTCTTTAATGAAGAACCTATCGATCTCGATATGCTTGGTCCTATCATGTTGAACACTTGAACTGGGTTGTTTGCAATACTGATAGCTGCCTAACTGTCACACCACAACTTCATCTTATCTCCTCGATCCAATTTCAGCTCCATCAGCATTCCCTTTAGCCACTGAAGTTCAGCAACCCCTAATGCCATAGCTCGGTATTCTGCCTCTGCTGTCGATCTAGCCACCACTGATTGCTTCTTGCTCCTCCAAGAGACCAAATTGCCTCCTACAAACATGCAATAGCCAGAGGTGGATCTCCTGTCATCTATGCAATTTGCCCAATTAGAGTCACAGTAGCCTTCAATCTTCATGCGCCCGTTCCTTCTGAATAACAACCCCTTTCCAGGGGCAGTCTTCAAGTATCGAAGGATCTGGTACACAATATTCATGTGGCCCTTCCTAGGGTCATGCATATAACGACTCACCACGCTCACGACAAAGAAAATGTCCGGACGCTTGTGGCTCAAGTAAATCAGCTTCCCAACAAGTTTTTGGTACATCTCTCGATCGACTGGTTCACCTGCCTCAGCATCCAGTTTGCACTTCTGATCGATCGGTGTTGCAGCAGGCATGCACCCCAACATTCCTGTCTCTGTAAGGAGATCCAAGGCATACCTCATTTGGGACAGAACAATTCCCTTTGCACCTTAGGCAATCTCAATCCCAAGGAAATACCTTAGCAAACCCAAATCCTTTACTTCGAACTCCTTGCCCAACGCCTTCTTGAGGCGGACGATCTCCTGCTCATCGTCCCATGTGATGATCATGTCATCCACATACACCGCAAGTATAGTGATGCAATGAGCTTCATTTTCCCTGAAGAACACCGTGTGATCAACATTGATCTGCCGGTATCCCATCCCAATCATGGTCTTCCTGAATCGGTCAAACCACGCACGAGGAGACTGCTTCAAGCCATAGAGGGACTTCTTCAGTCTACAGACTTTGCCTTCGGTCTCAGCTGTGCCAAACCCCGGTGGTATCTCCATGTACACCTCCTCCGCTATCTCTCCATGAAGAAACACATTCTTCACATCTAGTTGATGCAACCTCCATCCACCATTTGCTGCCAAGCTTATCGGAGTTCGGACAGTGCTCATCTTGGCCACGGGTGCAAATGTCTCATTGTAATCGATGTCATAGGTCTGGCTATACCCCTTTGCGACCAATCGAGCCTTATAGCGCTCGGCAAGACCATCGGGGTTCTGCTTCAAAGTGAAAACCCATTTGCACCCGACAACAACCCTCTTGTTCTTTGGTAGGTGTGTCAGCTCCTAGGTTTTGTTCTTCTCAAGAGCTCTCATCTCCTCCTTCATTGCTGCTTTCCATTTTGGATCAGTTTTAACAACCTGCCAGTTGTTAGGCACAATAATACTATCCAACGAGGCAATGAATGCTCCATGGGAAGAAGAGATATTATCGTAGGAAACAAAAGAAGCAAGGACCCAACCGTACCTGTCCGGAGGGTTGCCCGCATTGCTGCGAGTAGTCCGCCGGACCGTGGTAGTAGGAGATGGAGGGGTAGAGGGAATGATCTCACAAGAAAATGACTGTGGTGGTGGTGGCGCTCTAGGAGTAGAGACTGGCATAGACGAGGGACTAGGCACTGACATTCCAGGTACTGGTTCTGCAGTCTGTTTTCCTCTCCTATGATATGTAAACAGTTCCCCCTGAGTCGTAGGCCTCGCGCCTCTCACTTCCTCCTCCCGCTCTTTATTACTCTCATCCTCCACTGATCCTTCATGCCATACTTCCAGATCTGTCACCAAACTCTCCCTTTCTCGCCTCATACTTTCGGAATTTGGCAATTCTGGTGTGAGTTGAGCCTCCTCCTGTCGGTAGTACTGTTCCTGCTCTCTGAAATGGACATCCAGACTCAAGAAACTTCTTTTCTCGACTGGACTCCAACACACGTACCCCTTCTGAGTACCAGAGTAGCCCACAAAGATACACTTGAGTGCCTTCGCATCAAGTTTTCCAACACTCGGTCTGTTATCCTTCACAAAGCACACACAACCGAAAACCTTTAATGGAAGCATCCCTCCATTATGTCCTTGCAACTTTTGACACGGGGATTTCCACCCGAGAATGCGTGATGACATTCTGTTGATCAATTGTGTTGTTGTTAACACAACATACCCCCATAAGCTTTGAGGGACTTTCATGTGGAGCATCATACTCCTTGCCACCTCCATCAGATGCCTGTTTTTTCTCTCCGCCACGCCATTCTATGCAGGTGTGTATGCACATGTTGTCTGATGCAGTATCCCATGGACTGATAGGTACTCTGCCAATGCCCGATTAGTGTACTCCGTTCCATTGTCCGACCTTAATACCTTTATCATTGCGCCGTACTGTGTTTGGACATTTTTATGGAAATTCCGAAAACATGTAAAAACCTCACTCTTATTTTTCATCAGATATAACCAAGTGACACGCGAGGCGCAATCAATAAATGTCACAAAATATTTATAGCCATTTAAGAAACTTACGACACAAGACCCCCAAACGTCAGAATGCACAACATCAAAAAAGAAAGAGTTTATACGTCATGTGCTAACATAAGAGCTTCTAGTAAGCTTGCCTAAGTCGAATGCATCACATACAAGTTTATGTTGATTTGTTTTTTGAAACAATACAGGAAATAGTCTGGCTAAAGTGCCAAAAGAAGAATGCCCCAAACGCTGGTGATGTAGTAGAAGTGTATCCTCTGCACTCATCTTCGTTCCTCCTCCTCCTGTCTCCCCGCCATAGATATAAGAGCTACGCCCGATCCTTCCCGATCCAAATACCATAGCCCATCATGCCAGGTCCCAGTCCCAAGTATCCGCCTCGTCCCTTTCTCCTGGAAGGTTACCTTGAGAATATCAAAATAAACGACACATTTTAGCTGAAGGATTATGGAACTGATGGATAGAAGGCTAACTGGAAAGGAAGGGGCATGCAAAACATTGGATAGTTTTACCGAACCTGTACAATTGACCGTGCCCTTACCGACCATTGATTGAAAAGTCTCATCTGCCGTCTGGATGCTATCAGCAGTAGCTAGGCGAGTGTAGGAGGAGAACTCGCCCGCATCTCCTGTGACATGTCGCGAAGCACCGGAGTCAACGATCCAATCCGATGTCCTGGACGGGTGGGCATACATAGCTGAAGCTGATGCCCTCCCCGGTTCCACTTCTGCTTCCTTCACCAACTTGTTTCCTCTTGAGGCCTTCCATCATGCTCATCATACTTAGTATAGTCTGCTCCTCGGTGTAAATAACACCAGCCTTCTCCTCACATCCACTAATGCCTAGATTGGCATGATAGCCACCTCTGGCGCCACGACCCTGGCCACGACCACCAAAATCCCCCTCCTTGGGTGGTTTGGGACAAGCATACAACATATGGCCAGTCTCCCCGTAGTTGTAGCACTGCCGTGTTTCCTCTCGTGGTCTTGGAATACCCGTGCCAATAGCCGTTAGTGCGGACTTTACGGCAGCGGAATCTCCCGTCCTTGCCTGGAGTTTGAACCGTGTCTCCTCCTGAATCATGGTTGAGATGGCCTCTGATAGTGTTGGGATCTTTGTACCCGTCAGAAGTAAGAATCTCCTCTGATCGAACCGTTCATTTAACCCCTTCAGGAACCTCATGGTCCTCTCTTCTACTATAATCTTGGAAGCCTTACAATGTTGGTCACTGCAACATATACCACCAAAAGCATGGTCATAGTCCACCCATAGTCGTTCTGACTCAGATGCGTACTCCTGCACAGTCTTCTCACTTTGAACTGTGTCATCAATTTTGGCCTTCACCTGGAAGACCATGAGGGTGTTCCCCACTCCATCATATGTGCTTCGCAGCCTGTCCCAAACCTCCATGACTGTCTCCAGACCGTCAACCATGGCACCAATCGATGGGACAACCGAGCTGAGAAGCCACATGAACACCGTCATGTGGGTTGATTCCCACTCATCTCCTGCAGTTGGATTCTCTGGCTTCTTCAACTCCCCTGTCAAGAAACCCCCAACCTTCTGCGCTGTAAGAGTCTTCCTCACGCGGCGCGACCAACCCAGATAGGTGGTCGGTCCTTCGAGCTTCAGGTCAACCGGTGGAAGGTCCAACTTCATCGGTCGGGGTGATGAACCCAACAACTTCAACAAAGTAATCACCTCTGTCGGGTCCAACTTCTTGAGGACGTCCTCCATCCTTTTGTCGTCGTCACTTACTAGTGCCCACACCAATCAAGCAAACACATGTCCCCTTAGCTGGTTCGTCAAGAGCCTTCGTATTCGTTGAGTGCCAGTTTGTCGAGTGCCTGTATTCGTCGAGTGCTGGTTCGTCGAGTGCTGGTTCGTTGAATGCTGGTTCGTCGAGTGCCTGCAAATGTTCGTCGAGTGACGGCGAGTGCCTGCAAATGTCGTCGAGTGCTGGTTCGTCGAGTGTCGTCGAGTGTCTTCAAGTTCTCCAGTTCTTCAGTCGTCAAGTGTCGTTGAGTGTCTTCCAGTTCTCCAGTTCTTCAGTCGTCGAGTGTCGTCAAGTGTTACTTCTTTAGTGACGACGAGGGCCGCCTTCAGAGAAAGGGACAAAGGTCGTCGTCGTCGAAGAGGCTCCAATGACGAGCCGCGAGAACGTCAGAAATCGTAGAGTGACGACGAGGACGTCTCCAGTGACGACGAGGACGTCTCCAGTGACGACGAGGACGTCTCCAGTGACGACGAGGACGTCTCCAGTGACGACGAGGACATCAGAAATCATCGAGTGACGACGAGGAGGGTTGTAGCGGTGTCAATCTCCAGCGAGATTCCAGTGACGATGAGGACGGCTCCCTCCAGCCGTGACGACGCTTCAGTGGACGACGAGGACGACTCCCTCCAGCCGTGACGAGACTTCAGTGAACGATCGACGATGCGAGGACGGCTCCCTCCCCCTGACTCTGATACCATGTAGAATTAGGGCTTCAATTTCTATTAACACATACATACATGTATATATACCTCTACAACATCTCTAAACGCACACCACTCCTAAACACACACCACATCTAAAATACACGCCAACACAAACATCCTCCAGCACCCCTATTTATTGTGTAAGTTCATATTTAAATTCAAATTTGCTTATTGTTCCTTATTATTGCTTATTTGATGAACTATCATATCATTTGAGATATTATTTTGTACAGATTTGCTCATTAATTGTTCTATTTGCAAGGTTTATTAGTGGAACGTTTAAATGAAGCAATCTCTCATTAATTTTAAATAAATCTGGCTTATTTTTTAATGTCTAATCTCTAGAGTGATTGGTTGTGAAATCTACCATTAATTTTAGAATTTAGTGTAATTAAACGTTGGCCAATCGCATGTGCATCACATCGTTCTTAGATTCTTACAATACTACACTTACACCCATTCACTAGAGTTTCTGTAGTGTACATAGATACCCTTTGCATCCATCCTGCGTCAGAAAGTCCCTTTCAAATAGAGCCTAATGTCACGGCCTTGTCTCCTCGCGAGCACACATGCAGCCTTAACTCCTTTTTCCACTCCGCATAGTCTAGCTAAGTTAGCCTCCTTCATGAACTTGTTGGTGATGAAGAGAAGAGTGTAGAAACAACTCAAGAGAAAACTCACAAGTGAAGAGAACCAAAGAACTTTATTGCTTATCCAAAGTTTGGATGGTTACAAATGAGGAGGCATTCCTCTTTTATAGGCTCTAATGAATCTTTCCTCCAAAGTATGGAGAGATGTAAAATGTCTTCTATTCTAGATTATTCTATACATCTCTTGTTTTTACAATATTTATGAATCTTCTAAGTTACTTTAGAATGTTCCCATGACCATCCTAGAATTCTGTATGATCTTCATGTATTCTATTATGCACAAGGATCTTCAAGATTCCAAATTTCTCTAGAATCTCCTTGTGACTAGCATAAAAAAATGTTACAGGCGGGCCAAATATGGCAGGTTGTGACACTAAGTTGCCTAATTACTCTCTTAGATTAGGCTATCAAATCCTGCCATTATAAAGCTTGATTGTTCTTTTATGCTTTTCCAAATAAATGCACATGTTGACAGATGATTGTCACTGTTACATCTTTTACTTTTCTATGCCCATAGTCATGTTACATCAGTTTGGGTTTAGTACTTCACCAAATTATTGATTTTTATTTGAAATTGTTATCTACAATGTTATCCACGCTTGATTCCACACTTGCAGACTCCACCAAAATAATATTGTAGTTTCCTATACACCTGCCGCATCTGTGCGCAAGTATAAATGTTCTGCCCATGTCCACTTTGTTTAATCCTTCACTAGCAGCTCAATTTAAGGCCAGGTATTCATTTCAATTTTCAGTAGGCTTCATTTTGTTGTCAAGTGTAGGTTCAGGAAGTGGTTCTTCTGGATGATGAGCATGCAAAGGATGGTTCAAGTGATGAATGGTGGTTCTTATTTCTCTTACTCCTGACAAACTTTAGTTTTGTACATTATTTCTAAGCTTGTATCTGATCTACGGAGGTCTTATGAGGTTTATAACAGTTACTCTTTTCCAGGAAGGAAGTCAAATTATATTATCCTTCAAGGTACATTTCTAAAACTAAGCAATTATGTGGATTCATACGAGATGATGACTTCTTTATGGCCTTCAATCTATCTGTGCTATCTTGTTTTACCTTACAGGAATGATCCAGAATCTGTTGAACTTTCATATTCAGACATGAAATGCCTCAATCCTAATCAGTATTTATCTTCGCCTATAATGAACTTCTACATTCAGTGAGTATGTTAGCACGTTCAGTGAGTATGTTTATCATATTTTCTAATCAGACATATGTTCAGTTCTTACTTTCCTCTGTTATAGTTTCTTTTTGTGTAAGTTAGCTGGGTAATTGTGACATTCTATTCTATGATTTTGAAATTAGTAATTTTATTTCTTTTCTTTTTATTGGATTTTACTTGTCAAGAGAACTCAGTAAAGGAGTCTGGTCATAATAAAAGTATATAGCAGAACATTTTTATGTTCTATACATGCAACAAACACCAAATCGTCCTGCTGTGAGAGAAATTGGAGTACATACTCATTCATTCACTCATTGAGAAGAAACAAAATTCTACCACAACGAGCTGGTGATTTGGTGTATGTGCATAGTAATCTACGCATATTATTGAGGAGAAACGAAATCTACAATCAAGGAAGGAGCAGAATGTGGGATATTGTCACGACCCGTCTCGACAAAAGTCAGAGTGCACTTCGGGGCGGGCCGTGATGCCACAGGCATGGGCGAAAAGGAATCCATATCTGCTAAAGCGGAGACAGAGATACTACAAATAGTTTTAAAATAGTTACTTTTACGTAAAACAGGTTGATTTATTGTGAAAGCTTTAAAATATGATAGTTTGAAATAGGGGCACATGCATTTTGAAAAAAACAATTTATGATACAAGTTTTGGAACAGATTTTTATGCAGTGATCATTGCAGATGAATGAACATGCAAAACATGTCAAATTCTAGTACATATAATATTTAGCTTAACAGTTGTCCATGAAACATGAGAAAATGTCTGATCGTAATTATTACATAACAGAAATATCTGACAGTAAAAGAAATGAAACATAAACATAAAACCTGAAGCTTGACGCAGATCGGCCTCAGAGAGCAGGCGGCGCAGACACGAACACTAAGGCAAATCCAAACAGAAGGAAAATATCTCAGAACATGAAAATCAACAGTAAACAAGCTATAAGTGTAGGTACATGCAGAAGAAATTAGAAATTTTAAGGTACCAATTAACCCCGAAGCAAGCCAGTGAAACAAGCAAGTAACTGAAACAAGCAGAACTATCTGGCCATATTAGCCTACTCCGGAGTATAACATAAACATTCTTGCAACGACATAAGCTGTAATCGTTGAAATGCGTAGTTGTTTACAGTGGGTGCACATGGTTCACACTCAAGTTCAAGTGTAAGTCTTACTAGAATAAGAGTATTTCTTGCTTACCGTGACCATACAATCAAGACGATGCACCATTTAAACCCTAGCTTCCAAGATTTGCTTATGACACGCAGGACCTAAGTGATTCAAAAATTTAAGCTCGCAATGACCGGTCCTTTGTTCCCATTAAGGATTCAAGAGGGAACCCAAGTCAAGGAGTTTCATCAATTAAACCCTACCTTTCAATGTTAACTTATGTTATTAATGACTTAGTGCAGGATTTCGTGGATTCTAGCATATCAAGACATGTAACCAAAATACTGATTCAGATATACAAGAGTATATTTTACAAACGGGAACAGAGGTGCATGACATTAGATAATTTAAAAGATTCATAAGTTGGTGATTCTAATTGGAACAGACTCACGTTGAAGAAAAACATCAGATCAAGAAATAGACTTTATCCAAGTCTTTCAACCAAACAGGCATAAGAAACAAGATTCGATGACTCAAAGAACTCGATAGAGAGTTTTGAAACTTGTGGGTTCAAGTATTCACGAGTAATAAGATTACTATAGATCATTATCTAGGATATCAGGTATTCCTTTAGGTTAACCCATTCCAAAACACGAATATCTTCTAAGTAGACACGTATACGACCTAAACATTTCATATCAAACACATTTCGTCTAATTGCTAGCAAGGAATCTTAACATTTGTCAATATACCAATTAATGTTCATGCTAAAAAAGAACTACTAATCCTCCAATTAAAATCATCATTTCACATTTCAAATTCGTGTTATCCCAAACGCGTGAAACCTCAAACTACTATCAAGTCAATTCAAACAATCAAAAACTATACTTATTTGATGAAACATGTATTCAAAGGTGAAACATAAAATCATAAGAACAGACCAGGCTAAATAAAATTTAATGTTTGCAAGAGAGAGGGATCTCTACTTGCCTTAAGTGAGGCTAAATCTAACGGCGGCGGCGAAGCGACGCAATCAAAAATAGAAATCATAATCCGAACCTGATCAAGCACAACGAAAGCGATGCAGCATAAATTATTACGCTAACACATGCTTTCTACGATGCGGAATTTAAATAACGAGGGTTTGAGAAAAATACCTCCTTCGAAAGTGAGGGGAGAAGGAATTACATCGCGGGAATCGAAGATTTGGCGGCGCTTTAGGCTAGGAGAAAAATCCTAAATCAGAAGGGCCCTCAAGAAATCCCGCCAATTGGAGCGACGAACGGCGCCGGGAGCAGGAAAAACCTAGAAATTAGAAGGTTATAAATCAAGAAAAAATCTTGAATCGCAAAATATCCGAATTTGGAGCGCAAACATTCCAAGCAAACGCAAGGAAATCTGGAATAGGAGGGGAAGGAGGAAGAAATCTTACCCAAAGGAAGTCATATCCAGGCTCTAAATCCGAGTAGAGGGGGAAACGAGCGAACCCTAGGCATCACTCTCGCAAATTCTCGGCCAAGACGACGAAGAGGAGGAATTAGGGCTGTTGGAGGGTTGTCGGCCTTGAAACAGGAGGAAGAAGGCAGCGGCTGCCGGCCTTGAGGAGACAAGGCTGCCGACTGATGAAGCCCTGCTGCTGGGGGTCGGCCAGAGGAAGGGAAGGTGCTGCTGAAGAAGAAACCACCGGCCGACCCTAGGGAGGAGAAGCCTGGCTGTTGCGGCTTGGAGATGAGGTTCCGACCAGAGCAGGAGGAGATGGACACGGGGGCGGCGTCGACAGGAGGAGGAGCTGGAGGCGGCGGGCGGCGTTGGCGCTGCGCGCGGGAGACGGGAGCGGGAGCGGAGGGAGCCCTAACCGAGCGACTTGTGGCTTGGGGAATTAAATCGGGAGAGGCTTGCGGGATTTAACAGGGGAGCTGGGGTGCAACTAGGGAATTAAAAGGGGGGACCTCCCTTAATTTACAAAATTGACAAGATGAGATTTAATAAAATTAAAACCCCCTTTTTTGATATAAGGGTTGCGACTAGACAAAAGAGGGAGGGTTGTTACAGATATAGGAGGAGATGCATGGGCAAATCCTTTTGAGGGAGGGTTGCTTACAATTGCCAACTTGTCTTTAGATGAGCCAGAAATTGAAGATGTCTTGATCTCCAACAATACAGAGGAAGATGAAGAAAATGAGTGATGAACATCGTTAAATTTGAAATGATTATAAATATTTTATGTCTAAGAACTTCATGTTATATTGCATTATTTATGGACTTATACTTCAATTAATTATTTATGCTTCATGTTTTATTGTTTTGAGAATTTATAATTGCATTTGTGATATATACATATATATTTATTATATTTAATACAACGTATTCTGCCGTATACGTATCCTTGTTTTTAAATTTTGCCTTACCTCCGTACCGGATACGTATCGTACCCGGTACCCGTACCCGTGCTTCGGTTTAAGGCACAATTGGCAATTAATGAAAATTAGAAGGGAGTTACCTTTTTCCCTCAGCCGCAACTTCCCTCTCCTTGTTGTATTAAGTAACCGTGAGTCACGTTCCCAGCCCCCTCACAATTTTCTTAACCACGCCTCTCACGTAATCCAATTCCTCTCCCTCCCAGCCGCACGTAGAACGAAACTGCCGATCTCCTCGTTCGTTCCTTCTCGTCGACCTGCACAGACCCTAGCATGGTTCTCGTTCCAGCAAGCCAACGCCTCCCTCTCTCAGATCGACGATGGAAACCAGCGCCGGTCATGCCTCCCTCTCCAGAAACGCTCGACGCCACTCCCTTTCTGCGTGAGAAGGTAGACTGCACTCCTTCGTCAACCCTAGCTCTCGACAGATTTTCCCAACCTTCGCCTGCTTCAGGTAAACTGTAGAAATCAATTACTTGATTGTTCTAGGGTTTCTCCTTCCTTCCTAGACAAATTTCAGATTATGTGTATTCGTTTTCTCTTCCTCCAAAAAATTGCAGCAACCCCGACGATTTCTTTTCAGTGGAATTCCTTCAGAAATCGACTCCTTTTGGTCTACTCGCATTGGCAATTGATCTTCCTCCTTCATTCCCTTCAGGTAACCGCTAAACCTCCTCCTTCCTCTGAGCGTCTTCCGTTTCCAATTTCAGAAATCTTAAAGACCTTTACTCCTCCAAACAGAGGACTTGCACAGTTAGGGTGAAGGGGCTTGTGAGTGCACTATTGTGAAAAGAATTTCAGCATTTGACGAAGAAGAATCCTTCGTAATCTTGAGGATCCTCAACAACAAATTAGAAGGAATCATGTCGCCGCGCCGCGTTTACGAACGTCGTAACACCGAGGTAAGAAATTCGACTTCTCATGTCATTGTTATAAAATTATTGCCTAGTTCACTCCAGAAAATCATGTAAAACAACAGAACTTGAATTTCTCTTAAATACATATCAACAGTAAGATATATATATATTTACATGATACAAATCAGATCACATCACGCACAACTTATAGTTAAGTATTAACCGACAATTAATTTAATGTAAATTATCATTCAGAACAGAGCTTGTAAAAAAGAATACACAAGGCACAAGCATGATTAATTAAAAAGATTAATTATGACTAGACTAAATGCAAAAGCGCAGAACATGTAATAAACTTCAGATCAGTGACCTCATTCTCATATAGCCTGCAGTTCGTATGAGCCTCAGACGTGGGGTCGTCAGCCACATTTTCAGACTTGGTAAATTTTCAGATGTGAGTCCGCGTTCCACTCAAGGAATATTTCAGTTCAGGGCACCTTCGGGTCGCCATTAAGGCTCCCTTTTCAGATTAAGTCCAATAAATTATAAAACATGAAAATTACCCAATCTTTAGAAAAGATCAAGGATACAAAAATCAGTACAGACAAGAACTCAAATATTATGACAATTTATAATGCTTATATACAGAAAATAACGTATAAACCTACAGACAGCTTATTCAGAAGCATGCATTAAAAAGCCAAAAGCTCATATTTTTATATACAAACAAATTATGTATTTTTGTAGTGTTACTAGGAGTAGTTTTTCTTACTCACCAGTTGGGCTGACCCGTGTTTGGACATTTCATTTCAGGGGTCACCTGTGGGGAGCTACGCTTTGGATAAGCGTCACAGTTCTTCATATTGTTTGTTTTTCATTTCAGGTGTCTTTTATTTCAGTGTTGTACTTTTACCTTGGACATAATGTATTGGAATTGTCTAATGTTTTCAATGTAACAGACACTATTTTAAGCTTCAGTAATTCAGATTTTATGGTTCTTTTCATTATTAGTGGCTCTGTGAATCAGATTTTGAGGTACCCCTATTTACCCTTAACTGCTTATCTTACTTCCGCTGTGAGTTTTCTTTAATACTTTTAATTATGCCTGCTATGAACCAGTTTTATTATCGTTGCTTAGTTTACTTCTTATAACGGGGCCCAACCGGACTGCTGATTTGTTGTTAAACTAAGTTGGGGTGTTACAACTTCAACCTGTCATCTTCGTCAATTTCATATTGCGGTCTTGTTGACTTCATATTGCTCCGTTAACATCATTCTGCTGTCTCCGTGACTTCATCTGCTGTCCCCGTGACTCTATTCTCTGTCTCCATGAATTCATTGTGCCGTCTCCGTGACTTCATTGTGCCGTCTCCGTGACTTCATTGTGCCGTCTCCGCCAACTTCATTTTGCCGTCTCCGCCAACTTCATTTTGCCATCGCCTTTGACTTTCTCATATCATTGTATTCTTCTCATTGACTTTATAGTCCTATCTGTGCAGTCTCCAATCTCTGTCGTTGTATCCTTCGCTGCAATCTTGTAGTAATCTCATTGGCGCAGCAAGTCATATTTCTTCTGCAATTTCTGCATCAACAATTAACGCATCGGTGATTCTTGCATCAGTAAAGGGGAGTGAGAGGGTCACATATTGAGGTTATTTTCTTAGAACCGCTTAATCACTATTATTATTTACAAATATTTATGTGGTTAAACTATTCACATATTTGTGTCTCCAAGCTGTGTAATGTTCCATTGAAATGTCTTTTACTTATACATCATGTTTTGTAGTGGGCCTCCATTTATATAAGGAGCCATAGCATGAGAGTTAGCCATCTCTTGGATCATTAGTATTTTGACTCTCTTGGGGAGGAGCTCTTTGAAGGACCCAACCTCCGAGAGTATGCAGGCGCTTGCCTCCCGATTTGTATCATGTATGTTGTTATCGTTTAATGTAAGTTCTATTTGTGTGTTCACTCTTTCACCTCACGAACGCAGAAAGTTCATTGTAACACTATTTACCTCACTTGTGATGGATCTCCCACACCAACAAATTCCTCCACACGAGTTTGCCACCATTCACGCCGAAGTTCACCAACTCTACGCAGATCTCCACCGCTTCGCCAATAAGATGTGCTTCGGCCTCGATGAATCACTTGGGCTGGCACAACACTCAGGAGTCCCACCTGCTGGAATCTCGGTACCCGCACAACCTCTCTTTCAACTTCCGGACTCCACCGAGGGGAACGCCAATGAGAAGACCTCCACACCTTGCCATTGTACCTTACCTCAACCAACCTCGCCAGACAGTCTCTCTGTTTCCTTTCCATTGCCACGACACTTAGATGCCTAGCAATCAGTATACACCATCATCACCGATCCCAGACTGTCCCCTTTTCCAGCGCCACCCACACCACCTGCAACAGCAGTTGACGCTTCCAATAGTACGCCACAACCAATTCACAAACTCCTACATGACCTGCGACCTTCCGTCAATGACGTCGCCTACCTCCTCGATCACCCATCTCTTGGTCTCCTTCCATGCCAGTGATCGCCACCGAATAATCCAACGTCATCCTCGCCTGATTCATGTACGCATTGACTCCCCATCCGTCACCGATAGACACGCCTCCTTGTTGTTATCGCCAGCCCCCGCCACAGCCCGATACTCCCATCTCCATCAATCGATGAAGCCACCCCCTTCTTAAGTCTTCTTTCTCCCTGCAACCCAACTACGGCCCGTCCCTTCCAGTCCCCGACTTTTTACCATTCCACACCAACAGCCTTAAGCCCACCCTTCACACTACCTACTGCCAGCACATGGGCCAACTATTTTTTTTCTTCCCTCCATGGGCCCCACTACCATATCACCTTACAAAATTTATCCCCAAAACAAACCCATGCCCCACAATTTTTTAGAGTTGTGGGCCCCTCCCCCCATATTTTTCTAACTAACACTTTCACCCTCACATATTCATCCACTGCACACTCATGGATCCCATCAATTCCTCCTTACCATAGATGATTTCGCCTTCACACCTCATGTCTCATTTTTAAGTACATGTAACTACTATTTTCCACCATTGACCTCCTCTCTGCTTTCATTATGGCATCACGGAACAATTTTTGCGGAAATTATTTTCGCTGCCCGATAAATCTGCTCTATTGTTCTTCATCTCATCACGACTCAGACCTAGGCCGTGGACCAACCGACGTGCTTGCCCCATAACAAAAGTCTTCAAGTTTGCTCCCTCTTGCTCGACCTTGGGGACAAGGTCGAT
Source organism: Dactylorhiza incarnata (assembly GCA_033032865.1). Classification (NCBI taxonomy): domain Eukaryota; kingdom Viridiplantae; phylum Streptophyta; class Magnoliopsida; order Asparagales; family Orchidaceae; genus Dactylorhiza; species Dactylorhiza incarnata. Next base: position 2,143,132 of record JAWHQI010000260.1, read on the forward strand.
TTTCAAGACAAGTATATTGTTATGAATAGGCCTTGCAGACAAGTGACACGCCCGCTCGGGTGATCAGCCTCACTACACGAGAATTCTCTCGGAGACGCGACTTGCTTTCATGGATTATCATATTCATAATTAACTTTGTATTTTGTTTTTAGTGTGTTCTGTTTTGTAGCGGGCCTCTTTCTATGTATGTGGAGCCCTAGCATGAGAGTTAGGCATCTCTTGGATCATTAATATTTGTCTCTCTTGGAGAAAAGAGCCCTTTGGAGGATGGGAGGACTCATCCTCCAAGAGTAGCGAGAGCTAAGTTTGTCTCTCTTGGAGAAAAGAGCCCGATAAATCTGCTATATTGCCTTCCAATTTGTATCGTGTATGTTTATTATTGTTTAATTCAAGTTCTCTTTGTGGGTTCACTATTGCAAAAAGTTCTTCGTACATTCTACATGACCTCATTAAGGTGTATTCTATTTATACAGATTTTAGAAGCAATAAGCTAAGTTTGTGCTTTAGTGACATTAAAAAAAGCTTCTTTGATAATTCATACTTCTACTTTTTTTAATTCTTTTGACAGGTACCTACGAAATATAAAGCCCGCCACAGGCACGCCACGGGGTGAATATCACATATTCAATACATTCTTTTACGGAAAACTTGAAAAGGCTTTAACTCAAAAGGTAAGCAAATCAAACTCAAAAATAAAATTTCATCTGTTTTTTTTTGCAAGAAATTACAAATAAAGTCACGACAGCTTGCTTTGAACTTCTATTTGTGAATAATTAAGTTAAGATACTCATGGAATGCAAGTCCTGGCCACAGATATGAACAAGCCGATCTGAAGATTGAAATGACCCTGGTTCAAGATTAGCTTGAAGACATTGAATCTGATCACGGTTCGGGCTATGTTTGTCTAAAGATTTGCTCGTTAAGTTTGACACAAGCTTAATCCATGTCAAAATTTGATTTAATTTCAATCAAATTTCTATCTTCTAAGACAAATAATTAGTCCAGCATATATGCATGTATTCATAAATATATAGATTCGTATATAAACACATACACACATATACACTTACATTTATTCAGATGCTAATGTATACATGTAGTCATAAATATACATTATGATACAATCTCAAGCTAATTCCATTTGATCCAAAACTGGTATGATTCAAGTTTGATTTTTTGGGGGTGAGTCTCTCTCATTAGCTAGCTTGTTGATTTAGATTCTGGGAAAACATTTCTTGTTAGCATAGTTACTGATAATCATTGATTCTCTTCCCATTGATCATTATCCTAACCATTAGGTCTTATGGACATGGATAGGCTTGGTTATCATTTTTGTTTTGCAGGCCCGTGTAATTAAGATTATTCGTGTTTATTTACATTTATTTTAATTTTACCTCTTTGTTCCCTCATTTAGGTACATCAACATTGTATGTTGTGAGAATTTGAAATATTAAATAACTATTACTCAAAAAATCCTAAATTATTACATGGGACTCCCCTCTTTATATGGAGTTGAGGAGGAAGAATATACATGTGGAGATGTGTGACTAAATATAAGAAGTAAAAATACAATGGGCCCCTATGTGGGCTTTTAGTCTTGGGCTTTAAGCCTTATACACTTCATCTCAAGTTGGAGCATATATATTGATCATTCCCAACTTAGCACAAATATCCGAAAAAGAGGAAGAAATTGGTTTTATGAAGATGTCGGCCAACTCTTTATCTGAAGAAACAAACGAGTGCATATTTGGTTTTTGATAATTTCCTCTCTGATGAAGTGACAATCAACTTCTATATGCTTTATTATTTCATGGAAAGGTATTTTTAGATATGTAAATAACAGCTTTATTATCACAAAACTTCGGTAGAGGATAATTGTAGATTTCTCCCAAGTTTTTTAAAATTGTTCTCAACCACTTCAACTTACAAGCAGTTTAAGCCATACTTTTGTATATGCTTCAATGGGTAAATAATTATTTCTTTGAAACAATAATCCTTTTTCTGGTGACCCTTTGATGCATTCTAATATTTTTAAAGCAACTTCTAGACGACACTCTCTAGGAGTTTGCATGAATTGACTGACCTTTCCCACAACATAGGAGATGTCATATCAGTTGCGGTAAGATAGATGAGTTTACTAACCAGACACCTGTATCGAGTAATATCCTGTAAGAGAGGGGACGTCTCATCCAAAAATTTGTCAGCGCCCATATGCATAAGATTCTGAGCAGGTTTCGTTCCAAGGAGACTGATTTCATTAAGTAGAGCTAGGACATACTTGCATTGGGAGAGAACTATGATGTTATTGCGTCTTGCAATTTCAATTCCCAAGAAGTATCTTGGAGGGCCCATAAATTTGGTAACAAAATACTCCCAAAGATGTTTTTGTTTTCTTTTGGTAACAAAATGCTCCCTAAGATGTTACTTTTTTTTCTATTCCAGAGGAGTCATTTCTGGTAAGAAGAATGCCATCAACGTAGACATCGAGAATAACTAGGCCATGGTTGATTTTCCGAATAAAGAGAGAGTGATCAACATTGCTTCTGGATAAACCAATGATAGAGACGACCTGACTGAATTTATCAAATCATGCACGAGTGCTTTGTTTTAGACCATAAATGGCCTTCCAAAGCTTACACACCTGAGACTGCCCATAAGAAACATAACCAGGAGGTTGCTCCATATAGACTTCTTCGTGTATGTCACCATAGAGGAATGCATTTTGACATCAAGTTGAGAAATTTGCCAACTCTGGTTGACTGTAACGGAGAAGAGGACCCAGATAATACTGATACATGCAACTGAAGCGAAGATGTCAAAGAAATTAACACCATATGTCTGGGTGAACCCCCTGATAATTAGACGAGCCTTGTATCGATCCACATTGCTGTCTGAGAGAAATTTGATGACAAAGAACCAACGACAACCGACAACATCGCCCCCAAACGGGATAAGGACATGAGTCCAAGTACCCCGTGATGTTAAGATAGAAATTTTCTCATCCATAACTGCTTTCCATCATGGTATACGAAGATATGGAATGGTGGTGGTAGAGAGTGCCCAGGCAAAATTGCTTTATGAAGGACTGAGGTTGACATATGAGACACCATTAGTTAGAGGATGTTGTGTACTCCTCCTTACCCATTTTCGCAAAACAACGGGAAGATTCAGGCCTGAGTCTATTGAAGTTAGGAACCTTCCGAAGAGGAGAGAGCTGACCTGAGAGCTGACGACTGGGACTCTGGAGTGGAAGGAGCGAGGAAAGGTGGAGAGGCACGATGGCGTCGGTAATGATATGGAAATAGGGAAATTGGAAGTGTACATTCAGGTGTTGGTGTCAGCTGCGGGATATCTGGTGAAGGAGCATGAATGATGAAGAACGATGAAATAAAAAGGGGTAGATTAAGGGTCCCTCCGTTCTTTGAAAAATAAGGGGTAGATTCAAAAAAGGTGACGTCAGCAAAGACGTATTGTCGTTTGGTGATAGGGTCGAAACAACGATATCTTTTTCGAATTGGAGAGTACCCCACGAAGATACATTTGGTGGTGCAAGCGGAGAGTTTATCGCGATGCAGGAGTGTGGACGAAAGCTGCACAACCAAACTCATGCGGGGTGAGGGGAAAAGATGTATCGGTCTGATATAAAAGAGAGAAATGAGTCTTATCTTGAAGAGTAGAATGTAAACGATTAATTAAAAAACAAGAAATGAGAATCGTTATGACCCCAATATGAGCGGGAAACATTCATCCGGCATAGCAGTGCCCGAGTAACATTGAGGAGATGTCGGTTTTTTCCTTTATGTCACCCTATTTTCTTGGGACGTATGCACACAAGTGGTCTGATGAATAATACATTTGGAGGTGCGGAAAGATAAGAACTGCTGACTTATGTATTCCTTCGCATTATCGGTCCTAATAATGTTGAGCGGGAAAATGACTGAGTGTGAATTCCATTATAAAATTTTGAGAATACAGAAAGAAGTTTAGAGCGATCTTTCAAAAGATACACCCAAGTACATTTAGAGAAATCATCAATAAAAATTACAAAGTATATACTGCCACCACCAACAAACCTGGTGGGACTAGGATTCCATATGTCCGAATGAACAAGGTAAAAATGTTAAATAGAACTATTACAAAGTTTAGTTGTGAAAGTAGTACGATTATGCTTGCCATATTGACAAGCCTTACATTCTAAGCTGGATTCGGTCTTGAAAGATGGCAGGAGCTTGATGATCAAGATGATGATGCCACTAGAGTAGAGAAGTGGAGACGAAAAATACATAGAAGGTAGGAAGATCGTCGAGGTAGTTGAGACCACCTTGTTCAGTCCCTGTAACAGTCGTCCTCTACGAGTGAAGGTCGTGAAAATAACAACCAGTAGGAGAAAATGAGACATCATTGCAATTGTCGGGAAAGAGCATTGACAAACAACAAATTGTTAGGAAAATTTGGGACAAATATAGTGTCGTCCAACTGGAGATGTGAGGCAGTAATCACAACTCCAGATCCACAAATTGGAGCATGATATCTATCAACCACAAAGACCGGTGGTAACTGGTTATGTTTCTCAAGGTGAGAAAAGAGGAGAGAGTTCCTAGTCATACGATTGGTGACACCGGATTCAATGAGCCACTTATCCTGAGTAGCAACATGCGCGTTATCTGAAAAAGTGGCAATGGAGGCAGATTACTTGGAGGCATTGATGAGAGTCTCAATATCCACTGAAGAGAACCAGCAGCTGGACTCTAGTAGTGGGGTGGACGGCGAGGCAGAAGGCTCGGGCACAGTGGTACTAACATGGGCTTGAGGACGGAGGTGAGGATGCTTCAGAAAGCATTTCTCAACAAGATGACCAAGCCAACCATAATGAGAGCAAAGAAGTCGGGGTCCACCATGAGACCCGGTGCACCCTCCACAACCACGTTGAGCTCTACGACCGGCCGTATGAGAAAAATTGTCGGACGGCAGAGGAGACACATCGAAGGCCGGTGGAGAAGGTTGGTAACAACAGAGATGCGAGCGACAGTGATATCCAAGGTGGGAGTGAAAAGTTCTCCCAAGATCTGTTGTCGTATCATCTCATAGGAATTTGTAAGACAGAAGATAACAAACCACCAGGAGTTCCTAAAAATGTTTTTGTTGTGTGGCAAAGTCAGTAGAGAATGACCGATGCTGGAGATGTTCTGTGCCGAAAGATTGAACTTACTGATACGCAACATCGGAATAGTGTTGGTTAAGCGAAGAGATCATAATACAAGGTGTAGATGCGAGAAGTTTTGGTACCCTTGGTGTAAAGAGCGCCAAGATGATCTTATGTAGCCTTCATAATGTCGTCATGAGATGATGGGCAATCATGCATCAGAAAGATTGTTTGCAAATCAAGTGCAAATGAGAGCATCACTGGCAGCCCATATGTAGGAGACGCGGGGTTAGGATGAGCGTTAGTGCGATGATGCCGTTTGCGTTGAGGGCGAAAAAGAAGGTGAAGGAGTTTCTTCAATTCAAATAATTTGGTCCAATTAATTTTGATGTCATCCCGAGATTTCCGGAAGCACTGGAAATGATTGTGGGAAGAGCAATGTTGGCGGGAATAAGGGAGTGGTGGATTAGCCATAATTCAAAAACAAGTAATTTCATTGAGCACGGCAGAAGAGCCGGCGACTTCACGGTGAGAACTCGCAAGAAAAGTCAGAGTTGTTGGAGGACTCGCAGATAGGATGACGAGTTTGCATGAGCTGGTGAGAATGGTTCGGATGCAGCAAAAGAGCAGGCGAGTGCAACAGAGAAGTTGACGAGCTTGCGTGAGGGTGACAACGAGTACAGTACTCGCGGTAAGTGGTGTAGGGGTGCATTGTAACACCCCATTTGTAACAGTTGTATATTATAGGTCTGACTGGGCCCCTCACCAGACAACTATCACATGTTAGATATTAAATAAGGTACAAAACACTTCTCCAACACGAATAAATACCTCGGCGTAGTAATTACACAACAAAAATAAGCTACAATAAGAGAATGTCCACAAACTACAAAACTACCAGAAGTCCTTAGCCTTATGGCCTTTACATCACTAGTCCAAAAAGTTCATCATGCAAACAACCTCGACACGCAGACCGATATAACATGAAAGAAAATACAAGAAATGGTAAGCAAAAAAAATTCATGAGCAATTCTTTTTAATTTTACTTATTGGCATATGCTAGCGTGCACCCGCCTCTGAACCGGGCCATGCAGCCAAATACACATGAGATGTAAATGAGGGTCAGGTATGAGCTGACCACAACTGCGTAACAACCCACTCCTCTTGCGTCCTAGCGGATCTCATGGAACTACATCACCCTGCAAGTCAGCACTTCGTATAATAATTAAGCAATATAAATAATTCATATCAAATGAATCCAACTAGGTATCGCAAATATCAAATACATTCTGTATGTTGAGCATATAAGTAAAGGTGCCTACAATGCAATATGAATGCAAACCGGGTATCACATACGGATCCACCGCGACACCAAGCACACCGTGTATGGTTCTATGAATGCAAACCGGGTATCACATACGGATCCACCGCGACACCAAGCACATCGTGTATGGTTCTAGCACGCCACCAATTCACAAGCATTCAACGCACTGGCGACATTTCCATAACATAAACAAAAGTCTAGTTGGGCATACCCTTATCTGGGGCCCTTCTTCTAAGTCTACATCAATCAGGCGTGCTTGGTTATACCCCTCAATTGGGCCCTTTTATCAACACCCTAGAGTTTGAAGTGGTGGGTCATACCCTTTCTATGGCCCTTCTACCAACCCCTAAGCAATTCTTTCATCAACGTGGAAGGATTGTTACCCTTCCGCGGGCCCTTCTTCCAATATGGTTACCCAATCTCGTACCCTTCTTCCAATTCCCTAATTCATTTAGCTACAGAAGAGGGTGGTTACCCTTTGGGCCCTTCTTCCCATTTTCGAGTTTATTTCAATCACAATCAAAATACCCTTTGTCACTTCCGTTTTTCTCACGCGCATTCGTAACAGCAATTGGGAACACACATATGCATTAGGTTTCCTGCAATATCTCAACGCCTTAAATTCAACATGCATAACACCATGAAAATCGGGCATTATAACGACGCTATGTCCGCATTCGCACATGGAAAAACCTCTAATGCAAGCGTCAAACATCCATTACCTAATCGGGCCGACGAACATGATTAGGCTTCACACAATGCCTATCCCTGAATCGAACTTCGGGCATTTAATGCAATCATGCTGGGGTCGCAATCTTATGCCCCGATGGTTCGCAATGAACCTTGGTCACCATAGGCCTCTAATTAGAGAGCCTAGGTGCCACCATTAAAGCTAGAACAAGAAGATATCAAAGGAAAACACTGTGTAATCCTCAAACCGGGAAGAGACAAGTCGTTACCTTCTTCGATTTCCCTCTCGCCATTGAAACCTTGAATAAAATGGAGGAACAATACCTTGGAAGCGAGCTCTAGGTTCCGCCGGAGACAGATCATCGATCGGGTTCCCGGATCTCCGTCAGTGCCTTCTTCCTCAAGCCCTCCTTCCCCCTCCTCCTTTTCTCACCCCAGGAAAGAGAAATAATGGCTGAAAATGAGTGATTCTCGGTCCTATCAAGACCTAAAGCACCTATGGACATAATTTGGGCCATTGTATTTGGATCCACGGCTTTAATTAAATCATTAATATATGATTTCACTCCGACCGCACTGTCGTGTGCCCGATGCGCATGATCATGTGCAAATTCTTCTACTTGCAGCTTTCATCGCGCACGACCTGTTGCACGGTCGTGTGCCCGGGCGGACGATCTCAAACAGGACTCCGCAAAAATGTCTTTTTTCAAAACAACAGAAAGCGCACGGTCGTGGTATCCACACACAGTCGTGCATGATGGAAAATTCAGGTTTTCTACATGTGCCAATTCTTTGAATTCTCCATGCTTTTCATGCATTGAACAAGTATTTAATGATCTTAGGGGGTGAAATTTGGGGTGTTACATGCAGTGTGCTAGGAGATCCCGCAGGAAGACGTGAAGGGTTCTCACGTGGGTGCTAGAATTCCCTGAAGCTTGACGAGATGAAACGACGAGCTCTGCGTCAATAGAGTTCGCGGGTGCTGGCGAAGGTTACTGGAGAGAGAACGCTTGAGAGGGTGTTCGCAGACACCGAATATCTATGCGCGGGAGGTCGTAATGGAGCTTGGCTTATAAATATCTCGTGGGGGTTTATTTTGGTCGTCGATCCCGATCAACAGGATAACGGATGATGGCGAGCTCTGCTTGCTAAGTTGCGAGTTTAACCAAGGAAGCGGCGAGCAGGAATTTGCGCGAGGTCAAAGGAGTAACTGATCCCAGAAGCTTTAGTGTGAGGCTGGGAATGTTCACATGAAACTAAAGTGATTTTGTCCAAGGTCGGGAGAATTCGCGCGAGAGGAGAGCAATGAGTGATTTCGCCAAGCTCTGATACCATGCGGAAATTTGTAATATTAAATAAATATTATTCCAAAATTCCTAAATTATTACATGGGAGCTCCCTCTTTATATAGAGAAGAGCAAGAAAAATGTACATTTGGAATTATGAGACTAAATATACAAAAACAACAACACAAGCCTTTATCCCACTATAGTGCGGTCTGCTAGTTACGGGACTAAATATAAGGAGGAAAAATACAATGAGCTCCTATATGGGCTTTTATTCTTGGGCTTTAACATATGTAAGTAGGGATAACTTCCCATGAAAAACAAAATACCCATTTCTATATCGTATGAAAGCTCAAAGGATTCATTTTGTTGATCTAACTTTTAGCCTTATGCCATAGTTGTTATGTATACTATCATTTAGCTCCAAATTTGTACATTCTTCGCCTCGGCTTTTCCTCAAGGTCACAACCCTACCCTATTCCTCTATACGTCGAGTAGTCCGTATCTTAGGCCTTACGTGTTTCTCCTAACTCAATGTTCCTACACTTGAGTATCTTTACACAATGCATCCCTACACTTGAGCATCTCCAAGTTGTTTGAGCTCCTACATGCTTATGCTTCTTCTCAGTTGCGACTAACTACATGCCTCACAGTTTGTCACTAGTATTAGTCCATCTGGCAATTCCCCCTTCTCATGTTGTTGATCACCAATTCTTTTGTCACTGTCATAGTTTGCCGGTGTGCTCCTTTTTCTAGTGCCAAGAGTTAATTTGATATTATGGGAGGTAACTAAATTTTGTTTAATTATTTATAGTACTTTGGGTATTTTTGTCTCGTTACTTGTTGAAGAAAATATACTTCTTTGTATATATAGGGTTGTTTATATGACCAAAAGATCAATGTATCTATTGTATCCACATGATACCAGAACCGAAACCAATCTCATGGTATTGATGTAACGTCCCAAGGCCCTGAACTTACCATCGGGACAACGTCCACCGACAGCCTCGCCTGACGACGTTACCGGGCTGCAGCCCAAGCACCCCAACCCCTCTCCAGCCCAAGCACCCCAACCCCTCTCCAGCCCACTGGCGGATTGTTGGTGTCCACAACCTCCCTTTGATGAGGCAAACTCGATAGTTAAGTGTGCAGCACGGGGACTTCCCAGGAGGTCACCCATCCCAGTACTACTCCAGCCCGAGCACGCTCAACTATGAAGTTCTTCCACTTCTCATCACCAATTGAGCTGAGCTAAGCGTGCTCGGGCTCAATTGGTGATGAGAAGTGGAAGAACTCCATAGTTAAGCGTGCTCGGGCTGGAGTAGTACTGGGATGGGTGACCTCCTGGGAAGTCCCCGTGCTGCACACTTAACTATCGAGTTTACCTCATCGAAGGGAGGCTGTGGCCACCAACAACCTGCCTGTGGATGGAGAGGGGTTGGGGTGCTTGGGATGCAGCCCGATAATGGTCGCCAGGAGAGACTGTCGGTGGACGTTGTCCCGATGGTAAGTTCAGGGCCTTGGGACGTTACAATTGACCACCGCACACATCCCCAACGTCAATGCCATTGCCGCCCGCCAGTGTACTTTTTCCTATTGTGGGCTGGCTAGGGCTGAGATTAGTTGAAGATGGTGGTTTCGACACCGCGATTAAAGAAGCATCTTAGGTTATGCACCAAGAAGATGAACAAGTGGTACTCTGTAATGAGGTTTCCAACTAATTGTTAAATGTAACAATCTCATGTGTGCGCTATTTGAAGGAATAGTAATTTAGGTCAATAGAATGAAGGACCCCATCACCCGATCAATGCATTGACCAAATAAAATAAACTGCAATTATAAAAGAACATAAATATGTGTTGAACGCATCCAAGGACTTCGATTGTCAAGATGGTGACCTTATAGTTGTGTATGATGAAAATAGACCATGACCGGCACACGATGTGCATACTCTGATTAATGCTCCTTATTGATGGAGATCGTCGACTTTTGGATCATCAGATGGATGATCGGAGACCGCAATCGCGTTCGTCATGATTTTTCACATTTTAATGTATTTTATTTTTTTGGATCTGTATTTTGGGAGTTATGTTAAAATATCCATCGGACAATCATGGTCGTTGGATATTAACCTAACTCCCAAACCCTTATATCCTTCCAACAGACGCATGAAAGGGGCATCGAGGATTTTACGGTTCAAAGAGGAACCGCTCGGTCAGCAGAAGGTGCGACACCTTCCCCCTCCCGGTGCCGATGTCGGGAGTTTCTACTGCCTCCGGGGGTGCCGACTCCCCCATCCGCCGCCATCCACCGCCTTTACATCCTCCGCCAGCCTCCCTCCTCTACTTCCTCACCCATTTAACGCTTCCCTTGCCTCCAGCACCTTCTCCGCCATTCCCCTGCCTCCGACACCTTCTCCTCCGCCATTCGCATCCTCTAGAACCTCCGGCGAGCCCTCCACAATCATCTGCCGCCTCTTCCCCTCTTCCAGTCCTCTTCCAGCACCCTTTCAGAGAACGCCTCACACTGTTGAACCTCCGCCAGTCCTCCTTTTGCCCCTTCCCAACTCCCTGGCCCATTGCAAGGTCGTCCAGCCCGTCCCCGCTACAAATCACTGCCCTCCCCGCCCATTCCAGCCCACCCCAGGCCATACCCGACCTCCTCCACTCCAATACGCCCCTAAAGGGACCTCCACGCAACTCCCCCATCCCATCCACCAAACAGCCACCACCCCTCTCCAACAGCCACCGCATAGCAGTATCGTCCCTCCTGGACAACCACCGACACCATTGGAGCTTCTCCACCACCGCCGACATTAAGTACTTGGTGAGCTTTTACTTCTTGTGTTCATTTCTGTGCATTGTACGAATGTCTCATTTTGTTAGTGTTATTTGACTTAGATTAATTGGATTATCGTCTCTCTTTATTGATGTGCATTACTTATTCGCTCCGCATTTTCTTTTCAACGCACTCTCAATTTATTATGCATTATTCACCTAATTATTAATTTTGGATATTTGTTCTTAATTGAGATTGAAAGTGCAAGAGTTTTAAAATTAACATTATTTAATTAATTGCACGCCGGAACTCATTGCATGATTTAATCACTCATAGGGTTGTGTACACTTGCATCTTTTCTCGCATTCTCGGGTCGTTGTTGGTCGATCGTATTGGTTTGTGATTATTTGCATGACATTTAGGGTTAGGGCATCAAAATTCCACATCTTATAGTTTCGTCCTGCGTCACTTATCCTCGCCAAAATGTACTCCTATCATTGTCAATGCCAAGTTTTTGAACATTAGATTTATATTGGATCTTCACCATTGCATGAAAGATTTTGAACATATATAGAATCTAAACTTGGTCCCCCCCCCCCCCCCCCCCCAAGTGATTAAGTTGCTTTAAACTTATCCTGAGGTCACGGGTTCGAGGAAAAAAACATGAGATTTAAGTAAAAATACCTAAGCCACTTGGAATCTTCAATAAATGTGTAGTAGTTTGTATATGTGAGGGCCTCACAATATCGAAGTGCATAAGTTCAAAGAAATGAGTGGAACGAATGTAACCATGAGGATAAGAACTTCTAGCAAGCTTGGTATGAGCTTCACATTGCAATTTGTAATAAAAAAAGAAATATTTGAAAATAGGAAATAAATACATAATGCATCAAAATTCACATAATCCAAAATATAAGTCGAGACGGTTTGCATAAAGGACCAAAGAAGTGCTCGAGTTATGGAAAGAGCTGGGATTTCAAATTTTGGAATAGACACAAGGGCGGAGCAACTACAACTCATGCACATATGAAATTGGGGTACAAGTTAATGGTGTGGTTGAAGAAACTTAGGTTAATAATACTGTGGAGGCAATAGGAAATAGAGTTTCTCATTGATCTTGTGATCATCCAAACGACCTTATGTACATGGTGTTTCTATACAAAAAAATGAAACTAAAATACCAAGAGTACAATAAACAATAAAATAATGCTTAGTTAATGCTTATACTCCCTTGCAAGCTAGACATGTATGAACTAAGCATGGAAAGAAATCAAAAATGCAATGAGTAAGGTAATGGCTTTGTGATAATGTTTGTGATCTGGGAAGATTTAGAAACATGTTCAGGATGGTTCTCATGAAGCTTGACCTTATTCTAGATAAAATGACAGCCTACTTTAATGTGCTTCATATGCTAATGAAACACTGAATTCTAGCAATCTGAATAGCCCTTGGTTATCACAAAAGAGCGTTGTGGAAGCAGACAGAGACACCCAAATCTACCAAGAGGCTCTTAAGCCAAATAATCTCGAAAACTGCAAGGGTCATCGAGTAATATTCAACCCTGAGCATAGAGAAACAATTGGTTGCTTCTTACTCTTCTATGTGATGAGATTGCCACCAAAGTACGTATAGAAGACTAGTAAACCTATGATCATAAATGGGTTCAGCGTAGTCAAACATTGGAATAGGCTATAAGAAAAAGAGTGGAAAATGGGTGATAGGTAAGTCTTTGTCCAGGAACATGCAAGAGCTTGTAGCAATCGGGGCCCTACCCTAAGTTATTAAGGAACCCAATCGGGGCAGCAAGTACAGGAACTGCAGTAGCCGGTGCTTTATATGTTGTCTCTCATGTCATTTTGAAAGCAAAATGATATTTTTTGTTCATGTATATATTGATTATGACATTTGGTAAAATATATATCAATATATCAAATTTTCTGTTATATTGGCTGATAAGTTATAACAAAATAACACATGTTTTTTGGGTTAAAACTGTCTATTTTACTTCACTTGAGAGCTGAAGTAAAAACCCAAAATAAAAACAATGACACCATATCATCTTTCTTCCCTCTCAGTCTCGACATCTCAGTTTGCCCATAAGAAAAGTTAAAAAAAAGGATAAATTTCAGAACTTGAGGAGGTTGAAGAGGAAAACTTGGGTCTCATCTCCATTAAAGAAGGAAGATGATGAAGACGACATTTCACAAGGAGTTGTGAGATCGATAAAAAATGAATATGAATCGACATGTTCGAGAAGAGGTGATGATAATTAACTAGAGAATATCTATCTGTACTTATTTTAGATACTTATTAATAATAATCGTGTTGTGCAATTATTATTAAGTCTTGAACACACTTCAAATTTCTAATTGTTACACTAATTTTTATTTTTAAAAAAATGTAAGTACATATATAAAGATAAGAGATTTATTATTTAAAACAATATACACAACAACAACACTCAAGCCTTTATCCACCATAGTGGGGTCGGCTATATGGATCCTTTGTTGCCATTGCGCCCTATCTTCAGTCATAATCTCACTAATGCGTAAGTACATCATGTCTTTCCTTATAGTTTCATTCCAAGTCTTGGTCTACCCCTCCGCCGTTTAACATGCCTAGTGGCTAAACTTTCACAACGCCTAACAATTGCCTCTAATGGTCTCCTTTATAAATATATTTTACTAAAATATGTAAATCTTATATTTTGAAATATCCCTGACAAGCTCCCGACATCCGACATGTTAAAACACAAATCGACATGTAGCCAGTTGATACTTACAACCTTGGTAGCAAGAGGAATCTGTCTAGACTCTAGGGGACCGGTTCAAGTTATCGAAGGGTGGATAGGAAGAGAGTGTCCAAGAGATGTAAAAGGAGGCAGCTATCAGGGGGACTGATCGATGAATTATGTCTCGCTAAAAATAAATTAAATTAAGCCTCAACTTATGAAAAAAGGAGCCTCATTGTAGAAAAGAAACAAGAAATTGGATTAGAACAAATCGGGCTCCCTACTGAAGGTATTAGAGGTTCGATCAATTCAAAAAAGCACCAGGAATGATAAGAGCAGCAATGATCGTCCCCAATAGGGGAAGTGAGATAACAAACAACAGGGGGGGGGGGGGCTTGACTTCAACACTAAAGGAAGATGTAGACTAAGCCAGAGAGCCAAAAGAACATCGTAGCCAATTACCTTACGAATCATGTTGATCCACCAACATGATTCGATTATGGTGCATATGGCAATTATTATGACTACCGGGAGCCGTGTAGAGGAGGTTAACACATTGAAGAGGTCAACCAAAACCAAAGACATTTAATGATTAGTTCCTAGATATGGACAATTATCTTGACTGATACGAGATGATTGATGTGCTTCGAGTGAGATTCACCAAGATAAACCTTTCTGGTTATGTTAAGATATATTTGACTAGCCTAGAGCGGATCATAGAGTGAGGGTTCTTGCCCATTTCTCAATGAGTAGATATGCAGAGAAAATTATAAGAGAAGTATTTCCAAGCTCATACAAGCGTCAACTCCTTAAATCACTTTGTCTTACTTTTCTATAACACCCCTTCTCAGCTCATCAAGTGACAAACCGATACCCAAAAACGGAAGACGTGTTGAAACAAAATTGCATTAGAAGATGATAAGGAATAAAGTCCTTAATCAGTTTGTCTTACTTAAATGCAGTATCTTGAAGTAAATTTTCTGTCTTTCTTATCTTTTTCATAGCTTGTGTCTGAATAGGCTTCAATGCGTAAATGATTATGTCTTCTAAATAGGAGACCTTGTCGGGAGATCTTTTGATATATTCTAATATCTTTAATGCAGTTTTATGATGACACTCTCTAGGAGTTTGTATAAATGGACTGATTTTTCCAACACCGAAAGAGATGCTAGACTTGATCACAGTGAGATAGATAAGCCTACCAACCAAACGATTGCAACAAGTAATATCCTTCAGAGGAGAAGCCTCATTGCAAAGTTTATCAGTGCTCATAGGCATTCGATTTTGGGTAAGCTTCATGCCAAGAAGACTCGTTCAGCTGCTGTACAGGCAAACAAGAAATTGCATTAGAAGATGTGAGTACTTTACCTCTTCAACTGTTGTACATGCAAACAAGAAAAGTGAGTAACAATATATATAATTATTTTTTAAGATGCAGTAAAAGAAATGAAGTACAATAATAAATAAGGTTCTATGTTCTTGTAATTATTTTTCTTGTGTTCTTAGGGTTTTCAAGATTTTTGTTTCTTTTTAATTAATTTTATTCATCTTATTTTTTTTAACTTCAATCTTTGGGATTAGTGTGTCATATCTATCATTTTCATCTTTCTTTAGTTTCATTCAATTGGGAATTGTTAAAGGTATCTGTCGATTTATCTTTTCATATTCTTGGGCCCACCCCTTCTGGGGTTATCATCAAATTCATATCTACCCAGGACGATCTTCACACACAATAGGCCTTTTGGCCCCCTGGTTAGACATACACTTCCATTGTAGGGCAATCTTCACACGCAATAGGCCTTCTGCCCCCCCATAGACTAGAAGATTCTTCTTTCGTAAGCAATTCATGCCCCCTACGTGGGTTAACCCTTAACATTTTCTATGTATCAAATTTGCCCTAAATTTTAATCGCTTTCTTTTGTTATTCCATGTTTAGCTTCTTGGCGATTTTCACATGTCAGTGATTTCAAAACTTCAAACTTCTTTAATTTAAATGAGAATGCACATACAATAAAATATGCTAAGTGAAAAATACCATGCAGGTAATTACTAAACATAGTTTAAAATGTAAGCATAATCAATGAGGTAAAAACCCACCATGGCTATCCTTTTTTTCCTTTATCTTTCTCAGGTTCATCACCGCGCCTATCGCGAAACGGCATCTCTATATTATTTGTAATTTTGGCATCTCTTTAATGTGTTGCGTGTAAGACCCGAACTCGATCTTGTATAAATGTTGTATTATATTTTGAAATATAAGAAATAATATTCGCCTATGATGAAAAAGAAAGAGATTCAGTGCCGATTCGACGTCGCACGTTTAATTTTTAAGTTCGAGCTTATTCGAAGATTTTGCGACGTTCGTTTCATTTTATTTTTCTTATTTGCTTTCAATCATGTGATGATGGCTGAGTGAGTTGGGTCCATGAGCTATAAGGCTGATTGGGTTTAAATTTCTATCTGGTTGTCTGAATTGGGTTATCTGGTTGGTTGATTGGGGTTCAATTGAGTTCCTCTTATGTGTTTGGGCTGGCTGGTTGCTAATTCAGTTTAAGCTTAAGCTCCTAGTTTAGGAAAGGCGGTGGATTAGACATTTGGGCGGCTAATATTATCTTCTTGCCGCTGGCTTCTCTCGATACTTCTCTCTCGCCGCTTGGAGTTTGACGGGCTGGGAAGTTCTAGAGCTTGCTGCTCTCCTTCTTTGGCCACGATTTCTCCTCTTGCTTGGTCGTTGGTGCTGGGAGAGGGCTGCTGCTACTTCCTTCTTGCATCCTTACTAGCTGGGTTAGTCTTGTGCTTGTGCTTGGCCGATTATTGGGCTTTGACCTTGCTCTGTAAGCTCTTTTACTTCCTCTTCCCCCTCTTTTCCTTCTCTTTAATTGCTGTTAAGGTTATGGTGGATTGATTTTGTGGCTGGCTAGGGTTCCTAATAAGGGGCCTGTTCTGATTTAAGCTTTATAAGTAACTTCTCTGCTCTTTTTCCTTGTTTAATTCCTAAAATTGTGGTGGACTTCGGGCCGTTACAATTAAGTGGTATCAGAGCCAGGTTTTTCGCAATGCGAGTAGCGCAGAGAGTACCAAATGAAGGACATAATTTTACTTTGATGTTCATATAATTAACTTGATTATGTCTTGTTCCTCAGGAGCCCCTTCAAGTGTACTCGAGCCGTAGACTCCGAGAGGCTCGAGATGAACCTGAGGCTATCAGGGAAGCTGTATCAGAAGAAAGTGATAGTGGGTGTAAAACCCCACTTCAAATATCAGATATAGCTCAAGCCATGACGGAGGCTATTAGGCTGGTTCGGGACATTCCTCCTGTAGCTCCCCTGGTTGTGCCAGTTATGCCTCCTTCAGCACCGGTTGTGCCAGCTATGCCTCCTCCAACACTGGTTATACCGCAGCAGACTCGCCTGATTGATACTGAATTGAAGCCGTTTCTGGATTTGAAGCCACCAACCTTCTGTGGTGGTCTTTCGCCGATAGAGACCGAGGATTGGATTCTGCGAATCGAGACCATATTTGAGGCGATGCGGTGTCCAGCAAAGCGTATAATAGAGCTGGCTGCCTTTCTGCTGGAGGGTGAACCGAAGCGTTGATGGATTAATATGATAAAAGAGAAATTTGTTGCTAGAGGCTTGGCGAACGTTGCGTGGACTGAATTTACCCGTAAGTTCACAAAGTGGTTCGTGTCGAAGACTGAAAAGAGGCAGCTTCAAGAAAGATTCTTGCGTCTGGTGCAAGGAAATCGCTCCGTCCTGCAGTATGAGGCAGAATTTTCTAGTTTGGCCTATTATTCTAAGTCTGCAGTGGCCACAGAATAAGCTCAGTGCCTGCGTTTTCAGGAAGGCTTGCGAGATGATATTCATGCATATGTTGTTTCATTTGATATTACGGATTATGCAGTTTTAGTGGAGAAAGCTCGAATGAGTGAGCTTGGCGAACGTTGCGTGGACTGAATTTACCCGTAAGTTCACAAAGTGGTTCGTGTCGAAGACTGAAAAGAGGCAGCTTCAAGAAAGATTCTTGCGTCTGGTGCAAGGAAATCGCTTCGTCCTGCAGTATGAGGCAGAATTTTCTAGTTTGGCCTATTATTCTAAGTCTGCAGTGGCCACAGAATAAGCTCAGTGCCTGCGTTTTCAGGAAGGCTTGCGAGATGATATTCATGCATATGTTGTTTCATTTGATATTACGGATTATGCAGTTTTAGTGGAGAAAGCTCGAATGAGTGAGCTTGGCGAACGTTGCGTGGACTGAATTTACCCGTAAGTTCACAAAGTGGTTCGTGTCGAAGACTGAAAAGAGGCAGCTTCAAGAAAGATTCTTGCGTCTGGTGCAAGGAAATCGCTCCGTCCTGCAGTATGAGGCAGAATTTTCTAGTTTGGCCTATTATTCTAAGTCTGCAGTGGCCACAGAATAAGCTCAGTGCCTGCGTTTTCAGGAAGGCTTGCGAAATGATATTCATGCATATGTTGTTTCATTTGATATTACGGATTATGCAGTTTTAGTGGAGAAAGCTCGAATGAGTGAGCTTGATGGCGAGAAGAGGCAGCGCATAGTAGAAATGTTCAAGAAGAAATTCAAAGAAGACTTCAGTCAAGAAAAATCAGGCAAATCAGGTGAACTCCCGTGAAAGAAAAAGAAACAGCAACAATCTTCGTTGACTGTTAGTACGCAGGTCTCTCAATCGACGGTGATTAAGTGCGCCAAATGTGGCAAGATGCACAAAGGGGAATGTCTGACAGGTGCCTGTTTTTACTGTCACCAACCGGGACATCAACAGAAAAATTGTCCGAAGCTGCAGAGGGATGAAAGTCAGAAGGGAGCTCCAGCCCTGCCTACTCAGAAGATCTTTCATATTGGGACTTCCAAGAAAGGGGAGTCTATTGCATCGGCATCTGTTCCTACTGAAGGAGACAGAGAAGAAAGGCTGGTCCAGCCCCGAGCTTTCAATCTTGGGCAGCAAGAAACGAAGGTTGATGATACGGTGGTCACAGTTATGCTAAATGTGCACGATCAGTTATTAAAAGTTTTATTTGATACTGGTGCCAGTCATTCCTTCATTTCATCATATATTCTTGATTCTGTTTGTACACACCAATATCAAGTTGCAAAACCTTTGAATGTCTTTATGCCGAATAATACGGTGCTGACTACCCAAATGCGAGCTGTGGTACCGTTATCTTTTAACGAGAACAGAATTGAAGCAAATGTCGCAATGCTACCGTTGGCTGAATACGATTTTATCCTCGGTATGGATTGACTTTCGAATCGAGAAGCAGTGCGTCTTCGGTCAAACAGAGATTAGCTACTTGGGCCACTCTATCTCCGCCAACGGTGTGGCAATGGACCAGGAAAAAGTGCAAGTCGTGCTTCAGTGGCCCACGCCTCGTTCCCTCCGCGACATTAGAGGGTTCTTGGGCCTCACAGGATACTATCGTCGTTTCATCCGGGACTACAGAAAGATCGCCAAGCAACTCTCCAGTTTGCTGAAGAAATCCGAGACGAGCACCTTCCAGTGGACACCTCCCGCGGCGGAAGCGTTTCGGGCCCTCCAGCGGGCCTTGAGCACCGCCCCGGTCTTGGCCATGCCAGACTTCTCGCAACCATTTGTGGTGGAGTGCGACGCTTCCGGCTCAGGAGTTGGTGACGTGTTGATGCAAGCCGGTCAGCCCATTGCTTATTTCAGTCGGACATTCGCGGCCACCGTTCGACCCCGTTCCGCCTACGAGTCCGAGTTGATGGCCCTGGTCCTCGCCGTTCGGCATTGGCGGTCATACCTGCTGGGCCGCCACTTCACCGTCCGGACGGACCACCACAGCCTGCGCTATCTCCTCCACCAGAAGATCGCTACCTCGACACAACAAATCTGGATAGCCAAACTCCTCGGGTATGACTTCGACATTGAGTTTCGGGCCGGGGCGTCCAACCGAGTGGCTGATGCACTCTCTCGCCACCCGCCCACGGCCCGCCTGATGGCTATTTCACGGCCCTATTGTGAGGACGCCAGCATTCTTCAGCAGGAAGTGGCAACCGACCACGCACTTCAGACGATCGTGGGAGCTCTCCGGGCCGACCCTACGGCTCGCCCACCGTACCGCCTCGTGGGCGACCGCCTCTACTACCAGGACCGTCTCGTACTGCCCGCCTCTTCACAGCTGATACCACGTCTGCTCATCGAGTTCCATGTTACTCCGGAAGGCGGTCACGCTGGTGCTTTCAGGACATACCGCCGCCTCGCCGCTTCCTTGTATTGGCCCAGAATGTTCCAGAAGGTCAAGACCTTCGTCGCAGCCTGCCTACCTTGTCAGCGGGCTAAATACGAGGCGACTTTTCTGGGGGGCCTTCTCCAGCCCCTCCCCATTCCGACGCAGGTATGAGAAGATATTTCCATGGACTTTATTACTCGTCTACCCCGCTCCAAGACCTGGGACTACATCCTGGTAGTGGTGGACCGTCTGTCCAAGTATACTCACTTCATCCCGCTCCGCCACCCATTCACGGCCCTCGGGGTGGCCGCCGCCTTCGTCGATGGAGTAGTCCGCCTACATGGGTTCCCTCGCTCCATTGTCAGCGACCGCGACCCGCTTTTTCTCAGTGCCTTCTGCATGCGCTCTTCCGGATGCAAGGTACACAACTCCGCATGAGCACAACATACCACCCGCAGACAGATGGCTAGTCTAAGGTTATGAACCGCTGCCTTGAGACTTATCTGTGTTGTTTCGTGTGCGACCACCCGCGGGTTTGGGCCGAGTGGTTATCCTGGGCCGAATACTCCTTCAACACCTCATTCCACTCCAGCACCGACACTACACCCTTCGAGGCAGTCTATGGTCAACCTCTTCCAGTTCTGAGCCGCACCATTCCCGGCGAGTGTGCGGTCGGCGTGGTGGACAGCTTACTCCGAGACCGTGATACCATGCTTCAGCAGCTGCGCCAGCACCTCCAGCGGGCCCAAGATCGGATGGTGGCCGCGGCCAACCGCCATCGTCGCGATGTCCAGTTTAGCGAGGGGGACTCTGTCTTCCTCAAACTCTGGCCACACCGCCAGGTGACGACGGCGCCGCGAGTTCACTCCAAGTTGGCGGCTAAATTTTACGGGCCTTTTGAGGTCGTTGCTCGGGTGGGCACTCAGGCGTATCGCATCCGCCTACCTCCGGAGAGCCGCATTCATCCCGTGTTCCATGTATCACAAGCAGGTGATTGGCGATCATCCCGTCGAGGAGATGCTTCCACCGCCGGACCCTGGCGCCCCCCTTCCGCCCGTAGCGCATCGCGGAGACGTGCACGATACAGCGTGCATCACAACCAGTGGAGCAAGTCTTGGTGTTATGGCAGAGACTTCCACCCTCGGAGGCGACGTGGGTAGATCGCGCCGACTTGCGTCACCAGTTCCCGGACTTTTGCCTTGGGGACAAGACAAATTTCCCAGACGGAGGAATTGTTACGGAGATCGACGAGGGCGAGGGGCAACCGCCGGTGTGGCGAGTTTACCAACGCCGGGAGCGCGGCGTGCGAGCCGTTCCGACGTAGACGACGCCATACCATGGAGGCGCTTTCATTTCTGCATTGCTTTTATTATTTCCTTTATTTGTTGTTGTTATGTCCATATTCGTCCGGCACGTATATAAGCCGGGAGACTATTGTATTTTGACATGCTTGAGTATTATGGTGAAATGTTTTCTCTCTCTACCCCCTTCTGAATCCCCCCCTTCTCTCTCTCTCTCTCTCTCTCTCGTTCTCCCCCCCCCCCCTAAATTTTCGAAACCCTAACATCTTATGTATAGAAATCATGGAAATTTAAAAATCTGTGGTTTTATTGATGGTGATTAAACTGGATCACCTTCTGATATACTATCAACGTGCCGCTATTTTATGTTTGTTGGTGGTAACTTGGCTTCTTGGAGGAACAAGAAACAAACAGTTGTTGCCCTCTCTAGTTATGAAGTAGAATATCGTGCTCTTGCTCAAGGAGCATGTGAGATTGTGTGGCCTAGATCCCTCATCACTGAATTTGGGCTTAGTGCGACCTTTGTCACTTTCGTGTGATAATCAGGATGCAATTCAAATCTCAAGCAATTTGGCCCTTCGCGAGAGGACTAAGCTGTTAGGAAGTTACTAGAGAGAGGGAGAAAACTAAGGGAAGAAGGAAGGAAGCTAGGGTTTAGGAAGAAGATTACCTTAGGGTTAATTGCATGCCACCAAATGACAACATCCTCGGGTATAAATACCCGGGCCAAGGAGGGAGCCGGCCGGCCCCTCCAAATAGGGCTGAACCAGTTGGTTCAGCCCTTGGCCGACCGGTTTTACTGAGTGGGGGCTGAACCGGTTGGTTCAGCCCCTTCGTTGCTTGGCTTCGCCTTGCGTCTGCGAGCATAATAACGCCCCGAGAAGCGGGGTGCGATCGAGGGCATAACATTCCCCTCCCCATCAAGACCCAGCTTGTCCCCAAGATGGAAATCTGGGTATAGCTCTTTGAAGTCCAACAAATCAACCCATGAGTTATGTGCTTCCGACATGTGCTTCCACTGGACCAAGAGTTCAGCCCGAAATTCTGTGCCCCGTTGCTTCCACCTGAGTAATAGAACATTCTCCGGCATCGGCCGAAGTTCACCCGCAACGGTAGCTTCCGGCAAGAAAGGGCTCGGTTGGGCACTATCACCTATCTTCTTCTTAAGAAAAGAGACATGAAATGTCAGATGGATGCGGGAGCCCGTGGGAAGCGCCAATGTGTAAGCGACCGGCCCCACCCTTTTGAGAACACGGAAGAGGCCAAAATAGCGAGGGGCCAACTTCTGATTTGCACAGTGAGCCGCAGATAGCTGTCGGTAGGGTTGAAGCTTAAGGAAAACTTCATCACCCACAGCAAACTCCCTCTCCTTGCGGTGCTTTTCCGCCCGGGCCTTCATGCGATCTTGGGCAAGGCGAAGATTCGCCCGCAATGTCACTAAGGTGCCATCGCGGTCGCAGAGGGACTGATCAATCGCCGGTAATGTCGTGCTGCCCGGCTTATAACTGCTCAAGGAAGGGGGTGGGCGGCCGTAGACCACCTCAAATGGCGTCATCTTGCTGGCAGAGTGGTAAACGGTGTTATAACAATACTCGGCCCAGTGTAGCCAGCTGGTCCAAGTCCGAGGCTCGTCCATGACGAAGCACCGGAGGTATGTCTCCACGCTACGATTAAGAAGCTCCGTCTGGCCGTCGGCCTGGGGGTGATTTGCGGTGCTGAAACGTAAACAAGTTCCTTGAAGCCGAAAAAGCTCTCTCCAGAAGTGGCTCACAAAAGTGGGATCACGATCAGAAATGATGGCGCGAGGGAGGCCGTGCAAGCGGACGACTTCCTGAGTAAAGATCTCGGCGACTGACTCCGCCGTATAAGGGTGACTGAGAGCGAGGAAGTGACCATACTTGGAGAGTTTGTCGACCACCACCAGAATGACCGACTTGCCCTGAGCTGGTCCAAGTCCGAGCCTCGTCCATGACGAAGCACCGTAGGTATGTCTCCACGCTACGATTAAGAACCTCCATCTGGCCGTCGGCCTGGGGGTGATTTGCGGTGCTGAAACGTAAACAAGTTCCTTGAAGCCGGAAAAGCTCTCTCCAGAAGTGGCTCACAAAAGTGGGATCACGATCAGAAATGATGGCGTGAGGGTGGCCGTGCAAGCGGACGACTTCCCGAGTAAAGAGCTCGGCGACTGACTCCGCCGTATAAGGGTGACTGAGAGCGAGGAAGTGACCATACTTGAAGAGTTTGTCGACCACCACCTGAATGACCGACTTGCCCTGAGACTTGGGCAATCCATCAATATAATCCATTGACACCGTATCCCAAATGTGCTGCGGAATCTCTAGTGGGTGGAGCAACCCTGCAAGTGTGGTGGTCTCGTACTTTTGTCGCTGACATGTCTCGCATTGCCGCACAAACTGCTGCACATCCCGGCGTATCCCCGGCCAAAACACATTTGCTCTCGCCCTTTGGAGGGTGCAGAGAACTCCTGCATGACCTCCCACTAGGGAGGAATGAAACTCGTGGAGCATAACTGTCTTCCATGCTGAGCCTGGGGGTATGACTACTCTGTCGTGGTAATGGAGCCGCCCACTCTGTAGATGATAAGCTGGCGTCACAGTCTCCCCACGCCGGAGGGCCTCCACGAGGGCGCGTAGTGAAGGATCCCGCAAGACCTCCTCATGTATGACATCGAACGAGTCGAGGACCGGCCCCGAAATCTGGACGAGTGCACCATCTGGTAGACGGGACAAGGCATCCGCCACCACATTCTCCTTGCCCTGACGGTAAACGATCTCGTAATCGTAGCCCAAAAGTTTGGTGACCCACTTTTGCTGAAGAGGAGAGGAGACTCGCTGGTCCAAAAAGTGCTTCAAATTTTGGTGATTCGTACGGATCTTGAAATGGCGTCCCAAAAGATATGGCCGCCAAAGAGCCACAGCTTGAACCACCGCCAACAATTCTTTTTCATACGTGGACAGCCCCAACGTCTTAGGCGCCAACGCTTTACTGTAAAAGGCCAGTGGACGGCCCTCCTGCATCAATACCACACCCAGCCCCCGCCGGAGGCGTCCGTCTTCACGACGAACTCCTTAGTGAAATCCGGAAGGGCCAAGACTGGGGTGGTCGTCACGGCCCGTTTGAGCGCCTGAAAAGCTGCCTCAGCATCCTCCTGCCATGAGAAGGCATCCTTCTGCAGTAGCTGGGTCAGTGGTCTAGCAATCTTCCCGTAGTCCCACACGAACCGCCGATAGTAGCCGGTGAGGCCCAGGAATCCCCGCAGAGCCCGAACAGTTTGGGGCCGCGGCCAAGAAACCATGCTCTCAATCTTCCGAGGGTCAGCTTTGACCCCTTCAGCCGGTACCAAGTGTCCCAAATACTCGACCTCCTCCTGCCCAAAAGAACACTTGGATCGCTTAGCATAGAGCCGATGCTTGCGTAGAATAGAGAAGACCCGTTCAACATGGCATAAGTGATCTTCCCAATTAGCACTGTATATAATGATGTCATCAAAGAAAATCAGCACAAAGAGGCGAAGTAGTGGACGAAAGATCTCGTTCATATTGGCCTGGAAGGTGGATGGCCCGCCAGTCAACCCGTTGGCCATCACGAGAAACTCGTAGTGTCCGTCGTGAGTCCTGAAGGTCGTCTTGTGGACGTCGTCTTCCCGCATGAGGATCTGGTAGTAACCCGATCGTAGGTCAAGCTTTGTGAATCGTGTCGCCCCGTGTAGCTCATCCAATAGTTCTTCAACCAATGGAATGAGAAACTTGTCCTTCAAAGTGACGTTGTTTAATGCCCGGTAGTCCACACAGAATCGCCACGAGCCATCCTTCTTCTTGACGAGAATAATCGAGGCCTAAAAGGAGCTCGTGCTGGGCCGGATGATCCCGGCGTCGAGCATCTCCCGGACGCTACGCTCGATCTCTGCCTTCTGCATGTGTGGATATCGGTAAGGCCGGATATTGGTAGGCTCCGCTCCGGCCTTGAGTACAATCTGGTGATCCCGAAAGCGTGACGGTGGAAGTGTACGTGGCTCCTGAAAAACATCAGAATACTGCTCTACCAAAGATTGCATCTGCATGGGTACCTCGGACGACGCGGCCTCATCGGACCGCACCCCCAAAAGGACCGCCATCAAGCTCCCTTCCTCTCCGAGCTGCTGCATGCTTCGAAGAGAGACTTCCTTCACTGGCGAGGATGTGAGACCCTTCAAACAGAACTGTCGTCCCCGCTGCAAAAACTCCATCGTCATGAGGTCCCAATCAAAAGTAACCGTTTCAGCTGCTGCAGCCACTGAACTCCGAGTACCATGTACGATCCCCGGATGGGTAGAAGATATACATTCGTGCTCCCAATGTATCCCTGAATCCGTAACTCGACTCCCTTCATTACCCCTTCGCACTACAGCTTGCTGCCGTCAGCCACCATAACCTGGAATGCTGCTCCTCTGTCAATCTCATGCCCCACCCGCTGTGCGACAGCCGGATGATTGAAGTTGTGGGTGCTCTCACTATCCACCAATATCGTCACCTTCTCCTGTCGAACCCTTCCGGCAACCCGCATCGTGAGAGGCGAATGGCACCCTTCCATGGCATGGATGGAAATCCCAATCTCCGTCACGTCCAGGTCCTCCTCCAACAGCGCCTCCTTGACTGTTACCTCGGGAGGAGACTCGTCGCCCACCTCTTCATGCAGCATGAAAACCTGTATCTTCTGACATTTATGCCCGGGTACAAACTTCTCGTCATAGTTGAAGCAGAGGCCTTTCTCCTTGCGGGCCTGGAGCTCGCCCCACGACACGAGTCACCGTAGGCTTAACAACCGCCTGCGGCTCTCTCCTGGCAACGGTGGGTGTCGCGGTAGGCCTCCCCGTGGCCCGCGACCGCTGCCGGTTGTAGCGCTCCTCCTGAATGCGGGCTAGGCTGATGACGTGGTTCAAACTCCGTGGCATACAAGCATGAACCTCATCCCGTAAGTGCTCCTTCAAACCCGACGCAAAACAACTCAGCAATATCTTCTATTCCCAGTGTACCCGGTTCGCCAACTTCTCAAACTCTGCCCGGTACTCAATCACTATCCCATTCTGTCGCAACTTCTTCAACAAGCCCTGAAAATCCTCATACTCTAGGGGCCCAAATCGGGCGGTGAACCCCTCCATAAAATCAGTCCAGGGCACATAATCTCTACCTCTCAGGAACCACTGAGTCCACTGAAATACGTCGTCTTCCAGATGGAATGACGCTAGTTGCACCCATTGCCCCTCCGGAACCTCGTGGTAGCTGAAGAATAACTCCACCTTCTGGACCCATTTTGGGGAAGTTCATGTGTCAACTTCGGTGTCATCTACGCTCGGGGCCCCTCCTGCCCCTGCCAGCCCTGTCCATGCCCATTGTGTCCCTGCCCGTTCCACGCCTGACGTCCCGAGCCCATATGATGATATGACCATCATGTGCCCCCAGGTAGGCTTGAGGTGGCTGTCCCTGATGAGGAGTGTGCTGCCCGGGCCACAGAACAGGGCCCCCATACCCGCCGGGAGGAACGCCGCCTCGCGGGTGAGGAAGAAGGCCCGCCGCACCTCCTGGAGCCCGCACAGCAGCCACTTGCCCTCCATCGGGCTGTCGCCCGCAATCTACCGGCCCAGCAACACCGGGAAGGCCGCCAGCTGCAGCCGCCGACCATGCCGCTGCTCCCTGCTCTTCGGCGGTGGTCCCCCAGGGGTGGGAGAAGTCGACGCCCCCGTTTCCTCCAATTCCCGACCCAGCAACACCGGGGAGGACGCCTGCTGCAGCCTCCAACCACGCCGCTGCTCCCTGCACTTCGCTGGTGGTCCCCCAGGGTCGGGAGAAGCCGACGCCCCCATTTCCTCCCATTCCCGACGCTCCAATGCCCAAACGCCCCGGATCGGGCGTTCCCGACGCTTCAGCGGACCGATCGGGTCTTCCGCCGATCGGTTCTTCTTCGCTCACTGTTTTCCCTTTCAACAGGGCCTTGAGCTCCTCCATATGCACGTCTATACGCTCCTCCAACAGCTGCGTAGATGTGCACATCTCTTGCTCGATTGCGGCTATCGAATCCACCAATCCACCGTAGTTCTCCTCCAAGGTTTTCAAACGGGTGATCTCCTCTTGCGTGCAGGTGGTGACCATCGTCGGAGAATGACGCCTCTGATACCAAATGTTAGGAAGCTACTAGAGAGAGGGAGAAAACTAAGGGAAGAAGGAAGGAAGCTAGGGTTTAGGAAGAAGATTACCTTAGGTTTAATTGAATTCCCCCAAATGACAACATCCCCGGGTATAAATATCCGGGCCAAGGAGGGAGCCGGCCGGCCCCTCCAAATAGGGCTGAACCAGTTGGTTCAGCCCTTGGCCGGCCGGTTTTACTGAGTGGGGGCTGAACCGGTTGGTTCAGCCCCTTCGTTGCTTGGCTTCTCCTTGCGCCTGCCAGCATAATAACGCGCCGAGAAGCGGGGTGCGATCGAGGGCGTAACATAAGCATATTGAAGTGAAGATTCATTTTGTTCGCTAAAAGGTTCAAGATGAGTCTCTTGTTGCCCCATTTGTTACATATGCAATTCAACTGGCAGATTCCTCGCCAAGCCTGTTGAACCTGCTGTCCTACAGAACCTGGCAGCTAAACTTGGTCTCTATGATATCTATTTTCTGTGCTAAGCTAGAGTTTCATGAGTCTCCCACTTCCAGCTTGAGGGGGTGTTGGATTATCTTTAGTATATTTGTTGTATATTTGATATATACACACACACGCGTAAATTATTGTTATTATTTTTGTAAGAGACTTGTAAGCCTTCATGATAATAAAATTTTTCCCCTTCACAACCAATAATGACAGAAATTTAAGAATAAGAAGAGAAAGAAGGAAGTGAAATTCCTGAGAAGTAAGCTGTCTTTATGCAGATCTTCTATGCATGCGCCATCAAGTAGGAAACTGGGATTCATATTAGTTAAATGCATATGTAGAATATAAGGAAAAAAGCAACATCACATGGCTGTAATGCAGTTACTCATGGATAGGTTCCTCATCAATTCTTTAGCCTTCTGCAAAGATATTGTTTTAAAGCCACAGGAGGAATGATCGAAACTGTGTTAAAATAAAATCGAACAATTTATCCTATATAAAATTTTAAAACCACTTTGTACCCAAAAAAATTCTCATCTAACGTTATTTTTGTTTCTCAATTCATAATTATTTCCTTTGCTCATTTAAATTTTGATAGCTTGCAATGAAATTGTGCCGATGTTTGGTACATGCTACTATTAAGATGCAAATCTTGATGTGTCGGTGAACCATTTTCCGCTAGCAAGAATTAAGTATGAAAATGATTTTCAGGGCGATAGATCTCGTTGTTTCTTGAAATTGAGGAGATGGTGGAACGGCGTTAATATCTTTTCTAAGGCTTACGTCCTTTTGCCAATTCATGGAAGGTGTGCATTCTTAGCATTTGATGGAACGTGTTGTTAATTCAATTTATCTGCAGTCATATATGGCATTGATATGCTATGATATCTCATGGATCCATTGTTGATGCGAAAGAAGTTATTTTCAAGGCTGTCCTTTTTTCTTTGGAAAAAAAGTACGAACTTATCATGTTACATAAAGGCATCCAATCATTAGCATTGAAGGAAGATAGAAATTGTTTTATTAAATTGAAAATAGGAAGCTCTAGTCTATTTATAATATGGTTAGAAAAGTACAGTAGCAACGCATACAATAACACAATACATTTTAAACAAAATAAAATTCTAGCACTCTTCAAGTTGGGCAAGAGATATCATTCATGCCCAACTTGCAAATGAGCTCAACAAATACATTCCCACTCAATGTCTTAGTGAAAGCATCGGCAAGTTGATTTTTTGATGTAACAAAAGGTATACATATTTTCCTTTTCTCTATATTTTCCTTAATAAGATGTTTGCCCACTTCAATATACTTGGTACAATCATGTTGAACCGGGTTGTGGGCTATATCGATAGCGGACTTGTTATCACATTATAGACTTATATGATATTCTTCCACAAATCTAAGGTCCTTCGTGATGACAGTGAGCCATAACCCCTCACAAACTCTAAGGGCCATGACCCTGAACTCAGCTTCTAAATTGGATCTTGCCACAACGTGCTATTTTGTATTCCTCCATGTCACAAGGTTACCTCCAATAAATGAGCAATATATCGTAAAGTAGATATCTATCAGTAATAGATCATGCACAATCAACGTCTGTATAGACTTTTATCCTCACTCTTGTATCAGGTTTAAGGAGAATACCCTTCCCTTGTGATGTCTTCAGGTATTACAATATTCTGTGTGCGACATCTAAATGTTTGGACTTGGGAGAATGCATATATCAGCCTATTATTGTCATGGCATACCGCAATATCAGGACGGGTATGTGACATATAAATGAGGCCTCCTACAAGTATCTGAAAACTTGCAACATTTTTAATGAATTACACATCATCCCTTCTTAACTTGTGATTGACTTCTATAAGAGAAGCAGTTTCATGCAACCACTCCCACTTGTCATTATGGATAAAAATATCATGTTTAGATCTAGACACCTCAATACTTAAGAAATATCTATGGTTTCCCAAGACTTCTACATCAAATTCCTTTCCCAGCCTTTCTTTGAATATTTTAATTTCTTTTATATTATCTCCAGTAATTATTATGTCATCCACGTAAACAATAAGAGCGGTGAGTTTGACTTATACTTTATGGAAAAAGTGTGATCAGCATGACTCTGAACATAGATAAAAGAAATCATGAACTTACGAAACCTTCCAAACTGTACCCTAGAAGATTGTTTTAATCTATAAAGAGACATTCTTAACTTACAAATCTTTCTTTCAGAGTTATTAGAAATGAACCCAGGAGGAAGCGTCGTGTAAACTTCTTCTTGGGAGTCTCCATGAAGGAAAGCATTTTATTATGGGCCACGGGCCTAGTTAGTTATTGTTATCTTTTATTTGTGTTGCCTTTTATTATGTTGTACTTCCTCTTGCGAGTCTCCATGAAGGAAAGCACTTTATTATGGGCATCGGGTCACGAGCGTAGTTAGTTATTGTTATCTTTTATTAGTGTAGTCTTTTATTACCTTGTAAGCATATTTAAAGGCATATATTGTATGGAATGAAGCATGGAAGAAGTCAATCTATTTCCCTTTTCTTGAATGAAATTGTTGTGGCTCTCTCTCTCCGAGCACACACCTCTTAAGCAGACGCGGTTTCGGCTCCATAGTATCCTTCGCCACCTTCATCCCCACCTCCAACCGTTTTTCGGCAACTCTACCAATGTCTTGCGGCAAGCCCGTATCAATTTTGGTATCAAAGCCTTCGGTCTTCCTCTCTTCCGCACGATCCAGCAACATACCAGCAACAAAACCACAACAAAAAAGAGCAACTGAAGCATCCTTCCATCTCTTATGGTTTCCATCCCTCTACCTCCACCACTGGCCCCTTTCTCCCACACGCGCAACACAGAAGTCGACTGCAGCCCCCCCCCCCCCCCCCCCCCCCCCCCCCCCCGCGAAGCAGAAACCGCAACCCCTCCCGAAGCAAAAGCCGACGACCCGTAGGTTCGCGATCGCCATCATCGTCATCGACCATCCTCAATCTACAACCTTGTCGATCAGCACACCGTCTGTGCCTCCAGCTCTGTCGACAGCAGTCTGTCTCTGTTTTGGATCGACAACAGCCTCGTCCAGTCTGTACGAGGCATCGTCTTCCTCCCTTCCGTCCTGCTTCGATCGAGAGGCCTTCTCGCCTCCTGCGTCGAGCCCCACAATCTCTTCTGTCTCGATCCCCACACATTAGCCCCCAATTTCCCTTCCTCGAGCCGTTAGCATATCCCCATTTTGAGCCTACTCCCTTTTTCGATCCCAACGCCACACCTCATTGCGCCCAGGAACCGGGACCCCGTCAAGCCCTGCGCCATTTTGGACCCCTGCGCCATTTTGGAGCCCTGTGCATTCTTTTCAGACAGCTACCTCGACAATCTTTAATGAATTTGTTTTAATTGATTAATAAATTACTTGATTAATTAATTATTACTTTATTAATTTCTAAAAAAACAATATATATATTTAATTAATTGATTACTTTCTTTGTAATTAATTAATTACATTTTTCTCTTAACAAATGACATATGAGACGACCCAACAACACGATTCAGAGGCCACTGGGCTCGCTCACGAGTCGAAGCTTCTCGACATTGCCATCATCGCCCAACTCAACCACATGATAGCTGCACGCAAAAGTATATAGTCTTTCCTCACACAACCAGTGCCCCTACCCGACCAGGTGCAAGCTGTTGAGATTCCAGCCTGTCCAGCAGTCCTCCAACAAACGTCACATGTTCTCATTCGTAAGGACACCCCGCTGCCATACATCAGCTGTGCAAAGACCGTTGATGATACTCCTGTCACTTGCCTGAAAATTGATAAGGTTCCGAGCTGTCATTGGGCATCTATGGATTATTCTCCACCACTACTTCAATCATTTAAAGTGCATGTTGTGGTCTCCTCTTTGATCATATCGCCACACACGCTACGACCCGCCGACAACATCACCTTCATCTGTAACATCGGTGAGCACGATGACTGCTTTGTTGGATCATGATGCTCCCTTAGAGGGGGCTTTATAAGGGTATTTAAATATTCTCTTATCAATCTTTATCAATATAAAAACAAAAAGAGAGACATGATTTTTATTTATAAGCAATGAGACGTGATTTTTATTTCAATAAAGACAAAAGGATTACAAAACTTTGATCTCTATAACGCTAGAAATCAAGACGATGAATATAAAAACTCTTTTTTTGTTTTCTATACTGGCTCGCACCTCGAACCGGTTGACCTTAGCTTATCTATCCGTAGATAGACCTCAAGCCGCCCCTAGACCAACTCCCTAGATCTAGTCGCCTAACTCACAAGGAGAATTCCTCCCCAAGCGACATACGGACCTAGTCGCGAACACACGGGTGAGTTTCTTCCTAATCGGGAATTGGAGTTGCAGGTGGAATCGATCGAGCAGGAATAAGAATAGGGTGTGGCCGGTGAGCGGTGCGGTCGAAGGAGACGGGAGGCGCAAGCAGCAGACTGGACGTGGGAGGAGCAAATGGATGCATGACACGCAGATCTGGAAGACACTGGAGGCGAGACGCGATGTGACGCTGGATCTGGAAGCCGCGGGCTGGACGCGCGGCGTGAGAGGGGCTTGGACGCGAGGCGCAGGAGGGGTCTGGATGCGAGGCGCGAGAGGGGTCGTTGGGAAGTAGCGGGCTGGAGGAAGCTCTACTCGATCGAGAAGCAGCGGCGAAATTGTGGAACTGTGCGGCGCTGGCCGCGAGCAAGGGTCGTAGAATCCGACAGCTAAGGAAATAGAGGATGGGGTGGGCAAGTCGGACCAATGTTACCGAGGAGAAATTACTTGCAATAAACTCGATGAACTTGGATACAATCACGAGTTATACTCATGCCTAACCTCAAGAGGTTGGTTCCTCCTAGAAGTTCCTCTCCAAATGAGAGATCTCAAACCCTAAAACATCAAGATCACTAAAACTCTCCAAGCCACCTCATTAATTACATTTTTCTCTTAACAAATGGCATATGAGACGACCCAACAACACGATTCAGAGGCCAATGGGCTCGCTCACTAATCGAAACTTCAACGACATGATAGTTGCACGCAAAAGTAAACAGTCGTTCCTCACACAACCAGTGCCCCTACCCGACCAGGTGCAAGTTGTTGAGATTCCAGCTAGTCCAGCAGTCCTCCAGCAAACATCACCTATTGTTCTCATTCAGAAGGACACCCCGCTGCCATACATCAACTGTGCAAAGACCGTTGATGACACTCCTCTCACTCGCCCGAAAATTGATAAGGTTCTGAGCTGTCATCGGGCATCTATAGATTATTCTCCACCACTACTTCAATCATTTAAAGATCATGTTGCGGTCTCCTCTTTGATCATATCGCCACAGACGCTACGACCCGCCGACAACATCACTTTCATCTGTAACATCGGTGAGCACGATGACGGCTTTGTTGGATCGTGATACTCCCTTAGGGGGGGGGGGGGGGGGGGGGGAGGGGGTGAATAAGGGTATTTAAAAATTCGTTTATCAATCTTTATCAATATAAAGACAAAAGGAGAGACATGATTTTTATTTATAAGCAATGAGACATGATTTTTATTGACAAAAGGATTACAAAATTTTGATCTCTATAACGCTAGAAATCAAAATGATGAATATATAAACTTTTTTTATGTTTTCTATACCGACTCGCACCTTGAACCGGTTGAACTTAGCCTATCTCTACCTAGATAGGCCTCAAGCCGCCCTTAGACCAACTCCCTAGATCTAGTCGCCTAACTCACAAGGAGAATTCCTCCCTAAGCCACACATGGACCTAGTCGCGAACACACGGGTTGGAGCTGCAGGTGGAATCGATCGAGCGGGAAAATGAACAGGGTGTGGCCGGCGAGCGGTGTGGTCGAAGGAGACGGGAGGCGCGCGCAGCAGACTGGACGTGGGAGGCGCGAATGGATGCAGGACACGTCGACACACAGATCTGGAAGACACAGGAGGCGAGACGCGATGTGACGCTGTATCTGGAAGCCGCGAGCTGGGCGCGCGACGTGGGAGGGGCCTGGACGCGAGGCGCGGGAGGGGTCTGGACGCGAGGCGTGGGAGGGGTCGTTGGGAAGTAGCGGGCTGGAGGAAGCACTACCCGATCGAGAAGTAGCGGTGTGATCATGGAACTATGCGGCGCTAGATGCGAGCAAGGGTCGTAGAATCCGGCAGTTAAGGAAATAGTGGACGGGGTGGGAAAGTCAGACCAATGTTACCGAAGAGAAATTACTTGCAATAAACTCGATGAACTTGGATACAATCACGAGTTATACTCATGCTTAACCTCATGAGGTTGGTTTCTCCTAGAAGTTCCTCTCCAAATGAGAGATCTCAAACCCTAAAACATCAAGATCACTAAAACTATCCATGACACCTCATTATATAGGGAGGGGGCTCACATACATTTTACTTTAATGCCCTACAAATTAAAGATACAAAATAAGATGTTGCATGCGCATATGTAACACAGACATTTAAGACACAAAAAACAACTAAAAACCCACAAGGCTTCAGCACAAGCAAGAGATCAGCACCCCAGAAGGGGTAGCTGCAGCTGTAATTGTCGGAAATACGAAGGGCAGCGGCCGGAAGCGACTGGAATATATGGAAAGCAGTGTCTGAAGGCCGAGGCATAAGGAAACATCGACTGGAGCGTCAAAGCCATCAATGAGAAGTCCTGGACGAAGCAACGGCTGGATCATATCTCTGAACTGAAGAAGACTAGCTCTCGATGGTGTGGGAGAAGACGTCGTGGACGAGGAGCAGCCAAGACATGTGTTGATGAGATCTGGAGCAACGACGAGATGAGATGTCGTGGTCTGGAGCAGACGACGACAGGATGAGAACTTGGCGGGATCACCTGGCTGCAGTTGGACGCAGGGATTGTAGACCAGAATAGTAGCGGGACCCCTGGTAGGAACATCAGATGAGGTCGACACAGGAACGACATCTCCAACAGGGTTGGCAGGCTCACCAGACGGAATTTATACGGAATCAGTTCCAGGCTGGCTCTCAGAGAATAAGGACGCACAGGACGAGATCAAGCTTTGTTGTTTGGATCTGCAACGAGAGTAGCAACGGGTTCGACGGGATCGTCGACACCAGGAGAAGGTTCCGCCAGAAGGGAAACAACGACAGAGAAGACGCTCAAGATCTTATGATTTGTCCCAGTCGATGGGAAGAAATGCGGAAGATGATCTCGACGGGATCGTAGATATACTCGTCGACGGGATCAGAAAAGAAGATCCATGAAGATCTCTGGAGCAGGAACGGGACAGAAAAAATATAGGGAGCCACCGGCCAGAAATTCAAGACGCCAACATTTTAGGGCGAGAAATTTCAGGGAGGAATGTAACCTAGCTCTGATACCATGTTGAAATATTAGAAAGGAAATAAAAGGTGTCTTATTCATCCCTCAAAAGGGGTATTTAAAGGACTTACACGGACTCATAAACTAGAATAGGCAATGTGAGACTAAACCCATAGACACATTCCTAGATGACTCTAATACATAGATCGGAATATAAAATACACTTAATGCGTACACTTCCCCTTGAGCTGGAGGGGAAACCTGGAGGGGAAACCTCCAGCTTGAAAACACATAAAGGTAATGGAGGTATGTGATGTGAGAGAAAACATCATACGAGCCACCGGGGAAATTCCAAACCTGGAAATCAAACTGGGAGCATAGCCACACGCGACGCAGACCCATACACGACATTGGTCCCACACACGACATGGACTCGCTAGAATCAGGTCAACCAAAATCATCTACACAACATGTGGAAGGTAATGAAAGATGTGGGGCTAGTCATCAAATGGGAAACCGAAGATAATCCGTTAGGGATAATCCGCACAAAGGGCTGTCACACACGACACAGTTCCTCACGACACAACCCGCTGAAATTAGGACAACCAACAACGATCGTACCACAACATATGTACCAATCAACAGAGAAAAAATGGGAGACGCAAATAACACAAGGCACTAAACGAACACAAACAATAACCATGCAATGACATTTAAAGTTACATAAAAAACAACCAAAAAACCACAAGGCTTCAGCATCTGCAAGAGATCATCACCCCGGAAGGGGTAGCAGTAGTTGTAATTGTCGGAAATACGAGGGCCAGCGGCCGGAACTGGCTGGAATCGACGGAAAGCAACGACTAGAGGCGACGACATAGGGAAACATCGACTAGAGCGTCGAAGCCAGCAGTGGGAAGTCCTGGATGAAGCAATGACTGGATCGTATCTACGAACTAAAGAAGACTAGCTCTCGATGGTGTGGGAGAAGACGTCGTGGACGAGGAGCAGCCAGGACATGTGCCGATGATATCTGGAGCAGCGACGGGATGAGATGTCGTGGTCTGGAGCAGACAACAATGACGAAATGAGAACTTGGCGGGATCACCTCGCAGTAGCCGGTCACAGTAATTGTAGACCAAAATAATTGCGGGATCCCTGACAGGAACATCAGTTGGGGGTGACGACAGGAACGACATCACCAACAGGGCTGGCAGGCTCACCAGACGGAATCTGCGGCGGGATCAGTTTTAGGCGGTCTCGCAGAGAACATGGACGCATAGGACGAGATCAAGCTTCGTTGACTAGAACCACATCGTCGACTGGATCTGCGACGAGAGCGGCAGTGGGCTCGACGAGATCGTCAACACCAGGAGAAGATTTTGCCCGAAGGGTAACCAACGACAGATAAGACGCTCGGTATCCTATGATTTGTCCTAGTCGACGGGAAGAAATGCGGGAGATGATCTCGACGGGATCGCAGATAGACTTGTCGACGGGATCAGAAAGGAAGATCCACGAAGATCTCTGGAGCATGAATGGGAGAGAAAAGAGAAGGGAGCCGACGGCCAGAAATTTCAAGGCGCCAACATTTTAGGGCAAGAAATTTCAGGGAGGAATGTAACCTAGCTCTGATACCATGGTTAAATATTAGAGATTTAATAAAATGTGTCTTATGCATCCCTCAAAGGGGTTATTTAAAGGACTTACGCGGACTCATAAACTAGAATAGGCAATGCGAGGCTAAACCCATAGACACATTCCTAGAGGACTCTAATACATAGATCGGAATATAAAGTACACTTAATGTGCAAACTCCAACAATTATTGCATTGTCATATATTTCCACTACATCAGAGATAAGAATTAGACGTAGTTTTATCGCCTACAACTCCCCCCCCCCCCCCCCCCCCCCCCCCCTCTCCTTCTCTCTCTCTCTTCATGTTGTAAGCTGAAGCTCAACACAATTAACATGAATCAACTACCAACCCCCCAATTTGACAAATCATTTTTGTTAACAATACTTGGCTCACCGATAACCGCTATAGGTGGGCTAACCATCTCGGCTATGTCTTCAAATACCTAGTTAACTCACTGCCTATTGCACATCAAACCTA
Source organism: Dactylorhiza incarnata (assembly GCA_033032865.1). Classification (NCBI taxonomy): domain Eukaryota; kingdom Viridiplantae; phylum Streptophyta; class Magnoliopsida; order Asparagales; family Orchidaceae; genus Dactylorhiza; species Dactylorhiza incarnata. The sequence continues at coordinate 2,180,663 of JAWHQI010000260.1, forward strand.
TCTAATGATATATCAAAGTTTCTCAATTGCTTAACCATCTTAAGGGTGCATGTGTCTTGTTAGAATATATGCGTTCAACTTAAAACTAATTGATTGTTTGTGGAAGGGCACATGGTTTAAATTAAGTTCTCAAGGGTATGAGTTTCCGAAATGAGACTATAGTCTAAACATTCTTTGACCTCTACCATGTGAGACTTCTTTTTCTAATCAGGTGATGCGGAAATGGGTTATTGAGCCTAACTTGACTCTGTTATCAAGTTGTAAAAGAATCACAAGTATCAATGTTGTGGTTGATCCCCCTTGTATTATATTTTCCTTACGCTTTCACACATTTTATATTAGAGTGACAACCAAGTTTGTTGGATGCAAGTGCACCAGGATCATACCTAAACTGGACTTGGCACTTCTCCACTCAAAGCTTGTTGCTTTGCTGACAACCACAATCATTCACCAGCGAAGAATCCTGCACACTGACCTTGCACACTGCTTGTTAGTCGATCTCAGAATTCCACATCATATCTAATATGTAATTGTGTTGCATGCTCAACGACTGATCATGACGGCCCTTATAACATGTGCACCCACACTACACAACAATTATCCAGTGTAATACGAACAAGAAAGAAATTACATGGATTAACGGAAAACGGATACAATCCGGAGCAAGCTCTGGCCAACTCTTGGAGGCTGGTTCCTCCAAGGAGCCTTCTCTCAAATGAGAGACAAAGACAATAGATCCAAAGATACTCTAACTCCCAAAACCACGTCCTTATATAGGGAGGGGGGCTCACATCAAACCTAATACATTTAAAAGAAAAACAATAATAATAAAATAAGAGGGCGAGTGCGGGTAAAAATACATCCAGTCAGAAAAGCGACCTTGACCCCAAGGTTGGAGCGCCGCCCGCCAGTCAGTAGTGATATGCTCGCGGCGGGGATGCCATCGAGGTGCCCGGGGCGTCGTCCGGTAGTCCGTCTGAGAGCAGCAGGGCGTCAAAGTCGGCGGCGGAGAGCGCGGCCACGTCGTCGCCGATGAGGACTCGACATTACTTCACCAAGCACTCATGACCAGGAGAGTAGAGGTGCTTGCAGCGGAAGCACATGCCCTTGCTCCGTAAGTCGCTGTACTCCTGGTTGGTCAGGCGGTGGGTAGGGACAGACCGATTTTTGCGAGGACCTATCATTGGTGGCCGGGGTAGAGGAGGTGGCGGAGGTGTAGGTTTAGGATGGGTCGAGAAATATGGGTGGGAAGGATGTCGAGAGGGAGGTGATGGGGAAGGAATGTCGCTGGACGTCTCGAGGAATTCCGCCTCCACCAGGGGGGAAAGGTCAATGGCTTGGTGAACCGTTAACGGTTGGAGAGTGCGGAGACGGGAGCAGAGGTGATGGGGAAGTAATGGTCTGGGGGAAGACCGGGGACGTGAGTGACTAATTCCACGAAGGCATCAATGTACGAGTCAATGGAGCCGGTGTGACGAACCCCGCAAAGTCGCGCGATCATGGGGTCGGAGTAGAGGGCGTCATATCGCTGAATGAAGGCCTCAGAGAGAGCTGTCCAGGTGAGGTCGGGAGAGGTCTGGCGGAGCCAACGGACCCAATGGAGGGCCGACCCTTCCATGCCGATAAGTGCGGTGGAGACCCGTTGTGTCGGAGCGGTCTGGTGAATGTCGAAGAACTGTTCGGCGCGGGAAATCCACCCGAGGGCGTCAGACCCGTTGAAGGTGGGCATGTCAGGTCCACTGTACGGTGGAGTAGGCACTTCCACCACTGCGGAATTCTCGGGAAGCACGGTGCTAGGGGATCCCACATCAGAGGCGGTAGAGGGCCCAGAGTGCTGGGTGGGCTGCAATTTCTGGAGCATGGTCAGAATCGAGGCGAACTGCTCAATCTGTGCCTCGAGACGAGAGTTGATGGTGGTGAGAGAGTGTTCAAGGGCTTCCACGCGGGATTCCATCCGGCTCTTTGGCATGTGAGGACGATTGCGCCGAGCTGGAGGTTGGCAAGAGAGTGCCGAAGCCGGGGAAAGGCCGCTAGCAGCAGACGATTGCTGGACTGGCGAGGAATGGCGTTGGCGCTGTGGATGGTTGCGAGCGGAGCGGTGGATAGGGAGGATCCGGATGCTGGACGGCCGAACGGAGTCAGAACCACCGACCTGGGCGCTAGCAGGATTGGTCGGTTCGATCGATTAGTGTGGCAGATCGATCGGTGCGGCTGATCGAGAAGGGTCGCAGACGCTGGCGAACGATTCGATCGATCGGAGCGGCAGTCCGGAGCGGCAGAACGAGCGGTGGCGCTGGGTGCGGACGATGTGGGTTCACGCGAGCCTGGACGACGACGGGGGGGGGGGGGGGGGGGGGGGGCGAAGCATCGACGGCAAGTGCAGCAGGCGGTGAGGCAGGGTCGGACCAAATAATACGAACAAGAAAGAAATTGCATGGATTAACGGAAAACGGATACAATCCGGAGCAAGCTCCGACCAACTCTTGGAGGCTGGTTCCTCCAAGGAGCCTTCTCTCAAATGAGAGTCAAAGACAATAGATCCAAAGATACCCTAACTCCCAAAACCACCTCCTTATATAGGGAGGGGAGGGGGCTCACATCAAACCTAATACATTTAAAAGAAAAACAATAATAATAAAATACGAGGGCGCGTGCGCGTAACACAGTGGCTATCCTGATCTGTTAAGATCTACGTGGTTAAGAAGATCTACTCTTGCTCATTGCCATGATCCACTATTGTGTTAAAAACATCATCAACAATCTGGAGGTACTCAGTTTTGTTGCTCCTTACTGAATAACTTTTGGATTTGACAGATTCATTTGAATATGAAAGATCCAACACCTGATCGTTCCATATTTAGATTTCTCTTCTCTAGATGTTGCATCCATGAGGTCTGCTAGACCATTAGCTCCCTCCTAACATCAACCCACATGATATGTGTGGGGCCTTAAAGAATATGTCATATGGAAAAAAATTGAGGCTTCCACCTCAACTTGACAAAAATGTCGAGAGCCAATGACCAGAGGAAGACCACAATCACCAAAAAGATCCTCGTGTGTGGAGGTCATCATCCGCTCCTAGCTAGTGTGTGCAAGTGCGTCTTTGTGAAAATTGAGATTTGAGCCGTTTGAATCGTGTAAGGCTCTATTCCCTTAGAAGAAGCATATTGCGCCTTCCTACAATCAACATGCACAACTTCTTTAGTTTTAATTGCTTCTAGTCGGTTCTGCCACTGGTTGTATCACTCCCACCGCTATTAATGATGGTCGGTGGCCCTGTCACCACCTCTAAGTAGCCAAGGCCGGCCTCATAAGCCCTTCTTTCTCTCCAAAAAAACTTATTTTAGAGCTAATTTCTTGAAGTTTTATATCATCCCAGTTTCACCGAAATTAGGGCTATATTTATAGGGTTAAACCACAACTAATCAAGATTTATAATTAGGAAACAAACTTTATCTTATTTTGCATTGTAGATTATGATACGTTCCAATCAACACCTAATTGTACCATGCAGTTAGTTTGGAATATAAGTGTTGGTCATGAATGGATTTGGTAATTAATTACTCAGATCTCCATCACATCACAACATACACATCACCATCAGATTAATTATATGTGAATCTCCAAACATTGACCCAAGTTACCCCTTGCTTCGCAACACGTGTCGCCCATCGAGATTTCATGATGAGTCAGTTTCGTAACCAAGATGTTCATCTCGCTCGCCCGACCATTCACCTCACTCCTTTTCTCGACAAGTGATGCGTGGTCAACTTCCCTTTCCATCTCCCCCCTCACTTTCCTTTCTTCTCGCTCCTCGACCCTTTCTGCATGAAAGGTCCCGCGTTTGAAAGATCGTCTCGCTCACGCCACATGCCTCTTACCAAGAAGACAACTTATATCCACTCCATCTTTCAACAAAATGGAATTTATCGTGTTTCCACTGCGCCTGCTCCTTCCCCTGTCTCCCGCTCCATCCCGAGGGTGAGCGCACTACCTTCGCCATTTATAGAGGCAAATCTCTATCCACATTGACAAATCGTCATTCATGTCATTCTACCCCACTGACAAGATCTTACTCAGTCTTTCCTTGATCCACTCATTTGTATCATGGGTAGGGTGTCAGATTCGGCCCTGAGTTCGTACGAGCTTCCCCAGACAACTTCGATGAAAGGATAGTTTCTACAAACGAGACTCCATTATTGAATGACGTGATCCAACTCATTTTTGCATATAAATATCCTAACTTGAGAACAACCGAGGTACCGGGTTTTCTACCTCTCGTTTGACTCTCTTCTTCCAATTTGACTTGGAATCAGGAGACCTTGACAATTTCTGGAGGGGGAGTTCATTTGATAAGCTCCCGGGTGTGTGGTGGGACCTCCGCCGATCGCCAGCCACCTTCGTTGTTCTCAGACACCAGTTAGTAAGGTCATCCCTCGCGAACAGTTCAGGGTCCAACAATGCGTAGAGATTGGCCTCTTTGATCGTACCCGCAGTATTTCATTATGGTAAGATCCACTAAAAAACCAAAGATTATAAAACATCCATAGGACGGCTTTCTAAAGTTAAATAATTTCCCTTTAGAAATTAAAAAAGAAAATCAGGTTACTTTCTCTGTTGTTTTGAAATTTCACGATCGGTCCGACAATTTCCCGAAACTAAAATGGTTCTTTTTAAGGGTTTCAAAATTTACAAAGTTTTCCCTGTGCTTTAAAAAAAGCCCAAAATGATTTTTCAGAAATTATCTAAGGGCCCCTTGAAACTTTCTAAACTTAAAGAAAGTGTTCCTTAAACAATACAAAACTAAGACAGTTTAAGGAAATTTGAAAGAATACGAAGAAGAATAAACCTGGGAAAAAAGCACAAAGCCAATATAACTCTTCATATAACTCTTCATATAACTTGGTGGCGTTCAGCATAGATAACTTGGATGTAAGAAGCACATAGCAATCTTGTGTAGCATAGAGTGGAATTTGTATTCAGTAATCAAAAGCACTTTTTAATAAAACCTCGGATCAAGCAGGTTCATTTCAAATTGCTTAAAAGACTAAAATAACTGACTCAACAAATGAATTTCTGTGGAGTCGTTGTCATAAATAAAACATAATAAAACCTGAATGAAAGGGTTTGCCAAGCTAGGGAGTTAGGAGGATGGTTAATTGATTCAACTAAATTATAGTTAGATCAATCAGGTTCATTTCAATTTGCTTAATCCATATTTGGTCAGTCTTTCAGTCATCTTGCTGTGGCGACAAGATAACTACATTCTCGTGCTATAATCATGCTAGATTTTAGAAAATAATTACAATATTGTCTTTAACTTGTTTTGAATATCTAATAACTCGTACTTTCAGTTGTTATCTTCGTATATTTTTTAGTAGTGAAATCACAGCTACACTATCAATTATAAACATTATATGTTCCCATATATTTAAGCATTTTTTAGAATTTGTTCGATAATGTTATCCTCGCTTGGCAATATGAATCTTATTTCTGTGAACGGTGATGATGGTTTGAATTTTGGGTTAAGCCCTTCACCAATCAAGTTGGACAAAATAATTTCTCTTTGCAATAGTTTACTGTTTCCCTCCCGCTTAAATTTACCAAGTTGTTTTGCTTTATGGTTCATGGAATCAGTTCACATTGGAGCTTGGTGATCATCTGTAACCCAGGAAAGGAAGATGACTCAGGTCTTCTTATACTTCATTTGGATTCACTGGGTCTTCACACAAGGCAACAAATTTCTTCTTTCATCTCTAAGTGAGTTTTGTGTGGCCTGGCATTCATTTGCACTATTCGTTGTGCTGGAATTGATTGATATGAAATCACTGGATACTTCCATTAGCTTGATGGACTCTCTGAATTTAATTGAATAAAATGAATTTCCAGAGACTTTTTTCCTATTAATTGTTGTACATATTTTTCCCCTCCCCTTCTTTGACCAAATTGAAAGATGTCAAGTGAGCTCTCAGTTTACAGAAATCATGCTAGTTACAGTTTTTCAGATATTGTATATAGCCATTAAGTTTTAATTGGTTCGATTAAATTAAGTCATTAACCACGTTATGTTTTTTGATGCTCAACTTTATGGTTCAACATCTGCTTTATTGTTAATACTTTTTAGATCTTTGACCAATAAACATGCATGATTTCTATGCTTGGTGTCATGTGGGACATTCTGATCCAATGATAAAATCTTTTTGTACCTAGGATCACCGTGGTATTCATGTGAGTGTATAATTGATATTATTTGGAATCTATGTATTTTCATATATTTTAGATTACTATTAGGTTATGGGTGTAGAGACGAAGAGGAGAAGGGGGAACGAACCTTAGGGTTCGGTCGAAGCTTTGCACGCTCTTCTCTTGCAATCTGACCTTTTTTTTTTCTGGACCAAGAGCCATCGGCTTAGGCTTAGCCACTCTTATTCTCACCACCCGGTGAGGGGGTTACTTGACATTTAACACCCCCCCTCAAGCTAACCCCATAAGCATCCAGCATTCCGAGCTTAAGAGAGTAAGAATGAAGTGATTTGCCAGAGACTGCTTTAGTGAGCATGTCAGCCAGTTGATCTTCAGAGGGCACGAATACCATAGTCACAGTTTGATCCTGAATTTTGTCCCGCACAAAATGACAATCAATTTCAATATGCTTTGTTCTCTCGTGAAAGACAGGGTTGTTAGATATATGAATTGCAGCTTGATTATCACAATGGAGTTGCATAGCCTCAATGACAGGAAATCCCATTTCCCCCAAGATAGATTTAACCCAAACCAGTTCACACGCAGTAACAGCAATGGCACGGTACTCTGCTTCAGTGGAAGAACGAGCCACAACATTTTGTTTTTTACTTCTCCAGGAAATAAGGTTGCCACCAACAAAGATGGTATATCCACTAGTAGATCTTCTGTCCACGGAAGAGCCTGCCCAATCAGCATCACAGTACCCGTGGACCTTAAGATGGCCATGATTTTGATAGATAATGCCTTTTCCAGGGTCCTTTTTTAAATATTTTAGAATCCGCAAAACAGCTTGATAGTGATGAACTTTTGGGTTGTGCATGAATTGACTAACCAACCCAACAGCGAAGGAGATATCAGGTCTGGTGATGGTCAAATAAATCAATTTCCCCACAATTCGTTGAAAAACAGACTTCCTCTCAAGATCTGGAGAGGTCTCCTTATGAATGTCATAACCAGGGTCCACAGGACTCTCCACAGGTTTGACTCCCAAATATCCAACATCATTGAGAAGGTCCAAGACATATTTTCGCTGGGAGATCATAATCTTCCCGGCAGAACGCGCAATCTCAATTCCAAGAAAGTACCGAAGGAGACCCAAATCCTTTATTTCAAAGGCGGACGCTAATTCCTCTTTAACCCGAGCAATGTGGAGGTCATCCGTTCCTGTAATAATGATATCATCCACATAGACTACGAGAATAGTAGTGCATCCCTCCCCTTTGTAGACAAAGACAGAATGATCTGAAGTACAGCGATTGAAATTCAGATGAACAAGTTTATCACTTAGCTTGGCAAACCAGGCACGTGGAGACTGTTTGAGGCCATATAGGGCTTTCTTGAGGCGACACACATGTCCTTTAGGAACATCCATACCAGGAGGTGGAGTCATATAGATTTCTTCCTCCAATTCACCATGTAGGAAAGCATTTTTAACATCGAGTTGATGTAGAGTCCAAGACTTATGAGCAGCAATAGATAGGAGAATTCTGACGGAGTTCAATTTAGTAACCGGAGCAAAGGTCTCTTGGAAGTCTACACCATCAACCTGAGTAAAACCTTTAGCTACCAATCTCGCTTTATACCTATCAAGAGTACCATCTTGTAGAAATTTAGTAGTATAAATCCATTTGCATCCAACTAGATGGCGCCCATTAGGAATAGGAACAATTTCCCAAGTCTTTTGACGTTGGAGAGCGTTCATCTCCTCCTCCATAGCCTTTACCCAGTGGGAATTAGAGCTAGCTTCTAAAAAACCGTTAGGAATAGGAATAGAGGAAACAGAAGCAAGGTATACTTGTAATGAGTGAGAGATAGAGTGATACCCAACATATTTATCCATAGGATATCTAGTGCGACCACTCTGAAAATGAAGAGAAGAAGGGATCTCTGAAGTGGTGTTGTAGCTTGGATCTGGTGGAGTGGTGGTAGGTGGTGGAGCATGAGTGTGACATTCTTGTCCAGTCTTGATGTTTTTTCTTCTTTGATATACTTGAAGATCCCCTTTCCTTCTGTAAACACGAATATCACTCGTTGGGGTTTCCTTTATAACAGGAATATCAACACTTTCTGGAGCAGTCACATCAACAAGAACAGGAAGAGGTGGCAACATATCACTTTCTTCATTGCTTTCCTTCTGAAACGAGATGAGTTTGCCCTCATTGGAATAATAAGGAGTGTTCTCGAAAAAGGTAACATCTTTTGATATAAACCTTCTCCGGAGAGTAGGAGAATAACACTTATAACCCTTTTGGTTGGCAGCATATCCCACAAAGACACATTTTACAGATTGTGGCCCTAATTTGTCCTTATGAGGCCCCACAATGTGAACAAAGGCGACGCACCCAAACACCTTAGGAGGGAGGTTGAATAGAGGCATATTTGGGCAGAGAATCTGAAGAGGGTACTTTCCTCCCAAAGTACCGGTAGCCATCCTATTAATAAGATAGACGGATGTGAGAACTCCTTCATCCCATAGTCCCTTAGGGACAAACATCTCTTGCAACAAGCATCGAGTGGTCTCCAAGATATGACGATTCTTTCTTTCGGCAACCCCATTCTGTTGAGGAGTCCCCGGGCAGGAAGATTGGAAAATAATCCCATGATCTCTCAGAAATGACTGAAGGTCACTGCACGTATATTCGCCTCCATTGTCACTCCTAAGAATTTTAATTGCAGTTCCAAATTGAGTCTGCACATAATGATAGAACAACTGAAATATTTTTGAGACTTCATCCTTCCTTTTCATGAGGTACACCCAGGTAAAGCGTGAGTGATCATCGATAAAAGAAACAAAATATTGAAAACCATTCACAGAACAAATAGGAGATGTCCAGACATCGGAATGTATCAAATCAAAACATTTCAAACTTCGATTCAAATTAGGAGCATAGTTGGTAAATGCTTAGAAAATTCACACGACTGACAATCAAAAGTAACAGTTTTAACATTAAGCAAATGCGGAAAAATAGCTTTCAAGGTCTTCAACCGAGCATGCCCAAATCTCTTGTGCCACAGCCTCAACTGATCCTGGTCTGTAATACTCTGAGAACTAAAAGCCTGACAGTTGTCCATGACATACACTCCACCTGACTCATGTCCACCACCAATCGTCTTCCCACTCGCCAGATCCTGAAACACACAATGAGAGGAGAAAAAAGTGATAGAGCAGTTAAGTTGTTTAGTTAAACTGCTAACAGACAAGAGATTCGTAGGAAATGAGGGAACAATAATCACAGACTTGAGAGAGACAGAGGGAGAAAGATGAATATCCCCTTTACCAGTCACAGACGCCGAGGATCCATCAGCAAGTTTCACACTGCCAGAGGTAGGAAAAATAGGGGAGACTCCCATAGAAGATCCGGTCATGTGATCGGAAGCCCCCGAGTCAATAATCCAAGGGGTGGATAGATCTCTAGAGGACACAGTAGTAGAGCGAGCATGAGCGGCCGTACCAGCCAAGTCACCAGCAGAGTTGGGTTTCAGAGCCTTGAGTTCTCTAATCAACCTCTCATTTTCTGCCTGAAGATGCCCAGAATTATCAAGGTGGCTATACATAGCAGTAGAAGGCCTCACATATTTCCCATCAGAACCCCGAATCCATCCTGGAGGGATTAAATGAGGATGAAGATCCCAACATTTCTCTTTCCCATGGCCTTTCTTCCCACAGTGAGGGCACTTCATTTTACTCTTGTCTTCTTGCCTCATATTTCTAGGATGCCATTTCTTCTGTTCAGCAGCAAGGGCAGACACCTCATGACCCACATGAGTACCTGAACGAAGGGAGTTTATACGACTAGCTTCTCCCCTAATATAGTGAGCCACAGTCTCAAGATCAGGCACAGAATCACGTCCCAACATCTGAACACTCTGGAATTCAAGTTCAGGAGGGAGACCAGAGAGCATCTCAAATACCCTCCGTTGCATGAGTTCAGTCTTGTAGTCTTCAATAGTCTAAATAGCAGAATACTGATCAATTTCAGCCCACTTATGGGTCAACTTCCCATAATATTCTTCGAAGTCCCCCATTCCAGCCATGTGGATCTGTTCAGTTTGGAGTTGATATATTCTGGCTAAGTCCTTCTTTTTTGAGTAATTTCGTTCGATCTGTTCCCACATGTCTTTTGCAGTTTCACAGAATAGAAAGTGGCTTGCAATCTTGGGTTCCATAGAATTGACAAGCCAATTAATCACTGTGAGATTCTCACCTTCCCATTCCTCGTATTTGGGATCGGTCTTGTTTGGTGCCGGCTTGGATCCTGTGAGAAAACCCAGTCTTCGACGGCTCCCAATGAAAATCCTCATGGACTGAGCCCATAAAAGGTAATTCCTTCCATTGAGTTTAATGTGAGTAACACCTTGACTGAAGTCCATGTTAGGACTCCCTCCACTGTAGTGTTTGGGTTGATTAGCGGCCCCTTCAGAGGCATTAGCACTTTTCAAGTTGTCATCCATACAGGCACACAAGCCGGAGGACCTTCAGGAAGCACCACGGCAGCGGCAGGCGCAGCGGAACACGGCAGAAGCACGGCAGCAGGACAACAGCAGGGCCGGACCTCCAGGTCACGGCAGCAGCAGGTGCAGCGGAACACGGCAGAAGCACGGCAGCAGGAGCAGGAACGATCGTCGATCGGCAGCGGCAGGAACGATCGTCGGCAGAAGCGGCAGGAACGCCCGCAGCAGCGGCAGGAACGACGATCGGCAGAAGCGGCAGCGGCAGGAACGATCGTCGATCGGCAGAAGCGGCACGAGCGTCGATCGGCAGTAGCGGCAGGAACGATCGACGGGATCGACGGCAGTGGCTGGAACGAATGACGGGATCGGCACGACGGGCCGTCAGATCGAAGGGACGAACCCCTCTGATACCATGTAGAGACGAAGAGGAGAAGGGGGAACGAACCTTAGGGTTCGGTCGAAGCTTTGCACGCTCTTCTCTTGCAATCTGACCTTTTTTTTTTTCTGGACCAAGAGCCATCGGCTTAGGCTTAGCCACTCTTATTCTCACCACCCGGTGAGGGGGTTACTTGACATTTAACAATGGGTTATAGTGAATCATGCGTTATTGTATGATTAGTGGTTGGCACCTCCATATGTAGTCGTCCACCCTCTCTCCCTCCACAGAAATTTCCCCTTTGCCTCTCCTTGCCTTCCCCCTCTCTCAATTTGAAAACATTTCCATACATTCCCCCTTGGTCGTCCACCCTTCATTTTTATCTTCTTTGACCTCTTTCTTACATTCACTCCCCTTGGGCCATCATCCCCCCCCCCCCCCCCCCCCCCCCTCTTTTTTTTGAAATATCATGCATCCCCCTTGAAACCAATTTTTGTTAGAAACCGTTGAGATTTCCCATATCATGGATTCCTTCTGCACATGGCAGCCTTCTTACTTTCCCCTTGTTTTTATTTTATGTTGTTTGGTCTACCTTCTCTATGGCCTATCATGGTTGTAAACGTCGGATGTCGGTAACATGTCAAATTGAGTGATTGCATTGATCTTTTTCATCAACCTTCATCTTCCTTATCTGTTCTCATAATGAAGACAAAGAATGTTAGATTCATCAAAAGTTACGTGCATAGACTCTATTACACTTAAAATTTTCTTATTAAAGCATTTATATGTCTTACTAGATGTGGAGTATCAAAGAAAGATACTTTCACCAGCCTTTTTGGTTCAAATTTAGTTAAGTGGTTTTTGCCATTATTCAAAATGTAACATGAGCTTCCAAAGTTCCTTAAGTGGGATATACTTGGTTTTCCCCTTTCAACAGTTTATACGGGGCAAGGTTGTAAATATCGGATGTCGGCGACGTGTCAAATTGAGTTTTTAAATGTCGGATATCGGAAGTCGGAGACATGTCGAGGATATTTGTAGCAAAAAGTGTATCCAAAATAAAATATTTGCAGTACACTACACCTACCAATAACAAATACAAATAGATGCATTGCAAAATATATTTAGTATTATACAATAATTTTATTTAGATAGCACTAAATTTTGTAGCAAATAAAAAGTTTTAAAACCTAAATATTTTTTATTTATTTTAAGTATTTTCATTCTTAACAAATATATGTTAAAAATGAAAAAAAATCAACTATAAATGTGCTTTGTAATATTTTGTAATACGAAATAAGAAAGATACAGTGAGAGATAGGCTGGAAACGGTTTGGTTCAGTTTTAGGCAAAACTGAACCGAATAACCTCGGTTTTTACACACCCCAAACCGAAATCGAACCAAAACTGATCGGTTCGGTTTTTAAATATCGGTTCGGTTTTTAAATGTCGGTTCGGTTTTCCGACATACTAAATTACAAAAACAAGCAAAAGTTAAAAATACTATTTGTATTTATGTCGCGCATGATTTCTTTCCATTCGATGATTTAATCATTACTTCCATCCACCACTGACACTATAGCAATTTTTGACATTTATATTGCAATAAAGATTAAAGAGGCAAAATGAGTGCACGTTATGTTATTCTTACATTGCGGCCCATATTTATCGAAAATACAGGCTTAGGATCACGAGATCAATCGCGGACTCATGGGAAGAAGACTCGTGAGTCAAGAAAGACGCAAATCGCAAAACATGTGAAGCATGGTTTGTCGGTTAGGTTTCATTGGTTTACCGAAGGTGTGCTGAAACCGAACCGAACCGATTCGGTTTTCAGCCCCCCGAAACCGAAATCGAACTGGTCGGTTTGGTCCAAAATTCTTTTTGGTTCGCTCATTTCAGGTCGGGTTAGGTCGGTTTTGGTTTTTTTTGCACACCCCTAGTGAGAGACAACAACAACAACACTCAAGTCTTTATCCCACCATAGTGGGGTCGGCTATATGTACCTCTGTCGCCATTGCGCCCTATCTTTAATCATAGTCTCACTAATGCTTAAGTTCATCATGTCTTTCCTTATAGTTTCATTCCAAGTCTTTTTTGGTCTACCCCTCCCCCGTTTAACATGTCTAGTGACTAACTCTCACAACGACTGTCTGAGGGATAGGTGCCTTTAATGGTCCATGTCTGAACCATCTTAAACGAGCTTCTCGCATCTTCTCTACAATTGGCGCCACTCCTGTCTTATCCCTGATACATTCATTCCTAATTTTATCCAGTCTCGTGTGACCACACATCCACCTAAGCATTCTCATCTCCGCAACTCCCATTTTTTGCTCATGTACACCATTCACTGCCCAACACTCAGAACCGTAGAGCATTGCTGGTCTAATTGCAGTACGATAAAACTTGCCTTTAAGTTTTAATGGTACTTCACGATCACATAAGATCCCAGATGCGTCTCTCCATTTCAACCAACCTGCTTGGATTCTATGTATCACATATTTATCTACACCTCCATCTTTTTGAATTATCGATCCCAAATATTTAAAGCACTCACTGCGGGAAATATCTTTGTCACCCAATTTAATGACGGAGTCATCCGACCTTCTTGCACTACTAAATTTAAGCTCTATATACTCCATCTTTGTCCTGCTCAACCTAAAACCCTTCTTTTCTAAATTGTCTCGCCAAGATTCAAGTTTTGCGTTTACACCCTCATGCGTTTGCCCCTAGTGAGAGACAATTAAAAAAATTTGATTATAAGAATAACACATATTAAAGAGAATGAAAGAATAAGTCATATTGATTTAAGCATATATAATATAATACATATAAATGAAATATATACTACTCACATAATTATAAAATATAAATTCAGACGATATGTTCAAAAGTCTTACCGGACAATATATTGGAAAATATTGGATATATCGATCTATATTGTACAAAAGGACAATTTTTTTTTAAGAAAAAATTTGTGTTCCTGGCCTAGCCCGGATGATGTCGGAGGAGTGGCCGGAGTCGAGGATGATGGCGGCGGAAGATACAGTGGAGCCGGAACCGCAGCTACCTAGGCGGGGCGTGCTCGAGAGAGGAGAGCTTTCAGAATCTCACATAAAAGACAAGGAAATAGATTACTTTATTGCATAAACGTACAAGACCTCAAGGGTCCCTTAAATAGAGCATACAAGGGGTATTTACGTAAATCCCCAACACAACCTAATAAATCCTAATACAACCTAAAGATCGACTACGACATAACAATACAATAAAACATAATAGATGACACATCATAGTAATTGGGCCCGAAGCCCATAACATTTTTCTATCAAAAATGGCATGTCGGACATGTCAGAGGACATTTAAAACAGTGATAAGGGGTTTTCCTATATAATTTGTTGATGGGAAATAGTATTGGTGGCTTCTGCCTAGTACATTGGTACTATTGTCTCTGTCAACATAGTTCTACCAGCTTCTATGAGTATTATTCTTCTCCTCAACTGCTCTATTTTGGTGTGAATCTGGGAGTAGAAAAACAATGATTTCTCCTTCACTTTCACAAAATCCAGTCATCTTATTGGACTCAAATTTTGTTTCATTATCACTTCTGGCCAGTTGAGGTGTTGTCGTGTGACCTTGAGGTCACAAGTTCGAGTCGTGGAAGCAGCCTCTTGCAAGAATGCAGCGTAAGGTTTGCCTACATTTCACCCTTGTGGTGGGACCCTTCCCCGGACCCTCATTGCGCGGGGATGCTTTGTGCACTGGGCTGCCCTCCTTTTTTATCACTTCTAACCTTTACAGTAGAATTATCCATTTGGATGTGTTAATGAACTTTGTCAAGGTACAAAAAATATTAGACTTAGCGCTCTGAAAGAATACGCATGTGTACCTTAACTTGTCATCAACAATCACAAAAGAATAGTTCTTTCCTCCTAAACTAGTGGTAGGGATTTGACCAAACAAATTCATGTGGAAGAGGTATAGAATCCTATATGATCCATCCATGAGAAGCCAGGAAATTTTAGTTTGCTTACTCAATTGGCAAGCTTTATATGGTTTCACTTTCACATACTTGCTTAATGGCAAACCTTTAACTAAGTCTAACTTAGATAACTTTGACAAGGTCTCGACATTTAAGTGTGCAAGTCCCTTATGTCATAACTCAGATACTACTAGAAGAAGCAATAAAGCAAGTAGAGGTAATACAAGAAAGAAAAATTACTATATAAACATTTCATCTTCTAATATCTTTAAGTACAGTATTCCCTAGAACATTGCCATTGACCAAGCATTGATTATTGAGAAAAGTGAGATGATAGCCTTTGTCATAGAGTTGTCTTATGCTTATAAGGTTGTGTTTCAAACCTTTAACATATGTCACCCTGGTGAAGGTTATCATATCATAAGAGATATTACCATTACTTTTTGTGAGGCCTTGATTTGAATCTCCAAAGATGAAGCTTGGGCCATCTTTAACAATGAATTCTAACAGAAAACTTTTCTCTCTAGTCATGTGTTTGCAGTATCCATTGTCCAAATATCGAATATAGATTTAGTTGGTTTTTGGACATATCTACAACAAAATCTAAAGATTTTAGGGACCCAATTTGAATTGGCTCTACTAAGGCTAGGTCTAACAATATTTTAACTCCTTGGCCTCTTTTGGACATGAGTTCTATTGGATAGATAATTAATCTATACCAGCAATCTTTAGCAAATTGTCTTACCTTACCACGGCAAAAACATTTGAAATATACAGGCTTCTTCTCTTATCAAAAGAAATGGGGGATGAACTGTTCAAGACAGAGTTTTTTCTGTAATTGGTCAACGACCGTTGTACGTAACCACTGTGGTTTTTCGATGAATGTCGAGCATACTAACCCTTAGTTGTCGACAATTGCTGAGCATGGGTCCCTCATAGATCGACGATCGTCGCGCAATGCAGGGATATCCAGACACAAACTTCTCTTCGTTACCAGGAATGGTATGTCTCCCTTGTAATGTTGGTGGGCAGCATGAGCATTGGTGCTGGGGAAAAGCATGGACGATGAGGAAGTAGGCTTCGCCACTTTTTCTATCACACCTTGGTGAATTCCTTTGTGCTTTTGGAATTGGTATTGCTTCCCTTGGTGTTTTCAGTCATAGGCATTTTTTAGCAACAATGGATTCCGTCCTAGGATTTTACACCCCACTAGCATTGATAAAGGTAACATATCTTTCATAAGCAGGCAGTGAGAATTTTACCTTCTTAATGTTGGTATAGGCCCCCAAGTCTTGAACTTTATTCTGTTAGCTATATTTTCAGTCATGTGTTTTACAGTTTGGCTCCTTTCATTAAGAGCATCGACAGGTCCTTTTCCTTCCTTATGATGGCGCGCGCGTCTATTCCCGCAGGAGGCGGTGAACCCTCGCTCGGACGTTCGATCCGAGCCCACGGTTGCGTCCGGATCGCCGTTGCGAGTCGAGTTACTATATTTTTTTTTGTATTTTGGGTTTTATTTGGCGCCGATCGGACCGGACGTTATGAGCCGTCCGTTTCGGGATGCCCTAGTCATGTTATTATCTATTGAGCGTATGGGGGCTGATTGAAGGATGGATGTTTTGGAGAAGAAGACCAAAACCGTCGGTCATCCCGTGCGGCGTGAAGCTCGACCGGTGCTACCGTTCCCTCCTCCTTGGTGCGACTCCAAGGTGACTCCCTTCCTCGTTCCCCCCTCCTTCCTCCGTAGCCTCCCTCCCTACGCCCGTCCCTACACCTCCCAGCCCGCCGCCAACCTATTCCTTCGCCTTCCCCCTCGCCGAAAACTCTCCCCAAGCCCCATCCAGCCCGCCGCCGACCCACTCTCCTCTTCCCCTCGACGGGCGCCCTTCCCCTCCACTTTCTCCAACCCGCTGCCACCCCGTATCCCCTTCCCCAGTCCTGCTACAGCAACAGCCCGCCGATTTCCTCACCGGAAACCCCTCTCCACCCTCTCCAGCCCGCTACCACCCCATATCCCCTTCCCATTCTTCCCACTACAGCAATCAGCCCGCCGATATCCCTATTTACCCCTTCCCGACCCTCACCCCGCCCTTTGTCCGTCGATTCACCAGCCGCTGCCACTTCAGAAGCTTTAACCAGCCCCTACTCGCCTCTACTTGCACGTGTAAGTCGTTGTATTGGAGTTTTATTGTCTATTGTTGTTTATCTGGCACCCTATTTGTGTGGTTGTTAATTTTATATGCTTAATACTGGAAGTCAAACCACTTGCGGGGTTTATTCTGCTTGCGCTTAATTATTTGCGACTCAGTTGTTTTGCAAAAAAAAAAAATCTGTTTTCTCTTTAATCAAAGTTAGTGAAAATTTGTGTTGCTGCTCACAATATAATAATTAATTGTTGTTGCAACTTTGTGCGGACCGCCTCTTGCATTTTATCATATAGTCATCGCATTAGGACTGCATCTAGCGTGTCCATCTTCCGTGGTCTACCACTGCATCAAATTGGTATCAGAGAATCAGGTTAGAACCCCGTGCATATTACGTAGTGGTAGAGAGTTTCGCCAAGCTATGTCGCATCGTAATGCCAACGACGATAGGGCTGCTAGTACCCAATCCGACATGACATCCGCGGAATTTCAAAAACTTGTGCTCGATCGATTCGATCGAATGGGAGCCCAGATTGAGACCCTTAGGGGCGACGTTGCTAGGGTGAGTACTAGAGTCGAGCAGTTAGAAACCCCAAGAGGTCGAGCGGCTCCACCCCCTGCTGCGATCTACTCGAGGATCACCGAGACGCCACACCTCTCCCCGTAAGGCGTGATAGGGACATTCCCCGCAGAGACCCCCCTCCTGCGAGAGGAAATCCATATCGTGGTTACCAGTATCACCAGGGCCCGGAAAGGAATCCCCGGCCACCGCCCCACCTTGCTGGAGGGGTCGAGCCCCTCCCGCGCGATACGATTTCGACGATGATGACCAATATGACGATTATCGCGAGCCACGTCGAGGGATGACTCCCGAGGAGGATGACATCACTCGACGCATCCGCATTGACGCGCCTTCCTTCGACGGTCACCTGGACCCGAAGGCATTTAGTGATTGGCTCATGGAGATGGACCTACTTTGACTGGTTTGAGATGAGTGATGAGCGGCGCGTACGCTTTGCCAAAATGAAATTAGTAGGGCAGGCAAAGATCTATTGGTCGGGCGTGGAGAGATCACTTGAGCGTGAGGGATATTACCCCGTCACCCGATGAGACGAGATGAAGGAGCGCTTGAGAGATAAATACCTTCCCGCCTCCTATCGCGATCAGCTCGTTGATCAGTTGAATGCCTTGTGACAGGGGACCCTCTCTGTTGCTGAGTACATGTCCCGTTTTGACGAGTTAGTGGTTCGTAGTGATATTTACGAGGAGCCCATTGCCACAGCCTCACGCTTTCGGACCGGGCTTAAGGTCGATATCCGGAGGGAACTGATTCCCCACAGGATCGAAACGATTGAGCAGGCTTTTCAGCTCGCGCTCGAGTATGAGCAATATCTTCGCACACCTGCCCCTAGGCAGTTCACATCACGGGCTGATGCCGCCCCAGCCAGGAGACCCCCTGCCACCACAGACACTGCCCATCCTCGCACCCCCGTCGATGGGACGGGGAAAGCTGTTTTTCCTGGAGGCCCCAAACCTGGGGGCGCCCAATGTTATAGGTGTTCGGGTAGAGGGCACTTTGTCGCGCAGTGCCCAACTAGGAATTTACTGATTGAAGAGTCAGGCGAGCCCAACACTGAAGCTGAGGATACCGGCGTTGAGGAGATTACAGCTGTGGTGGAGGAGGGATGGGAGAGCGACGTCGAGCGATCGCTAGAGTTAGGGGTCCTCCGACGCCTTCTACACACCCCACGAGCCGAAGAGGATTGGCGACGCACCACTATTTTCTTCACGTATTTCCCGAGTGCAGGCGGCCCCTGCAAACTCGCCATCGATAGTGGCAGTTGCGTAAACATTATCGCTAAGAAAGGGTTGGAGAGGATGTAGCTTACCGCTGAGCCACACCCGCACCCTTACCGTGTCCTTTGGGTGGACAAGTCCATCCAGGTGACGCAGTGGTGCCTGATGCCCATTAGTCTGGCATCCACTGAGGATCAGGTTTGGTGTGATGTCATTCCTATGGACGTCGCACATGTATTACTCGGACGACTCTGGTTTTACGTTCGCGATGTCACCTGTTATGGTCGGTCCAACACGTGTGTCTTTTTCGACAAAGGTCGATAGGTTACCCTTACCCCGACCCAGCCCAGGGATCCTTCGAAGGGCAAGGTTGAATCATCCGTTAGGGCGGGGTCATCTAGACCCCTCCACGTTTTGAGGAAGGGTGACTTTCTGAGAGAGAGTTTGGAGACCGAGGTTATGTTTGTGGTGGCAGCCACTATGTCACCTGAAGCCCCTAGCGAGACCGAGTTCACTGACCCAGATGTTTGTCGGTTGTTGGATGCTTACAGAGACATTATGCCTGAAGCGCTCCCCGATGAGCTCCCTCCCTTGAGAGACATCCAACATGCGATTGATCTGACTCCCGGGGCATCTTTGCCCAATCTGCCACACTATCGTCTGAATCCTACTGAGCATGCCGAACTGAAGCGGCAAGTTGATGAACTTCTTCGAAAGAAGTTCATTCGTGAGAGTTTGAGTCCATGTGTTGTACCGGCCCTTCTCACCCCGAAGAAGGACGGGAGCTGGCGCATCTGTATTGATAGTTGTGTCATTAACAAAATCACAGTGAAGTATCATTTTCCCATCCTCCGCCTCGATGATCTTTTGGATTCGATGGCTGGTGCCCACATTTTCTCGAAGATTGATCTCCGCAGTGGGTACCACCAGATCAGAGTTAGGGAAGGGGATGAGTGGAAGACGGCCTTCAAGATGAAGGACGGCTTGTATGAATGGCTTGTCATGCCATTCGGGTTATCGAACGCGCCCAGTACATTTATGAGGGTGATCACACAGGTCTTGCGGCCCTACATGGGCAAGTTCCTTGTAGTATATTTTGATGATATATTAATTTACAGTCAGGGCCGCACCGATCACTTACACCACATCCGCCTCGTATTCGATCTTCTGCGGAAGGAGCACCTATATATCAATCTGAAGAAGTGCTCCTTTCTATCTGCGTCGGTGCACTTCCTAGGTTGTATCATTTCTGCATCTGGCATATCTGTCGACCCGGACAAGGTCAAATCTATTCGTGATTGGCCTGTCCCGTCGAATATCCACGATGCCCGAAGTTTTCATGGATTAGCCACCTTTTATAGGAGGTTCGTTCGAGGATTTAGTGCTATCATGGCCCCATTTACGAGTTGCCTCCGCAAGGGTGATTTTGTGTGGACGAAGGACGACACGCGGGCCTTCGAGGAGATCAAGGAGAGACTATCGTCCGCTCCTGTTCTCCGTTTACCAGATTTTTCCAAACCCTTCGAGGTGGCCTGCGACGCATCGGGCGTTGGCATTGGTGGAGTGCTTAGTCAGGAGGGTCATCCCGTCGCTTACTTCAGTGAGAAATTGAATGACGCCTGACAAAAGTACTCCAACTACGATCGGGAGTTTTACGCCATAGTACAGGCACTTCGCCATTGGCACCACTATCTCCTACATAAGGAGTTCGTTCTGTATTCTGACCACCAGGTATTGCGATATCTTGACTCACAGAAGAAATTAGGTCATCGTCACGCAAAATGGGTGGAGTATATGCAGGAGTGCCATTATGTTCTTAAGCACCGAGCAGGTGTTGAGAACAAGCCGGCTGACGCTCTGAGTCGCCGAGTCAGCCTCCTGCACACCATGAGCTCCAGAGTAGTGGGATTTGAGCGCTTAGTCTTTGATTACCCAGATTGCCCAGACTTTGGTGAGATTCATGCTGCGCTATCTCGGGATCCGCCTGACCTTCGTGAGGGCTACGCGATCTCTGACGGGTACTTATTTGTTGGCTCACGCCTCTGTATTCCTCAGACGTCCCTTCGTGATTTTCTCATCTGGGAGCTGCACGCAGGTGGAGCAGCGGGTCATTTCGGTCGTGATAAGACGATTGCATTAGTCAAGGATCGCTTCTTCTGGCCTAGCCTGGAGAAGGACGTCACTAGAGTTGTCCGACATTGTCGAGTCTGTCAGACTGCGAAGGGGTCCCGCCAGTCCACGGGATTGTACACTCCATTACCCGTCCCTTTGCGACCATGGACTGACATTAGCATGGACTTTGTACTCGGTCTCCCTCGCACGTTAAGAAAGCTTGACTCGATCTTTGTTGTGGTGGACCGTTTTTCTAAGATGGCCCATTTTATTCCGTGTCGAAAGACAGTTGACGCCTCGCATGTGGCGGTCTTGTTCTTTAGGGAGGTTTTTAAGTACCACGGGTTACCCACGTCCATCGTCTCGGATCGCGACGTGCGATTCATGAGTTACTTTTGGAAGACATTATGGAAAAAGACGGGTACAACTTTGAAGTTCTCCTCCGCCTACCACCCCCAGACGGATGGGCAAACTGAGGTTGTCAACCGTAGCTTAGGGACCCTCTTGCGTTGTCTAGTTGGGGATAGCCCATACACTTGGGATTTGGTGTTGCCTATAGCTGAGTTCGCATATAATAGTTCCGTCAATAGGTCCACAGGTTTGAGTCAATTCCATATCATATTAGGATATGAACCTAGGAAACCTATTGACTTGATCGATATTCCCCTTGAGTCCCGACCCAGTGAGTCTGCAGAGTCCTTCATCCAGCATGTGCATGCACTTCATGAGTCGGTCCGGAAAAAAATTGCAGCTAGTAATGACTATTATAAAGACCGAGCAGACCAACACAGACGTGAACAAATTTTTGAGGCGGGAGAGTAGGTGTTGATTTGCATTCGGCCAGAGAGGCTCCCACAAGGGACCGCGAAGAAACTAAGCGCTCGCCGAATGGGCCCCTACACAGTCATGCGGCGGATTGGTACGAACGCATATGAGATCGACATTCCTCATGGTATGGGCATCAGCCGAGTATTCAACATAGAAGATTTAACTCCATACTACGAGGAGCGCGTGTATGTGGATCCTTTCTCCACACCCCCACCTGAGCTTTTGCCACCTGTGATCCCTGCCAGCCCTTCCCCATCCCCACCCGAGGAGTCACTCCAGGAGGTTCACCAGGCACCAGCGACGATTCCACCGATCCAGCAGTCAGACGGAGATACATTACAGTCAGAGACACCGATTCCTACCGGCGACATATTTCAGATCATGGGCCACGATTTCTACACCGTTGGCGGGCGACCCATTGTCCGCTATCTTGTTCGCTGGAGCGGTCGTCCGATTTACGATGCTACTTGGATTTCTTCAGAGGAGCTCGAGAGACTCGCCCCGCACCTACGTTGAGAGTAAGATCATCTTCACTCGCCGGAGATGAGTGCTTTCAAGCCGGGGAGAGTTGATGGCGCGCGCGTCTATTCCCGCAGGAGGCGGTTAGCCCTCGCTCGGACGTTCGA
Source organism: Dactylorhiza incarnata (assembly GCA_033032865.1). NCBI lineage: Eukaryota > Viridiplantae > Streptophyta > Magnoliopsida > Asparagales > Orchidaceae > Dactylorhiza > Dactylorhiza incarnata. The sequence continues at coordinate 2,203,223 of JAWHQI010000260.1, forward strand.
TCCGAGCCCACGGTTGCGTCCGGATCGCCGTTGCGAGTCGAGTTACTATATTTATTTTTGTATTTTGGGTTTTATTTGGCGTTGATCGGACCGGACGTTATGAGCCGTCCGTTTCGGGATGCCCTAGTCATGTTATTATATATTGAGCGTATGGGGGCTGATTGAAGGATGGATGTTTTGGAGAAGAAGACCAAAACCGTCGGTCATCCCGTGCGGCGTGAAGCTCGACCGGTGCTACCGTTCCCTCCTCCTTGGTGCGACTCCAAGGTGACTCCCTTCCCCGTTCCCCCCTCCTTCCTCCGTAGCCTCCCTCCCTACGCCCGTCCCTACACCTCCCAGCCCGCCGCCAACCTATTCCTTCGCCTTCCCCCTCGCCGAAAACTCTCCCCAAGTCCCATCCAGCCCGCCGCCGACCCACTCTCCACTTCCCCTCGACGGGCGCCCTTCCCCTCCACTTTCTCCAACCCGCTGCCACCCCGTATCCCCTTCCCCAGTCCTACTACAGCAACAGCCCGCCGATTTCCTCACCGGAAACCCCTCTCCACCCTCTCCAGCCCGCTACCACCCCATATCCCCTTCCCATTCTTCCCACTACAGCAATCAGCCCGCAGATATCCCTATTTACCCCTTCCCGCACCCTCACCCCGCCCTTTGTCCGTCGATTCACCAGCCGCTGCCACTTCAGAAGCTTCAACCTGCCCCTACTCGCCTCTACTTGCACGTGTAAGTCGTTGTATTGGAGTTTTATTGTCTATTGTTGTTTATCTGGCACCCTATTTGTGTGGTTAATTTTATATGCTTAATACTGGAAGTCAAACCACTTGCGGGGTTTATTCTGCTTGCGCTTAATTATTTGCGACTCAGTTGTTTTGCAAAAAAAATATCTGTTTTCTCTTTAATCAAAGTTTGTGAAAATTTGTGTTGCTGCTCACAATATAATAGTTAATTGTTGTTGCAACTTTGTGCGGACCGCCTCTTGCATTTTATCATATAGTCATCGCATTAGGACTGCATCTAGCGTGTCCATCTTTCGTGGTCTACCACTGCCACCTTAGCTTTTCTATAATCCCCAAGATGTGGTATTATGAAAATTTATATTCTTTCACAACTGAGCATTCTCAGTTTGCAATGAAGATAGTTTTTTAGCTTCTGAAGCAGCTATTTCTAACTCCTTTTTCAGCCTAGAATTCTCTTCATCTAACAATTCTCTTGTAGATGAGTTTTGATTCTCTCCTCTGTAGAAATCTGGTTCTTCTAGAAACCTAAGAGAGCTACCATAAACTTAGGAGAATTGAAATTTACAGTGTCAAATTCTATTACCTATTGTAGTCTGGAGGTTGACCAGTTGAGTCTTCAAAAGCCATCAGGTACTTGCCATCATCAGTGTTTGAGTCAGTCATGCCTGTGAATGATACTTTAGATTTATTATTACTCCACTTCTTAGCCGCCAAGCTCCTTTCCTTCTCCTTCCTTCTTGAGTCTTTCTTCCCTTTTCTTCTTTTATAGGCAAAGTGCCCAGGATTCTCACACCTATAGCAAATTAATTCAATTTTGTTTTTAGGGTAGTAATAAGCTTCATATCTTGGTCTTGGTCTTGAGCTTCCTCCTCTGGCTTGGGGATGCCTCTTTGACATCCGTACTTGAATTTCCTGGCAAAAGGCACCAACTCTTCTTCATCATCAGATCCCAACTGTTCCTTGAGCTGCCTTTAATGCAACTCCATCGTCTCTTGATGAGTGTGTGACCTCTTCACTTTTCTTCTCTTAAACTTGAGTGGTGAGTATAAGATCTTACCCAATATGGTCTCAAGTGAAGTAGTGTCCAAGTTCTTGCTCTCCTAGATGGCACATCTGAGAGTTCCACTTGGCCGATAGAGATCTGAGGAATCTCTCATTCAGGTCTTCGTTTGAGAGTTCTCTTTCGAACATCTTCAGCATGTTGACAATAAGATTAAATTTTTAGTAGAGCTAGTTGATGTTCTCTTCGTCTTCATACTCGAAGGATTCATACTTAGAAGGAACTTCTTGTCCTTCCTAACTTCAAATGTTCCCTCCACAATTGTAATAAGTGAATTCCAGATTTTTTGAGCAGTTTGGAAATGGGTAAAATTATGATAGGTTGTCAGAGAGAGTAGAAATCAGAATGTGCATCGTCTTGCTTTCAATCATCTGATTCTCTTGTCAGACTCTGCCCATTCATTCTTGGGGACAAAAATCTTTGTTCCACCACTCCCTGCCTTCATGGTTATGTATGGACCTGCAGCACGGATTCGAATAGATCAAAGTCTATTGACTTCATATAATATTTAACCCTATTTTTCCATAAGGAAAAATTATCAAAGCTACACATTAGGCAGTCTATTTGTTATTATCTGAAAAAGTCATCGAGTACTTAGTATGGACAATCCAACAAGACCAGTTACACCATGTTTCTAAGCCTTAAATGTGAACATTGCACTGATACCAATTGAAAGTGCACATGGATTGTATACTAACTACTCTAAGGGAGGTGAATAGAAATATACCACCAAGAATTCTCCTCGGCAAATAGATCTCGGTAAAATCTTTTCACAACCAAGTATAATCACATAAAACACAAATAGAACCTATCAACTTGCTGGGAGTAAAGTGCTGAAAATTAGTGCAGGAATGTAAACTAGGCCACAAAAAGGGAGAACAATGAAATTTATAGTGATTCCCCTGAATGGGTTATTCCACTCTTCCACAAATTTGAAAATTTCTCTCCTGATGTGGTATCACTTCCTCCGATCAGGACAAACTCCTACAGTGTTTCTGAATTCCGAATTGTTAACTCAACACTTCCACTCTTAAGCTTTGCATGACTTTTGGATCATCGGATGGATGAGCGGAGGTTGTCGTTGTGTTCGTTGCGATTTTTAATACTTGTATGTATTTTATTTTAAAGTTTTTACTTGTATTTTGAGAATTATTTTAAGTTATTTGATTTTGCGTTTAGGTCCGCCGGAGGACCCTAAAACCTAACCCCCCCTGATAGGGGTGTGCAAAAATAACCGAAGAACCTGACCGAAACCGAACTGAACCGAGTAGTTCTGGTCGGTTCTCAGGCGTCTCGGTTCGGTTCCGGATCCACAAAAATTAGAACCGGGCAGTTAAGTTCGGTTCTCGGTTCTCGGTTCTTATGTTCGGGTTCCCGAGAACCGACCCGGAACAAATTATTGAAATTAAACCTATAAAATTTTAGAGTCGTCGGATTTAAATTTGATTCAATTAAATTATTATTTAGTATGATTCACTAGTTTGTGAGTACTTCTGTAATGATTGCATCTACATGCAACTATATAACATTTGAACAATTTCATTAAGATGAAGTATTTGATTCTACAAATTTTTTGTTCAATAGCTAGGAATGCTTACATGAAGTATGTGATGCTTGGGTAGAACCGAGAACCGAACCTGAACTGAACCGAGTTTTGTGGTTCGGATGCGGTTCTATATCTTTGGTACATGGATCGGTTCCGGTTACCAAAAGTCGGAACTGAACCTACTTGGATCGGTTCTCAGTTTTGGGTGGAACCGATCCGAACCGACCCGAGTTGCACCCCTACCCCTTTATATTACTTATGGCTAGGGCATTTGGGCATCGACACATTTGGCTTCCAAAAAAATTGAAGCCTCTCTGTCGTTGCTCCTCGATGCGGAGCCGAAGACCCCCAACGGTGGCCACGCATCCATCCTGTAGTGCCGACTCCATTGGACCCTCTATTCCGATCCATCGCCGCCACCCCGAGCCATCGTCGCCATCCCTAGCTTCTAGCACCCTGTCTCCGCCTTCCCTGCCTTCAGGCGCCCCCATAGCTGTCGACTCCATATTTCCCTCACTTTCCTTCATCCCCACGACCAACCACCGCCCCACCCAACCACAAGAAGCTCCATTGTCACCTCTTACACCCTCCACCAGTCTTGTCGCCGCTCCCACTTCCACTCCAGCCGTTGGATCCTAATTTCATCCAGTCGCCGACTACACTATTCCACTCCCATATCCCCCTTCCAGCCCCTTCACCGTCGCTCCCACGGCCTACCCACCCCCATCCACACCTACTTGCACCTCCAAGCCCTAGTCGAGCATCCCATTCCCACTTCCCATCCCTATCCAGTCCACGATCAACACCCCCTCTCAGTTAGGCCCCTACCAACAACCTATACCCTATATCCTCCACAAAACAGACGTCCTTACTCTCTATCAGTCGTCAGGCATCCACTACGCCCCTTCGTCCCCTTCACTTGGTGAGTTCCGCATTATTTTTAAATCGGTTACATTTGTGCGAATACACCATTATATTTCTTGTAATATTGAGCTTAATTAATATTGGCAGGATTTTCTTTCATTTTACTTGTCTTTCCTATTCACCCTGATATTCAATTGATATGCTCTCTTAATTAATTTGTTAATGTCACGTTCTTATTTGATTTGAATGATTGCAATTAACTGTGACCCATTGCGCGGGTTTTATGTTTTGTTATCTCATTAATTGCGCGTCGGAGTAATTGTATCATTGAATCGTTTGCATTTGCATCGAATTAAAGCTTATGTGATAGGCCTCTTGTTCATTGGATTGTGTTTTATTGCGTGCTTGTTCTCACATACTCATTGTAGGGTTAGTTGTAGATCCACTGCATTTGTTCGTGATTGTTTGCACTACATCTAGAGTTAGGGCATCGCGCGTACGTCATCTGTAGATTCGTCCTGCGCCAGTTGGTATCAGAGCCCCAGGTTCTTGCTTTAGTTTGATACGCAGTCATTGAGTTTATAGGTTTCTTCATGGCGTGTTATCGTCGTTACCCCTCTCCTTTAATTAAGAAATTCGAGTCCGTTTATACCCAATCCCATAAAGCGCCTTCGGAGGGATCGTCATACTATTACGATGATTATCCTCGTCCCCGATCCATCGCTCATAGAGATTGTGTTGGCCCTTCGACCCGATTAGATTATAGTAGGAGCGACTACTACAATGATCATCGTTTTGAGAAGAGTCTCGAGTATAAGTTCCGTAAAGTAGCCCCACCTTTTGATGGTTTATGGAGTCCCGGGGTCTTTAGTTGTTGGCTATGGACATGAGATATTATCTAGATCACTTTGAGTTATTTGGTGAGCGTCGCGTCAGATTTGTGAAGCATAGGTTGCTAGGTTATGTGAGACAGTACTAGGATAGCATTCGAGAGGACCCTTGCGTGAGATCGTCTTCGTCCCATCACTAGTTAGATGGAGATGAAACGAAGATTGTCTCACAGGTATTTGTCGACAACATATAAGAGTTGCTTCTTTGAGCAAGTATTTACCCTCCAGCAAGGATCCATGTTTGTTGCTGAGTATAAAAATTATTTTTGTGAGTTAGTGGTGAGAAGCGGCATTCAAGACGAGCCAGTCACCGCCGCTGCTAGATTCTGCTCCAGACTTCGGTCTGCGGTCTACGTAGCATTAATCGGTCATCGATTAGATTCTATTGAGTAGACATTTCAACTAGCCCTTTACTACGAGCAGTCCCCGAGATCCGCTAGAGTTATTCGAGTAGACTCGCACTCTGACCACCCTATCATAAAGAGTCATCCATGTCCCGAGGATACCACCACGCCTGCTCGAGTTATCCCAGTTTGCTGAGTGATATGCAATTTGATGATGAGATTGAGTTTGTCTTATAGCATATGGCCCTGAAAGAGAGCGAGTACGAGCAACCCGGTGATCCTATAGTGATGTATCTTTCCCCTACCCACTTCGTTGACTTAGTTATTGCTCTGATCATAGACTCGCCCTTGCATGCATGTTCATCTGAGTTTCCTCACATTGTGGTGGCTAGTCTTGTCCCGAGTGAGGGTCGAGAGCATAGTATTGACTTTGTAGTGGTTGCCTCTCAAGGATCATTCTGCTATGAATGAATTCTTTGATGAGCTCCCGAATGAGTCACCTAATGGTTCTTTCTTTCTAGGAAACATTTGCCCTAGTCTGAATATCTTGGATTTGAGCGATCGTCGCATCTGCGATGAATTTTCTTATATACCTCCTAGGGAGACACCTAACGGGCTTTATCATTTAAGAGATACATGACACGCCTGCTGAGCCTCCAGATAAACCATCCACGACGCCTCTTCGGGTGATGGAATCATTCATGACGATTTTTTTATCTACCGCCTGCTGAGCCTCCCGGTGATTCATATCTCTTAGGAGTCATTTGGCATACCATGATTCTGCGGCTCAATGTCGATGCCTCGGGCAGTCATTTAGGTGTTCATGGCATGTTTGATGAGTATTTCTACACCTACCCGAAGAACCTCTAGATAAATCACTCATCTTTTGGGAGTTTCACCGTTGTATAGAGTATGCGCTTAGTTAGTTTGTCGTGTCGGTAATCGTTCATTTGCATTTGTTGCATGATTGGCATGTCATACCCCGACGTAAAGTTATATTAAATAATGAACATTTAAAACTTGTGCAAGTAATCACGTGAGAAAGCAAATGTTCAATGATGGTGATTGGGTGATGATTTGCGCATTACTTAATGTGAGGCCCCTATTTAGACCTCACATACATCTGTATCTAAGCTACGTTCAACATGTGTCCCAGGTTGAAGTGCGGCTAGTGAATACAAAATAAAAACACATAATAAGAAATTTACTTTCATACCTTACATTTATTCGCTGAATCTTTTCTTTTTATCCATAATCAGTTCTTTTGGTTTTGCGTATCCCAAGTCACGTCCGATACCTACAAAATTTGACGACGGGCTTAGTCATAAAAATATGACTAAGTGAGGATATACCTCTTTCATTGCTGTAAATATTTAAAGTAAAACTTACGCATTTAAAACATGTTTTTCATACTAACCATTTATTTGTCTCAGTAGTGACCTTATGAAGCATATAACTACATGAACATGTTAGTATCACTAAAACATTATGGGCAATATAAGATCATAACCATATCCTGTACTATGTAGCTCTAAAGCAGCGTGTCTGTGTATCAGTATCTCTGAGAGAACATAATAACTGGGGGAAACATATCAGTATTCATAAACAGTATAAGGAGCTATGACATTCATATGAACTATGAAACATGTAAACAATGCAAGTATCATAACTGTTTCTATATCATGAAAGCAGTGCAAATACATAATTTTATATCAGTTGTCATGTCTATAAACATTTATCCATGTAACTTAATAACTTTATATCAGTATTTCCATGACTATTTCTTTTCTTAGGATATATTAGGGGCGATTGAATTGACATTCAACTTCATTTTCAATTTCTATGGGCCCGACCCCTCTGGGTCATCTATCCGAATCAGAACGTGCCTCGCGTTTCCGCCTACGGCCGACTGACTCGGTAAACTGGCCCGACCCCTCTGGGTCCTGTATCCAAATCAGTACGTGCACACACGTTTCCGCCTACGGCCGACTGACTTGGCAATTCAACATATTCATTTCATTCATATGCATGCACTTCAATTCGCCCGTAACATAACCTCGTGTCGACACGCTTACATAAAGTGAGTTATTCATTTTTATAATCCCCTCAGAAATATCATTCGCCTGTTTGCCTTTTTTTTAAGGCCATACAATATAGCGACATTTAATATCAGTGATATCAACTATGCATGTAACATTCAGTATAAAAAGAGTGTGTAAAAAGAAAGTAAAGCCATAAAGCATAAATGAAACAGGTAGCTCTCACCATCAGTATCAGTGTTCATAGCATTGTCATGTCTATTTTGAGGTGCCATCCTTCTCGGTATCAGTATCAGAATCGTATCATTTAAGTATCAGAATCGTATCAGTTAGGGTCCTTTATATCGGGGTTGCACCTCGCTATAGTTATAATCTTAAACTATTATGATGACATCATTTGGTAGCTACATAACCAACCCTTTAGTTTCACAAAGCCATAAAAGAAACAAATTCAAATCGATGTTCTAACCCAAATAACCCACTTACATATTAGTTCAATAGCTGGCCAGAAGCAAAGCAAAGCCAAATCCTTATTCAGAATCAAGTTCAAAAATCCTCTTTGGTTTTCCACAAAATTGAATGACAAAGAAAATAGTAGCAGACGGTTACTAAATAAATTAAAGCCCAAAAATGAAAATCAGCACCATAACAACTCCATATTAAGATTTAATAGCCTATTAACATCTTTCTCTGGATTCCCCACTAATAGTTTGTAATAACACTTTAATAGAAATCTAATAGCCATAGCAGTTAACATGAATCCAATAGCCATAGCAGTTAACATGAATCCAATAGCCATAGCAGTTAACAGGAATCCCATAGCCATAGCAGTTAACAGGAATCCCCTTTAATTCCAAATGGATGACATGTACCAAAAGGGAAAAAAAATACCCAAATCACCGTCAGCCACAAGAATGAGAAGAAGAGCAGCAAATAAGTTCTTCTCTCAGCTACAGTGAACCAAGCTGAAACAAGGAACTATAACATTCGGTCAAACCAAAACCAACAAAAATTATTAACTGCTGTAGGATTTACCCCCAAAAAAAACTCCAACTGAAGATCAACAGAAATCACTTAAACCAAACATACCAAAACATTTCAGGATATCTCATTTCTCCCTAGAACCCCATCATGAAAACCGAATTTACGAGAGTAAGAGGAAGCAGCTCACAGTGAGTATTGGGGAGAAGAAGATGTCGATCGAAGGCCTCAACTAACCCCACATCAGCACAACCAAGAGCCCTCCACTAGTCCTTGCCGAGCTTTTCCAGCCCAGTCGACGAGAGGGAGGAAGACGATCGAGCCGATCGGAGAAGAGCCGGGCAAACCCTAGCGCAAGCTCCGCCAAAATGTCTAGGCGGTGGGAAATGAAATACTTATTCATATCGGAAGAGGGAAACCCATCGCAAAGATATACAGCCACCGCCTAACAAAATGCCAGCCAAGTTCTAATCGCAGTCCAATGAAACACCATATTTCTTAGCTAATGCTGAATATTACTATACGCACACCATATTTCTCTTTTGGATATTTCTTAAATATTACTATACGCACACCAAAGTAGAATGAGTGTATATAGATTGGCAACCTTTAGTCATATATGAAAAATTCATATTCCAATAAAACATTTCGAGCACCGCAACGCGCACAATAAATTCATACTCAACCTTCAAAGCTATCCCGAGTTGACACTGATTTATATTTTCATCATAGGGAATATATATATCATTTGAATTTGAGTTTTATTATCGATTTGTACCACCTCACATTTGGGGCCGTTACACTTGAGAGGTTCCCATTGGGGGTGGATATGAATTTGAGTGTTAGATGAATAGATTCATGCACTGTCGTGAGAGAATCTGAGTCACTTTTTCATGAGCTTGATGTTCTTGGGAGTATGAGTATTCGTTCGGTATTCAATGCAGATTTGATTCTAGATGTTGAGTCACCTAGTTTTTTGGACCTTCAGTCTTCCCTTTCAGCTTCCACTCCCACTTCTACCATAGCTTTGCATTTACCTTCGGCCTCCATTGTATCCCTCTTCGGCTTCGTGTGTGGATCCTTTGGCAGCTTCAGGGAACGACGACTTTTAGTGGACATCTCACTCATCAGATGCTATGAAATTAGGGCAATCTCAAAGTTTATACAACTGCTTTTATCCTTACCTAGCCTACGATAGGAGCATGCCAGTCTCCATTCTTCGGAGAAGAATGCTTCTGAGCGGGGAGATCGATCGTACCACATTTGAGAGATTTTCGAGATCGATGACATTTGGAACACCGAATGGACGACTGATGATTAAAATTTATTTGTTTATAGCACTGCAAAAGCTTTCCGGGGATAGAGATAGAATTCGACGGGCGCGTTCGAGGCGTCTCGCGAGTACTCCTACTTCGAGAAACTAGTCATTATCCTACCTATCGAGATGATAGAAGTAATTGTTTTTCCTTCTTTCGGAATATCGACGAAAATTACGCCGCGGCGACGGCGCCGAATTCTTTGATATTTTTATATAGAAAAGGAGAGTTTTTGCAAGTCTTTGTATCGTTATTATCCTAACTAATCATTTGATAAAGGCAAGTATACCTTATCGCGTATAGTATAGGGTAATTTGTTAGAAAATTATCAAGGTCGTATTTAGATCCGGGTCTGTTGAGTACTTCTACTTTGAGAAAACGCGCTATTGTTTTATCGACGATTGCGTGAATTTAAAAGAAATTTGAAATTACAGAATTTAAATGACAGAAATTTAAAGACAGAAATTGAAATACAGAAATGCAATCTCTACCCAAATAGGTAGAGGGGAAATAAATGCGTGAGCGAGTTCTACCCAAACGGGTAGACGAGAAATAAATGCGGTGCAAGTTCTACCCAAACAGGTAGACGGGAAATAAATGCAGTGCAAGTTCTACCCAAACGGGTAGACGGGAAATAAATGCAGCGCAAGTTCTACCCAAACGGGTAGACGGGAAATAAATGCAGTGCGATAAAAAACTACGCTACGAAAGGAAATTGCATAAGCTATTAATAGAACTAGAAAAAAAAGGAACAAAAACATAAATAACGAAAAGAAAAATAACGGAAACAAAAAAACGATGAAAACATAAAATAACGGAACGAAAATAGCGAGAACGAAAGTTACTTTGAAACGAAAATAAACGAAAACATAATCTTCGGCTCCAATCTCACCCGCGTCAAGGAAGAAAAAGAACGAAAATTATGATGACTAGTAAATTCGAATCAAAGAAAAAATGTTATTATTACGACAATAAATAAACTTAGATAAAGAAAAAAATGCAGGAATTTAAGTGCGGATAATAAAGCTAAGTTATGAATTAAAATTGCAGTGCAGAAATAAAACTAAGTTATGAATTAAAATTGCAGTGCAGAAAGGAATTTGCAAAATTGAAATTACGTGAAATAAAAAATAAATTTATTTATTGTCGTAATAATATATTACAAGAAATAAAAAACATTACAACAATTAAAAAGAAAATACAAAAATACAAACTAAGGTGGAAAAGGATTGGTGGAAGATCACCCAAAAGGGCAATCCAAGAGGGGGGATTGAAGGGGTCAGCCTCTATTTATAGACAAAATTGGGCTGCACTTAGAGGGCTGGAAGGTGCTGGAAGGAGATGAGTTGGATGTTTTGACTAGAGAAGCCAATTTTGACTTGTGAGTTGTGGGGTGCGGATAGAGGGTTGGCTGGTTGAGCTGGAGGGCTGGAGTTGCGAGCTGGCTGGTCTACTGGAGAGAGCTGGAAGGTGGTGCGGATAGAGCTTGGCAGCTGGCGGGTTGGGTCTCAGCTGTTGCGTTCATCTCAGCGGTTTGGGATGGTCTCAGCGACAGAACTGGTCTCAGCGGGCAGTTCGTCGAGCGCAGTGGAGAGTTCGTCGAACGCAGCGGAGAGGGATTCGTCGAACGCCGCACGGGGAGAGTTCGTCGAACGCAGGTCAGGGAGAGTTCGTCGAACGCAGGTCAGGGAGAGTTCGTCGAACGCAGCTCGGGGAGAGTTCGTCGAACGTAGGGCGCCTTTCGTCGACCGCCTGCAGACATATATATATAGTTAGTTATATGTTTATATATAGTATATATATAGTTAGTTATATGTTTATATATAGTATATATATAGTTCGTCGAACGCCGGTCGGGGAGAGTTCGCCGAACGAAGCTCGGGGAGAGTTCGTCGAACGCAGGTCGGGGAGAGTTCGTCGAACGTAGGGCGCCTTTCGTCGAACGCCGGTCGGGGAGAGTTCGTCGAACGCTATTCATCAAGGGATTCGTTGAACGCAGAACGAGTTCGTCGAACGCAGAGAGGGATTCGCCGAACGCAGCAGACATATATATATACTATTATTATCATTATATTATTATTATTATATTATTATTATAATATGTTTATATTTATATATATATACTACTTAAATAGTATATATTTACATAATTACTCACATAAATATTTACATACTTATTATATAGTTTTAATATATACTTAAATAATTTTTAAATATATAAAAACAATTCATTTATTCAATTTTTAACAAGAAATATTACAAATTTGTAATAAAACTATACAAAAACTATATAGAAAATAAGTATATTTTTCTATTTATCAAATACCCTCATACTTAAGCTTTTGCTATTCCAGAGCAAAAGTACGAAAATACTCTTAAGACATTAATAAAATTTCTAGTTAACTAAAAATTCAAATAAATCGAAAAGTAAGTTTAAAGTAAATTTTAGAGATTTAAAGAGGTAAATCCTAAGCTATGAAAATGACTTAAAAAGAGAAGATATTTTGGCCAACAAGACCTCTTTAAGTTAGCTAAAAGGCAAGCAATATTGCATTCGTTAGCGACAAAATTAAACTAGAATTATAGAACTTTAACTTGTTATGAAATTTTTAAGGAAGAATAAAAACTACTAAATATTGCTCTCCCAAAAATTTAATTTTTTCTAGGTTTCAATTATATTGGCTAGGGGTTGGGGGAAACTTGGTAAGAGAAGAGATTTTTTATTTAGGGTGATGGATTTTATCCTCTCACCCCACTTTTCATTTGAGTTTGGGTTAGGGAATGAAATCATATTCCCATAATGAAAATTTTCAATCTTCAAAAATAACCCAATGTAAATGTTTAGGGAGCGAAATTTTTATTCCCATGTCATAAATTCTTTTAATAAAATTGGGTGCCTATGTTTACGGAATGAAATCTTATTCTCATTGACATAAGATCTTTTAAATGATTACCAAGAAAAAGGCTAAGAGGAAAGGGGTTTTAAAAAGAAATTTCTAGATTTAAAATCAAAAAATTTAGAGAGCAAGATAAAGTAGATGAATTTTCCTAAGCTTCCAAAAGTTTGAAGTATGAATAATTTAGAGTTTAAGGTAGTTTTTTCTAACATAATACAAAAAGTAGCGGTTTAAAACTAACGAGAAGTAGTGCTAAAAAAATTCTCTAATTAAATTAAATTCATAGAGTGCTTTTTAAAACCAAATCTCTGAAACTTTAAATCTTACGAACTATGATAAAATGAACTAAAAGCAAACCAAAGTTAATGAAAATGCTTAAAAATAAATCGACTAGCCTTGAAAGGAACAAAAAGCTAAGTATGTGTTTTATTCTATTTTTGGATTTTTTTTGATAAGTTTTCATCAATTTTTTTTTATTTTTATTGTGATCTTTTTTTGGAATTTTTTTGTTGTTGTAACAAAATACATATAAATAGTTAATAAGAAAAAAAGAAAAAGAAAGAAAGGAAAATAAAAACATAAATAAAAATTTTTGGTGTTATGACAAAATTTTGTGAATTTTGTTATAACAAATTTCTAAGTAAATTTTTTTCAATTTTTTTTGGATTTTTCAAATCTTTATCTTATATATACATTAATACTTAAAAAAGAAAAAGAAGAAAAGAAAAAAAAAAGACATCAAATTTTTTTTCATAACGATATTTTTTGATTTTTTTCAAATGTGCATAAATATATACATAATTTTTTTTTCATTTTTATTTGAGGTTTTCCTAATATGGGAGAGACAAAAATAATTACAAAAGGAGGAGAAACACCCCCATACTTAAGAGTCAACATTGTCCCCAATGTTGAAATTAAGTATGAGGAACAATTCTATATGTACAAAAGCATGAAAAATAAAAGAAAGGAAATAGCAGGGGGAAAAAATACGTCCCTGATTTGGAGACGGGATGACTGGATTAATACCTACAAAATAGGATTTAAACAAAAACTAATTTATGGTTATAGACAAAACAAAAAAAACACATATTTAAAAACAAAACAAAAATATACAAAACAAAATAAAAAAACAAAGGAAAGGAATGAAAAACAATTTTTGTCATTTTTATGAGTTTTGTAATAATTTTTTTTTCTTTTTTTTCTTTGTAAAAAAAGATATTACAAACTTTATTTATATAAACAAAAATTATAGAAAATAAAACAAGTAGACCGAAAAAAAGAAAGAAAGACAATTTTTTTGTGTGAGCTTTTTAAAGTTTTTTCATTTTTTTGTGATTTTTTGGATTTCTTAAAGTTTATAAAAATAAGGAATGACATATTTTTGGTGTTTTTTAGGTTTTTAAATTTTTTTGTTTAGTTTTTTTTTTAAGGGAAAAAAAAGATAAGGAATAAAATATTTTTGGTGTTTTTAAATTTTTTGTTTGTTTTTTTTTATTGGAAAAAAAAATAAGGATAAAATCAATAGTGTTTTTTTTTTCAAAATATCAACAAAACTCCCCGGCAACGGCTCCAAAAACTTGATGATTAAAATTTATTTGTTTATAGTGCCGCAAAGTCAAAGGTTCGGTCTTTCTCCTTTGAGAGAAGCCACTTTGTGCATAGGGCCAAAGGTTAGGTCTGTTTCCAATCTTTCCCCGCCCATACCCCCAATGATTGGGGACTATATGGGTTCTGTTGTTGTTGTATAGCGCTGCAAAAGCTTTCTGGGGATAGAGATAGAATTCGGCGGGCGCGTTCGAGGCGTCTCGCGAGTACTCCTACTTCGAGAAACTAACCATTATCCTACCTATCGAGATGATAGAAGTAATAGTTTTTCCTTCTTTCGGAATATCGACGAAAATTACGCTGCGGCGACGGCGCCGAATTCTTTGAAATTTTTATATAGAAAAGGAGAGTTTTTGCAAGTCTTTGTATCGTTATTATCCTAAACTAATCATTTGATATAGGCAAGTATACCTTATCGCGTATAGTATAGGATAATTTGTTAGAAAATTATAAAGGTCGTATTTAGATCCGGGTCTGTTGAGTACTTCTACTTTTAGAAAACGCGTTAATTGTTTTATCTACGATTGCATGAATTTAAAAGAAATTTGAAATTACAGAATTTAAAGGACAAAAATTGAAAGACAGAAATTGAAATACAGAAATGCAATCTCTACCCAAATAGGTAGAGGGGAAATAAATGCGTGAGCGAGTTCTACCCAAACGGGTAGACGGGAAATAAATGCGGTGCAAGGTCTACCCAAACGGGTAGACGGGAAATAAATGCAGTGCAAGTTCTACCCAAACGGGTAGACGGGAAATAAATGCAGTGCAAGTTCTACCCAAACGGGTAGACAGGAAATAAATGCAGTGCGATAAAAAACTACGCTACGAAAGGAAATTGCATAAGCTATTAATAGAACTAGAAAAAAAGGAACAAAAACATAAATAACGAAAAGAAAAATAACGGAAAAAAAAACGATGAAAACATAAAATAACAGAACGAAAATAGCGAGAACGAAAGTTGCTTTGAAACGGAAATAAACGAAAACATAATCTTCGGCTCCAATCTCTACCGCGTCAAGGAAGAAAAAGAACGAAAATATGACGGCGAGTAAATTCGAATCAAAGAAAAAAAAACGATATTATTACGACAATAAATAAACTTAGATAAAGAAAAAAATGCAGGAATTTAAGTGCGGATAATAAAGCTAAGTTATGAATTAAAATTGCAGTGCAGAAATAAAACTAAGTTATGAATTAAAATTGCAGTGTAGAAAAGAATTTGCAAAATTGAAATTACACAAAATAAAAACTAATTTTATTTATTGCCATAATAATATATTACAAGAAATAAAATTACAAGAAATAGAAAACATTACAACAATTAAAAAGAAAATACAAAAATACAAACTAAGGTGGAAAAGGATTGGCGGAAGATCACCCAAAAGGGCAATCCAAGAGGGGGTATTGAAGGGGGTCAGTCTCTATTTATAGACAAAATTGGGCTGCACTTAGAGGGCTGGAAGGTGCTGGAAGGAGATGAGCTGGATGTTTTGACTAGAGAAGCCAATTTTGACTTGTGAGCTGTGGGGTGCGGATAGAGGACTGGCAGGTTGAGCTGGAGGGCTGGAGTTGCGAGCTGGCAGGTCTACTGGAGAGAGCTGGAAGGTGGTGCGGATAGAGCTTGGCAGCTGGCGGGTTGGGTCTCAGCTGTTGTGTTCATCTCAGTGGTTTGGGTTGGTCTCAGCGGCAGAACTGGTCTCAGCGGGCAGTTCGTCGAGCGCAGTGGGGAGTTCGTCGAACGCAGCGGAGAGGGATTCGTCGAACGCAGCGGAGAGGGATTCGTCGAACGCCGCTCGGGGAGAGTCGTCGAACGCAGGTCAGGGAGAGTTCGTCGAACGCAGCTCGGGGAGAGTTCGTCGAACGTAGGGCGCCTTTCGTCGAACGCCTGCAGACATATATATATAGTTAGTTATATGTTTATATGTAGTATATATATAGTTAGTTAGTATATATATATATAGTTCGTCGAACGCCGGTCGGGGAGAGTTCGTCGAACGAAGCTCGGGGAGAGTTCGTCGAACGCAGGTCGGGGAGAGTTCGTCGAACGTAGGGCGCCTTTCGTCGAACGCTGATCGGGGAGAGTTCGTCGAACGCTATTCATCAAGGGATTCGTTAAACGCAGTACGAGTTCGTCGAACGCAGAGAGGGATTCGCCGAACGCAGCAGACATATATATACTATTATTATCATTATATTATTATTATTATTATTATTATATTATTATTATTATATGTTTATATTTAATATATATACTACTTAAATAGTATATATTTACATAATTACTTACATAGATATTTACATACTTATTATATAGTTTTAATATATACTTAAATAATTCATTTTACATATAAATATATAAAAACAATTCATTTATTCAATTTTTAACAAGAAATATTACAAATTTTTAATAAAAATATACAAAAACTATATAGAAAATAAGTATATTTTTCTATTTATCAACGACCGAAGGACGTCGTCGCGTTCGTTGCGATTTTTCATATTTGTATGTATTTTATTTTAGATTTTTTACTTGTATTTTGAGATTTACTTTAAGTTATCTGATCATGCGTTTAGGGCCGTCAGATGACTTCACATAAATCCCACAACCCCACCCACCCCCACCAACTATATTCCATCCGGCTAGGGCATTCAGGCATTTATACATTTGGCTTCCAAAAAAATTGAAGTCGCTCGGTCGTTGCTCCTCGGTGCAAAGCCAAAGACTCCCACTGGTGTCGTCGCTAGTGGCCACTCCTCAATCTGGTAGTGTCGACTTCAGTGGAGTTTCCATTCCAAGTCATCGTTGTCATCCCTAGCTTCTAGTTCCCCCGTCACCGCCTTCCCTGGCTTCTAGGGCCTCCGCAACCGTCGACTTCACATTTCCCCCACTTTCCTTTATCCCCACGGTCAGACACCGCCCCTCCCAGTCATGGGAAGCTTCATCGTCGCCTCTTACACCCTCTACCAGCCCTGTAGCTGCTCTCCCCTCCCCTCCGGCCGTCGTATCCCACATCCCAAGCTCATCCATCTGCCGATTCCACTATCCCCCTCTCTGAGCCCTCTTCTAGTCCCTCCACAACCGCTTTCACAGCCTCCCCACCCTCAGCCACACCCCCTTGCACCTCCAAACCCTAGTTGAGCATCCCATTCTCCCCTCCTCTGCCTATCCAGTCCACCCTCAGCCACACCCCCTTGCACCTCCACAAAATAGCCAACCTTACCCTCAGACAGACGCCAGGAAGCCTCTATGCCCTCATTGGTTCTCCACGTCGTCGCTTTCGGTCCCTTCACTTGGTGAGTTTCGTATTATTTTCAAATCGATCACATTTGTACGGATACATCATTATATTTCTTGTAATATTGAGCTTAATTAATATTGACAGGATTTTCTTTCATTTGACTTATCTTTCCTATTGCCCTGTGATTCAATTGATATGCTCTCTTAATTAATTTGTTATTGTCACATGCTTATTTGATTTGAATGATTGCAATTAACTGTGACCCATTGTACGAGTTTTATGTTTTGTTATTTCATTAATTGGGCGTCAGAGTAATTGCATGATTGAATATTTTTTATCATTGTATTAGAGCATATATATTAATTATTCCCAACTTAGTACGTATTTCAAAAAAAATGAAGAAATAGGTTTAATGAATATGTTGACAGGCTCTTTCTCTGATGTTTACAAACATAGTGCATATACGTCTGTTGATATCTTCCTCTTTGATGAAGTGACGGTACAATTCTATATGTTTTGTTCTTTTATGAAACACAGTTTTTAGATATGTAGGAGGTAGCTTTATTATCACAGAACATCGGTAAATGATAGTTATAAGTTTCACCAAAATGTCCTCAACCATTTTATCTCACAAGCAGTCTGAGTCATGCTTATGTACTCATCTACCATATTTGAATTGGGCACAACTGCTTGTTTCTTACTTCTTCAAGTGACAAAATTTTTCTTACATACATACAATATTCTGAAGTGAATTTCCGGTCACCCTTATCATCTTCTTAACTTGCGTTTGAATAGGGTTCAACACATAAATGATTATTTGTTTTAAATTGAAGACCTTTGTCGGGAGATCCTTTGATATATTCTAATATTATTATTGAAGCTTCAAGATGACACTCTCTGGGAGTTTGCATAAACTGATTGACTTTTTTCAACAGCGAAAGTGATGTCAGATCTGGTCATAGTGAGATAGAAATGCTTACCGATCAGACGCTTGTAACGAGTAATATCATTGAGAGATGTCTCATCCCAACATCTATCAGTGTCCATGAGCATTGGATTTTGGGCAGGCTTCATCATTAGAAGGACAATTTCTTCAAATAAATCGAGGGCATACTTTCGTTGGGAAAGGACCACATCGTTGCATCTCGCAAGTTCAATCCCCAATAAATATCAGTGAGTCCCCATTTCTTTGATTACAAAATGTTTCCGAAGATGTTTCTTTATTGTTTTCATGTCAGTGGAGTCATCTTCGATGAGAATGATGTCTTCCTCATATACAGCAAGAATAATCATCCCCTGGTCATTCTTTCGCATAAAGAGAGAGTGATATTCATTACTTCAGGAAAAACCAATGATAGAAATGATATGACTGAACTTGGCAAACTATGCCCTGGGGCTTTAAGACCATATATGGCCTTCTGCAGTTTGCATACCTGAGCAACATAATCCTGATCGAAGACATTTTTGACATTCAGCTGGAACATTTTTCAATCTTGATCTCCTCTTTAACTTGAATAGTGCTACGGTGAACCCTTTTGCAACCAAACATGCCTTATATCGATTCATAGTGCTGTCAAGTGGAAACTTGATGACAAAGACTCAATGACATCCAACAATATCACCACTAGGAGGAGTAACAAAGGTCCAAATACCCCATGATGTTAAAGAGGATATCTCCTCATCTATGGATGCTTTCTTGCATGGTATACAAAGAGATTTTTTAATATGTTGAAGGGATAGTAGTGCAGATAATGTCAAGGAAAACTTACTACAAGAAGGATTGAAGTCGGCATAAAAAACACATTAGCAATATGATGTTGAGCACACATCTGTACTCCTTTTCGTGGAGCAATGAGAACATCTTGGTCTAAGTCCTCTGATTGGATTAAACCTTTTATAGATGATAGAGCTAGCTTGGAAGCTCTTGTTGGGGTAGCTGGAGTAGAAGGAACAATAAGAATGGGAAGAGTAGGACTTCATAGTGATAAGGAAAAGGTGGGGCGGGAGGATGAGGTATTTGCATTGGAAGGGGTGTAGGGGATGTGACATCAAGCGGAGGAGCATGAATCATAGGAAGAGATGACATAGGCGGTGGTGGAGAGGAGGTGAGAGATATGGGATGTGAGATGTCAAGAGTAAAGGATCCGATATCCTTGGAGAAGTAGGAAGTAGTCTCGAAGAAAATGACATCTGCAGAGACATACTGACGTTTGAAAATTGGGTTAATGCAATGATAACCCTTTTGAGTAGGAAAATACCCCCACAAAAATATATTGGTGCCGCAATTGGAGAGCTTATCATGATCAGATGTCGGAGTGTGAACAAAGACAATACAACCAAAAACATGATGAGTGAGGGGAAAACTAGTACTGTATGAATGAAGATTAGAAAAAGGAGTCTTACTCTAAAGAGTAGGAGATGACATACGATTAACGAGAAAACAAGAAATGAGAATGACAACCCCAATATGATTTGGGAACGTTCACATGTCACAGTAGAGTGCGAGCAACATTAAGAAGATGTCGCTTTTTTCGTTCGTCCCCATTTTATTGTGATGTATGCGCACAATTTGTCAAATAAATGTTGTCATGAGAACTCCAAAAAGCGGAGAATTGTTGGCTCATATATTCTTGGACATTATCTATACGTAGAATTTTTAAAGCAATAGCAAATTGAGTGTGAATTTTATTATAGAATTTTTTAAAAACTAAAAAAGTTCAGATTGTTCTTTTAGATGGTACATCGAAGTACATCTGGAGTAATTATCAATAAATGAAATAAAATACATGCTTCCACTAACACCATACTTAGATGGACTTGAACTTAAACATCAGAATCAACAAGATCAAAAGATCCCACAAAATTCTTACAAAGTTTGATAGTTAAACCAGTTTGGTGATGCTTGTCATATTAGCAAGCTTCACATTCTAGATTTGACTATTGCCGCAGGTGCTAAGAAAATGAGAAGATCATCTAGATAGTAAAACCCCTCATATCAGTCTTAGTAGCTATCGATTTTTTCGATTGAAAGCCCTGAAAATAACAATGAGTTGGAAAGCTTGAGACACAAGATTGTAAATGTTTTGTAAGTGCATTGATGAATAAGAGATTTCAAGGAAATTTTGGGGCATATAAAATGTCGTCTAGTTTTAGACGGGGGGTAGTAGTAACAACTCCAGTTCCACAAACTGGAGCAGGAGAGCCATCTTCCAAGAGCACTGGTGGTAACCGGGTATGCCTCTGAAGGTGAGTGAAGGTAAGAGAGTTTTCAGTCATATGATCAGTCGCACTGAAATCGAGCCACTTAGCCGGAGCAACGCAAACGCTACCCGAGGAATTAGCAACAAAGGCAAATTTCTTAGAAGCATTAATTAGAGCTTCAATATCCACAGAGGAGAATCAGGTAATGAAGTGGATGTGGTCTGAGAAGAATTATCAGACTCAGTATTAATGGCATGAGCTTGAGGTCGGAGATGAGGATCCTTCACAAAGTAACTCTCGATGGGATGACCAAGTTTGTTGCAATAAGAGCAAAGAGGGTGACTCCCTCCACAACCACCAGTGCGGCCTCCACGACCACGATATATATACGACCAGCAATATGAGCATAATTCTCAGAGGGCGGAGGGTTATTAAAGGCGCAAGGTGCACCGAGGTGCAAAGGAGTCCTGGAGCCTAGGCGCGGGCACGCGCCTGAGGCACGTGAGCCGCAAAAATGGAGAAAAAGAAAAATATAGTTTATTGAAAACAAAAACACATAAAATAAACCTACCACTATATCAACACACTATAATTGCATATATCATAACTCCAAATGCTACTTTTTATATTGTGTTTTACAAATATTTACCGTATAAGTGCAAGTGCTGCAACTTGCTACAATAACATAGATTTTACGTTGTTATTCTTCATCAGTGAAGTTTATAAGCGCAAATACTGATGATTATGGTGCAACTTTTGAGCGGGTTTAATTATGGGATTTCACCATTATGGTACAACTTCCCTCACTAGATGGTAGATACATATAAGAAATCATGTAATCTAATCCTGAGATCATGTTTTTGCCCACCTCCAAAAAAAATTCAGTAATCAGGTTGAAGAAAAGCCCTTGAAAGGCCCAGATGCGCCTTTGGTGCGTCTGGGAGCTGGTAAGGCGTGCGCCTAGGCACGCCTGGAGTGCGCCTGGGCGCGCCTGATGCAACTTGCCTGATTCTGCTTTGCAGAGGCGAGGCCGGTGCGCCTGGTGCGCCCTGCGCCTTAGGCGCGCGCCTTAATAACATAGGTGGAGGGGAAGGGGCTATCAGAGGTTTATTCAGGAGGTTGGGCACAGTTGAGACATGAGTGGCAATAGCTTCTAGTGTGGGAATGTCAGGTTCTCCCCATATTTGTTGACAGATCATTTCATAGGACTCAAGAAGACGTAGAAGATAACGAACAACAAGGAGTTCCTGAAAATACTTCTACTGGGTTGCAAAGTCAATAGAGAAACGACGATGTTGTAGAAGCTCGGTGCCGAGAGACTGAAGTTAATGGTAAGCAGTATCGGGAGAGAGTTTCGGTCGAGCAAAGAGATCACCAACATCTAAAGATCTTGTAGCACACGACCATGGTGGGCCATGAGGACCGTTGATCTCCTCGCGCATGGTGATCTTCATTAGATACTCAACATCTGAAGATCTTGGAAAGAAAAATGTTATTAAGCAAACCTTAACATATAATAAATTTAAATGAGCACCATGGACATGAAATATGGAGCGAAGATTGATAGTGGAAATCAGAAGCACTGCCCTAAATTTGAAAACGGGGTGGTGACATCATTTTCCATAGTAATATATCTCGGCGAAGTGATTTTGTCATAATGCAAAGGTTATTGCAATGTCATATTGATTGTAGCACCAGAATTTACAATCTAAGATACATTGTGAGATAAACAAGATATTGAAGAAACATGAATTTGGGTGGTTGTTGATGAATTAAATCATAGAAGCTGCAATGAATCTCCTTGAAATACGACTTAAAAGTAATTGCAACACAAGAAATGATATGACTTGATAATTAGGGTTTTGAGATCATTGGTTGGGATACCCATGTTTCATGGAATGCGTAGCTCCAGTATGGTTGGACTTGCCATAGAAGGAGCAAGAACTACGAGGTTGGTCTTGGTTACCTTGATTGCTACGTCCCATGTTTTGCCAATCATGTGGAGGGTCATCCCTTTGAGAACATCCGCTAACATAGTTGGTAGTTAGGAGGAGTGCAGGAGAGGCCTGCTGAAGGAGAAGATGAGGAGCAGATGGCACGACCTCAGTATGAGGAATGATCTTGAGGGGCATGGAGAAAACATCAGAGAGAGAAGGCATCATCATAGCAGACAGTACGTTGAACTTGGTCGTATGGAGATGAGTAAGAAGAGGAGCCATCAACATCGCAATAATAATGGCTTCGCTTTGCACTTGGTGAATAGTCGGATCAATAGTCATGGGGTGATGTCAGGTCCAGACTTCAAAGAACCTTTTGAATTTAGCCTCATAAGTCAGATATTTACATTAACTTCAACTCTAAGAGAACTGAGCTCATTGAGAAGATCATGAGTCTTGCAAACTATCTTGACCAAAGTAGAAAGAATGAAGCTCTTCTCACCTGGTTTTAGGCAAATCATGTTCCATGACAAGGTTGTAAGGTACTTTCTCCGTGGAGTTCAGCCTCCACATCTGAATTCTTCCATCATCATCGAGCCACTGCTCATAAGCATTAACAAAGATAACATGATTTGCATGATGAAGGTGTTCGCACATCTGAAGAGCACGAAAAATGGAATTTGCCCACTGTAGTTATGTCGCTAGTAAGCGAGAGAGTGACAATCTGAATCTCTTTTCTAGCTCAGGTGGTGGTGACGAGAGCATTATAATAACGCTAAAGGAAGCATGCTAGGAATTGCACGCCTTCTGTCTTATCAGGGTCCTGGTCGGGAGAAAGTGCATCATGTAAGATTGTCGGAGGCTATTAGTATCTTGATATGTGAAACATAGGCTATGGTACAAACAAATACATAAATCTCGATAAAGAAATCTTTTTTATGAGGGGGGAATTGGTTAGCCAGGGAGCCTAATTGGATAGAGAAGCCATCCAATTCGGGAGAGGAATCAATCTGGAGAGGAGATCGAGTTGATCGGGAGCACATTTATTGCGGGAGTAGAAAACTATGGTGTTATTGATGGAATTAATGAACGACGAAAACCGAAATAATCTAGGGAAGAATATCCCTCGCCAAGATTGGTGTCTTGGAATGGGGCTAGCATCTCAGAAAGGTGAGGTAACCTTACAAAAGGAGGAATCTCACTTTTCGCCTCCCATGTAAATGGAAAGTTGTTCTCGTTGGGACCTTTTTCAAAGTAAGAGGGAGATTCCCACTTCCCCACTTGACACGATGATCATCTTCTCCTCCGGAGATGGCAGATTCATCGCCATTTCTCTGGATGTAGAAACCTTTTCCTCCAAGAAGGTAAGGTCTTGGCCTTGGTGGACAATAATCTACTCACCATGGCGAGTTTAAGATTTGTCATCTCCCCGGTTGACCACATCCCTCATCGTATATGTGGGATCGACATTTGAGGTCGCAGAATGTCCAATCCTCCTCTTCCGCCACTGTCATGAGAATTCCATTGTTGAGTGAAACAGTGCCCAAGCAGCACTACAAAGTGGTGAGGTACGAACTATCTACGTCGTATCAAGATCTGAGAACACGGGCAATAACTTGCATTGCATGAAAATATTGGATACAACTCGAGAGACGCGCGCCCTCCAAGCATCCGGAGGATGGGTCCTCCAAAGCACTCCTTTCTCCAAAGATAGCCCAAAAGACTAAGACTCCAAGGATAAAAGACTACTCATACTCCGGGCTCCTTATATATGTGGACACTCTGCTACAAGACAACACACTACAAGACAAAACAACCCATAACTAATAAATATTATTATAAAGGTAAATACGTCATTAAGGGACTCTCGCGAGGAGAGGTCGATCGTCCGAGCGCCTGCAGGTTACCTATACGCAAGGCGTATACGGATCATGAGGCGTGAACCTATCGTGTCATTTGTCAGCCCTCGGCTAATTTAATGATTGTCTCCC
This sequence comes from Dactylorhiza incarnata, assembly GCA_033032865.1. Classification (NCBI taxonomy): domain Eukaryota; kingdom Viridiplantae; phylum Streptophyta; class Magnoliopsida; order Asparagales; family Orchidaceae; genus Dactylorhiza; species Dactylorhiza incarnata. The sequence goes on from JAWHQI010000260.1 coordinate 2,227,873, forward strand.
TCAGGCCTCATCATGTGGGACTGGAACTTGACGACCGTGGAATGGCCAAGGGCGCAGACGCTTAACTCTCCTTTTCCACCACTACCATGGGAGTTCCAATATTATGCGAAAAAGTGCCCGTGAAATGCAATCCTAAAATAATTTAAGAAGTCTCCAGCCTTGCTATTATAGCTCATCATCATTTGATTTTAGCTCATCATCATTTGATTTTAGCGTCATATCATTCAAATTCTCCAAAGCATTCATAGGAGCATATCCGAGCTAGATGGAGTGATTTTCGGTGCATTTCATGTATGCGGGAGATCACCTCTCCCTCTCATTCATGTTTGGTTATATTTTTTGTCGTCATTATTCATTTAAATGCTTTGTGTAGCATTTGCGGTGGATTTTCGGAAGTTCACGGCTGATTTCCATGACGAACTGCATCTGCCCGTGCGATTTGTATGCGCATGGTTGTGCGTTTGTTCTCGCACGGGCAGATTACTTACATTTAACATAATCGCATGGTTATGTGAATTTGTGCTCACACGGTTTGCAGTAGTCGTGTGCGTTCTGCTCTGTTTTCCCGAGAGCCCGTTCATCTTACGCACGGTTATGTGAATTTGTGCTCGCACAGTTTGTTGTGGTCGTGCGTGTTGTTTTCCCTGACTTTCCCAAGAATCTAGTTATTCTGGCCTTGTCTGTGCGATCTTACGCACGGTCGTGCGAAGTATACCTCACACGATTTGTTGCCGGTTGCTAGGGCATCCATTTTTCATGCATATTTCTCATTCCTTCTCGCACAGTCGTGCGCACGATCGTGCGAGAACAAAATCTGTTGACAGCCTATAAATATTGTTTTTGACAAGTTTTTCAGAATCCTTGGGGAGATTAGCTTCTCCTCCCTTCCAATTCGTCCCACCAGGCCAGGGTTTTGCCCTAAGCTCTCTCCCACCATCCAAGGCTTCCATGAGGAGGATTCTTCGGCAATAGTAGCTGAACCGCAAGGAGACCTAGTTCATGACGTGGATGGCGCAAACCCACCAATGGGTAACATTGGATGGCCTGGTGACAACATCCCTCTCGATCCCGGAAGGTATCCAAGGATTGAGTTGAAGGATCGCAATCTTCTTCCATACCCGAGGAAAAGTCTTGGGCTCTGTTTATATCTCTAACTTATCTCCGCCCTTGTAGGTTACATTTGTTTGAGTTTCTTCCTAACTTATGATGGTGTTTGTATTATCATGAACATTTCCTGCTAATCATGTCTATTTCATTGTCTCTCAATGAATAGTTCTTTTGTTTTATTGTTCATGATGTGCACTTGGAGATTGCTTAAGTTTTATTGAGATTTGGTTTTGTTGTGATTGTGATCTCGCACTTGTGCGTTTGAGCTTAGAGAGAGAGAGAGAGAGAGAGAGAGAGAGAGAGAGAGAGAGAGTTTGCTTTGCTAAGTGCACAGTGTTGGCGAAGAGGTTCCTACGACCCTCGAGCCTTGCCACTGTATTTGAGCGAATCGGTGAAGGCGACCCACAACCCTTAGTTTTATTTCCTGCTCTAGTTTAGTAGAATCAAACTCGAATCAACGTTTTCTAAATCACCTTCATATTTAGATTTTCATCCCGATTAATTCTCCCAACCATGTTCCTAGAGATATCGATACTCGGGGATTTATTTCCCGTTTTATATTACTTGACGATTGGTGCACTTGTCGTCGGACCCATCAAGTTTTTGGCATTATTGTCGGGGAACACGACACGTGTGATTTCTTGTTGTGCGAATAGAAGGATGAATGTCTTTTTCCCATGTACATCGCATGTTTTTTATTTTTGTATTTGTTGATTTCTGTCCTCTGCAAGCCAGTTGTTAGTTCACTTTCTTTTGTTGTTCTAGAGTTTGTGTTTGTTGTGAACTGGATAGAGTTCGCAGCGATCTTGTTCCTCTCGACCCCAAAATCGAGCGCACACTGTGCAATCTGAGAAGAGAGCAAGCCCGGAACATGGATAATCAGAACCCCCCTTTGAATCCTCCTCCCAACCCTAATACGTGAGAGCGGGATCGGTGCGCACAATGAGGGAATGCATTGCCCCTACCATGGGGAGTGTCTATCCAATCATTAGCCCAGCAATCACCAACCCGCACTTTGAAATAAAACCTGCTATTCTCCATATGTTACAGGACACTGTCCAGTTTTCTGGGCTTCCTCTTAAAGACCCTCATCTTCACTTGCATAAATTTAATGAGGTGTGTGATACGTTTAGAATATATGGGATTTCTGACGATACGGTCCGGATGCGGCTCTTCCCCCTCACTTTGAGGGATAGAGCCAAATCTTGGCTATATGTCCTCCCTTCTGGATCGATCACCTCATAAACACTTTTCTTGCTAAGTTCTTCCCGGCTGAAAGAATTATTAGATCGAGAATGTCGATCACTTGTTTTAAGCAGCGGGATCAAGAGTCCCTTGCGGAGGCTTGGGAGAGATATACTGAACTTCTGAGGAAATGTCCTCAGCATGAGATTCCCAAGTGGACTCTTTTGCATACCTTGTATGATGTTCTTGATCAAAATGTACGCGTTAATCATGATTTTGTTGCAGGTGGATCGATGATGGGAAAAACGCCGGATGAGATGTGGGAGATTATTCATCAATTAGCTGCACAAAATGCTCAATGGAGCACTGGGAGAGGTGCCCCTAAATAGGTGGCGAGTGTTTTTGAGGTTGATGCATATACGGCCATCACCACCCAGCTGGGAGCAATGTCTAAAAAAATTGAAGAACTGAGTTTGAAGGGCCAAGCTTCCCCTGCTACCTCCCCTGCTTTTGTTGTTGCTTGCCAAAGTTGTGGTGCTTCTGGGCATCACTCCTTTGAATGTCATCTAGGTAACTCGCTTTCTGATTTATCTTTTGATTCTAACAATGAAAATGTCAATTATTTAGGGAATCAGCAGCGAAGTAACCCCTACTCTAACACGTACAATACGGGGTGGCGCAACCACCCTAACTTTTCATGGAGAGATGGGCAGCACCAAGGACAAGTTGGGAAAGCAAGTGGTAGCTTCCCCCTCGGAATTTTCTACCGCCTCAAGCCCTTCATGCGCAAGTAGTAAAAGCACCTAGGGAGGATAAGTTGGATAAACATATTGAGAGCACCCACTCCTACATATTGAATCAAGGTGCTTCAATTAAGAACCTAGAAACGCAAATAGCTCAGTTAGCCAACTTATCACAGAAAGAATGTCAGGTACTCTCCCAAGCCAATCTGAGACCCACGTGAGCACGCTCGAATCACTTATGAGCCTACTCCAATCTTGGTGGAGGGTATCTTGGTGGATTGTGAAATTAATAAGGTAGCCACCCAAGTCTTGTGTGACACCGGTTCTTCCCGCGACATTATCTCACTCCAAGACGTGGAAAATTTTAATATAGAGCATGTTGCGGAAGAATGTGTATCACTTTTTTTGGCCAATGGTTCACAAGTAATCAAGGAGGGATCAGCGAGAGATGTTGAGATCACCTTGGATGGTGAGGCTGTCGTTGTTGATTTCCAAGTGATGGGCCCCTACGAGAATGATTATCCACCTGTATTTGGGGTTCCTCTCTTAAAATCACTCGGCGTCACTTTGCATCTGGCATCATGTATGCAATTTCGGTATTGGTTAACGCGTTCCAACTCACCTTGTTTTATTTTTATATGCATTGAGGGCAATGCATAAATTAAGTCTGGGGGGTAGTTCGCGTTATTCAAATGCTCACCACACATTAATTTTTATCATGACATTCAATTAGCGTGTTTTTCAAAAAAAAATCCCAAACATTTACTTTTCTCTCTCATATGCATTCATTCTGCACCCACGTGTTGCATTTTTAAACGATTGCTTTGTTTTAAGTTTTTTCGCTTTATTTCATGGAGATTAGGATAGTCTAATTTTCTTATTGATTTTGATTGCGGGAGTGTATTGTAGACTCGTGTAGTGCTCCTAGTTGAGTGTGATCGAACAATCGAATGAGAGAATGACCAAAACTAATATTCACATCAACAATAGTGTATATATTCATGTACATGAGAGCGTGATCACAACACCAAAGGTGAGCCTAAGTTATGTCTACCATATAGAATGTACAGTATATCTAACACCCCCCCCCCCCCCCCCCCCCTCAAATTCACGGAGGATCATACACTGAGAGTTTGGACAGTAGATAGACATGTTGGGTCCACGTCTGCGGCTTAGTCATCAAATCGGCAAGCTGCTAATCGGAAGGAACAAAGTAAGGAGCAAGGGTGCCACGACCATACTGCTTATATAGGAAGAAAGCATTCACCCCGATATGTTTGGAGAGTGAGTGTTTCACCGGGTTTAGAGTAATCTGAATGGTACCGGTGTTATCACAGTGGAGTGGAGTGGAGTGGTGGTAGCCAGGGCCCAAAGCTCGGCCTCAGTGCTGGAACGAGAAATGTCGGTCTGTTTCTTAGACTTCCATGCAATAAGTGAAGAACCCAAGAACAGACAGAAACCAGTGAAAAATCGATGGTCAACAGGATCACTGGCCCAGGTAGCATCCGAGTAAACGAAGCTGTAGAGAACTACAGCTGGAGAAGAAGAGACCACGAGAAGTCGTCACCCAGAGATAGCGCAGGAGCCGCAGTAGGTGACCATAATGCACAGAGATAGGTGCACTAACAAACCGGCTCAACACATGAACATCTTGGGCAATGTCGGGCTGAGTAATAGTGAGGTAGACGAGACTCCCAACAAGGTGACGATAGCGAGTAGGCTAGTAGGATCAGAGAGTGGAACCCCATCATCCGAACGTAGCTGAAGGTGAAGCTCCATAGGGGTGTCCACTTTGCAAGAGTCAGAGAGAGCAGCCCGAGCTAAGAGATCTGATGTGTAACGCTGCTGAGAGAGTTGAAAACCGTGGTCTGTAGAGATGACCTCAAGGCCTAAGAAGTAGCTCAGTTGTCCAATGTCAATCATCTGAAACTGTTGGTAAAGGTGATGCTTGACGAGGCCACATGAGAAGGATCATCACCAGTAATAATCGGCTATAATGGCTGAGCTGAAACGTGTAAACCACGCGCAGGGCGCCTTCTTGAGCCCATAAAGAGCTCGCCGCAAGCGGCAAAGAAGCCTTGAAGGAGAGGAGAAGCCAGGAGGAGGAAGCATGTACACCTCCTTCTAAAGATCATTGTAAAGAAAGGCATTCTTCACATCGAGCTGAGACAGAGACCAGTGGCGAACAACTGCAACTGCAATAGGAGTACGAACCGTAGTCATGTGAGCGACCGGAGCAAAGGTCTCATCGTAGCCTCGGCCCTGCTCCTGCTGAAAACCACGAGCCACAAGCCGAGTTTTGTACCTCTCCACAGAACCATCTGAGTGAGTTTGACTTTGAAGACACACTTGTAAGTAATAGAAACAGCACCGGGGGGAAGAGAAACAAACTCTCTGGTATGAGTGTGCTCAAGTGCCTCCAAATCAGCAGACATGGAAGCCTGACACTTAGGTATCTGGGCAGCCTCGCGGTAGAAAGTTGGCTCTGGAGTACCGCAAGAAGGGCAAGCAGGTCCAGTGGTAGTGTAGCAAGGCTAAGGCAGGCAGGAAGATGTCTCTCACGAAGTGGGTAGCGACGCGCAGGAGGATCATCCATTGGACACTCGCTAGAGGAGACAGGCACTGAGTTTGGGGGCACTGGAGGCAAAGGAGTAGAAGGAGGACGACGAGTGTAATGATATGGAAGAGGAGGGACACGGTCCCAAATGGACAGCTTATCAGAGCGAGAAGTGGGTGACGAAGGGGAGGAGTGAGGAGGTGACAGTGTAGACTGTGGCAAGGGAAGAGGAGGTGGACATACCGAAGGATAGGATACATGAGGCGGGGAGATGGGAAGGGTGAGAAACTGCATGTCAGAGGGAGTAAGAGATGAGTGTGAGGTCAAGGGGACAGAGGACACAAAAAAGTGTGAGACTCGTCAAAGGTGACATCACGTGAGATGCGAAGTCGACGTGCAACAGGGTCATAACATCGATAGCCCTTGTGCTCAGTACAATATCCAAGAAAAACACAAGGAACAGACTGGGCAGAGAGCTTGGTACGCTCACGTGGAGGGAGTGGAACATAGCACTTACAGCCAAAAACACGAAGATGAGTGTAACATGGAGGTCGATAGTACACACTCACCAGGACTCTGGCCCTGAAAGAAAGTGGAAGGTTGCAGGTTAATAAGGTAGACAGTAGTGGAAACAGCCTCAGCCTAAAAATGAGGAGGAACGTGGGAGGAGATGAGAAGGGTGCGGGTTGTCTCAATAATGTGGTGATGTTTCCTTTCAGCGGTGTCATTCTGAGCATGAGCACCGGAACATGCAAGATGAGGGAGAGTGTCGTGGGTAGCTAGCAGATCGCGAAAAGCATGAGAGAGGTACTCCGCCCCTGAGTTGGAACGGAAAATACGTATGGAAGCAAAAAACTGGGTGCGCACCATAGCAGAAAAAGTAACATAAATCTGAAAAAATTCAGAACGAGAATGCATAAAGTAGACCCAACAATAACGAGAATAGACATCAACAGAGAGAACATAGTACCAGTGTGCGCCCTTTGATACAAAAGGTGCGGGACCCCATACATCAGAATAAACTAAATCAAAAGGACGTTGAGACCTAGACTTATAGTGGAGTTGTAGTTGTTTACCAAGCATACAACTCGTACAAGAGTGAGACCGATCAACAGAAACACGACCAAGGAAACCATGACTGATGAGAGAAGTTAGACGCGAACTACTGGGATTATCGAGACGGTGATGCCACTGAGAGAAGCCCACTGAAGGAAGACATAACGTAGAAGCCACCGGTGACGATGGAATGGATGGAAGATGGAGACATCTAGCTTGCGATCGATCTGGTCCCAGGGGCATCTTTGCCCAATCTGCCCCACTATCGCCTGAATCTGACAGAATATGCCGAGCTGAAACGACAAGTTGATGATCTTCTGCGGAAGAAGTTCATACGTGAGAGTTTGAGCCCCTGTGCAGTACCGGCCCTTCTTACCCCGAAGAACGATGAAAACTGGCTCATGTGCATTGATAGTCGTGCCATCAATAAAATCACGGTGAAATATCATTTTCCAATTCTCCGCCTCGACGATCTCCTGGACTCGATGGTCAATGCCCAGATCTTTTTGAAGATCGACCTTCGTAGTGGGTACCATCAGATTAGAGTTAGAGAGGGGGGTGAGTGGAAGACGGTTTTTAAGACGAAGACTGACTTATATGAGTGACTAGTTATTTCATTCAGATTATCGAACGCGCCTAGCACGTTCATGAGGGTGATGACACAGGTCCTGCGGCTCTACATGGGCAAATTTCTGGTAGTGTACTTCGATGATATATTGATATACAGTCAGGGCCGCACTGATCACTTGCACCACATTCGCCTTGTATTTGAGCTCCTTCGGAAGGAGCGTCTTTACATCACTTTGAAGAAGTGTTCGTTTCGCATCTGTTCACTTTTGGGGGTATATAGTCTCCGATTCGGGTATCTCGATTGACCCTGACAAGGTCAATCCATCCGTGAGTGGCCCATTCCGTCGAATATCCATGAGGCCCATCGTTTTCATGGACTTGCCGCCTTTTATATGAGGTTTGTCCGAGACTTCAGCTCTATTATGCCCCCCTTTACGAGCTGCCTCCGTAAAGGTGAATTTGTATGGACAAAGGCCGCCACTCGAGTCTTCGAGGTGATTAAGGAGAGTGTCTTCCGCTCCTGTCCTACACTTACCAGATTTCTCCAAGGCGTTCGAGGTGGCATGTGTTGCATCAGGAGTTGGGATTGGTGCGGTACTTAGTCAGGAAGGTCATTTGATTGCTTACTTCAGTGAGAAACTGAATGACGCCCGACAAAAGTACTCAAATTATGATCAAGAATTATATGTCATCGTACAGGCACTTCGTTATTGGCGTCATTATCTCCTGCAGAAGGAGTTTGTTCTGTATTCTGACCATCAGGCTCTGACATACCTCGACTCCCAGAAGAAATTGGGTCACCGTCACGCGAAATGGGTGGAATATATGCAGGATTATCATTATGTTCTCAAACACTGAGTGGGTGTCGAGAATAAGCCAGTTGACGCCTTGAGTCGCCGAGTCAGCATCCTCCACACCATGAGCACCTCAGTTGTGGGCTTTGAGCGTCTAGCTTATGATTACCCAGAGTGCCCAGATTTCAGTGACATTTATGCAGCGTTAGCAAGGGACCCTCCTGACCTTCGTGAGGGTTATGCGATTTCTGATGGGTACTTATTCATGGGCTCTCGCCTCTGCGTTCCTCAAACATCCCTCCGAGAATTCCTCATCTGGGAGTTGCACGCAGGCAGAGCAGAAGGGCACTTCGGGCGAGACAAGACGATTGCGTTAGTCGAAGATTGCTTCTTCTGGCCTGGCCTGAGGAAGGACGTTACTAGGGTTGTTAGACATTGTTGAGTCTGTCAGACCGCGAAGGGATCCCCTCAGCCCACTGGATTGTACACTCTACTACCTGTCCCCCAGAGACCCTGGACCGATATTAGTATGGATTTTGTAATTGGGCTCCCTCGCACTCTGAAGAAGCTCAATTTTATTTTTATGGCAATGAACCGCTTCTCTAAGATGGCCATTTTATTCCTTGTCGTAAGACCGCCGACGCCTCTCATGTTGCGGTATTATTCTTTAGGGAGGTATTTAAGTATCACGGATTACCCACTTCCATAGTTTCCAACCGCGACATTTGATTTATGAGCTACTTTTGGAAGACAATATGGAAAAAGACTGGTACAACCTTGAAGTTCTCCTCCGCCTACCACCCACAGACGGACGGACAGACTGAGGTTGTCAATCGTAGTCTATGGACACTACTGCGTTTTCTTGTTGGCGATAGCCCGTCCAGTTGGGATTCTGTTCTACCTATAGCTGAGTTTGCATATAACAATCCTGTCAATAAAACCACGGGTTTGAGTCCATTTCATATCATATTATGGTATAAACTTAGGAAGCCTATTGACTTGATCGATGTCCCTCTTGAGTCCTGACTCAGTGAGTCAACAAAGTCTTTCATTCAGCATGTGCTTGCAGTTCATGAGTCGGTCTGTAAGAAAATTGAATCTAGTAATGATTACTATAGCGATCGAGCAGATCAGCACAGGAGGGAACAAATCTTTGAGGCGGGAGCTCAAGTGATGATTTGCATTCGACCTGAGAGGGTCCCATAAGGGCCAGCAAAGAAATTAAGCGCTCGCCGAATGGGCCCCTATACAGTTGTGCGGTTGATCGGTACGAACGCATATGAAATTGATATCCCTCATGGTATGGGCATCAGCCGAGTATTCAACGTAGAAGATTTGACTCCTTACTACGAGGAGCGGGTGTATGAGGACCCTTTTTCCACACTCATACCTGGGCCTTTGCCTCTTTTGGTCTCTACCAGTCCTACCATGTTTCCGCCTGAGGAGTCGCTCCATGAGGGTCACTTGGCACCAGCGACGATTCCACTGATCCAGCATTCAAACGGAGATACATTACAGGCAGAGCCACTTCTACCGACAACATACTTCAGATCATCGGTCACGACTTCTATACCGCAAGCAGGAGAGATATTGTGCGCTATCTTGTTCGTTGGAGCGGTCACCTGATATATGATGCTACATGGATTTCTTCAGAGGAGCTCGAGAGACTCGCTCCACGGCTACCGAGAGTACGACCATATTCTCTCATCGGAGATGAGTGCTTTCAATCTGAGGGGAGTTGATGGCGTGCAACGCCCGACACACATCTAATCTCGCAGGAGGCGGTGATCCGCTACCCGTTCGGACGATCCGAGTCCGTGGTTGCGTCTGGATGATCGTTCCGAATCGATTTGATATATTACTTTATATGTTTTGAGTTGTATTTGACGCCCGATCGAGCCGGACAATATGAGTCATCCGATTCGGGTGCCCTAAGTTGTTTTAAGTTTAAATAGTGCAGGTTTCGGTGAAAGTGCGGATCGAAGGTTTAGTTGTTGTTTGCAACCGTCGGTCATCCGGTGCGACGCCAGAAAAGGATCTCGCCTCCCCTCATTGGTGCGAATCCAAGATAACCTCCTCCCTTTCTTCCTCTCCACAGCCAAGCCGTCGTGAACCCTCTTCTCCCTTTGCCCTCTCAGCGTACCGGCTATTACGTCCTCCAGTCTGCCGGATCCACTCTCGAAACACATTCCTCGCCCAGTCCAGCCACTATCACCGCCCAGACCACCTCCCCAAGCCCCAACCTCCATTCCCGTGTTCCCACCAGATTGTCCAGCCACCTGCCTTGAATTAACAGCCACGAAAACCTGCCGCCCTCCACTCCAATATTCCATTTCTGAGCCAAGCCTGCATACAATTCTCAAATCCAGCCTCCCACCTCACCTTCTAACCCAACTGTCACATTACTCCAATGCCTTCCATACCCGCATACACCTTCCCAGCCAATCGTCATGGACTCCACCTCAAAACAGCCACACTGTCATTGTTCTGGATCTTTTCCCAACCCTGCCCAAGCCCACCAGCCCCAAATCCCTATTCTGACGCCTCCAACATTGCAGCTACCCTAGATGCCCGCATTCAACCGTCAATTACCACCGCCTGCACGTGTAAGTTGTAGTTTTATTTTCTATCGTTGTGTATTTGGCACCCTATCTATAGTGGTTGTTTATTGTCATTTGCTTTAGTAATGGACTCCTTATGACTTGCAGGGCTTATTCTGCATGTGCTTAAGGGTCCGTTCGGCCCCCGGGAAATGGCTTTCAAAAATTGGTTTTCTGTCGAAAACCAATATACATAGGAATTGACATTGGTCTGAATTCCAATTTCATTGTTCGGCTACGTGATGGAATTCAATCAACAAAATTTGAATTCAAGGCTAATCTTTTTCGGCGGCGGGAAGGAATTGATTTTTCATATATTAACGCAATTTTATACAGCTATATTTTGATGGTGAGATGGCAACGTGGGGGAGAAGGAAATGTTACTATATAAATCTATATTTATATACAGCTATATTTATATATATATATACGCAATTTATATATATACAGCTATACTTATATATATAAAGCTATATTTATTCAGCTAGATTTATATATTCAGCTATATTTATATATGTTGATGCATATCATGATCACCTGCATTAAAAAATAAAATAAAAATACAACTACAAGATTACTTCAAAAGTGTAAGAAATGAGCATTGCCACTATAGAATTACTCATGAAAATTAACCAAATAGTTCAAATACAAATACAAATTACCTTGCATTGACACAATCTAATACAAATAGTTCAAATCGTTCTCAAATCAAATTAACGATCAAATTGCATTCGTAGCCATTCAACCTTTAAGTCATCTGGCAAAGTCATAAATATGTCATGTTTGATACTATCAAAACTAAGCATATCCATAACCCTCAGTAACTCACGCCTGTTCAAATCAGATATCCGAGCAAGTGCGGTATATATACCATCAACATTGCTCGATTAACGTAAGGAAGGGCTAGTAGGCTTATTGTTGAGCGCTTCATGCAAGGTAGCTGTCAAATTATCTATGGATGTCGCCACTGATTTAACACTCCCAATAGCTCTCTTCTTCCTCTTTTTGCTGCTTCCTTCGCCATCCTCTCTAGTTCGTTCATGTGTACTGTTACTCTGTTCCGCAATAGACTCTGCATCGATCTCATTTATTGTCTCCGTAGCGGTCGCTGCATGACTGCCAGTAGCCTTATCTTGTCCACACAACACAGCCTAATCAGACCAATTCACAATTACCTTATCCTTGTAATGCTTAACTCCAGGGTGAGCCTACATTATTTAGAAAATTTATCAATATTATCATAATGCGCTGTTAAATTAAATAAATAGCAAAAACATATACCTTCACATAATTTGCCCAAACTTCTTCACTATCAACTTTCACTATGTTTCTTTCCCAATCTCATCCAAAGCCACTCGTGTTCAGCATTGCACTAACTTCTACGCAGTACTTGTTCCATGTTTTGAGACGAGCCATCACCTTCTCCTTACTAGTATCAACCCCACAAATATCTTTCAAGGCGGTCATTGCAGCCGTAAAAGCAATACTTTTCCAACCATTTGGTGTTTTATGTCCCATACTGTGTTGCTCTAACAATGCATTTGAAAGAGCAATATCAATTTCATTACTCCAATGCATATAAGATCGTTCCGTCCTTCCTCCAATCTTAGACGTGGCATTTTCCATGATATGCACTTAACAAAGAAAATTGTAAGACAACAGTAAAATAAACTTCATAAAATCTAATTAAGTTAAAACAAACCGTAGAAGCACGAGATTGATCATTGATTCCCAAATGAATTGACTTGTTCAGATATTCATAATACAACCAAACATCATTAATCATGGCCATAGTGGGAAAATGCACCTTAACAAATAATTTTTAAAAAGTGAGAAACTCTGTTAGATTCTAGAAGTGCGCCGTTAACATATCAGTTTCAAATAGTTTCCTAATCTACGATACAAAGTAGTTCACTATTCTTTAGGCAAAATACTGCTCTAAGTGTCAAACTCTGTTAGACCCACACAAAAAAAAAATCAAAGAAATTAGGTCAACTCCTGATGAGCACAGAGGCAAGATCATAGTTTGAACAATTTTTTAAAAGGAACAAAATAAACAAGGAGTTCAATCAAATAGAGGGGGGAAAATGAACAAAGGAATGTGTTATTTAGGCTCTTAATTGTGTTACTAATCAGAACAAAATCTGGAGAATAAATGTTGTTGCAGAACCTGTACAGAACCATATGCATCTTGAAATTTTTGATTTTTCCTCTTCAATTGGAGATGAAATCTACAAGATGATGCTGATGTTCATGGCTGATGCTGTCGCAAGCCCTCTCCATCGCTTCACATTGCTGAATTCTTCGTCGATGGGAGCTGGAAAATTGAGATCTAGAAGCTCTGGAACATTCACAGCAGCCATGAACATCAGCATCATCTTGTAGATTTCATCTCCAATTGAAGAGGATGCAGATAGAAGGAGTTTATGATCTCAGAATCATTAATCATGAAGCTAAAGACCAGCAGCAAGCTCTCTATGGGGGCTTGGGAGATGGAGGTTGAAGAAGGTGTGAGGGTATGGTTGTGGGAGAAGCGGCGGTGGCTGGAAGCGGAAATAGGGGGTCTCGAATCTTCAGCATCTGGGATCGGCGGCAGCGACGACGGGATAGGCGAGGGGGCGAGGGGGCGAGCAGTGGGGCGAGAAGCGAAACCCTAGATGCATACTCACGGTGAAGTAATGCGACTACATACTACAGGAAGAGGAAGACGAGAACGAAGAAGAAGAAGAAGAAGAGAGGAAGAAGAAGAAGAGATCGGCATACCAGGGCGGCTTGCAGAGGGGGTCGCGGGATAGGGGTCGCGGGAGCTGCTCTCGAGCGAAAGACAGAAAAAACGGGGCGATAGATAAGAATCGGGAGAGCGGCTTTTTAGCTTTATCTAAAGACCGACGGTTTTAGACCTAAAGCCAATTCCAGCTCAAAATTATTCAACCGAACAAGTAAATTGGTTTTCCTCCTCCCAATACCAATTCTTGAAAGCCATTTCCCAGGGGCCGAACGGACCCTAAAAGTATTTGTGCTTTGGTTGTTCGTTGAATGTCATTTGATTTACCTAATCAATATTTGCACGCTTGTGTCTCTACATCTTTCTTTTATTACCACTTACTGTTGCTAATTTTTAAACGGACCTTCCCTTGCAATTACATCATATTACATTGCATATAGGATTGCACTTAGAGTGTTCACCCCGAGTCAACCTACCATTGCATCACTTCTTACATTAAATCTCCTTAAACAACCCTTTCTCCTCCCTCCACAGGATACTACCATGCATCCTTCATGGAGCCCACATTCGCTAGTGATTTGTGAGCTTCCTTGCGCAAACCGTTCCCCCTATGCACAGTCGGCGACCTTAATCTCCTCTTGCTTTTCTTTTATGATATTCGAACTTCTCTTTCTGTAATGTATAAATAAGATTTCATTTGTACTTTCTATTGGTTGACTTGATTCAAGAGGGTCCGCATCATGTTTGACCGTGTCATGTGGGACCACCCCATGCGGCGGGTGATGCGCGGTAGACAATGTGAGACTAATCAACAACACTGGCCACCAGGGACAATCTGCACATGGGGCGGTTCCACACGACGCGGACCCACCCGCTGGAATCAGGACAATCAACACTTTCAAAAACAAGGATACGATGAGTGGAAAATTTTGAGTAGTTTCCACTTGTGTTTGTGAGAAATTGGCAAGGAGAAGGGATTCCTTGTGCTTGTAGATCCACCTCAAGACGAACTGCTCATAAGATAATCTTCTCAACACCAAACTCGGCTCATGATGATGGAAAGTTCATGAAATTGATATTGTTCATCAGTATTTTCTTTAATTTTTTCTTTCATTGTACTTCCTCCACTTAATCTTTCTTTCGTCTACATTTATGTAAGCATACCTCACCTAAGTGTTAGTTAAAATTTATTCTCGTAAAAAAGTCAGTCGCATGCTTAGATATTTTAATTTCTCGAAATTATGTAATTTCTAAAACTGGCTTGAAATTTAATGATGAACGAATTAGAACTTTATTCTTCAAATTCACTAGAATCTGTAGTGTTTCAATCAAAAGATATTACTTAAAAAACTTGTTGCAATTTAAGACCGACAATGAAAATCAAGAATCATGTATCATATGTAGGATAGGGTGTTCTGTTTTGGGTTTTGGGTCGCTTGGCCTTTTTTCTGTCTGGCATCATGGTGGTAAATCTTGCTAATGAAACGTGTTGTGCACACCATAAATAAATTACTTTTTCTAACTATTATCACCAATGTTGATTCAAGCTCAGCCTCTAATCATTTTGGTTAAATTCCTTTTATTTATTTTATTAGATTGGAATGTTCTTATTAAACTGAATTTGTTTTTTTTTTGTTAGCTTTCTCAAAGAGGAGTGGAACTACATGAAACAAAATCCTACTGCAAATCTTCCTTTCCGGGAGCATGTATGGCAATATCTTCCGCTCATGATTGAGAGGAGAAGAGTTACGGTACAATGCTACCTTATTCATTTTCATAAATGACAAATTCTCTTACCTTTTTTTTATTTGGACTGCTGGTGACCTGTTATCTTGGTCACAAAGTGTATCAATTTGTAAAATTTGTGTTATACCTAACACTAAATTGTCCTAAGATCTACTTACCAGTCAATGATGTAGTCAACTTATAGACAGTACTATCTGTTATTGGAAGCAAAATAATGATCTTACTATTCAAAAGAGGAGCCCCCTTATATATAAGAGGGAAAATACAATTAATTCATTCTAACACTTCCCCTCTAAGTTGGACATGTTATATTTCTCATACTCAACTTGTCGATACAAACACAGAAAGCATTCCCCCCAAGACTCTTAGTAAGAATATCAGCAAGTTGTCCCTCTGAGGGAACAAATGAAATACAGATAATCTTCTTCTCAATATTCTCCTTGATGAAGTGTTTGTCCACTTCAATATGTTTGGTGTGATCGCGTTGAACGGGGTTGTTGGCAATACTGATTGCGGCTTAGTTGTCATAGTACAACCGGATAGGACTAGATTCACTTAAACTCAGATCACACATAAGGGAGCGTATCCACAACCCCTCTGAAAGTGAGGTTAGATCTTAGATTTACTCTAGAGGGGGGGTGAATAGAGTATTAAAAGTTTTTAACTTTATTTTATAGCGGAATTAAAATACTGATATATATATGTGTATAACAGAGTGAATACAAAAACAAAACAAAATCACATAGCACAGTACAGAAAGAAAAACACAATCACAGAAGACACAAGAATCTATAGTAGTTCCCCAATCAACCTGGGTACATCTACTCTTCTACCACCTTTGGTAGGAATCCACTAGGTTTTTGATCAGGTGCCCTATCACCAATGGATTTTTGATCAGGTGCCCAAACACTACTGAGCTTTTGATCAGGTGCTCAAACCAAATCACAGGTTTTTGATCAGGTGCCCTGCCACCAAAGGTTTAACTTTTGAAGGGAGTTAGAACCATGTACAAGATGGGATAAAAGAGTAAACAAAAAGGGTTATGAAGTTCTTCTCTGTCAACAAGCTGAGAGAAGACTAGTGGATTGTTGATGTAAAGCTCCCCCTGTCTGATAGAAATTCTTGACAGTTGAAGAAAGGAGCTTTCTCTTGAATTTAGAATATCTTCCTTGCTAACAGATGAATCTGAGAGACAGTTTCTCAGATTATTGTTGCTCTTTGAAGATTTAGAATCAGCAGCTGAAAACTGAGAGGATGAAGATTTGATGTTCTCAGAGAATGAGAGTACTGCTATTGAGGATGAACACTGAAAAGCTTTTTGACTTTCTGTATTTCTCAAGAATGATACTTCTCTGGTCGACTAATCTTCTCTATACTAGTCTCTTACTAATCTTTCTTTTTCCTTAGACAATATATCCCTGATTTGAAATTCAAATCTTCTAATTAAGGAATATAATAATCTGCTGAAATGAATCAGAGTTTTCAAGCCCCCTTCAGAGTAAAGAGTAGCTCATAAATCAAATATCGCGGTTGGAAACTATGGAAGTGGGTAATCCGTGATACTTAAATACCTCCCTAAAGAATAATACCGCCACATGAGAGGCGTCGGCGGTCTTACGACAAGGAATAAAATGGCCATCTTAGAGAAGCGGTTCATTGCCACAAAAATAGAATTGAGCTTCTTCAGAGTGCGAGGGAGCCCAATTACAAAATCCATACTAATATCGGTCCAGGGTCTCTGGGGGACGGGTAGTAGAGTGTACAATCCAGTGGGCTGATGGGATCCCTTCGCGGTCTGATAGACTCAACAATGTCTAACAACCCTAGTAACGTCCTTCCTCAGGCCAGGCCAGAAGAAGCAATCTTCGACTAACGCAATCGTCTTATCTCGCCCGAAGTGCCCCTCTGCTCCGCCTGCGTGCAACTCCCAGATGATGAATTCTCGGAGGGATGTTTGAGGAACGCAGAGGAGAGAGCCCATGAATAAGTACCCATCAGAAATCGCATAACCCTCACGAAGGTCAGGAGGGTCCCTTGCTAACGTTGCATAAATGTCACTGAAATCTGGGCACTCTGGGTAATCATAAGCTAGACGCTCAAAGCCCACAACTCAGATACTTCTCTGGTCTAGAACCACTGCTGCTGGGTGCAATCTTAAGTAATCTTCAGCATCAAAGAGTTTTCTTGATTTGTACTTTTCAAATTCTTGCTTTCTGAATTCAGACATTGTAGTAATCTGAGAGAAATTATTGCCTTATGCTTTGGCTTTGTTTATCTGAGATGTAGCAACAGATTCTCTGAATATAGCCATCTGAGCAATTCTTTCTGATTCTGAACCAACTAGAGAAGGAGGCCTTTCATCAATATCACTGGCCTGATAAGAAGGTTGGACTTGATGATTTCTTTGCCTGTGAGAAGAACCATCAGACACATAATGTTTGTAATCTGAGGAAGGAGGTCTGGATGATCCTGAAGGAGGAGGTCTGGATGACCTAGAACTGGAAGAGCCACTTGATCTTCTCTGACTTTGTCCTGAAGTTCTTGAAGGCTGCTGAGAAGGCTTCTGAGAAGATGAGGAGGACATCCCTGCTGATCCTGCTGCTGGAATAGGAGGAGGAGGGGGATGACTAAACTTGACAGGCTTGTCAGAGTAGTATCATGTCTTCTTCATTTTCTTTCTCTTATTGTTCTCATTCCTGGAGAACCTCATCCAGGCTGGGGAATCCTTTGTTAGGGTGATAATATGCAAAATATAATAGGGAATATCATTATTTGAGGATGGAAGCTTGGGAACAGCCTTTGGTTTAGATCTGGATTTTCTTTTCTTTGAAGATGGATCATCAGAATCATCATCATCTTCATCATCAGAAGGCTGAGCAGGGTTGTCATATAACTCATCAAGAACTTTAAGAGCCTTATTAGCATCTTGCTCAATATCATCAACATCATTATCAAAATCATCTGGCAAAGGAGAATCATCATAGACAAAAGTTGGAGGCGAATTCATCAATCCAACTTCTTCTGTTACTTCAATTGTAACTGGAATCTGAACTGGAGCTGGAACTTTTAAACTTTTGATAATTTTCTTTAGAACAATTGTATCTGCTGGAGCTGTATATGGAATTATAGCTTTGGAATAATCTTGATACTTTGGTAAACTGCTGAAAATCAAATTGAAACTAGATAACAAAGAATTAATATCTACTGTGGGGTTAATAGATATATTATTTACTGCATCCAGAACTGGAATAGATATATCTGAAACTGCAAAAGAATCTGCCATATCTGAATCAAAAACTGTCACTGAATCTGCTGGAGCTTCTGCTATATCAAAAACTGGAGCTGCTTCAAACTCAAAAACTGTATCTGAATCTGCATTCACAGGAGCTTCTTCATAAAGCATCTCCCCCTGCCTAGTTTCAGGGACACCTGAAGCTAGGCCCCTAGAAGAAGGGACAGGGAATGAGGAGGTAGGGAAAGAAGCAAGTTGAGAAGATAGGTCTGATATTGCTTGAAGAATAGGAGCTAACCTCTCATCAAGAAGAGCAGTTAGCTTGGGGAATATATGATGAAATATCTGGTCAGCTATAGAGGAGAAATCAACATACACAAATTCAGGTGTATGCTGAGAAGATGATGGGATAGAAGATGGTAGAGAAGAGGGTACAAAGATGTTGGTAGCATCTGAAAGGGGTGGAGTGTTGTCTTGATGTATAGGGGATTGAGGATGGATGGGTGACTGGGGTGGAGAATGTGGAGGAGATAATAGGTTAAAAGTTGGAGGGGGAATGAGTGGAGGAAGAGAATCTTGAGGGGGAAGGGAATCATCATCTGGAATGTAGGATGATGAGGGAATGTCTGAAGACAAGTTTGTCTGAGGAGGAGGAGGAGGAGGAGGAGGAGGAGGAGAAGAAGAAAGCAATGAAGATGGAGGGTCTATGGGAGAGTTAGAGGGAGGAGAAGTATGTTGGAGAGTTTGAGAGGGGAGAGGTGTTGGAGTTGGAGTTGAAGTTGAAGAATCAAGAGGAGGAGCTTCTGGTAGGGTCAGGGGAGTGACTGGGTCAGTCCTGGTGCCTTCAGAAGCTTGTCTGGGGGCATCTGCCCTTGGAGTCCTCTTGGGAATAACCCTTTCCCACTTGCCAAAGAGGGCTGAGGTCAGC
Source organism: Dactylorhiza incarnata (assembly GCA_033032865.1). Classification (NCBI taxonomy): domain Eukaryota; kingdom Viridiplantae; phylum Streptophyta; class Magnoliopsida; order Asparagales; family Orchidaceae; genus Dactylorhiza; species Dactylorhiza incarnata. The sequence goes on from JAWHQI010000260.1 coordinate 2,247,116, forward strand.
CTCTTGCTGGCATTTATGAAAACTTTTCGTGAGACCAACAGGTCTGGGCACTTTTCTTGAAGAAAAATCCCTAAAATCCCTCCATAACAGACATTCATCTTGCTTATCTTCTTCCTAATTGATTCAAAGAGAATCAATCCCCAATTGATTTTCTTCTTTTCCACCAATGTCACCATCAATAGAAATTGGTGCCTGGTTATATAATCATGAGCTGAAGTTTTGCTCAGCAAAACTTTTCCCACTATATCAGCCAAAAACTTATGTTCAATGGATAAGTTTTTCTTTAAAAGATGGTTAGGGTTTCCACTGGAGTGACCCATTTTCTCCAAAACATTATTAAATTCATCAGAAGTTTATATCTAATTCATCATCGCCATTCAATAAACCAAAAACTGATGTTAAAATATCTGGGGTAAGAGGAACCTGGTTCCCTGAAATTGTTCCTGATATTGAAGTTGCATTCTTTGACTGTGTAGTGTGCACCCATTCCTTTATCTCCGCTACTGGTAACTTGATTCTTGTGGCCATGAACTTCTTCAGTTGTTGTTCTTCAAAAAATCGAAGAATGCCCTGGAAGATTTGATCTTAATGAGCAAATGACTCCATGTCGATGTCGAACCCTGCATCAAACTTCATGGAAGAGATTATGGCTTAAGAAATTGCCATTGTACCTGCAAGAGAGAAAAAACGATCAAGTGCAAAGGGAACTGGAGGGAGAAGCAATTTCTGTAGGCGCAAAGACAAAAAGAAATCAAAGTTTGATTATATAGAGGGATCGGAGAAGGCGCAAGCTTTCGTAGAATGAGGTTCGGCTAAACCTAATAAGATCAGAAGTCGAAAAGATTTAGGCTTCGTCAGACTGCGTTCGACGAAAAGTTAATTTTCGTCGATCTCTGAAGCTAATGGGTTTCGTCGATCTCCGTTCGACGAACGACTAAATTTCGTCGATCTCCGTTCGACGAAATGATGGGATAAGTAGAAAACTTAATAATTTAATAGATTGAATCTTCATCTATCATTCCTAACTGATTTATAAAGAAGATATGCTTCTTTTCATCAAATGGTTTGGTGAAAATATCAGCTCTTTGTAAGTCAGTAGGAATAAATTGTAGGCAAATTTTATTTTTATCCACATTATCTCTGATAAAGTGGTGCCTAATTTCTATGTGTTTAGTCTTACTATGGAGTACTGGATTGTGCTATAGATATTGCACTAGTATTGTCACAAAATATGATTGACTTATTTAAGTTGATACCATAATCTAGAAGTTGATTTTGTATCCACAATATCTGTGAGCAGCAACTGTCAGCAGCAATATATTCTGCTTCAGCTGTTGATGTAGACACAGATGTTTGTTTCTTACAAAACCAAGACACTAGCCTATCACCAAGAAACTGGCAAGTTCCTGATGTGCTTTTCCTGTCTACTCTGCATCCAGCATAATCAGAATCTGAGAATCCAGTTAATTCAAATTCTGATGCAGTTGGATACCAGAGTCCTAGATTAGGACAACCCTTTATATATCTCAAAATTCTTTTTAGTAAAATAAGATGAGATTCTTTGGGGTTAACTTGGAACCTAGCACAAATACATGTAGCAAACATAATGTCTGGTCTACTAGCTGTTAAGTAAAGTAATGAGTTAACAATTGCTCTATATACTTTCTGATCAACAGGTTTCCCTGATTCATCAGTATCAACAACAGCATTTGAGGGTATGGGTGTTTTCATAGTGGAAGCATCAGACATACCAAATTTTTTCACTAATTCCTTAGCATACTTGGATTGTGATATGAATATGCCATTTGAAGTTTGCTTCACTTGAAGACCAAGGAAGTATGATAACTCACCCATACTACTCATTTCAAATTTAGATTGCATTAGGTTAGAGAACCTTTTGCATAGATTTGAATCAGCAGAGCCAAATATGATATCATCTACATATATTTGAACTAGTAGAGTTTGATTTTTATGTATCCTGAAAAATAGGATTTTATCAACTATGCCTCTACAGAAATTGTTCTCCAAAAGAAAATTAGCTAAGGTCTCATACCATGCTCTGGGAGCTTGTTTGAGACCATAGAGAGCTTTATTAAGCTTAAATACACAAGAAGAGTGGGTTGGAGAGATGAAACCTGGTGGTTGTTCCACATAGACTTCTTCATTGATGTCTCTATTCAAGAATGCACTCTTCACATTCATCTGATATACTTTGAATTTCTTGAATGCAGCAAAGGCCAGAAAAATCCTGATAGCTTCAAGTCTTGCAACATGAGCAAAGGTCTGATCATAGTCAATTCCTTCTTCCTTTGAATATCCTTGGGCTACCAATCTTGCTTTATTTCTGACTATGTTGCCTTGATCATCTAGCTTGTTCCTGAGACCCACTTGGTGCCAATAACTGGATGGCCTTTTGGTCTTGGAACCAAATCTCATACTTTGTTCCTTTCAAATTGATTGAGCTCCTCTTGCATTGCAAGAATCCAATTTGGATCTTGTTCTGCATCTTTTATGGATTGAGGTTTAATCTGGGATAGGAAACAAGTGTGCATCTGATTTTGGTGTAGTTGATGCCTTGTTTGAACACTTGCTGAAATATCTTCAATAACTTGAGATATTGGATGATCTCTAACTGTGATGTGATCAACAGTTGGAGTGTGTTCAGCAATAGTTTCCTCTTAAGGGATTTGTTCAGCTGTCATTTGATTTGAATTGTCAGCAAGATCATCTGGAATATCTTCTTCTTCACTGTCTTCAATAGTTTGATATGATGGAATTAGAGAATCTTTATTCTGTAGATCTAATCCATTGAGCTCTTCACATAGAGCTGGTTCCTGCAAAATATTTTTGGTAGAGGTGCTATTCCTCTCCTCATTTAACATGTTAGTTTCATCAAAATATACATGCATAGACTCTTCTATCTTAAGAGTTGATTTGTTGTAAACTCTATATGTCTTACTAGAAAGAGAGTATCCAAGGAATATACCTTCAGCGGATTTTGCTTCAAATTTCCTGAGATATTTCTTATCATTGTTATGCACATAGCATTTACAACCAAATATCTTAAAATAGTTAACTTTACGCTTTTTATTCTTAAGTAATTCATAGGGAGTTTTACCATTAAGTTTGTGTATCAAACTTCTGTTCAACACATAATTTGATGTGTTCACTGCCTCTGCCCAAAAGGAGAGTGGCAAGTGAGCATCAACAAGCAATGTAGTTGCTGATTCAATCAATGTTCTATTTTTCCTTTCAGCTACCCCATTTTGTTGAGGAGTTCTAGGAGCAGAGAAACATTGCATGATCCCTTCTTTTCCACAGAATTCTCTCATCAGAAGAGATTCAAACTCAGTGTCATGATCACTTCTGATCAATGCAGCTAGAGTAGAGTACTCAATCTTGATGGACCTGAGAAAGTCTGTCAGAACACTGAAGGTGTCAGACTTGTTCCTAAGAAAGAACACTCAAGTGAATCTTGAAAAGTCATCTACAATAACTAAAGTCTAATGCTTCCCTCCTAAGCTCTGTATTGCAGTGGGTCCAAAGAGATTCAAATGCAGTAAGTACAGAATCCTAGGTGAATCACTCTTGGATAAAGACTTAAAACTATTTTTGGTCTGCTTTCCTAGTTGACAAGCCCTGTAGAGTCTTTCCTTCTCGTATGAACCAGAAGGCAGTCCTCTTACAAGATTGTCCTTAGAGAGCTTAGAGAGAGTCCTAAGGTTAATATGTCCTAGCCTTTTATGTCATAATTCATTTGTTTTACTTATATAATTAAATAAGCAAATGTCTGAATTGGCAGAGTCAAAATTGACTAAATAAATATTTCAATGTCTAATACTAGATAACACATTAATGTTTTTATTATTGGTAATAAGACATAAGGAATGATTGAAAGTTACCTGATAACCTTCATCACATAACTGACTTATGCTGATGAGGTTGTGTTTGAGACCCTTGACATATGCTACATCTTTGAAGGTAACAGCTCCAAATTTGATTTTTCCATAGCCTTTGGTTTGTCCACAGTTGGAGTCTCCAAAGATCACTTTGGGTCCAAGCTTTGCCTTGTAATTGCTTAGGTTGACCTTGTTTCCTGTCATGTGCTTTGAGCACCCACTATCCAAATAACATTGTTCTTTTATGCTTGGATAACCATGTACCTGCACAACAAAAAGTAAACTAGTTGTTTTTGACCCAGACTACCTTGGGTCCTTTTGTCTTTCCACAAAATTCAGAGATGTAAGAAATCTCAGGTTGATCCTTATAGCCTTGTGGATGATATCTCCTTGGAGGAATTATCCACTCAGTAAAAGGATTATCAATATGTTTAGAATGAGAATTCTTTTGAAATTCAGTAAGTTTTTCGTTCGACGAACTTGGCTGAGTTCGTCGAACGTCGTTCGACGAATTGAGGTAATTTCGTCGAGCGTCGTTCGATGGATAGTTATACTGAAATTCTGTGTTCAGCTTTCGTCGATCTACGTTCGACGAATTCTTGTGATTTCGTCGAGCGTCGTTCGACGAATTCTTTTGAATTCTTTTATTCTCAACATCCTTGTTTGAAATATTCTTACCAACTACTACTGCATCTTTGCTCTTGGCAGAAATGAACTTTACTGGTGTTGATAAAATATTTTTCTTAAGAAAATGTGGCTCACTTGATGATGCACCCAAGCCAAGTCTGCCACTGAGTCTGGCATTCACTGTGCTTGTGATGTCCATCAGTTTGATACTTCTCCCATTGAGGGATTCTTCAAATTTCTTAGCCTCAGATAGTTTGTTCTCAATGAGAACAATGTGTTCTCTGGAGGCAGTCAGTTCTATCTTAAGATTGGCATTATCTTCAGTCAGTTGATTCATTTCAACCAACTTACTTCTGAGAGAGATTATTTCCTTCTCAGATTTAATTAAATATAAACAAAGAGTTTTGAATTCATCTTTGAACTCATTTGAATTAAAATCGAAGGTAGGGATTACCTGATCACTGTCATTGTCAGATTCTGATTCTTCGGAATTATTTCCTAAGGCATTGATAGTCATCATGCAGAAATTTCTTTTATCTTCATCATCTTCATCATCACTAGAGCTGGATGATGATGTATGTTCTGAATCATTGCATGAGTCATAAACAGCCATCAAGCATTGATCCTTCTCATTTGAGTTATCTTCATCTTCAGAAGAGCTGGATGAAAATTCTGACTCAGTGTCACTCCATGATTCAGCTACAAAGCCTCTTCCCTTGTGTTTGTGCTTGTGGGAGGATGGCTTGCTGGAGTGCCTCTTTTCTTCTTTCTCTTTTCTCTTGTCTTTCTTTTGATTCTCTGGACACTCAGGTAGAATGTGTCCAGGTTTCCTGCAGCTAAAACAAATAATTTCTTTAGAATTTGTTTTGTCATACCTTGGTTTTTCTCTGGATCTGAAATCCTTCTTTCTGATGTCCTTTCTAGCCATCTTATAGAATCTTTTGGCTAGAAGACTCATAAACTCCATTTCTCCTGGAGCTTTATCTTCCTCTTCTGTAGCTTAGAAAGCAATGCTTCTTTCCTTCTTGGATGCTGGAGAGGAGGTAGACTGTTCAGCTTCTCTAGACTTGATAAGCTGCTCATAGGATTTTAGCTTACCTAACAAGGTCTCAGTAGAGATCTCATTGAGGCTTCTGGCTTCCTTGATTGGCCAGATCCTTGAGTCTCATGTGCTGGGGAAGCACATTAGGATCTTATCATTGACTTCAGTGATTGAGATCACTTTGTCCAGAGTCTTCAGCTCATTGATTATGAGACTGAGTCTGTTGTACATGTCAGCAATTGTCTCAGTTTCTCCCTTTTTGAAGTTCTCATATTGGGAGATGAGATCTTCTTTATTTTCTCTCATCTGCAGAACCTTCAACCATGTTGTTGAGGGAGATCCAGATGTCCCTGGCTGGGTGCATTCCACAACCTTTTGGAAAATGTCATCAGACATTATTTGTGTCAAGATATTCATTGCTTTGGCATCTGCACTTCTTTGTTTCTTTTGAGTGTCTGTTCACTCAGGAGGTGGAACAGCATTATTGTTGGTTGCTGCTTCAGTACTTGTTGTTGTTGTAGGAGTGGGGGTCCTGTCAAAATAACATTAAAAATATCCTCATCAATAGAATTCATATATAATCTGATCCTTGTCTTCCATAATGCAAACTTATTTAGATTGCACATAGGAGGTCTTGTGTTTGAGTATTCTTTGTTCTGTGCCATAGCAAAAGAAAACTCTAGAGGAAAATTATGATCTAATTGATCTTTGGATTCAGGTGTTAGCCTGTAAAGAATCAACCAACCTCTGATACCAATTGAAAGTGAGGTTAGATCTTAGATTTACTCTAGAGGGGGTGAATAGAGTATTAAAAGTTTTTAACTTTATTTTATAACGGAATTAAAATACTGATATATATGTGTATAATAGAGTGAGTACAAAAACAAAACAAAATCACACCGCACAGTACAGAAAGAAAAACACAATCACAGAAGACACAAAGATCTATAGTAGTTCCCCAATCAACCTGGGTACATCTACTCTTCTACCACCCTTGGTAGGAATCCACTAGGTTTTTGATCAGGTGCCCTATCACCACTGAGCTTTTGATCAGGTGCTCAAACCAAATCACAGGTTTTTGATCAGGTGCCCTGCCACCAAAGGTTTAACTTTTGAAGGGAGTTAGAACCATGTACAAGATGGGATAAAAGAGTAAACAAAAAGGGTTATGAAGTTCTTCTTTGTCAACAAGCTGAGAGAAGACTAGTGGATTGTTGATGTAAAGCTCCCCCTGTCTGATAGAAATTCTTGACACTTGAAGAAAGGAGCTTTCTCTTGAATGTAGAATATCTTCCTTGCTAGCAGATGAATCTGAGAGACAAAGTTTCTCAGATTATTGTTACTCTTTGAAGATTTAGAATCAGTAGCTGAAAACTGAGAGGATGAAGATTTGATGCTCTCAGAGAATGAGAGTGCTGCTATTGAGGATGAACACTGAAAAGCTTTTTGACTTTCTGTATTTCTCAAGAATGATACTTCTTTGGTCGACTGATCTTTTCTCTATACTAGTCTCTTACTAATCTTTCTTTTTCCTTAGACAATATATCCCTGATTTGAAATTCAAATCTTCTAATTAAGGAATATAATAATCAGAGAGGATATTTCTTGGAACTGCAATTTGATTCAACACAAATTTTTAATTCCTTTTCCTTTTCCATAAAAGTATTCTTTTCCAAAATGTCAAAACGGCTACTTTCTCGAGAGAAGATAATGGAAAGGAAATAATAAAAGGAAGGAATAAAATCTTGTCTTATCTGATAAGTCCAAATAGAATAGATCTGTTGCTGATAAGTCGATCTGAGTTCAGAGAAGATAAATAACTGATCCATCAGAAATTGTCAAGGTGAAGGAGGAAATTCGTCGAGCTGAAAGCTGAGTTCGTCGAACTGAAAGCTGAGTTCGTCGAACTGAATTAATTCGTCGAACATAGAGCTGAGTTCGTCGAACTGAAGGAAAATCTGCTGGACTGGCTGGAGATCTGAAATCGTCGAGCTGAGAAGGAAGTTCGTCGAACTGAAGTATGACATTCGTCGAACCCAGGATGGAGTTCGTCGAACGCAGGATGGAGTTCGTCGAACGCAGAAACTTGGAATTTTCCTAAGTTCTAGCTAACTTAAACAACTCTAGACCTTGACCCTAAGACTATACAATGGGGTCAGCTTAGTCCTAATAAACAGAAAGTGATCCTAGCCCAAATCAGTAATAGGGTTGTTCCAACACCCTCACATATGTCATGTGTCATAGTTCTAAATTATGCTTCTGCGGTAGTCCTTGAGATGACATATTATTTTTTACTTCTCCAAGTGACTAGGTTCCCACCAACAAATGAGCAATACCCAGATGTAAAATGTCTATCTTCAATGGAGCCAGCCCAATCTACGTCAGTATAAATTTCAATCTTCAAATCTGTATTAGGAGTGAAGAGTATCCCTCTTCCTGGAAAGGTCTTTAAGTACCTCAAGATTCTATGAGCTGCATCCAGATGTCTCGTCTTCGGGGAGTGCATATATTGGTTAACGACCCCCACAGCATAGGCTATATTGGGGCGAGTATGGGATAGATAGATTAACCGCTCGACAAGATGTTGGTAACCAATAACGTCTTCAATAGGATCACCATCATGTCTGCCAAGGTTGTAGTTGACTTTTATAGGGGTATCAGCAAGTCTACACTCACTCATACTGGATTGTTCCAGCAAATCGAGGATGTATTTTCTCTGGGAAATGAAAATACCCCGTTTAGATCTAGCTACTTAATCCCCAAAAAATACTTAAGTTTTCCTAGATCCTTCACTTCAAACTGTTTTGCCAAATTCACCTTCAAAGCTTTCACTTCTTCAACATCGTCTCTTTTTATGACAATGTCATCAACATAGCAATGAGAGTTGTTAACATGTTGTCCCTCCATTTTAAAAACTGAGTGTGATCTGCATGACTTTGTCTGTATCCAAGAGAGGTCTTGACTTTGTGAAACCGACCAAACCAAGCCCTTGGAGATTGCTTCAAGTCGTAGAGTGCATTTCTTAACCTGCACACTTTCCCTTCAGAGCCGGAAAGGGGAAAACCTGGAGGGAGGGGGAAAACCTGGAGGGAGAGCCATATATACCTCGTCTTATAAACTCCCATGAAGGAATGCATTCTTCACGTCCAATTGGGTAAGATCTTAACCCTTGCACGCAGCACACAATAACAAAACTCGTATAGAGTTCATTTTTGCAACAGGGGAAAAGTGTCGTGATATTCAATCCTCGGGGTTTGAGTATACCCCCTTGCCATCAACCTCACTTTGAACCGTTCAACCAAGCCTTCAGAGTTCTGCTTCACAGTAAACATCCACTTACAACCAACGGTCTTCTTTCTGTGTGGAAGGTGTGTTAAATCTCATGTATAATTTTTTTCCAAGGCAGTCATTGCCTCTTTCCACTTTTGATGCCCAAGAGCCTCCTGTCATATGGACGGAATAGTGACAGCTGCAAGAGAGGAGATAAAGGCTCTATGTGAAGGAGTTAGAGCGTCATAGGAAACATCTTGAGAGTGGATGTTGGGTGTAAGATCTGATACCTTTACGAAGGGCAATGGGAGGTTCGGAGGAATTTGTTGACAGAGTTGGCACTGGCGCTGGTAGCGTGGGATGAGCATGTGTGTTAGAAGTTTTACTCCGTCTGGTGTACACCTATAATTCCTGTTCTTTACGAGGAAGCTCCCCCTGAGAAAGCTCCCCCTGATTGGGGGTCTCATCATGAGGCAGAGTATGTGGAGGAATGGAGTATGGTGGAGGAATTGGTAAGGATAGAGTCGGGGAGCTCACTTCTTCCGTATGTGTGGACTCCCCCTGAAGTGAGGTCACATAATAAGGTTCGGATTCACGAAGCGTGATATCCGCCATGACAAAAAACCGCTTAGTCTGGGGATGATAACATTTATACCCCTTCTAAGTGAGAGAATAGCCAATGAACACATCACTTAAGAGCACAAGGATCAAGTTTAGATCGACCCGGAGAGTGTATGTGAGAAAAGCAAACACAACCAAAAGTTTTTGGGTGGATAGAAGTCGATGGAACCCCTAAGGTAGTTTGAGGGGTCTGATGACCCAATACTGGAGATGGCAGGTGATTGACGAGGTAGGCAGTCGTAAGAACCTGATCACCCCAATAGAATTTAAGGAGGTTTATAGTGAAGAGTAAACAGTGAGCAACCTCTAAGAGGTGGCAGTTTTTTCGTTCAGCAACCCCATTCTGAGATGGGGATTGAACACTGGATGTTTGATGGAGGATGGCATGATCAGCAAGGTAGTGAGCAAAGGGAGCGTTGGCATACTCCCGACCATTATCACTACGAAGAAATTGAGTCGAAACCATTTGATGACATTTTTGAAAGATAGAAAACATTTCATTCTTATTTTTCATCAAATAAACTCGGGTGGTGCGAGAAAAACAGTTAATAAAGGTAATATACCAATAATATCCAGAAATATAAGCAACGGGGCAGGGCCCTCTAACATCAGTATGGACAATATGAAAAGGAGTTGTACTAGGTAAAGAAACATGATTAACAAGAATACGATGATGTTTGGCAATAACACACACTTGCAAACAAGGTTTATAAAACATGAAAAAATAGGAAATAAATGTTGCATGGTCGCAACAGAGGGATGGCCAAGCCGACGGTGCCAGGTAAACAAGGTGGAGGTCTGCGAAGAGTGGAGAGCTTGCGGAGAGGTAGTCCCATAAGAGGAGTCAAACACGTACAGGTCATTCTGCATGCTACCAGAGTCAATCGCATTCCCTGTCTTCAGATCCTGAAAAACACAATGAGAAGGAAAGAAGGTAACTGAGCATTGAAGAGTATTGGTCAAATGACTAACCGAAAGTAGACTATGGGTAAATTTTGGAACATGAAGCACAGAAGATAAAGTGAGATAAGAACAAGGGATGGAGTCTTTCTCCAGCAATGTAGGAGAAAGAGATATCAGCAATGCTCACTTTATTTATGCCTGAATGAGGAGAATAGAACACAAAACTTGAAGCTGAATCGGTCATGTGATCAGTGGCGCATGAATCGATAATCCAATGTGTAGGAGTAGTTGTAGCAGAGTGGGCACCCAGAGTACCTGTGTGGGTAAGGGCAGAGGATGACGTAGAGGCAGTAGTAGGCTCAGTAGTAAGGTCGTGCATCCAGCGACGAAAAGTATGCATCTCTTCAACAGAGAAGGAGGAAGACTAAGGGGGACAGCTCTCTGGAATCTCAGTCAGATGAGCAGAGTGATAGGGTCGCCCTGGAGTTCTACCACGACCGCGACCACCACGTGAAGTCGAACCGCCCCTGGGAGGAGGAAAGTCATGTAAGCTGAAGCATGTATCCTGAGTATGACGAGACTTGCCACAATAATCACAAGTGAGGTGATTCTTATCTGTAGGTTTTGGCTTGAAATCACGAGGAACCCGGCCTCCAAAATTGGGTTGATGAGCCACTAAAGCGGATCCTTCCTGGAAGGGTGGTGGTGTTCTAAGACTGCCTTCGGTCAAACTCCTGTTGTTCAATAGGAACAAGGCCCAAGATCTGGATAGTAATCTGATCAAAATATCTGTGCAGCCCATGCAGGAACTCAAATACACTATTACGATCCTCATGACCCCTCAGCAAGAGCGCATCCTCATGGTAAACCATAACGAGGGATTCAAAATGGTTGTAACTCCTAATACAGCTAGGTAAACTCAAGGTAATAGGCAGAAGGAGGACGATCGCCCTGTCGGAGAAGAAAAATCTTGTTGCGAAGTTGGTAGATCTGGGCCGCATTCCCCTTGCGGGAGTAGGTAGACTCAACACGCTTCCATATCTCTGCAGCAGTGTCCAGGAAAAAATAATTCCGAGCAATAGATTCCTGCATGAAATTAGTGAGCCATGACATGACAAGGGAGTTCTTTGACTCTCATTGAGGCCAAGTAGTAGAGGTCGTGGGAGGAGCTGCAGTGATGCCACTGATATAGTCAAAGAAACACCGACTCTTTAAGGCTAGAGTAATGGAGCGGTACCAAGACAAATAGTTGGTGTCATCAAGTCGGATCGTTGTAAATTGTAATCTGAGAGTAGTGGTGATCTTAACCAGCCCGGATAGATGCAATGGGGGTCACGGGGATACCGGAATCAACGACGTATTAAAAAATGTTCAACCAAACTCCTCCAAGAGAATGGTGAGGAGTAGTGAAGAACACCCCTTCAAAGAACGGAAGGGAGAAAGATCATTGGAAAGTTCGGAGTCTTCACCCTCTTGAACAAAGGAAACACGAGATCTGAGATCGGGAAGCATCCAACCGTTGGAATGTCGAAAAAAAAATAGGTGAAGGATAAGAGAGCCAAAGCAGAACTTTCTCCAAAGTTTGGAGTCAATCGGACCACCGAAGGGTCGCCGGAGAAACCATCCATATGCCCAGTGCCGATCGGCCAACACGTGCGTCGAGCGACAACCGGCGCTGAAGTAGGAGCACACGGGGAGAGAGAGGGCTAGACGGTGGCAAGGTGGACCAGTGCTGGCAAGGGAGAGGCGAATTGGTGGCAGGAGGTGGGCGGCGGGCGAGAGAGGAACAAGCGAGAGAGGTGCGGTTAGGGCTTATAGATCTGATACCATATTATCGTAAGCAAAACAATGATCTTACTATTCAATAGAGGAGCCCCCTTATATATGTAAGGGGGAAATACAATTAAATCATTCTTACACTATCTCTTAGTGGTTTCTTAAGAATTGGATGCCTTCATATTATAATGTAGACCGGAGATGTTCTGATATGCTCCAAATATATTGCAGTAGAATGTGAACAAGGTACACTCACAAAGTATGGCCGCATCAAGCTCCTGAGGGTTGGTTCCCTCAAAGAATCCTCTTAAGGAGTGATTCCTAGCCTAGACTCCAAGATAACTCCTCACCCCTCCTTATATAGGAGGGGAGACTACAATTAATTACCAAAATGCCACGACTACATCATACGAGGATACCAGATTCTCGCGTACGGTCAGTTGGGACTCCAGTCGCCGAGATGCGGTCTTCCGAATATGTATATGTCGGCGCGTATACATATCACATTCACACGAGATTCTATCAACTTTGAATTTTTATCAACTTTGGTATATGAACTAGGATAATAACCTCATGGGTGTCAAGCAAACTAAAGTACATAACAAGTATATAACCATTACTTCTTATTGGCAAGTTAGTTGAATCTTTCAATTCAGTGCTTAACTTATCATATGATTTTGTTAGTGTGTGTGATAGTCTGTTGAATTTGAGCTCACCAGTAGCATAGTCCACTTTTATCTTTTATCTTCTAATAGTCTGGCATTTCTGTCTCCATCTTTTAAGAGATTCTGGCCTTTTGCTTAAAGAATGGCATAATAATTGAGATGTAAGCATCAATTAACTCTGGGTGCTAGTAGTTGTGCAGAGGACTGAGTGTTACTTGGTCTCCTTTTTTTAACTTGCATTTGACCAAAAATCCAATGTAGACTGTTAAAGCCCAAGATTAAAAGCCTAAAAAGAGATCCATTGTACATTTACTCTTGTATTTAGTCTCACATCTCCAAATAAAAATTCTTTTTATTCCTCTACTCTAAATAAAGAGGGAGCTCTCATGTAATATTTAGAATTTTTTTGAAATAAAATTATTCAATATTTCAAATTCTCACATGGTATCAGAGCAAGATTGTAATCTCTCGCTCCTGTCCTCTCGCGTGAATATTCCCGGACTTCGCACGAAACCGGTCAAATCTCGTGTGCACTCTCTCGGTCTCTCACGAAATCTCCCAAGTACTCACCAAACAGCATCAGGGTGCTCGCCATTTTACTCTCTCGGCACGATCGGACTCCACAAGATTTTTTAGTTATTTTGCTGGACGCAAAATAACTCGCCGCTTCTCACCCTGCCACTCCCCTTATTCGCAATCTCTGGGACACCGGCTCCTTCCTGTGCACGTCTGCGTCGCTCGCAAATTCATACTCGCCTCCTTTGCGCATCACAACAGCAATCGACTCACGCTTGCCAATCTCATTCTCATCACGTTGAGCTCGATGTTCCATCCCAAGCAGAGCTCGATGCTTCTGTCTTGTGTACTCGTTGCCTATGTGCATCCCGACCGCAATCGACGATCAATTTTATCCTACAAACGCTTCCCGCAGCCGTCCAGCGGCCTGCTACTGTGAGTACTTCATGCGACCTTCTCTTCGTCGGTGCATCTCTGCCTTGAGCCTCTTCTCGCAGCCACTCGACGACCCGCTGCCAGTGCTCGCTACCCCTTGTTGTGATTTCTACCGGCCTCTCTATGAGTTCTCCAGGAACTCTAAACCTTCTCTCTGCCTGGATTTGTGAGCTCTCATCGTGAAGTCGATGTCTTTTCTGTCGTGCTCACCAACCTTTCTTGCTCTCCTCCTACTCGTGCCAACACTGCTCTTACACCCACAGTTATTCCTTGTACACCTGGAAATCTTGGGACGGCGTTCAAATTAATGGATCCAAATTATCTCGATTGAAGTGTCTCCTTCACCTTTCTTTTGCGCTCCCAACGCTAACGACACCATCTCACTGACGCTTCGCTTGACTTCGCCAACTATGCCTATTGGGACTCCAGTGATACGCTTGTTTGCACCTGGGTTGCAAACATCCTCTTTGATGAATGTTTGTCTATCATCTGTCATGATGACATTGTGATGATGGTATGGGATGATTTTATTGCCCTTTACTCCATGGGTGCTAAAACCTCTCGCATCTACACCCTCTACTTTGATCTCTTCACCCAACCAACACTCTTATGTTGCTGCATATCAAGAAGTTTAGTGTACAACCCCCTGTTCGCCGAAGGGTAAGATAGAGAATCAGGTGTCGGCAAAGCAAACAGATGCGAGGCGAGCCATGGTTCGCCGCCACGCACAGGTGAAGGTAAGGCCTCTACGAGGCGAGCCAGGTCTGTCTCCTTGCTAGGAGCGCAGCATGAAGGCGAAGCAGGAGGGGGCTCGGCGCTTCTGGGGTGTATTTAGCAACGGAGAGGAGAGCAGGGGCTCGACGCCTCGCGTGAGCGAGCCAGACTGGCGTGTATGGTGCCAGGGGGCTAGCGAGCGGTGCCCTTACGGGCCGCTCGCAGATAGGGATCTCGCGGACCTCGCTCGCGGAGAGACTGGCGAATGGCGCCTTCATGGGCCACTCGCCCAGTAAGGGTCGGGAGAAATTTACCCAAACGCCCTTGGTGGGCTGCCAATAGCCTTTCAGAACAGCGGGATTTGGCTGTTAGCAAACCAGTTTGTGGTGCGGTTAGTAAAACCAAAAGGCGGAGCCACGTTATTAGCAGACCAAGAGAGAAAAACTATATATAGACCCTAAGGGCACCTTTGGAGAGGATCCACTACTTTTGGCTTCTTCCTCCTTAGGACATTCTTGGTCAGCTCTTCAGACTCTCCAAGATGCCCGGCTTCAGTTTTGGCTTAGGAGGGGAAGCGCTCTAGAAGATCTTCCGGGTGTGTGGTGGGACCTCCACGTTGTTGCCAAGGGCCTGTGTTAGTGCTGAATCTTCGGTCAGATTCCTCCGTGGGATCAGTAAGTGCGAGTTGCACCCATCTTGAGGTCCGAACTCCTCGTTGGGCCGTGTACAACCCAGTGTTCGCCGACTCGCAGGGAAATCGACTGTAGGCGGGTCAAAGAGCACTCGCCGACTCGCGGCGAGCATCCGGCCAAGGCAAGGCGAGGCAGACCAGGGAGTCCCACTCGCGAGTAGCATGCGGTGATGGCAAGGCATGTTACAAGAACCGCTCTGGGGTGCATTTAGCCAGAGCGAGTCGAGTGAGGTCTCGCAATACCAGCTGGCAAGGTGAGTGGGGGCTCGCCCCCACTCGCTAGAGGAGATCTCGTGAGCCCAGCTCGCAAGGAGACTGGCGAGTGACGCCTTTCCGGGCCACTCGCACAGCAGGAGTCTACGGGTGAATTTACCCTGATACCCTTGGTGGGCTGCCAATATCCCTCCAGAACAGCGGAGTTTGGTTTTTACCAGACCAATTTGGGGTGCGTATAGCAAGACCAAAAGGCGGAGTTGCGCTATTGGCAGACCAGTATAGAAAAGCTATAAATAGACCATGAAGGGCACCTTTGGTGAGCATTCCAGATCTTGTGTTTCTCCTTAGGACGCCTTTGGTTAGCTCATTCGGCTCTCCAAGGTGCCCAGCTTCAGTTTTGGCTTAGGAGGGGAAGCGCTCTAAAGATCTTCCGGGTGTGTGGTGGGACCTCCACACTGTAGCCAAGGGTCGGTTTTTAGCTCTAAGTCTTCGGTCAGGTTCTTCCGTGGGATCAGTAGCTGCTAGTTGCCCCCTTTCAGGGGTCCGAACTCCTCGTTGGGTCGATTCTCGGTTCCAACATTTTTGGTGCGGTGAGCGTGGAACGCAGCTGGTACAAGAAATTCTCAAGGAGGTAACATGGCTGGAGAGGGTGAGCGAGAGGCCGGTTTCGGTGGTTCGTCACCATCTGGTTCACAGATGACGGCAGGAATGCTGGCAGATCTTCGCAGGGAGGTGCTCGAGACAATAAATCTCGTTTTCGCCGCGGCGCGAGGCGAGTTCTCAACCCCAGCGCCGCAGTTCGTCCCGCCGCCGGGGGTACGAGGCCGCTCCGGGGCAGAGAGCAGGGAAGGAGACAGTCAGCGAGGTGCAAGGGAGAGACCTCGCTGGGCGGGAACTTTTTCCCAGCTCGGTGACTGTCAGCCCGGCGAGTGCCAGCCTTCACCGTGGGGTTACGGGAGGGATTCTTCAAGATGTGCCTGAAGCGGAAGGCCCCCGTATCCTTCGAGGAGATGATGGAAAGGGCGGCGGAGGAGATCGAAGGGGAGGCAGCCAACCCGGAGTTCACGAGAAGGTTGGCGAGGCTGAGCGAGCCGAAAGTCAAACAGCAGGAGAGTAGGAGAAGAGATGAGTCGAGAGCCCCGGAGTTGGGGTGGAGGCAGCAGGGAGGAGGCGGCGTGCAAGGTCCGGGGAGAGGCTTCGCCCAAGGAGGGGGTAACTTCCTAGGGGGTCAGGGAAGACCTCACCAGTTGGGATGGAGGCAGGGCCCGAGGCCTCTACCTCCCCCGCCTCAGCAAGCTATGGCGATTGGGCGTGGGAGAGGAGGAAGAGCAGGAGCAGGAGCGAGGAGCAGGAGCAGGAGCAAGGTAACATGGTGCTGGAATGCCCCAGATCGATTCTGCTGTCGGGCTCTCACTAGTCGGTGGGTTTAGGTTGATCTCTGGAGAGGCTGGCAAGGTAACATGGCGTTGGAGTGCCCCAGATCGATTCCTCTACCGGGATCTCACTAGCCGGTGGGTTCAGGTTGATCTTTGGAGAGGCTCGCAAGGTAACATGGTGCTGGAATGCCCCAGATCGATTCCGTTGTCGGGCTCTCACTAGCCGGTGGGTTCAGGTTGATCTCTGGAGAGGCTGGCAAGGTAACATGGCGCTGGAGTGCCCCAGATCGATTCCGTTGTCGGACTCTCACTAGCCGGTGGGTTCAGGTTGATCTCTGGATAGGCTGGTAGGGTAATTGGGTGACAACTCAGGAATTCCACAGTCGGGCTTCCACTAGCCGGCAAGACCAGCGAGCCCTTCAAGGGGGCGAGGAAAGGTGGTGCTCGCCTAGCGGGGCATCGGCAGAACGAATCTCCGGTAAGGCCTCTCGCGGAGGAGGACCTCGCTCGCGAGCGTCTAAGTAAGGGCGAATGGCGGTAAACTCAAACTAGCGAGCCAGTGTGGCCCACGGGCATGAGAGAATCAAAGCGAACGGTTAAGCCATGCGGTGCACGGAAAGTATAAGTAGATCTTTGTTCGCGATTCCTGACGACGAGCGAGCCAGGTCTGGTGCAAAAGTCCCGGAGAGGAAAAACTTAAGTAAAAATGGGGACGAGCGCAATAAGAAAGACGAGCGAGTCAAAACGATGCGCGAACCTAAAGCTACAAGATAAGCGATATGCGAGCACATTACAGCAAGACAAGAAAGGCAAGGGAAAGTACTGTGCAAAAAATTTCATTTCATTCCACAAGTATTCTATTACAAACAGCGGCTTTTTCGCCGTCAAAAATAAGAAACAAAAATACTTAGGTTCAGGAGTCGCCTGCAGACGGCTCGCTCCCGCTATCTGCCGACTCAGCGATCGGCTCGAACAGCTCCGGGGCCACTTCCTCAACGGTCAGCCGCGCTGCCTCGGCGGAGAGAAGGCTAGCCCTCTGAAGAGTGCGGAAGATGTGCCTCACCGCCGCGGCCGCGGTCTTTTGCATCACCTCCTCCTCCGCACGCGACTGTTTCTTCAAAGTCCTGGGGCTGCGAGGAGGGGGGAAGGGCCGCCCGGGCCAACTCCTAGTTGAGAGCCTTCAACCCAGCGACTTCCTTCTCCAGGTCGGAGGTGCGAGCGAGAAGCTGGCTGGCGGTCTCGGCATCCTGCAAGAGAGTATTAGCGAAGGGTATGGATAGCAAGAGAGGTAAGTGATTAGCTGGCAAACTTACCATTCCGCCCTGGAGGCTGGCGATGAGGCCATCCGCGATGTCCTGCTTCTCCCTGAGGATTGTGATCTCCTCCGCCGCGGCCTTCAGCTCGCGTTGAAGACCTTCCGAGCCCGGTTTTCCTTTAAGGCTCGCAATTTCGTCCTTCGCGGCCTTCAGGTCGCGCTTGAGTTCATCCAAATTCTTCTCCGACTGGAGGCATCGCCGACCCGTCATGTGGGCGAGCTCCAGGCTGCGGAGCTGGGCTCGCGCACTCTCATATGCGAGCATCCTGGACGACAGGATGTCGAACTCGGCAGCATCCTCCCGACTGTAAAGCCCGAAGGAAAGGCCGAAGGAATGGCCCCCGACGTTATCCTGCTCCACCCAGGAGGGGAGGAAGGTTGATAGGGAGACCCTGTTGGCCTCGGCATCCCAGTACAGTAGAGGCTCGCCAGCCTCATCTCGATGCCTCGCGCCGAGGCCGAAATTTCGATGGACTGACAGGCCGGGCACGTCCGACGCATCGGTGGCCCCTGCAACGACCTCGCCGGTCTCCTTATTGGCGGGCAGGCCCGCCGGGGGATCGGCTCCTGGCAGGTCCTCCGCGACCCCTGTCCCTTTGACCAGGGGCGGGGTCTTCTTCTGCTTCTTTGGCGGGGGCGGCGCAGAAAGCGATCCGCGGCTCGCAAGCGCGGGCCGCTTCTTGGGAGGAGGCGCGGAGGTGCTGGGAAGCTCCCGGCACGCAGCGGCAGCGGAGGTGGAGAGCTGGAGGCCGGAAGAGATAGTCCCGGCTGTCACGACCCGTCTCGACAAGAGTCAGAGTGCGCTTCGGGGCGAATCGTGATGTCACGGGCATGGGCGAAAAGAAATCCATGCTTGTAAAGGCGGAAGCAGAAGTACTACAAATAGTTTTAAAAATAGTTACTTTTACGTAAAACGGATGGATTTATTGCGGAAGCTTTAAAACACACAAAAAGTAAAGAAATATGCAAGCATAATGTGAAAAACACCATTTTGAAATTTGCAATACAGATGCAAGTAATATAGACCTCCGGGAGGGTGAACATGCATTGATACAAAATGATAGTACATATAATAGCCTAACAGTTGTCCTTGATACAGGAGAAAATGGCTAACCATAATCATTACATAATATGAAATAACTGGCAGTAAAGGAAATACAACATGGAACCTGACACAGCAACTAACAAAAAGAAACCTCCAGGGAAGCAGGAACAGGGTGCAGAGCAGGCTCAGGTACCACGGGGCGCAGTCACGGACGCTAAGGCAAATTCCAAAGAAAACAAGGAAAAAGCCTCAGAACTATGATACATGTAGTTAAAGCAAGGTAAATAACAAAGCTAGCAAGACAGGTAAATACAAGAAATGCAGAAACAGAACCGAAACATTAATCTACTCCGGAGTATAAAAGTCTAAGTAATAATAACATAAGTTGAGACAATTGAAAGTGCAGGTGTTTTGTTTGATGCACATGATTCATGATTCAGACAGATTCAGACAGATTCAAGTACGGATTCAGAAGATTCAGAAATTTAAACTCGCTATGACCGGTCCTTTGTTCCCATTAGGGATTCAAGAGGGAACCCAAGTCAAGGAGTTGCATCAATTAAACCCTACCTTTCAATGTTAACTTACGTTATTAATGACTTAGATGCAGAATTACATGAGTTCAAGCACACTGAGGCAAGTAATCAAATCGAGGATTCAGGTATCTGACAGTGAAGTCATAAGTAAAATCATGAGTTTGCAAGTGAGAAGTTTCTCTACTTGCCTTAAGGCTGAAATTGACGGTGGCGGCTAAGGGCGCAACCAAATTAACAATTTCAATTCGACCTGATTAAGCACAAACATGAATGAAAATTGCATTAAACAGGTGACACCACATGAGCATGTGCGTTTTAAATTGCAAATTAGACAGATGCGAGATAGCGAAGAAAACCATACCTCCCTCGAAGACGAGGGGAGAGAGGATTACACGGAGGAACCAGAGATTTGGCGGCGCTTTAGTCTAGGGAAACCCTAAATCGGAAGGGTCTTCAAGAGATTCCGCCAATTGAATCGAGGAGCGGCACCGGAAATCGAGGACAAGACACAGTTAGACGATTACAGGAGGGCAAAAATCTGAAATCACAACTTGAATGTAAATCGGAGCACGAATAAATCGTTAGGGTTTATGAAAATTCTGAAATCAAGGGTTTGGGGGGGAGAATCTTACCAATAGGAACCAAATCCGAGTCCCAAATCCGAGGATGGGATTCGAGCAAAGCCCTAGGGCGAAATCGGAGCCCAACGAGGAGAGGGAGGCTGTCGGCCCTCTTGGAGGAGAAGAAACTGACGGTCAGAGGAAGAGGAAGAGAGCAACTGGCCGGCCCCTTGAAGGATTTGGGGTTGCCTACTGCCGATCCTTGGAGGAGGAGCAGTCGGCTGCTGGAGGGGAGAAGGCTGCCGCTGAGGCTGCCGGCTAGGGCAGGAGGAGGCGCAGGGGGCGTCGACGGGAGGAGCAGGAGCGGCGGCGCCTTGCGTGCGGGAGACGGAAACAGGGCGAGCGCAGCGGGAGCCCTAACCGAGCTGGGTCGGGATCGGGAGACAGGGGGGTGCAGTTTGCGGGAATTAGAATAAGAGGGGGGGCTGCTGCTCGGGATTTAAGGGGAATAATCTTTGTTTTAATATTATTATTATTATTATTATTATTATTATTATTTTCATCATTTTTTTTAGGGTTGTTACACCGGCCCTCGCATGGGGGGGTGGACTGGAAGGTCTCGCTCCCCTGCAAGTAAACAGCGAACCAAGGTTAGAAAAAGAAAAAGCAGAACAGGCTAAGGGAGAGAACGCGAGTCGAACCTGCTCCGGGAGGCACGTGGAGTAGCGAGTCGACGTTGCGTCGAAGGTAGGCGACCTTGATGTTCATGGTCGAGAGGTATTTGAAGAGCGCGGCTTCGTGGCCGCCGAGCGCGGGGGGACGGTGTGTTGGGTCATCGCGCTGGACGGGCGTGAAGGGGATGTTGCCGAAGGGCCCCTTCACGAGAACGAATTTCTGAGCCCAGTAGTGGCTCTTGTTGACGGTCTCGCAGACCTTCGCGTGCGGGCTCGCGAAGTAAGCGGTCCCGTCCTTGTAGGCCCGGAAGGAGAACAGCTTGCGGAAGACCGGCAAGCTGAACTCAATCCGCTCCTCCCTCAGGTAGCAGGCGAATGCTACCATGACGGAGACCGAATTGGGGGTCATCTGACCCGGGATCACACCGTAGTACTTGAGTATCTGGTAGGATTCGCAGCGAATGGTTAGAAATTGTATGCGAGTATAAAGAAATAGAATGAAAATACGAGCGAACACCTGGCTGATCTCTGGCCAGATGGGGAGCCGCAGGCCGACGTCGAAGTGAGCCGCCGGGATAGCGAGCTCGTCCGAGTAGAGGGTGTTAATCGCCTCCGTCTTCGCAGGATGTCGGGCCGAGAATCCTAGCGAGATGTAGTTCGCCACGACGTTGTGGTACTCGCCCTCGGTAAGCGAGCAGGTAAAGAAGGAATGATCACAGAAGGTCCAGGCGCACTTGGCCCGGCCCTCGGCACCACCTCCATCGCCACCCATTAGTATTTCCTCGGAAGAGATGCGAACGCGAGGGAGGGTATGCGAGCACGAGAGAACGGAGGGGCAGAGGGTCAGGAGCGATAAATGCGTTGGTTGGATCTGAACTTTAAACCTATTTATAGAAAACTAAAGGCGGCGGGGAGGAATCGAAGCGTCAGGGGGTGCGGTTAGCGGAACCTCGCCGCGACGCGCCTTGGTATATGGGTCATTACTCTCACCCGCCGCAGCAACGCAGTAACGCCGGCTCGCCGTAAGTAAAGCGAGCACAAATCAAGTAATGCGAGTCCCGTATGGGTCGCATGCCGGAGCAGTAAGAAATAAAAGGTGAGAAATAAGCGAGCGCGACACTAGCCGTATTTTCAAAGCACAAATAAATAAGGAAAGCCCAAGGGCGAGCGAGAAATATCCAAATAACAATAATAATAGTTCACAGATTGTCTTTTAGAATACAACAAATTATTTCACCGTGAGGATGCGAGTGTGTGCGGGATCAATACTTGATCCATCTTCATCAGCCTCGCACCCCCGAGCTTGGCGGTATCCTGGGATAATGATATGCGCGGACAGCACGGAGCTCGCACTGTATCAAGCGAACTTGATCGTCCACCTGCGAAAGGTGCACCCCCGAGGAGGTGACTTCCTCGCGAGTGTCCAGCAGCAGCTTGGCGCGGAGCCGCGCATAATCATCCTCAAAGACGGCGAGCCGCGCATAATCATCCTTAAAGACCGCTCAGGATTGGTGGTATTTATAGCTTTTGGGATAGGACCCACCAGAAGATTCCTGCCAAGTCAGCATCCGTCCGGCGAACACCAAGAGTTGGATATTTCTTCGCGAGCTTAGACTAATCTCGCAAAGAGCGGGGATTGTGTACAACCCCGTGTTCGCCGAAGGGTAAGATAGAGAATCAGGTATCGGCAAAGCAGGCAGAGGCGAGGCGAGCCATGGTTCGCCGCCACGTACAGGTGAAGGCAAGGCCTCTACGAGGCGAGCCAAATCCGTCTCCTTGCTAGGAGCGCAGCGTGAAGGCGAAGCAAGAGGGGGCTCGGCGCTTCTGGGGTGCATTTAGCAATGGATAGGAGAGTAAGGGCTCGCCTCCTCGCGCGAGCGAGTCAGACTGGCGTGTATGGTGCCAGGGGGCTAGCGAGTGATGCCCTCACGGGCCGCTCACAGAGAGGGATCTCGCGGACCTCGCTCGCGGAGAGACTGGCGAATGGCGTCTTCATGGTCCACTCGCCCAGTAAGGGTCGGGAGAAATTTACCCAAATGCCCTTGGTGGGCTGCCAATAGCCTTTCAGAACAACGGGATTTGGCTGTTAGCAGACCAGTTTGGGGTGCGGTTAGTAAAACCAAAAGGCGGAGTCACGCTATTGGCAGACCAAGAGAGAAAAACTATATATAGACCCTAAAGGCACCTTTGGAGAAGATCCACTACTTTTGGCTTCTTCCTCCTTAGGACATTCTTGGTCAGCTCTTTAGGCTCTCCAAGGTGCCCGGCTTCAGGTTTGGCTTAGGAGGAGAAGCGCTCTAGAGATCTTTCGGGTGTGTGGTGAGACCTTCACGTTGTTGCCAAGGGTCTGTGTTAGTGTTGAATCTTCGGTCAGATTCCTCCGTGGGATCAGTAAGTGCGAGCTACACCCGTCTTGGGGTCCGAACTCCTCGTTGGGCCGAATCTTGGTTCCAACATTCAGTCTCTCGGCGCAAAACTCCTCCAACATCGGCCCTTCTCTGCTGACCTTGCAACTCAGCAAAATATTTTCAAGAACTCATTTTGATTTACTATCTTCTTCGTCTTACAGATACCTACGAGATGATCCGCCAACATATCTTGGGAGAACCTGACACTCCCACCTTGGATGTCGTTGTCGCTCGCATCTTTGTTGTTACTAACCTTCTCCAACGAACACCGAGTGTGTCCCTTCCGTCATCCAACAACTTTACGCATGTAGCCGGTTGTGGAGGGCATATCGGGGGTCGTGGGGGACCCTGACCTCTTTGTTATCATTGTGGTCGGCTTGGTCATCTTGTCGAGAGATGCTTTCTGAAGCATCCTCACCTCCGTCCTCAAAGTCATGGCAGTGTCCTTGCGTCTGAACCTTCTTCCTCACTTCATCCCGCCACCAGAGTCCGGACGCTAGTTCTCTTCAGCGGATATTGAGGCTCTCATCAATGCATCCAAGTAATCTGCCTCAATTATCACTTCGTCAGGTAGCGCGCATGTTGCTACTCAGGGTAAATGACTCATCGACCCGGGTGCTACTAATCATATGATTGGAAACCCTCTTGTCTTCTCTCACCTCGAGAGACATAACCGGCTACCTCCGGTCTTTGTGGTTGATGGTTCTCTTGCTCCAGTTTGTGGTTGATGTCTCTCCTGCTCCAGTTTATGGATGATGGCTCTCCTACTCCAGTTTGTGGCTCTGGAATTGTGACCACCGCCTTTCCTCCAGTTGGGCGACTCTATTTGTCCTCAATTTTCCTTGCAATTTGTTGTTTGTCAATACTCTCTCACAACAATTGCAATGATCTATCTCATTTTCTCCTACTGCTTATTATTTTCAGGACCTTCACTCGCAGAGGACGATTGCCATTGGGACTGAACGCGACGATCTTCCCATTTTCTCTGCATCTGTCATCTCCACTTCTATACTCCAATGGCATCGTCGTCTTGATCATCCACCGTTGTGTCTCCTCCACCAGCTCATGCCCTCTTACAAAGCCGACTCCACTATAGAATGTGAGGCTTGTCAATATGGCAAGCATCATCGTACTTCTTTTCTTGCTAAGCTATGTAAAAGTTCTATTCGTTCTTTTGACCTTGTTCATTCGGACATTTTGGGTCTTACTCACACCAACTCTGTTGGTAGAGATAGTCTATACTTTGTAATTTTTATTGATGATTTCACTAAATGTACTTGGGTGTATCTTTTAAAGGAACGTTCTGAACTTTTTTCTTTCTCAAAATTTTATAATGGAATTAGCACTCAATTTGGTATGTCGCTCAAAATTATTTGAACCGATAATGCGAAAGAATACATGAGTCGGCACTTCTTATCTTTCTGCACCTCCAATGATGTTATTTATCAAACTAGTTGTGTGCATACATCCCAACAAAATGGGGTGACCGAAAGAAAAAATTGGCATCTCATCGATGTTACTCGGACACTATTTTGTCAAATGAATGTTCTCTGCTCCTATTGGGGTCATGTAGTTCTCATTTCTTGTTTTCTAATTAAATGTTTACCTTCTTTTATCCTTCAGGGTAAGACCCCTTTCTCGCTTTTATATCCAACCGGTATACTTTTTCCTCTCACCCCGCGTGTGTTTGGTTGTACTGCTTTCATCCACACTTTTGCATCTTGCGATAAACTCCGCTCGTGCCACCAAATGTATTTTCGTGGGGTACTCTCCAACTCAGAAGGGATATCGTTGTTTCGACCCTATCTCCAAACGTCAATATGTCAGTTGGCGTAACCTTTTTTGAGTTTACCCCTTATTTTTTCAAGGACGGAAGATCTCTTACTCTCGAAACCTCTCATCTCTCTACCACCTCTCATCCTTCCACCTCTGCTTTGTCATCCCTATCATTCATGCTCCCTCCCCAGATATCCCGCACACGACACCAACTCCTGTACGTGTTTCTCCAATTTCACCATTTTCATATCATTATCGTCGATTTCCTGCTTCACCGCATGTTCTTGCTCCTTTTACTCCTGAGTCCCCGCTGACAGCTCTCAGGCTAGCGCTCTCCTCTTCGGAAGGTTACCACACTTCAGTAGACTCGGACTTGGATCTTCTCATTGCTTTGCGCAAAGGGGTAAGGGGGCACACAACATCCTCTTGTTAATGTTGTCTCATATGCCCATCTCGGTCCTTCATGCTGCAAGCTTGCATGGGATTTCTCTACCATTATCATTCCTATTATATATGAGGAAGCTCTTCATATACCTTGCTAGAAAGCAGTCATGGATAGGAAATCTTTGTCTTACAATCATGGGGTATCTGAACTTTTGCCCCTACTCTGTGTAGGGGAGATATTATTGGTTGTCATTGGGTCTTCGTCATCAAGTTTCTCCCAGAAGGCATTGTGGATCAATACAAGGCTCGTCTTGTGCCAAGGAGTTCATCCAGACATATGGTGTTGATTTCTTTGACACCTTCTCTCTGGTTGCCTGTATTAGTACTATCTAGGTCCTCTTCTTCGTTGTTGTCAACATGAATTGACAAATGTCTTAGTTTGGTGTCAATAATCTCTTCCTCTATGATGACTTACAAAAAAATTCTATATGGAGCAACATCCCGGTTATGTTGCTCAGGGGGAAGTCTCAGGTGTGTAAGCTTCGGAAGGCCATCTATGGTCTCAAATAAATCCCTCGCACATGGTTTGACAAATTCAGTCAGGTCGCCTCTACCATTTTTTTCTCCATAAGCAATGATTATCACTCTCTTTATATGGAAAACCAATCATGGTCTGATCATTCTCACTGTCTACATTGACGACATTCTTCTTGCCGGAAATGGCTCCTGGAATAGAAAAAACAAAGAAACATCTGCAGGAGCATTTTGTTACCAAAGATATGGGTCCTTCACGATACTTTTTGGGAATAAAAATTGCGAGATGCAATAACTCCATAATTCTTTCCTAACGCAAGTATGCTCTAGATCTACTTAATGAAGTCGGTCTTCTTGGAGTGAAACTTGCTCGGAATCTCATGCATATGGGCACTGACAAACTTTGGAATGAGACATCTCCTCTCCTATAAGATATTACTCGATACAGGCGTTTTGTTGGTAAACTCATTTATCTTATCGTAACCAGGCCTGGCATATCATATGATGTGGGGAGAGTCAGTCAATTCATGCAGGCCCCCAGAGAGTGTCATCTGTAAGTTGCTTTAAAAATATTTGAATACATCAAATGGTTTCTAGGAAAAGGATTGTTGTTTCAAATAAACAATCATTTACGCGTTAAAGCTTACTCTGATTATAGCTATTCATATGATGAAGGAAATCGAAAATCCACTTCTAGATTCTGCACATATCTCGGAGGAAATTTGGTCACATGGAAAAGCAAGATGTCACAACCCGGTCCGGAGAGCTCGAATGAATGAGGCGGGAACGAAGGTGCGAGTTAGGGGACCGACGGAAGCAGGCATTTTTTTCAGCATCTAAGCTTAATGCCTACTAATTTCTCTTAGCATATATCTTGGCTTTTATCTTAGTGTTTCATATTCTTACCTGCAGTGCTTCTTTAACTATTTAACTTCTTGATTCAATAGCACACAAGCATTACTTCTCATATTACTCAGCATAAGACACATTATTTATTTTGCTGTGGTTTACTTACGAGTTGCATTAGAATTCATTCGACTATTGAACCTTTCATCTCGATTAGTTAATCAGTTGGCAATTCGTTACTCATCTTGCATGTTATCACCAGGCTCACGCTCATACTGGTTTTATATGTACCTTCCTTATTAATCATGCAATAAGGTTAGGACTAATCACATACTTGTATTCAGGTTATTCTTCATAGCCAGTACTTTACAATCATCTTATTTCACCTAAAGTGCCTCCTTACTTCTCACTCTTATTATAATACCTATGAAATTTAGCGCTTTTATGCTTCCTTACCTATCCTTTATTTCACTCCCTGAGCATTTGCATAGCAATCATAATCTTCTTAATTATCAATTTTGTCTATCCTCATTCAATTCCTATACATAGCTTATAGTTTATTCTTTGTTAAAAGAATGATCATTAACACATCTTTTAGCTTTTAATTTCATATTTCTTTTTCTGATTGGTAATAATACACTTTACTTATACAGTCATTCATTCATCTAGTTATTATCTACACAGGTTTCTTTCTTTTATTACAACTCTTTACACGGTTGTCTTTGCATTATAGGTTTCTTATGCAATTGTCATCATAGCTAAAGACTCTTAATTTCAAGTTTTTCATTTTAGGATTTGAGCTAGCCTAACATTTATGTTAAGACGAAGAGGAGAGACGTACCTTAGGGTTCTGTCCGTCTTCGCACGCGATTAACCTATCTCCAGCAATCCAACAATCATTTATATCTCCAAGGAAAACCCGCCGGGCTTAGGCTTAGCCACTCTTATCCTCACCACCCGGTGAGGGGGTTACTTGACATTTAACACCCCCCCTCAAGCTAACCCCATAAGCATCGAGCATTCCGAGCTTAAGGGAGTAAGAATGAAGGGATTTGCCAGAGACCGCTTTAGTAAGCATGTCAGACAGTTGATCTTCAGAGGGCACAAACACCATAGTCATAGTTTGATCCTGAATTTTGTCCCGCACAAAATGGCAATCAATTTCAATATGCTTTGTTCTCTCGTGAAAGACAGGATTGTTAGATATATGAATTGCAGCTTGATTATCACAATGAAGTTGCATAGCCTCAATGACAGGAAATCTCATTTCCCCCAAGATAGATTTAACCCAAACCAGTTCACACGCAGTAACAGCAATGGCACGGTACTCTGCTTCAATGTTGGAACGAGCCACAACATTTTGTTTTTTACTTTTCCAGGAAATAAGGTTGCCACCAACAAAGATGGTATATCCACTAGTAGATCTTCTGTCCACGGAAGAGCCTGCCCAATCAGCATCACAGTACCCGTGGACCTTAAGATGACCATGATTTTGATAGATAATGCCTTTTCCAGGGTCCTTTTTTAAATACTTGAGAATCCGCAGAACAGCTTGATAGTGATGAACTTTAGGGTTGTGCATGAATTGACTAACCAATCCAACAGCGAAGGAGATATCAGGTCTGGTGATTGTCAAATAAATTAATTTCCCCACAATTCGTTGAAAATCAGACTTCCTCTCAAGATCTGGAGAGGTCTCCTTATGAATGTCATAACCGGGGTCCACAGGACTATCCACAGGTTTGACTCCCAAATATCCAACATCATTGAGAAGGTCCAAGACATATTTCCGCTGGGAGATCATAATCTTCCCGGCAGAACGCGCAATTTCAATCCCAAGAAAGTACCGAAGGAGACCCAAATCCTTTATTTCAAAAGCGGACGCTAATTCCTCCTTAACCCGAGTAATGTGGAGGTCATCCGTTCCTGTAATAATGATATCATCCACATAGACTACAAGAATAGTAGTGCATTCCTCCCCTTTGTAGACAAAGACAGAATGATCTGAAGTACAGCGATTGAAATTCAGATGAACAAGTTTATCACTTAGCTTGGCAAACCAGGCACGTGGAGACTGTTTGAGGCCATATAGGGCTTTCTTGAGGCGACACACATGTCCTTTAGGAACATCCATACCAGGAGGTGGAGTCATATAGATTTCTTCCTCCAATTCACCATGAAGGAAAGCATTTTTAACATCGAGTTGATGTAGAGTCCAAGACTTATGAGCAGCAATAGATAGGAGTATTCTGACTGAGTTCAATTTAGCAACTGGAGCAAAGGTCTCTTGGAAGTCTACACCATCAACCTGAGTAAAACCTTTAGCTACCAATCTCGCTTTGTACCTATCAAGAGTTCCATCTTGTAGAAATTTAGTAGTATAAATCCATTTGCATCCGACTAGATGGCGCCCATGAGGAATAGGAACAATTTCCCAAGTCTTTTGACGTTAGAGAGCGTTCATCTCCTCCTCCATAGCCTTTACCCGGTGGAAATTTGAGCTAGCCTCTAAAAAACTGTTAGGAATAGGGATAGAGGAAACAGAAGCAAGATATATTTGTAATGAGTGAGAGATAGAGTGATACCCAACATACTTATCCATAGGATATCTAGTACGACCACTCTGAATTTGAAGAGCAGAAGGGATCTCTGAAGTGGTGTTGTAGCTTGGATCTGGCGGAGTGGTGGTAGGTGGTGGAGCATGAGTGTGACATTCTTGTCCAGTCTTGATGTTTTTCCTTCTTTGATATACTTGAAGATCCCCTTTTCTTCTGTAAACTCGAAGATCACTCGTTGGGGTTTCCTTTATAACAGGAATATCAACACTTTCTGGAGCAGTCACATCGACAAGAACAGGAAGAGGTGGCAACATGTCACTTTCTTCTTTGCTTTCCTTCTGAAACGTGATGAGTTTGCCCTCATTGGAATAATAAGGAGTGTTCTCGAAAAAAGTAACATCTTTTGATATAAACCTTCTCCGGAGAGTAGGAGAATAACACTTATATCCCTTTTGGTTGGCAGCATATCCCACAAAAACACATTTTATTGATTGAGGCCCTAATTTGTCCTTATGAGGCCCCACGATGTGAACAAAGGCGACGCACCCAAACACCTTAGGAGGAAGGTTGAATAGAGGCATATTTGGGCAGAGAATCTGTAGGGGGTACTTTCCTCCCAAAGTACCGGTAGCCATCCTATTAATAAGATAGACGGATGTGAGAACTCCTTCATCCCATAGCCCCTTAGGGACGAACATCTCTTGCAACAAGCATCGAGTGATCTCCAAGATATGACGATTCTTTCTTTCGGCAACCCCATTCTGTTGAGGAGTCCCCGGACAGGAAGATTGGAAAATAATCCCATGATCTCTCAGAAATAGCTGAAGGTCACTGCATGTATATTCGTCTCCATTGTCACTCCTAAGAATTTTAATTTCAGTTCCAAATTGAGTCTGCACATAATGATAGAACAACTGAAATATTTTTGAGACTTCATCCTTCTTTTTCATGAGGTACACCCAGGTAAAGCGTGAGTGATCATCAATAAAAGAAACAAAATATTGAAAACCATTCACAGAACAAATAGGAGATGTCCAGACATCGGAATGTATCAAATCAAAACATTTCAAACTTCGACTCAAACTAGGAGCATAGTTGGTCCTACAATGCTTTGAAAATTCACAGGACTGACAATCAAAAGTAACAGTTTTAACATTAAGCAAATGCGGAAAAATAGCTTTCAAGGTCTTCAAACTAGCATGCCCAAATCTCTTGTGCCACAGCCTCAACTGATCCTGGTCGGTAATTTTCTGAGAACTAAGAGCCTGACAGTTGTCCATGACATACACTCCACCTGACTCATGTCCACCACCAATCGTCTTCCCACTCGCCAGATCCTGAAACACACAATGAGAGGAGAAAAAGGTGATAGAGCAGTTAAGTTGTTTAGTTAAACTGCTAACAGACAAGAGATTCGTAGGAAATGAGGGAACAATAATCACAGACTTGAGAGAGACAGAGGGAGAAAGATGAATAACCCCTTTACCAGTCACAGACGCCGAGGATCCATCAGCGAGTTTCACACTGCCAGAGGTAGGAAAAATAGAGGAGACTCCCATAGAAGATCCGGTCATGTGATCGGAAGCCCCCGAGTCAATAATCCAAGGGGTGGATAGTTCTTTAGAGGACACAATAGTAGAGCGAACATGAGCAGCCGTACCTGCCAAATCACCAGCAGAGTTGGCTTTCAGAGCCTTGAGTTCTCTAATCAAACTCTCGTTTTCTGCCTGAAGATACCCAGAATTATCAAGGTGGCCATACATAGCAGTAGGAGGCCTCACATATTTCCCATCAGAACCCCAAATCCATCCTGGAGGGATTAAATGAGGATGAAGATCTCAACATTTCTCTTTCCCATGGCCTTTCTTCCCACAGTGAGGGCACTTCATTTTACTCTTGTCTTCTTGCCTCATATTTCTAGGATGCCATTTCTTTTGTTCAGCAGCAAGGGCAGACACCTCATGACCCACATGAGTACCTGAACGAAGGGAGTTTATACGACTAGCTTCTCCCCTAGTATAGTGAGCCACAGTCTCTAGATCAGGCACAGAATCACGTCCCAACATCTGAACCCTCTGGAATTCAAGTTCAGGAGGGAGACCAGAGAGCATCTCAAATACCCTCTGTTGCATGAGTTCAGTCTTTTAGTCTTCAATAGTCTGAATAGCATAATACTGATCAATTTCAGCCCACTTATGGGTCAACTTGCCATAATATTCTTCGAAGTCCCCCATTCCAGTCATGTGGATCTGTTCAGTTTGGAGTTGATATATTCTCACTAAGTCCTTCTTTTTTGAGTAATTTCGTTCGATCTGTTCCCACATTTCTTTTGCAGTTTCACAGAATAGAAAGTGGCTTGCAATCTTGGGTTCCATAGAATTGACAAGTCAATTAATCACTGTGAGATTCTCACCTTCCCATTCCTCGTATTTGGGATCGGTCTTGTTTGGAGCCGGCTTGGATCCTGTGAGAAAACCCAGTCTTCGACGGCTCCCAATGAAAATCCTCATGGACTGAGCCCATAGAAGGTAATTCCTTCCATTGAGTTTAATGTGAGTAACACCTTGACTGAAGTCCATGTTAGGACTCCCTCCACTGTAGTGTCTGGGTTGGTTAACGGCCCCTTCAGAGGCATTTGCACTTTTCAAGTTGTCATCCATACGGGCACACAAGCCGGAGGACCTTCAGGAAGCAGACGGAATACCAGCAGCAGCAGGAGGAGGACCTTCAGGTCAGAACCACGGCAGCAGGACAACGGCAGGAGCAGGACCTTCAAGTCACGGCAGCGGCAGCAGCAGCAGAACAAAGGGAAGCAGAGGACCTTCAGGACAGAACCACGGCAGCAGGACAGCAGCAGGGCCGGACCTTCAGGTCACGGCAGCGACAGCAGCAGCAGAATCACGGCAGAAGCAGGACGCGGCGGCAGCAGCAGAAACACGGCAGAAGCAGGACGCGGCGGCAGGACGAGGCTCCAGAACGACGACAGGACACAGCGCCGACGATCACAGGCGGGATCGCGTCAATGGATCGCGGCTCGAGCGACGACGGAATCGGCAGCAGGAACGACCGACGGGACTGGCACGACGAGCCTTCAGGTCGACGGGAAGAACCGCTCTGATACCATGTTAAGACGAAGAGGAGAGACGTACCTTAGGGTTCTGTCCGTCTTCGCACGCGATTAACCTATCTCCAGCAATCCGACAATCATTTATATCTCCAAGGAAAACCCGCCGGGCTTAGGCTTAGCCACTCTTATCCTCACCGCCCGATGAGGGGGTTACTTGACATTTAACAATTTAATCTCTCTTATTTCTATTTTTATTCGTCATTTAAACTTTCCTAATCTATATTTTAATAGATCATCACCCATTTCATCCTAACCTAGTATTAAGTTTTGTTTTATGTTATTCAGTAGATCACATATACTCCTAGGTTAACCAAAATCCTTCCATTTAATCTATATTTTGCATTTGTGACATCCATCAAAATACTTACGTGTTTGATAACGTGTAAACATTTCATAAGTATCTGTATACCATAATTATGAAATTTGCTTTCTTTCTTCTTTTTATCTTAATTAATTATATTCGTCGATGCACTATTTAATTTATATGGACGATTGCTAATCAAAATGAAGGTCAAAATGTTTATGAGTATCACAATCATTAAACATTTCTAATTATTTTAGTTAAAACCTTCTTAGCCATAGTTTATTGGTATATCATACATAACCATAAATACTTATGAATCAAAGAATATCATAACCGTGTATCAAAAGCATAAAGGAATCAAAATATTACCATGTATACCTTCACCTTTACCTTTATTTGTCCCATCCATACACTTGTCATGTTCATCATATTGCGAAGATACTAGAAATTTGTGATGATCATCTGCCGTTTCTGTGTTCCTGTCACCTGCGCTCATTAAATTCATCAGAACATTATAGAAAATAGAAATACCTAGCAATGACAAGTTTAGTGAAGTA
Source organism: Dactylorhiza incarnata (assembly GCA_033032865.1). NCBI lineage: Eukaryota > Viridiplantae > Streptophyta > Magnoliopsida > Asparagales > Orchidaceae > Dactylorhiza > Dactylorhiza incarnata. Next base: position 2,280,491 of record JAWHQI010000260.1, read on the forward strand.
TCCAGGTGGGAAGTGGTGTCCGGACTCCCCGTTTTGGGTTGAGGTAGTTTTTCCACAACCGCCGCCTACGTACTTCGTCTCCTAGCTATATGGATTCAAACCCACATAGTTCTAATTGTGTATCGCACAGGTTTCCTTTTCAGGCTATCCTCGATGCGGGTTGCCTCGTAGGCCATCCAATTTACTCGAGAAGGCACATTTAATCCCATAAAGGCACTTTCATCCCTCATAAGGCACAATATTGCAATAGGCACATTTATCCTCAAGAAAATCCATACGAGGGAGAAATTTATAAACTGGTGAAGTAAAGGAAAGAAAGGAGAAAACCCCCAGTATATACATATAGCAGCGGGCTCACAAATTGCATTAGGCAGCAGGGTGCTACTCATAATTGGCCGGCCAAAAGCAACATCAGTTAGCCAATAAATCCTCAATCCAACATCTTCATTTCACCCTAAACTTATTTATCATAGACATTTGGAGAAGGAAAGAGAAGAGAGAGGTTTGGCACCTCCAGGCCGAACCGACAGCCGCCTCCGAGGCACCACCCGACCTCCACCGCATCCTCGACGAGTTCTCCGGCGTGTTCACACCTCCAGCGAGCTTACCCCCGGTGCAGGCTACGGACCATGTCATTCCGTTGCGGCCCCACACCTCGGTCGTCTCCATCAGACCCTACCGCTATGGGCACGTTCAGAAGGACGAGATCGAACGCTTGGTGCGGGAGATGCTCATGGGTGGCCTCACCGCCCCAGCGCGAGCCCTTTCTCCAGCCCGGTCCTCCTCGTGCGCAAGAAAGACAGGAGTTGGCACTTCTGTGTCGATTACCGATAATTGAGCAAGGCCACGATCCCGGACAAATATCCTATTCTGGTCATTCAGGAGCTTCTAGATGAGCTCCACGGCGCAGCTTTTTTCACGAAGCTTGATCTCCGGGCGGGGTATCACCAAATCCGGGTGCGGCCAGATGATGTACCAAAGACAGCGTTTCGGACGCATGACGGGCACTACGAGTTCCTGGTTATGCCCTTTGGGCTGACCAACGCCCCGGCCACCTTCCAAGCCACTATGAACGATATTTTTCTAGTGGTACTCCGACAACACGCCCTTGTTTTTTTTGATGATATTTTGGTATATATTTCATCTTGGCAGGAGCATTTATGTCATGTCTGTCGCATGCTCGAGACGATTTGCCTCCATCATCTTGTTTTCCACCACAAGAAATGCTCGTTCGGGGCGACATCCGTCAGTTACTTGGGCCACAGGATCTCGGCCCAGGGGGTGGCCATGGACGACGACAAAATCACGGCGGTTCTTAACTGGCCGACTCCCACCTCTCTTCGGGACGTCCGCGGGTTTTTGGGCCTCACCAGTTACTATCGGCGCTTCATTCGGGAGTACGACACCTTGGCTCGCCCACTCACGCAACTGCTCAAGTCTACCGAGAAGGGACCTTTCTCGTGGACTCTAGCTGCCCTGTCCACATTCACCGCCCTCAAGGCGGCTCTGGTGAATGGCCCAGTTTTGGCCATGCCCGACTTCGACCAACCCTTCATCGTCGAGTGCGATGCCTCGGGCACCAGGGTAGGTGTGGTCCTCATGCAAGGCAGTTGCCCCATCGCCTACTACAGCCGGGCGTTCTCCACCAGCATTCGTAGCCGTTTGGCTTATGAGAACGAGCTCACGGCACTTGTCCTGGCAGTGCAACACTGGCGGTCGTATCTTTTGGGCCGGCCCTTCATCGTCCGCACCGATCATCATAGCTTGCGGTATCTCCTCCAGCAGAAGATCATCACGCCAGCACAACAGATGTGGGTGGCAAAGCTCCTGGGGTACGACTTCTCCATAGAATTTCGCTCGGGGCGCACCAATCGAGCGGCGGACGCTCTATCCCGGCAAAGTCAATCCCCGGAACTCCGCGCCATTTCTCGGCCGATCTGGGAGGACGCAGCTTCCATTCAACATGACGTGGAGTTGGACCCGCACCTGGCCGCCATTCGTACGGCCCTCATCGCTGACCCGGCAAGCCACCCTCCTTACACCCTGGTGGGTGGTCGGCTCTTTTACCAGGGCCGCCTGGTGTTGTCCGCGGCCGCCGCGCCTTCTCACCGAGTTCCACGCTACACCGACCGGGGGTCAAGCTGGGGCTTTCCGCACCTACCGCCGTTTGGCGGCCTCTCTTTACTGGATGAACATGTTCAAGCAAGTCAAAGCCCACGTTGTCGCCTGCCTTCCATGCCAGAAGACGAAGTATGAGACAATGTTCCCAGGCGGGTTACTTCAGCCCCTGCCCATTCTGGAGCGTATTTGGGAGGACATCGCTATGGATTTTATCACACGCCTCCCCCGGTCCAACGGGTTCGATTGCATCCTCGTCGTAGTGGACCGCCTCTCCAAGTGCGCACACTTTATTGCGCTCCGGCATCCGTACACCGCAGCGGGAGTTGCCGGCAGTTTCATTTCCGGAGTGGTCCGACTCCATGGCTTTCCCCGCTCGATTATTAGCGATCGCGATCCCCTATTTTTGAGCAGCTTCTGGACGTCCTTGTTCCGTCTCCAGGGCACACACCTCCGCATGAGCTCTGTATACCATCCGCAAACGGATGGCCAATACGAGGTCCTAAACCGTTGCTTGGATACTTACCTTCGCTGTTTCATTGGCGAGAGATTGGGCACGTGGGCCAAGTGGCTGGGGTGGGCCGAATACTCGTGCAACACCGCCTACCACCATGCGGATGGATCCACTCCATTTGAGTCTGTCTAAGGCCGAGTTTGGCAAACCACCTCCAGGATCGGGATATCATTTTGGACAGTCTCAAGCATCACCTGCGCCGGGCCCAGGCCAGGATGGTCTCCTCCAACCGCAAGCGTCGGGATCTGTCCTTCCAAGTCGGCGAGAAGGTCTTCATCAATCTCCATCCTTAACACCAATTCACGGTCGCCCGACGCCCGTGCCCCAAACTCGCGCCTCGTTTCTTTGGACCGTTCACCGTCGTGGCCCGGATTGGGGCTGTCGCCTACCGGATCCAATTTCCCGAGGGGAGCCGCATCCACCCGGTCTTCCACGTCTCTCAGCTTCGCCGCGTCGTGGGCGATCATCCGACTCTGGACAACATTCCGGCCGATCTCGACTACTCTGACTCCGCTCCCACCTATCCGGACAGCATTTTAGAACGCCGCCACCACCCTTCCGGCGACGCGGCCCCGGAAGAAATCCTTGTGGCGTGGCAAGACTGTCCTCCGTCCGAGGCGACGTGGTTGTTGCGCAACGATTTTTGCCGTCAGTTTCCCGACTTCTGCCTTGAGGACAAAGCGAATTTTCCAGAGGGCGGCATTGTTACGGACATTCACGACGAAGAGCGTCCATGGCGGGTTTACAAGCGGCGGGAACCGCCTGGAGTGATGGCGGAGGGCGCGAAACCAAACGTTGAGGCGAATTAATATTAACTAGTTTATTATATTGGTATTTTATTTTGTTTTAGTTTGGCTATTTGGTGGAGACCAGCCCAGATCAGGTCGACGCAAAAGTGCCCGACGCCGCACCCGACCGGATCTCTACCGGCCCTGAGTGTGCATTTTATTTTGCTGTTTGCATTTCATGTACTACTCAGTATTATATTTTATTTTATGATAAAATATATATATATATATATATATATTTATATATATATATATCAAATCAACTATTAAGAAAAGAAAGTCCCGGTTCAGCCTCGTTCCCAGCCAGCCCGAACCACTGTTTATCTTCCCGCTCCTCTGCGACGTTAACGCGACACCAGGAGAAGTAGACACGTCTCCCGCCCACAATCCGAGCACGATTGGCTTCTTCCAAACCGCCAGCAACGACGAATGGCGCTCGTCGATCCAAATCCAACGGGAGTTCTTCAGCAACCGCCAGAGCAACAACCTCCACGATTCCTGGTCGTTAGTTCCGCCATCATGAGGAAGTTCCCTGCTATTTAAATGGGGGTTTAATGTCATTTGGGGGGATGGAGACGAGAGAAAAAAGAGAGTAAAGAAACGGGAAGAAGGAATGCTGTGCTTGCTTCCGTGAGAGGGATCGGACTCTTGTGAATTATTTACTGTTCCTGTTAGGAGTTCTGTAAGGGATATATTGTTATTTTTTTGATTTGTTGCTGCTGTATTTTGCTTCCGTGAGAAGATTTGGGCCGTTAAGAGTGGTTGTTCATTTTGTATTTCCTGTTAGAAATCAACAGCTGATGAGAGTTTGGCTTGGGGCTGTTGTTTTCTATATGGGAAGATGAAGAATAGTAAACTTTGATGTTACTGTGTTGTTGAACGTTAATATAATGAAGTTCATACTTCTTTGTGGTTGCTGTTGTGTGCTTCCAATAAACAGTTAAATTAATTGAGATTACGTGGAACCACTCTTGTGTGAGTAGTGAGTGAAGTTTAGTTCTTGTGTTAGAGATTACGTGGAACCACTTTCGGTGAGAGAGTGAGTGAGCTTAGGTTGTTTAGTTTGTGGCTTCCGTACATTAGCAAGCGTTAGAGATTCCGTGGAACCACTTAGTGTGAGAGTGAGCGAATTTTCTCCGTGGTGCCCGTGTGTGACAGCGACCGACTTCGGAGCGGGAGATCGAAGGTGTCGAGGAATTCCTCGCGGGATCGCCGTCAACTTCGATTGCGGAAAGACGCATCTTTCCTTGGGTAACTTGTTCCTTTCTTTTCCTTTGTGTGTGTCTACATTTTCTCTTAGGTTATTAGATTCATCGTTGGATTTTCGCTCGGATTTTGTCAGCAAACGCTACGTCGAAAATTTCAAACGGAAACGTATTTGGAGTTCACGATTTCTGTTTGCTACAACAAGGGGAACGGAACGAACGTTGCAAACTTCCTTCCCCGGATTTTTAGAATCGAATCATTTTTTAAGAAAATCCATTTTTAAAACAATATAGTATTTTTGTGCTTTATAAAAATTTAGTTGCTCAATTTCTTAAAGTCGTGTGACGCCGCTCAAATTTCAACTTTTATTTGCATGCATTTAGGGTTTCCTAGAAATAGCCGACAGACGCGCAAACCCTACGCGTCGTTCTGCATCAATTTGGTATCAGAGGGAGGTTCCGAAATTTTTCTAAATTTCGAAATCCGCCCTGCGTAGAATAGGAACCCGCATATCATTTAATTTTTCAAAAAAAAGGGGGTTTTTTAATTTTTATTCATCCATTTTAATTGTATGCGTGCATGCATCTGCGTAGTGGTAGGTTAGTGAGTATGAGTTCACCACATCACACTCCACCTGAACATCCTCCAGAGGTAAACTCAGAGATGCGTCGAGTTGAACGTGGCCAAGCGAGTCGTGTGAACGAAGGGACGGAGCCACCCCAGTGGTTTCTACCTTTCGCCCACCAAATGGCAGCGTTAACCGAGAGTGTCTATCAAGTGAGAGAAGGGTTCGAAAACCTTAGTGTTAGGATGAATAGTTTAGAAGTACCTCCTCGAGTTTCAATGCCGCCTCCAATTCGAGATGAGCATTCGATTCGTCCACAGTACGAAGCCCCTCCACACTATGGAGAGAGGTCTGCACTTAGGAGAAATCCTCTATTTGAGGAAGAGGGTCGGAATCCCATAGATAGGTTCGAGTTTGCACGCGATCAGGGTGGGAATTTTCCAAGGAATTTTCCTGAACCCCAACGAGGGTCTATATTAGGCATGCGAGATAATTATCAGGAGAGACCACATTATGACGTAGCAAGAGAGGAGCGTCCTCGAGACCATCATCGACATATACCGGCCATGCCTCGTGATGATCGCCCTAGAGATTGGCATCGACCGCCGCCCCCACGGCGTCGAGACTATCGTGATCCTTACGATGATGATTACGACTATCCTCCCCGGGATAGGCAACCGGATCTCACACGAGTGGTGAAACTTGATCCACCACTTTATGATGGTTCTATGGATCCCAAAGTCTTTTCAGATTGGGTTATTGATATTGAGACTTACTTTGACTGGTATCGTATGACGGAGGACCAAAAGGTTCAGTTTGCCAAAATGAGATTGACTGGGCGAGCGAAGATCTTTTGGATAGGCGAAGAGCGTAGTCTAGAGAGGAATGGACGCCCTCCAATTACACTTTGGCCCCACATGAAGGCCATATTAGAGGAGCAGTACATTCCCCAGCATTATCAGTCCCGTCTACGAGACGAGCTGACGTCCTTACGTCAAGGGTCCAAATCAGTTTCTGATTATTTAGCTGAGATGAAGGATCTTATGATTAGGTGCAATGTAGTAGAACACCCACGTGACACATTATCCAAATTTAAGTGTGGGCTACGATCTGAGATCCGAGATGAGTTGATTCGATATGGCCGTTATTCTCTCCCTGAGATCATATCTATTGCCATCGATATCGAGGAGCATCAGAAGAGAACCTCCCGGTTCAAATCTCAACCTAAGACGAATACTTCTTACAAGAAAGAAGAACATAAAGGTAAGGAGAGTGCGTCGAAGCCTACCTCGACCTACACCAGAGATCAGAGTAGGAAGTCCCCCATGGGAACTGTGACCCCTTCACAGATCCGATGTTATGAGTGCCAGCAGATGGGCCATATTTCGAGGGATTGTCCCAAGAGGAAAGGCACGTTAGTTATTCATGAGGTGACTGAGGAGGATGAGTATGTAGAAGAAGCTAGAGTCGAGAGGGACTCACACGTTTTGAACGACGAGGTGTACAGTACGCCTAGTGATGAGGAGATAGATCCCGGCGTTCTAGTGGTGAGATGCATGTTATCTACACCACAAGAATCAGCCGATTATTGGCGGACGAACATCTTCCAAGCCTACTTCAAGGCTGGGGAGAAAGTGTGTCGTTTAGTAGTGGATAGCGGGAGTTGTATGAATGTGATAGCTGAGACAGCTTTGGCCCGCATGGGACTCACTGCTGAGCCGCACCCATCCCCATTTCAGGTAGCTTGGGTTACCAAGACTACACTATCGGTGACTAGGAGATGTTTAGTGCCCATCACTATCGGAGCGTATTCCGATAAGATCTGGTGTGACGTTATGCCTATGGATGTGTGCCACGTATTGCTTGGGCGACCTTAGTTATACGACCGAGATGTCACCATACATGGCAGATCCAACACATGCTCCTTTCTACTGGACGGAAAAAGAGTAGTGTTGACCCCGGTGCGACCCAAAGCACCGCCATTCCGCGCGAGTAGTAGTGCGAAAGAATCTCTTCCTCCCACTGAAAGGAAGAAGACTCTTAGCATTATACGAGGTACTGAGTTCCATCGAGAGAGTTTTGACGGTGGATTTATGTATGCCTTAGTGGTTTTACAGGCATCTGATTTATCAGAGGTATATGAGTCGACTCCTATACCTGCTAGGAGACTCTTAGAGGAGTTCCAGGACCTACACCCTGACGAACTTCCGGCTGAGTTACCTCCCATGAGGTGTATTCAGCATGCGATAGACCTTGTTCCTGGAGCTTCTCTCCCTCATCTACCGCATTATCGATTGAACCCTGCCGCCCACGAGGAGCTGCAGAAGCAGATTGGAGAGTTATTAGATATAGGCTTTATTCGCCATAGCCTTAGCCCTTGTGCGGTGCCTGCCCTCCTTGCCCCGAAAAAGGATGGTACTTGGCGTATGTGCGTTGACAGTCGTGCTGTCAACAAGATCACAGTGAAATATCGATTTCCGATACCCCGACTAGATGACATGTTGGATATGTTGACTGGGGCCACGATCTTCTCTAAGATCGACCTTCGTAGTGGTTATCATCAGATCCGTATACGCGAAGGAGACGAGTGGAAGACTGCCTTCAAGTCGAAGGATGGACTTTATGAGTGGCTTGTGATGCCCTTTGGGTTGTCCAATGCCCCTAGTACTTTCGCTTGGATGATGACCCATGTCTTCAGACCTTATATTGGGAAGTTCGTAGTAGTTTATTTCGACGACATTTTGATCTATAGTCAGACCGAGAGTGAGCATTTGACTCACCTACGTACTATTTTCGAGCTCCTGCGAGCCGAGCGACTATACATCAATTTGAAGAAATGCGTTTTTATGGCTGAGTCTGTTATATTTTTGGGATATATAGTGAGCTCCGCTGGCATCACTATGGACCCCGAGAAAGTCCGAGCGATTCGTGAGTGGCCTACACTGCAGAACATTCACGATGTCCGTAGTTTTCATGGGCTAGCCACCTTTTATCGTCGATTCATTAAGAACTTCAGTTCTATTATGGCGCCAGTCACTGAGTGTACGAAGAAGGGAAATTTCCAGTGGACATCATCGGCAGCTAGAGCCTTTGAGATCATCAAGGATAAGATGTCCACTGCACCTGTTTTGAGACTCTCTGATTTTGGTCACGTGTTCGAGGTATCCTGCGATGCCTCCGGGGTTGGGATAGGAGGTGTACTTAGTCAAGAGGGTCATCCCGTTGGATTTTTTAGTGAAAAGCTTTCAGGCCCGAAGCTGAATTATTCCAACTACGAGCGCGAGTTCTATGCGATTGTGCAGACGTTGCGTCATTGGAGACATTATTTATTGCCCAAGGAGTTTGTCCTCCACTCCGATCATCAGGCGTTACGTTACATCAATTCGCAGCAAAAGTTGAACCCTCGACAGGCTAAGTGGGTATCATATTTGCAAGAGTACACCTTCGTTCTCAAGCACTGTAAGGGAACGGAGAATCGGGTTGCCGACGCCCTTAGTCGAGTCACCCTCGTATTATCACAGATGCGTACTCAGGTGATAGGATTTGAGCGTATCAAAGATGACTATTCTAGTTGTCCCGATTTTAGCGGAATTTATGATGCGATGCGCTCTGATCCCTTTCACGATGAGACAGATTACCTCATTCGAGATGAATATTTGTTTCGTGGAACCCGTCTGTGTATTCCCCGCACCTCGTTGCGAAATTTTATTGTATGGGAGTTACATGGCGGAGGCTTAGGTGGACACTTTGGACGAGATAAGACGGTAGCCTTAGTAGAGGAGCGATTCTATTGGCCCGGGATGAAGCGGGTTATTGCACAGATTGTCAGTAGCTGTCGTACTTGTCAGGTAGCGAAGGGCAATAAACAGCCCGCTGGATTATACACACCTTTACCGGTGCCCAGTATTCCTTAGGATGATGTTAGCATGGATTTTGTGCTTGGATTGCCACACACTTTTAGGAAGCATGATTCCATTCTTGTAGTGGTCGATCGGTTTTCTAAAATGGCGTATTTTATTCCCTGCAACAAAACCGACGACGCCTCTCATGTTGCCCGACTTTATTATAAAGAAGTTGTCGCGCACCGAGGGATACCTAAAACTATCGTTACCGATCGAGATGTCAAGTTCACCAGTTATTTTTGGAAGTCACTCTGGAGACTATTAGGTACTAAACTTCTATTTTCGACCGCCTATCATCCGCAGACCGACGGTCAAACTGAGGTTGTTAATAGGAGTTTAGGAAATTTACTGCGATGTTTGGTAGGAGATCACCAGGGGAATTGGGATCTAATTCTTCCCCACGCTCAATTGGCCTATAATAATTCGAAGAATAGATCTACGGGTTTATCTCCCAATGAGGTTGTTCATGGTCACACTGCACGAGTGCCGCTAGATTTAGCCCCACTACCACCCACTTTTAGGACTAGCCAGTTCGCACACGACTATGCATTGCATTTGCATGACTTGCATAAAGAAATTGAGCGGAAATTGCATAGTACTTATGATTTATACGCAACTCAAGCTAACAAGCATAAGAGAGCTATTAGTTTTAAAGTGGATGACTTGGTGATGGTTCGGCTAAATCCGGAACGGTTACCTTCGGGTACCGTAAAGAAGTTAGCTGACCGTAGAACTGGACCCTTTAGAGTGGTCAAGCGGATTGGGCAAAATGCGTATGAACTTGAGATGCCTTCCGATTGGGGTGCAAATCCGGTTTTCAACGTAGCCGATCTGACTTTATTCCACGATTACCCGCATGAATCTTTAGATCTTCCATTGCCTTCTCCTCCATTTGTTGCTTCTGGGTTGGGGAGTGCTAGTAGGGAGCCACATTCCGGACATACCGACACTCATTCAGTTACTGACACACCATCTGCAGTTCTACCATTTTCCACTGACAGTTTTCAGGATGAGTACGAGACGCCAGGTGATTCTTTCATACCAGTTTCCAGAGCCGCTGATAGACTTCCGCGACAGATATTGGTTCCCGAGCAGATATTGGATGACGAGACAGTGACCACTACTGATGGTGGTTTTCAGAGATATTTGGTTCGTTGGCATGGCAGATCAGAGACCGAGACCAGCTGGGTCTTGGCCGAGGAGTTACAGCGTATGGATGCCGATCTTCTGCAACACTACCAGTCGGAACACTCACCAGAGATGAGTGATTTCGAGAGGGGAAGAGTTGGTGGAGACCAGCCCAGATCAGGTCGACGCAAAAGTGCCCGACGCCGCACCCGACCGGATCTCTACCGGCCCTGAGTGTGCATTTTATTTTGCTGTTTGCATTTCATGTACTACTCAGTATTATATTTTATTTTATGATAAAATATATATATATATATATATATATATATTTATATATATATATATCAAATCAACTATTAAGAAAAGAAAGTCCCGGTTCAGCCTCGTTCCCAGCCAGCCCGAACCACTGTTTATCTTCCCGCTCCTCTGCGACGTTAACGCGACACCAGGAGAAGTAGACACGTCTCCCGCCCACAATCCGAGCACGATTGGCTTCTTCCAAACCGCCAGCAACGACGAATGGCGCTCGTCGATCCAAATCCAACGGGAGTTCTTCAGCAACCGCCAGAGCAACAACCTCCACGATTCCTGGTTGTTAGTTCCGCCATCATGAGGAAGTTCCCTGCTATTTAAATGGGGGTTTAATGTCATTTGGGGGGGATGGAGACGAGAGAAAAAAGAGAGTAAAGAAACGGGAAGAAGGAATGTTGTGCTTGCTTCCGTGAGAGGGATCGGACTCTTGTGAATTATTTACTGTTCCTGTTAGGAGTTCTGTAAGGGATATATTGTTATTTTTTTGATTTGTTGCTGCTGTATTTTGCTTCCGTGAGAAGATTTGGGCCGTTAAGAGTGGTTGTTCATTTTGTATTTCCTGTTAGAAATCAACAGCTGATGAGAGTTTGGCTTGGGACTGCTGTTTTCTATATGGGAAGATGATGAATAGTAAACTTTGATGTTACTGTGTTGTTGAACGTTAATATAATGAAGTTCATACTTCTTTGTGGTTGCTGTTGTGTGCTTCCAATAAACAGTTAAATTAATTGAGATTACGTGGAACCACTCTTGTGTGAGTAGTGAGTGAAGTTTAGTTCTTGTGTTAGAGATTACGTGGAACCACTTTCGGTGAGAGAGTGAGTGAGCTTAGGTTGTTTAGTTTGTGGCTTCCGTACATTAGCAAGCGTTAGAGATTCCGTGGAACCACTTAGTGTGAGAGTGAGCGAATTTTCTCCGTGGTGCCCGTGTGTGACAGCGGCCGACTTCGGAGCGGGAGATCGAAGGTGTCGAGGAATTCCTCGCGGGATCGCCGTCAACTTCGATTGCGGAAAGACGCCTCTTTCCGTGGGTAACTTGTTCCTTTCTTTTCCTTTGTGTGTGTCTACATTTTCTCTTAGGTTATTAGATTCATCGTTGGATTTTCGCTCGGATTTTGTCAGCAAACGCTACGTCGAAAATTTCAAACGGAAACGTATTTGGAGTTCACGATTTCTGTTTGCTACAACAAGGGGAACGGAACGAACGTTGCAAACTTCCTTCCCCGGATTTAGAATCGAATCATTTTTTAAGAAAATCCATTTTTAAAACAAAATAGTATTTTTGTGCTTTATAAAAATTTAGTTGCTCAATTTCTTAAAGTCGTGTGACGCCGCTCAAATTTCAACTTTTATTTGCATGCATTTAGGGTTTCCTAGAAATAACCGACAGACGCGCAAACCCTACGCGTCGTTCTGCATCACTATTGGCACCTCGTAGTTATAAGAGGGCTTGTTGAACCTTATTTTATTTGTCTTGGATGTGCTAAGAAAAGGGCTGCTCTCTTATTTTCCTCTCAACCCTAGCCTCCCTCTCCCTACCGCCGGCCCTCCCTAGCCGGATTCTTCTCATCGGTATTAATATATATGTTCCAACTTGAGAGGGAGTGTTAAAGCCTAAAAAGAGGCACATTGTATATTTTCTCTTATTTGTATTAAGTCTCACATCTCCAAATGTAAATTATTTCTCTTCCTCTACTCTATATAAAGAGGAGAGCTCTCATGTAATATTTAGAATTTTTTGAAATAAAATTATTCAATATTTCAAATTCTCACATAAAATGAGCTGAAGGTTCCTAAGCAAAATTCAATCTACTAAAGTACTTGAATAAAGTGCTTTTATCACTATAGTCGGGATTGTTTTTTGTTGAAATGTTGACAAAATTCAATCTACGGAAGTATATAATGGATTGCAGTCTCATTCGAGCATTCTGTAGTGATCCCTCATCAAATGGGGCCTTAGCAAGTCTGATTCCCTGAATGGTAAGTGGCTGGTTGGGATTGGAATTAAACTGGACTTTTTAGATTCACAATTCATTTGTTTAGGGAGAGAGAAGGGATGCTATTGGGTGCAAATTAATATAGGGAGCATGATTGAGAAGCTGCAATACATTCTGATCAGCAACACCTATAAAGGAATTGTTAGTTCTCAGATTTGCTGAGGTTCAATGCAGTGAATTGCAAGATGAATGCAACGGCACAGGTTCAATATTCTATGGCAATGCATTGTAGAAATGGCTACTGGTTAACCCTAGGTGCCTTAACTTAGGTTTAGAGTTCATCCAATTTGGTCCTGTGTTAGAGAAGATTCACTTTTTGCACGTGATGTTTATATTTTTTTCATGGATATACTGATCATTTTGTAGAGCATGGATCGTAGAAATTGTTGCTAATTAACCCTTGTTTTCAACTAAACTTGATGTTATATTTGAAAATATTCTTACTAAGCAAATGCAAAATAGTGAATTTTGTTACTTATGTTGTTAAATCTGTGGAATAATAATCATTAAAAATATCTCTCTGAGCGTGCAAAATTCAGGTCCCGCAGCAGAAAAATGAGTATGATTGCGGCATCTTTGTTCTGTACTTCATCGAGCGTTTCTTAGAGGAAGCTCCTCAGAGGATGAGAAAGCATGATCTTTCTATGGTCATATTTCTTTTACTTGATCAACTCTTAGATATATAATTTGCATTTTGTTATGTTGTTTCTTTTTTAAATGAACTTATTTCCATCTGTGATTTCTTTTCCAGTTTCATGCCAAGTGGTTCAAACCAGCAGAGGCTTCCAGCTTGAGAAAGAGAATTCTAGATTTGCTTGTTGAAGAATTCCTCAAGTCCCAGAGTCCTGGAGTAGAATCACCATGACTGTTCATATTTTCATGATTAAAAAAGAAATGTGGGTATTATAACTTTGTAAGCAATGTAGAGTTGGAGTCCCTGCATATAGTTTGATGGGTTTAGGGTCATGGACTTTTGTTTATAAGCTGATATTATCCTATGTTTTTTTGCTAGTCCAGTGGCAAAGTGGCCATTCATGTATTATATAGCACGGAACTTTAAGACTCGTATATCCTCCTGATGTGTGCGCATTTTTTTCCTAGGGTTTAAGGTATAGAATTTAGGGTAATATGTTTATAGTATAATATGAAATCATTCTCCTCGTGTGTGCAGTGTTTTAACCATTTATAGCAATTCACATCTTAAAAGTTTTTTTGGATCTCAGTGAAATAAAATGTGAATGCAACACTTGCGTTTTTTTTACGTTCATTTTTGCTTACCTGGAATACTAATGTGAATGCAACACTTGCGTTTTTTTACGTTCATTTTTGCTTACCTGGAATACTAGTTTTCATGTGTGGGAGAGTGCTTGATTTTGAAGTGTGCGAAAATCTTTCATGACCTGGAGCTGGTTTGGGGGTTAGAAGGAACAAGAGCACTCAAGAGTTGATTGACAGATACTTTTAAAAAATGAAAAATTTACTTTCTAGCAATAAAAGTGTGAATTTGTAAGTTGATATTGAAATTAGGGTATGTGTATGTACATTAACATTAATAAATGTTGAAATATAAAGATCATTACTTTATGCTGTGCTTTAATGCGTATAATAGAGGTGAATATATATATCCTTTATAAATATGATATATAATATTCTATGAAATTTTGAGCATGACTTGCATATATGTAACGTATTAATACCAAGTGAGAGCAACAGAGAATATACAAGAATATGGAATGCTGCTTTAGATATTTTGTTTGTAATGTAATTTATTTTTAAATGGTCTTTATATTGGCAGCCCCTATTTGGCTATTTGCACACCAATTTCTATGAGTTATAACGCGCCTTTTGAAAATATGCATTATACGTGCATATTTGGGAAAAGTGTTCAACACGAAAATTGTAGATCTCATTGAAATCTACAACTTTCGTGTCGAACACTTTTCCTAAAAATGCATGTACAAAGCGTATTTTCAAAAAATTCGTCAAAAAATTGTTATAATTATGATCAGGGCGGCAGCCTTGTGCGTGCATTTTTAGGAAAAGTGTTGAACGCGAAAGTTGTAGATCTCGATGAGATGTACAATTTTCGTGTTGAACACTTTTCTTAAATATGCATGTATAATGCATATTTTCAAAAGGCACGTTATAACTCATAGAAATTTGTGTGTCAATAGCCAAATAGGAGTTGCACCCTTTTTAAATCTGACAAAGATGTCAATTATTATTCCATCATAATTTCCGAACGCATAAGAGTCCAAATTTATGAAGCTTGAATGAAATATATGTTGCTATTATAATAGTTAGATAAATGTTTGAACTGGATGTGCTTTGTTGGGTTGGTCCTTGTAGGGTTTGTGGCAAAGAAAATTGATGCACAAAATAATTATCTAATTTGGCTTATTGAGCTGAAGGTATTTAGGCTCTGTTTGGCATGGCGATGGTGGTCATAAACATCGTTCGTGAACGTCTGACCTCACCAAAGAAAATTCATTCACTTTTACGTTCAAAACTAATTTTATTTTCTTAATGTCAGTCGTAAGCATTGTGTTGTCAAACATGTATTCTATGACGGTGGCATTTTTGTCCAAACGCACCAAAGCGAGAGCAAAAAACAAGGGTGGTGTTAAAGGCAAATCACAATTGGCTATTGGCAAACCAATCTCTATGAGTTATTACACGCCTTTTGAATATACGCTTTGTACATGCATTTTTAGGAAAAGTGTTCAACACGAAAATTATAGATCTCGTCGAGATCTACAACTTTCGTGTTGAACACTTTTCCTAAAAATGCATGTACAAGGCGTATGTTCAAAAAAATCACTATAGTTACGATCAGGGCGACAATACATCTTGTGCGTGCATTTTTAGGAAAAGTGTTCAACACGAAAGTTGTAGATCTCGAGAGATCTACAATTTTCGTGTTCAATACTTTTCCTAAAAATGCATGTACAAAGCGTATTTTCAAAAGGCGCGTAATAACTCATAGAAATTGGTTTGCCAATAGCCAATTGTGGTTTGCCTTTAACACCACCCAAAAACAATATGCCAAACGGAGCCTTATAGGCCTTCTCAAATACAACAAAATGGCAAAATTGAGGCGTTACAATAAAATGAGTTGGAATATTGTTCAATTTTTCTCTCTCCTTTCTCTACACAATGTTTAAAAAAAACTTTTATATTGCAAAAAAAAAGACTTCCATTTAAAATAATAATAGATTAAAAAATACTGATAGCAGGCAGTCCAAATAAAAAAGACTTCCATTTTAAAAAAAAATATTGCAAAGTTTTAAATTTTCCAGTACTTTTTTCCACAAACCTTAAATATATCATTATACTTTCTATTAAAAGGGTGAAAATATAGAAGATTTTATGAAGGGGAAAAACAGAGCATGGTTAAATGAATGACCCGCTAAAAATAAGATCTTTAAAGATATTACATAGTGCTGCCGGCATGGCTCCATAAATACAATTCCGGCCACCGAGCTCGCCGTACTATCAACAACCTGAATATAAATAGTGGTGGCTAAGGGCCTCGATGGCTGCGGCGGAAGCAAGGGATGCAACCTTGCTGCTGGTCCGGAGGTATCATCCCTCCGCCCTTCGTCGTGTCAATGGCTTCCAACATCACAACCACCTCGTCCATCTCCGGCCGCTTGTCGGGGTTTGCGTCCCAGCATCGCTTCATCACATTCGCCGCGGAATTTGGACAGCATCTCGGTATCTCTGGCCTCAAGTTCTGTAACAATTGCAGAAGAGAAAGCTAGTCATCATCTCAGTTACTCTATCCGACTATTCCGGGTGGCTTAATGAATCTTCTTTTCCCATTCAGAACTATATGAGTTAAATCTACTCTTTTTCAAATCAGTTAAAGTTATTTTTATGGCATGTTCTATCATCAGTTGTGCACATTGTCTTCCTTGAGAAATGATTGATGGAATGAAGAGAGAGAGAGAGGGGGAGAGAGAGAGAGAGAGAGAGAGAGAGAGAGAGAGAGAGAGAGAGAGAGAGAGAGAGAGAGAGAGAGAGAGAGAGAGAGAGAGAGAGAGAGAGAGAGAGAGAGATGGGGGGAGAGAGAGATGGGGGGAGAGAGAGAGAGAGAGAGAGAGAGAGAGAGAGAGAGAGAGAGAGAGAGAGAGATGGGGGGAGTGTGAAATCTGATTCTGTCATAAATAATTCTGTATGGAAACCATTGGCCCTTGGGAATGTTAGAATAATCTATTCTGTAATGAGAACAGAAGTTGAGGAAATTCATGATGATTAGATAGTATCCTACATTAATCAATATGAAAGAAAGATCAAATGTTTGTCAACTAGGTTTCAATGCCAGATAAGGAATGCCGAATTTTGATCTTTAGGCAAGATCAACTATAGCCCCACATTTCATTTGATGAAAAATGTGAATAAATGCATTTAATTGTGATTATTACTTGTATGGTAACTTAACATTATGCGATAAAATTGTGACTATGGCTCCGTTTGGCGCAGCATTTTTGCTCTGGTGAGTTTGGACAAAAATGTCACCATCATATAATGTATGTTTGGCATGACAACAGTAGTGACTGCCAACAAGAAAAGAATACTAGTTTTGAACATAAAAGTGAATGAGGTTCCTTTGGTGAGGTATGGCGTTCACGAACGACGGTTCATAACCACCGCGTTCACGACCGCCGCCACCGCACCAAACGGAGACTATACGTAGTTTGTCTTCATATTCCATACAGATTTTAATAAAAGCAATGAAGTGTTTATTCATACTTTATTGTCAGAATAAAAGAAGCATGTGTTAAATCTGAACAACTAAGCAGGAGAACTCCAAGCATATGTCGTCTAATTGCTTGATACGAATGCTCGCCTCAAGTTTTTATTTTCTGTCTATGTTTAAGGAGTAGTGAGGAGTGTAAACCAAAGGGGAATTAAAGCTGGGCTAGATACACAAATAATCAAACTACCATCATCTCTCCCTCAAACAAAAAAGCCTCAACACGGCCAAATGTGATGAACCAACACTCAAACATGTGAGGAGACATCGTGGGAGTCACCCAATATTAAACCTTGCTAAATGATGGTTAACGGAGTGAAGACCAAAGGGAGCAAATAACCGCATAAATATGCCCGAACCCAATTAAAACAGCAGCTGCGGTATCATTTGTTAACGGGTGAACCGGAGGGGGAATCGAAGGTGGGATAAATACATTTATACATCAGTGGTTAAATTATATTTCAATCCAAAGGCATAAGTATATGAGCATGGGCCAATCACTTGATTATTTTAATACTAGCACAGTTTTTCACTTATTCGATGTGGGACTAACTCAATAATCGCCCGTGACTTGGACAATTTGCAATATCAAAAATAACAAAAACGTGTTCACTCACCTGTCGAACAACTGCAGATGTAACCTCCGAGAAAGTGAGATCAGGATATGGCATATCACAGCAGTATATCTCCCAGAAACAAATGCCAAAACTATACACATCACATTTTCTGTTGTAAGGATTTCCATTTAGGACCTGCATAAGATGATTAGCTTTGAGAATCAGACTAAGCGCAATTATTTCATTACAGGGTAGGAAAAGATATCTGCAACTGTTGTTTAATTAGCCAATTTATGATGACAAATTCAAGAATAAATGAAGGGCTCTTAGTCTTTAGAATAAGCAAATAGTGTAAATATTGGAGAGGGGGGATGAACAGTTTTTCTCATGATATGCATGGTTGTAAGCTCCCTAAAATCATAAATCATAGAAGAGATTGCGACAGCAATTATTAAGCTGGGAAATTATATTTAACATGAATACTTTCAATCATTAGCAGATTGAAAATCAATTTAAATAAGAGAGTTTTAGTTTTAAGTAATTATATTGATTAAGGAATGAAAGAGAAATTTTCCTTATTTTTGAAGTAAATTACTATAGCAAAATAAAACCAAGTACGCAATATTAGTCCTGAAGTAGCAAATCAAATACAAAAGCAAACTTTTCTTTGCTAACTTTCTACTGTTATGTGCTCGCTGGAGTAGTGGTTGGAGGGTACAGTGGAGCCGGAACCGCGGTTGCCTAGGCGGGGTGTGCTCGGGAGGAGCGAGCTTCCAAGATCTCATAAACAAGACAGAGGAAGAAGAGATAAATTATTAATGCATAGCAATACAAGACCCAAGGGGTCCTTTAAATTGACTTACAAGGGGCATAATTGTAAATAAGTTCTAACACTTAGGCTTAAAAACTACGACGTAATGACAATGAATAACACCACCAAATAATATAATAAAACCCTAAGGATAATAATCGGGCACGAAGCCCAACATCTCTCCCGCCGTGCAAAAAGAGTTTGACCTCAAGCTCAAGGAAGATAGACGACGGTGCCCACTTTAACCAACCTCTTTGTCATCGAAGTCCTCCACGTGCAGATAAAAGTCTTTTGCACTGATGGCCGCGAGTATACTGCTCATAGCAGTTATAACATAGCCCTTGTGCGCACAGGTCAGACATTTTTGTACGAGACAGTAGACAGATCTTGCTAAGCTCATAGCAGTTATAACCATTGTTTTAAATGTCCTCCGACATGTCCGACATGTCCGACATGTCTCCCGACATGTCATTTTTTAGGGCAAAATGATATGTTTTTCTAAAAAAAATAGATTATGTCCTTTTGTAAAATATAGGCTGACATGTCCGATTTTTTCCGATATATCGGCCGACACGACTTTTAAATATATCGTCCGCTATCTTATTTTATGTTATATTAGCAGATTAGCAGTATTTGTTTAAATCGCCTATGAATATTATATTATGTAAGTTTATTGTTATTAAAATTAAATTAGTGTATACTACTAAATATATTTATAATGTATCATTTTGTATTTGTTAATAATATTTATCTTAGATACTATTCGATTTTATTTTGTAATATAAATGAGTCATTTTTTATCTATTTGTTATATTATTTTTCTATTTTTATAACATATAATTATAATTAGTATACATAAAAATAAAAATTTTATTTATAAAACATGAAAATCCGATATTTTAAAATATCTCCGACTTCCGACATCCGACATTTAAAAACTCAATCCGATATGTCGCCGACATCTGATATTTAAAACATTGGTTATAACATAGCTCTTGGGTGCCCTCGGCACGTCCCTCTGGAGTCCCTATGTTGGTGGTGATTTAAGCCTCTTGTGCTAACTGGAGTCGACGGTCGCACAATCTTGCTAAGCTCATAGCAGTCACCAAGTCTCGGGGAGACCTCGAATTCGATGTCCAAACGTAGGCGTTCGCGAAGCCCGACTGTAAAGATGGCGACCTGCATCTCGAGGGGTATCGTGACGTGCGCCAAAAAATCTAAAATTATTACAGATATCCATCAATCGACCTTGTCTGACGTAACGTCGTAAGGGCGCCAAGGGGGTTGCTGCGAATTGGGGGGCCAAAGCACAGGTTTTTGGCCCGCTTGAAGTCGCGCCAGATCATTCCAGGATTGTTCGCCTACAAACAGGTGAACCATAACTGAGCGATATCAACCATGTGGAAGGAGGCCAGACTGATCCACTCTGTCACCGGTGTCTGCTGATAGGCAAAAAATTGTTCGCATCTGATAAGACAACCCTTAGTTATTAAAGGCGCAAGGCGCACCAAGACACAAAGGGGTCTTAGAGACTAAGCGCGCGCCTAACGATGTCAAGGTGCAACCACATTCATTTTAAATAATCAGCACCAAATATCAGTTCATCGTCTTGATCAGATTATTCATCTATTCTACTCATTAATCATTCATTACTACCATTTATATCTCTTAAAAAATAGAATTAATATGGTCATTTACATCATAATATAAGTCTCAACGCTCGATCAAATTTCACAAACACTAATTCATGCACAAATTATTGAGTTGTTACTTTATATTTTTTCCTTATTTTGAAGGAAAAAAATTTACAACATAATTTGCACCCAAGCATGTCTTTAATGCTCCAAAGGTGCAAAATAGACGCATGAAGGTGCAAACCTCTGAGCCTAGTGAGCCTTGAGTTTTAGGCATGCCTTTAACAACATAGAGACAACCTAAGGGATCGTCCTTCACATCGTAAGTTGGAAATGCCAACTTGGTATAATGGAGCATGATGTTGCCTTCAGGTGGTAGCCTGGCCGGAAGATCAGGGCGAAGAAGCAGCTGTAGAGGCGCCTGACTGCTTCAAACGTGATCAGTAGGTGGGGTAGTAATGACCGGAATGGCGGCTGTCAAATCATTAAGTTTGTTAGTGAGTGTGGTCATGTCATCTTGATGACGTGCTTCGGTGTCTCAAAGGCGTACCATTATGGAGGTCATGAATGTTTGCATTAAGTCCATGATAGTATCCATTAGAACGGGAGTGTCCCCATAGTGTGGAGTACGGTCGGCGATAAATTGGGAGTAGCACGAGATCAAGAGCGGGTGATTGGACGGTTGGATTCCTCTGAGACGGTTGATTGTGAGTTCTCGCGAGAACCGCGACGCTTCCCTATGATGAGGCAAAAAAGAACACCCTTCTTTTTGTTGTAATATATAATTTAGGTTGTTGGGGGCTCGAAACAAAGGAGATGTCGACTGTGCGAAAACAGAGAATAACATATTGCGATCGCCGACTGCTGCTGTGTGGGGCTCAAAAAGGAGAATAGCGGACTGGCAGCAGATCGTGCAAAGAATCGTTCCAGGAGGAGGCAGAACGGCGTGCGTTTCAACGATGAGGCGTGGCGCAGGAAGAAGACGTTGACTGTAGCGAGTAGCGCAGGAGGAATACAACGCGATTAGCATCGATGGTGAGCAGAACGGTGAATGGGAACAATGTCAATGTCACGGGATAGGGTTCTGGGCGGCGGAAATCCCTGTGAAGGCAGCAGATGACGCGGTCGAAAAGTATCGGCAGTAGTCACGGCCGGAAAGGATCGATAGTAGACTAGGAACAACGTTAACGAACGAGAGGCGTGCTGCTTTGCTGGCCTAGGGCGCTGACGGGTGCAGTGGACGTCGACACTTTGAACCAGAGAGAGGTTGTGCATGAGGTTGGAGGCGGTAACATCGTCGGCTGCTGGAGACGATACACAGAACCCATGGAACTGGCATAACCCTATTGATTGCAGCGGGAAAGAGGGGAAGCGGCAGCAGAGAGTTGTCCCGTTGCGGGGGAGGATAACATAGGTCTAATACTAAGTTGTTATGTGATCACCGGAGTAGTGGTTGGAGGGTACAGTGGTGCCGGAACCGCAGCTGCCTAGGCGGGGTGTGCTCGGGAGGAGAGAGCTACAAAGATCTCATAAACAAGACAAAAGAAGAAGAGATTAACTCTTGCATACCAATACAAGACCAATGGGTCATTTAAATAGACTTACAAGAGGCATAATTGTATACTTACTTAAAAACTAAGACGTAACGACAATGAATAATAACACCAAATGATATAATAAAACCTTAAGGATAATAATCGGGCACAAAGCCCATAACATCTCCTTGTTGTTCATGCAACTGAGGGGAGATTGTCACTGAGAGGGAAGTGATTGATGTGTCCTCAAGCAAAGATCAGAGGAGATGCAATAGTGCCCTCAATTCTTTATTGTGTAGAAAGGTATCACTCAGTGGGAGTGTGAAGTGACATGATGTTTCCAAAGGAGTCCACTGTGTTGTGCATCGGAAAAGTTAGACCATGTTGTGGGGGGCAGTGAAGGCAACCGGTGATGTCTTCTAGTGGCTGGCGTCGGGTGACCACAATGGCAGTGGTATATTCTATTATTCACTTTCTTCAAGGAAATAATATTTTATTTCATTCATAGATCAATGTTTGCCAATTCGTGAGCACGATTCTTGGGGAAATAGATTCTGCAAGAGATTTTGACGAAGGGTGGTCCTAATGACGGGAAATGATGGGTGAACTCTATATGCAACAATATGAGATCTGACGATTTGTAACTTACAATAATAATTTGTTTTATAAATATATAAGATATACCACAAGAGTTAAAGCTTACAAACAAGGAAACGCATGAAATTTGTATAATCGTAAGAGAGCTCCAAATCAAATAGCTAAATAAATAGTAACGCACAATGTCTCAAAACTTGAAAACAACGATTACAAGCAAGTATTCCTCGAGAAGAAAATTAACACACAATGCAACATAAAATAAGTGAATACAACTCACACAATAAAAGTAGTAGAGAGCTTGGCGAACCTCCAACAAACGTCCAGGGGCTGGATCTATTATGGGGCCTGGATTAGATCCTCCGAGAAGGCTCAGTTTGCTGACTTCGTACTGCTGCGGGACTGGATGAGTAGTGAACAGCAGCTGGAGGACTTGGTGGCTATTTGGGCGGCTGGAGGCGGGCTATGGGCAGTGGAGGGATTAGAGGGAGGCTGGCAGCAATCAAGGGTGGCAAGGGAGGCTGGCGGGTGAGGTGAAACTTGGAAGGGTGAAATTCCAGCCCAGATTTCGGTTCTGGAGTTAACTGAGCTGTTTGGGAGGAGTTTCCAGCAACTGCCAGCAATTTTGGGAAGTCTGGGGAGGAATTTCAACAGCTTCTTGTTGGTTTTGAGTTTCCTGCACAGGGCCAAGAGTAGGAGAGCTCTGTAGAGCGGAAGGAGTATGTGGCCAGCTGTGGATTCTGAATGGGGGGCTCGGTTGGAGGTGAGAAAGAGGTTACGGGGGGCTGCTGGAAGTAATGGAGGGAGGCTCGGGGGTTCGGTTGGAAGGTGGTTCCCCGTGCGCTTAGAGTTGTTGGGAGAGTGGAGAAGTGAGAAAAGTGAAGTGAATTTAGGATTGAGGCCTAAATTTTAGGACAGGTGGAGTTAGTGGGGAAGGTGGGGGAAATGGAAGGGTGAGAGGAATTTTAAGAATTGTGTCCTAAAATTGAGGAAGTGGGTGTAGTGGGGAAGTGGAATGGTGGGGAGTTGACTAGGAGGTGAAGATGGAGGGAGAGTGGTGGCCGGAGGGGATCGATGGAGGTGGTGGTGGCTGGACGGAGGTAGTCGCCGGAGGTGGTGGAGGTGGTGGAGGTGGTCTCCGGCGATCACCGGAAAACAAAAAATGTAAGGAATTATGTGGAGGTGATGGTGGCTTGACATAAGTTACCGGAAATGTTTTTCGGTGATCGCCGAAAAACTGAAGATGGGTGGAATTGGATGAGGGAAGTGGTGAAGGGATTTTGGAGGGGAGTTTAAGGTAGTGGTGGTGGTCGGCTAGTGGTGGTGGTCGGCTAGTGGAGGTGGGGTGGAAGGAGGTCGGCCAAGGACGATGGAGGGGTGTCCGGCTAGGAGGTGTGGAGGGGATGGGGAGGAGATAACTTTCAAGCTTCAGCACTCGGATTTCCGGATTTGACACTGGATGATCGAAAGGAAGATTTCTTCTTCACTCCAACTTCCAATGCCTTCAAATTGAACCCTCTATCCATATTTATAAACTACGGGGTCATCATGATCAGTCATGATCTCCGATCATGACAGGCCTCAAAATACATGAAATAAAATACAAAAAATAACAAAAAAAATTTGGATCGTCGATCCGCATAAAATGGACATGCTCTGATCATCATGTAGGACGATGTGTGTCGCAATCCCCATCAGATTTTCTAACAAGTAATACAAGAGCTTCGTTTAAAGAGATATAAGATTGACAATGATAGCAAAGAGCACGACAATGCTTGGACGATTTGAGGTAAAGAAGTTTGATGAAAAAAGAAATTTCGAACTATGGCAGAGAAGGGTTAAAGACCACTTCGTGCAACAGGCCTTCATCTAGTTTTGCTAGAAAATTCTAAATAGCCCTAGACATTGAAAGATGTTCAGTGGAAGGACTTGGAGTTAAGAGTAACAAGTTACATCAGGTTGTGGGCAGCTGACAATGTTCCAGTCAATGTGATAGAGGTAGAAACCATGTGGGGTTTTGGGAAAAGTTAGAGAGACTGCACAAATCAAAATCTGTCACGATAAAGCTCTATTTGAAGCTCTGGCCAAGGGGACTGAGGATACAGGAAGGTATAACTTGAATGTGTTCATATGTCAATTGTGTAATGTTACACTTTTATCAGATGTAGATTGTTTAATTTGGTAACATATTCCAGTAATGGTTATGTAAAATGAAATTTAGATCATATTCTCAGTACATCTAGATGTAGGCCAACTCTGCCAGTATCTAGAAATAAGGCTAAAGTAAGCAATAACAAAAAGAAAGATTATCATCATCTGTGATCGTTCCTGACAAAATAATGCTGTGAATAATAACTAACCCTGGATGTGAAAAAAGGCCTACCTCTGGTGCCATATAACCGAGAGTTCCTGTTTCCCCAGTCATATCATTAGGGTTCTGTGCTTCTACTCGAGCAACACCAAAATCAGCAATCTTTAGAGTTCTAGTCCTATCCAGAAGCATATTTTCCGTCTTCACATCTCTGTGCACAATCTTCTTTGAATGAAGATAACTCAAACTGGATATGAACAACTGCATCAGGTCAAGCGAACAAAAATGGAAGATGAAACCCGCTTTCTAATCTAGAAAACATTATTAATTACCCCCTTGCAAGATCAAGAGCTAGTTGGACAACAACTTTGAAGGCCAGCTTTCTTCTATGATTTTTTATGAGATAGGTTTTTAAGGCACCCCCGGGAAGGTATTCAACAATGACACAGCAAACATTAGTTGGCATTCCAATCTGGCCATTTTCAGTTTGTATGTTCAGGTCTGCTGCACCCAATGTAGCACCTATGAACTATTTAAAAACAAGTAAGATGGTTAGATGAAAATGCAAGTGATTGAAAGTAAAGAAATGTCTAATTACTAAATTAATTCCTTATAATGAAATATCCTAAAATATGAAGCCAGAATATGAGTGCTGAAGATTTGCAACTCAAAGAGGATTGGTAAAATAGGCAATTTATTAATGCACTTTATGTAGCAACCCAGGTTTAAATAAAAATAAATAAAGAAGGCAAGATACATCTCAAATTAAAAGAAATGGCATTTTGGTAATTAACCCTACAAGGGTTTTCTTTTTTATTTCCTCTTATAACAAGCAGCCCCCCCCCCCCCCCCCCCCCCCCCCGCACGATTTAAAGTCGCACGGTCCAGGGATTTCAATCCCGTCGCTGCTAGCCGCCCCGATCCCGTCTCCCGCAAGTCGCGGAGCCGACCCCGTCTCCCGCGCGCAGCGCTGCCGCCGCCTGCCGCTTCTGGTCCCCCTGCCGGCGCCGCCTCCCTCTCCTTCTCCCGCCGACGCCCCCTCCTGCTCTTTCTCCTTCCCAAGCCAGCAATTCCTGTTTGGCCGTCTCCCTCCTCTCCACTCCAGGAAGTCGTCCGATCTCCTCCAAAGGGCCGGCTGTAGCAAGACCCTTTCTTCTCCCCTCCCCCTCAAGGCCGGCAGCCGCAACCTCCTCCTCCGACAGCCCTCCTTGTGTCCGCTTGGGCCAAATTTTGCGAAGAGGGCCATCTAGGGTTTTCCTTCCCTCGCCTCCCTTGGGTATGCGTCTCATCCTTTCTCTTTCAGTTAGATTTAATTGAATTTCTTTGCAAAATTTTGTGACCCTAATTGTGTATATGTCGTGATTCACGATTTAACCCCATTTTGATCGTCGTTCGTCGCCCTAATTGGCGGGAACATTAAAGGCCCCTTCCGATTTAGGGTTTCCCTAACCTAAAGCGCCGTCAATTCGTCGACTTCTTCGTGTAATTTCCTCTCCCCTCACCTTAGAGGGAGGTAAATTTTTTGCTAACTCGCACCTACCTAATTTTGTGATTTAAATTGCGCATGCTCATGTAGGATTTCCTGTTTAATGCAATTGTCATCCCTATTTGTGCTTAATCTGGTCGAACAAAAAAAATTGTTAAATTGGTTGCACCTCTTAACCGCCACCGTCAGCTTCAGTCTTACTTAAGGCAAGTAGAGAAATCTCTCGCTTGCAACATCTGAGTGTAATTTGTTATTCTTTTATTTTATTTTATTTGTGTCCATAAGTTTTAATGCTCGACACCTGAAACATCAAATTGATAACTAGCCTCATTCACCAAATTATGAATTTTGTTTCGTTAATAACGTAGGTAAACATAGAAAAGGTAGTGTTCAATTGATGCAACCTCTTGATTGGGGTTCCCTCTTGAATCCCTAACGGGGACAAGGGACCCGTCATAGCAAAGCTTGAACTCCTGAATTTCTAATAAGTCTTGAATCCGAACTTGAATCTGAACTTGAATCTGTCTGAATCATGAATCTTGCGCATCAAATATAAACACATACACTTTCATATGTTACAACATAAGTTATTACAACATTCATTTATACTATACTCCGGAGTAGGTTAATATTTTAGTTTGTTTCTCGCGTGATTATTTTACTTGCCTGTCTTGATAGCTTGTAGATCCTGGGAATTGTACGTGTATACTTGTTGATCTCCTGTTAGTTGCACTACATTTTACTTTACCTTGCTCGCATCATTGTTCTGAGGTTTTTTCCTTGTTGTTTTGGAATTTGCCTTAGCGTTCGTGACTGTGCCGCCTGGTACATGAGACCACTCTGCACCCTGTTCCTGTGTTCCTAGAGGTTTTTCTTATATTTATTATTGTATCAGGTTCTATGTATTATTTCTTTTCTGTTTGGTATATCTGCTATGTAATGATTACATTCAGTTATTTTCTCCTGTTTCGTGGACAATTGTTAGGCTATAAATCTTGTACTGAAATTTCATATTATTGCATGTTCATTCTTTTGTGACTTTCATTACACGAACCGATATCGGTATTATTTTGAAAGTCTGGTTCCTTTTTTTATATATAAGCACCTGTATTTTTTTTATTTTCACTGTTGTACTCTAAAGCTTCCGCATCTTTATAAAATATAACTTTTTCAAATTAATTATTTTAAACTTAATACTGCTAGTTCAGCTCCGCCTAACAGACATTGTGTTTCATCCCCTCATGTCTGTGGCATCACGATCCGCCCGAAGCGCGTTGTCTTTTGCTTTTAGGCGGGTCGTGACACTTTACACGTTAGTGATTTAGTATAAAGAACACATACGGTCTTCAAACTGGGGGTGAGGAGTGAAAACCGACCAAACCACACCGGTTTTGGAACTGAACCACCCATTCCGTTGTCGGTTCGATTTGGAGCATGGAAAACCGACCCTATATCGGTTCAGGTCAGTTTCCAATTTCCGGAAACCTACCAAACCGAACCGATTATTTCCAAACTCCTATTTCACATTTTCGCAGTGGCACTCTCACACAATATTAGCATCGGGCTGAAGGTCCCGCATGAAGATTGTTGTTGGTTACACTATGGAGGCTGCAAAAAGAAGCAGACATTGCTTCTACCACTACTTTATGTGAATCATAATGAATAGTACATGCATAACAGTGTCATGTTAGCATTAATGCGCTAGCATTCTGTATATGAATTATGAGATGACGATGAAAAAAATATTAACTTAATATTTTCTCTCTAATGATAAACAACATGCTAACATGATGAAATCAAGAGGGAGAAACTTCATAGCAATATAGAGCATGTCCACAATAAAGATTTACTAAAAATTAACGTGATAGTATTAGTTGTTGTTAATAATATTAATTACTTGCTGATGATTAATTGTTGCGAATAGTATTCATTTTTGAAAGTAGATTTTAGGTCAAATCAAATTGGTTTCCAATCATAGAATTGAAAAGTTTGAAAGAGCATACAAAAAACCGAAACCGAACTGCCCTAAACCGATCAAAAATCGAACCGAACCAACCGGATTCGGTTCGGGTTCAGTTTGGACCTACCGAAAATTGAAGGCTGTCGATTTCGTTTGGGTTTGGGTTCAAACCGACCCAAACCGAACCGCATGCATCCCTACTTCAAACCCAAATTTTCAAGAGGACTATCTGAGCTTTCTAAAAAGACCTAAAGAATAGACCATCTTAAAAACCAAAGAGCAGGTTGGAGTCCTATTCGCCTGCATTATCAAATATAATTCTTCCACTTCACTACTATAAACTATAAAGGCATAGAATTCTCAAAGGTTTAAATGTCTGGTTAGCTATTCATGGCAGTTAGTTATGTCTAAAAAGATAAGGGTTAAGGAACTTCCTCCCTTTTTCGGGTGTGGTTCTAGACATGCGTGATTTCAATCATTATGCATTTTCTCATGAATCTGAACTGGAAAAAGTATTCTGTGTAAGACTACATTTGGCGGAACGGATTCCCGCAGAATCCATCTGTGTGAAGGCTACCGCAACTGCGATGGCCTCCCCGCGACAGAAATCAGCGGGAAATCCGCCAATTTTCTAGGGCGGGGAAGATCCCGCCGCCCGGACGCGGCCCCGCCAAACGAGCAGCGGCCGCAACAGCGCGGGATCCGTTCCGTCAAACGCGCCCTAAGTTTATTTTAATAACTTTTGGTCTCCCAATGCAAATTTTAGAAACTATATGATGGGGGACCATCTGGCGTGACTCGGCGCAAGGCGGACCCCGCCTTTGTTTATTCACGCAGGCGGACTTGATCGAATCGGCGATCCACCACCGTGGATGCGTCCGGCACGCCATTCCGATGTTTTTTCATAAATAGCATTATTATTTTCGGACTTTATTTCATGTACTTATGGCCCCGAAACCATCGGTCAATCATAGTCGTTGATTCCGGGTGCCCTAATCTTGGTTTCTTATAAATAGATATTAGGGCTGCAGTTTTTAGGCATTGCTGAAATTTGGAGAGCTTCTTCCTCATTTCTGGTGATCCCCTCCGCGGTGCCGACTCCGTGGAACCCCGTGGTGACGACTCCTCGGGTAAGATCTTGTATCTTTGTGTTTTCCCCGCCGCTTCCACCCCCTCCAGCCTGCTGTCCAGACAGCCACCCCCTCCCAGATTTCCTTCCAGCCCGCCCTCCACAAGCTGCCGCCCCTCTCCCTGTTTCCAGCCCCCCCCCCCCCCCCCCCACAAGACGCCGCCCATCTCCCTGTTTCAAGTCTTCCAGCTACCGCAGCCCTTTCCCTGTTTCCAGAACCCGCCGCCAGCCCTCCCTCTCCCTGTTCCCAGCCACCACCGCCCTCCCTCTCCCTGTTCCCAGCCACCGCCACCCTCCCCTACAGCCTATAACTGCCAGCTACAATACCACCGCCCCTTCCCCTCCCGTGGAACCATTCCATAACTCCCATCCGCCCAAAAACTGCCCAGATTTGGGCATTCCAGCCCAGATCCAGCCACCCTCCACCCCGATCCAGCCCTCCCAACCCCCAATCGGCCTACTCCTTACCCGATCCAGTTCACCCTCCATCGGATCCACACTTCTAGCCCTCCAACGCTCAGATCCATCCATATTACAGCAGCCCTAATATTTTGTGTCGTTATTTGTAATGGTTGATGGTTGTAAGCATTGCTACGGATTACTTATTACATGCTTAATTGGGTATTTCTGTTTATTATAGTGTTTGTTTCTTGATAACTCTCTAACTGCAGGAAGAAATGATTTACTGCGCTATTGTTTTTGAACCTCCTTGCGGAGGAAAGCCACGCCTCTAGCCTAAAAGAAATTTTATTCTTCGTTTATAAATTGATGCAATGTTAATTATGCTATTTATTGTTTGTGTTGATTGATAGCGCCCATCTGCAAGTAGTGCATGCATTGAGTTATTTGGGAAGTCGAGAGACAACCCCCCCCCCCCCCCCACTGACCACACTAGTGTGCATTTTAGGAGTCCACTAAACACCCTACCCTACATCACTATAGGAAAGAAATAATGTCTGAGGTTCATAAAAGTCTACGGTTTGGAGAAAGAAAACAATGTAATTCATGATTGAAGCCAGTGAAAAGTTGTAGCCAAATAACCAGATCATATAAAAATAAACACATGTTTTGGTTAAAATCAAAATATAAGGACTAATATAAGTTCTATATATTTAACAAAAATATAGGAATCTATGTGGTTCTCAGACATCCATACATGTAGTAATGCTTACCTTCGTTACATTAGGATGATCAAGTTTATGCCATACAGATACTTCCTGGGTAAATGCTGCTCGCATTGAAGCAATCTCAGCTTCAGTCCTGCTACCTTCTTCTCCCCAATCTAGCAACTTAACTGTGGTAGAAGAAAATATGCATTAGATAAGTGGATAAAGTTAAGTGATGATCTGCCTTAAAGTCTTTCCTCTTCATAAATTTAGGTAAGTAAATCTACAGCATCCCATCCAACCTCCACTTAATTAATGTTTATTCTGAAATCCCATGTTCTGAATTTAGAGTACCCGTTCTGTAAATGACATGAATATGCAAGAAGCACTTTAACAAGTTACTGAACCTATGCGGACGATCATATCATAGTAGCTCATTTGATACTGCTACTATGGCTTCGTTTGGCACGGCGGTGGCGGTCGTGAACGCAAACTGTCATCCATTTGGCACGATATTTTTGCGCTGATGAGTTTGGACAAAGATTTCACCATCATGAAATATGTGTTTAACATGACAACGGTTACATGACCGTCACCACAAAAAAAACTAATTTTGAACATAAAAATGAATGGAGTTCCTTAGGTGAGGTCGTGCATTCACGAACGACGGTTTGTAACTACTGCGTTCACAACCGCCGCCACCGTGTCAAACGGAACTTATGTCTACAAAAGAGGGAAAGGAGTTTATAATTGTTAGGAATGTAAGAATCTGTGTATTCACAACTTCAACAAGGTAATACATATACAAGAATAATAGAGGGTGATCCTAACACCCGAGGTGACTATATGCGAACACTACTACTCAATGTACAACATATCTAACACCCCCCCCCCCCCAAACTCACGGGGGATCACACACCGAGAGTTTGGACAGTAGATAGGCATGTTGGGTCCTCGTCTGCGGCTTAGTCATCAAATCTGCAATCTGCTGCTCGGAAGGAATAAAGGAAGGGGCAAGAGTGCCCTGACTATAGTGCTCACGCAGGAAGAAGGCATCCACCCCGATATGCTTGGAGAGAGAATGTTTTACCGGGTTTAGAGTAATCTGAATGGCACCGGTGTTATCACAGTAGAGGGGAGTGGTATCTGGAGAAGAGACACCAAAGTCCTTAAGAAGCCAACGGAGCCAAATAATATCCTCAGCGGTGGTAGTCATGGCTCGAAGCTCAGCCTCAGTGCTGGAACGGGAAACACCAGTCTGTTTCTTGGACTTCCATGCAATAAGTGAAGAACCCAAGAACAGACAAAAACCAGTGACAGAACGACGGTCAACAGGATCACTAGTCCAAGTGGAATCGGAGTACGCACGTAGCTGTAGAGAACTACTGCTGGAGAAGAATAAACCACGAGAGGTCGTCGCCCGGAGATAGCGCAGGAGCCGCAGCAGATGGCCATAATGCACAGAGGTGGGCGCACTAACAAACTGGCTCAGCACATGAACTGCATGGGCAATGTCGGGCCGAGTAATGGTGAGATAGACGAGACTCCCTACGAGGTGGCGGTATCGAGTAGGATCGGAGAGTGGAACCTCATCATCCGGACGTAGCTGAAGATGAAGCTCCATAGGGGTGTCCACTGTGCGAGAGTCAGAGAGAGCAGCCCGAGCAAGGAGATATGATGTGTAGCGCTGCTGAGAGAGCTGAAAGCCACGATCTGTAGAGCTGACCTCAAGACCCAAGAAGTAGCTCAGTTGTCCAAGGTCGGTCATCTGAAACTGCTGCTGAAGGTGATGTTTGAGAAAGGCCACATGAGAAGGATCATCACCAGTAATAATCATATCATCCACGTATAGTAACAAAAGGGTCCGACCACGGGAGGAGTGCACAAACAGAGCTGGATCATGTGGACATGGCTGGAATCCGGCGGATGTAATGGCTGACTGAAACGTGCAAATCACGCGCGGGGCGCCTGCTTGAGCCCATAAAGAGCTCGCCTCAAGCGACACACAAGGCCTGGAGGCGAGGATAGACCCGGATGAGGAAGCATGTATACCTCATGTTGAAGATCACCGTGAAGAAAAGCATTCTTCACGTCGAGCTGTGATAGGGACCAGTGGCGAACAGCGGCAACAACAATAAGAGTCCGTACTGTAGTCATGTGAGCAACTGGGGCGAAAGTCTCATCATAGTCTCTCCCCTGCTCCTGCTGAAAACCACGAGCAACAAGTCGAGCCTTGTACCTCTCCACAGAACCATCGGAGCGAGTCTTGACCTTAAAGACCCACTTGCAAGTAATAGGAACAGCACCGGGTGGAAGAGGAACAAGCTCCCATGTACGAGTGTGCTCAAGCGCCTCCAACTCAGCAGACATAGCAACCTGCTACTCAGGTATCTGGGCAGCCTCACGATAGGAAGTCGGCTCTGGAGTACTGCAGGCAGTGGCGGGAAGGGTAGGTAGGTCCAGCGGTAGGGTAGCAAGGCTAAGACGGTCGGGAGGACGCCTCTCACAAGGTGGGTTGCGACGCACAGGAGGATCATCCATAGGTCACTCGCTGGAGGAGGTAGGTACTGAGTCTGGGGGCACTGGAGGTGAGGAGATAGGGGGAGGACAACGAGTATAGTGATAAGGAAGAGGAGAGACGCGATCCCAAGTGGACAGCTCATCAGAGGGAGAGGAGTGAGGAGGTGACGGAGTAGACTGCAAGGAAAGAGGAGGAGACGAAGTAGAGTGCGTCAAAGGAGAAGGAGGTGACGGAGTAGACTGTGGCATGGGCAGAGGAGGGGGACATACCGGAGGGGAGGATACATGAGGCGGAGAGATGGGAAGAGTGAGAAACTGCACGTCAGAGGGAGTAACGGATGAGTGTGAGGTCGAGGAGACAGGGGACACAAAGAAAGGGTGAGACTCATCAAAAGTGACATCACGTGAAATGCGAAGTCGACGAGCAACAGGGTCATAGCATCGATAGCCCTTGTGCTCAGCACTGTACCCAAGAAAGGCACAAGGAACAGACTGAGCAGAGAGCTTAGTACGCTCACGTGGAGAGAGAAGAACATAACATCGACAACCAAAAACACGAAGATGAGTGTAACGCGGGGGTCGAGAGTACAGACACTCACCGGGACACTGACCCTGAAGGAAAGTGGAGGGCTGCAAATTAATAAGATAGACAGCTGTGGAAATAGCCTCAGCCCAGAAGTGAGGAGGAACGTGAGAGGAGATAAGAAGGGTGCGAGTTGTATCAATAATATGACGATGCTTCCTTTCAGCGGTGTCATTCTGAGCATGGGCACCGGGACAGGCAAGCTGAGGGAGAGTGTCGTGAGTAGCTAGCAAATCTCGAAAAGCATAAGAGAGATACTCCCCCCTGAGTCAGAACGAAAAATGCGTATGAAAGCAGAAAACTGTGTGCGCACCATAGCAGAAAAGGTAACATAGATCTGAAAAAATTCAGATCGAGAACGCATAAAATAGACCCAACAATAACGAGAGTAGTCATCAACGAAAAGAACGTAGTACCGATGTCCACCCTTGGATACAAAAGGTGCGGGTCCACAGACATCAGAATGAACGAGATCAAAGGGACGCTGAGACCTGGACTCACTAGACTGATAGGGGAGTTGTAATTGTTTACCGAGCCTACAACCTGAACATGAGTGAGACCGATCAATAGAAACACGACCAAGGAAACCATGACCAATGAGAGAAGCTAGGCGTGAACCACTGGGATGACCAAGGCGGTGGTGCCACTGAGAGAAACCCACTGAAGGAAGACAAAGGGAAGAAGCTGCAGGTGACCATGAAGTGGATGGAAGGTCGAGACGATCAAGGACGTACACCCCGCAATGACGACGACCAGCCCCAAGGAGTGCCTCAGTCAGACGATCCTGCACACGGCATGTGAACTCATCAAAGGTAACCAGACAACCATGGGATGTGAGCTGGCTGGCAGATATAAGGTTCATGGATAACTCAGGTATGTAGGCAACATCGGGAATGTGAAAATGGGTGGTGTGAAGGAGGCCACGGCTAGTGATGGGGTGAATGGTGCCATCTGCAACCATGATACTGAGGGCAGGGGTAATGGGCTGGCATGACAAAAGGTGTGTAGCATCATAGGTCATGTGAAAAGAGGCTCCAGAGTCAAGCAACCATTCGGAGGTGGAGATACCTGCAGGGGCGGAGGCAGCCGGTTGAGAGACAGAAGCAGGAGAGCAGGCCAGAGAAAGCTGTTGGACAATCAGCTGCACGAGCTCAGAGACAGAGAGAGATTGCGCTGGAGCCGATAAATGAGCGGGAGGAACACCAGGAGCACGCTGCTGACCAGGCTGCTGAGCCCTCTGAAGCTTGCGACACCCAGATTGAACGTGTCCAATGCACTGACAATAGTGACAGCGGACCGGCTGGCGACGAGGAGCACTAACAAGAGAGGATTGCGGTGGAAGCTGGTGAGCAGTCATCGAACCAAAAAGAGGACGGAGGTGGCCGCCTAGGGCAAAAGTCCGCCCGACGGAGGAGACTGACGAAAAAAAAGAACCGGCGGGCTGCAGGAGGCAGCAGAGAGCAGCGGGCTTCGGGCTGCAGAGGGCAGCGGAAATCAGAATGCTTCGGGCTGCAGAAGGCAGCAGAGATCGGCAGGCTTCGGGCTGCAGAGGGCAGCGGAAAACAGCGGGCTGCGGATGCTAGCCAGACCTGCGATCGATGAGCCGGAAGGAGACGAGCGCAGACTAGAGCAGCGAGCGACGGCGTGAAAGACGATCGACGGCGAGAAGACGATCGACGGCGTGAAAACGATCGACGGGTGGGAAGACGATCGACGAGCGGGAGACAGACGAGCGACGGTGTGGGAAGACGATCGAGCGCGTCGTGCGTGAACAGATGAGCGACGGCGTGCGACGGCGTGCGGGAAGGAGACGAGCGAAGGCGTTCGGAACCCTAGTGCTCTGATACCATGTTAGGAATGTAAGAAT
Source organism: Dactylorhiza incarnata (assembly GCA_033032865.1). NCBI lineage: Eukaryota > Viridiplantae > Streptophyta > Magnoliopsida > Asparagales > Orchidaceae > Dactylorhiza > Dactylorhiza incarnata. The sequence continues at coordinate 2,315,872 of JAWHQI010000260.1, forward strand.
CAGTGTATTCACAACTTGACCAAGGTAATACATATACAAGAATAATAGAGGGTGATCCTAACACCCGAGGTGAGTATATGTTAACACTACTACTCAATGTACAACATATCTAACAATAATTACCTTAGAAGTAGGATTTTGACTGCACCTTTGGGTTGGACCTATTCACTGCATCTTTTTGCCGATGACAGAAATATAATGGCCTAAACTAGGAACCAAAGTGAAGAAGGCAACGAAACCCATGAAAATTCTTCTTATGATGAGTTCGACCACTCAAACAGGTGGAAAAAAAACTCAGTGCTTCGCTAACATAAGTAGTCTTCTATGACAGCTTAAAATTGCATATAGACATATATCTATACGAGTGCCTGACACGGGGCTCCGCCCCTACGGCCAAGCGCGATAGTACCCGGCCGGCGACGGCGGGCTTCGCCCGCCCCCGGCGTGATGCTGTCGGGCGGCCTTCGGCCCGTGCTCGATGCGCCTGCGGGCTGCGCCCGCAACATATACATATGAGTACTCGAAATGACCTTAAAAAAATATACATCAATATTGCAATATTTATTTTGTAAAAAAAAATACGTTACACTTAAAAAATTTATTTTTTCTCTCTTTTTCCCTCTCCGCCGTAAAACATGTGGAAGACATTTCAGTTGTTTGGCGTGTAAGTTTATTTTTATTTTTTTATATTAAAGATGTTTCGGATAAAATATATGAAAAATCCAACAGTGGAAAATGAAAGCACGGTAAGAGCATGGAAATGCTATAGAGAGAGAGATTTGGTATATAATATATGTAATTTAAGCTACAACCATGGGTATATAAGAGAAATAGTATGATATATTTACTAATAACATTATTAAAACTAAATTATTTTCAGACAACATATAAGTGGTTCCAGAAAGGCAGATGAAATCACATGAAAGTTGAAGCAGAAAATAATAACATTATCCAATAAACAAACAAGAGAGGCCATGAGACTCACGGGATTGCACCCTGTTTTCCTACTTTTTTAACAAGAGATAAGGCAGCAATTTTAATATAGATTACTGCAACCACGTCTTCAAGCTGCTAGAAGGGCCCCGCTGGCTACTACAGTGAGACAAACTAATAGTGTCCAAATAAAATGGAGGGGCCGTACTTTTTTGCTGGAGAAATTTGTTTGTCCCCAGATGATTATTTCTTTTTTTTGTCGGTCTACGAAAGAATTACTGAACTAACTGACTTAAAATGGCCATTAAATTAGAAGTGGGAGAAGGACGACGAGGTGCCCTGGCTAGTTTCCCGTTTCCCATGCCTTAAATCTTGATAATCCAAAGAGATAGCATGGAGGAACTAGCTTCATAACTAATCGGTTGCAACAGAAAATTTCGATGGAAAATAGAAAAAGAAGAAGATCGGACTCAAACAAGATCATGATAGCATTTGATGTGGATCAGATTTTCTTGCCAAAAAAAAAATGTAGACGACAAAGAAATAGCTATAGGGCATGGAAGAGACGAGTCGGAGACTTGCCGGCTACGTCTTGGCCGTCGTACAAGCCGCGATGAACGGTGCCGAATGTTCCGCGAGCGATTGGGGATTTTATGAGGAGCTTGGCCGGATTGATCTCCCAATCATGTCTCTCCTTCGTCCCCCGGTCTCCTTCCCCCTTCTTCTTCTTCTTCTCCATCGTCCATGCCCTGCACAGATGCCTCTCCAGCTGCTCGTCGAGGCTCCGCAGATCAATCTGATCCGCCCTGAAGAACACTCCTCCGCCTTCTACCCCCTCATTCATCTTTCTCCTTCTTCTTCTTCTTCCGCACTTGCTCTGAGGATGGGGATCACGGGGATGCTGCTGCTTCGTCCTCCATGTTGCCTTGCATGATTGTCGTCTATAATCTTCCTGATCGCCTGCAAATCCTACGAGCTGCTCCAACTTCTATGCTGCATGTGAGACGAGCACATGGGATGCCCTGCTGCTGAGGAGTGAGAGCCGCATTGGGGAGTCGCCGACTTTCTGAATCTTTCTCTCTCCTATCAAACTCTCTATTTATTGTTTTAATTCGTATATCCTAAAAAACTATAATTAAGGCTACGTGTTCGATTTGACAAGAGATATTTAGGTTTTAGATTAATCATGCGCAAAAAATATGTTAGCGGAAATAGACGGCGGGATCGGAGGTTCCGCATCGTGGTCTTAGGCGTGTTACTTACACCAACAATTTAGTCCTGACCGTTTTTTTGCTCGAGTAAGTTAGGACAAAAATGTCACCGTCATATGTATGGCATGATAGTGGTTATGATCGCCACCAAGAAAAGAAATTAGTTTTGAACATAAATATGAATGAAGTTCCTTTGTGAGGCCGGGCGTTCACGACCGATGGTTCGTAACCGCCGTGTTCATGACCGTCACCACCGTTTGGAGTTGCGCTTTTGCTCTGGTATGTTTGGACAAAAACGCCACCGTCATGAATGTATGTTTGGCATGACAACGGTTACTACCGCCACCAAGAAAATAAAAGTAGTTTTGAACGTAAAAGTGGATGATGTTCCTTAGGTGAGGTTGGGTGTTCACGAACGACAGTTCATAATCATCGCGTTGATGACTGCCATGTCAAACGGAGCCCAAGTGTTGGCCAATCAAAATCCCAAACTGCGCAAAACAATTATTTGCTCCTCTCGGAGACGTCGTATGACATAACTCTACGGAACCGAAACCCGTAGTGCGAAGGTTCCCGATCCGCCGATTGATCATGTCATGGAATCCGGTCGGCAAATAGCCATGAATGATCCCTAATCTCCTGCAAGTTGTTGTCGTCGATTCCTATCAAGGATTTCGAGACACTTCTAGCTTCTCTCAACAATTCTTGCCGATGACCCTGACTCCCGTAGGTTATTTTCAGCAATTCATGTTGACATCTGGGGCAAAGCCGTCGACGATAGCATGGATTATTCTGTGTCATGTCACAATTATGTGTAAAACTCGACAACCATGCGAATCATCATTTTCTGAGAACGAAATGAGTTTCCATAGGAAGGATGGATTTGGCTTGTTACCAAGTAATGAAATTGTAGAGTAAGGTGGTCCGGAGATTGATGAAGATGTGGATAGAGGACTTCACAAGAAGAGGAAGAAAAAAAAAGCAAGAAAATTTAACTTCGGAATTTGAAATCTTAGGAGTTTTCTTTTGCCTGGCCTAGAGCAAGGAAATTTTCTTGCCTCAAAATCTTCGTACCCGACCAACATATTTGATGCTCCTTTCGAACACTAAAACACACTTTTGTAATATTACCAGGGGGTACATTCGTGCAAAGTATATCACATAATGGCATATATTCGGTATAACACGTAATATATATGTCGAGGTCTAAAATGTCCAGAAGGCGACTATCCGCAAACCACCTTGCCCGGGTGAGGTGAGTTCAGAAGACCATGCCTAGGTGGGGGGGAGTTCAGGAGACCCTACCCAGGTGGGGCGAGTTCAGGAGACCTTTTCAGGTGGGGCGAGTTCAGGAGACCTTGCCCAGGTGTGGCGAGTTCAGAATTTCACCTTGTCTGATTGCAGCTATTTGAAGACCACCCCGTCAAAAGATGAGAGCAACTATCTGCAACCCATTTCAAAATTCGGGAGCAGCTATTCGCAATCCATCTCAAAAGGCGGGAGCGACTATGCAGCGCATTTCAAAAGGCGGGAACAACTATTCGCAGACCATCCCTCCCCTTTGGATTTGCATATAAATAGAACCAAAGGCACAAGTAGAAAATACCTTCCCTACCCCCCCCCCCCCCCCATATGGTGGGTGAGTTCAATGTATGTCTCTCTTGTGCCGAGCTCAGCATTCGCTTTAGGAGGGGAAGTTCCTATAGACTTTCGGGCGTTTGGTGGGACCTCTTCGCTACAGCACGCGAGTCTTGTTTATAGGCAGTTCAGAAATATTTTTTATTGTAGTGTCTCTGGCTGAACCTCACATTGAACTATGATGTGCACTGCAGCGTCCTCCTGAAAATTTGCTCTCTCATTGATCCAGAAAGCGTCTTGATTCTTGAACTCGTATAAAATTTTGTGCTGATACTGGAGATCCCCTTAATATTGAATATTGTATTTGTCGCATTGGAGTTTAACTCACAATGAAATAATAAATATTAAAAATCCTTTGTACTACCCCGTGTTCGCCGAGGGGTAAAATTGAGAAACGGGCATATGCGAAGCGAACGAGGGATCGCTGCCCTCGCGACGAGCCGGTCGTGAGGGCAGGGCGAGCCAGACTCACCTCCTTGCGAGGAGCGGAGGGCGAGGGCGAGGCTAGTGTATGCTTGCTGCTTCGGGGTGCGATTAGCAACAGCTAGGCGAGCGGGGCTCGCCGCTCTGCGTAAGCGCCTCAGGCTAGTAGAGGGGCGAGCGCATTCTTCATCAAACACTCGCCCGCCCAAGCTTTTGGATGCGCGGGCCGCCAGGCAAATGAGGGGCGGAACCCCACTAGCCCGGGAGGCCAGGGATCTGGCGAGTGGTGCCTTCACGAACAACTTGCATAGTAAGATCTCGCGAACCCGGCTCGCGGGAAATTTGGCGAGTGGTGCCTTCACGGACCTCTCGCCCAGTGGGGTCTAGAAGTGAATTTAACTAGATACCCTTTGTGGGCTGCCAATAGCCCTTCAGAACAGTGGAGTTTGGTTGTTAGCAGACCACTTTGGGGTGCGTTTAGCAAAATCAAAAGGCGGAGTTACGCTATTAGCAGACCAATAGAAAAAGTTATATATAGACTCTGAAGGGCACATTTGGAGAGGATCCCAATCTTTGCTTAGCTCCACAGGCTTTCTGAGGTGTCCGGCTTCAGTTTTGGCTTAGGAGGGGAAGCGCTCTAAGATCTTTCGGATGTGTGGTGGGACATTCACGCTGCAGCCAAGGGTCGGTATTTAGTTCTAAATCATCGGTCAAGTTCCTCTGCGGGATCAATAAGCTTTAGCTGCCCCCTCTTAGGTGTCCGAACTCCTCGTTATGCCAAATTTCGATTCCAACATCCTTTACATATTATTATATATTTAAAGGCAATCTCCAATATACCTTAGAATTTCATAGTAGTAGTCTGCCGTATTTTTTAATATTTTTAGGGCTAAAATTGAGAACCATCCACAATTTAATATTTAAGAGAATTATTTTGTAATAAATGTAATTGTTAAAGTTAATCTATTTTATTTGCATTTTGATTTATTTTTTCAATATTTATTTTTGTGTTATAATTTAGGAAAATAATACTCAAAAGAGATTATCTCCACAATTTAACCCCGATGTTCATTTCCTTAAAAACTTAATTTTAAATCATGTGTTTTTCCACATATCCTCCAAATTAATTATCTCTTGCATAGAATATATTTCTATAAAAAAGCAAGTTCGATTTATCATTAAGGAAAATAATAATGATTATAATTATTATATTATTTTCTACAAATAAAGACAAGCCTTATGATTATCTATACTAATATATAAGCAAATGTTGCGTTCCAACAGTCCCCTACCCGATTACTTTTTTCTATTATTATATATATATTGTTAAATTTTATGCTACCATCATGCAAGGGAACCAACGATGAACAAAGACGAAGTAATCTTTATAACTAGGCAAACAATTACAAAGACAAACTGACTATAAGGTGCATACACCTTGAATCACGTCAGCTGAGATATATAAAAAATAACTTGTCGCGGACAAGGTCCGCTTCTCCACTCTCCACTTCACCGTGCACTCTGCACTCTCCAAATAACTTGTCGCGGACAAGGTCCGCTTCTCCACTCTCCACATCACTGTGCACTCTGCACTCTCCACCTCTCGCTGAGGTATGAGTTGGACTATCCTGGGGTGTAGGCACACTCCCACTCTCACACTCCAACGCAATTCACCTCACTAGTTCTCTACACTAGTTCTCCCTCTCTTCTCTTGTATGTCTCTTAATTAGTAAAGGGGGGGTATTTATAGGAGAGCACAAATAAGGGAGGAGAGAGGGGGGCTGCCGGGTTCTACTCTGGTATGAGGGGGGAAAAGGGGGGAGGGGGAGGGAAGAGAAAGAAAAAGAGGGGGAGGAGAAGGAAAGGGGAGAGAGGAAGAGAAAAGTGGGAAAGGAAGAAAAAAATTGAGGGAGGGAAAGAGGAATGCTCTTTGCAGTGACAATTCTTATCGTCACGACGACAATTTGGATCTCCAATCCAAATGACTCTCCGCGGAGATCCAAATGATTTTCCACAGAGAACTTTTTGGGTCTCCGCGGAGAACCTTTTGGATCTCCGCGGAGAACCTTTTGGCTCTCCGCGGAGAACCATTTGCTCTCCGCGGAGAACCTTCTGGAAATATACAACTTTGAAGAATAGACTCACAATAAAGTTTTGAAATATTCAACAATATATGCATGCCTACTTCGTCCTCAAGTATCTTGAGCATAAAAATGTTCAGTGAGAATATAATCTCACATTGGGAAACTCATGTAACTTTGTGTGCTTAATAAAGATCATGTGCACCCACGACAATTGATTTTGGCTTGAATGTTTATATTTAAAGATGGTATTAAAGCAAACATCGTATTTTTATGATCTATATTGTGGTGGTAATGCATCCCACAGATTGAGTTGTTATCAGAAGCTTTTTATGAATGTTGTTGATGCAGTAGCCTCTACAACAGATTTGGTTAAAAGCCATAAATGATCATAAAATTTCTATAAAAAGGTCACCTTACAAAAAAAGTATGAATTAATGGAGCTTGCACGGGCTGTAGAAAAACTCTATGAGGAATCCCTTGCACAGTACTAAAAAGAGGATGTCGAGAATGAAATGGTTAATGAACAAAGAAATTTGGGGAGCTCTTCACCATATGAATGTTGGGAGAAAGTTGAAGTTTCTGATAACATTAACACAAGTGTTACATCACAAACCTCATATAAAAGGGATCAAACCCATTTCCAACCTTTGATGTAAAAGCTCACACATGTTGAAACCAGTAATCCGGTTTCAGCGTTCGAAAGAGGGATGCGGCTAACTCTTACTTGACCTAAGCTAAGACCCTTGACCGGTCACTAAGAACTGAGAGACCCTTGCCCTTGATGAACACCTGAGTCCACAAATGGACCCCTTAAGCTGCAGCGCGGAGGTCCCAACACACACCCGAAAGCTCACTCGGAACTTCCCCTCCCAAGCCAATGCTGAGTCTGGGCACTTTGGAGGGCACTAAGGATCACCTCACCGTCCACCTTCAATGACAAGGGGAGGGGAGGGGTAGTGCTTGCTCACACGCAAGGGAGGGGGTAGAGACCAACCCTTCCCAAGGTGCCCATGGGGGTCTATTTATAGACTTTCCCAAAAACGGACTGCGAATAGCCAAAATCGGACTGCGGATAGCAAAAATCCCCCAAGGGAGAGGGAACGGGCGAGTGGGGAGGCTCCCCCCACTTGCCCCCTTAAGAGAGAGAACGGGCGAGTGGGGTGTTGCCCCCACTCACCCCCTCAAGGGAGGACGGGCGAGTGGGGGGGCTGCCCACTCTATTTATTGTTTTAATTCGTATATCCTAAAAAACTATAATTAAGGCTACGTGTTCGATTTGACAAGAGATATTTAGGTGCCTGTAAAAATATAGGATTTAGGGTACTCATCTTATTTTAGATTAATCATGCGCAAAAAATTATGTTAGCGGAAATATACGGCGGGATCGGAGGTTTCGCACCGTGATCTTAGATGTGTTACTTGCACCAACAATTTAGTCCCATTTGACACCGTTTTTTTTGCTCGGGTGAGTTAGGACAAAAATGTCACCGTCATATAATGTATGTATGGCATGATAGTGGTTATGATCGCCACCAAGAAAAGAAATTAGTTTTGAACATAAATATGAATGAATGTTTGGCATGACAACGGTTACTACCGCCACCAAGAAAATAAAAGTAGTTTTGAACATAAAAATGGATGATGTTCCTTAGGTGAGGTTGGGTGTTCACGAACAACAGTTCATAATCATCGCGTTGATGACCGACATCGCCATGCCAAACGGAGCCCAAGTGTAGGCCAATCAAAATCCCAAACTGCGCGAAACAATTATTTGCTCCTCTCGCTCCCGTCGTATGACATAACTCTACGAAACCGAAACCCGTAGTGCGAAGGTTCCCGATCCGCCGATTGATCATGTCATGGAATCCGGTCGGCAAATAGCCATGAATGGCCGCAAGTTGTTGTCGTCGATTCCTATCAAGGATTTCAAGACACTTCTAGCTTCTGTCAACAATTCTTGTCGAGGACTCAGACTCCCGTAGGTTCTTTTCAGCAATTCATGTCGGCATCAGGGGTAAAGCCGTCGACGATAGCATGGATTATTCTGTGTCAGGTCACAATTGTGTGTAAAACTCGACAACCATGCGAATCATCATTTTCTGAGAACGAAATGAGTCTCCACTGGGAGGATGGATTTGGCTTGTTACCAAGTAATGTAATGAAATTGTAGAGTAAGGTTGTCCGGAGATTGATGAAGATGTGGATAGAGGACTTCACAAGAAGAGGAAGAAAAAAAAAAGCAAGAAAATTTAACTTCGGAATTTGAAATCTTAGGAGTTTTCTTTTTCCTGGCCTAGAGCAAGGAAAAATTCTTGCCTCAAAATCTTTGTACCCGACCAGCATATTTGATGCTCCTTTCGAACACTAAAGCCCACTTTTGTAATATTACCAGGGTACATTCGTGCAGAGTATATTACATAATGGCATATATTTTGTATAACACGTAATATATACGTCGAGGTCTAAAATGTCCAGAAGGCGACTATCCGCAAACCACCTTGCCCAGGTGAGGTGATCAGTTCAGAAGACCATGCCCAGGTGGGGGGAGTTCAGAAGACCCTGCCCAGGTGGGGCGAGTTCAGGAGACCTTTTCCAGGTGGGGCGAGTTCAGGAGACCTTGCCCAGGTGGGGCGAATTCAGGAGACCTTGCCCAGGTTGGTATTTAGTTCTAAATCATCGGTCAAGTTCCTCTGCGGGATCAATAAGCTTTAGCTGCCCCCTCTTAGGTGTCCGAACTCCTCATTATGCCAAATTTCGATTCCAACATCCTTTACATATTATTATATATTTAAAGGCAATCTGCAATATACCTTAGAATTTCATAGTAGTTGTAGTCTGCCGTATTTTTTAATATTTTTAGGGCTAAAATTGAGAACCATCCACAATTTAATAAGGGTGCTGCTATTAGCACTGTAGTTTTGGCTATCCGCACTTAATTTGTACGAATTATTACGCGTCTTTTGGAAATACGCCCTGTACATTTATTTTTAGAAAAATGTTCAACAGAAAAGTTCTACAACTTTTGTGTTGAACACTTTTCCTAAAAATGCACGCAGAAGACATATTGCCACTCTGATTGAAATATGAGCATAACTATAATTATTTTTTGGAAATACGACTTGTACATGCATTTTTAGGAAAAGTGTTCAACACGAAAGTTGTAGATCTTGAAAGTTGTAGATCTCGACAAGATCTACAACTTTCGTGTTGAACACTTTTCCTAAAAATAAATATACAAGACGTATTTTCAAAATGCGCTTAATAACTCGTACAAATTAAGCGCGGATAACCAAAACTGTAGTGCTTATTACAGCACCCTTTAATAATTAAGAGAATTATTTTGTAATAAATGTAATTGTTAAAGTTAATCTATTTTATTTGCATTTTGATTTATTTTTTCAATATTTATTTTTATCTTATAATTTAGGAAAATAATACTCAAAAGAGATTATCTCCGCAATTTAACCCCGATGTTCATTTCCTTAAAAACTTAATTTTAAATCACGTGTTTTTCCACATATCCTCCAAATTAATTATCTCTTGCATAGAATATATTTCTATAAAAACGCAAGTTCGATGTATCATTAAGGAAAATAATAATAATTATAATTATTATTGTTGTGCACCCGTAAAGACGATACGGGATGCAGTCCCATGAAGCATATCCGTACGGGAACCGTCAAACACGCAAGCACCGCGATTGGCGTGAAAATCAAAAAATGCCGCAACAATTGCTACGCCGAGCCGGAGAGACACGACATTCGTCACGCCAAACAAGCGCGGCACTCGCCGCGCCGAAAATACACGGCTTTCGCCGCGCCGAAAATACACGGCTTTCGCCGCGGCTTTCGCCGCGCTACAGCGGCACAGCAGCCACCGCACCGAAAGGGTGCTGCGCTTGCCGCACCAAAAGGTGCGGCAATGCCGCACCGAATCGGCACGGCAACACCGCGCCAGGAAGGTGCGGCAATGCCGCACCAAAAAGGTGCGGCACTTGCCGCACCAAATTGGTGCGGCAATGCCGCACCAAAGCATTGCCCCCCCCCCCCCCAGCGCCCAAATTCTGGGCGCTGACCAAGTCAGCGCCCATTTTAGGCGCTGACTTGGTCAGCGCCTAGTTGGCGCTCCCCAATTGGGGATTCACGTAACTCCCCAAGGGAGTTACTGTTAGAGTTACGTGAACAGTAACTCCCCAAGGGGGAGTTACGATACGAAATCATAACTCCCCGTCTGGGGAGCGCTCCCGGGCACCTCGGCCTCGAGGTTTTCCCGCGGTCACAGTACCTTCGCATCCACCGCGCTCAGAGCGCTCACCAAACTGCACGCCAGAATATTATTCTTGCATGAATATTATTCTCCCGCGAATATTACTTTTACGGAACACTATTCGCCGCGCTTAGAACAACTCCGCGCTAACTGCACGGCTAGAACACCTCCGCGCTCACGCGCGCTTAGAATGCCTCCGCGCTTACGCGCGCTCAGAACGTTTCTGAGCGCGCTCAGAGCATTCTCGCTTTTCCGCCTCGCTCGCTTTTTCGCCTCGCTCACTTTTCCGCCTTGCTCACTTTTCCAACTCGCCCCGCTCACTTTTCCGCCTCGCCTCGCTCACTTTTATGCCTCGCCCCGCTCACATTTCAGCCTCGCTCACTTTTCCGCCTCGGCTCGCTCACTTTTTGTCTTTTCAGTTTCTCACTTTTCAAGAACGGCTTGTCGCCTTTCCTCAAAGGGCAAGATGGTCATTTACGAAAAATGGTGATCCGAGTGCCCCAAATCGGGAAATATGATTCGTCCGCCAAGGTGGTTATGGTGGTTACGACGGCGAAATTACCGGGCTACCCCGGCCAAAGCTATAAAAAGGCCCCCAAGGCTTCATTTAAAGGATCCGGCCTTCATGACCAGAGAGAGCTCCTTGAAGATTTCCACGGATTCCTCCTTCAGCGCTTGAAGATCTCCTTCGTGGACTTGGAGATTTCCTCTTCGCGAAAGCGGACAAGGCAGTCTCACTTTCGTTCTCGGTAAAGCGGACAAGGCATTCTCACTTTCGTTCTCGGGAAAGCGGACAAGGCAGTCTCGCTTTCGTCTTCTCGAAAGCGGACAAGGCAGTCTCACTTTCGTCTTCTCGAAAGCGGACAAGGCAGTCTCCCTTTCGTCTTCTCGAAAGCGGACAAGGCAGTCTCGCTTTCGTCTTCTCGAAAGCGGACAAGGCAGTCTCACTTTCGTCTTCTCGAAAGCGGACAAGGCAGTCTCACTTTCGTCTCCACGAAAGCGGACAAGGCATTCTCACTTTCGTTCACCGCTGTACTCTTAGGAAAAAGACTTAGTTTTTCCGAGAGGTGGCCTGTCACCCTCGGAGAACTCTCTCTCTCTCTCTCTATTGTAACGAGCAGCGGCCTGTCGCGCTCGATCTCTTAGCATCTAATTGTAACCTCTCTGGAGATAGTGAAATTTGGTCGGCACAGCTCCGGCCACGTGGTTTTTCACCCTTTCCGGGTTTTCCACGCTAAAAAGTCCCTGTGTACTCAGCAAATCTCAAATTGACTGTTTGCGCGCTTAGTTCGCTCCCGAGCTAATGTGGTTCAGTTAAACCGGTCTACCAAGAGCCCTAAACGACCCGCAACAATTATATTATTTTCTACAAATAAAGACAAGCCTTATGATTATCTATACTAATATATAAGCAAATGTTGCGTTCCAACAGTCCCCTACCCGTCCGTTACTTTTTTCTATTATTATATATATATTGTTAAATTTTATGCTACCATCATGCAAGGGAACCAACGATGAACAAAGACGAAGTAATTTTTATAACTAGGCAAACAATTACAAAGACAAACTGACTACAAGGTGCATACACCTTGAATCACGTCAGCTGAGATATATAAAAAATAACTTGTCGCGGACAAGGTCCGCTTCTCCACTCTCCACTTCACTGTGCACTCTGCACTCTCCAAATAACTTGTCGCGGACAAGGTCCGCTTCTCCACTCTCCACTTCACTGTGCACTCTGCACTCTCCACCTCTCGCTGAGGTATGAGTTGGACTCTCCTGGGGTGTAGGCACACTCTCACTCTCACACTCCAACTCAATTCGCCTCACTAGTTCTCTACACTAGTTCTCCCTCTCTTCTCTTGTATGTCTCTTAGTAAAGGGGGGGGGGGGTATTTATAGGAGAGCACAAATAAGGGAGGAGAGAGGGGGGGGGGGGGGCCGTCGGGTTCTACTCTGGTATGAGGGGGGGAAAGGGGGGAGGGGGGAGGGAAGAGAAAGAAAAAGAGGGGGAGGAGAAAAATGAGGGGGGGGGGGGGGGGGGGGGGGAGAAGGAAAGGGGGAGAGAGGAAGAGAAAAGTGGGAAAGGAAGAAAAAAATTGAGGGAGGGAGAGATGAATGCTCTTTGCAGTGACAATTCTTATCGTCGCGACGGCAATTTGAATCTCCGATCCAAATGACTCTTCGCGGAGATCCAAATGGTTTTCCACAGAGAACCTTTTGGGTCTCCGCGGAGAACCTTTTGGATCTCCGCGGAGAACCTTTTGGCTCTCCGCGGAGAACCATTTGCTCTCCGCGGAGAACCTTCTGGAAATATACAACTTTGAAGAATAGACTCACAATAAAGTTTTGAAATATTCAATAATATATGCATGCCTACTTCGTCCTCAAGTATCTTGAGCATAAAAATGTTCAGTGAGAATATAATCTCACATTGGGAAACTCATGTAACTTTGTGTGCTTAATAAAGATCATGTGCACCCACGACAATTGATTTTGGCTTGAATGTTTATGTTTAAAGATGGTATTAAAGCAAACATCGTATTTTTATGATCTATATTGTGGTGGTAATGGATCCCACGGATTGAGTTGTTATCAGAAGCTTTTTATGAATGTTGCTGATGCAGTAGCCTCTACAACACACTTGATTAAAAGCCATAAATGATCATAAAATTTCTATAAAAAGGTCACCTTACAAAAAAAGTATGAATTAATGGAGCTTGCACAGTCTGTAGAAAAACTCTATGAGGAATCCCTTGCGCAGTACTAAAAAAAGGATGTCGAGAATGAAATGGTTAATGAACAAAGAAATTTGGGGAGCTCTTCACCATATGAATGTTGGGAGAAAGTTGAAGTTTCTGATAACATTAACACAAGTGTTACATCACAAACCTCATATAAAAGGGATCAAACCCATTTCCAACCTTTGATGTAAAAGCTCACACATATTTAGGTGAGCATCAACTACTTGATATATCTATGTCAATGTAAATTTTAATTATATATATGATTAAATATGATGCAAGATGCAAGGGCTTCTATGCTAGTCTCAATCGTCTGTTATTTCTACTTGTGTGGTAGCTATTTTTATGCGGACTAATCTAGCTATCTCTAGTGTCTACCGTTCATTTTGACGAAACAAACCTCATACACACCATAACACATTCATTTCCCTCCACCTCACAAGTACACCTCACAAAACACCACCATAGCCACTACACCACACACTTCGCACATCTTTTTCACTGCCATCACAAACATAACATTATACCACACACTACCAATATATATAGCACCATACCCTCACATAAATTAAAAATAACACATTGATGTACTGTACAACACATAATCACACACACAAAGCCACTTAACAGTACACTACAGCACCACAACACATATATCTAGTGCACTTCACTGAACAATTTCTGCACTGCACAAAATCAGCACCACACAAAATCAGCACCGCGCATTCTCACAACCCACGGCACAGTGCACAATCTAAATATGATAGAACTAAGTTTATATGACACAAGAATAAAATTATTTCTTTGCATCACTGTCAATTGTCACATTTTGCTAGACTTCTAGAACTTTTTCTCAAGTTTGTTGCTTGAAACTTATACTTGTAATTTCTATTTCAAATTTGAAAAAACTGCTGAATACATATTTATTATTAGCCTTGGTCCTCTTATGAAAGGCTATGCAATTTTTTGCTTATGTGCTTCATTGTAGTGTGAGTTACTTTTGTTTATAGTATAGTCTAACAACATATAGATTTGCTCTACTGAAGTAATTAAATATTCGTGAACAAATGTGGTATGAAATCATTTAAGCCTAAAAAACATATGTTGAAAGCTGTGGAGAACAGTAAAGTTTAGTTACAATTTTGATGAGTTCCATCATTAAACTATCAAATATTGTGTTCAGTTTAAACAGGGATATGAGCTCTCATATACCTAGAAAGCTTCTATGTGAGCCATCTCACATGGTTATGAGAGCAATCACCTAGAAATACTTCTTTATGACAAATTTGCACTAAACTTTCGCGATGGACTCCAACGGATACAACTTAAAGTATATATATACAAGTCTTTTCTCCAAACTAAAGCATAAAACAAAAAGCTGCAGAATATAGGAGAAAATTTAAATTAGTTCACCAAAAAGATAGACGAAACATGATTATAGGCTATAGTGATGAAATTATATTATAGTTTAGAGATAATGTTGCATTGGAAGCTTCAGATGCACAGGCGACTGAATACATCAGAAAGACTCATAAATCTACAAATCTCCTGCCAGCAGAAAACTTAAAACGATCAAATTACACTTAAAATTTTCCTGGAAGAATTATTCATTGTAAAGCTTCAATGTCATAATCTAGAACATTTTATATAAAATAAACCTAACTCTGAAATTCATTAAGAACTCCCAGTTTAAGCCAAAAGGGCTGTTGCGCCTCCCCATGAAATTTGAGAACCTCATCAATGAGAATCACGGGAGAAGAAACGGTGTGAGGCAAAAACCATTTTGTTGTAATTGAGGGTAACTATACCAAAATTATGGCGTAGAAAGGGCACATCCAGGTTCCGAAAATGCCGGCAGAAATCCAACTTTGAATCTAGTAGCAAATGGTGTAGGGAAACCCATGCTCAATTACCTGGGTCTTCCATGCTGCCTCTACGTTGTTCTTCTGGTGAGAGCTATGCCTTTTTGGCAATTTATATGACGGGAGGGCTTCAGGCGAGGCTTGGGGTGAGGTGTGTAGTTGCGGCGCGTGCTTCAGGAGGGGCTTCAGGTGAGTTGGAGAGCCACGGTGAGGACTTCAGGCGTGGCATCGGGATTTAGGCGAGGGCTTCTGCGTTAGGGAGGGATTCACGCGTCGGTCGCTGGAATCGGAGGCAAAGGAATGCGACCGTCGCTGGAGTTGGAGTCGAAGCTGGATGCCTTAACAGTGGAGAACCTTGAGTATCTGGAGAAATGCGAACGGAGCTGGAGTCGGAGAAGAAGGGCGCTGGAGTCGGAGGCGTAGTAATGCGATCGGCGCTTGGCTTTTTAAAATATTTTTTAATGTTTTTTAATATTATTAAGTCAAATTCAGTGAACCAGAGTGAAACCCAACCGGGGGGGTGCACATGCCCATACACCCACATAGGTGCACTCGCCCCTAGCACTCATTCCACTCGCCCCCTCCACAACTCCCACTCGCCAACTCCACTCTCCTAGCTCCATGGCTCCACTTGCCAGCTTCACTCGACAAGGCTCGAGGCTCCACTCGCCAACCTCTCCCATGCTCCACTCGCCTCCCTTGCTCGACTCGCCGGCCACTTGATGGACTCGCCCAGCCTCCACTCACCGGTCACAACCTCCACTCTCCCATGCACACTTCGCTTCAGGGATAACTCCAAGGCAAGCACGAAGCTTCTTGAACGGCCCCGCAGATAGGGGCTTTGTGAAGATGTCCGCCAGGTTCTCTTCACTCCGCACGTGCTCCACCGCAAGTGAGCCACCCAACACCTTCTCTCGGATGAAGTGGTGCTCGATCTCTATGTGCTTTGTCCTTGCGTGACAGACTGCGTTGGTTGTCAGCTTTAGAGCACTCTAATTATCGCCACGCAGCACAGTAGGTCCGCTGACCTTCTCATACACATCTTCCACCAGCCTCCTCAGCCAGACACACTCCTGAGCTGCTAAGGACGACGACTTGTACTCAGCCTCAGTGGTGGAAAGAGAAATGGAGTCCTGCTTCTTGCTACACCATGAGATGGCAGTGGCTTCACACATGAACACGTAACCTGATGTCGACTTGCGATCATCAGCATCACCTGCGTAATCTGCATCTGTGTAACCATGCAGCTTGAAGTTAGTCCTCCCTCCATAGAGCAACCACATCTCAAGGGTCCCCTTCACATACTTCAGTATCTCCTTAGTTGCCTCCAGATGAGGCTTCCGCGGCTCCTGTATGTACTGACTCACTCGGCCGACAACAAAGGCGATGTCCGGCCTTGTGATGGTCAGATAGATAAGGCTCCCCACCAGTGCCCGGAAGATCTTCGGATCAGGAAGAATCCTCCCTTCTTCCTTCCGAAGCTTCAGCCCAACCTCCAGTGGAACGAAGCTGCTCTTTCCCTCCTTCATGCCGAATCTCTCGACGATCTTCTCGGCATAAGCCTTCTGGGTCACGAGCAACCCGCCACTTCTCTTCTCCACTTGAAGTCCAAGGAAATGATGTAGTTCACCAAGATCCTTCATCTCAAACCGTATGGCTAGCTGCTGTCTCAGCGTCGTGACCTCTTCACTGTTGTTCCCTATCACAATCATGTCGTCGACGTACAACAGCACCAGCACGTGAAGATCTCCACTCTTCTTCACAAACATGCTAGAGTCTGAGTCTGAGACATCGTAACCACAGAACTGCAGATACTCTGCAATCTTCCCATACCAGGCTCTCGGCGCCTGTTTCAACCCATAGAGGGCCTTCTTCAGCTTGCAGACGTGATGTGGCTGAGACTTGGACACATACCCAGGTGGTTGCACCATGAATATGTCCTTGTCTATCTCTCTGTATAGGAACGCGTTCTTCACATCCAGCTGCCACAGCTTCCACCCTTTGCACGCTGCTAGGGCAATGACCATCCTCACCGACATCATCTTCGCCACAGGACTGAACGTCTCCTCATAGTCCTCTCCATAGGTTTGTGAGAAACCTCGAGCGACAAGCCTAGCCTTGTACCGCTCTACTCCTCCGTCAGCTCTCTTCTTCACTTTGTACACCCACTTGCAGGTGACAGGTTTGATGCCCTCCACCATGAGAACAAGGTCCCATGTCTCATTCATCTTCAAGGCCTCCATCTCCTCATCCATGGCCACATCCACTCTTTAGTGCCTACAACATCTTCAAAGCGGGCAGGGTCCCTCTCGTCGAGTGGTCCTGCGAAGAAGCAAGAGACCAAACTTACGAAGTTCCCCTCCTTATAGCGAGCAGGCGGGACGATGGTCCGCTTCGACCTCCTCAAGGCTTGGCCACTTTCTACCACTCCGGTAGAATCCTCCTCTCCAGCTCCTCTTTCAACTTCTCTTGAAGCAGTGCTCCCACTGCTTCTAGAGCTTGAAGCTCCCCCTGAGCAAGATGGCGTTGGGGCACTTGGAGATACCTCCAACTCCAGCATAGAGTCCTCAGTGACTCTCTCTTCTCCCCTGCTCGAATCTCCACTCTCCGGCAGCACCACAGAGGAGACTCCCTGATACGAGATCTGTTCGTCAAACACCACGTCACGTGAGACGACGAACTTGTGGGTCTGTGGGTTCATGCACTTTCACCCCTTCTTCCGCTCGTCGTAGCCGATGAAGACACACTTCCTCGCTTTCGACTCCAACTTGGTTCTCTCAGCCTCCGGAACGTGCACGAAGCAGGTAGAGCCAAACACCCTCATGTGACTTACATTTGGCTTCTCCCCGAACATGAGGTGGTGTGGAGACACCATCCTGTTAGGACTCAGAGGCAGCCGGTTGATCACATGGGTGGCACACGCCATTCCCTCCGCCCATAAGGCTTTGGGAATCCCCTTGGCCTGTAGCCAACTCCTGGTACTCTCCACCAGATGGTGAATCTTCCTCTCTGCGACACCATTTTGTTGAGGGGTGTGGGCGCAGGAGAGCTCTCGCCGGATGCCGAATTTCCTGCAGAAAGATTTAAAAGCGTTAGAGGTAAACTCCCCCCATTATCACTTATTAACTTCTTTACCCTCAGGTTCAGCCTCCCCTCCACTAGTTCCTTCCACTTCTGGAACTTCTCAAACACCTTCGCATTCTCCCTCATGAAGTAAACCCACGTGTAGCAGGTGTAGTCATCCACCAAGACCAGCGCATACTTGTTTCCTCCATAGGTCAGGGTGGCGCACGACCCCATCACATCAGCATGAACGCACTCAAGAGGTGCCTTACATCTGGTCTCCGACTTGTCAAATGGAAATCGATGTGACTTTTCAAATTGACAACCCTCACACACATGGTCATCGTCGTAAGAAGATAGGTTAGGCAGGCCAGACACTAGACCCTTCACCGCTATCATCTTCAGCTTATCCATCCCCACATGACCTAGCCTCTCATGCCAGATCGTTGCGCTGTCGTTAGTCTTCAGCTTGTCCACGTAGGCACTTGTAGACAGAACATACAAGTCTTTCACCCTTCTCCCGGTGAGCGTGACATCAGCATCAACTGAAGACAGGTTCTTCAGGAACTTCACCTCCTTCGGTCCGAACAGCACGTGGTATCCTGCATCCACTGCATTCGCAACCAAGAAGAGGTTCTTCTTCATGCCCTGCATGTGATACACACTCTTCAGTGTCACAGGCTTCTCTTCACTTCCCAGGGATACCATCCCTTCCTGCTCAACTGGATGCACCGTATCATCCGCCGTGATGATAGCATCAGTTCCACCATATGCCTTCAAGGAAGCAAACTTTGACACATCTCCAGTGAGATGGTGCCCGCAACCGGAGTCCACTATCCAGTCATTCTCGAAGTTGACGGAGGCTAAAGCGTCGACTGACGTTGTCGTCATCTCGGCTAGGAAGCAGTTGTCTCTGCCTTCACCACCCTGGTGACCTCCACCTCTCTGATGGTCTCCACCTCTACGGCGGTCTCCCTCTCTCTCAGCAACATGACCGACCTTGAGATTTGACCGGCACTCCTTTGCTATGTGCCCGTACTTCTTGCAGGCAAAGCAGAGGGGTCTCCCCCTCTGGTCATATGGAGGGAGAAAGTTCTCCCTAACTCCCTGAGAGGACGTTGAGGGTCCATCTCCGGAGTTCTTCTTCTTCTTGTCTCAAGGCTTTCTCTTGCCTGAGAACAACGACTCACTATCTCCCCCTGAGATAGACACTCCCGCCATCTGCTTCGCCAAGCTCTCATGTGACGATAACAGGTTCTCTAGCTCCAGTAATGTGGGCTGAGTAGCCCATCCTTGCACAGAGGTGACAAATGGAACATACTCCTTCCGCAGGCCTCTGAGTATGTGCCTCTTCATCTTCGCCTCTGAGATCGGCTCGCCAGGATCCAAGGCCGAGATCTCTGCACATAGGTTCTTCACCCTCAAGAAGAAGGTGGATATCGACAACTCTCCTTGAGTGGACCGCGCCAACTCATTCTCCAGAAACTGTAGCCGCGCTACATTCTTCTGTTGAATAACCCATCAAGGGCACTCCAGATCTATGACGCTGACTTGCACCCCAGGATGTGGTCGAACAAGTCAGGTGAGATAGCCCTCTTTAAGGTGAACTCAGCTTTGGTGTTGGTCTTCCTCCACGCCCTCACTGCTGGATCATTGTCTCCGGCAGCTACAACTTCCTCTTGCTCAGCTCCTCCAACGACCTCCCATAGGTCCTCTCCAAGCAGGTAACTCTCCATGCATGACTTTCACTTCTTGTAGTTGGTCTGGGTGAGCAGCTCAATGCCTAGTCCTCTCGCATAACCTCCTCCGCTATCCATCTTGGTTGTCAACCTTGAACCTTGATAGCACATTCTGCTTCACCAATCTACCTCTGATACCATGTTAAATTTTATGCTACCACCATGCAAGGACCAACGATGAACAAAGACGAAGTAATCTTTATAACTAGGCAAACAATTACAAAGACAAGCTGGCTACAAGGTGCATGCACCTTGAATCACGTCAACTGAGATATATAAAAAAATAACTTGTCACGGACAAGGTCCGCTTCTCCACTCTCCACTTCACTGTGCACTCTGCACTCTCCAAATAACTTGTCGCGGACAAGATCCGCTTCCCCACTCTCCACTTCACTGTGCACTCTGCACTCTCCACCTCTCGCTGAGGTATGAGTTGGACTCTCCTGGGGTGTAGGCACACTCCCACTCTCACACTCCAACTCAATTCACCTCACTAGTTCTCTCTCTCTCTTCTCTTGTATATGTCTCTTAGTAAAGGGGGGGGGGGGGGGGGGTGCACATGCCCATACACCCACTCGCCCACCCACATAGGTGCACTCGCCCCTACCACTCATTCCACTCGCCCCCCTCCACAACTCCCACTCGCCAACTCCACTCTCTTAGCTCCATGGCTCCACTTGCCAGCTTCACTCGGCAAGGCTCGAGGCTCCACTCGCCAACCTCTCCTATGCTCCACTCGCCTCCCTTGCTCGACTCGTCGGCCACTTGCTGGACTCGCCCAGCCTCCACTCGCCGGTCACAACCTCCACTCGCCCATGCACACTTCCACTCGCCTCCCCTCACACTTCCACTCGCCTCCCCCTCTCTTTAGCTCCACTTCAACTTCAACATATATTTTATTTATATATAAATATTTACGAGTGAGAGATACGGCACTCCGCCCCTATGATCAATCGACAGTATCTCGACCCAGATATGTACGGGACTCCGCCCCTATCAATTAATCAATGCAGCTTAAAATGAACACATTATCAATTAATTAATGTGAAAAATCGTTATACATCCCTTTTCAATTTAAATTATTAAATTTTCAAGTTAATGCAAATATTATCATGCATGTTAAATCAACTTTAATAAAGTTGATGAGTTTAATGGTAGCACCTCAAAAATACCGATGACATGTCTAACGATACCCTATCATAGTAGTTTTAGGAGCTCTACTAAAAACTTTTTCGATTTTTCAATTTGTCATCATTATATTTAATTTGGGGATATGGTGTAATTACATAAATGGGCATTGTATTTTTTTATGAAATATATTATAATATATGTTAAGTCATTAGAGTAAAAGAATGAGACTATTTGTGACAATTTTGAATGTTGCAACAAAATAAACTTTTTCTTATAGCATAGTAAAAATATATAGATATAAATATTTATACATGTAAAAAATTATAAAGATACGTAGTAGCAAGTTTAATAGTATTGTGGGACTAGAGGTCTAGAGGATAGTAGTCATGGGATATGGTGATTTAGTTGTGATATTGTGTCCGTGTAGATTTGGTGCCCCCGGACATTATGCATGTGTTTTTGTGCTTTCAAAATTCTAAGTATGTCTCCGATTCGCGCGGCGGTGGCGGTCGTCAACGAGATGGCGGTCATGAACATGGTGGCTATGAGCCGTAGTTCGTCCAACCTCACATAAGAAATTTCATTCACTTTTATTTTCTAAACTAATAATCTTTTCTTTGCGGCAGTCATAACCATTGTCATGCCAAACATGCATTCTAATAAGGTGTGGTTTTTCTCCAAACTCACTGGAGCAAAAATGTTGCGCCGAACAGAGCATATATCTCACCCACTCCATCAAGTATTATCATCCATTTTTCTGATATTCCACCATGACACCGTGCGCTAATGACTCCTATTGGTATGGTGGAGGAGCGATACCAAAATACGATCTTTTTTGAAACTTTGAAGATGGAGGCAGTTGTGCGGGCGGACTATGAAACTCCTTTAAGCAAGCACCATGTGAATCTCTAGTGTCGAGTAATTGTTAGTCCAACGAAAAACATGGAGATCATAGAATTCTAATCTTCTTGTGATTGGATGAAATAAGATTCTATCGAAAAAATTGAAACAAATAAGGGCTTCAATGTCACTAAAGTAAATTTTTTATTGTTGGTCTTAAAACCTAGGGATTCCTATTATGTCATTTAGTATCCCAATCCTTGCTCAAGGGAATTGTGTACTATTATTTTTTACATCCCGCATTGATTTGGTGGTGCAATTAAGGGAAATGTTAGGGAGACTTTTAAAGCTTACCATTTGGATTTGGTGGAGAAACTTTTCAAAGTATTTTTATTATCAATCGTGTCTCAAAATGACAGTATGAATAGGGGACAATAATCAGAGCCTGTCCTGAGAAGAGGAAGCAGCTTTGCCTTAGAGAATCTTCAGAGCCAATGGTATAACCCGTAATTCGTCGATATCAGAAATGCCTGAGGACAGCACAAAAGTCCTCTCTCACCTGGGGCGAGTACAGAAGACATCGCCCACCTAGGGCGAGTACAGAAGACATCGCCCACCTGAGATGAGTACAGAAGACCTCGCCCACCTAGGGCGAGTGCAGAAGAACTCGCCCACCTGGGGCGAGCACATAAGAACTCGCCCACCTGGGGCGAGGACAGAAGAACTCACCCGCCTGAGACGAGCAGAAGAACTCGCCCACCTGGGACGACTCGACTGGCGAGTACAGATTTTCACCTCGCCCGAAGGGTGGCTATTTGAAGACCACCCGGTCAAAAGGCGGGAGCCGCTATCTGCAGTCCATTTCAGAAGGCGGGAGCAGCTATTCGCAGTCCATTTTGGTTTGCCTATAAATAAGACCCCAAGGCACAAGTAGAAAACACCTTCACCCCCCTATGGTGGGCAAATTCATTGTCTGTCTCTCTTGTGTCAAGCTCAGCATTGGCTTTAGGAGGGGAAGTTTCTATAGACTTCCGGGTATCTGACGGGACCTCCTTGTTGCAGCACGCGGGTCTAGTTTATAGGTAGTTCGGAGTTGTTCTATATGCTCTCTAACATCTTATCACCTTGTCTCACGTGGGTCGACCATTAAAAAAGTAGCATTTGGTCACTCCCCAAGTCTCGAACATAGTTGAACCGGTATTCGGGTTTTAATACCAACCACCAATTAAAAGGACTCGATCAAGACGAGATAAAGATTTGCCGCCTTCATCCTGATTGTTGCGGAATGTAAATGGGGGCCCTTGAAACTCAAGATCAATAAGCGGGTTGGAGTTGATGAAGTCTCACAACTATTGCACAACGACGAATAAAGATAAACCCATACCTCCACACTTTTCCTCGGCACAAGTAACAACATTAAAGTCACCAATAATTGTAGTCTGAAGACCTTGGGAGACAACATGTGAGAGGGATTCCCAAAGAGGTTGACGTTCAATGTGACGGACCTTCGTGTACACCTTGCACAATCGCCAAGGTGGTTGGTTAAGAGGCGAAATTGTGCCCACAACCAGCTGGAGAAGACGACATGCCGCACTTCCAAAAAATCATGATGCCCCCTGAAAAACCAAATGCTGGAATGCAAAGCCTACACTAAGGGACCCCAAGAAAAGCTTGGATCCTACAGTAATTAGTAGCATCCCCCACTTTGGTTTCCAAGAGGATCACATAGAAGCAGCCTTACTCGCGAAATTCTGAGCATTTTATCTCCCATACCAAGCTTGTGGGCTTCTTGACAAATTCAAACGATGCAATTCATCGATGAACATGGGAGGAGAGGTCCTTCACGCCCATATCTACACAATCAACACCCATGTCATGGAACACTTCCACATCATAGGTTGCGTCCAACCTGCATATTCTCTTTAATGCGCTTACGTGAAGAAGAGGATCCAATGTGCTGAGTAGCTAGGGGAGAGCTTCCACAACTCGCATCAAAAGGACGAGCCTGTTTGAACACGGTTTTTCGTATCCCTTTGGTTTGAGAATAATAAAGCCTACTTGTATTTGATCTACTTTGCCATTGTGCTTTTAGC
The DNA here is from genome assembly GCA_033032865.1 of Dactylorhiza incarnata. Classification (NCBI taxonomy): domain Eukaryota; kingdom Viridiplantae; phylum Streptophyta; class Magnoliopsida; order Asparagales; family Orchidaceae; genus Dactylorhiza; species Dactylorhiza incarnata. The sequence goes on from JAWHQI010000260.1 coordinate 2,339,899, forward strand.
ATGCAAGTTTAAACAAAAATGACACTAAGATGTTGTATTGTTGGTCTGGACTTGCTCACAAGCCGAAAAGAAGAATGTAGTATAACGCCAGGCGTTAGGACTTAACACCGGCGTTGACTTTCGTTCCTACCAAGATGAAAATGACATGGAGGAAAGCTGTTGTGATTGTAGGAGCATTTTGGGAATGATTTGGCTTAACGTCAAGCATTAGCCTCAACGCCAGCGTTAAGGTTGCCTAAAATAAATGTTTTCAAAGATGCATAATCTTCTTTCTGTTTTGAAGATCCGAGTCATCAAGTTATTTTTATACAGAGTCAATGCCTGACGTTAGCCTTAACGCCGACGTTAGCTTTCTATTCTATAAATAAGTGACATTCGTTCTCTTCAACAATTGATCCCAAGGAGCCATATTCCAGCGCTTCAGAAGATTTGTGAGGGCCGTATTTCCAGACCACCATCTCCCACACAAATTCAAGAGAAGAATTCGAAGGAGGATCCGATCAACGCTTACCCAACGCGAAGAAAGCACGCTTTGACATCGACGATATTCAATGGGTCTTCACCGTCTCCAGAATTCTTCATAGGGAGTTTTTAATTTGTCTTTTATATTTTTGTTGCACCTTTATCCTTTGTGATTGTTTAGTGAATTCACCATGGTTGTTGGCGACTAGGTCTGTGCGCGGCTTAGGGGGAATTCACCGCGATTGTTGGCGACTAGGCCTTTCTGGGGATAGAAGGGCTAGAGCGGCTTGAGGCCGGATCTGGGGATAGATCGGCTAAAGCCAACCGGTTCTTAGTGAGAAGAGTAGGTATAGAAAACCAAAGAGTCTTTTATATTCGCCTTTGATTTCTAGCATCATAGAAATCCAGTTTTGTAATCAATTTTATAAATGATAATTATGTCTTTTCTTATTTAATAAAATTGATTTATTGCTCTATACTTTTGATTAAATTTACTTCATATAAAATATCAAAAGTTTTTCTTAAAATCCTACAGTTTTCAAAAACCCTTATTCACCCTCCCCCTCTAAGAGCGCCTAAAGATCCAACAAGTGGTATCAAAGCTAGGTTATTCCAAAACGGTTTCACCACCGGGAATAATGGCGCTCTTTGATCATGATCTCGCTTCTACGAGTGTGGAGAAATTTTATATGTATGAAGAATCATTAGCACCACCGTTATTTGAAGGGAAAAAATTATAATGGGTGGAAAATTCTAATGGAAATTTTTTTTTAAGTCCTTAGATATCAAAGTCTGGAATATCACAATAATCAAACCACCGGATGACCTAAATAAAAATGAAATGATTTTAAATGCAAGGACTATGAATAGTTTATTTTGCGCAATGTCACAAGATATTTTTAAATTAGTATATTGTTTTTCTAATGCATACAAAATTTGAAAATTTCTTGAAGAGATTTATAGTCTTCCTTATATATGTATGGAACAATCGCAAGAACCAGAGAATATGCAAGATTACATAAATATTCAAGAATGCTCATCTCTAAATGGATCCATGGAATGCATATCAAGCGGAAGGGATGATGATAACACATCTATGGAAGAGGAAGATAAAGATGACAAAGAAACTCTATGTTCAAATCTCGCCTCATCCGAAAGCTCTGTAAGAAAATCAAATTTCATCTTTTGTAATTCTATTTTTACATTACAATTGCTACAAACTACTAAACGTAAAATTAAAAAATTTAAAAATGATAATTACAAATTACGTTTAGAAAATAAAAGATTAAAAACTATATCTAATGTAGAAACAAAAATTGATGTGCGTGATGACTCTCACTCCTGCTCTTTAATTAAAAGTGTTTCACCTTGTACAGATATAATGAATTAAAAGAAAATTACAAGGAACTTGAAAATGAGCTTATTTTTGTAAAAGAACAAAATGAATGATTATGTTTAGAAAATTCATCATTTAAAAGTGATTGCGCTATGTGTAAAAATTATAAAATTTAAATTATAGAGATGGATGAAATATTTGAAGAATTAAGAAATAACAATCAAACTCACATTGATTCCATTGTCACCACTCTTAAGAATAACATAATTGCTTATAATAAAGCGAGACACAATCTCAAATTTAAGAATAATGAATTGGAAACTAAAATCAACTTGTTTAAGAAAATCATAAAGAAAAATTCTCAAAACATACAAGAAAAATTCAAACATAAGTTAAATATGAATTTTCACAATTTATCTAAGCAAAACATATGGAATAAAAAACAACAAAAACTTATAAAAGAATTTCCAAAACATCAACATTATCATTTACAACATAATGGTTTTTCCAACATAAACTTAAATGCAAATAAATTTCCCTTAAACAATAAATTCAAAAGTCATTTTTATCCAAATATTCAAGTAAATGACTATGGAAATTTGAAAAATAAAAATAATGTCTTTCCAAGGTATAAATGGAGACTCATACGTAAGAATGATGCATTAATATCAAATGAAAGGGTCCACTCATCCTTGTCTCCCCAAAAGCAAACTCGATGTATTTGGGTGCCAAAGGAACCATCCTTCTTGGTCCTCTTTGAATACCTAAATCTCTTAGTCATTAGGTATCATGTAATTGCATGAAGAAAACCCAAATAAAAATGAACAACCAATACTCTACTTCATGATATACTTAAAACTCTTTTCTTTTTCTTTTACCTAAAATACTATGGTCACTTGTATATATATCTCGAAATATGAATTTATCACATAAACCTAATGATCAATAAATCAAAATGAAATTAAATAAAAAGTCATATCTTCCCTCAAGTAACCTATCAATACATTTTTATCCTATCTCTAAAATCTGTCATTCATTAAATAAGTTGAATACTAAAATGGTTATGAAAGCTAATACAAATTTTTTTTCCACAAATAAGCCATTTGAAGTTTTTTTAGCTCATATCATAGTAAAATTATAAAAACAATTAGCAATATAACATAACCAAATCCACCAAAGGTTGTGTGGAGACCTATTAAAGCAATAAAGTCATAACTGAGAAAACCTGAAGAAAAAAACAGCAAAGAAAAATTTCACAAAGTAAATAGAACTTGGAGAAAAAGCTAGATAATAAAAAATCAAGATAACTGTTAACTCATGGCGCAAGCTTTAACGCCAGCGTTAGACTTTAGTTGTCCAAAATTAACTATTATTACATAAAAAACACTCCCTAAAAATTTCTATTGTCACTAACATAATCTGTCCCTTCAGTACTGGAACTTCCTCGATCCCTTGACCTTCAGGTACAACGAGTCGAGTGGCGGGGCAGATCCTCCACGGGAATGTCCTACTCCCTCTCCTATGTCGGCGTCGGTTTCAACTTCAGGGCCTTGATCATATATCGCATCATCCTCTCCATCCGTGACATTCGGCGTGTCACGTTCTCCCTGAATTCTTCGAACGACTCCTGATGCTCCCGACTCGTCTCACTGAGTGAGACTCCTCGTCGAAGGGGTGGTCAAGAAGAAGATGATGGTACATCTCGTGGTCGAGGAACTCGAATAGAAGAAGTAGGATAAAGATCCGGGATAAGATCATTAACATAATTCTCTCGGGATATGTATTGATATTTCTACATTACCATCCATTGAATAAGTCCACCCAAAGGAAGAGTGTTAAGATGAGATCTTCTCGGATCCTTCAACTTGAGCGTATACCGAATCTGTGAAAGTAGAAGATATGTCATGTCAAACCCCTCTTCCTACAAGATATGATATGTAACGATACTAAGATGAGCCATAATCTTCTTAGTATCTATGGACTTCAACATAATGGTATGCCGCAAAATATCCTGAATTATGTACGCATCCTCCCCGAGTGAAGAAATGTATGTAATCTGCTCCCTACTGTTTCTTCCATGCAAAACCAAATTAACATGTGACCAGTCTCACTCTGCCTGATATTTTTCCACCACATCAAGTCTATTCTCACTTTCCACTAACCCAAATTCACTCCTCAAATCTTCATGAGTTATCTGGACTACTTCGTATTGCATCATCGACATCACCCCTTCGTTGAGTTTTGTCTCCGACGGATCAAACAAATTATTATAGACGAACGAAGTCAGTCGAAAAGCAATCATCAGGAATCACTGATAATACCCCTGATGCAGCCAGAAGATTTTGTATATGTGCATGTTGGGGAAGGTCTATCCGCAACACCATCCCTACACCAATCGATGTCTTCTCTATCCCCATAAAAGACTGATAAGAACCATGTGGTGTACGGGAAGAAGTTTTTCGAGCACGAACACCATGTGAACTGGATGCAGCCATCACCTGCACATTAAATCAAAACAGCACATCAAAATAAAAAAATTTAACGTCATGCGTTAAGTATAACGTCAGACGCATGCTGTCAATTTTTCCTATTATCTCCATTACACAATGCTGACCTTGACACACTTCTATAACTCGAAAAATATCATAAACAGTGAAGAACAAAAGGAAAATCATGAATATAACTCAAAATTCCTAAAAACCTAAAGAAAAATCTCATCTTTGTTAAAAATCTCAAAAACCAAAGTCTAAAACTAAAAAATCAAAACCCTAGATCTCAAAATCCTAGATCTACATTCTACCATTATGAAATGCTTCAATACTTCAAAGGATTAGTAATTATGAGTGGAGAAAGGATTTAATCAAAGAATATAAGAATAAAAACAAGGATTTTACCTAGATCTGAGAAGTGGCTTGCGGTGAAACTGGAAGAAAACCCGCTTGAAATGAAGGGAATGAGGGAAGAATAACAAATCTTACTTGTATTTGATCTACTTTGTCATTATGTTTTTATGCAGGTTTGAACAAAAATGACACTAGGATGCTGTATTGTTGGTCTGGACTTACTCACAAGCTGAAAAGAAGAATGTGGTCTAACGCCAGACGTTAGAAATTAACGCCAGCGTTGACTTTCGTTCCCACCAAGATGAAAATGACATGTAGGGAAGTTGTCGTGATTGCATGGGCATTTTAGGAATGATTTGGCTTAACGTCAGACGTTAGCCTCAACGTAGCGTTAAGGTTGCCTAAAATGAATGTTTCCAAAGATGCAGAATCTCCTTCCTGTTTTGAAGATCATAGCCATCAAGTTATTTCTATACAGAGTCAATGACTGGAGTTAGCCTTAACGTCGGCGTTAGCTTCCTGTTCTATAAATAGGTGACATTCGTTCTCTTCAACAATTGATCCCAAGGAGCCCTATTCCAGCACTTCAAAATATCTGTGAGGGCCGTATTTCCAAACCACCATCTCCCACACAAATTCAAGAGAAGAATTCGAAGGAGGATCGGATCAACGCTAACCCAACGCGAAGAACGCACGCTTCGACTTCGACGATATTCAGCGGGTCTTCGCCGTCTCCAGAATTCTTCATAGGGAGTTTTTAATTTGTCTTTTATATTTTTGTTGTACCTTTATCCTTTGTGATTGTTTAGTGAATTCGTCGCGGTTTTTGGCGACTAGGTCCGTCCGCGGCTTAGGGGAAATTCGCCGCGGTTATTGTCGACTAGGTCTAGGAATTAGATCTAGAGGGTGCTCGAGGCCTTTCTGGGGATAGAAGAGCTAGAGCGGCTTGAGGCCGGATCTGGGGATAGATCGGTTAAAGCCAACCAGTTCTTAGTGAGATGTGTCGATATAGAAAATCAAAGAGTCTTTTATATTCACCTTTGATTTCTAGCGTCATAGAAATCCAATTTTGTAATCAATTATATAAATGATAATCATGTCTTTTCTTATTTAATAAAATTGATTTCTTGCTCTTTATTTTTCATTAAATTTATTTCATATAAAATATCAAAAGTTTTTCTTAAAAACATAAAGTTTTCAAAAACCCTTATTCGCCCCCCTCTAAGGGCGCCTAAAGATCCAACAGAGCCTTTATGGATGAGGCGGATTTTGTGCACAAAATGTTTCTTCTTCATACTAAACACATAACTTATGTCCTAACGAAACAGTATAAGAGATGTTCAAACCGAGGCAGAACATGGATCATCCACAGAGCATTATCAAGGGACTTGAGCATACTGAAGGACATGCCACAAGATGGATGAACTCCCAGTAACAATAGTTGGTGTCAAACTCTTACATCCCTCCACATACCGAGTAAGGGGTTTGAAGCGAACTCAACGAGTAGCAGTATTAGTAGGTGGTTGAACGGCCACCCTCAAGGACCACTAAGGGCTTTTCCCAGTCACACAATGCGAAGAGTTAACCATTTTTCAAAAACCACAAGAGGCCGCCGACTTAAATATGTGTAGCGCCTCCATAGAAGTGCGTGCAACATTAGACTACTTAGTAGGGAGGTCGCCCGTAGGAGGCCTCCTCCCTCTCCTAGTAACCTCTTCCCACTCCACATGGGCTTGGACTCCCCACACTAGCCAGCTCTAACCACTATCTCAGTAACCTCCTCGTGCATATTCTCCCAGCCTGCATTTGTACATAATGTGTGATGGATACATTCTTGCTTGCAACGTCCTATTCTTCCACAGTTGAAGCAGACAATTGTACACATTCTCATACATGAAACTCTGCCGGAACTCGTCATCCCCCCTTCTCTGCCTATAGTGACCCCAGGCACGACGGGTTGGCTCAAGTCGATTCGCACAGAGATCCGTGCAAAGATACGTCTTTCCATCCTTTCAGTGTAAGTGTCCAACCAAATGAAAATTCTCGACACACTCACAATAGGAATAATGGTCGATCAAGACCACATCTTCATAGGCAATTTCGACATCCTAATCCAAACCATCACTTCAGGAAAGAAGTTCGACGAAGGCCAAAAGAAAGGTTCCAGTCATCCAGGGCAAGAAGTTGCACTGCCACAATTCACAACCTAAGGAGCTTAACCCTCTCTCTGTGATCAATATTCCCAAAACTGAATAGGAAGCCATGTGCAAGTGTCGAGACTTGAAATTTATCATGTGTTTTCCATTGACACGCTAAAGAGTGCCATAAAACAGATGGAATCAATCTATTCTTGAAAAATCTTTTAATCAAGGCATAGCTTCAAGGTCAATTGAGGGCAATTTGTAGGTGTGAGTATCGTTCCTAAAAGTGGGTGCGAAATTGCATTTTCCCGCTAATTTTTTTTATTTTTTTATAAAATAAAAATTGATTTTGTTTTACGATCATTTTAAAAGTTGTAAAAAAACAGTTCCATTATAAAATATATCCAAATTGTTTTAAAATTGGTGCTGCTATTAACACCGAAGTTTTGGCTAGTCGCACTACACTTTATCCTAATTTTTCGCGTCTTTTGAAATACGCCTTGTACATGCATTTTTAGGAAAATTGTCCAACACGAAAGTTGTATATTTCGACGAGATCTACAAATTGTGTTGAACACTTTTTCTAAAAATGCATGTATAAGACGTATTTCTAAAAGGCGCGAAACCTGAGCATATTTCCAAAGTACGCCTTGTACATGCATTTTTAAGAAAAGTGTTCAACGCGAAAGTTGTAGATCTCGTCGAAATTTACAATTTTCGTGTTGGACAATTTTTTTAAGAATGCATGAACAAGGGATATTTTTAAAATGTGCGAAAATTAAGAGAAAGTACGAGCGACTAGCCAAAACTGCCGTTCTAACAGAATTTAAAATTTATAAAAATTATATTTTCGAATAAGGACACGCCTGCAGAAAAATTGTCCTCGAGCACTAAGGCGGCGGGCAAAAGCACTCAGCGGGATTAAAGGAAAACCTGATAGAGGTCGCCTGGCAGAGCGTCCGCCTCCGCCTCGCCTCCGCCTCCGCCTCGCCTCCTCCAGTCCTCCTTCAGACCGCGGTGAAGCAAGCCCAACTCCAACGAACGCCGTTCGGAGCATCTCCTCCTGCCGTCTCTTCGATTCCTTCCGTCGACTCCCACCGACGCGAAGAGGAGAAACGTCCTAGATTTGCTTATCCCAGCGGCGTTTCCCACTCCTCAGCTTTCTGGTTACCGATTCGGCCTTACACCCCTATTGCCCTACTCTTTCTCCCATCAGCCATGTCGATTCCACGCTGTCCATTGTCTCTATTGTCGGCGGCCTTATTCCACTCGCGACCTCGCCTCTCACAATCCCGGCGGACCCTGATCGCTGTGCCCCGCCGGATGATAAGCTCCTTGGCCATCTGTTCAGAATCCGGTGAGGACCCTCGATCTCCTGCCCATGCTAGCATTTGACAATTAGTGTTTCCTGAACTGCTGAGATAATGTTCTTCGCTTAACAGGGAGCCTTACGCGCTCAAGAACCATGCTTAAAGAGATGAGCCTCGCTGAACTCGAAGTAAGAATTCCGCTCTTCCACTTAACTGCTTCCTATTTCCTAAATCTTTTTCAAATGAACATGATGTAATGCTTGATACTCATTGAAGCTTCTTTCTATCGTTACCTGAATTGAACTTGGATATTTAGATTTAGCACAACTGCTTATTTATATTTCAAGCAGACAATGGTTCATGCACTACACAGAATGATTTTTAATTTTGAGGTCAGACTTTGGCTTTGTTTGGCACGGCTTATTTGCACCAGTTAGTTTGGTCAAAAACGCCATTATCATAGAATGTATGTTTGGCAAGACAAAGTGATGCAGGACAGGCGTCACACCTACCTGCCACCATGCAGCCTGGCGTCGCACCAGCCCAGGGGGCACACCTTGGCGTCGCACCAAGGCGTCTTTATCAGGTCCGCGGCTCAGTTGGTGATGAGAGCTTGCATGAGAGCTCTTTATCAAGGAGGTCGGGGGATCAAGCCCCGACCTCAACAACCTATCGGCCCTGTGGTGGGGCCGGGGATGGGTTGGGGTGTACGAGCCGCGGACCTGATAAAGACGCCTTGGTGCGACGCCAAGGTGGGCCCCCCTGGACTGGTGCGACGCCAGGCTGCAGGGTGGCAGGCAGGTGTGACGCTTGTCCTGCATCACAAAGTTTATGACTGCTACCCAAGAAAATGAACTAGTTTTGACCATAAAATGCATGAATTTTTTAGGTGAGGTCGAGGGTTCACGAACAACGGTTCATGACCACCGCGTTCACGACCGCCGCCACCGCGCCAAACGAAGCCTTTAACGAAAGAGGGCTCCTAACCACCACTTTCACGACCACCACCGCCATGCCAAACGGACCCTTAATTGGTTTCACTGAGTAAGATATTTAACCATGTTTCTCTAGGATGTTTGTTAACCCACCTTCATCAAATTTGTCCTTACAATTTCATATTCATTTGTTGGTCACATACTTTCGCAAGGTCAGAAAGCCAAATGGAACAAATTTACGGTGGGGTTTGGAGATTTGATATATCTAGATGAGCAGTCAATTCAATGTATTTACTTAAGCTTATATTTGTCTTTAATTTATCCAATTGTTCAGCTAATTTTGAATGCTTCAATCTGTTTTTTTTGTTAAAAAAATGTAACTTTGATGCATATACTAAAGTAAAATTGCATTGTTGAATAGAAATGGGCCCAGTCAAATGGGTTTAGGCCTGGACAGGCATTGATGCTATGGAAATGCCTCTATGGGAATAATGGCTGGGCACACTGTCATGATGAACTGACAGGTCTGTATTAATGTTCTTCTTTTGATAAATAGTCACTGGATGCCTGAACAATTATCTTGCTCAAGCAGCAAGTGCAGTTCTAAAGGTTTTTTTTTATATTCCCCTGCGAATTCGCATCACAATTTGAAAATTTCTACCACTACACTACATAGCATTCTGCAACACAAACAGTTCAGTTTCTTCTATTTTGATGTGCCTTTAGCCACTAATGGCTATGCCATCTTCCTACTTCTTATCCTCATTGGATCCAGCACTATTATCTGTGTATTGTAAGAATCATGGAGAGAGATATTGAAGAAATAACAAGCATCATTGCAGGTTTAAATAAAGACTTCAAAAAAATGCTGGCCGAGAATGCCGATATAAAGGCGTTGTCAATAAAAGACATTCTTACAGCATCGGATGGAACACGCAAGGTATTTTTTACGTCTTTTCGTCCATCAACGCTGCTGTTGTTATTGTTTCAATGTTTCTATGAAGCTAGCATGTGTTGCCTAGAAATATTATTTCCATTGCAGTAATGTGTTATTGATCTTACGCCGCCGTCAGTTATGTATTAGCGGTTATATTATTATGAGTTCTTAGGCGTATGAGTCGAGTTGTATGAGTTGAGTTGCATGAGTCGAGTCTTAGTTAAGAGTTATTTACGCATCTCTTATGTTAGGGTATTTACGTTTGCGCCATCGTGGGTCCTATATATAAGGACCCTTGGGTCATGTATGAGGCATTAAAGAGTTAAATCAAAATCTCTCTCTCTCTCTCGAACTCTTCTACTTCTCTCTCAAACCTCCTCTCTTCCTCTAGTTCTCGTCTTCTTTCCCATTCTAGGGTTAGTCCCCTTGTATCTCCCCTCCTCCGCTACCTCCGACGACACATCGAAGATAGGCACATAACATAATGTTCTTAGGGCATTTCGCTAATCCTTAAATTCGCAGGAGTCTGCAGATATTATTCACTTTGGATGATGGTTTGGTCATAGAAACGGTGGTGATTCCGTGCAGCGGGGGAAGGACTACTGTTTGTGTTTCGAGTCAAGTTGGATGCGCGATGAATTGCCAATTCTGCTATACTGGAAGGTAAATCTTCAGTCATGTCTTTAGGCATTAATTCTTTGTTTTCTCATGCTGGGCGAGAGTTAATCATGATATGATGCTGTTTAGGATGGGCTTGAAAAGGAATTTGAGAACATCTGAAATAGTCGAACAAGCAGTATTTGCACGCAAGTTATTCTCAACCGAATTTGAATCCATTACAAATGTTGTATTTATGGTGAGCATCCTTCTTTCATTTTTGCAAGTTTATATGTTCTCGTCCCGCTTCTAATATTTTAGATATCATCCTCCTCTTCATCATCATACATCTTGATACGGATACGACCTCCTGGACACGCGTCGCGTCTCCCTTTGCTTATGTAGCCCTAAGGGTATTTTCGTAATTTGTATGCTCACTCCCCTATATAAGGGAGTGGTAGTGTCTCTTATTAGGCATCTTTGGAAGACATTGCGAGTGTTAGGTTCTCCTTGGTGAGAGAGGCTCTTAGGGGGAACCAACCCTCAAAAGTTCGGGTCGAGTTTGTCTCGACATTTGTATCTCTTTTTTTGTGTTTAATCCTACAATTTTTCCGTACTTGACAGTGGCATCTATCACATCTTATTCCAACTTTTTGGGGCTTTCCAACTGCATGCGATGTTATAAATTTCAGACTGTCTGCATCTGTATAGGGAATGGGCGAACCTCTTCATAACATAGAGAATGTTATTAAAGCCGCAGCCATTATGGTTGACGAGCAAGGGCTTCATTTTAGTCCTCGCAAGGTAACCGTATCGACCAGCGGGCTTGTTCCTCAGCTGAAGCGCTTCCTCAAGGAGTCCAATTGCACTCTGGCCGTCAGTCTCAATGCCACAACTGACGAGGTATATCTGTTCTTCTTTATCGGTTTTTATGGAATATTAGCATGCTGATTAGTCTGTCGATTTGCTTAATCGGTGCAGATTAGGAACTGGATAATGCCGATTAATCGAAAATATAATCTCCATCTACTTCTCGATACATTGAGAGTGGAGCTCCGCCTCAAACATAAGTACAAAGTTCTGTTTGAGTATGTCATGCTCAAAGGAGTGAATGACAGGTTTGAATCTGTTCTAATGCCATCATCATTACCATTCTTCATCTTTGTAAATGCACCAAGTAGTGGAGAATCTGGAAAATTTATTTTTATCATTTATGTATATATTAAGGGGTATGGTACAATGTAATCCTGATAGGTTGCATTACTATTGTTAGCACCTGTGCATTCAATTTAAAATCAGTTGATTATAAGTAAAAAAGATCACGAATCTATATTAAGTGCACAATATTATATGAATTTGCAAGACTATATTCGTAGCACGCCCCTTCTACTGAAGGTTTATTTGGCCTCAACATGTTTAGTTGATTGCATGAGATTTAGAGTCCATTCGGCACGGTGGTGGCGATCGTGAATGTAGTGTTTACGAACCGTCGTTCGTGAACGCCCGACCTCACCTAAGGAACTTCATCTATCTTTAGCTCCGTTTGTCGCGTCTTTCTTCCTCCGGTGAGTTTGGACAAAAACGCCACCGTCATAGAATGCATTGTTTGGCAAGACGATTATTATTACAGCCATCAAGAAAAAACAACCAGTTTTGAACATAAAAGTGAATGAAGTTACTTATGTGAGGTCGGGCGTTCACGAATGATGGTTCATAACCACGGCGTTCACGACCGCCACCGCTTTGCCAAACGGAGCCTTTATGTTCAAAATCAGTTTTTTTTGTGGCAGTCATAACCGTTGTCATGTCAAACACATTTCATGACGGTGATGTTTTTGTCCAAACTCACCGGTGTCAAACGGACGACGGTTCATAACCACGGTGTTCACTACTGCCAGGTGTTCACTACTGCCAGGTGTTCACTACTGCCAGTCTGCCACCGCTGTGCCAAACGGACCCTGAGTGTCATGTTAGAACTTACATTAAAACTACAATTTTATAGGTGGAGAAGCCCACAATCTGCATTAATGCATAAGAATACATAAGTTCTTAAATGTAGGGCTATATTCTCAACAACTATTACTTAATAGAATCTCAATAAAACTGCACAAAAAATGTGAATCATTTTTTCCTGCCACTGCAGAACCTGTATGTTGCCCTCATGGTTACAGTTTTGCCTTATTCTTTTTAAGAGTAGCATCTAATGTTAATTTCATAGGCTAAACCCCACTCGTCACTTGTTGCCATGAAAGGTTTCAAAGTAAGAACAATATTGTTGCCGCAAATCAGCTTACATTGCTCGAAAATTCATATTCATGGATGAAAGGAATGCCAAATTACTAATAAAAGAGGAAGCTGCTAACAAATTACAACTATAAATTGCTAACAAATTGGATTAGTCAACCTATCATTACCTTGTCACACCAAAGATGACTATTATAGCTGTTACCTTCATCTTGCAACACAGTATGGACGACGCGAGGAGGCTCATTGAACTCGTCCGCGACATCCCCTGTAAGATCAACCTCATCTCGTTCAATACTCACCGTGGATCTACGTTCGAGCCCACGAGCGAGGAAAAGATGATCGAGTTTCGCAACGTCTTGGCGGAGGCTGGGTGCGTCGTCCTCCTGAGGCCCAGCAGAGGGGATGATCAGATGGCCGCGTGCGGGCAGCTCGGCGAGCCGGGTGAGTTCCGGCCTCCTGTACTCCGTGCGCCTCCTCGCTTCCGTATGGCTGCCTGAAGTTCGTCTAATTCAATTAACTTTGTTTTGTTGGTGGGTGAGATGTTTGGAGATCATGCTGGATTGGGGTTTGATGATGGTTGTGTTTGTATGTTGACTGTAAAATGTTTGGTATGTTATTGTGTCAATACTCTAATATGTTTGGCATTGGGTTCGACCGAATAAGCACCCGAAGCACTAAAATGGTGATTAGAATGAGATAAGAAATATCTAATATATTGGTAAAAGGAAAGAGTCAAAAGAGTCCCATTTCATGTAATATTTAAGCTTCTCAATTTATCCTTAGCTTTATATTATTTTTACCTCTATATATTGAGAGAGAAAGAGATGGAGAGAGGGATGATAGAAGATGTGCCCAATTACTGCATTATATGAAGAGAGGATAGTCTTGAAGATGCATACTCCTACTTGGATAAATTTGCATGCTAACATGTTGATATCTAACCGTGAGACGGATACTCAAGTAGTAAATGTATTAATGTGAGCCGTCTGATCTACCAGTTTCTCCTCAAGATTTCACGAGTGTCGTTGCTCAACTCCCTTTAATTCTATAAAAGAGAGTATTTTCTCCTTTCATCCACACAACTGAGATGGCCGGCTCATTTATCTTTTCAAAAGGAGAGAGAGAGAGAGAGAGAACCCTAAAAATCCTTCCAAGTGTTAAAAAAAAACAAAAAAAAACGTTAGCTTGTAATCTCTCAGAGCTTTGAAACGCTTCGATGCAGAGTTCTGAGAAGATAGATGTGTATGTTACTCATTTCAAAACTGTCTAAAATGTAGAAATTTGTGCTTCATTTTCTCAAGAATCAGGACAGGAGGCTTTACAATTCCTTTTATTTCATTCAATAGTAAGGGCCATTTACCGGGACCTCCCCGAGTTTCAAAAATTACAGATTGCACCCCTCTTATTGTTGAAATTACAAAAACCTCCCCTGAGGTTCACATAATACATTGGGGGTGGGGGGGGGGGGGATTTTGTGCATGAATGTTATGAAATGTGAACTTCATGGGAGGTAAATGTTATGTTTTGTAAAATTGAGGGGAGGTTTTTGTGATTTCAATAATAAAAGGGGTGCTATCTGTAATTATGCTATCTTACAGATAAGGTTTTGGTAATTATTCGTAAATAATAATACAAATGTAGGATTACTCCAGCCAAAAACAAGAACATTTGCAAATTTTGCTTGAGTGAAAACACGTGCAGAAATTATACTATGCTCGGATGAATCTGGCAGATGATGATCCATGTGAAATCGATCCCACAAGATTCAATTAACATCGGCACACGGTCTGGTTTGGCAAAAAAACAGTCTTCTTAATACGACTAACCTACCAACGACAACTACACCACCTGTTATTAAGTCAAAATTCTGGTTTGGCCAAGCTTACTTTGGCTCCGTTTGGCACGACGGTGGCGGTCGTGAACGCGTTGGTAAAATCGTCACTCGTGAATGGGCGCCTAAGAAACTTTACCATTTTTATGTTCAAGTGGATGAAGTTCTTTACGTGGGCGTTCATGAGTGACAATTTTACCACCGTGTTCATGACCGCCACCATTGTACCAAACAGAGCCTTTGACTCCAGAGTTTTTAATTTTGTTGGATTATCTTGAAGAGCTTCAAGCGCCTAATAGGCTTTGAGTGAATTCATTTTTTTTTATATATACCCAATAATATAATTTTATATATAAACATATGTACGTAATTTTATATATTACGTATATATTTATTCAATTTTCAGTTTAAACTTTAAAGCAATCTTTTAAAAATCAGACAACCGTAAATATAAGTAACCGTCCCAACCAAACTGCCTTTGAACCGATGAAAAATCACAAGTAATCGCCCCAACGAATCTGCCTCTAAATCGGAATTGGGGGGAGTAAAGTGCACTCGCTGTATTTTACGATGCAGTGCAGCATCCAATGGATGTGAGCACATCTTAGCTCGCGCGCACACATCTCAAAGCAAGATATGATGTGTACACATCTCCGCGCGAGCTAAAATATGTTCGCATCTGCTGGATGCTGCACAGCACCATAAAATAAAGCGAGTGTACTTTGCTCCCCCTATTCCCTCTGAACCGATGAAAAATCACAAAGGCAAATGATCAACTAGTCAGCAACAGAGAGCTTTACAAAGGATGAGAAATCCGCCTCACCGACAAATTACCGTACAATTGCATTATTGAATGTTTCCCGTACAGCTCAGATTCTATCCTGATATCATATCTCTCTCTAACACGTCAGAGGCTCGCATAACAATGTTATAGCACGTGTCTCCAAATCCTATGCGGAAATCCTCACAGCTGACAGCGTGAGGAAACCATTGGACTTAACGGCAGGTCATAACATTCACTGATTCACATTACAACAGCGAGAAATTCACCGAATTATACCAACTAGTTCACTTACTAGCTGCTAATTAGTTCTGAACATAAAGCCCGATTGGGCCGGCCTGGATCGGGCCCGATCAAGCTTTTTCTTGCATCGGGCCGGGCCGGCCCGGTCCTCCCCTGGAATCGGGCCGGCCCGGGCCGGGCAGGCAGCATTGATATGCTGCCTGCTCCGTCCCTTCAGGCTGGGCCGGGCAGGACCGGGCCGGTCTCGGGCCCGATCCGGGCCGGCCCGGTTTTTTCTTTTTTTTAATTAAATTATAATTTTCTTAATTTTTTATTTTTATAAATAATAAATAATGACATTTTATAATATTGAACAAAAATTTGAACTAAAATTTGGAACAAAAAAATTTATTAATATTGAAAATTTGGTACAAAAAATTTAAAATATTACAAAATTTAAGTCGTACATTTGTACAAAATACAAAATTAAAAATACAAACCTATAAAAGCTATGATTCTTATAAAATTTAATTAAAAAATTTACATATTTTAAAAAAAGTACATTTAGATTGGACTGCGGATTTAATCATTCTGTAGATTCAAGTTCAACGCGTCCATTTCGTCTTCTATCTCCTCCGAGCTATCCTCCAAAGCTGTTATGTGTTGCTTCCTCTTTACGCTGTCCAAGTAGTCCTTGTAGCATATGCAAACCTCCAGCGAATCTTCGTTAAGCCGGCTCCTCCGCTCGTTCAAAACTCTGCCACTAAGAGAAAAAGCAGACTCCGAAGCTACTGTACTAGCTTGGACAGTTAATAAATCATGGGCCATACAGGCCAAAACAGGATAGGTATTAGCTTTACCTTTCCACCAATTTAAGATATCGAAGTTTTCGATCTCGTCCGAACTCATAAAATCGCTAAATTGAGTTTTTGTGTATAATCCTAATTCATCTAAACTACCAGATGTGCGCGCTTTTTTTCCTAGAAGCTAAATCTAAAATTTTATTTTTAAGACTATCCTTCGTTTTGGGTTGCGTTATTTCTTCGCGGGGTCGTGACCCGTATAAGTTATTGTAATAATTATAACTTTGCGTAAAAAAATTAGTAAAACTTGTACTACTAACGGGGTCAGCATCATCATAATTTATATTTAAGGTTAGATTAGTATTGATTTCGTCGATCAAATTTTCTACGCCTTCTACGTTAAGTAGCGGATTTAAAGCGGCGGCGCACGAAAACATAGGCGGTATTTCTCTATAATATTTTACAAAAATTTCTTCCATTACTTTAATTAAAGGAGCCCAACCTTGGTGTTTTCTATAATAACTAAATCTTTCTGTGATATGTACGAAATGTTCAATCACTAATGCGCTCGTTGGATAATACACTCCAGATAAAGCAACGGTGGCCCTATAAAAACACTTTAGTAAATCTACATAATATTCTATTATGGTCCAATCAGTTTCACCTAAACCGTGTTCAATATTAAGTAAACTATAATATTCCATTAGAAGATCTTTTTGTAGAAGGGCTCTTTTTAACATTTTATAGGTTGAGTTCCATCTAATAGGCATATCTAATTGTGGTTTCAAATATTTCTGATTTTGTGCTTTACAAAATTTTTTAAAATCTTGAGCTCGTTGTTTAGTACAATAAATAGTTTTTAACATGTCGCGAATTTTATTAATATATGTTGACATTGCCTTTAAACTATCCTGTACCACTAAATTTAGGACGTGACAAACACATCTAGTATGAAAAAACGCGCCGTTGAGAAATGGTTTTAAATCTCGTTTTAACAATTCAATTGCGGCGCCATTATTGGAGGCGTTATCAAGAGAAAAACTAAGTATTTTATCGTTAATTTTAAATTCCCGCGCACATTTCATAATAACCTTATATAAAGCTATAGCCGTGTGCGGGAATTCAAAACCCGTAAAACATATTACGCGTTTATTTAGCTCCTACGAAATGGGATCAATCCAATGACAAGTGATGCAAAGATAAGCTAATCCTAAATTTAAATTACTCGTCCAAACGTCGCTCGTTAGACTCACACGTCCTTCGAAATTTTCAAAATACGTAATTAATTCTTGTTTTGCTTCTAAATATAACCTAATCGTGTCGCGCCTTAAAGTAATTCTACTAACCTTTTGATATTTGGGCTGAAGCCCCCCATGTATGTACTCTGTGCCGTCGTCATTGTCGAAGACGCTGAATGGCAACCCACGTTTGATGACGAACTTCGCCTGCATCTCTCGCTGTCGCATTTGATCGTACGTCCAAATCTGTCCTGCTCCAGAAATTTGAGCTTGACTTGACTCGGGAGGAGCTTGTTTCGACTCGCAAGATTTTTGGTGTCGAACGAGCGTCGAGTTGCCGCTGATGGATAGCAACTTCGAGCACATCTTGCAGCGCGCTTTTCTTTCGGTGCCGACTTGGACCATGTCGAAATGCTCCCAAATACCCGCTCTACGATTGTGCTCCACCACCGAAGCCGTACTTTGGGAAGACGACGCTGGAGCTGAGGAGGACGACGCCATTGAGAGAGCTAAGAGAGAGAGAGAGAGAGAGAGAGAGAGAGAGAGAGAGAGAGAGAGAGGTGTGAGAAAAGAGAGAGGGGAGGGGGGTATTTATAGATTTTTTTTGTTTTTTTTTAATTAAAAAAAAATATATATATTATATTATATAATATATTATGGCAGCCAACGACTCTAAGGAAAGCCGTTGGCTGCCATGAGTGCCAGCATGGCTGCCACATGGTAGCCATGCTGGCAATGAGCCTAACGGCTCTAATAAGAGCCGTTAGGCTCTATCGGGCTAGCCCGAGTCCCGGATCGGGCTTTGCCCGGCCCGGTCTCGGGCTAGCCCGATTATCGGGCTCTACCCGGGCCGGACCGGGCCGGGTAGTGCGGCCAAACTGGGGCCCTTTTAGGGCCCCGGGTAAGAGCTCGGCCCGGTTCGGGCCTGAACCGGGCCGGGCTTGACCGGGCCTTGACCGGGCCGGGCTCGGGCCGGCCCGGCAGACCCGGTTTTTTTGTTCAGGACTACTGCTAATGACCAGTCTATGCCTGCTCCCCATCCTCATCATTTTCTCGGCGGTGGCCGCCTCCGCCGCATTGCCGGCGAAGCGATCAACGGACCCATTCACCGAAAAGGCAGCCCCTTCTACGCTACTGGAATCGGAAAGTCCCAAACAAGCTGTCTCCCCACCCCTCCTTCCTCCTCCCCAAGCTCACTCCCCTGTCCCCCGCCGACGCCGTCAAATTCTCCAAGCTTGCTTCCGTCAACCCCTTCGAACTCTACTCCAGCCTCCCCTCTTTCTGCTCCGCCGCTGGGCTCCTCTGCTTTACGGAGTTCGCCCCCTCCCTCGCCTCCCACCCCGACAACTCCGACTTTTCTGGCTATGAAAACACCAACTTCACCAACTACGGCCCACACGCTGCCGGAGGCCTCTCCAACTTCAAAGCCTACTCCGGCGTCCAAACACCCTACAACTCTTTTAGCCGCTACGCCCACGAATCCGCCGGACACGAAGATAAATTCAAAAACTATGGCGTCCCAATCGCCAACACCGTCTGTAACGGTCTAGGCCGTTACAGATTCGCCGGCGAGGTTGCCGGCGCCTGAAGGGAAGAAGGATAACCTTCGGTGGTCTAAATCCTAAGCCTGCTCCTACTCTAAGCTAATACAAATAGAAAGCAGCATTATTATTCATTTATTCTAAACAATTACAGATGAGGGTCCCTTAATAACGGCTTGCCACGTGGCTATACAGTCGTTACACCGTCGGCGTAAATTTCACCTCCTATGGAACTTTGGCAGCAGGCGGCCTTGATGATTTCACTTCCTACGCCGTAGACTCCAACAACCCCGAGCTCACTTTCAAGCATTACTCGACCAGCTCCGCCTCGCGCGCATCGTATTTTTCTCTTTACTCCAATGACGCCAATTCTGGAGAACAGTCCTTCCCCGGCTACGCAAAGATCGGCACCTCTACGACCGCCGACTTCACCTCCTACTCCAATAACTCCAATGTAATAAGCTCCGGATTCGCAAGGTACGGTGAGGAAGGCAATGGGAACAGGGAGACTTTCTCCTCTTACGGCGAACACGGCAACATTCCCGAAAACAATTTCAAATTGTACGGCTCCGGCACGCTCGCCGGGATCATTCAAACATCGGCGACGATTCGTTCTCCAATTACGAAAAGAACGGAAACAACGGCACCGCCGAATTCACCAATTACGGCGTCAATGATACTCGGGGGGCCGGAACTGATACCTTTAAAGGCTACGGCGAGGGTTCCAGCAACGATCACGTCACATTCAAAACGTATTTCGACGAAAACACCACGTTCAAAGCCTATGCTAAAAAGGGGGTTGAATTCAAAACGTACCTAAATTCCACGAAGAAGACGGAGAAGCAAAGCGGGATGAAACTGTGGGTGGTTGAAGCAGGAAAGTTTTTTAGAGAGAGCGCATTGAAGAAGGGGACGGTGATGCCGATGCCGGACATTCGCGACCGGATGTTGCCTCGATTATTCCTTCCCCGCTCGATCGCCGGGAAGATCCCGTTCTCCACCGATGCCGTCTCTGGCATCTTCAATTTACCGCCGGAGACGGGCATGGCGAAAGCAGTTGCTTCGACGGTGGGAGAGTGCGAGCGGCCGCCGAGCCGCGGAGAGACGAAACGCTGCATTGCGTCCGCAGAGGACATGATCGACTTCGCCGTCTCTGTGCTCGGCAACGACATTGCGGTGAGATCGACCGCCGGCGCCGAGGGATCCAAGGTAGACATTCTAATCGGTGAAGTTAAGGGAGTGGACGGAGGTAAAGTTACTGAATCAGTAAGCTGTCATCAGAGCTTGTTTCCATACCTGGTTTATTACTGTCACTCGGTCCCTAGCGTACGTGTTTACGAGGCGGAGATCCTAGCCGTCGACACGAAGAAGATAATTAATCAGGGGGTTGCCATCTGTCACCTTGACACGTCGGAATGGAGCCCAACGCACGGGGCTTTCGTGGCTCTAGGACCTGGACCGGGAAAGATCGAGGTGTGCCACTGGATCTTTCAAGGCGATATGACGTGGACGGTTGGTGATCGAAATTAGTTTTGCTTTTTTCAGCACTTTTTGAGGACGTTTTTTTTGGTGCGTCCGATGCACAAAGAAGTGTGTTCTAGAGAAAATCCGGCCGTAAAACCGTCCATCAAACTGTTGAAAATCAATCTAGAAATTACCGCCATATTTTGCATTACGACTGTAATTTCCAATTTGATTTCAACCGTTGGATTATCGATTTTACGGCGGAATTTTCTCTAGCACACACTTCTGTGTGCGTCGGATGCACAATAATACACTTCCTTTTTGAGAGTAAGGGTGGTAAGTATTGTTGTATGGGAGACGGTCTATTGCGATCATGACACGCGGCATCATGAAATATAAATATGGCGCGTCTTAACAAAGTTTTCTTTCTCGCTCGAGGTTACTCGAAAAGGAGAACCACATCTTTGGTCGATGAGAGATCGAAATCTATTTCACGTTTCCTGCTTCTGAACTCTGCCTACATCTTCTCGACATTGCTGGACCTCAGAAGCATTGTCGACTCGATAATGACAGATTGTGTTCGGAAGGAGAAAGTTAGCCCTAATACTCATCTCAATCTTATTGTAATTCACGATGGAATGATATGTGAGATTATATTCACTGTGTTCAAGCGTTGTGACATTCTTAAAGTGTTTGTTGATTTGTATCATAGGAAAGAAGACGGTCTCATACAAATATTGTGCATCCCTACCCTTTGCTCGCCGGGAAATCAAAACGATATCCGAGAAGATCTCTTTTGCTTGCTTGGATATCACAAGCGATATCCAAGTGAGCTTTTTTGCTCGTCGGGATATCAGAAGTGATGTACATGCGAGCGAATTTGTTATATCATTGGCGAGCATTTCTAATCTTCTGGAAGATCATTTTATGGGATATCAGAATTGATCCCCGGGCGAAACATTAATCATTTTATGCAAGTATTTCTTAAGCGTCTTATAATATTCTGGATATTATGATTGCGCAGTAATCCTACTTTTGAAGTAATTCAGGCCTGAGAGAAAACATATAAAATGTATTGTATTTATGCTCTCCTAAGTGGGTTTTAGTGTTTGAAAGGAGCCCAAAATTGCTACAACTTCATTTATGGTAAATGCAACATCTTTGCCTCTATTAAATGAACACTCATTGGAATTGAAGCGTATCGATAAAATCATAGAGAAGAGGCAAATATTGACACGGTCTTTGCAAGTCTACTTCAATTTTTTTTTAGACCATTTTTTTTAAATCTTAAATTCTAAACTCTAAATATTTGTGATTTATTTAAAAATTATATTTCATGACATGTTTGTTTTAATGACAAAATATGTTTCAACTTATAAATTTAAAATTTGTGAAATTTAATAGGAGGATGTGTTGGAACCCGCATACCGGTCGAATTGTTCGAGATTTGGGGGTGACCAAAGGCTACTCGTTTAGTGATCGACCCACGTGAGACAAGGTAATAAGAAGCTAGAGAGCATTCAAAACCACTCTAACCTGCCTATAAACAAGACCCGCGTGCTGCAGCGAGGAGGTCCCGCCACATACCCGGAAGTCTATAGGAACTTCCCCTCCTAAAGCCAATGTTGAGCTTGGCACAAGAGAGACAGACAATGTACTCGCCCACCATAGGGGGGGGGGTGAAAGTGTCTTCTACTTGTGTCTTGGGGTCCTATTTATTGGCAAATCCAAATGGGTTGCGAATAACTGCTCTCGCCTTCTGAAATGAGCTGCGAATAGCCGCTCCCGCCTTCTGAAATGAGTTGCGGATAGCCGCTCCCGCCTTTTGACGGGATGAAAATCTGTACTCGCCCCAGGTGGGGGAGGTCTTCTGTACTCGCCCATGTGAGGGAAGTCTTTTGTACTTGCCCCAGGTGGGGGAGGTCTTCTGTATTCGCCCAGGTGGGGGAGGTTTCATGTACTCGCCTAGGTGGAGGAGGTCTTTTGTACTCGCCCAGGTGGGGGAGGTCTCCTGTACTCGCCCACATGGGGGAGGCCTCCTGTACTCGCCCACATGGGGGAGGTCTCCTGTACTCGCCCAGGTGGGGGAGGTCTCTTGTACTCGCCCAGATGGGGGAGGTCTTCTGCGTTGTCCTCATGCATTTCTGATCTCGATGAATTACGGGTTATACAGGATGGACCCAACCTGATGCAAATTAACTAGGAGCAAAAACTTAAATTTAGATTCATGGAATTTGGGGAAAGGCATGATGCTCAGGGCAACTTGGTTAGTAGACCACACAATAGAGTATTTAAAAAGAAAATTTTGATTTGTGATTCACAAATCACTGGATCTTTGATAAGGGAGATACGTGTAAAATGAGATTAACCATCTTTCGCGGTACAATGATCCATAATTCTAATTTAAGCAGAGAAAAATATTGCCGGACACGACAAATGGGTCAAGAGAATCAGCTTTTGAGAAATGAGAAGAGTGATTGAGGGAACTATTTTATATAGTAATACATTGAGTATGAGGTCAGCATCATGTCACGGCTCACTATCTTTGGTGTTAGCCCCATGATGGTTCTAGATAAATCTGATGTCTTGAACTCCTTTGTGCATAAGAAGAGGCCAGGCATGAAATGATAGAAAATTCTAGAACAGTCTCATGAGAACATACAGAAGTAAGATGTAGGAACCATGTATCTTGTAAATATTAGAGATGTATAGAATAGTCTAAGGTCCTGTTTGGTTCGGTTGATTTCCTCCGGTGTGTCTGAAATGAAACGGCGTTTCTGTGAAACGCGTTGTTTGGTTCGGCGGTTCGTTGCAAATGCCGTATTTTAATAACCCGCATTTATTTTATTACGCGAGTAGGGGTTCCTTCCTCCAGTTCAGACGCGCGGTTCGGCGGCCCTAGCGATTTCTGCGCGCAGAGAGTCCAGGCGGCGCTTTCGATTTCGCATTTCTTCTTCGCTGAGCCTCCAGTTACCCTCGATGAGCCTCCAGTTCCCCTCGTCGACGGCGTCCAGAAGCCGACGGGTGTCCAGTCGCCTTCGCCGAGCCCTTCCAGTTGCCTTCGCCGAGCCCTTCAGTTGCCTTCGCCGGTGGTTGTTCTGCCCGTATCCTCCCGATTTTAGGTAACTCCTCGCTTTTTTCAGTTTTGTATTTTATCTTGGCTTGTTACAGTAGATTTATGGTGAAATAAAATGTTTTTGTTTTGGGGTTTGTTTTGATGAATGTTAGGATTTTTCAGTATTTTGAGAGATTTTTTGATGAATACGTGGTTATAGTACATAAATTTTTGGGGTTTATTTTGATGATTGTTAGGTTTTTTTAGGGATTTTAGAGTTCCAATTTTTATTTGGGTTTTTTTGGTGAATGTGTGTTTTTTTGTGGTGAATGTGTGTGTGTGTGTTTGTTTGTTTGTGTGATGATGGTGGTGAATGTGTGGTTGTGTGTATGTTATTATTTGTGTTGATGAAGGTGGTGAATGTGTGTGTGTGTTTTGTGGTGAATGTGTGTGTGTGTGTGTGTTTGCATGTGTTTGTTTGTGTGATGATGATGGTGAATGTGTGTGTGTTTGTTTGTGTGATGATGATGGTGAATGTGTGTGTGTGTGTATGTGTGTGTGTTTGTTTGTGTGATGATGATGGTGAATGTGTGCGTGTGTGTGTGTGTGTGTGTGTGTGTGTGTGTGTTTGGTTGTGTGTGTGTGTGTGGTTGTGTATGTGTGGTTGTGTATGTGTGGTTGTGTGTATGTTATAATTTGTGATGACGAAGGTGGTGAATGTGTGTGTGTTTGTTTGTGTGATGATTGTGGTGAATGTGTGTGTGTGCATTTGTTTTTGTTTTTGTGTGGTGAATGTGTGTGTTTGTTTGTGTGATGATGGTGGTGAATGTGTGTGTGTGTGTGTGTTTGTGTGTGTGTGTGTGTATTTTTGTGTGTGTATGTGTTTGTGTGTATGTGTGTGTATGTGTGTGTATGTGTTTGTGTGTATGTGTGTGTATGTGTGTGTATGTGTTTGTGTGTATGTGTGTGTATATGTGTGTTTATGTATGTGTGTGTGTGTGTTTATGTATGATGACGAAGGTGGTGAATGTGCGTGTGTTTGTTTGTGTGATGATTGTGGTGAATGTGTGTGTGTGTGCATTTGTTTTTGTTTTTGTGTGGTGAATGTGTGTGTTTGTTTGTGTGATGATGGTGGTGAATGTGTGTGTGTGTGTGTGTTTGTGTGTGTGTGTGTGTGTGTATGTGTTTGTGTGTATGTGTGTGTATGTGTGTGTATGTGTTTGTGTGTTTATGTATGTGTGTGTGTGTGTGTGTTTATGTATGTGTGTGTATGTGTATGTGTATGTGTATATATGTGTGTGTATGTGTATATGTGTGTGTAGGTGTGTGTGTGTGTTTATGTATGTGTGTGTATGTGTAAGTGTGCGTGTATATGTGTGCGTGTTTTGTGTGTATGTGTGTGTGTGTTGTGTGTATGTGTGTGTGTGTGTGTTTATGTATGTGTGTGTTTTTTGTGTGTGTATGCGTGTGTATGTGTGTGTGTTTATGTTTGTTTGTGTGTGTGTGTGTGTTTGTGTGTGTGTGTGTGTTTGCATGTATGTGTGTGTGTTTGTGTATGTGTGTGTGTGTGTGTTTATGTATGTGTATGTGTAAGACCCTCTTTTTTTTGCATTCGTTCCCGGGTCTTACCGCCCAAAACCGCTGTCTTGCGGTGACATCAACTAACGGGATGGTCGCCACCACAATACATCGATTCTGCCGGCTAGTCAACATCATCTAGGCCAACCACATATCACAATAATAGAATCCTTAAATGAAACAAGTCCACAAAATCACATTATATATATCATAATACAAATGTCCACAATGAGAAAGTACAAAAATGAATAAGGGGCTTATGCCTAGTACATCGATCAACATCCTCACTACAAAAAGTCACTCGTCTCTGTAGTTGCTGCTGCAACAACGGGTAGTGAATGCATTGCTTCATCATGTCCTCCTGTCCCGATCTCCTGAATGGGGTCCTGCTGCTCCGACATAACGACTCCTAAAATGATATGGTCCACTGACCGTTAGTCAAAAGACTAAGTCAAATTCCCCATCCCCTCCCCCGGTGACTCCTAAGGACCGAGCGGGAGGAGTGAAAAGGGACGGACATCAAAGCAGATGTAACAAACAGGTGACATGGTGTCTATCTAACAGTAAGTAAGGTATGCTAGTCTATATTAGGGCGCTACAAAAATCGTGGCTAAGGAAGGGTGTGGTAAGGGTCTGACCTGTAGCCCTACTATAGCTAGTATACTGTCAAAGTTATGTGATATAAATAAACCACTTAACTACAAAGCTTATCATTCTAGCACAGAATGCAAAGTAAACAGACAACTAAGAGTATAGTATCTAACACAGAAAGGTAAAGTAAACAACTACCTATCATCACAGAAAAGTAACCTTAACTTATAAGAATGCTCATACAAACCTATAAGTTAAGGGGTCGTTTTGCAAGACACATCGCCTAAACTATCGCATATTAATTTATACGATGAGGGTATGTGATGTATGCAAATGAGGTATGCATTATGAATGCAATGCAATGCAATTAGTTATTGATTCACCCACATGCAACTCACACACACGACTCTGTACGTACATACCTATTTAGTTAGTTCCCTCTGTTCGAGTGTGTCAACTCAGGTACCTCGTTGAGTCAAACAGAGGCAATGGATCGGGCATGTCCACTTTTAGGCTCCTTTCAATATCTCCCAGCCTAGACCTTATGTACGCCCCCTAAGAACACATATGGTATCCACGTACTATCTGGTAAGCACCACCTTTATCCCGCTTTTCGAGTCTCCGCTCAGGTACACCCCATTGAGGTAAATTGGGGCAGTGGATCTGGTCCTCCATTGCTAGGCTAGTATGACACCTCCCAGCCTAGACCTTACGCCCATAAGAACGCACATGGTATCCGTGTACTATCTGGTAAGAACGCCTCTTAATTGTATTTCCCGAGCCTCCATCTTATCAGACTATCCAGTCCTCCTTAGATAGCACTGAACCTACCACTCGCAGGACTAACCCAGTCCTACCTTATATAATACCGAGCCTACCGCTCGCAGGACTTAACCCGTACTTCCTTATATAATACCGATGTCTACCGCTCGCAGGACTTAACCCGTCCTTGTACCAATCTGTCCCATATTTGGGATGGGGATTATCTTGTCATGTTCTCTTATGGTTTGGTTGACTTTGGTCAATTTGACCCATGGGGTTGACCCTAATGGGACCTTAGTGACCTAATGGACTCCCTAAGTGGTTAGGGATATCATGGTGTGGTCAACTTGTAATTTTGGGACCCTTTTAGCTAACCCTGGGTTATATTGCCAGAAATGGCTATTAGCACCCCAAGGTGGGTTTTGGTCAATTTGACCATTTTAGTTGGCCCTAAGGGGTCTTAGTGACCCAAGGGATTCCCTAAAGGGTTTAGGGGGTCCTGATGAGGTCAACTTATCACTCAGAGGTCTACTAGGCAAACCCTAGGTGGGTGGACAAAAGTGGTTATTTGCAAACCAAGGGGTTATTCACCCAGTCACTTAGGTTCTTAGAGTTGATTTTGGCTAACCTAGCCCATTTTCATGACACTTGTCATGACAAAATGATCATAGGGGTCTAGTAGTTTCTGGGATGTTACAATATGTGTGTGTGTGTGTGTGTGTGTGTGTGTGTTTATATATGTGTATATGTTTGTGTGTGTGTGTATATTATGTTTATATATGTGTGTTTGAATTTTTTTACAAGATGGGTAAGCCGAAAGATGGAGGTGTGTCTATTATATGGGATACAAATGATGTCAAGATCTTTTGTGACAATTGCATTCAAGAGATAGAGCTTGGGAACCGACCTACGACACATTTTAGCAAAGAGGATTGGTTAAATGTTACCAAGAAATTCCACAATAAGACTGAAAAACAATACGACAAAGTTCAAATGAAGAACAAATGTGATCATCTAAAGAAAAAGTGGAAATTGTGGACTGAGTTGAAGTGTGATATGACTGGGTTGGGTTGGAATCCTACTACAAAGACAATAGATACTTCAGACGAGTGGTGGACATAGAGATTGAAGGTAATCATTTTTTTGATATTGATGTTCATTGTGTAGTTTGTTTTCTTCACTCTCAAATATATTCTTATAAATTTGTAGGTTGTCCCAGCTGCAAGGAAATTTTGATATGCTGGCATCCCCCCCCCCCCCCCCCCCCCGAGTTGGAGGAGAAATTGAGATTGATGTTCGATTCTGTTTGTGTGTGTGTGTGTGTGTGTGTTTGTGTGTGTGTGTGTGTGTGTGTGTGTGTGTGTGTTTGCATGTATGTGTGTGTGTGTTTGTGTATGTGTGTGTGTGTGTGTGTTTATGTATGTGTATGTGTAAGACCCTCTTTTTTTTGCATTCGTTCCCGGGTCTTACCGCCCAAAACCGCTGTCTTGCGGTGACATCAACTAACGGGATGGTCGCCACCACAATACATCGATTCTGCCGGCTAGTCAACATCATCTAGGCCAACCACATATCACAATAATAGAATCCTTAAATGAAACAAGTCCACAAAATCACATTATATATATCATAATACAAATGTCCACAATGAGAAAGTACAAAAATGAATAAGGGGCTTATGCCTAGTACATCGATCAACATCCTCACTACAAAAAGTCACTCGTCTCTGTAGCTGCTGCTGCAACAACGAGTAGTGAATGCATTGCTTCATCATGTCCTCCTGTCCCGATCTCCTGAATGGGGTCCTGCTGCTCCGACATAACGACTCCTAAAATGATATGGTCCACTGACCGTTAGTCAAAAGACTAAGTCAAATTCCCCATCCCCTCCCCCGGTGACTCCTAAGGACCGAGCGGGAGGAGTGAAAAGGGACGGACATCAAAGCAGATGTAACAAACAGGTGACATGGTGTCTATCTAACAGTAAGTAAGGTATGCTAGTCTATATTAGGGCGCTACAAAAATCGTGGCTAAGGAAGGGTGTGGTAAGGGTCTGACCTGTAGCCCTACTATAGCTAGTATACTGTCAAAGTTATGTGATATAAATAAACCACTTAACTACAAAGCTTATCATTCTAGCACAGAATGCAAAGTAAACAGACAACTAAGAGTATAGTATCTAACACAGAAAGGTAAAGTAAACAACTACCTATCATCACAGAAAAGTAACCTTAACTTATAAGAATGCTCATACAAACCTATAAGTTAAGGGGTCGTTTTGCAAGACACATCGCCTAAACTATCGCATATTAATTTATACGATGAGGGTATGTGATGTATGCAAATGAGGTATGCATTATGAATGCAATGCAATGCAATTAGTTATTGATTCACCCACATGCAACTCACACACACGACTCTGTACGTACATACCTATTTAGTTAGTTCCCTCTGTTCGAGTGTGTCAACTCAGGTACCTCGTTGAGTCAAACAGAGGCAATGGATCGGGCATGTCCACTTTTAGGCTCCTTTCAATATCTCCCAGCCTAGACCTTATGTACGCCCCCTAAGAACACATATGGTATCCACGTACTATCTGGTAAGCACCACCTTTATCCCGCTTTTCGAGTCTCCGCTCAGGTACACCCCATTGAGGTAAATTGGGGCAGTGGATCTGGTCCTCCATTGCTAGGCTAGTATGACACCTCCCAGCCTAGACCTTACGCCCATAAGAACGCACATGGTATCCGTGTACTATCTGGTAAGAACGCCTCTTAATTGTATTTCCCGAGCCTCCATCTTATCAGACTATCCAGTCCTCCTTAGATAGCACTGAACCTACCACTCGCAGGACTAACCCAGTCCTACCTTATATAATACCGAGCCTACCGCTCGCAGGACTTAACCCGTACTTCCTTATATAATACCGATGTCTACCGCTCGCAGGACTTAACCCGTCCTTGTACCAATCTGTCCCATATTTGGGATGGGGATTATCTTGTCATGTTCTCTTATGGTTTGGTTGACTTTGGTCAATTTGACCCATGGGGTTGACCCTAATGGGACCTTAGTGACCTAATGGACTCCCTAAGTGGTTAGGGATATCATGGTGTGGTCAACTTGTAATTTTGGGACCCTTTTAGCTAACCCTGGGTTATATTGCCAGAAATGGCTATTAGCACCCCAAGGTGGGTTTTGATCTATTTGACCATTTTAGTTGGCCCTAAGGGGTCTTAGTGACCCAAGGGATTCCCTAAAGGGTTTAGGGGGTCCTGATGAGGTCAACTTATCACTCAGAGGTCTACTAGGCAAACCCTAGGTGGGTGGACAAAAGTGGTTATTTGCAAACCAAGGGGTTATTCACCCAGTCACTTAGGTTCTTAGAGTTGATTTTGGCTAACCTAGCCCATTTTCATGACACTTGTCATGACAAAATGATCATAGGGGTCTAGTAGTTTCTGGGATGTTACAATATGTGTGTGTGTGTGTGTGTGTGTGTGTGTGTGTGTTTATATATGTGTATATGTTTGTGTGTGTGTGTATATTATGTTTATATATGTGTGTTTGAATTTTTTTACAAGATGGGTAAGCCGAAAGATGGAGGTGTGTCTATTATATGGGATACAAATGATGTCAAGATCTTTTGTGACAATTGCATTCAAGAGATAGAGCTTGGGAACCGACCTACGACACATTTTAGCAAAGAGGATTGGTTAAATGTTACCAAGAAATTCCACAATAAGACTGAAAAACAATACGACAAAGTTCAAATGAAGAACAAATGTGATCATCTAAAGAAAAAGTGGAAATTGTGGACTGAGTTGAAGTGTGATATGACTGGGTTGGGTTGGAATCCTACTACAAAGACAATAGATACTTCAGACGAGTGGTGGACATAGAGATTGAAGGTAATCATTTTTTTGATATTGATGTTCATTGTGTAGTTTGTTTTCTTCACTCTCAAATATATTCTTATAAATTTGTAGGTTGTCTCAGCTGCAAGGAAATTTTGATATGCTGGCATCCCCCCCCCCCCCCCCCCCGAGTTGGAGGAGAAATTGAGATTGATGTTCGATTCTGTTTGTGTGTGTGTGTGTGTGTTTGTGTGTGTGTGTGTGTGTGTGTGTTTGCATGTATGTGTGTGTGTGTTTGTGTATGTGTGTGTGTGTGTTTATGTATGTGTATGTGTAAGACCCTCTTTTTTTTGCATTCGTTCCCGGGTCTTACCGCCCAAAACCGCTGTCTTGCGGTGACATCAACTAACGGGATGGTCGCCACCACAATACATCGATTCTGCCGGCTAGTCAACATCATCTAGGCCAACCACATATCACAATAATAGAATCCTTAAATGAAACAAGTCCACAAAATCACATTATATATATCATAATACAAATGTCCACAATGAGAAAGTACAAAAATGAATAAGGGGCTTATGCCTAGTACATCGATCAACATCCTCACTACAAAAAGTCACTCGTCTCTGTAGCTGCTGCTGCAACAACGAGTAGTGAATGCATTGCTTCATCATGTCCTCCTGTCCCGATCTCCTGAATGGGGTCCTGCTGCTCCGACATAACGACTCCTAAAATGATATGGTCCACTGACCGTTAGTCAAAAGACTAAGTCAAATTCCCCATCCCCTCCCCCGGTGACTCCTAAGGACCGAGCGGGAGGAGTGAAAAGGGACGGACATCAAAGCAGATGTAACAAACAGGTGACATGGTGTCTATCTAACAGTAAGTAAGGTATGCTAGTCTATATTAGGGCGCTACAAAAATCGTGGCTAAGGAAGGGTGTGGTAAGGGTCTGACCTGTAGCCCTACTATAGCTAGTATACTGTCAAAGTTATGTGATATAAATAAACCACTTAACTACAAAGCTTAT
This sequence comes from Dactylorhiza incarnata, assembly GCA_033032865.1. NCBI lineage: Eukaryota > Viridiplantae > Streptophyta > Magnoliopsida > Asparagales > Orchidaceae > Dactylorhiza > Dactylorhiza incarnata. Next base: position 2,371,459 of record JAWHQI010000260.1, read on the forward strand.
CATTCTAGCACAGAATGCAAAGTAAACAGACAACTAAGAGTATAGTATCTAACACAGAAAGGTAAAGTAAACAACTACCTATCATCACAGAAAAGTAACCTTAACTTATAAGAATGCTCATACAAACCTATAAGTTAAGGGGTCGTTTTGCAAGACACATCGCCTAAACTATCGCATATTAATTTATACGATGAGGGTATGTGATGTATGCAAATGAGGTATGCATTATGAATGCAATGCAATGCAATTAGTTATTGATTCACCCACATGCAACTCACACACACGACTCTGTACGTACATACCTATTTAGTTAGTTCCCTCTGTTCGAGTGTGTCAACTCAGGTACCTCGTTGAGTCAAACAGAGGCAATGGATCGGGCATGTCCACTTTTAGGCTCCTTTCAATATCTCCCAGCCTAGACCTTATGTACGCCCCCTAAGAACACATATGGTATCCACGTACTATCTGGTAAGCACCACCTTTATCCCGCTTTTCGAGTCTCCGCTCAGGTACACCCCATTGAGGTAAATTGGGGCAGTGGATCTGGTCCTCCATTGCTAGGCTAGTATGACACCTCCCAGCCTAGACCTTACGCCCATAAGAACGCACATGGTATCCGTGTACTATCTGGTAAGAACGCCTCTTAATTGTATTTCCCGAGCCTCCATCTTATCAGACTATCCAGTCCTCCTTAGATAGCACTGAACCTACCACTCGCAGGACTAACCCAGTCCTACCTTATATAATACCGAGCCTACCGCTCGCAGGACTTAACCCGTACTTCCTTATATAATACCGATGTCTACCGCTCGCAGGACTTAACCCGTCCTTGTACCAATCTGTCCCATATTTGGGATGGGGATTATCTTGTCATGTTCTCTTATGGTTTGGTTGACTTTGGTCAATTTGACCCATGGGGTTGACCCTAATGGGACCTTAGTGACCTAATGGACTCCCTAAGTGGTTAGGGATATCATGGTGTGGTCAACTTGTAATTTTGGGACCCTTTTAGCTAACCCTGGGTTATATTGCCAGAAATGGCTATTAGCACCCCAAGGTGGGTTTTGGTCAATTTGACCATTTTAGTTGGCCCTAAGGGGTCTTAGTGACCCAAGGGATTCCCTAAAGGGTTTAGGGGGTCCTGATGAGGTCAACTTATCACTCAGAGGTCTACTAGGCAAACCCTAGGTGGGTGGACAAAAGTGGTTATTTGCAAACCAAGGGGTTATTCACCCAGTCACTTAGGTTCTTAGAGTTGATTTTGGCTAACCTAGCCCATTTTCATGACACTTGTCATGACAAAATGATCATAGGGGTCTAGTAGTTTCTGGGATGTTACAATATGTGTGTGTGTGTGTGTGTGTGTGTGTGTGTGTGTTTATATGTGTGTATATGTTTGTGTGTGTGTGTATATTATGTTTATATATGTGTGTTTGAATTTTTTTACAAGATGGGTAAGCCGAAAGATGGAGGTGTGTCTATTATATGGGATACAAATGATGTCAAGATCTTTTGTGACAATTGCATTCAAGAGATAGAGCTTGGGAACCGACCTACGACACATTTTAGCAAAGAGGATTGGTTAAATGTTACCAAGAAATTCCACAATAAGACTGAAAAACAATACGACAAAGTTCAAATGAAGAACAAATGTGATCATCTAAAGAAAAAGTGGAAATTGTGGACTGAGTTGAAGTGTGATATGACTGGGTTGGGTTGGAATCCTATTACAAAGACAATAGATGCTTCAGACGAGTGGTGGACATAGAGATTGAAGGTAATCATTTTTTTGATATTGATGTTCATTGTGTAGTTTGTTTTCTTCACTCTCAAATATATTCTTATAAATTTATAGGTTGTCCCAGCTGCAAGGAAATTTTGATATGCTGGCATCCCCCCCCCCCCCCCCCCCCCCCCCCCCCCCCCCGAGTTGGAGGAGAAATTGAGATTGATGTTCGATTCTGTTATTGTCGCAATACATCATGCTACCACTCTTAACATAAGGACCCTTCCCCGCAAGTCCATCGACGAGAGATATTTGTCTGATGAGGAACATGATGACCAGGAGATTTGTAAAGCACCACCTCCCCCTGAGGTCACCTCGTCAAAAAAAAGGAAAAAAGGAAAGAAAAAAAATCTAGCCCGGTCTTAAAAGATTTTGCGGAATCTTCTAAGACCATTAGTTGATGCATTCAGGAACATTTGAAGCTCTCCAATCCTTATACCATTACTCAGGCATTAGAGCGGTTAAGTGGATACCCTGAAGTGGTAGCTGACGAGAGATTCTATGACTTTGCGATCACGTTCTTGTTGGATAAAGGTCATAGAGAGACCTTTATGTTCCTACCTGTGGGTATGAACATAAAGTGACTTCGTAGTCGCTACACTGGTGGGGATTAAGATTGTGTTATCCGAATAGGAGTGTTATTTTTATATAGGGCATGTACTTTATTTAATTTATATATGTCATGGACTATTGTGTTATCTGTCTTGTACTACTATCTTATCTGTCATGTGCTATTTTTTAATCTGGCGTGTACTCATATTATCTTATCTGTCATGGACTATTATGTTATCTGTCATATACTCATATTCATATAATGTTATCTGTCATGGACTGTGCTTGCTAGCCCTGCACAGAAAAACCGAAAATCGCACCAAACCGCAAAACCGCACCGCACTACATTGCAAACCGCACCGATCGGGTGCGGTGCGGTTCGGTGTAGGGGGGCTGAAAACCGCAGGTTTATTGGTGCGGTGCAGTTTTCAGTTTGTAAAAACCGTGAAAACCGCACCGCACCGTAATTATATTTACAAATTGGTGTGGGCGGTGGCTGCCAGGTTTGCCGGTTTTCTCAAGGTTTGTGAACCGCCATTTCAACTCAAAACAAATATTCCATCATTCCGTAGCCGACTCGTCTAAAATCTAAAAATATTTTCTAGGTTTCCCTAATTCCCTCCCCTCTCCCGAGTCCCGCGGCCGTCGCTACTTGACTCGCTGCGGCGCTGCGTACGGCCCGCCCCGGCGCCCCCTCGGCATCTCCATTTTCCATTTCCTCTTCAATCCTCCCTCCCTCTGCCATTGTCGACTGGACCCGTGGACCGGAAACCCTCCCTTGCTGACTGCGCATCTCCATTCTCCAACACCACGACAAGTTGAAGTCGGCAACACCGAGTCTCCAAAACGCTGGAAGGGAGGAAATCTGAGATAACCGGTCCTGTGCTGTGTTGCATTGTTGTCTGCTGCTAAGATCCTTAAGATCTAAAGGTAATAAGGTATACCTAATACCGCATACCTTTTCTTTGAGAACACGACAACTAATGGCGGTTGTACAACTTTCAGTTGACAGAAATAGATGGGATTTTCAGTTGACATATTTAGTGATATTGGGTAATGTATTTTGTTGATGCTTAGAAATAACACTGGATGTTCATGTTTTGATTCATTCATAAGCCATCTTGGAAATACTGCAATTTTTTTTCTCATTTCTAAGAAATTCTTAATAAAATTCCTTCTCTTCCTTATCTACTTTCTGTTATGAATTATGATTTTGATTATGGAGTTCAATTAGAAATATAGAGGCAAACAAATCTTCCCCCCATTCTGATTGCAAAAGGATAGATGACGTCCTAAAAGTAAAAATGAATGTGATAAAAAAGCAGTGAAAAACCGAAACCGCACCGCAAAAACCGACCGCAAACCGCACCGAATCGAAACCGCACCGCACGGTTTCGGTGCGATGCGGTTTCGGTCAGTCAAAAACCGCACCCTTGCGGTTCGGTTTCGGTTTGGGCTCAAACCGCACCGAACCGCACCGCTCGCGGGCCTAGTGCTTGCAGATAATGTCTACTGATTACTCCGATGATTCAGAATATAGTTTTGAAACTATTTGAAATTATGCGATTGCAAATCATCAAAATGTTGTATTAGCAGTTAGTTTTTTGAATGAAAGTAGCTCTCTTTTCAAACAACCAGTATCATGCATGACATCGAAGCAAACAAGTGATAAATAGATTGGAGAAATACTTCGATATTATATAGTCAGATTTCATAATTCTTTTCGGTGTCCTAAGAGAATTTTTATGGATCAATTGCATGCCCTGGAGGAGAAGTACGAATTTCACGGAACGAGACAGACTGCATCTAGAGAGATTTTGGCAATGACCATGTACATATTGTCTCATAATGAGTCAATGAGAAAGGCATGTGAGCGCTTTCAGCGCTCTACGGAGACTGCTAGCAGGTTTTTTGGAGAAGACATTCGCGTGTTGCTACTACTGGCGGATGAAGTGATTCAGCCATTAGATAGATCTTTCAGTAGCACACCACCAGAGATTTTGTACGACTCACGCTACATGTCTTTTAAAGATTGTGTCGGTGCAATTGATGGAACACATATTCATGCATGCATACCTGTTGATGATCAAGTACCGTACATTGGGAGACATGACATGACAAAACAAAATATGATGGCTGCTTGTGATTTCAACATGTGTTTCACGTTCGTTATGGCAGGTTGAGAAGGCACTGCGCATGATAGTCGCATTTTAAATTATGCGCTTAGGGATCCCCGTTACAAATTTCTGCATCCACCACGAAGTAATAATTAATGATTTCTATTCCAAAAAAATTTAAAACTTCTTACTTTTTGAGCATAACACCTAAGTTTATGTTTTTCAAGAAAATATTACTTTGTGGATTCTGACTATCCGCTACAAAGGGGATACTTGAAACCATATCAAGAGACACAATATCATCTTCCAGACTTTGCTCGTGGTGGTCGTGCATCAGAAGGATGCCGAGAGATATTCAATCATGCGAACTCATCACTTAGAAGTGTGATTGAAAGATCGTTCGGCATTTGGAAGAAGAAGTGGGTCACATTACGAGATATGCCGAGCTACAACTTCGATAAACAAGACGATATTGTGATGGCGACTATGACATTGCATAATTTTATTTGACGACACCCTTCGCGAGCGGATATTGATTTCAGTGACTACGAGCAGGGATGTGGGGATGAGGGGTGGGCACACAAGGGCATCGAGAAATTTGTCCTGATACTGCAGGCGGGGTAGAAGAGATGATCGCGTTGCGTGAAAGTATAGTGCAACAGTTGTACGCTTCTAGATCGTAGATGGTGATAAGAATTGTTGTTATTTTTATCTCATGTAGTAACTATTGTCAAAATTATGTATTTTATGTGTTGAGTATCATATTAAGAAAAAAAATTAAAAATTTCATTTTGTTATCAAACAACTTTTTCAAAACTCCATTTCAATAAGCACTAAAAACTTCATTTGATCCAAACAGTTTTTTTTTTACAAAACTACATTTCTCAGAAACAGCTCTTTTTCAAAACTCTACTTATGATCAACAGCTTTTCATCAGCAACAGCCCAACCAAACACACTCGATAATTCGCTGGGGCCTATAAAAAGAGAAGACCCAGTCATTTGTAAGTATCTAAATTTTGGATAAGGAATAAGCTTCTTTGAAGTTCCCTTCACTTGTGAGCATTCTCTTAAGTTGTTTCCTCATTCTTCTCTTCATCACCAACAAGATCTTGCAGGAGACTTACTTAGATAGGCTAGGCGGAGTGGCAAAAAAGAGACAAGACTGCATGAGAGCTTGTAAAGAGACAAGACTGCATGAGAGCTTGTAAAGAGACAAGTCCGTAACAATATGCTTTCTAAACTACAATTTTGAATAGTTTTAGAGTTCCAGATGTCACACGAATACTCCACTCGATAATTGATGCATGTGTTTGTATGAAATAAATTTAAGTGCAAGAATTAAGTTTTAGAAACGCTAGTGTGTTTGTGCGTGCACACACAAAATAGGCACAAGATTTCCGGCGCACACATCATCCAACCGGCAGGTCAGCCACCAACAATATCGAGTGGGAAAATTAGTTCAATAGTGAAAAATGTATAGTAGTGAAGTGAAGATGTGTTCAACATTTGTGAGAAAACAGCCACAAATTGATCTGGTGAATAATTTCATTTCTGTCACTCATATAATAATAATAATAATTTATTATTATATATATACAGTACAAAATGATGCACAGTGCACACTCCCCTATTTGTCAAAGTGATTCTAATTCTAGCACATGGCTCATCCAATAATTTATAAAAATCCTGTGCGGAGCTCAATGCTATTTGTTCGGGTGAGGAACACATTAGAATTTGCCAAGTGTCCACTTATTTCGTGAATTGAGATGTGCGTCTGCCATGATTTTATTCCCTTTTATATCACCTCCCTTCCGACTCCACAGCAGCCTAAGTGCTCCCAATGGCCTTTCTTCGACTGCTCCCCATCCTCCTCCTCCTCCTCCTCCTCCTAGGAATCGGCGCCGCCGACGACGACGTGGTATTTCCGGCGAAGCCATTATCAAATCCATTCACAGAAAAGGCAGCCCTTCTCCGCTACTGGAGCCGCAAAGTCCCCAACAACTCTCCACGCCCTCCCTTTCTCGTTTCGAAGCTCACGCCCCTCTCCGCCGCCGCTGCCGCCAAATTCTCCAAACTGGCTGCCGCCGACCCCTTCAAGCTCTCCGCAAGCCTTCCTTCCTTCTGTTCCGCCGCAGGGCTCCTCTGCTTCCGGGAGCTCACCCCCTCCCTCACCACCTCCCCCTCCATCGACAACTCCGACTTTTCTGCCTACGAAAACACCAACTTCACCACCTATGGCCGTGGATCCGCCGGCGGTCTTTCCTCCTTCAAAAACTACTCCGGAAACGAAAACCCCTTTGGCACTTTCAATAACTACGCCCGTGAATCCGCTGGTCATGAAGACGAATTCAAAGCGTACGCTCTCCCTAGTGCGAACCTCGCAGCCGTAAATTTCACATCCTATGGGTTCGAACCAGCTGGAGGCCATGACGGATTCACTACCTACGCCATTGAGTCCAACGTCCCCGAGCTCGGTTTCAAGCATTACTCAACCAACACCGCAGGCCGCACAGCAGACTTCTCCGTTTACTCTAACGACGCCAATTCCGGCGAACAGTCCTTCATCGACTACGCAAAGCTCGGTGCTGGCCCGGCCACTGATTTCACCACATATGCCAATAACTCCAACGTCATAAGTTCTGGATTCGCAAACTATGGCGAGAATGGCACTTTGAACCAACAGAGTTTCTCCTCCTACGGCGAACTCGGGAACATTCCCGAAAACAACTTCAAATTGTACGGCTCCCACGCATTCGGCGGAGTCGATAAGTTCAATAACTACAGGGTTCATTCAATCATCGGTGATGATTCCTTCTCCAACTACGAAAAGGGCGGAAACAATTCCACCGCGGAATTCACCAACTACGGCCTCAACGACAACCTGGCAACCGGCAGCGACACCTTCAAGGGCTACGGCAAGGGTTCCGACAATGACCACGTCACTTTCAAAACCTACTTCGATGTCAATACCACATTCAAATCCTACGCTAAAAGGGGGGTCGAATTCAAAACTTACCTAAATTCCAAGAAGAGGGCAAAGCAAATCGGAGTGAATCGGTGGGTGGTGGAAGCGGGGAAGTTCTTTAGAGAGAGCGCCCTGAAGAAGGGGAATGTGATGCCGATGCCGGACATTCGCGACCGGACGACCCCGCGATCCTTCCTTCCCCGCTCTATCGCCGCAAACATCCCGTTCTCCGCCGCCGTATCCAAAATCTTCGAATTACCGCCGGAGGCGACCATGGCGAAGAATGTTGCTTCGACTGTTGGAGACTGCGAGCGCTCGCCGAGCCGGGGAGAGACGAAGCGCTGCGTTACCTCGGCCGAGGACATGATCGACTTCGCAGTCTCCATGCTCGGCAGCGATGTCGCGGTGAGATCCACCGCCGACGGTAAGGGATCGAAGGGAGACATTCTGATCGGTGAGGTGAAGGGAGTGGACGGAGGCGAAGTGACAAAATCAGTAAGCTGCCATCAGAGCTTATTTCCTTACCTGGTTTATTACTGCCACTCGGTCCCTAACGTGCGCGTCTACGAGGCGGAGATCCTGGCCGTCGATACGAAGCAGAAAATAAATCAAGGTGTTGCCATCTGTCACCTTGACACGTCGGAGTGGAGCCCGACTCACGGGGCTTTCGTGGCTCTGGGACCCGGCCCAGGAAAGATCGAGGTGTGCCATTGGATCTTTCAGGGCGATATGATGTGGACGGTTGGTGATCGAGATTGACCGTGACTGCCCGCGGTATGCCACGCGCCTGCTATATTAGATTTTATTTTTGAAATAACAATAATGTACTGAGCCTCCTCCTCAGCTGTGGTTATCTGTAATATCACCTGAATAATTGAGCTGAAATGCTTTAGTAAGATTAATATAGTTATGTTTATTATAGAGCAATGTTATATGCATGTCTGTTTTGACTGTATGCAGACCGTGGATATATGAAGACCACCAATTATTTTATGTAGGCCAAATTTAATATATGTAGGTCAATTATTTTATGCCCCAAATTAGTGTAGGGCGTTGTTTCCTGCAGCAGCTGGAATGCTTTTATTTTGTCATTAAATCTGAAGTTTGATGTTTTAATACAGAGGAAACCTTTTAGATGTTAGCAGCGGGTGGAATCGTCGGCAGAGGCAGGAGATGGTCGCCGGCGGAGGCGGCGGAGATGGTCGCCGGCGGCTGCGGAATCGCGGCGACCAAAATGGACGCGGGCGGCGGCGGAGATGGTCGTCATCCATGGTCTGCATGTTGAAAAAGAAAATGAGTTTTTTTTAAATGTGTCAAAACAGGTCTGCGTATAACATTGCTCTTATTATATACACCTGGAAAATAATTAAGGGGATTGATAAGCAAACACTCTATTTGGCTATTTGTACTTCTTTTATATCAGAAAAGCAAGGCACTAAAATATCTATTCATACTCGATGACGTTCATTTCATTCAAATATGAAGAGAATAAAGAAAGTTGACCAAAATTGGTCGCACTGAGCTGCACGACGTCTAGGATAGACAACTGTGAGTAAACGAAAACGAACTTGGAATCGACTACGAATGTGTTCATTAGACTCGTATGTTCGATACGAGCGCTACAACATATTCCACACCTTTTTTCATGGGTATTTTAGGATTTGCGAATTTATTTTCCTTGGTAACATATATTGTCGTATCTTTATTATAGAAAGTACTTAATTGGGCTTCTTTTTTGGTTTCACATGTGACCACCAAATCGATCGTAGTCATTAATCTTAGGCTCCGTTTGGGGGGACTTATTTTCACCGGTTAAGCGGTCACGACCGCATGAACCGGACCTTAATCGTGAAAATAAGTCCCCCCAAACGAAGCCTTAGACTTTTAATTTAACCGCTGATTTTTAAAGCTTCAAAATTAATCTAGGTATTCACCTCACGTCTCTCCCCAGAGCAGCCTCTCAACTTCTCGTAAAAGGCAAATCGAACCCTCCTCCCAGTCCGGATCTTGGCTTCGTTTGGCGCGGTGGTGGCAGTCGCGAACGTCATGGTCATGAACCATCGTTCATGAACGCCCGACCTCACCAAAAAAAATTCATTCATTTTATGCTCAAAACTAGTTTATTTTATGTTGGTTTGAGGGGCGTTTTGGTCTTTTTTGGGTTGCCCTAATTTCGCTTATAAATAAGAGGCGTTAGAGTTTCTTTTATTGTGTGGAGTTGTAATATTTGTATTGGCCTCTTTTTTCTTCCCCATCAGTGATAGTGAATAACCCCTCCCCGTGTATGTAGGCGTTCCTCGCCGAACCACGTAAATCACATCGTGTTCAATTGGTTGTGGTTGTGTGATTTTGTTTTCCGCATCGTTTCGCACAACAAGTGGTATCAGAGGGAGATTGCGGTGTGACTTTTGTTGGAACCCGGATACCGGTCCAACTGTTCGAGACTTGGGGGTGACCAAAGGCTACTCGTTTAGTGATCGACCCACGTAAGACAAGGTGATAAGAAGCTAGAGAGCCTGCAAAACCACTACAACCTGCCTATAAACAAGACTCGCATGCTGCAGCGAGGAGGTCCCGTCACATACCCGGAAGTCTATAGGAACTTCCCTCCTAAAGCCAATGCTGAGCTTGGCACAAGAGAGGCAGACAAGGTACTCGCCCACCATAGGGGGGTGAAGGTGCCTTCTACTTGTGCTTTGGGGTCCTATTTATAGGCAAATCCAAATGGACTGCGAATAGCTGCTCCCGCCTTCTAAAATGGGCTGCAGATAGCGGCTCCCGCCCTCTGAAATGGGCTGCCGATAGCCGCTCCCTCCTTTTGGCGGGGTGAAAGTCTGTACTCGCCCAGGTGGGGGAGGTCTTCTGTACTCGCTCAGGTGGGGGAGGTCTCTTGTACTCGCCCAGGTGGGGGAGGTCTTCTGTACTCGCCCAGGTGGGGGAGGTCTTCTGTACTCGCCCAGGTGGGGGAGGCCTTCTGTATTCGCCCAGGTGGGGGAGGTCTTCTGTACTCGCCCAGGTGGGGGAGGTCTTCTGTACTCGCCCAGGTGGGGGAGGTCTTCTGTAGTCGCCCAGGTGGGGGAGGTCTTCTGTAGTCGCCCAGGTGGGGGAGGTCTTCTGTACTCGCCCAGGTGGGGGCGGTCTTCTGGACTCACCCAGGTAGGGGAGGCCTTCTGCACTCGCCCAGGTGGGGGAGGTTTTTTGCACTCGCCCAGGTGGGGAGGCCTTCGGTAATCGCCCAGGTGGGGGAGGTCTTCTGTACTCGCCCAGGTGGGGGAGGACTTCTGTACTCGCCCAGGTGGGGGAGGTCTTCTGTACTCGCCCAGGTGGGGGAGGTCTTCTGTACTTGCCCAGGTGGGGGAGGTCTTCTGCACTCGCCCAGGTGGGGGAGGTTTTCTGCACTCGCCCAGGTGGGGGAGGTCTTCTGCACTCGCCCAGGTGGGGGAGGTGTTCTGCACTCGCCCAGGTGGGGGAGGCCTTCTGCACTCGCCCAGGTGGGGAGGTCTTCTGCACTCGCCCAGTTGGGGAGGTCTTCTGCACTCGCCCAGGTGGGGGAGGCCTTCTGTACTCACATAGGTGGGGGAGGCCTTCTGTACTCACGTAGGTGGGGGAGGTCTTCTGTGTTGTCCTCGTGCATTTCTGATCTCGACGAATTACGGGTTATACACAATCCCTGCTTTTTTCGAGCTCGATACGAGCTCGGAAAAACAATGTAGGACCCGTGGTTCGGAGAGATGGGCACTAGATGACATGTCACTCAGTACCCCTCTCAAGCCCTTCGCTAGCTGAGCAAATTCAACTAAAATAGATTGAGAAGAGTCGACAACCTCGAGGAGCAAGGCTCAACTGAAGGTAGAGAAGAGTAGACACCCTCCAGGAGCGAGGCTCAACTGGAGGTGGAGAAGATTCGACACCCTCCAGGAGCGAGGCTCAACTGGAGGTGGAGAAGATTAGACACCCTCCAGGAGCGAGGCTCAACTGGAGGTGGAGAAGAGTCGACACCCTCCAGGAGCGAGGCTCAACTGGAGGTGGAGAAGAGTCGACACCCTCCAGGAGAGAGGCTCAACTGGAGGTGGAGAAGATTAGACACCCTCCAGGAGCAAGGCTCAACTGGAGGTGGAGAAGAGTCGACACCCTCCATGAGCGAGGCTCAACTGGAGGTGGAGAAGATTAGACACCCTCCAGGAGCGAGGCTCAACTGGAGGTGGAGAAGAGTCGACACCCTCCAGGAGCGAGGCTCAACTGGAGGTGGAGAAGATTAGACACCCTCCAGGAGCGAGGCTCAACTGGAGGTGGAGAAGAGTCGACACCCTCCAGGAGCGTGACTCAACTAGAGGTGGAGAAGAGTCGACACCCTCCAGGAGCGAGGCTCAACTGGAGGTGGAGAAGAGTCGACACTCTCCAGGAGCGAGGCTCAACTGGAGGTGGAGAAGAGTCGACACCCTCCAGGAGCGAGGCTCAACTGGAGGTGGAGAAGATTACACACCCTCGAGGAGCGAGGCTCAACTGGAGGTGGAGAAGATTCGACACCCTCCAGGCCATTCGCTAGACAAGCGAGCTCAACTGGGGGAGGTGCCAAACATTTTAGGCTTCTAGCGTTGACTAGGTGGCAACTCTCTTCTCGAGGACATTCATCTCACTCAAGGGGGAAAGTAGCCGGTATGCAGGAGAGGAACTCGTGCAGTGACCTGGTCTACGACAACACTCTGCTCGAAGATTTCAACTCACTCGAGGGGGCAAGTAGCCAGCCTACAGGGGAGGAGCCCAGTGCTACGGCCTAGTCTACGGCAACAACACATCTCGAGGACTTCAATTCACTCGAGGGGCAAGTAGCCGGTATGCAGGAGAGGAGCTCGTGCAGTGACCTGGTCTACGGCAACAACACATCTCGAGGACTTCAACTCACTCGAGGGGGCAAGTAGCCGGTATGCAGGAGAGGAGCTCGTGCAGTGACCTGGTCTACGGCAACAACACATCTCGAGGACTTCAGCTCACTCGAGGGGGCAAGTACCCGGTATGCAGGAGAGGAGCTCGTGCAGTGACCTGGTCTACGGCAACAACACATCTCGAGGACTTCAACTCACTCGAGGGGGCAAGTAGCCGGTATGCAGGAGAGGAGCTCGTGCAGTGACCTGGTCTACGGCAACAACACATCTCGAGGAATTCAACTTACTCGAGGGGGCAAGTAGCCGGTATGCAGGAGAGGAGCTCGTGCAGTGACCTGGTCTACGACAACAACACATCTCGAGGACTTCAATTCACTCGAGGGGGCAAGTAGCCGGTATGCAGGAGAGGAGCTCGTGCAGTGACCTTGTCTACGGCAACAACACATCTCGAGGACTTCAACTCACTCGAGGGGGCAAGTAGCCGGTATGCAGGAGAGGAGCTCGTGCAGTGACCTGGTCTATGACAACAACACATCTCGAGGACTTCAACTTACTTTGAGTACCTGAGAATATAGTTTCATTCTCTCCCTTAGTAACTAGTGCACGGGCAAAGAGAGTCGGTACTCGAGGGGCAGATCAACCAACATGCAAGGGGGAGCTTATCTCGGACGGCAATGCAGAGGCTTGGACTTAGTATGACGCACTGAACCTGAGACGTCATCTCATTGCTCGACCAAAAGTTTCAAGGGGAGAGGTGAGATCACACATCCTAAAATGCTTTTGAATATATCATACTACTTCGAGTGGATTCTCGATCTAACTTTTAAGAGTTTTGCAATAGAAAGATCAATATTGCTATATGTAGTGAATAAGAAGAAGAAGAATAAGTTTTACGTGACCTGATTCATGATAACTTTTCCTCGCCAAGGTGAGTTATGAATAATTTTCCTTTGAGTTTTCATCAGGGAGTATAAGCTAATGAATAAGATCATCCCAAATAAGAACACCCATCGCGAGTAAGCATTCGCCGAATATAGATTTCTTTTGGATCTTGTAGAGATGAGTAGTTGGATACATCCTCGCGAGTAGGAACTCGCAGAACTAAAGAGAACACCATAGTTGCTGAAGTGATGACCTCACGAGTAAGGACTCACAGGATATATAGAAAAACACCTGAATTGTTGAAGTGAATACCTCGCAAGTTGAATTCGCGGAATAAAGTAGAAAGGACTCGTGAAATATACTCTCTACCATGACCCTGTCATATGGATCCCTCTGTGACAGTTGTCATAATGGTCAAGATGTCAAAGTAACACTATCTGCAAATCAGGTGAAAGCACTCAGGGGTTTTACCAAAGCACCCATGAGTGTTAATATGTACTAGGCATGAAAATGTGTTAGCAATAAAAAGAGGTGAAAATGAGGGCAATACAAGTGTCACCTTTGACCTTATGACCCCCTTCGCAGAGTTGTTGGGGGTTCCGCTGCCCGGTCAGCGGACAGGGGTCAAGGGGGCAGCGCCCCTCGCGGGGTCCGGGGGCAGCGCCCCGGGAACTTTTTTATTTTCTATGCTCCAACTCGCCTGAAATCACTCCTCACCGAGCTTGATTTCTTCTCGCCTGGCCTTAAGTTTCCCTAGAGGAGGTCACCTACATTAGGTCGCCTCGCACCTTGCGAGTAGAACACATGCAAGCAGAATATCTGCGAGTAGAACTCATGCGGGCAGAATATCTGCGAGTAGAATACATCTTTCCTGGTTGCCTCGCATCTCGCGAGTAGGACGCTGGCGGGCAGAATATCTGCGAGTAGAATACCTCTTTCTTGGTCGCCTCGCCTCTCGCGAGTAGGACGCTGGCGGGCAGAATATCGGCGAGTAGAACTCACGCGAGCAGAATATCTGCGAGTAGAATACCTCTTTCCTGGTCGCCTCGCATCTCGCGAGTAGGACGCTGGCTGGCAGAATATCTGCGAGTTGAACACATGCGAGCAGAATATCTGCGAGTAGAACACATGCGAGCAGAATATCTGCGAGTTGAACACATGCGAGCAGAATATCTGTGAGTAGAACACATGCGAGCAGAATATCTGCGAGTTGAACACATGCGAGCAGAATATCTGCGAGTTGAACACATGCGAGCAGAATATCTGCGAGTAGAATACCTCTTTCCTGGTCGCCTCGCATCTCGCGAGTAGGACGCTAGCGGGCAGAATATCTGCGAGTTGAACACATGCGAGCAGAATATCTGCGAGTTGAACACATGCGAGCAGAATATCTGCGAATTGAACACATGCGAGCAGAATATCTGCGAGTAGAACACATGCGAGCAGAATATCTGCGAGTTGAACACATGCGAGCAGAATATCTGCGAGTAGAACACATGCGAGTAGAATACCTCTTTCCTGGTCGCCTCGCATCTCGCGAGTAGGACGCTGGCGGGCAAAATATCTGCGAGTAGAACAACTGCGAGTTTATTGAGCTCTCCAGAGCTGGAACTCACCTCAATTTGAACTCGCCTGACCAGGTACTCGCCTCGCTCCCTTCTCATCAAGGCTCACCGTGAGGTCTCACACTAAAGTTTCTTACTCCGGTCACAGTCCACGCTCACCGCACCAAAAATGTTGAAACCCGGATACCGGTCCAACTGTTCGAGACTTGGGGGTGACCAAAGACTACTCGTTTAGTGATCGACCCACGTGAGACAAGGTGATAAGAAGCTAGAGAGCCTGCAAAACCACTACAACCTGCCTATAAACAAGACCCGCATGCTGCAGCGAGGAGGTCCCGCCACATACCCGGAAGTCTATAGGAACTTCCCCTCCTAAAGCCAATGCTGAGCTTGGCACAAGATGTGAGGCCCCTATTTCGACCCCACATACATTTGTATCTAAGCTATGTTCTTACATGTGTCCCAGGTTGAAGTAGGGCTAGTGAATATGAAATAAACAACACATAATATAAATTTACTTTCATACCTTGCAATATTCGCTGAATCTTTTCTGTTCTATCTTAGTTCATTTGGTTGTGCGTATCCCAAGTCACGTCCGATACCTACAAAATTTGACGACGGGCTTAGTCATAAAAATATGACTAAGTGAGGATATACCTCTTTCATTTCTATATACAATAAGAAAAACGTATGTAGTTAGAAATATATTTGTCATACTAACCGTTTTCTGTCTCAGTAGTGACCTTATGAAACATATAACTATACGAACATGTTAGTACCACTAAAATAGTATGAGCAGTATAGAATCATAATCATATCATGTAACAATATAACATTTAAGCAGTGTATCCGTATAAGCAATAAATCATTGTATCAGTATATCAGTGTAAGCAATAATTCCATGTATCAGTATGTCTATATCAGTAGTGTATCAGTTTCTCAAGGTAGCAGTATATCAGTCTATTAGTATAGCATTATATCAGTGTGTTCATGTATCAGTATCTATGAAAGAACATAATGACTGGGGGAAATATTTCAGTAATCATAAACAGTATAAGGAGCTATAACATTTATATGAACTATGAAATATGTAAACAATGCAAGTATCATAAACTGTTTCTATATCATGGAAGCAGTGCAAATACATAACTTCATGTCAGTTTTCATGTTTATGAGCATTTATCTATGTTTCTTTTCTTAGGATATATTAGGGGCGATTCGAACTCTTTTTCCTTTTTTTTCCTTTACCCCGAATGGTCCTTTACCCTGAAGGGTCCTTTACCCTGAAGGGTCCTTAGATACCCTGAAGGGTCCTTTACCCCGAAGGGTCCTTAGATACCCCGAAGGGTCATTCATGTGTATGCATATTCAAGTCGCCCGTAATATAACCTCGTGTCGACACGTTTACATAATAATGAGTTACTCATATTTATTAATCCCCATCAGAAGTAATTCGTCTGTTTGCCTTATCAAGGCCATACAATATAGCGACATTCATTATCAGTGATATCAACTTCAGTATAATATAGTGCATAGGTAAACAAAACATAAAGCAATAAAACTTAAATGAAACAGGTTGCTCTCACCATCAGTACTTCATGTCATTGTCATATCTATAAGGAGGTGTCATCCATCACAATATCTGTATAAGCATCATATCTTTTCGGGGCATTTAAGTTATACCGGGGTTGCACCTTGCTATAGTAACAATTTTTGACTATTAAGATGGCATCATTTGGAAGCTATAGTAATCTTTTGTATATGGCATATTCACAATTTCCTAATATAACCATATAAATCGAATCAAAACATATCTAGGGAAGCCCAATATCATGGCAGTTATAGGAAAAGCAAGTAAGAATCAAAAGAGTTCCCCTCATAATTAAAGTGCAGCACAACAGGACTCCCCCATAAGAAAGGGAGTTCTTCCAAAAGAAAGATGATGACAACTATTACCTTCTCCACAAATTGTGAAACAAACTGGAATTCCTCAAAACATCACAGTTCACTTAACAAAACCCTAGCCGACCAAGACTAAATCAACATAAATCAAGAGAACTAAAGAGTCAATCACCACTCTTAAATCCCCTCCCCTAAGAACATGAATCAATAAAGCCATGAACAGCCATTAGAAACCAGAAATATAAAAGGAGGAAGAAGGAGGAGCTCACAGTGAGAATTTTCAGCTCTTAACTTGCCGGCCAAAGCTCAGTTATACCATAAGAGGGCAGTAACAACACAAGAAGAAACAACTGCAGGAGAGCAGCAGCGTGAATTAAGAGAGAAAACTCCCCGAGAAAACATACAGCCGACCAAGACCAAACATGACCTAATCAGTTCCCAAATTGATATTTAAAACCATATTGCAGAGCTCTAAATTCCACGATTTCTGCAGCCCATGAAGAATTAAACAAGGGTAAAGAAAGAGTAGAGCTCACCGTGAGAAATTGGAAGACAAAAACCGCTAATCGAAGGTCTCAACTCCAACTAACCCTGCATCAGTACAACCAAGAACTAACCATCAATCCTTGCCGAGCTCTTCCAGCCCAGTCGACGAGAGGGAGGAAGACGATCGCGCAGATCGGAGAGGAACCGGGTAAGCCCTAGCGATTCCGTGCCCGACCAAAGCTCTCGACAATGAGAAAAGGATTATTATCGGAAGAGGAAAGCCAATCAAAACATATACAACCACCGCTTATACCTTCCTTTTCTTCTCTATTGGCACACCAACGTGCCAATAGACAATAATATGCCAAATAGCCCACCAAATGCCTATTAGCACACCCCGACTTCATCAATTTCTACTATCAGCACACCAAAGAGGAAACAGTCCAAAATCAGCCTCTATTAGCACACCAATCCAACCCTGAGGGACCTCTATTAGTACACCCATTTCAGTTATTAATAACCGCATTCAACACAACGAATACGCTACTGGCACCCCAAATATAATGAAAGTTGTAGTACTTATTTGCCAACATGTAGAATATAGGAAAAAGTAACAATATAGGAAAAAATTCATATTCCGTTAAAACATTTCGAGTGTCGTAACACGTCAATAAATTCATACTCAACTTTCAAAACTATGCCAAGTTGACACTGAGTTATATTTTCATCATAGGGGACATATCATAACTTAAATTGAGTTTTATATTATTTATTTGCGTCACTTCATCTTTTGGGCCGTTACACAAGAGAGGCAGGCAAGGTACTCATCCACCATAGGGGGGTGAAGGTGCCTTCTACTTGTGCCTTGGGATCCTATTTATAGGCAAATCCAAATGGACTGCGAATAGCTGCTCCCGCCTTCTAAAAAGGGTTGCAGATAGCGGCTCCCGCCCTCTGAAATGGGCTGCCGATAGCCGCTCCCGCCTTTTGGCGGGGTGAAAGTATGTACTCGCCCAGGTGGGGGAGGCCTTCTGTACTCGCCCAGGTGGGGGAGGTCTTCTGTACTCGCCCAGGTGGGGGAGGTCTTCTGGACTCGCCCAGGTGGGGGAGGTCTTCTGGACTCGCCCAGGTGGGGGAGGTCTTCTGTACTCGCCTAGGTGGGGGAGGTCTTCTGTACTCTCCCAGGTGGGGGAGATCTTCTGGACTCGCCTAGGTGGGGGAGGCCTTCTGCACTTGCCCATGTGGGGGAGGTTTTCTGCACTCGCCCAGGTGGGGGAGGCCTTCGGTACTCGCCCAGGTGGGGGAGGTCTTCTGTACTCGCCCAGGTAGGGGAGGTCTTCTGTACTCGCCCAGGTGGGGGAGGCCTTCGGTACTCGCCCAGGTGGGGGAGGTCTTCTGTACTCGCCCAGGTGGGGGAGGTCTTCTGCACTCGCCAAGGTGGGGGAGGTTTTCTCCACTCGCCCAGGTGGGGGAGGCCTTCGGTACTCGCCCAGGTGGGGGAGGTCTTCTGTACTCGCCCAGGTGGGGGAGGTCTTCTGCACTCGCCCAGGTGGGGGAGGTCTTCTGCACTCGCCCAGGTGGGGGAGGCCTTCTGTACTCGCCCAGGTGGGGGAGGTCTTCTGTATTGTCCTCATGCATTTCTGATCTCGACGAATTACGGGTTATACAACTTTGGGTTTGGAGGCGGCGTGGTTCTCGGATTCTCGATCGGAAGAGGGCTGCTGCAGTTTTGGATCTACTTTTTTACTTTGATGGAGGTGGCGTTGTAGATCCCGCCGCTGGTTTTGGAGGAGACGGCTGTGGGCGAGCGAAACAAAGGGGATTTTCTGTTTGCAAGGAAGGCAGCGCCAATTTTGAAAAAAAAAAGGAAATAATAATGTTTTTGGGCCTTCCTTCTCGGGGAAGCGGCAAATTGAAGGAAAGGATTTCTTTCTTTTTTTGGTTCTCTCTCGACATAGAGCAGCGCAGGGTAGAAAAAAAATCTCCCTTGGGCGGTACAGGAGAGGAAAAGAGAGTGAGAGAAGTTTGTTTGGTTGTTTCTCTCTCTAGTCCTAGCAGCGCTAAGAAACGAGGGAGCATCACAAATCGAAATAGAAGAGATTTCGGTCTCCTCTCTCGGCTCCGGCAAAAAGCAAGAGGAGGCGGCGCTGGTTTGCAGGTTTCGGAAGAGGCCACGCTTATGTGCTTTGATCTTTGGGAAGGCTCTCGAGGCTGCTTCTGCAAATAAAAAGAAAAAATTTCCTTCGTTCCCAGGAGACGGTGCCTGCAAGATTACACACAAAAAAATGGGCTTATTCTCTCGTTGGAGTCCGTGAACTGAAAAAAGAAGAAGAGAAATTGTTTTTTTTGTTGTTATTGTTTCGAGTTGTTTGATTTGGGATCAACTAAAAAAATGGGAGACTCCGGTGCGACTTCTTCATCTTCCGGGGTGGTGGAATCAACGGTCCATCATACGAGTTCGCATCCGGTCAAAATTGATGTTACCAAGTTCAACGGGAAGGGTAACTTTGGCATGTGGCGATGTGAGGTGATGGATGCGTTATGTTCTCTAAATTTGGAGGACGTTCTTGATGGTGATGAATGTCCTGATGGGATTACTGAGAAAGTTTGGTTGAATATGAATCGAAGTGCTTGCGGGTTGATCAGAAATTGTCTAACTCAAGAGATCGAATATGGGGTTATGTTGGAGACTTCTGCGGGAAACCTTTGGAGGACGTTGGAGAATAAGTATCTCACGAAGAGCGTGGAGAATCGTCTCCACATGAAGCGTCGATTGTATCGGTTTCAGATGAGACTTGGAGTCTCGATTGATGAGCATTTGAATGAGTTTACGAAACTGTTGGCAGGTCTATTAAATTTGGACGAAGATGTTGGCGATGAAGACAAGGCGCTCCTTCTATTGAATTCGCTTCCAGATGAGTATGAGAACTTCACTATGTCTCTCATTCATGGGAAGGAGGTCTTAAAGTACAGTGAGGTGTCTACGGCAATGTTGAATCATGAGTTTCGTCGAAGGGATAAAGAGTCATCCAAGGAGGAGTCGGCCGAAGCACTTGTGTCTCATCGGGGCAGATTTGAGAAAAAGAAGAATTGGCACAAGAAGAGTAGTAACGATACTCAGAAGCGTGGCAAGTCACGTGGTCGCAGTCTTAAGCGCAATCAGTGCGCATTTTGTTTGGATACGGGTCACTGGAAGAAGGATTGGCCCAAGTTGAAAGAGAAAAACAAGGGAGGTTCCTCATAGGCAAAGGCCCATATTACTCAGGAGATTACTAGTAGTGGTGAGTCTGATGTTTCTCTTTATGTTACTCCTCAGTGCTTATTTACTGATGATTCATGTTGGATTATGGACACGGGTGCTACATATCACATTTGTCCCAATCGGGAGTGGTTTTGTGCTTACAAGTCTTTGGATACTGG
Organism: Dactylorhiza incarnata; assembly: GCA_033032865.1. Taxonomy (NCBI): domain Eukaryota; kingdom Viridiplantae; phylum Streptophyta; class Magnoliopsida; order Asparagales; family Orchidaceae; genus Dactylorhiza; species Dactylorhiza incarnata. Next base: position 2,392,019 of record JAWHQI010000260.1, read on the forward strand.
TGCTGTTACAATGGGCAACGATCAGGCTTGTCGCACTATTGGTGTTGGGAGTATTCGTGTTCGGATGCATGACGGTGCAGTGAGGGAGTTGACTGAGGTCAGACATGTTCCGAATATCAGGAAGAATTTGCTGTCTGTTGGGGCTTTAGAAGCCAAGGGTTACAAGGTAGTGATCGAGGCAGGAGTTCTGAAGATTAGTCGCGGAGTTTTGGTTGTCATGAGAGGAATCCGTCACCACAACCTATACTATCTTTAGGGGAGTACAATTACTGGGACTGTGGCCGTTGCTGATGATTCTTTGGATGCCACTACTTTATGGCATATGAGACTGGCTCATGCTGGAGAGGCTTCCCTCCAGGCTTTATCAAGGCAAGGATTGATTAAGGGGGCAAGAAGCTGCAAATTGGATTTCTGTGAGCATTGCGTGCTTGACAAGAAAACACGAGTATCTTTTGGTACTGCCGTCCACAGTACGAAAGGAATTTTAGAATATGTTCACACGGATGTTTGGGGCCCGACAAAGACGACATCTTTTAGCGGGCAACGATATTTTGTCTCCTTTATTGATGATTATTCCAGATATGTTTGGGTGTACACCATGAAGCATAAGAGCGAAGTTCTGGAGATATTTGTGACTTGGAAGAAGTGGATTGAGACTCAGACTGGCAAAAGTATTCGATGTATCAGATCAGACAATGGAGGCGAATACACATTGAATGTGTTCTTGCAAGAGTGCCAGAGATCAGGTATAGAGCATCACTTCACTGTCAGGGAGACACTGCAGCAGAACGGGGTGGCAGAGCGAATGAATCGGACTTTGGTGGAAAAAGTTTGATGCATGTTGTCTAATGTTGGGTTAGACAGGATTTTCTGGGCTGAAGCTCTTGAGTATGCTTGTCATTTGGTGAACCGTCTGCCTTCTGCAGCTATTGGAAAAAAGACACCAAAGGAGATGTGGTCGGGGCATCCTACTAGAGATTATGCACACATGAAAGTGTTTGGGTGTCCATCTTATTATCATGTGAGAAATGATAAGTTGGAACCACGGGCAAAGAGGGCGATCTTCATTGGCTTCGGGCGTGGAGTCAAGGGATACAAACTGTATGATCAGACAGAAAGGAAGATTGTCATTATCAGAGATGTTACTTTTGATGAGGCGAGTTTGTTGAAGCATCGGGACTCAGAGCAGGTGGAGAGTTCCAAGCTGATCACTACTACTATTCAGAAGAAGGAGTTTGATGTGACTCCATTTGTTCCACCAGTTCCCTTCATTCCTGATGAGGTATGTGATGAGACTGCTGATGAGGTACCAGGTACTGATGATCAGGAGGTGGAGGAAGTTGAGGCAGAGAGTCATGTTCAGGACTCTATTGCCAGGAGCCGGACCAGGAGACAAAATGTCCCGAAGCCAGCTTGGTTGAGGGACCACATTGCATTTGCACTTACAGCATCTGAGATTGAAGTCCCTAGTCACTTCAAGGAGGCTGTAGACAGCTCTGAAGCAGTTTTTTGGAGGGAGGCGATGGACGAAGAGATGTCTTCTCTTCATAAAAATGCTACATGGAGATTAGTGAAGTTACCTCCTGGCAGAAAAGCAATTGGGTGCAAATGAGTGTATGCAAAGAAAGAAGGATCTCATGGTGTTGCTGATGTGTGTTACAAGGCAAGATTGGTGGCGAAAGGATTTGCTCAGCGTGAAGGTATCGATTATGACGAGGTGTTTTCCCCAGTTGTCAAGCATCCGTCGATCTGTGTTCTCTTGGCCTTAGTACCGCAGTATGGTCTGATTTTGGAGCAGCTTGATGTGAAGACTGCATTCTTGCACGGAGATTTGCAGGAGGAGATCTATATGATGCAACCACCTGGATATGGGGCTCAGAGTGACTTGGTGTGCAAATAGGACAAGTCACTTTATGGTTTGAAGCAGTCGCCGAGACAGTGGTACAGAAAGTTTGATCAGTTTATGTTGGGACAGAAATACACAATGAGTTAGTATGATCATTGTGCTTATTTCAAGAATTTAGCTACTGGTGAGTTCATCTATCTCCTATTTATGTTGATGATATGTTGATTGCCGCTTCAAGCCAGACAGAAATTGACAAAATGAAGAGGCAGTTCTCAAAGCAGTTTGAGATGAAGGAGTTAGGCGAGGCTCGCAAAATTCTTGGGATGGAAATCTGTAGGGACAAGGAAACTGGGAAGGTTTGGCTCACTCAGAGAGCATACATTGAGAAGGTGCTGAAGAGGTTTGGGATTGATGACACTACAAAGGCAGTGAGTCTACCATTGGCAGCGCATTTTCAATTAAGTGCTGACTTATGTCCTAAAGATGACCAGGAGAGGATGGGAATGAAGTTAGTTCTGTATGCCAGTGCAGTGGGCAATTTGATGTATCTCATGGTTTGTACAAGGCCAGATATTGCACAAGCTATTGGCGTGGTGAGCAGATTCATGCATGATCCAGGGCAGGGTCATTGGCAGGCAGTTAAGTGGATTCTGACGTATCTCAAGGGTACAGTTGATGTTGGCTTAGTATATGAGAGGCAGCAGTCCAGTGTTGGGTTGTGTATGGGCTACACCGATTCAGATTATGCAGGTGATATAGATAGGCGCAGGTCTACGACCGGATATTTATTCACATTGGCAGGAGGTCCAGTGAATTGGAGGTCGACTCTGCAGTCGACAGTGGCTTTATCTACAACAGAGGCTGAATATATGGCAGCGACTGAAGCTATGAAGGAGGCTATCTGGATGCAAGGCCTATTGGATGATCTGGGCGTGGAGCATAAGGCTTTTACTGTCTTCTGTGACAGTCAAAGTACAATTTTCTTAGCGACAAATCCAGTGCATCATGCTCGTACCAAGCACATTGATGTAAGGTACCATTTTGTTCGCGACTTGATCGAGACAGGCGAGGTTCTTTTGAAGAAGATTGATACCAAGGAGAATCCAGCAGAGATGCTTACGAAGGTGCTTCAAGTCCAAAAGTTCACATATTGCAAAAGTTTGGTGAACGTTCGTGCTCAGAGGTGAGTGCCTTGAGGGGCATTTTTGAAGAACTACGCGTGGCTTGATCCCATGGGAGGGGGGTACGTAGGCAGCCACCTTGGTGCAGCCGATTTAGTGTTGTAGTTTATTTTGTCATCTCATATTTGTTCTGTTTCGAATAAGAGATGAGGTGGAGATTGTTGGTTTGAGGGGCGTTTTGGTCTTTTTTTGGTTGCCCTAATTTCGCCTATAAATAAGAGGCGTTAGGGTTTCTTTTATTGTGTGGAGTTGTAATATTTGTATTGACCTTTTTTTTCTTCCCCACCGGTGATAGTGAATAACCCCTCCCCGTGAATGTAGGCGCTCCTCGCCGAACCACGTAAATCGCATCGTATTCAATTGGTTGTGGTTGTGTGATTTTGTTTTCCGCATCGTTTCGCACAACATTTTCTTTATAGCGGTCATAACTTTGTCTTGCCAAACATACATTCTATGATAATGGCGTTTTTGACAAACTCACCGGAGCAAATAAGCTGCGCCAAACGAAGCCCTTTTGTCCGCAAAATCGGAGGCCACTACTGCTCCTATCCCTTGCATGCTCGAGTCTTAAGGCCTCCAACATCATCTCCTCCCATGTATCTTCTTTTGTTGACTTTAGTATCTTTATTTAAACTAAAAATTCCACATTATCTCAAATTTATGATTTCTATAGAAAACTATTACTCAATCAACGCAACTTGTCGTGAAAATCAAAGAAGACCGAAGAACGAAACAAAATAAATAATCACAGATTCACCCCAAGATGGGCTATGCCCACGGGCAGCAGCAATCGAATCTTCACTATTCAAAACAGAGACGGTTACAAAGAGTGTGGGGTTTTCAAAATTCCCGATACTAAAGCCAAGAACGATCATGAGCTTATATAACACTCTGTTCAATTATAATTTCGTTAAAACAGATTGACATACCAATGGCGCACGCCCGTGTGCCTCGGGTGTGTGACCCAAACAACGTGTATTTTCATCAACAGACGTGTAACAACCGCCATAGAACCGTCAAAACGGCACACACCCTGGGCAAACGCTCCTGTGCCTCGGGTCGTGTGCTCTGAAACATCACGTCTCCACCTTCTGGATGCATCCCCTGACTTCTGGAACGGTCTCAATAGCACACATATGTGTGCATTGGGCCGTGTGTCAGAATTTTTTTGGCCAGGGTCGTGGCCCCGGATCCAGCGGGTCGTGTTCAGCATCGGTACGTCGTCGCCTTTGAGTTATGATTCAAGACACAATTAACATTACCCCATTGCAAAGAGGTTCTTTAAAACAATATCCAGATACTTGGTACCATCTCCCTAATTTTGCGTGTGGCATTTGTCCGGTCAAAGGACAATGAGAGATTTGCAAAGAGAGTTGATATTAGCAGTCCAATTCTCGCGATTCGCATCCCAAAAAACAGTAAAAATCTTAATTATACTCGCAGTCCAATTCTCGCTAATCGCACCCCATCGAATAACCTCCTCCTCTCCATCTCTCTCCTTTTGTTGCATAATCCCTAGCTGTAGTTCTATCGATCACGTCGTCTTTACCTCTCTAAGATTCACCTTCTTCAAAAAAAGAAGGAAATTATCCAGCTAAAATAAAAAAAAAAACAGTCAGTTTTTCCACATTTTTCGCCCCATCGCGAGTTCTTAGGTTGTGAGTGCATTTTTTGGCACAGAAGCACACTTTATCTGGACACACATTTTTTGCCAGTGCGCGCATTTTTTCTACTGGGGCGCATTTTCGCCCGAGCCGGTGTTTTTCGGCCCAGGTGTGCGTTTTGCGACCCGGGCAAAAAATGCGCGGTTGGCAGAAAAATGCGCGCCCGAGAAAAAAAAACGAGCACCCGGTCAGAAATAAATGTGGTTTGGTGTAAAATGTGCGCCCGGACAAAATACATGTTCCCGTGCGGAAAACGCACTTCAGGGCGAAAAATGCGCGCCCCGACGAAAAACACGCGCCCGTGTGAAAAATGCGCGTCCGAGATAAAAAATGCGCGGTTGGGCGAAAAAATGCTCGCCCAGACGAAAAACGCGCACCCGGGGGAAAAACGCTTTCCCGGCGAAAAACGCCCGCCCGGGCAAAAAACGCGCCCCCGAGGCAAAAACTCGCCCCCGGGCGAAAAACGCGCCCCCGGGCGAAAAATACGCGCTTGGGCAAAAAAATGCACGCCCGACTGAAAAACGTGCACCCGGGCGGAAAAAACGTTCGCCCGACCGAAAAACATTCGCGCTGGTTAAAAAACGTGTCCCCTAGTCAAAAAATGCGCGCTCGACCAAAAAATGCGCTCTCGGGCGAAAAAACGCGCAGTCGGGCGAAAAAAGAGAGCCCGGGCGAAAAATGTCCGGCCGGCCGAAAAATGCCCGCCCGGGAGAGAAAAATGCGCGCTCGAGCGAAAAACCGCGCTCTCTGGCGAAAAAATGTCCGCCTGGGCGAAAAATGAACGTCCGTTCGAAAAACACGCACCCACCGAAAAACACGTGCCCGGCCGAAAAACACACCCTGCAGGAAAACGCACGCCAGAGCGAAAAGCGTGCGCGTAGGCCGAAAAACTCTGGCGAAAACTGTTGGATCGGTAGGCGTCCTTAGAGGGGGGGGGGGGGGTGAATAAGGGTTTTAAGGATTTTAAAACTATTTTGATTATTTAAAAAAAACTTTGAATATGACAATCAAGACAATCAAGTAAAGAGAAAATAGAGACAAGATTGTATTAACTTGAGAGACATGATTACAAAACTTGATCTCTTATGAAAGCTAGAAATCAAAGCTAAATAGAAAAGACAACTTTTGTTTTTCTATCCCGACTCGCTTCCCCACGAACCGGTGGCCCTAGCCTTGTCCTCCCCGGATTCGGCCTCAAGCCGCTCTAGCCAATCCCACCCCGGATGTGGCCTCAAGCCCCCCCTAGACCTAGCCTAGATCTAGTCGCCAACACGAGGCGAATTTCCCCCTAAGTCCTACCCAGACCTAGTCGCCAACACGAGGCGATTTCACTACCGTTTACAAGATGAAAAAGAAATAACAATAATTAAAAACTCCCTTATGATGAACTTCTGAAGTGGTGACGAAGATCCGCTGGAGAATCAGCGTTTGTCGAAGCGGACTTCGCTCGGGTTCGGCTTGATGGAATCCTCCTTCAGAAATCGGCAGAGCTTCGCTGGGTCTTCAAGATTTGGCCAAGATGGGCCTCTGGAACTCGAGCAATCTCTCTCTCTGAGGTGTATATAATTGGTGTCAAGAACACGAGGAGATGGGGTCCTTTTATAGCCCAAGCGCTACCGCCGGCGCTAGTGCTACCGCCGGCGCTAGCCCGGATTAAGAAACAATTTGTGCGCCCGAATCTCCAATCCGTGGCAACTCGTTGTTCTATTCCTTCTGTGCGCTCCGCTACCGTCGGCGCTATCCGCTATCGCCAGCGCTATCCCTGGTTAGGAAACTCTTTGCGCGGCAAGATCTTCAATCCGAGGCAACAATTTCACCATGCCTTCTGTGCATCGAGCTAGCGCCGGCGCTATCCACTATCGCCTGCGCTAGTGATCAGTTTGGAGTTGATGACTCAATTTCGGGGGCAACCACCATATGTAATCCTTGAGTCATTTGGACCTAATTAACCTGCACACTTGAACACACAAGATCAAATACATAGGATTTGTTATTCTCAAACCTAGGAGATGCGGAAGACCGTGTTCCAACAAAAACTCTATAGGCGGAGGTAAGAATTGACGATTTGATTTTTTAGTTCAAAGTCAAAGTCATGAGTTTTCACATGAAAGTCAATATTCACTTAAATTTCATTGCGCCGAACATTAGAATTGAATTTCTAATCGTCAATGTCAATTCCATCCAAACGAACGGAGTCTTAGATCTATCGTTATTCTCAGGTCAGATAAATGAGATTGTGAATATAAGTTATTTCTAACAAATAATCTCCCAAAATGAGCATTATCAGGTATTTGAAATCTAAGAAGAAATCTTAGAAAAGCTTCTCACGCGGGAGATAGAAATTTATCTTTTACTCAGCTGCCTCCAGAATGGACGATAATGGATTTCTTGGTCAAAGCATGCTGAGAAATGAAATTCGGTCAAAGTTTTTACCAATGGAATTCAAGATCAAGAGATGCCATACTATTTCTTCTCCCAGAATCAAGAACAGGTCATCTTTTCGCGGGACCCACACCATTCAGCCCGCTCGCCCTTGAAATTTTTTACCGCCGGGCAAGCAGAGGTAGCGAAGGCGAAAACCGCAAAACCCCCCTGCGCCGCTCGAATCCATCCTCTCCCGATGAGTCGCACCTCCCCCTCATTCGCCGAAGACCTCCTGTTCCTTGCTGAAACGTTGCCCCATAGCGTAAACCCTACAGAAGTCGGAGGAATGACAGTGATGATGACCTAGCTTGAGCTTCTACCATCAACAATTATTCTGGCAATTCATTGTACAATACGGCCATAGTATGGAATACAATTGGTTATTCGATAAATACGGTCTATTCTTACAGAAAGTTGCACATCTGCAACTATACAGATGCGAAGGAGATATGCGTTATGGTCTTCTTCGTCATCTGCGAGAACTGGCCAGAAAAGTTTTACATTGACTTTCCCATTGATCCGCATATGGATCACAAATGCTTTTCTAATGACATTTGAAAGAATGATGCATGCATAACCACAAAGACGGTGGAGACGGTTCAAAGATGATCATTTTAGATGAATGTTGAGGGCGTAGACAGATCTCTTGCGGTCCTCATGTCCTCGATGCGAAGTCACTGCCATTACGCCCACTGCCATTACACTCACGGTCTAATTAAAGCCCTAATATCAGCTATCTTTTATGGATTCAACCTTTAATCCGCCCCAAACAAAGTAGAAGATGTTTTAAATATCGGCCGACATGTCCTGTTTGAACAGAAAATGACTTGCATAGTGAAAATATAAAGGTTATGGCGTTTTGCGATATGTTGTCCGGCATTTCGGATCAAATCCACTATGTCGGCCTTGGAATCTTTTGGATTGAAGAGGAAATATTTATTTTCTAGATTAATCTATTCAATGTTTCATATGTTTTGATATTAATTCATTTTACATATACTTGTGAGGATATGAATACCATAATAGTTAGAAATATTAGGTAATTGCACTAAGTTCAAATAGAAAATACTGCAGCTAGCATTTTGTCTTAATGCTTACTGTGGTGAAAAGAGCATATGCATAGAAACAAACATCCAAACTTGTTATAACTTATAATATAAATATTTTGTAGGAATCCGACATTTTAAAATATCCCTGACATGCTCCGACATCTAAAAACTCAATCCGACATATCTCCGACATCCGACATGTCCTCGACATCTGTAATCTTGAAAGAAATTACATGAAAAATGAAACACCAAAATTTACGTGGAAAACACTTGCGGGGAAAAAACCACGGAGCCACACCGCCAGAGAAAATTCCACTATAAAAAAAATGGTTACACGCTCTCCCTAAGGCGAACCAAATATTCGCAAAACATAGGGCATCAGAATAAAGTTGTTCAAATGACCAAAGCACACCCTCGACACATTTGGCTCCACCAACATAACACTATCTTGTCCTCCTCCTAGGCTAAACTTCTTAGCCTTTATACAAAAGACGACGACATAGGAAGGCAATCACACACATAAAATATTCAAATGTTTATTTGTACGATTTAGGTTTCGTTTGGCACAGCTTATTTGCTCCGGTGAATTGAGTCAAAAACGCCATCATCATAGATTATATGTTTGGCAAGACAAAAGGTTATGACCGCTACTAAGAAAATAAACTAGTTTTGAGCATAAAATGCATGGATTTTTTTAGGTGAGATCGGACGTTCATGAATGACTGTTCATGATCACTGTGTTCACGATCGCCACCGCCCCGCCAAACAAAGCCTTAGTTTAATATATATATATAAATATTTTTTGCTTCTAAATTCATTTCAAATTTAAATTAGCAAATAATTTTAGCATTTAGTAATAAAGGATTTCTCTTCTTATAAGTGTTGCGGAACGCTTAGGGCTCTTGGTAGACCGGTCCAATTGAACCACCTTAGCTCGTGAGCGAACTAAGCGCGCAAACAATCAATTCGAGATTCGCTGAGTACACCGGGACTTTTTAACGTGGAAAACCCGAAAAGGGTAAAAAACCACGCGGCCGGAGCTGTGCCGACCAAACTTCACTATCTTCTGGGGGTTACAATTTGGTAGTTAGAACTTGAGCGCGACAGGCCGCTGCTCGTTACAATAATAGAGAGGGAGAAAGAGCTCCGAGGGTGACGGGCCACCTCTCGGAAAAACTAAGGCTTCGTTTGGTTCGGCGGCGGCGGATCCATCCGGCGGATGGAAACGGAGAAGCCGAACTGGAGGGGGGAGGTGGCTGCTCCAAAAGGAACTTTTGGGGGCGTTTCTCAAGGCGGGCGGGTGGAAACGGAGCAAACGCCGCCGGAGGGGCATTTGTTTTGCCGCCTTCCGGCGGCGTTTGCCCCAAACGGGGCGACGCCGCCCCAAACGAAGCCTAAGTCTTTTTCCTTCTGGGAATTCTGGGGAACAAAAGTGAGAAGGCCCGGAGAACAAAAGTGAGAAGCTTCCGGGGAACAAAAGTGAGAAGGCGTGTCGCCTTTCGGGATGAAGAAAATCTTCAAGTCCCCGAAGGAGATCTTCCAGCGATGAAGAAGAATTCCGCAAAAGTCTGCAAGGAGCTCTCCCGGGTTCTGAAGTCAAGGTCCTCTCGAATGAAGCCTTGGGGCTCCTTTTATAGCTTTGGCCGAGGGCAGTCCGGTAATTCCGCCGTTCGCAGTTTCCATAAATGCTTGGTGGACGAATCATATTTTCTGGTTCGGGGCACACGGATCGCCATTTTTCACAAATGACCACCTTGTCCCTCGGGCGGTTCGGGCAATTCGGGTAGTTCCGTTGGAGGCGAAAAAGGTGACTGGTTGTTCCTGAAATCTGAGAAGCTGGAAAGACAAAAAGTGAGAAGCTGGAAAGACAAAAAGTGAGAACGCTCCCGAACGTGTTCGGAAACGTTCTGAGCGCGCGCGAGAGCTAAAGTGTTCTGAGCGCGTAGTGGATCACGGAGGCGCCCTAGGCGGACGGCGGAGCGGGGAGTTGCGCCCTAAGGGGAAATTGGGACTCGATGCTCTTGACGAAGAGCATGCCTGGAAGGGTTCCTCGCAAGCCCCCCTGCCTAAAAGAAAAGAGGGGGAGGCGACCGCACCCTGCGCGGGGTGGGGCACGACCGCACCCCGAGGGGGTGCGGCCCGGCCGCACCCCGCGCGGGGTGCGGCCCGGTCGCACCCCAAGGGGGTGCGGCCATGGCCGCACCCCAAGGGGGTGCGGCCATGGCCGCACCCCAAGGGGGTGCGGCCCGACCGCACCCCGCATAGGGTGCGGCTCGACCGCCCCCCAAGGTGGGGGGGCCTGGCCGTGCTTCGGGGCGCGCGGCTCGGGCGCGCCCCTTGCGGGACGCGGCTCGGTTGTGCCCCTTGCGGGGCGCGGTTTCGGGGATCGCTCCCGTGAGGGGAGGGGGCGCCGCCGTCGTGCTTGTCGCGGTTTCGAGCGTCTATTTTTCCCGCCGAATTGGTGGGGGAGTGATTTTGGAAATAAACACCGCTTTTGGAAACGACTGCTGTCTTTGGAAATAATTGCCGCCCTTATTTCTTATAAATTAGAGCCTATGACATGAGCCTCTATCATAAGCCCCCCAAACCCTCGGAGTCCAGAGCTTGTGAAGGAGTGAGAGGGTTTTGAATAGTTAGCGGGCCTGACCGTCATCTCCGTACGGCGTGCCGAACGATGCCAGAGGTGAGTCATTTATTTTTGTAAAAACAAAGTGGAGGGAAAACGGTTGGCGGCGGACGGGAGAGCGGGCGGTCGGGCTTGGGCAGCCGGCGCCCGGGCGTCCTTGCATGCGGGCGGCGCCCACGCACCCTCGCGCGCGGCCGGGACCAGCGGAGGGGCGCGCGGCCGACGCGCGCGGGCCGCCGCGCGCGGCCAAGGGCGGCGGAGGGCGCGGGCGGCCGGAGCCCGCACGCCCTCGCGCGCGGCCGGTGCACGCGCGCCCCTCGTGCGGCTGGGGTGCGCGCGGAGGCGGCGACCGCGCGCCTCGCGCGCGGTCGGCGTGCGTGGGGCCTTGTGTGCGGCCGTGAGCGGGTGAGGGCGCGGGCGGCCGATGCCCGCGCGCCCCCGTGCGCGGCCGGCGCCCGCGCGCTTCCGCGCGCGGGCCCGTGCTTGCGCGCCCCGCGTGCGGGCGTCATCCGCGCACGGTCGGGCGCCCTGCGCCCTTGCGCGCTCGCGCGCGGGCGGGGCCGGCGGCGTGGGCATCCGGTGCCTGCGTGCGCTTTGGGCGAGGACGGCGGCGAGCGCAGGGCGTCCCGCGCCCGCGTGCGTCCGGCGCCCGTGCGCCTTTGCTTGCTGAAATGACGCATGCCTTCGCGCATTTTCGGTCGGAAGTATGGATTGCACTTGGTTCGCGCCACTTTGGACTTTTGATATTACTTTTAACGCCTGTGCTCATGTGCGTTTATTTCCTTTTCAGGCTTCGAAGAAGGGCGGCCAGTCGAGGCCGATGCGCCTGCGTTCTTCGCTTGATGGTGCGCGAATTGAGATATGGCGCAAACGATTCGGATTGCCTCCGAATGTCGAGGTGAAAATCCCGGGGGTGGAAGAGCGCGCTCAGAATCCGCCCACGGGCTTCGTGACGCTTTCTGAGAGCTGCCTGAAGTCTGGGTTTCGCATTCCTCCATCTGAGGAGGCTATTGAAATATTCCGGTTCTGCGGCGTCCCGATTACCCAGTTCACTCCTGCCGGGATGTCAAACATTATGGGGCTGGTGGTGTTCTTTCGGGAGCATAGTGCGCGCTTTTCTCTCGAGCTCTTCAAGGACTGGTGTGAGGTCACCACTGACTCGGGTGGTCGGATTGAGGTTCGGAGCAACAAGAGCTGGTTTCGTTTTGGTGAGAAAACGGACTATCGCCATGGGAACACCCTCTATGGGTACGTCCGGAATCGTTGGGAGCTGCCGGAGCTTTGGAGAACGCTCCCTGGACGGTGCCGCCGGCTGACCGGACGGGAAGACGAGTTCCTTCCTATCCCCGGTTTTCCTGGCCGGGAAGGGCTGTCGAAGGCTTTGTTCGGCGTTTACAACTGCGTGGAGGAGAGTCGTCTGCTCTCGGTGGGGCTTTCTTGGGATGTCGAGCGAGAGGCTGCCGTTCCCTTAGAGCGCGGGAAAAAGAGGAAGGTTGTTTTTAAGAACGGGGATTCTGGCTCGGGTTCTGCTCCACCAGGGCCTAGGAGCCATGATCATGAGGCCGGCCCGAGCCGCTGTCGGGGGGAGCCGATTTCGTCCGATCCGGAGGTCGAGATTCTGGCATCCCCCCTTGCCGATCGGGTTTCACAGGGAGACTTGCCGCCGCCTCCCCCCTTCCCGCCGCCGAGGCGAGTTTCTTCTTCTCTTCAGGCGATGACCTCTGCGGTAAGTGAAGTTTTTTCTCTCTGGGTGTTGGTTTGTCTTTGCTATCAATGCTTATGCCTCTCGTCTGTTCCCTTTGTGTTTGCAGGCGAAAGTTCTGACTAATGTCGCTCTTACGTGGAACGATTACTACGTGGGCCTCAAAGACAGCTACATCTCTCTTCAGGAGGAGCTGCGCGTGGCGAGGAGCGATATGTCTATTTTGCAGAGGAAGAGGGATCGGGATTTATCCCGCATCAAGCAGCTGGAGGCCGACATTTCTTCTTCCCGATCTGAGGTTGAGAAGTTGCGGGAGGAGTACTGTGGAGACAAAGCGCTTGCTCAGGATGCGCTTCGTCAGCTGTCGGAGGCTCAGGGGGAGATGTTCCGCATGGAGGGGGAGCTGGGCTTTCTGAGGAGCGAGGTAGACCGGCTGTCATCGGTACAGCGCAGTCTCGAGGAGGCCAAGGCGGCCGGAGTGACCGAGTACAAAGACTCTCTTGCCTTCGTTGAGGAGCGGTTTCAGATGGCGGAGGAGATTCGTGTCGAGATCATGACGAAGAAAGTTGAGCCTCTGATAGAGGATGAACGCGAAGTTGCCTTCCAGCGTGGTATTCAGAAGACTCTTCGTATGATGGGGAAGAAGTTTGGATGTGACACTGCTGGTCTCGGAGCCGGAGATCTTTCAGAGGATGAATGCTTGGACGTGGCCGAAGACTGATGTTGACTATCTTTCGTTTTCCCGCTTTCCGTACTATTGTTTGCTTGGGCGTCATACTGAGCTGGTTTGATTGTATTCAGTCTTTCTGCTTTTCGTATTATCATTTAACTTGTGTGCAGCGTTGAGCTGATGTGGTTGTACTCACTTATTGTGTTTATCGTGTTTACTTCTTTGTGCGATCCTGTTAATCTGGTTGTTAGCACCTGCATGGTTTGATTGTTTTCAAGATGAGTTTTGCGCGGGACTGAGCCTGCGGCTTTCAAATTATATAAAAAATTAGCTTGCGCAAGTCTGTGCTTGCGACTTTCTTGCACGATTCTGCGCTCGCGGCTTTGGTGCACGAGTCTGTGCTCGCGGCTTTGGTGCACGAGTCTGTGCTCGCGGCTTTGGTGCTCGCGGCTTTGGTGAACGAGTCTGTGCTCGCGGCTTTGGTTCACGAGTCTGTGCTCGCGGCTTTGGTGCACGAGTCTGTGCTCGCGGCTTTGGTGCACGAGTCTCTGCTCGCGGCTTTGGCCGGTGAATAGCGGGTGTATTCAAACCGGGGGTGATCGTAGGGGGGGCAGGCCCCCACGACACCGGGACTCGACGGCGAAGGAGAAGGGCGAACCTTCAATCGACGGCGGTGCAAAGTCCCCGGGGCAGGGCCCCGAAGCGGTTCCTGCAGTAGAACATTTTAGAATAGGTAGAATTCAATTAGAAAATGAATACGGATACATGCGCAAGTGCAATCTTGCGATTCCTGAGTCGGTAAGTTTATGATACAAGTCTTGTCTATAGAGAAGATAATCTTTGAGATCCCTTTGCGCTATGCTTGCTCGAGCCTTTTCGGTCGTTCAGCTTGGTGGGCGGCGGTGGCCTGGTGACTGATCTTTGGTGGCATCCTTCTGTGCCTCTTTACGGAATGCCTCCAGGTGCCCTAACTGGACGAGGCGTTCGATTTCTTCTTTCAGTCTTGCACAGTGCTCTGTTCGGTGCCCTCGGCCTTTGTGAAAATTGCAAAACTGAGATTGATCTCCGCTACGCTGGGAGAGTGCTCTGGGCCAGTTGACGATTTTGTTGTTGTAGATTATAGACAGTATATGCTCGTGGGGAGCATTTAATGGGGTGTAGATCCGGGAGCTTTGATTTACTAGCCCTCGGGAGTGGTCTGCTCGGTTCTGTATGGGCGGTACAGCCTTCTCGAACTGTTGTTGTTGTTGTCCCTTTCTCTTGTGACACGTATCCCCAAGTTGCAGTGGGTTTGCCGGTGCCGGAAGATTAGCTCTTTCTACCAATGTGGGAGCTGCGTGACACTCTCGCACGCTTTGCTTCTCCGAGTTTGGTTTTGGCGACAGGTCGTTGTTGATCCAAGGGAGCTTGGAGGCGGGTGTGTCGAAACCGTGAATCGCGTTCCTGAGGATATTCCCTTTGTTGTCCATGCGCCCGGACATGGAAACGTCGTGGTCCAGGGCGTCCAGTAAGAGACTCACAAATATTGCGTTGTAGGGGGAGTCTACCTCGGCAACGACGAACTGAACGTCGTACTGGACTGGTTCTGCGTGCATCCCTACTTGGACAGGGAGGGCGATGACTCCTACGGTGGGTAACGTAGTTCCGTCTGGGAGCTCCGCGTCGCTGGCCCTGAGCTTAAGGTTCCCGCTTAAGAGTTTGAGTCGTGCTACGGCAGCCAGGAATAGGATGTTGAATGAGATGTGGTGAGTTACCAACGCTTTCCTTAGCTCACAGGGTGGACTGCCTATGCTCGCGTCTAAGGCGAAGTCCATCCATGAGCAGGGATGCTCCTGGTGAAAATTTGTGCGGATCTTCTCTTGCTGCTTGCCCCATTCCGCCTCCCTTAAGCGGGGTGGTTCGTCCGTGTCGGGCTCTTCTTCCTCTTCTTGAACCCTTGGTGAGCGTGTCTCGTGCCTTTCAACGAATAGTTGGGACAACTCGGTGAAGTTGTGAATCGCTCCGCTTGGCAATGATTGATACCAGCGGAGGGCATCTCCGCGCAGCGTTTTGGTAAAGATCTTGCAGTTGATCTGGTCGGGAAGTCCGAGCGTCCGCATTGTTACCAAGAAGTGATTAACGTGCTCGTACGGATCCTCTGCTCCGCGGAACTCCTTGCAGTGCGGGAGCTTTAGCCATGACGGAATTGGGTATGCCAAAATTGACTTTGACAGGGGAGATCGCCTTTGCTGATGCGCGATATCGTTCAGATCCTGCCTTGCTGTGAGAGGGGCCGGCTTGCTAGTCGGTCCATCCCACTGGGGCTGGATTGGTGCAACGATGAGCGCTCTCTTCGTCGGGCCTTCAGGGATTGAGGAACTGCATGCGTCGGATAATTTGGGAGAGGTGTCCACCCTTGCTGGTTCCGTGAACTCAGGCGAAGCGGGCATTGCGTTCGGAAATCCTTTATTCGGTAGTTGGGAATCCTTTCTCACAGACGGTGCCAAACTGTTGTGGAACGCTTAGGGCTCTTGGTAGACCGGTCCAATTGAACCACCTTAGCTCGTGAGCGAACTAAGCGCGCAAACAGTCAATTCGAGATTCGCTGAGTACACCGAGACTTTTTAACGTGGAAAACCCGGAAAGGGTAAAAAATCACGCGGCCGGAGCTGTGCCGACCAAACTTCACTATCTTCTGGGGGTTACAATTTGGTAGTTAGAACTTGAGCGTGACAGGTCGCTGCTCGTTACAATAATAGAGAGGGAGAAAGAGCTCCGGGGGTGACAGGCCACCTCTCGGAAAAACTAAGTCTTTTTTCCTTCTGGGAATTCTGGGGAACAAAAGTGAGAAGGCTCGGAGAACAAAAGTGAGAAGCTTCCGGGGAACAAAAGTGAGAAGGCGTGTCGCCTTTTGGGATGAAGAAAATCTTTAAGTCCCCGAAGGAGATCTTCCAGCGCTGAAGGAGAATTCCACAAAAGTCTGCAAGGAGCTCTCCCGGGTTCTGAAGTCAAGGTCCTCTCGAATGAAGCCTTGGGGCTCCTTTTATAGCTTTGGCCGAGGGCAGTCCGGTAATTCCGTCGTTCGCAGTTTCCATAAATGCTTGGTGGACGAATCATATTTTCTGGTTCGGGGCACAGGATCGCCATTTTTCACAAATGACCACCTTGCCCCTCGGGCGGTTCGGGCAATTCGGGCAGTTCCGTTGGAGGCGAAAAAGGCCACTGGTTGTTCCTGAAATCTGAGAAGCTAGAAAGACAAAAAATGAGAAGCTGGAAAGACAAAAAGTGAGAAGCTGGAAAGACAAAATGTGAGAACGCTCCCGAACGTGTTCGGAAACGTTCTGAGCGCGCGCGAGAGCTAAAGTGTTCTGAGCGCGTAGTGGATCACGGAGGCTCCCTAGGCGGACGGCGGAGCGGGGAGTTGCGCCCTAAGCGGAAATTGGGACCCGATGCTCCTGACGAAGAGCATGCCTGGAAGGGCTCCTCGCAAGCCCCCCTGCCTAAAAGGAAAGAGGGGGAGGCGACCGCACCCTGCGCGGGGTGGGGCACGGCTGCACCCCGCATGGGGTGCAGCTCGACCGCCCCCAAGGGGGGTGGGGGTGGGGGGGGGGGGGGGGGGGGGGGGGGGGGGGCGGCCTGGCCGTGCTTCGGGGAGCACGGCTCGGGCGCGCCCCTTGCGGGACGCGGCTCGGTTGTGCCCCTTGCGGGGCGCGGTTGCGGGGATCGCTCCCGCGAGGGGAGGGGGCGCCGTCGTCGTGCTTGTCGCGATTTCGAGCGTCTATTTTTCCCGCCGAATTGGTGGGGGAGTGATTTTGGAAATAAACGCCGCTTTTGGAAACGACTGCTGTCTTTGAAAATAATTGCCGCCCTTATTTCTTATAAATTAGAGCTTATTACATGAGCCACTATCAATAAGCATTTTTCTTGTTGTGTCATGTGGACACTGGGACTCCTATTTGGTTCCTCCTCTAAACCACACTATTAAAATCAACTTCAATGTGTCTTCGTCTGGCTTGGCTTAGGGGGATTACTTATGTTTTGCTTTAGGGTTCGACAACGCGACTTTATCCGCCGACCGCAAAATGAATTCACGGCAGAAAAACGCGTGAAATTCGTGTTTTTCGGCGGACATGATTGCGACCGTTTGTTTCCCAAACAGTTTTGTATATTGCGGTTGCATTTTTTAAAGTTAGATCACGCAAAATAAGTCCCACCAAACGGAACCTTAATGTGGTTTTTTTATTTTGTAAATAGGGCATGACCAGTTTTCTTCTCGTTGCATCTAAAATCAATGAGATGGAGTGTAGTTCTGAAAAAAAGTAGATGCCTGGTAGAGCAGCAGAAGAAGAGATTTTGAAATATGCTCAATAATATTACAATGTTTTGTTGAGGTAGATAGCATGTGCGTAGAGCACCTGCAAATTGATTCGGGTGATAGCACCTGTGCGATTATTTGGCGGTATGCATTACATTGTTATGAAAAATTGAATCCGAGTGCAGATGAAAAATCTTGTTCCAAAATATTTGTCTAACGGCCAAAATAACGAAGAGCGATAAACACAAAAATTAGAGAAAAAATAAAATGAAAGCAAGCACCGCAATCAAAAACACCAGATGTAAAGTGGTTCCCCAAAATTGGGTACATCCACTATGCAGGTGGAGATAAATTTACCATTAATTTCTCAAACATACAATACGACTAAAATGGAGGAGAAGAATAGATCGAGAATATGATGGAAATCTCGAGTCCTCCAAGGTCCGGTCGTACACGTTGCGACGAGAAAATAGCTTCGGTGGCGAGAGAAGAAGCCGACTGGAAGAAGAACTCTGAAGAGGAAGCC